>OY757316.1:120878507-123288171 GCA_963583905.1 Stenurella melanura | reverse complement strand
TCCAAATAACAATTAGAAATGAAAGTAATTAATCTTCATTTTAATGTTTTTCTTTTTTGTAAAATAATCACAACCTCTTGTATTTGTTCCTTTTACGACTACCCGTTAGATTATTGGCTCTGGTGTTTTATAAAGTGTAGCAATCACAGCCGTAAAGTAACAGGAAAAAAGTTGAGCAGTTTTTATTTGTGTCTGCATTCATACCTCTCTCTCAACCCTCAAAGTCAGCGGTCCCAAAACAAAGTTTGTCTTCACCGTGGTATGGTCCGACATCATGTTCACAGTGACATCGCCGTCTCTCTTGATAGAACTCAAGCCGAACAGAGTAGCCCTAGTCCTTTGCTTATTCTTATTGGTAGTTTGTTTCGTCTTGTTTTTCTTGTTTTTGTTATTGTTATTTGTATTACCGTTCCTTGTGGTGTTCTTTTTCTTGTTCTTGTTCTGTTTGATGGAAGCAGGCCTCGCCCTGGTTTCGGACATCGAAACCGAAACATTCTTGACCGTTTCCTGTTCAGATCCTGTGCCAGTCTTCGAGATTAAAATGAACGCTGGTTCTCGACTCTCGCTTTCTGTGGATACCAAATTCGAAATGAGAATTGTATTAGAAAAAAGGATGATTGGAAATGAAGGAGTTTCTGAAGGTTATTTTTAGCTCTCTAAGATTGAGATTTCAAATTTTGGAAATGTGTTTTTACATGATTTCTTCCAAAATATCTGTATGAAAAAAGTATTTAAGGGCTTATAAACGAGCAGTAAACGTGAAATAATAGTAATAATAATAATAATAATAATTTGTCAAGCCGATCTTACACAGATATATAACAACATATTTTTAGATTAAGTATTTGGAGTCAATTTTCACAATGTCTTGTCTGGGACCAACGCTGGCTCATATATAATGTATATGTACCTACCTGTAGACCGACCGCTATCAACAACGACCTCATTGGAAGCCCTAGCTATTTGCAGCTCTCCCATCTTATTCTTAATCCTCTCTGCTCCATGCTTGGAGTGCTTCTTGCCACCATTCTTCTTCTTTCCCTTTCCCTTGCCCTTTCCTTTACCTTTGCTGCCTTTGTTCTTAGATTCGTTGGACTGGAGTTTGACGCGGACAGGGTCGTAAGATTTTCCCAAAATCCTGTTTATGCGGCCTATTATGTTGTCTACAAATCGGTTGTATTTCGAAATATAAATGGCCGGCATCTTGGGAGATCCGGGTTGAAGGGCACCTGAGAGGGCAACGGTTAGTAATTGCTGGAATAATATGCCTTACTTGGATTTTAGATACATTTCTGATATGGTACAGTTGTGAGGATTCTCTGTTAGATTGGTTTAAGCTTTTATTAAGTTGTAATATTGCTATTGAAAGTTTCCATATATCTCCGTAAGGTAGTTTGCACTACGTAAAATACTCTATAGATCGCAATCCTTAACGGATTTAGTTTTTTGGTTCAATCGCTTCGCCAATGATCAGAATAGAACCCTGTATAGTTTCAAAATGATCTGTCTAGTAGTTCATCTATTATATATAATTATTTAACATGGTCACGAGTTTAATAATTAAATACAAAATTTCGCAAAAATGTTATTAAGAGCTATTAAAGATGTAGGATTCTCAATGGCTCAACAACTGAAATTTGTATCTATAAATACAGGAATTTGAACTGCACATACAGGGTGTAATTAGTTTCGTGTCATTAGAAAAAATGGTAATAGGGACCGACTAGACAAACAAAAAAACCTACATGACTTTTTTCTCTAGGGGCACTTTAAACAAAACTGACCTGGGTTTACATTTTTAATGTTAAGGTAGGAAACATTTGAGAACCAGTGTTTTTCATGGTCAATGGATATTATAGTTCCGAATATTAGAAATAATAAAAAACTGTAATACCCTACTTGTGTTCCCGCCGATAGAAGTGCGGCACTTTGATGGGATTACTTGTACCGAACTTTTTATACCACTAATTATGAAAATGTAAATAATTCCTTCTCTTTCGGCGCAACGCAAGCGTAGCATGGCCGCAGGGGTTTAAATAGGACTTTTTTACATGTTTTTTTAATTTGGAACAAAGTTATTGTAGCTTTTATTGTCGTTTATAAGAATTTATAAAATTTAAGTGGTTATTAACATTTGTAATATTGTGCTAAAAGCTTAAAAAAGTAGTAATTATTTTATGGAATTGAAAAACGAACAGTTAGACGTCCGAGATACGATAACAGAAAATAGTTGTGTATTTTAAGTTAGGAAAAAATCTGATTTTTTTAACGAATTGAGCGCATAATTTTTCCCAATCAGGTATCAAAACTAAAAATCGAGTCTTTGGTCTCTATGAAAACAATGTAAACAATAATAAACAGATCAAAACAAGACAGCGAATACTAATCATAATAATAATAATACCTTTAATGCCCAATAATAGGCAACACCCAATAACTGAACAATTCTTTTGAATTTTTCACAAAAAATTATTCGAAATGACCTCCATTTCGTTATCAATAAAGAAAACAAAAAGAAAAGCTTCGTCCAAAATCCAAAAGTAACACAAAAAACACGAACGTGAAGTAGTGTCTTACGTAACCAAGTACTAACGACTTGAACGATAAGTCAATAAAATAAATTAACATAAGTGGCACAAAATTCAAAAAGAACAAAAGCAACAGACAAAACCAAGGAACGGGTAGGTCGCGTCGTGTGTACGTTCTTTACCAAGTAAAGACACAAACTGAAATTATTACTTGAAAATATTACAAAGGAAAGTATAGCACGCGTAATAAGATAATTTGGCCGCGAAGGAGCAAAAAACATGGCGGTGTCCTTTGGCGGTCGCTTTTAACTGCTTTGTCGGCATGTTTTTCAATGATTTCTTAGGGGCACCATACTTATATGCACGAATGTCAGAGTATGCCAGTAGTTCTCAAACTATGTTATTAATATATATAATGTTATTAATTATAACTTGGAAATTTTTGTTTATTTTTTTTCTCCAAAACTATGAGCTTTAGACCCCATGTTATACAGTATGTCCGCGGATGGGGTTTACAAGAGGTGTAATGGCTAAAATTTTTAACTTTTCGAGAAAATGTTATTCTTTATAAAAGTTTTTGCTTGTCTAAAAATTAGTAATGACGTTGAGAAAAATTATATTTTTATACGGGGTGATCAAAAATTACAAAAACTTAAAATTTCGTAAGAGTAAACTGGTTCTATTTTTTATTTTGAAACAAAATGTGAAATAAAAAAGTTGTTTCAAATTATATGGTCTGTCCAAATCCAAAATTTCATTAATTTGTTTAAAAGTTTTTTGGCTTTTACTGGAAATGACAGTATTACATGCATAAAGAAAGGTTTGCATCTAGACGCCCCATTTAATTGTTAGGTGCGTTGTTACCTAGTTACGTCTCATATCATGACATATCTGCATTAAAAATTAATTTTTAAAATGTTAACTGTTGAGCAGAGAATTTTTTTAATACAGTGTTATGGAGACGGTAAAAGTTCATACCGTTACGTTATTCAAAAATTCAGTGAGAGATTTCCCACTGTGTATGTTTCGAGAATGGCAGTTCATAAATTGGTAAAAAAATTAAAAAAAACTGGTTCGGTGCTTGACGTAAAGAAAAAGAAAAAAAATATGATCAAAATGACGCTGCCACATTATTAGTGTTGGCATCTGTTGCTGAAGAACCCAAAATTTCGTTGAGAAATCGAGCCCGGCATTTGGAGGTGGTTAAAAAAAGTTGAATTCAAAAAATTTTGAAAGAAAATAAAATTTTTCCATACAAACCACATTTTAACCATACCTTAGAAGAAGGAGATGAAGCAAAACGATTAGATTTCTGTTTATGGGTAGGAAATGAAATTTTAAGTGGCAACACAAATTTTTATAAATTTATTATGTTCTCCGACGAGTCAACTTTTTTTTCTACAAATGGAACTGTAGCTTCACAACATGTAAGGTATTGGAGTGAGACCAACCCAGAATTTAGAATTTCTACCGGAAGGCAATATTTAAAAAAAGTAAATATTTGGTGCGCTATCTCATATCATGGCATAATAGGGCCATACTTTTTTGAAAATACGTGTAATAGTAATTCTTACTTACGTATGCTTAATACAATTTCTGATCAATTAGAAGCCTTGCCGTTGGAGTATCGTAACAGAATGTATTTTCAGCAGGACGGATGTCCGGCACATCATGCCCGCATCGTACGTAATTGGCTTAATAGCAAATTTGGGCAAAGGTGGATTGGACGCAGCGGTCCAGTTCGGTGGCCCCCAAGAAGTCCAGATTTGACTATTGCGGATACATTTCTCTGGGGCCGTCTAAAACAAATTACTTACCGAGAACCCATAGACAATGACGTTGAAGTTCTAAAGCAGCGCATTTCGGCAGCTGTGCAATCAATTTCCATTGAGGAAGTTAGAAGTAGTTTTCACAACATTCGAAAACGATTAGAAACATGCGTTCAATTTGGTGGAGGAATTTTTGAATAGTGATATTCAATAGTCAGAATCTTCAAATATGTATGGACTTTAATAAATTCAAAATTGTTTATCTAGTATTTATTTTCTTGTTCGAATGCAATTAGCTAAATATAAATTTGATAAAAACCTACAATTATTTTTTACTAAAAATTCACTAATTTCGGAAACATTGCAACATTTAAATGAAATTTTGGATTTGGACAGACCATATAATTTGAAACAACTTTTTTATCTCACATTTTGTTTCAAAATAAAAAAATAGAACCAGTTTACTCTTACGAAATTTTAAGTTTTTGTAATTTTTGATCACCCCGTATAAAAAATATAATTTTTCTCAACGTCGTTACTATTTTTTAGGCAAGCAAAAATTTTTATAAAGAATAACATTTTCTCGAAAAGTTAAAAATTTTAGCCATTACACCTCTTGTAAACCCCATCCGCGGACATACTGTATAAGGTTTATTTTGTTTGTCTTGTCGTTCCCTAACACCAGTGTTTTTTAATGACATGAAACTAATTACACCCTGCATTTCACATCGAGGTCAATAGAAATGAATTATAATATTTAATGTGATAATAGTTCATCAAGATAATTTAATTTGCTATATACCCAAGTATTTTCCAGATACCGATTTTACTGTACTGAAATGTTCTAAAATCCACAATTTTAGGCACATTTTCCAAACTATGTACATTTCAATGCATATAAATACCTATATATGTAAGCCATACGATTTCGTTGTAGACAAAATCATGTCACTTAATTTTTTAGCGCCGTAACAACGTTTTTTTTTATTTAAATAAGCTTTTACAATGGCCGCTTCAAAACACCACCTTAATTTTTTCTGTAATTAAGTTTGAGATCTCTTTTATATACAGGGTGATTCACGTAGGCCATTCATTAGAAATTTTTCAACTTGCAATTGGATTAGAAACTTGAAATTTGGTATGCAGCCATAATCGATCATGCCCGTTCTATCCAAAATATTTTCAGTCCTCCAACTATACAGGGTGTGCCAAAAATTGGTACCAACTTTCTTATTTTAAATGGAAACCTATATTTTTCTTTACATGGTTCGATTGGTCTTCTAATTCTGAGTTTAGAGAACCTAAGTTATGTTAACTTATCAATTACAATTTTTGACATATGTCCAATTTTTTTAAAAAAATTGCCGCTGTAGTAGTTTACAAACAAATTTGTATCTCGCAAACCTTTCAAAATTATGAAACCAAATTTGTGAAGCAGTTAGCTGGAAGTCCAGGCTAACTTTTGATGTCCCATCGGTGGTCCTATTTTGTACCATATGGGCGCAGTCGATTTTCAAATGTCGCAATCAAAAATTGTCAGAAAGTCATTTTTCAAATGGCACCTACTATTTTTTTTCACACCATTCGAAAGAAAATTGAATTTTAGGGTGAGTTACTTAAGCATTCCCTATACCTAACTTCACCCCATATCGAGTTATTCAATAAAAATCAAGAAATACCTTATCTTGCCGAGAGATTCCTTACTTCATCAAGTATGCCATGGAAACAAAAGACAGTTGTAATAATTTTTAAAGAAAAATATGGATTCTTATTTAATTACACACAACACCAACAAATTATTATTAACGAACAAGAACAATGTCGACGAAATTCTGACGTAAATGTTCAATGTGACCACCATATTTTTGTTCAAATATTCTATTATTCTACTTTCAACAGATTGCGTAGCACATCTTTGCGCCTACCATTTCTGACGCCAGAAATCAATGCAAAATTGAATTTTAGGGCCACTTTTATCAACATTGTGTATGTTTATCTACAGTCGTTTTTGAGTTATTGGCATTTTTTGAAAAAAATTTTGTTTTTTTTCTCAAGGGTTTGGAAACAATCATTTCGTTTTAATTTTTATTCAAAAATCGTATTGCAATAATAAATGATAATAACAAAATAACAACAGATAAACAGATTAACAAAACAATTATTTCACATTGTTCTTGTTCGTTAATAATAATTTGTTGGTGTTGTGTGTAATTAAATAAGAATCCATATTTTTCTTTAAAAATTATTACAACTGTCTTTTGTTTCCATGGCATATTTGATGAAGTAAGGAATCTCCCTGCAAGATAAGGTATTTCTTGATTTTTTTTATTTATTTCTTGATTTTATTTATTTATAACTCGATATGGGGTGAAGTTAGGTATAGGGAATGCTTAAGTAACTCACCCTAAAATTCAATTTTCTTTCGAATGGTGTGAAAAAAATAGTAGGTGCCATTTGAAAAAATTGACTTTTTGACAATTTTTGATTGCGACATTTAAAAATCGACTGCGCCCATATGGTACAAAATGGGAGCACCCATGGGACATCAAAAGTTAGCCTGGACTTCCAGCTAACTGCTTCACAAATTTGGTTTCATAATTTTGAAAGGTTTGCGAGATACAAATTTGTTCGTAAACTACTACACCGGCAATTTTTTTCAAAAAAATGGACATATGTCAAAAATTGTAATAGATAAGTTAACATAACTTAGGTTCTCTAAACTCAGAATTAGAAGACCAATCGAACCATGTAAAGAAAAATATAGGTTTCCATTTAAAATAAGAAAGTTGGTAACAATTTTTGGCACACCCTGTATAGTTGGAGGACTGAAAATATTTTAGATAGAACGGGCATGATCGATTATGGTTGCACACCAAATTTCAAGTTTCTAATCCAACTGCAAGTTGAAAAACTTCTAATGAATGGCCTACGTGAATCACCCTGTATAACAATTAATCTGTCAGCGAAAAAATGTTTTTCAGTATGAGAGACTTAATTTTATAAGAGCCGCGACTACATTTTGTAATGTCTGACATGGTGAAAAATATTCTTTCATTGACAGAAAAATGTATATCCATAGAGATCTTAAACTGTTGTTCTTTTAAGGAGGTGTTATGAAATGCCAGTGATTGATCCTGATGCATTGATGCTGCGCGCATTCAAAATTAAATCTGACAAATTAATTAACGAAAATTGTCAGCCAGATAAGTTGTAATAGATAGGAGAGACTTTAAAATTCACCTTAAAACTAAAATCAAGGAGGTATTATGAAGCGCACTTTCATAAAAAAAAAATATATAACAAAAGGTCTGTCAGAAGTCAATTAACGAAGTAACAGATATCAAGCCAACTTTAACAAACTTTCTGTTCGTATCCAGTATACTTATCATATCTTTAACTTCGCATCATTCCTTAGCTACATACATTTGTAAAATTTTTGGACAAATATTTATTTAAATCATGTGATACACGGAATAAGCAAGTCTGCTCGCGATAACGGTACGATCAAGGGGATAAGTCGACGACAGGTCAGTGGCCATCTCGGGTCAGGGTCGAACTTTCTATTAACTTGACTTAATTGAGAAAACAGGTGGTGAAACAGTGTAAGCCGAGGTCGATGATTATTATTAATAGATAGGTAATAATCTTTGATGAGTTTCCTGGTTCGACCCAGCATCGAGGTCTCCACGAGTAATTATTCGTTGATACTTTAACGACTGTTTACAACCGTTTTTAAGTACACCTTTAAATGGGACTAGTTTATTAAAAGTATAGTAAGTGTCGTTCAAAAGTTTTATCCAGCATTTTTAGAAGACAAATCTCTAAAAAATGTTATATCCTAAAGGTTTACACAATAATAGCAAGGACCTTTTCCAAACAGCAATAGGAGTGATTATACGTTAATTTACACATAAGCTGTGGTAAATTAAGTACTCTACCGGTACTGTAATCTATGCGTCAACATTAAAGTTAATCTACAAATAAGTGATTAAACATACATTTTTGGTCTTTGTTAATCTGAAATAACCAAGGGTCGGAATCTTTCAGTGATAACAGGGTCACACTCAGGAGCATTAAATAAACTACAATGAATTACATTAAAAATACATTGATAAATAACATTGCATAAAACATCAAGTAATAATTTCCGGTTGACAATAATGTGAATCGAAAATATTTGTTAACCAAATTAAAGTAAACTTCATATTGCTAAGTCAGATAAAAAATTTCAAGCTTTGCCGCCTATTACCACTAGGATAGAGCGGGGCATGAATGCAAATAAGAAATTAAGGAAAACTCGCCAGTATCAGTTATAATTTCTAATAATTACGCCACTACTCCTAAAATATTTTACGATCTAACGGTCACTACTGTTTGCTTAATTTTTTACACACATACATAATGCTGTAAAAGGGCAAGCAGAACGGCACAGGTATTAAGCAGAGACGGACCACAGTCTTCCGCGATATTTCGAACGAGTTGCGTTATATTTAGAATATACAGGTTATGTGCTTCATACAATAATACAGTGTGTGGTTCAGTGTTTACATTTTATTTTGATTGTGAGTGCCTAGAATGTAATAATACTTTAACAGATAAGTGAAATTGCTCTTTGTTTAAGCGTATTTTATGTAGTTGTGTAAAAATATTCCGGCGGATGGTGGATATTCGAGTGTTTTCCGTTTTTTAGTGGCTGTGGTAAAATAATGATAATGTTCAGGCCTTGGGAAGATCCTCAACCTAGCACCAGCAGAGAATTTAACGAAGATATAGGAAATGGTAATGGCTCCCAAATTACAGAGAAAAGTTCTAGACAATATTTATGCGAACATACTAAAAAAGTAGTTTTAAACGTTTATAAAAATATAAAAGAAAGTGAAGGTGAAAAAGGAGTCGTGGAAAAAACGGCCTACTTAACAGAAATTTCAGAACGGTCTATCTATAGAATAATTAAGGATGTGGTACCTAATCGAAAAGTTAGATCGGATAAAGGAGCAGCACGAGCATTAGACTCGTCTATGGTGAAATTGTTAAGAGATTTAATTTATAGCAAGTATATGGAAAATGAGGTACCAACGGTGGAATCAATACATATGGAACTGAAAACAAATGGTGCAGTGTCAGTTAGTCAAGCAACACATCGGCGCTGGATAATAAAGGATTTAGGTTCAAGATTATTAATAAAAGGGCAGGTATTATGGAAAGCTTCAGAATTGTGCAGTGGCGTAATGAATATTTGAAAAATATAAAAAAAATTCGAAATGAACGACGACCTATTTATTATTTAGATGAAACTTGGTATGATACCCATGATACAGTGAAAAAAGGCTGGATAGATGGTTCAAGGAAATGTAAAGTTGATATGATTGCAAATAAAGGAACCAGATTAGTAATTGTACATTGTGGATCAAAAAATGGATGGGTGCATAATGGTCTCAAATTAAGTGGAAAAAAAATGGAAGAATCAAACGTTGACTATCACCAAAACATGACTGCGGATATTTTTGAAGCATGGTTTCAGACTTCATCGCTACCAAATATAGAAGAAACCAGCGTAATTGTTTTAGACAATGCTTCGTATCATTCGCGACAAATTGAGAAAATACCAAATACGGGAACAAAGAAAAAAGATATTCAAGAATTTCTCCGAAAACATAACTTGGAATTTGAAGAAAATTTTAGGAAGAAAGATCTTTTGGAAATTGTTAAGAAGCAAAACTTCCCAAAACAATATGTGATTGATAGCATGGCTAAAGCTCAAGGACATACAGTTTTACGGTTACCCACATATTTTTGCATTTTTAACCCGATAGAACTAATACGGAGTCAGCTGAAAAGAAGTATTCGCAAAAATAACACCTTCCCCAAACTTGATGCCAAAGTAGTCGACCTTATTAAAGCTAAAGTGGGAGAAATAACACCAAGTAATTGGAAAAAGTGTATTCAGCATGTCATTAAAATTGAAGATGAATTTATTAAGTTAGAAAAAAGCATCAGCCCTAATCAAGACCGTTTAATAATATCTGTAGATTCAGATACCGACGATGATACCGATTTAGAAGTGTTGAGTGGGTGTAGTGATTAGAGTTTTAAATAAAATTTTGCTGTCCAGAATTGAATTTATTTATTTCAATTATTTGTTTGTTTTCTAGAATTTTATTTATTTATTTAATCTGGGTTAATTAGATTACGGGTTATTGACATAAATTCAATATTTTCTTTATTTAATGAATTTAAAAATTTACTTTCTTTCTTTGACCTATTTTAATAATATCGATAACCTTAACTCTGAACCCACATTTTTTGCCAAGGAATTGCTCGTACCTCCTCGTGGTCCTTGCTGGGCAACAATAATAATTCGATAGGTATATTAAATTATTATTGGCGAAACTGAGCAACAAAAGAATATTTGGTATAATTTTAATTTAGACTAATAAAATTCATCAATGCTCCACCAATATATAAAATATTATTCCTAACAATTCTTCCTAACTATTCTTAACACAAGCAAAATAGAATATTTTTTTTAAATTTATCATTATCACTGTAACAAATAACTATTTATTTATCAACCATACATTAAATTAATTAGATTGTAACTCACGGCACGATAATTTTAGGTACGGTCATGGGCAGCAATAAATTACGTCGGCTTTGACACTTTTATGGCCGAGTTTTATGGCTTTTTTTGGGTTGTCTCGCGCAGTGTTCACTCCTTTGCCGGGAATTTTTTATTTGACTTAGAAATATGAAGTTCACTTTACGAAACCAACAAATCCATAAAACTTGTAGACATAAAGTGAGATTGGCTGTCACGTTGCATTATTTACGTACCTACTAGCTAATAAAATTAATTTAACTGAAAAAAATGCTATTGCAACCCGTATTTATATTTGAAAAATATACTACTAATTCTAAAAAAAACGGTTAATATAGAAAACAAACGATTAAAAACATGTGGCAAACTGCAACAATAACATATATGCCGTGTCGTGTGCTTTCTGCTCAGTGATAGTTTCAGTGACACCATCGACCTGCACGTAAAGTTGTACGAGTCAACCGGTATTGTCTACTAATCGTGGGTAGAGATGGGATTTTAATCACAGTGATCGTTCAGCAACTACCGTTCTTTATAGCAATGATTATATCACTTTTTGGATCGCTTCGACGATTGTGTTCGGTTCGCCACAAATCGCCATTGCCCGTGACCTGAGACGGCACTCAGCTGCATATAAGCATTCTTTACAGTCGTATGGATATGGCAATATTTACGAGTATTTTATTGGATGTTTCAAGACTACGGCGTGGCGCCCACGTAAAATGTTATACAGGGTGATTCGTGAGGAGAGGGTCGTACTTTACCAAAAGACAGAAAACATTGAGGTGATCTTAAATCTCCAAACTGTAATGGCTAAAGCGGCCCCGTTTTCGAAATACAGGGTGTTTTATATTTTTGGAAGAATATTCTTTTCGCCATATATCTGTAATGCGTAAGCGGAATCCAATGAAATTTTGTATTTTGATTACAGTAGTCATTCACCATCTAATGCCTGGGATATTAATAAAATATCAGGGCCGGACTCAGAATAAAAATATTTTGAAGTTATTCCTAGAACATAACACTCTGTATACTGTTTATAAAATATTTGACATTAAAATATTAATTTACACCTAGAAAGATACAACATCCCTTAAAAAATCTTTTGGCACTATTTCATTGTTTAAATAAAAAAATTAAATTGTTGAGGGTTCAAATTTTTTTTATCTTTAAATGAGAAATTGAGAGAAAAACTCAGTCTAGGGAATAGCTACATATTATTTTTTTGTTCCCTATCTGCACTACCAAAAGGTAGTTCTCCAAACTCTGGTTTCAGCAACATTTGATTCATTGCAAGAGTAATCAATTGTTACAATCATCTAGTCTTGCCATTACATTTGTTTTAAAAGTTATGGCTACGTACTTTTTAATAATCAAGTAGGTACCTGTCAAAAATCAGTCATATTGTAATTAAGAAGTGTCACGTCACCACCGTTGCTTTTACTGGTTACAATATTGTCTTGTAATAATTCTAAATCATGCCGTTTACATACACGAGTAGAGAATACACAAATATGGTTTTTGTCTATGGATATTGCAATGGCAATGCAAAAACTGCTGAAAGGGAATACAGACACGGGTTTGGAAATCAACGTGTACCAGATTATAAAACATTTTATAGAGTGTTTAGACATCTTTCTGAAATTTGAACCCTTCGCTCAATCATGAAAATAGAACGTCCTGTTAGGCTGACCCGGCAAGAAAAGATTTGATTTTAATTATGGTTGATCAGCACAAGAAGAATTGGTCAACAATTAAATATTCCTCAAACCAGAGTTTGGAGAACTATTAAAGGCGAACAAATGCATCCTTATCATATCCAAATTGTCCAACGATTGGTGCCAGGTGATGAAGTATTTCGGTTAACTTTTTGCCGCTGGGTTTTATCCCATAGACGAACTATGTTTATCGATGAATCTCAATAATACTCGAAATTTTCATATTTGGAGTCATGAGAATCCCCGTGCAATAATCCAAAAGAATTCCGAACATAGATTTTCTGTAAATGTGTGGTGTGGGATATTCAATAATAATCTCATAGCTCCTCATATTTTTGAAGGTAGCTTAAATGGTGACAATTATTTAGATTTTTCACAACATACCCTGCCAAATTTATTAAATAATGTAAACACAAGAGGAATGTGGTTTCAACATGATGGGGCTACGCCGCATTTTTCGGTACGAGTCAGAAACTATCTGAATGAACAATATTCAAATAGATGGATTGGTCGGGGTGGTCCCGTTGCATGGACTCCGAGATCACCAGATCTCACACCCCGTGACTATTTTTTGTGGGGCTATTTAAAAACTGAAGTATACAAAGAAGAAATAAATACCAGAGAGCAGCTGATTGCAAGAATTGAGCATTTTTACAATGAAATTAAAAACAATTTAGAGATTGTTAGAAAAAGCGTAAATGAAATGACAAATCGATCAAGAAAATGTATTGAATTTGGCGGTGGCCAGTTTGAAAATAGACTGTGATTCAAAATAATTTAATTGAATTTTGTAAGTTTGACTGATTTCTTATGTTCTAGTTAAATTGTTAATTTTTATTATTTATTATTTTGTTAAGTTTATTAATTACACATTCATTACAAAATATTTTTTTTGTTTCACTAGGTATATGTGGTGAATTTTAATTCTCCCTATTTGCACTACCTTTTGCTAGTGCAGATAGGGAACAAAAAAAATAATATGTAGTTAATCCCTAGAGTGACTTTTTTCTCTCAATTTCTCAATTAAAGAAAAAAAAAATTGAACCCTCAACAATTTAATTTTTTTATTTAAACTGAAATGGTGCCAAAAGATTTTTTTATGGGATGTTGTATCTTTCTAGGTGTAAATTAATATTTTAATATCAAATATTTTATAAACAGTATACGGAGTGTTATTTTCTAGGAATAACTTTAAAATATTTTTATTCTGGGTCCGGCCCTGATATTTTATTGATATCCCAGGTATTAGTTGGTGAATGACTACTGTAATCAAAATACAAAATTTCATTGGATTCCGCTTACACGTTACAGATATATGGCGAAAAGAATATTCTTCCAAGAAATATAAAACACCCTGTATTTCGAAAACGGGGCCGCTTTAGCCATTACTGTTTGGGGATTTAAGATCACGTCAATATTTTCTATCTTTTGGTAAAGTACGACCCTCTCCTCAGGAATCACCCTGTATTTGAACGTTGTGACTACTCCGAGTTTAACCTTTTTTATTCATCTGATTACAGAGAGCGAAGTCATTGAAGCTCTAGAAAAACTGAAAAGCTCGCGCTATACAGATCTGTGACATGGATAGTAAAATTATCAAAACAACTGTAGATATAATTATTCATCCTTTAACACTATTATTTGATGCTTGCGTAAGTGAAGAAAATTATCCTGATGCTACTAAAATTGCAAAAAGTGATACCGGTTTTTAAAAAGAGGGACATATGAAATATTTATTCCGTACATTTCCACCATACGATATAGTATATAATAATGCGTTAAAAAAAAATTATAATTTAAGAAGCGAAGTCCTGGTTGTCGGATCAGGTATTCTCAAGATGGTTACCCTCGAAAATCCTTTCGTACGGCGACCATCAGTATTAGCGCTAAGCCTCAATAATACGATCCCTGTAAGTTCTTCGAGTACCGGTAGATTCTTTAATTGACCACGTTTTGGGTTTGAATTTAAATGTAATCATCTATATTATTTGGAAAAAGCGCATTACCGGATCTTTGCAGACATCTTGTAGACAAGAATTCTTGCTTTTTCGATAAATAGTCTATTACAAAATTGAAAAAAATGCTATTTCAAGTTTATGAAACCTCATCAGTACAAAGAAGTTTATCATCAATATTTAGTTCAGGTCGCCTATCTTTTACATTCGCAATTACCTGAAAATATATTCAGCTAACATTGATTGAAATGTAGGCCAATTAAATATAAACAAAAAAAAATTAAATACACAGCCTACTTTCCACGAAATTCACCCACGCACTTTCTCTTTCCCTAGAGATTCTTTTTGGGAGAAAACACATTTCCTCACTTTTAATTCATTCGTTCAATATGCGAACAAATCAGATGTTACTTCCTACACCAAGTCCGGTCACACTTGTCCCTAATCTCGCCACTGCGCACCGCTGGGCAAATGACCTCTAGCAGGTTTCAAGAAACAAGGTCACTAGGTGGCCTACTTACGTTCAACTGTTTACTACAAGACGTGTATGGCCTACAATACACCGCTTTGATTTCTCGAGCGCATTCCGATCCTCTTTTATTGTTTTATTGAGACATTGTTTCGTTTTAGCTTGCCTGTTAGGCAAAGGAAGTCTTAGAAAAAAATACCAACCTGGGTTTTTTAGTGGAAATATGTATCTCTCAATATGTATAACTATTGTATCTAAAATCCAACAGCTGGAAATTAATGCTCCTTCAATCAATTTCTTAAAATTGTAGGTAATTTGAATCTAACTCCGATTTTATAGAACAGGAAATGATCTCAAGAATTTCGAATAACAACGTATTAATACGTGATTGGCTAAATTGTCTAAGTAAATCACCCACTTGTGTAGGGGTGGACAAAATAGGGGTGGCAGTGCTGTTATGCGTGCTCTTTGGTAAACACTCTAAAAGTTTCAGAACGCTGGGATTCATAATACGATGTTCTCGCGATTTTGACGACATTAACACACTGAAACTACTATATCAATCGTTTGTTCGATCCAAATTGGAATATTCGTCAATTATTTGGTCGCCCCATTATAACACACATATACAGAGCATAGAGAAAATTCAGAGGCGTTTTTTAAAGACTTTGAGTCATAAGGAAGATGGTGTCTATCCTGCAATTGGCTTTCCTCAGACTGAACTGTTAAATAGATTCTCACTCTCGAGTCTGGAGGCTCATAGAACTATTTCACAGCAAATTTTCCTTTTTAAAATAATACATAATATAACTGATTGCAGCGCTATCTTAAACTTACTAAATGTTCGAACTCCTAGACCTGGCTCTAGGCATAATTCATTGTTCTATTTACCAACTCCCCGAACCAACGTCCAGAAATTTTCGCCGATATACAAAATGTGTGAAAATTATAATAAACTACAAGATCAGTTTGATATATTCCACTGCAATGTAGCTGCGATAAAAAGATTAGCTGCATAATTTAAATTTTTTTTGTTTTGTTTTATCTTTGTTTTTATTTGTTTACTTTGTAATCTACACTTATACGTTATATGTTTGTAAATACTTACTATTTTCTACCCTGTAATTGGAATTTTCTGTTGGGTAGTGTATTGTTAAATAAATAAATAAATAAATAAATAAATAAATGCTTATTTTTTGCTAAAAATGAGAAGAATACTTTCTTGTAAACAATGAAATTGTCTTTAATTTTATTTCTTTGTTTACCCGTTTGCATTAAAAAGAGACCGAGATAGATTTCATTTTCCATAAATACACATTTTTAACTGAAAAATAAATACTTATAGTTAAATATTTCCGAAAGTATTGACTGTATAAATAATATATTGCTTATCGCTTTTTAAAACTTCTGAAATTGTCTTTAATTTGTTTTTTTATATAAATTGTTCGTATTATGACTAATTAATATCTGTTGTACTTAACTAATGCATAGTAAACAACAAAATCTACTTTTTTTTATTCTTAAATAATGTGTTATTTCCTATATTTAATAAATGTTTTATTTGTAATATACATATATAATTAACAGTTTGATAATTGACAACTGCCAGTATTGGCAGTAAAATATACTTTCGAGTATACATTAGAAACCATTAAAAATCAGAATTTTCTATTAGAGAAATATAAATCCTACCCTCCTATTCTATCGGATTTGAAGGTTTCACCATTGAAATACACAATTAAAAATATTTTTAAACTAATCAGCAAATACGTATTATACGGATAGCTGCTTCATTCTGTGGCTTTCTTAGGATTCTCTTAGGCTAAAAAAAATTGCGGCGCGGTTTCTTCAAGTTTAGAACATATTCTATATGATTGTTAATTCTGTTCCATTAAAAATGTATACATCGTTTTATTTTACTAAATTGATAAACTGGATATACTTTTCCAATGCTTATAATTTTGTTGATTTTTAACGTAAAAGAAAAACACATGGATAGGTAAGAATTTTCTTAGCTTTGATTAAACTTTGGTAAAAAAAATTACAATACGCTTATTCTCCATGTTCTACAAGAAAAATTATTCGCGTTTTCGGGAAATTTTGAAAAAGTAGCTAAATTGACGTTATCATTTTTTTTGTTAGAAACGACCAATAAAGTCAGCGTTCAATGACTTTTCAGTTATTACAGTAGATTTAGAGGTAAGCGTTTTATTGCAAAAAAATATTTTAAGACCTACTCAAAAAAATTATGAAAACTTAGACATTTTTCAAGCGCCTAGTTAAACAAGTGCCTCTCGGTCAATTTTTATAGTACAGAAACCAAAAAAGATCAAATTGAAAATAATTTAATTACACAAGGGCACATATTTTTTGTAAAAAATAATATTTAAAGAAATATTTACTAAAACACGCGCAGAAATACAAGTTTTAACCAGTCATATATTTTTATGTAACTGAAAATTATATCTCCTGTACTATTTCACTTCTATTACTGTATTCTTAATTAAACTGACTTAATTTTCGTATGTAATCGAATGGTATGGCTTACAAATAGGTTAATAGTAATTCTCATAGAAAACACCTCAGAACATTTTCTGTAAATTTAGCAAGCGTGCGTGATTTTTTGTTAATGATGTTGTTGATATGCAAAATCTACGAAAAATCTACAACCAATTTATTTTATGTTCTAGGCATGCCTTCGAATATGAATACTACACACTACACACTACATATCCAGGGGAAAATTGAAAACTTATTTTTGATTTATTCGAACGACGATATTTTCAAGTTTCCCTTTTGGTGATATTCTTGCTAAAAAATATTTTCAGTGGAAAACACTTTTCAGCAAAACAAACTACGTTTTATTCCCCATTTCGTCATGTCTGCCGTCGAAGTAGAAACAAATGTCAAACTATTCCGTATACTATCACAGCAAATTTTCTTTGAACCACTCTGCTAAAGACTAGTACTTCAGAAGTTACTTCAAAAAGGTTTTATATCTGTTTTAATAAGAGAAGCTCGTATGTTATCCATTAAAACAAGGTTTTATAAAAAATGCTGTTTCGAGTATATGAAACCTCGTCAGTACAAAAGAAGTTTATGATTAATATTTAGTTTGCGTCACCTATATTTTACTGTCAAAACCAAGTTGTAACTATGTTTTTCTAACGAAAGAAATTTTCAGATTATATTTTGAAGCATTTATTTTTTAGTTCTTTTATAATTTCAAACAAAGTTTACTTATCATTTTGTTGTGTATGTGTATTAGTACAGGCAATGAAGGCAAAATGTTGTAAAAACCTCGCAAAAATTAAGGAAAGAATCATCTCTGGGATATTCAAAAAAATTTGGAAAAACTTTTTGATTTTCGATTTTTTTGCTCTAACGGCTAAAATAATGAAAATATAGAAAAAAATGTTCAACAAAATTTGTAGCTCATCTCTTTCTCTACAAAATAGGTCTTTACCAATTTTTGTCTTACTTAAGCCGTTTAGGAGATAAATCCAGTTTTCCACTTATAGTTTTGAGCCGCTCCGAAATGCGCGGAAAATGAGAATTCTCTGGGAGTTTCGTACGACCGGACATATCGATCAATAATTATTACTATTCAGAGCCGCTAAAAAAAATGAAAGCAATGCAAAATGTAGAGAAAAGTCTCAGCTTTAATGTGGAACTAATCACAAAATTCATACAAATTTTTATCATTGGGAAAAAAGTGTGAGAAGATGGCTTAGTAAACTTTATACAGTTAATTTATTCACATCTTTGAGTTTTATGCATCCTGCCTATTTCTACTGTAATAATGGGTGCTTTTTCACTGCATGGATTCGATTCCACGCACTTTAGTCTATATTTCGTGAAAATTTCATTGAAGAATGTTAAGAAACAAATAAGTTGTATATGTTTTACTGCATAATTGTGCATTTTCTGAACGTGTATGAATAATGTAGACAAATTCAAAAAGTACTGCGCGCATTTAAAAAATTCTAAAGTCATTCGAAAGAATATGTTTTATTGTACTTATGATCAAAAAATTAAGACTGTGCTATTATTATTACTTAAGATATAGCGAATTGAACTCCAAAATTTGGAGGTGATTGATCGATGAGAAATATACCCTCTATTTTGATCGCAAGGCATATTTTTCCAACAAAAGTAATTGCAATAAAATGTTAATTGGATTAATATATCATTATATAAGAATATATAAGCAAAATGAATTATCATTCTAACGACTCCCGGCAAAGATATGAATAAATCTGTGGATCAACTGTACAAAGTTCACTAAGCCAGCTTCTGACACTTTCTCTCCTTGATAATTTTTTTTATGAATTTTGTGATTAGTTCCACATTAAAGCTGAGACTTTACTCTAGATTCTGTGTTATTTTCATTTTTTTTTTAGGGGCTCTGAATAGTAAGAATTATCGATCGATGAGTCAGGTCGTACGAAACTCCTGGAGAATTCTCATGTTCGCGCATTTCGAAGCGGCTTAAAACTACAAGTGGAAAACTCGATTTATCTTCTAAACGGTTTAAGTAAGACAAAAATTTGTAAAGAAAAAGACGAGCTACAACTTTTGTTGGGAACTTCTTTCTCTATTTTTATTATTTTGGCCGCTAGAGCAAAAAAACCGAAAATCAAAAAGTTTTTCCAAATTTTTTTGAATTTTCCCGGAACTAGGAAGTGCAAAGAATGCATCATCTCATTCTCCAGGTTATTACCTACTTAAATCCCAGATATGATCCTTTTATTAATTTTTGTTACCCCTACATTGTTAATTTGCCTGTACTATATATAGCATATGTATATGAGAAAAAGAAAATTCAGAATTCACAAAGAAAAAACTATATAGGAAATATTTTCTTTATAGAACGCCTATTTCCAAAAGCTACAGTCAGAGGGGTTACGCTAACAACAAAAGTTTTTGTTTTCACGCAGGTCCTACAATTAGAACTGATTTTGTGAATATCATCCGATGTATCGTTTTGATATTTAAAATATATCTAAGATCAGAATTAATGTAGATAAATAACATACAAAAAAAAAACAAATTCGAGATGATTAAATGTGAACAAATTGTTAATAATTAATTTTCTAAAAGAGTGCAGCAGGGTAAGCATGGGCCAGATGCCCCTCGGGAAATTACATCATATTACTAAGAAAAACTGTTCTGCAAAATATTACACAGCTGGCCCCTCTGGTTTTTAAAATAAATTAATTTACCACTTTGAGGGCAGGAGTCTAATATTTTGCAGAACAGTTTTTTCTTAGTAATATGATGTCAAGGCAAAAATATCAGCCTAATTTCCCGTGAGGCATCTGGCCCATGCTTACCCAGCTACAGTCTTTCAATTCATCATACCAACATAAAATATTCAAAATCAGCTCTGCACTCATGGTTTACTATGCGCCTTGATGCTCTATGTAAGGGTATTTTGGTCCATCTGGGAAAAATAATCTACCACCTACTTACCCGTTAATCTACTGAGATGCAAGATGATGAGTATGAAGTTGTTATATAAAATTAGTTGTATTTTTTGTATTAGAAAGCATGCTTGTTAGTATTGTATGCATTTGCTAGATAAATGTCACGAAATGTTAAATTCTAACATTTTGGGTAATACGCAAGTGAAAAATAAAACACAGTCGTCACGATACAATCTATTTTAATCAAATTTGTACAACAAAGTTCATATAAAAACAGATTTTCATGTTGGAATTTTCAAAATATTTGTCACGAAAAGAGTGACATGTACCTAGATTAATGCAAAAGCATTTTTATATAAATAAATAAATAATTTTTAAATAAAAAATATAATAAGGAAATAAATAAGAAGTTACTGGCTAAACTAGTTTTACGTACTTTAGCCCCAAATTGCTTAGTTTTTAGTTCAAAGTCTATAGTACAGAAATGATCTAGAAGCATAAAATGTGTACAGTCGACGACTTAAAAATGGAAACGATATGGGCTTCGCTACTGATGACTATAATTTTTGTAATGTTTATATAGATACCTTTTAATAGCTGCAATGATTTTTTAAAATCAACTGTGAAATTTTAATAAGGAAGAAGCACTGAAGAGGTGGAAAGGGGGGTATTAAAAGGCCACCTCGGTCACCAGATTTGAACCTACCAGACTATTTTCTTTAAGGCCGTTTAAAATCAGTTCTTCTTAAGAGAAGAGTTGGAAAACAAAAAATCAAGAAATATACTAAAACGTTATCCAAAATCCAGAAATTCGGTTAATAACTACAAGCCAATTTCTAGCATTTGTAAAGTTTTTGAAATAATTATTCGTTACCAAGTATTTCCATAAGTAGATATAGATGTAGATGTCATGTATACTGATTTCTCCCCATATTTCTCTAAAGCTTTTAACCGGCTTGGCCACGAGTTATTGCTATCGAAATTGGATATTTTCGGTAAGTTTGTGAGTTTGCATCTCTTTAAAAAATAGTTGCATTTTTGTAGCAGCAAAGCTGATTTTGGAAAACAAAACCAAAAAACGTCAGATTAGAATTTGTCAAAAGTCAGACAATATCATTTTTCGTTCACGCCAGTCATTTCGATTTTTCACGCTTTGCCTTTTGAATTTTAAAACTTAAGTTTATTAAATCTATTTCGGCCACGTTCAATTTCAAGACCTATCGTTATCTATTTGCCTTTGTCAGGGTCTCTAGTCGTTTTCAAGATTACTGAAATAAAGTAATGTAAATCCGTCGCTAGCTCTTGGTCGATAAGGAAACCCAAGGTCCTTTGTTGTATCCCTTTTGTTTCAATTTCTAAGGCAATCGACTGTACAAGAAAGCAGCGCAAGCTTTGACGGATTTTTTGATAAGTCGTAAGAGATACAAATTGCGTTTCCCCCACCGTTCGAGTCTAAAAATCACCCACCAGCTCGCACTAACACCAAAAACTAAACACCTTGGCGCCAGAGGCAGATCTTTTGTACAGAAGTGGTCCAAATAGTCTCTACGCTACACTACACCTATCTCACTTTATTAACAGCTTTGTGTTGGTGATGTTTTCTAGATTTTTTTGATTTCTTACTATGCTTTAAGCTTTTAGACTCACGTGATCTTTTTGTTCCGAGTACGTCAGACAAATCTGGCTCGTCGTCGTCGTCGTCATCGTCGTCGGCATCTTCGTCATCGTCATCGTCGTCATCGGATAAGCCGGTCAAGTCTTCATCGTCATCGTCGTCGTCGTCATCGTCATCGTCGGCACTGTAGTCGTCCGCACTAACAGGCTGTACCACTGTGACCTGTGCCGTGTTTTCCACAGTGTTTTCTACAGTGTCAGATGTGTCTACAGGGTCTTTTTCGATCAAGTCTGCACCGGCGTCTGCCACCTCCTCAGTACCAGCACCTTGTTCCTCCTCGCCTGCGGCTGCTTCTTGAGCATCGAGTTCCTCGCTGGGACTCAGTTCGGAGGCGGCGGCTATGGGCTCGACGGCGACGGGGGCTTGGGGGGTGTCAGCTACCACAGGTTGGGAGCCTGTAGATGGGGAGACTTCGTCATCATCGTCGTCGTCGTCATCGTCATCTCCTCCTCCTAAAATTAAGGGGTCAATGAATAAAATATAGTGAATATTAAAATATCAAGGCTTTTGAACGTAACGGACGATGCGTATTTCGGCAACTATGTTGGCATCATTGGGAGATGATTAAAACTAGTCTCCCGATGATGCCAATGTATATGAAATTTACGCCGTGATGGCATTTGAGTGTTATGTTCAATAGTTTTGGTGTTTGTGGAAACTATTTCACGATGATGTACGATTATTTTCTAGCGAGATACAAGCCGCCACAGTAAGAGGTCCGAAGATTTCAGGAGTACGTAATAAATCGAATGGCATAAACCAAAAGTCTATAGCTTTTTTGTTTCTGAGTGTTTTTTGGGGTTAGGAAAAATGCAAGAGCCAGTCGGACACCGAATTCATGTTCATCAGGTCAAAATGCATGGGAGTACATAGGTCTGCCTTCTCACACT
Organism: Stenurella melanura; assembly: GCA_963583905.1. Lineage (NCBI taxonomy): Eukaryota > Metazoa > Arthropoda > Insecta > Coleoptera > Cerambycidae > Stenurella > Stenurella melanura. Next base: position 123,265,140 of record OY757316.1, on the reverse strand, counting down.
CGACTTTATTTGTGTGTGCCTGTGTGTTAGAAAATAATTGTGACACAGAAGGGAACATAATATTATCTAACATCGTAACATATATTAAATCGTGTCCCGATATGCCATAAAACACCAGGACCACGTGCCGGTATCCAAGCCCATGTAATAACGAAAAATCTACCACTTTTGTGTTTGTTGTATACAGATTCAGCAAATTTAGTTTAAGGTACGTAAACTTGTTTCTGCGCGTTCCTGTCGTAGAACAATGCAGGGTATTGGTATAAAACAATAACGCCATCGCTTGACCGCGTCGACTTGAGAACAGACCCATTCTGCTTTTAATAGCGTAGCTGTTTAGACGTGTGGGAATAAAATTAATTAATCTCAATTTCGTTATTAAAATGCCGTGTGTTTATACAACTGCAAATTGAGAAGTGTTACTTCGGGGGCCATTCCACTGAAGACACAATAAATTTATTTACTGTGGCATATCAAGACAGACCAATCCCCTCAGCTAGCATAATTTCATACATTATTTAAAAATTTGAGAATTTCGGGTGTGTTGTGAATTATTGTAAAAAATGCTGTCAACCTGAACCCCGTCATCAACAAATGAGCGAAGAACGTGAAATTCGCGAAACTAATGTCTGTGCACTTGTTGAAACTAGTGAACCTTATTCTAGCAGGCAAATTGATGATGAAGTTGACATGAAGGAAAAAACTGTAAGAAACATTTTGAAAAGAAATGGGTACAGTTGTTTTAATGTTCAAACAACGCAAGAAATATTTCCCGAGGACAATTTCAAACGGATGGAATTTTGTGAAATCATGATAAATAAAGTGAATGAGAATTAAAACTTCTTAAAGAATATATTGTTTACAGATGAGTCATCCTTTTCATTACATAGGAAACACAATCCATCCGTAGTACGATATTGGTCTCGGAAAAATAAACATTTGAGTGTTGCTATGCGAACTCAGTATCCTCAAAAGTTGAACGTTTGGACGGGAATTTTAGACAATCATATTATAGGCCCACTGCTAATGGCAATTTAAATGGCAATAAATAATTAGAACTTTTACAAAACCAAATAATTCCTGCAGTTCAAAATCTTCCTGTCAACTTTGACGACATTTGGTTTCAACAAGACGGCTGCCTAAGTCACAATACCGTAACTGTTATTCATTTTCTGGAAAGAACATTTCCCAATCGTTTAATAGCTACGAGGGGAATGATAAAATGGCCCCCCTGGTCACCTGATCTAGCACCCCATGATTTCTTTCTGTGGGGCTTTTTAAAGGAAACCGCGTACAAACATGCGTTTGAACGAGTCAATAATTTAGTTGAATTACGGGAAAAACTTATCCAACTTTATGCAAGCATTACTCCAAATCAACTCAATGATATGAGAGGTTCATTGGTTTGGTTATTGTTTGGCACAAGAAGGTGGTTTGTTTGAATCCTTACTTCATTAATTTATTGTTTGATAATTATTAGTTGATTTTAGTTTCTAAGGGTTATTTAATTTTATTTTAATATTCTGTTTTTGTAATTTAATAAGAATAATTTATCTTTTGATAATTATCAGTTGATTTTAGTTCCCGCGTTATTTAATTTTATTTTATGTTCTATTTTCATTTCGGTTTTAATAAGAATTATTGTTTTATTCTCATAGCATTTACGACTAAAAAAGAAACTGCAGAAATGCTTTCAATAGAAGAAATTATTTGTCAAAAATGTGACAAATAACTTTTGACGAAGAGACATTGTCTCGTTTCGTATTAGAAATTATTACCTACGTCCGCACCCATCCTTAGTTCATGCCGTACTAAATTCAATTCATTGTGTGCCTCTGCTTTCATGATTTATGAAACTAGCGGGGCGTGGTCAATTACATCGTTATTCCTATACCCTAAACTGCATTTTCCGAATCTGCATATTTCTCATGAAGTCGAATATTGGCGGGTCGGTAAACACGAATGCAACCGCTATGTGCTGACTGGAGTGCCTACATTATTCCAAAAATTTACACCAAATACTACATATTCTAGAGCAAAACCTACTCGCGCTTCTTTATACTGCGTTTTAAATAAGTATTTCTGTGCTGCTGGACGATAAGCGTAGCACAGTGGCCCCAAATCGAGTTTTTTGGTTAAAAAATGGCTAGAGAGCGTGAATCTTGTCGAAAATGAACATTATTTTTCCTTTAACTAAAGCTCACCGATACACCAACAAATCCTCGAAGCCCGAATTTTGAAGAAAATTTTCCTTTTTTATTATTTTAAGTTAAAGGCCGAAAAAAAATGTTTTTAATAATTTTTGATACAATATACTAAATAACTCCATACTATAAAAATATCGAATTCACGAATATATTTCAAATGTCAATTTGGCAGCTGTCAAATTGACACTTTTTGTCTAATTTGACATATGATTTTGCTTTATCTTATTTTCTAACTAGCTTTAATTATTCAAAAAACTTTGAGCAACTGTTTTGCCTGAAAATTGTAAAATATATAGGTCATTTGTCATTTGACAACTGTCAAGCTGTCAATAAGTGCCTTAGGCCAAATTAGGCATTACATTTTGGCCTAGTGACAATCACCAATGCTTCGAGTATGATATTCAGCTTCCAGAACTCGATATTTTTATCGTATGAAGTTATTCAGTAAATTATATCAAAATTTATTTAAAAAAAAATTGATTTTTGACATAAGACATTTACCGACACCTTGAGAGCCGTCAAATTACATATGACCTATACTTTACAATTTTCAGACAAAAATAGTTGCTTTGAAGTTTTTTTGAATAATTAAAGCGAGTTAGAAAATGAAATAAAGCAAAACCAGCTGTCAGATTAGACAAAAAAAGTGCCAATTGACATCTTCCAAATTGACATTTGACATATATTCGTGGATTCGATATTTTTATCTTATGAAGTTATTCAGTATATTATATAAAAATTTATTTAAAAAATCGGTAAAGTTATTTACACAGAACTTCCCTCAATTATTTTTAATTAAATTATTAATTACGAAATAACATTGAGAATAATAATCGGAATATAGTTATTGCTATTATTACAAAAAAACCTGATAACTTTTGGTCAAAAAAATATACAGAGTGCTCATCCAACAGCAAAAGTTCAATACTAAATAACAGGTGCCAAATATGGAAGGCTTGCGCAAATACCTTTACAAATGTCCACCATGACTGAATTATTTCTTGGGATGCCATTATTCTTTAAATGTATATAATAGGTGCATATGCCAAATATTATTGCCATCTGTCACATTTTCAATCCCACATTCACGTAATGGAGTGGAAGTATAGTGGTGGTTAAAATTTTTTTTTTTTTTTTTAATTTTTTAAAAATGTTGGTGAAAAAATTTTCAAAACTAATTTTTTATATAGGTTTAGAATGTCATGAAACGTGAAAATTTTAAATTTAAGCAAAAAAAAATGTTTCCGTCTATTCTAATGTTAATTTTTTTTCCAAAATGGTGAAAAGATGTTGCAATTTTTTTTCCGAATTAGGTTTGCAATGTCATGAAACGTGGAAATTTTAAATTTAAGCAAAAAAAATATTTCGTCTATTCTATAATAGTGATAAATAGATTACCTAAACATGTTTTCAATTTTTTTTTAATTTTTCAAAAACATTTTTAAATTTGTTTGAATAATTTTAGAATGCCATGGAAACCTGGAAACTTTAAATCTGAACAAAGAAAAAAAAATTCCATCTATTTTAGTGGTAAAATTTTGTCAAAAATTAAAAAAAAACTCTATTTTTTTAAAATAGATTTAGAACGCTATGTAACGTGGAAATTGTAAATTTTGAGAAAGAAAAAAAAATCCATCTATTTTAGTGGTAAAATTTCTTTTAAATAGGTTTAGAATGCCATGAAACGTGGAAACTTTTAATTTAAACAAAGAAAAAAAATTTTTTTAGTGGTAAACATTTTTTCAAAAATGGTGAAAAAATTTTGAAATTTTTTTTTTCAGAAATAGGTTTAGCGTGTCATGAAACGTGGAAATTTTAAATTTGAGCAAAGAAATTTTTTTTCACTATATATTCCGTTTAGACGGTCCACCCTGTATATTTTCCAGTGAAAGTTTTACCATTTCTTCGCTGACAGTAGGGTCAACTACCTACCAAATTTGACTACTCTCCGTCAAGTAGTTTTTTTAGGTAATGCACCAACAGACAGACAGACAGACAGACAGACAGACCGACAGACAGACAGACAGACAGACTGACGGAATTGAAAAACCTATATTTTCGTAATCTACGTGATCTGAAACGTGAGAATCCGAAAAAATCTCGGAGGGTGATTTTTTCTCGAATACAGTACTTCCCTTCGGTATGCGAGGGAAGTAAAACAAATTTTTCAGCCTTTAACTTAAAATAATAAAAAAGAAATTTTCAAAATTCAGGATTTGTTCGAATTTCGATAAGCTTTAATTAAAAATAATATCATTTCCGAGAATATTTTCGCTCTCTAGCCATTTTTGAACCAAAAAACTCCATGGGATCCCTGTGGCAGCTCCGATTCTTTTACTCGTCGGCGAGCAATACGACTCGATGCATGAAGATTAGTTTCTTCGCCGGCTTGAATAACTGAGTACAATGGATGTTCTATTAATGTATTCACCAATAGCAAATCTTATTGTTCAGTTGATTGATATCCTTCGTCGAATTTTTGTTAATGTTATAACGCAGTGCAATTTGTTTAATTCTTCTGCTTTAGCAATGACACCAGCTTTAATTAAATCACTTATATACGGGGCATATTGGTTTTTACACACAATATATTTTGACAAATAAATAACAATGTTACAAATATTAAAAAGTTGTGTAATGTACATAGCTAATATTAACAAAAATACGTCATAAGACATATTTTATTGTCCAGGGCAGTGCTGTAATGTACATGCAGGCCTATTGACGTGGGGCCCGGTGGTTTTGAGGGGGGCCGGTGGTTTTGAGGGGGGCCGGTGGTTTTGAGGGGGGCCGGTGGTTTTGAGGGGGCCCGGGTTTTTAAAGTTGGAGATTTGCATTTGCATTAGGTAAAATGAAAGAGTTATAGTTTCAAATGATTAGTGTGATGTAAATGACAACGAGTTCCGAATGATTTGTATTGTTTATAATGCGAAAAATATGAAATTGTGATGCAAAGGAGTACCCGCCCCGTCTTTAAAATTTCTACCGTGATAAATATTGAATTCGAAGGAGAAGAAATATCATCCCTCGCTTTTCAAAATTACGAGCAAGGTATTGAAATGTAAGTCATACCCCCCTCCGCTTTTCAAAATAATTGCGACGGAGACAAATATTTCCCTTCCTACTTTCAAAATTTCGACTGAAGACAAATATTCAATTCTAGGGAATATCTTCCCCCCGCTATTTAAAATTTCTACTGTGATGAATTCTAAGGAATACTTCCCCCTGATCTTAATGAGGATTGGTGGGAGTCGTATGTTATTACTCCCCGGGCCCCGATTTTCTCTTGACGGCTCTGTGTACATGAAATCATAATATTTCAATTTATTATATTTATACTGAAAACACCAATACAATATACCATTGTATAATGAAATCTACTGATATAAATAAACAAGTGACGTATCGTATAGGAAATATGATAAACCTCAAAAAATCATTATTTATTGAAACAATAATTTTTTAAATGGAAGTACACTTAAAGTACAATACTGTCTATTATGTTACTCACCACCTAATATGTCATCGAAGAACCGTTCGAAATAGTCTTCATCTTCGTCGTCGTCGTCATCATCATCGGCTGCACTGTCATCATCATCGTCATCGTCGTCATCGTCATCATCACTGACTCCCAAACCTAAGTCAAGATCGTCATCGTCGTCGTCGTCATCATCGTCATCGTCATCCGACTGTCTTCCTTTCTGCTGGAATCAATAATGGAATTAGTAAGAGCGACACAACCATTATGTTTCTATTTTATTTTATCATGTTATTTTATGGCCACTGTGTGTCAAATATTGGTGATTATGATATTTTCTTTCTCCATGTTTTTTTTCTTCTAAGAAATTGATTCTAAAAGTGGTTAACTCTTCCCTTCAATATATTCCGGTCAAATTTGTTAGTAGTAAAAATTATGCAGAAAAAAATTCCAGTTAATCCCCGTTATAATAAATTTTCCGGTTTGTACATTAAATTACTTTGCATCTAGAACGAATAGATATTTTATAAGATAGCGAACAGAGTTTCAAAGTACGTTGGACAAACCAAATGTCTAATGACAACGAGTTTCATGCAACATAAAAGCAAAAAGTCGTGAACACGAGGAAAAATGAGCTATCTGCTCATTTTGAGGGAAAATGTGCTATCTGCTCATTTTTCCCATTTCAAATTTGGAAAAATATCAAGTGTAGAATAGACATTAGACAATAACGTAAGATTAATTGGAAATGTAAGAGAAAATAGATCAATGTTTAAAACTCTCATTACATTTACGTACTTTAACTTTCCCTGCTTTCGGCTGTCTCTCAGTTGAGACCTCTTCGGGCTTTTTCTCTTCAGTCTTTTCTACAACCTCAGTTTTTTCCACAGGCTTACTTTCCTCTGGTACTTGGTCCTCTACAGGTTTGCTTTCCTCAGCGGGCTGTGGCTTGGTTTCTTCGTTTTTGAAAACGCCGCGCGTTTCTTCCTGAATTTCTCCCTTTTTCTCTACGTCTGTTTGTGGGTCTACCGACCGACTTTCGTGGTCAGCTGTTACCGTAAACACTGGACTTGCCCGGCATCGCAGCAAGACAATGAATAGCACTGTCCCTAGCAAGTACAGTCTCATCGTTTCTAAAAGAGACATATTTTAATAAATTTCAGTCGAGGAAAAGTGAATATTAAGAGTAGAATTGTGAGAAAGTAAACTTAAATGACTGGTAATTAAATATGGTGGAACCACTTTCGCAGCCATTTTTTTTAATTTAAAAATTAAATAAAACCACCTACCTAATTATAATTGCAAAAGACATAATGGAAAAATGGGAAATATCGACGACAAGCGAAATCAGAAGTTCACCTTTTAAACATCTCATACATCATTAAATAACGTTTAAATTTAAATGTTTTTCTATTATTTTTGTCACTTAACCTCGTAACTAGGGAGCTGGTGGCAATACGGGTATATGATTTCATTGTAGTTAGCAATAATATGGAATGAAGGTATTGATATAACTGACCGATTGGAGCAGCTACCAAGTTTGGTTGCTGCTGATTTTTTAAATAAATGAATGTTAAATTTTCAATAAAAAAATCGGTAAAGGTATTTACACAGAACTTCCCTCTTTATTTGTGCATGGCGGTTACTCTAAAAAATTATTAATTACGAAAAGACATTGAGAATAATAATCGGAATATAGTTATCACTATTATTACAAAGAAAACCTGATCAGTTTTGGTCAAAAAAATATACATACAATATCCATTAATTTATACTTGCACTTTCGATTTGTGAAATAAAAAAAAATGCTGAACAAGCCCATTGTACTTACTGTGGTGTAATGAATAAATATTTTCAACGTATTAAAAAATTTCGAAGTTGCTCGAAGTTTTCTAGAATCGAAACTATCTATTTGATACTTATTTATTTGTTTTTTAGAATTGAATTATTTATTTAATAATTGTTTATTTGTTTTCTAGAATTGAATTTAATTTTTTTAATATTTGTTTATTTGTTTTCTAGAATTGAATTTATTTATTTAATTTGGGTCAATTAGATCAAGTTAGGATTGTTGATATAAATAGCAATAACCTCAACTCTGAACCAGCATTTTTTGGCAAGGAATTGCTCGTATCTCCTCGTGGTCCTTGCTTGAGAACAGTAATAATTCAATAGATTAAATTATTATTGCCGAAACTGTGCAATGAGAGAATATTTGATAATTCTAATTTAGACTCAAAATTCATCATTCCTCAACAGATTTAAATTTCTATCAGTTTTCACAAAAATTTTAAGTACGGCTCTGTGAAATACCAATCATCTTAACAAGCCAAATTTATGGTCTGTTTTTTACAGCTTTTTACTTCCCTCGTATACCGAAGGGAAGTATTGTATTCGAGAAAAAATCACCCTCCGAGATTTTTTCGGATTTTGACGTTTCAGATCACGTAGATTACGAAAATATAAGTTTTTCAATTCCGTCAGTCTATCTGTCTGTCTGTCTCTCTGTTGGTGCATTAACTGAAAAATTAATTGACGGAGAGCAGTCAAATTTGGTAGGTAGTTGACTCTACTGTCAGCGAAGAAATGGTTAAACTTTCACTGGAAAATATACAGGGTGAACCGTCTAAAGGGAATAAATAATGAAAAAAAAATGTTTTTGCTCAAATTTTAAATTTCCATGTTTCATAACACGCTAAAATTAATTCAAAAAAAAAATTAGCAAATTTTTTTCACCAACATTTTTGAAAATATTTTTACCACTAAAATAGATGAAAAATTTTTTTTTCTTTGTTCAAATTTCAAATTTCTACGTTTCATAGCGTTCTAAACCTATTAAAAAAAAAAAAAAATTTTAGAATTTCTTTTCACCATTTTTGAAAAAATTTTGCCACTAAAATAGATGGAAATTTTTTTTTGTTGAAATTCAAAATTTTCACGTTTTCATGGCATTCTAAACCTATTCGAATAAATTTAAACATTTTTTTTTAATTTTAATCTATTTATCAATACTTACTGTAAGAATAGATGAAACATTTTTTTTTTACTCAAATTTAAAATTTCCACGTTTCATGCATTCCAAACTTATTTCGGAAAATAAATTTGCAACATTTTACCATTTTGGAAAAAAAATTTACCACTAGAATAGATGGAAAAGTTTTTTTTTGCTCAAATTTAAAACTTTCACGTTTCATGACATTCTAGACCTATTTCAGAAGAAAAATTTGAAAATTTTTTTACCAACATTTTTCAAAAATTTCAAAAAAAATGAAATTTTTTAACCACCACTATACTTCCACTCCACTACGTGTTCGTAGAATAAAAAATGTGACAGATGGCAATAATATTTGGTATTATAGTTTTATTGAAAATAACTCAGTCATGGTGAACATTTGTAAAGGTATTTGCGCAAGCCTTCCATATGTGGCACCTGTTATTTAGTATTAAACTTTTGCTGTTGGATGAACACTCTGTATATTTTTTTGACCAAATCTTATCAGGTCTTCTTTGTAATAATAATGATAAGTATAGTCCGATTATTATTTTCAATGTCATTTCGTAATTATTATTTTTTTAGAGTGACCGCCATGCACAAATAAAGAGGGAAGTTCTGTGTAAATATCTTTACCGATTTTTTTACCTGAACTAAACTATACTCGATGAAAAAACGTTCTAAATAATATTGGAAAACCGACAAAAGTTTTTCAAATTTCATATTTTATTAAATGTATCTAATTCAGATAAATATTTTATTTATTACATATTCTTAGATTCTCCCACTTTACAGTGTGCTACCAAGGAGAAAATACTATTTAAATACCAATAAATTTTGAAAATAGATAAATAGTACATTTTAACAAAAATTCGTCACAAAACTGTCCAAAATAAGCCTACAATGTGCAGTATTAGCATATTTTCTACATAATTTAAATATTAAAAAATGTTTCACAAGACACCAACAGCAGATTCAACCTAGTGTATTAATATTTTAGATCCACTACTTTCTTTGTGAAAAAAAAAAATAAATAAATAACACATTTACGACAACATAGGAATGTTGAAAATTAGATAAAATCATTCTTTTTTTATCCAAGTTAATGGGCATGAAATGTTATACAAATTGTCCACTTTAATAAATACATAGAACTGTTTGTCGTAGATAAACAAATTGAAACATACAGATTAATATATAATTTATACAAACATTTTTAACAATAATAAAGTTCATCATCAACATATTTTTACTTGTAATATAAAATAATCATTGTGGTCGATGTTTCAGAGCAAAATACAGCTTATATTAGTGCCAAAATCACAGATTAAAGGATCAAATAATGTCAATAACCGAAGAAAAAACATTTTCAGCAGCATTAAGGCTCACCATAAAAATATTTTTATTAGAACCATAAATATTTTAAAAAGGAGACAAATCATAATTATTGAGTTCTTATCACCATGAAATCGATGTTTTAGATCAAAATATAATTTATATTAGTGACAACATCACAGGTTGAAGGACTAAATAAAGTCAATAACAGAAAAAATGGTAATTTTTTATGGAACACGAACCTAAATTAACATAATATGCTACACAATCTTGAGAAAATATGTGAATTTATGTTCACACTGCTTCGTGGCTTAACCTTATAACTTCAATGTAAATAATCTCATCTACTAAACTCCCTGGATCATGAACAGTTAAAGAGTGAATACCTACTCTAATAGATTACGGAACATTATTACGGTATAGCATCCGGTATATCTCTATTTATGTCCTCACTTATTCAAGTTTATTAATTTGTATTTGTAATACTATACTAGGTGTAGCAGGATCGTGGTGCACCCCCTCTTTATTCCTTTAGTGTTGAAGGTAAGTGATTGAAATGAATACTTAATCAACGTCACTTTTTGACCTATAAATATTTTTTTTCCACTTCCGGTTTCACCAAAAGTGACACTAACTTTTGATTTTCAACACTCTTTATATTGCGGTTTTGCATTCTGCATAATTTTTTGAATTCAATGAAAGTGACATTTCAAACGTCAATATTTATCATAATGGAATTTTTAGTTTTTCATTTAAATACGCTGTGATTGTTCCGATTTGTTCCAATTGATCCGTCAGGCATAAGAGCCAGAATAGGTCTGTTTAAATTGATTTAAAAGTTAAAAATTAATTAAGAAACAGCGTTTTTTGCAATATTTAACATTTCCAATCAATAAAATTAGGCTTTGACACATTGTCATGGCTTACTAGGCATGCTTGTAGGTAAATACTTTCGAAAACAATGTTGGAGATTTCGCGTGTTGTTAATTAGATGATGCTTTGAAAAAACTTACTAAAGTTTTTGAATGTTCATTAAAGTACCTCTTTGGCATGTACCATTTGAGTGCTTCCTAGAAAAAGGGTAACACTTGTTTTTTGGTTGCTTCAATTTTGACATGAAGCATCTTGTACCACCAACTTCTGCCCCCAGCAGGTTAGGAAGTTGAGGTTGCCCGGTTCTCGTTTAGATAGTGGAGACTGGGTCGTGGTTCGGAAATTATTCAAGAAAAACTTTTATTTTTTTTTGTTAGGCGCCAGTAGTCATATTAAAAAAGCATCTATAACGTACTTGTCTAATTGTACGACTGTGACTACTCAGAGATAATTAATGTTATAGATACTCATGAAATTATCAACACTAAGTTAAAAATATCTGGTTTATTGACTCTATTATAAAACTTGAAATGGTTAATTTTGACTAATTGAAATGTTACACCTTATGGTTGGATGTAGCTACTTCCTTACAGAAAGTTATATATTTAATTAATAAGCTTGACTAGGTTGAAGACCAAAAAATTTACAAAATATGACAAATTATTGCTAAGCGGTGATTAAGTAATTAAATTGAAAGAAAATTAATAATTAGCTGAAGGCAATATATAACATAAAACAATTTAGAAATGTATAAAAGTTGTCGAAGGTTGAATAATGTCGTTGAAAGTTGAACGTTGAAAAGAATTGTTGAAAAGCAAATTCAGTTGATACATTTACCACCGGCTGGGTTCTGCAGTAACCAACCCTGGTCCTCGTCTTACTGAATCCTCGTGTTGCCACCACTCGATTATTGACTCCGTAGAGATCCCAAGAATTTAGATGTCGGAACTGTTACCAAACCAAACAACTTGGTGCTCTCATCCAGCGAGGACTATTTCATACCAGGCCACTCCAACCTTGGATTACAAAACTCCTTGGCAAATAGTCTGGTTCTCCTGGATTATAGCAGCTACCCAATTTTCCTGGCACACAGTTAAGCCAAATGTATGGTAAAATTCCCAATTTAAGGATTAACTTCAAATCTGAAGGGTCAACTTAACATCAATACTGAAGGGTCAGCTTAAACATCGAAACTGAAGGGTCAGCTTAAACATCGAAACTGAAGGGTCAGCTTAAACATCGAAACTGAAGGGTCAGCTTAAACATCGAAACTGAAGGGTCAGCTTAAACACCTCATTCCTACAAGAGTTATCATCTGTTACTACACTTGAAATTACTTGTTTATTAGTGGGCACTCTTAGTGCGTTTGATAAAATCCCCACGTTAATGCATTACTGGTATATCTCTAAATAAATTACATTAACATGCCCTTCTCGCCCCTACTAATATCGAGTTAAATTCTTTTGAATTTTAATTATTCGACAAGGTTACGAAAACGTAATTTAATAAATTCGAACTGTCTTTAAACCCTTATTAAACCTCAATTACTCATTAATAAAATTTACTTCTAAATATATCTTAATACTGAGTTAAACGCATGTCTCGAAATACCCCGTTCATACATTAACATGACCGCGTCCCTTTCAAGCCACGCGCCGCGAATGAAGGTAATTTGTGATCAACAAACATCGCGTTTAATTATGATAAATTCAACAATTAAATTGCAAATACATGTACAACAAATGCTACAGAAGGTAATTATATTTATATTATCAACTATCTATCAACATACCACACTAGATGAGGTGCTAATCGGACAGCACGTCCGTAATTGCTCGAAGTCAAAAGGAAAATGGCTATCACGAACTGTTCGGATACCGTGTTTGATTTCTAACAAACTAGTTACACTTCTATACGCGAGATGTCGCAGGTAGTGGTAACATAAATCATTCTTTAAATATAATACAAATCTACACAATTACTGTACTGTATCATTCTTATGCATTCATGAGTTCCAATTTAATCAGAATTATCGATTTATAATTTTGTTTATTGATTTTTGGGATTTATTCACTTGTACAGATTTCTTCTTTTAAATATTTGTTGTACCAGATGACTTGTAGGTGTTTATCAAGAGAAGTAACAGATGGCGCTTGTATGCTAATTTATAATTTAAAGTTGGATTGACGAACACAATTCCAGAGATTCAGATTCCAGATTCAGTAAGACTAGGGCTTTGGGATTGGACTGAAAAATTAAATAATAAGTTTACAGAATTGTGGTTTAAGACTACAAAAATTCATTGCTATTAGAATAAAAATTAACAAGTGGCATTCAGGTAATTTTGAATGTCACAATCTCATGGGCAATTCGTCTCATCTCCAAGCCAATTCTGTCTTTCAATTCTTCTATGGTATCCGGTCTGTTAAAATACACCCATCACTTTAAGTAACCCCAAAGAAAAAACTCTAAGGGGGTTAAATCTGGTGAACGCGGGGGCCACTCAATCGGACCTCGACGACCTATCCACCTTCCAGTAAAAGGGTCACCTAAAAATTGACGCACTGCTATCCCAAAATGAGGTGGGGCCCCGTCTTGCTGAAACCAGACGTTTTCAGCAGGAATATCTTCATCTTCATTATTCGGAAACATAACTGCTAAGGCTGGCACTAACTCAACTCACAAAAACTGTAAATATCTTGCGGCCGTAAGATTTTCTTCAGAAAAAAAGGTCCCAATAAACGATACCTGCCCACACGTTTACTTTGCCTCGTCGCTGTGTATGGGCTTCTTGAGTTGAATGAGGATTTTCGCGTGACCAATAACTACAGTTATGCCGATGTACATTATGCCTCTAAAGAAAATGTAGTTTCATCAGGAAAAACAATATCCTTTAAAAAATTTGGGTTTTCATCGCACAAGGTCATCAACTGTTCACAAAACTGTAAGCGCCGATCTGGATAGTCCTCATTCAATTCGTGGATTAATTGTACTTTGAATGGACGGTATTTCTTCTTTTTCAATAGACGTACAACAGAAGTTTGACTCACGTTATGATTTAAAGCCAGCTGCCTTGGCGAAAGATGGTGGTTTTCCTCACTTTCTAGAAGAATATTTAATTTGGATCCGTTGCTTGTGCTAGGGCGACCAGATCGAGGGAGGTCAGCTACACTGCCAGATTCATCATATCTAGCCACAAATCTACTTACAGTGTATATAGAAATTTGCTTTTCGGGATACTTGGCGTTGAAAACATCACATGGTTCCTGATGAGTCCACAGCCAGACAGCCTATCACCATATCCAACCATCATCAAAAGTTCTACGCGTTCTCTTTAACTTAAACGTGGCATTGCAGTCACTAGTTTTACACTGTCTCATAAGTGTCACAAAACTGAGGTTCTACACGTGCCAGGAATAAAAAAAGTTATCGATACTTTACAAAAAAAGGCCAGTATCTCTATTGTTAATTTGATTGTTTTTTATTATTTTCTTTGTTTTCTTTTATGTCAAATGTTTTCATGCTAGTTAAAACAAAAATGTAGGCAACAAGATTTATCAGCCCATAAGAAAGTGGAACATTACTCGTGAATTTGCGAAAGGTAAGCTATTTTTACATAAAATGTCATTTTTCCAAAAGGCTCAAGTAATACCATTTTTTTTATGTCACCAGAAAGCTAAAGGAATATACCATCAAAGACAGTAAACAAAAATGTCTGTTTCCATTAAAAAAAAATTATGATGGCATCATAACTCAAAAACTAATGACGTCATAAATTTTGGTATAGTGACAAAATGTAACATTTACAAAACTAAAATCTTGGAGAATTTTTTTGAAAAATGACACATACCAAAGATATGAATTTTGTGCGTTTCTTTAGGTTCACTGTATATTTATTACTCGATTTTAACAGGACTTTTAAACAAATATAGACTACTTATTAAAAACTTTATGACAAAAATATAAAGACTGATTTCAATTTTCGAGGTCTGTTATGATTTTTTATCAATGTCACAAATGAACAAAGATCAGCTATTTTTACTTCCACATCCACGTAGACTAGTGGAAATACAGTAATCGTAAAAAAAAATCCAACAATTTTTTTGTTGAAATTGGTTCAGAATATATAAAAATATGTCATTTTTCCACGAAATTTGTTTCACCCATTTTAGAGGTTTTTGAATCCGATGGTACAGTTAAATTTTCGATAAAGATAGAATAGATTTATTAATTCAAGTTATCATAAAATGACATAGGACAAGTCAATAAACATATTAGTAGATAATCACTACAGTACACATATAAAGCGTGTCCTCCGATTGGGGTTCACTATAGGTGAAATGGACAAAAGATTTTCGATTTTTTTTTTTTCATATTTGGGGGTTCACCCCTGCTTATCTAAAAAGTTACTTTGGGTGTACTTTTGTTTTTTTTAAATCACGTAGGCCATGATAGTTAAGAAAACACGAATTTCTTGTTAGGTAAAGCACCTTTTCTGTGAAAGATACAGCAAAATGTCATTAAGGAAAGTTATTCAAATTAAAAAGTTATAGTCCTGTGCAAAATTTCAAAAATGTGCGCCTACTTTGATGATTTTGATTTTTCTAATATAATAGGAAGGATATCAAAATTGTGTTAAATAAGTGCTTTTCTTCCAAAAGGTGATTTGCAAAGGTAGAATTATCTTTTGTTACTCAAAAAAGATTTTTATGTTCCATTATTCGTTTTCTTTAATTTCTACCTGTTTGTCCCTCATATATCTTAGGGCAAGTCCCACAAGTTAGCTTATACACTCCCGACAATTTTTCTTTTTTGTTCTTATCTTTATTGCTTTTAATAATAGGGCCTAAAGTATTATTAGTTTTATAAGCTATATTCAGACCTTGCTTCTTTAAAAATGTACTAATCTTTTCTGACGGGTTGCCAATGAATGTTAATAACCTGAAATTAGATTTTGAATTATCATGATCTTTATAGGTCGGATATACTGCATTTATCGCGTTATTGTAGCGTTTTTTGTGCAATAAGTTATCTATAAAAGAGGCTTGAAGTTCATTGTTAACCGCGATTTGCTTAATTAAGTTAAACTCCTTATTAAATTCGTAATCTGATGATGGAATATTTAATAGCCTATGTAACATGCTATGATAAGCTGCGTGCTTATGCTGTCTAGGGTGTAATGACATGTAAATTATCGTGGTATCAGTATGTGAAAGTTTGTGGTAAATGGAGAATTGGTGTGTGTTGTCAACTCTATTTATTGTTAAATCTAAAAAATTAAGTTTATTACTATTTTCTATCTATCCAGTTGTAGTGTAGTGCCCACAAAACAGGTTAAAACATCGTCTACATACCTATACCAATACAAAAATCCTTTATGCAGGAGCATATTTTTATGAATAATTTGTTCTAGATCATCCATAAAGATTTTCGCTAGCAGGGGGCTTAATGGATTTTCCATAATTAAGCCTTTTGTACAGGTATACATATTATTAAAAACAGTAAAGGTAAGAATAAAAAAGAAGAATTGAAATGTATATAAGCTGACTTGTGGGACTTACCCTAAGATATACCGGGTGGCCACGAGTCAATGTACGCCCCCAATATTTTGGTTGTTTTTGGATTTAAAAATTTGGTTTTTGGTACAAATAAATTGGACAATAATAGGGTACTTTTAGACTAACAGGAATGAAAATATCACTTCCGGTTGAACAGGAAGTGACATCAACTTTTTATTCTTAAATGGAATGATTATATTTTTTTGATGGTTTCTCATTAAGCATAAATTTCTAAGTGCAACAGTTTTTTCAGGTATAAAAAATTCCAAAAAATAAGTGAGAAACGAACAATTTTTTAATTTTTCTGACTTAACCCTTAACCCCACTCGATTTTTTTATTTGGGCGCATTTGAAAAAATAGAGTCTACATGACTGTCTCCAACCACAAGGCAAGATCTGGAAGACAGAGTTCGACACGAAATTGCACAAATAACACCTCAACAATTACAGAATGTTAGACGTGCAATGATAAGTCGCGCTACTCTGTGTATTAATCATAACGGTGAACAGTTTGAACAATTTTTATAATGGTTTAATATAATTTAGGTTTTAAACAGTTTTGTTATTCTTGGTAATTTATTCATGGTTGCAACGTTATACCTATTAAAATTATTTCTTGTTTAATTTGTGTTTACTTTTTAAAAATACTTCAATTATTACGAAGGATATCGTTAAGAAATGATTAATGGCGAAAAAATTATAGTTTATGAATCATTATTTCTGATTAATAAAAGAAATAGCACAGTTCCATTAAAAAAAATCCCTACGGAAGTGAAAGTGAAAATGAAATTCCGTTTTCTGAAAAAAAACTAAAAATACTGGTACCTATCAGTGATTCAAACAATTATTTTCTGCTTTACAGACAAGTCTACAACCTTACTAATAATTTCCATAGCCTACTTAGTAATTTTCTTATATCGCATTCATCTGACGCGGCCATTTTGAAAAAATTAAAAAATTGTTCATATCTTACTTATTTTTTGGATTTTTTTACATCTGAAAAAACTGTTGCACTTAGAAATGTTAAATGTTAAATGAGAAACCATAAAAAAATAGTCATTCCATTTGAGAAAAAGAAGTTGATGTCACTTTCGGTTCAACCGGAAGTGATATTTTCATTCCTGTTAGTCTAAAAGTAGCCTATTATTGTCTAATTTATTTGTACCGAAAACCAAATTTTTAAATACAAAAACAACCAAAATATTGGGGGCGGACATTGACTCGTGGCCACCCGGTATGTGGGACAAACATGTAGAAATTAAAATAAACGGATAATGGAACATGAAAAAATCTTTTTTAAATAATAAAAATAATTCTACCTTTGCAAATCACCTTTTGGAAGAAAAGCACTTATTTAACGACTATTTTGATATCCTTCATACAGCTAGTAATGGATCAAAGTTGTCGTTACTTGAGAGCTTAGAAATTAATAGGTATAAAAACTGTAATATTTTACTTAACGATCAATTAGATTATAAATAATTCTCCACTTGTAAATCTATTTTAATTCCAATTTCTTGTAATACATTTTATATTATCAGTAAATAATTATAATTGTATACAAATTAGTTTTCAGGTAATTCAATGTCATGTATTTAAGGTACAATAAGTTCAATTTGTAAGTAGTGTGGTAGTGCGCTCATCTGATGAAGGTAATGTTTTACCGAAACGATCGTGTTGACGTAATATTAGCGAAAACAGTTCAGTGTTTTTTATTTCATTAGTGATAATGGATTTTTCACCAAGTGAAGATCGAGTGTGTCAACTGTATGAATTCCTAAAATTTTATGTGATGTTGAATTGATTTTTTGTTGTGCAATACACTTGATGTATATTTTTTCCAGTGGGATGAAATGGCTTAACAAACGTTTTATCCTGGTTCATTACTAGCTTTTTATTATTGAAATAATGAGATAACGCGAGTAAATTTGAGTTCAGTTTGCTAGTAGAATCGTTTGTTTGCGTATCACTTGCAATAATAGTAATTAAAATTAATGTCTACATCGTTATCATAAAGTATATGTTTTGAAAGCTTGTGTTTAAAAAAACCTCGTTACAATCGAGTACCTAATAAACACATTTTTTTAGGAGTGTTTCCATTCATATTGAAAGGGGGTAACGTTGTATATACTTAGGCTAATGAGGAACTATAATTCAGAAACACCATGCGGTTTTAAAAAAATCTTTTTCCTTAGAACTGTGGCTTAAAAAAATAAGAAAAAATAATACAGTGGCGTAAACTCCACCTTTTGATTTTGATATGCCAAAAACCACTTCATTTTGACAAAATGCAAGAAGCATCACTCGGGTTAATCGATACTTTTCACTGTCACCCTTGAACACAAAAGCCGTCCTCAAGAAATTTCAGTCCAGCACAAAATACTCCAGATATTCGGCGTGTCATCGATTTTTCCCAACAATCCGGACCTCGGTGCAAAGAACTATGTTGACTTACCACTTGAGCCAATAGTAGGTCACACACTGAACACACTATACCTCACCGTACACTGAGAACCGTCTTAAGAGCTATTGACCTGGTCTGACTGAGAAGCGTTTACAGCACCAACAAACGCTGCTTACATGTTGGATTTACATCTTATACCTCGCCTGACGTCACTGACACTACTTTAGATGAACTGTCCCACCACTTTTACCGCTGCATATGACACCAGGACTGATAAAATTGGGAAATTTTATTCGGATAAAGGATTTTTCCAAGGGGCTGTTCATAAAATACGTTCGCAAGTAGGGGGGAGGGAGGGGTATCGCTTAGCAAACCCTCCCCGTTCTTCAAAATCACCCTCACCGCTTCTTCGAAATTTTTTAACAAAAAATCGTTTATGTGGGCGGGGGCTAGCTTTTGTGACGTAATATTTGTAGGGGGGTTGTCGAAAGTGTGACTTAGCGTGACGAAGGGGGAGGGAGGGGTCCAAAATGGCAAAATTCTGAGTGACGTATTTTATGGACGGCCCCCAAACAGTAGGAGTTTGTCACAATTCTTTATACTTCCACATCCACATAGTGGATTGGAAGTATAGTAATCGTAAAAAAAAGTTTCAAAATTTTTTTTTCTTGAAATAGGTTTAGAATGTCATGAAACGTCAAGATTTTAAATTTGAGCATAAAAAATTTTCTGTCTGTCTGTAACTTATTTTTGTCCGCATGTTTTCTCCGGAACGGTTTAAGATATTGACTTGAAATTTTGTACACGTATATATTATAACGGGATCTGGAACTGGATTGTTTTTTCAACATATTCGGTGAAGGGTTGGAGGATAAATAGGGGAAAATAAGTAAAGCAAGCTGGTAAGACTACAGAAACTTGAAATTCGGTGTATGTACTAGAAGCGAAGGTCTCAGGTTTTTTTATTAGTATTTTCCATCTCCCCACCACCCCCACTCCCTTATTAAGAGTTGATAAAATTAAATTTAAATTTTCACTTGAAATTTGGGTCATTTATGTATTATAACTATATCTGAAACTAGATTATATTTTGACATGATTGCGTTGAAGGAGTGGGGGTTAAATAGGGGTAAATAGGGAAAATAACTAAAGCAACCTGGTAATACTACAGAAACTTGAAATTCGGTGTATGTACTAGAAGCCAAGGTCTCAGATTATTTGTAATATTTTTCAACCCCCACCACCCCTACTTCATTATTAAAAGGGTTGATAAAATATAATTGAGATATTCATTTGAAATTTGGTACACGTATGAATTACAACAGCTGGAACTAGATTATACTTTGAGATGATTTCGTTGAAGGGTAGGGGGTTATTTAGGGGTAAATAGGGGGAAATAAGTGAAGCAAGCTGGTATGAGTACAGAAACTTGAAATTCGGTATATGTACTAGAAGCCAAGGCCTCAGATTTTTTAATAATATATTTCAGCCCCCCACCACCCCTACTCCATTATTCAAGGGGTTGATAAAATAAAATTGAGATATTCACATGAAATTTAGTACGCATATGTATTATAACGACATCTGGAACTAGATTATATTTTGGGATGATTCCGTAGAAGGGTTAGGGTTAATAGGAGTGACTAGGGGAAAATAAGTAAATCAAGGTGATAAGAGTACAGAAATTTGGGATTCGGTGTATATACTAGAAACCAAGGCCTCAGATTTCTTTCTAATATTTTTCAAACTCCACCACCTCCACTTCATTATTAATGGGATTGATAACATCAAATTGAGATATTCACTTGCGATTAGTACACGTATGTATTGTAGTGACATCTGATTGAGATGACTCCATTGAAGGGGTGGGAGGTGAATAGTAGAAAATAAGTAGGGTGAACTAAAAACTTCATTTTTAACGTATATGGTAGAAACCAACTCCTCAAACTTTTCTATGACATCTGCCCCAAATATTATTAAAATTCTATGACCAATAATTTCCACATACTAGAGTGCAAATATAGTCAAGATGTTTCCTTTAAAACGACTTGGATGAAGAATCTGGATGTGGAAGTAGTGATTCCTTAGGCAGCGGTTTTTTTAACTTATTTTTGTTAGGACAATTACGTCCTAAATTATTGTTATGTTATATCACATTATCCATCCTAATTTCTAATGAATAATTTAAATGGCAATACTTTTACGACTATGCGAGCAGCGAGTGAGAGAGAAAGGGAAATAGACAGATCTTGCGATAGTTGCAACAGGGGTTCTGCGGGAATTCTGTCAGGTTAGTATTTCTTTTATAACTTTCTTATTTATAAGCAGAATATAAAAATCAAAAAATGGGGTATAATCTAGATAGTACAGGCTACAACTTTTATTCTTATCAATTTTCTAAAATTTTCGTTCATCTACCTACAATTAGGGGTGTAATGAATTTGCGAAAATAGTAAAATGAATATATGCATAATAAGGAAGTTACATAGGTTTATAAGAACCATTATCCGCTTCAACTAATGCAATTTCTTCACATGTAATTTGCTATAACTTTATTATTATACATAGTAAAACAAAATTTGGAAACTCTTAGAAAGACTAGGGAAATATCAAATTTTCTATTTTTTTCGCTTTTTCACCCCTAGGGGTTGTTTGGACACCGATATCGCCAGACGAATTTAGGGGGTGTATACACAAGCCAAATACTCTGCAACAACGTAATCCATACATTTTTACCTTTCAATGTTCCACGGAAGACGAGATAGATCTCGTTTTGAACTCTACTAAAATGACTGATCAAGGTTTTTCAAAGGGCCAATCTGATAATTTGCCGGAAGTGGATATTTTTATGGTGGCATCTTTTACACAAAATAGTGAAACTTTTTCCCTTATAGAGGTCCACGGGGTCATGGCAGACAAGTATCTATTTTTTTAGCTTTTAGTAATAATTTATAAACATAAAATAGTTGTGACTTGGTCACGGAATAAACTGAAATAACTTCAAAATGCTTAGCCGCAACTAAGCATTTTTAGCGGACTTAGTCTTATGTATGACAGAATTTAGATATTCTAAAGCATAGGGAAATATTCGACGTTTTTTTTTTCATCTAAATAATATAAGTACCTACGTGTGCATAACGATGTAACAAGATATAAAAAAACATTATAGTGTTTACGAAGTCAATTGAAACTGGTCAGTGTTAAAGCACAGGACCGTGCGCACTTAACTTGATATTTTGTCCTGTGTATTTAACAATGGTATCGAGAATTGAATAGTAGTTGACACTGTACAGGCGAGTCCGAGACTGGCAATGTAATCAGCCTGAATGAACCATCTATGACTGCAATGGTTTAAAGATAGTAAAACGGACAGGACCACTAGCATAAAAAAAACTTGTAAATCGTTTCTCAGCAGTCAACGTGGACTTGTGAGATGTGCTGTCATTGGCCTGGGTTTGAGGACGGGTGGCGACGATTGGCTGGCACCCGGATATTCCTCAGTCCGATTGGTCGGTCGGTGTTTGAGTTATATCTTCAGCCCTTAGTCAACGTGGACTCGATATCACCTAGTTGTTTATAATATTTCTCCAGTGCAGTGTGAAAAATGGTTTTCAGAACAGCTTTATACCAAATATTTCGCCTAATTCGGTAATTGTATTAGATAATGCTTCTTATCACTCGCGAATATTAAATAAAATACCAATCACCAGTACAAGGAAGACATTTTAAAATTCATGAGAGAAAAAAAAATGGAAATTCCTGTAAAAGTTCCAATAAAGCACGAATTACTGAAATGAATAAAAGAACAGAATTTTAAAAGGGAATATTATTGATAACTTATCCAATATACACGGTTATACACTTTTGCGGTTATCTCCGTACTATTCCTATTTAATCCTATCGAGATGGTTTGAGCAACTTTAAAAGATCGTTTGCGAAAATGTAATGACTCTCCAACGTTAAGCGCGGTAGTAGTTGATCATATAAGAGAAGTAATAAATGACCTCGACAATATTGATTTATGGAAAAATTGCGTTAAGCATGTAATTATAAAAGAAAATCAATATCCAACACTACCCCCCATTGCGCCGATTATAGCATTTAACTTTTTTAATATATATTTTCAAACCAAAATATTTAGCTGTTATATTAGGTATGAAGTTTACTTTTTTATTGTTACATTTCTTGGAATATATTTTATTTAGTTGACAAGAAATTTTAATTTAAGTTACTTTATTCTAGAGACATATTTTAATTTTGTTTTTATTTGTGTTTTATCTATACAAATATTTATTTTTGTTGTACTAATTCTTTGCTTTGGTTAAGAAACTTACATTTTTATTTGTATCTTAGAAGAAACTTCAATTTTATTTTTACTATTTAACATCCTTGCCCCTCGCCAATCTAACCTGTCCATTTCCGTCATCCCGGCAAGGATATGTTCATACCTTTTCGTTGTTCCTTGCTGAGCAATAACATATTTCAATATAGTATGGGATAACTTTAAAACTAAACCCAATAAATTTAAATATTTAGACTGTATCTAAAACTGATAATATACTTCAAAAATATGTTATTGGATAAATGAACAAAAATAGCCTATCTAATAAACAAAAGATAATAAAAATTAATACAATTTTCAAAAAATTATAACATTTTCTTATGACAAGCATTTCTATTTACCTCCGCCCATGTACAGTAAAGAGTTGCCGACTTTTAGTTTTTATACGATTTCAATTGTGCTCGTATACACTTTAAAAGAGTTTGCATATTTAGTCTCTTGGCTTGCCTTATTATCTTGGCTGTAACTAAAAGTATTATAAATTTGGTAGGTACTTTTTTATCGAGACCTAAATTCAAGTCATATACATATTATGTTACTAGAAGGGGTAAGAATATTTATTTTCAGTTTCTTAAAATGCTTTATTTAGCAATGATGAAATAAGAAAATGCTATATGCAGAACAGCTAACCATTATGCTCTTCGCCGATTTACTGCACTGTTTATACTCCCCAAACAGTAATGGCTAAAGCGGCCCCGTTTTCGAAATACAGGGTGTTTTATATTTTTGGAAGAATATTCTTTTCGCCATATATCTGTAAATTTTGTATTTTGATTACAGTAGTTATTCACCATCTAATGCCTGGGATATTAATAAAATATCAGGGCCGGATCCAGAATAAAAATATTCTTAAGTTATTCCTAGAAAATAACTCTGTATACTGTTTATAAAATATTTGACATTAAAATATTAATTTACACCTAGAAAGATACAACGTCCCATAAAAAAATCTTTTGGCACCATTTCATTGTTTAAATAACAATATTAAATTGTTGAGGGTTCAATTTTTTTTTCTTTAAATGAGAAATTGAGAGAAAAAAGTCACTCTAGGAATTAACTACATATTATTTTTTTTGTTCCCTATCTGCACTAGCAAAAGATAGTCCAAATAGGGAGAATACAAATTCATCACATATACCTGGTGAAATAAAAAGAATATTTTGTAATGAATGTGTAATTAATAAACTTAACAAAATAATAAATAATAAAAATTAACAATTTAACTAGAACATAAGAAGTCAGTCAAACTTACTAAATCCAATTAAATTATTTTGAATCACAGTCTATTTTCAAAGTGACCACCGCCAAATTCAATACATTTTCTTGATCGATTTGTGATTTCATTTACGCTTTTTCTAACAATCTTTGAATTGTTTTTAATTTCATTGCAAAAATGCTCAATTCTTGCAATCAGCTGCTCTCTGGTATTTATTTGTTCTTTATATACTTCAGTTTTTAAATAACCCCACAAAAAATAGTCAAGGGGTGTGAGATCTGATGATCTCGGAGGCCATGCAACGGGACCACCCCGACCAATCCACCTATTTGGATATTGTTCATTCAGATAGTTTCTGACTCGTACCGAAAAATGCGGCGTAGTCCAATCATGTTGAAACCACATTTCTCTTGTGTTCACATTATTTAATAAATTTGGCAGGGTATGTTGCAAAGAATCTAAATAATTGTCACCATTTAAGCGACCATCAAAAATATGAGGACCTATGAGATTATTATTGAACATTTGGATTATTACACGCGGATTCTCGTGACTCTAAATATGAAAATTTCGAGTATTATTTATACCATCACGGGTAAATTGAGATTCATCGGTAAACAATACTCTTAACACAATTCCTCTATGGGATAAAACCCAGCGGCAAAAAGTTAACCGAAATACTGCACCTGGCACCAATCGTTGGACAATTTGGATATGATAAGGATGCATTTGTTCGCCTCTAATAGTTCTCCAAACTCTGGTTTGAAGAATATTTAATTGTTGACCAATTGTTCTTGTCCTGATTTTTGGGTTCTGGTCAACCATATTTAAAATCAAATCTTTTTCTTGCCGGGTCTGCCCAACAGGACGTTCTATTTTCATGATTGAGGGAACGGTTCCTGTTTCAGAAGGATGTCTAAACACTCTATAAAATGTTTTATAATCTGGTACACGTTGATTTCCAAACCGGCGTCTGTATTCCCTTTCAGCAGCTTTTGCATTGCCATTGCAATATCCATAGACAAAAACCATATTTGCGTATTCTCTCCTCGTGTATGTAAACGGAATGAATTAGAATTATTACAAGACAATATTGTAACCAGTAAAAGCAACAGTGGTGACGTGACATTTCTTAATTACAATATGACTGATTTTTGACAGGTACCTACTTGATTATTAAAAAGGACGTAGCCATAACTTTTAAAACAAATGTAAATGGCAAGACTAGATGTTTGTAACAATTAATTACTCTTGCAATGAATTAAATATTGCTGAAATGAGAGTTTGGAGAACTACCTTTTGGTAGTGCGGTTTATTTAAACAATGAAATGGTGCCAAAAAAATTTTGTATGGGATGTTGTATCTTTCTAGGTGTAAATTAATATTTTAATGTCAAATATTTTATAAAGAGTATACAGAGTGTGATTTTTCTAGGAATAACTTAAAAATATTTTTATTCTGGGTCCGGCCCTGATATTTTATTAATATCCCAGGCATTATATGGTGAATGACTACTGTAATCAAAATACAAAATTTCATAGGATTCCGCTTACGCATTACAGATATATTGCGACAAGAATATTCTTCCAAAAAATATAAAACACCCTGTATTTCGAAAACGGGGCCGCTTTAGCCATTACTGCTTGAGGATTTAAGATCACCTCAATGTTTTCTATCTTTTGGTAAAGTACGACCCTCTCCTCACGAATCACCCTGTATAATTGTTGCACATTCTATAGGAGACTCGTCGCAGCTTTTTTGTAAATAATATTAGTTTTAGACATTTTTTGTTTATAATTACAAAATATGCATATTTTTAAATTTAAATAATTAATAACTTTTTATTTATTGATCGATATTGTTAAAAAACAATAGATTTCTTCCTTTAGCTAACACACACTTACTGTCCAAATTTCAATACTATCGGATATTTCGTTCTTAAGTTATCGTGCTTAAAAGAAACGTGACGGACGCACAGACGGACGGACGGACACACAGACAGTATTGTTATGAATTACACCCCCTTGGAAAAGGAGATGGTACGCCTATGCCTCTGATGGTGACTGGAAAGGCTCTAGAAAGAGCCAAGGACTTTTCTAGATTATGGTTGGAGAAGATTCTGGATTGATCTAGAGCTAATTTCGGAGTATATAAGGCGCGATTACAAGCGCGGAGGAGGAAGTTTTATGAAGAAAGCAGTTTATAAAAGTGAACAAGTAGAAAAGTGAAAAGTGAGGTTAGATAAATAGTAAATAAAGTGAATTTGAAGTATTGTAGTCAGTAAATAGTTAAATAAAGTGTTAGTAGTGTTTAATCTCTTGTTAAAATTATTTAGAACCCACGGATTCATACACGGTGTTTCCAAAAAGGTGGAAATCCGTAACATTTTGGTGTCGGAAGCGGAATTTTGACAAGAGGATTTTTCTGAAGTGTTCGAGAAGGTTTGGCAGTGTATTCTCGAAGTAGGTGCTAACACGGAGGACTGATTTACTGGACGTTGTTCGATGGTTATTTTCGAACAGGAAAATAGTGTCAAGTGCATTTTTTGAGACATTTTTGGAACATTTTATTTGGACATTAGAGGTTAAGTGACGAAGACTCTAGATAAGACTTTTTCGTGCCGTTTTGAGGTTTTTCTGGACAGTCCCATTACCGATAGTGACGTAACTTTGTTTTCAACGTAGTCGTATGCCTGTAACAACCAGAAGTATGGCAACCGAAAAGCAAATACAGGACTTATTTGCACAATTCCAGAAAGTGTTGGAAGTGCTAGAAAGAAGGCATCGAGAAGAAGTAAATGAAGTCAAAGAGAAAATGCAGCAGGTAGAAGAGGAAATAGACCTAGTTAAGCAACAGTTGAGGGATAGAGGAAGCCAGCAAGTGGTATTATCAGATCAGCTGTTCGAACCTCCCTCCTTTGACGGTCAAAGTTCATGGACCATTTACAAGATGCAGTTTGAGGCAGCAGCGAGTGCAAACAACTGGAATGACGAAGAGAAGGCTATGGCGTTAATCGTGGCATTAAGGGGCCAAGCATTGGAAATACTCCAGACAATCCCAGTAAACCAACAACGGGATTTTAAAGTTTTAGAAGCTGCCCTAGATCTACGATATGGCGATCAACACCTTGCCCGAGTGTACCAGACCCAGCTGAAATCACGTGTTCAAGGGGCTGGGGAAAGTTTGCAAGAGTTTGAAGCTGCCGTGTGGAGACTGGCTCACCTGGCTTACCCGAATGTACCGAAGGAATTCCAAGATCAACTGGCAGTAGAGACTTTTCTGGATGGTATACAGGATGATGAGATCAGGCGAGTCCTCAGGTTATCTCGATACCAGAACAGCAGCGAAGCGTTGGTACGTGCACTCGAGGTGGAAGCTGTCTTTCAGGATGCCCCGAGTCCAAGAGTACAAGCTGTGAGTATCGAAGAATCTCAACCAGAAAAGAAGAAAGAGAGCCCTATCTTGATCCAGATACAGGAGGTAAATAAAATGATTAGTCAGTTACTAGCTAAATGGAATCCTCCGAAAAGACAGGAATCACAACTAAATAGAGAGAAGCCAAGCGGGGGTATTAAATGCTACAACTGCGGCAAGATAGGACATATCAAACGAGACTGTCGACAGCGGAACTCGAGGAAAGTGAATGTTGGAAACAGGGCAGAGACACAGAATAAACAAAGTAGTGGAAGGCCAAGTGGACGGCGTATGAAATGCTACAAGTGCGGGGAACTAGGACATATCCAGCTTGAATGTCCACAGAGGAGCTTGGAGAGAGTGAAGGCCGGAGATGCTGTGAAGCCAAGGGGAAAACCAGAGGAAGCCGGTACCAGAGAGGCTGTGACAGATAACGAACGTGGTGTCCCTAGAGAAGTGAAGATTTCCCAGCTTCGGAGCATTACAGAAAGGCCACCACTACAAGGATATGACGATAAAACGAAACCTGAGAGAAATGCAAACATTTCATCCGCAAGAAGGTACAAGGAAGGTTGCAAGTACTACCACCAGGAGAAACTGCAGGTCAAGGGAGCAGTCAACACTGTCAAGGTGGAAGTGTCGGATGATAGGGCAGATGAAGCGCTCAGACAAGAGCAACTAAACGATGTGGAAATTGGGCCTATATTGAGAGCCAAAGAAAGGGGAACTCGTCCAAAATGGAAGGATGTTTCGGACAAAAGAGTGGGACTGAAGGCACTATGGGCGCAGTGGGACTCACTGAGTGTCAGGAACGGGCTGTTGCGGAGAGCATGGGAAAGCCCGGATGGAAAGCAGGTGCGTTTAGTGATTCCCAGGTGTCGAGTAGCGAAGGTGCTTCAGGAAGTGCACAATGGAACATCCGATGGACACTTCGGTGTTAACAAGACCCTGAAGAAAATACGAGAGCGATTTTATTGGATAAGAAGTCGTCAGGATGTGGAGGCTTGGTGTCGCAAATGCAAGATTTGTGCAGCCAGTAAGGGACCACAGACTGGAAGTAAGGGTGAAAACAAGCAGTTCAACGCCGGAGCTCCTTTCAAGAGGTTGGCTAACGATATAGCGGAACCATCACCAGCCAGTGACCGAATGAAGGCTCGATAACAACAAAGTTTGCTTTGACTATGTTATTCGGTAAGTCATTAATGAAAATGAGAAAAGAATTGGACTCAGAACGGACCCTTGAGGCACTCAAATTTAATATTAAATAAATTCAGAATGTATACTTTGATAATGTATAAATTGAGATCTCCCCTCAAGGCAAGTCGTGAGTAGCTTTGGCATATTAGAAAATTTGTAAGAATCCAATTTGTAATATGTCGTGAGACACGCAGTCAAAGACTTTGCTGAGATCTTAAAATTGGGCGTACAAAATAAGAATGAATAAAGATCTCCACAAAAAAACTCAACGATCGGTAAAAATTCCGAATTCTACTAGACTATTACTACGGCTAGAAGTGCCTCGTCACAGGAAATAAAATAAGGAAAAGTGTCTCTGACACAGAAGTATAGTTGAATCGGTAACGAGACTAGCAAGAGGTTTTTTAGGGTCAGTAGAACTGGCAGACACGCAGGTTTGAATAAATATGTGTACATTAATATCACGATTTTGTCTCTATAATTATAAGGACGGCTCCGCATCGCACCGGAATACGTTTAAAAACTTTCTATCGTTTCCTCTAAATTTATTTCAGGCGGTCTTGGTTTGTTTCATGGTCGTCCGTCGTGTATAAGATGATTTATAGGCTAGATTGTTTACTTTTACCTTTACTGATATTGGATACATTTTTAAGGTGTCGATTTCTAAGAGAGAGAGAGAGAGAGAGAGAGAGATCCGATAGGGAAATATTTATTATTTTTGACCATAACTGTTTTTCTTGGTACGTATACAGGGTGTTTCATGAGGAACTGTACATACTTCCAGGGGCGGTAGAAGACCACTTAGGTATTCAGGCTATTGAAATGTTCCTGTCGCTCTTAATTGCTGAGATGCAAGGTGATAAACTGTATTGGTCTAAATTTATTTTGGCCGGAACGTCCTTACTATTGATCGGATTTTGTTTAAATTTTAGATACTTTATACACTTATTAGAGTGATAGATTACTATTATAATTTTTTCTTAAATTCCAGTGCCGGACTTTTTCAATTTGATTTTTCCGATTCCTGTGAAAAAGATTACCCTGTAATATTCTTTTAACATTTAGGTGCCAATTATAAAAGTCCATACATCACTAAACATAAATAAGTAATTAGATTTTTTGTCGCACCTTTGTTGATTTTTTTACAACCGATTGAATTTGGCAAAATGGGAAATTTGAAGAAAAACAGCATTATTTGCTTACATTAATTATTATCGAAATAATTGAAAATGGTCACATTAATTATTTACGAAAATTATTTAAAAATATTACAAATACTTAGAGCGAATGTTCAAAATGAGAACCTCCAGCATCCATACATTTTTGTTGGCGTTTATTTAAATTGCCAATAATTTGGGCAGGGCAGGCCATTTTAAATATCCATGCGATTGGACTTTCGCTTTCGTGGTGGTGAGTTAAGATCGTTTATTTATTCTTTAACGGATTTTCACGTTTACTTCTTTAATCCTTTGGTATTTTGGATATATTTGATTATTAAATGATGTCATATTATTGAGTTAACGTTGCTGCATGGTTATTGTGGGGATTATTAAAGGATATTCCGTGTAATAATTAATTTTTATTGACGCACGTGTTTGTGCGATTTCCGTGTCCATTGGACACATGCATCTTTGTTAACTCATTAATTATTGTGGCAATTTTTTATTTTGTGGTCGCTTGAGACACCATACCGTGGTGTTTTGTCATTATTTAGATTATTGTGGACGAGAATTAACCTCGGATATAATCAAGGGATAAATTAGAATCGTTGTTTCTTAATCGTGTGTAAACAATCTCATCTCATTAAGGGTCGAAACCTAAAGCCGTTTTGTCGCATTTAGTTAACCTCGTGTTAGTATAAGAGGTTAAGAAATAATTTTTTATTAGTTTATTTTTCGGGAGATTAAACCCATATTTTTTTGCTATATTTGTTACAGTATTTGTTTTTTTTCAGATAATAATTCAGATATTTTCTCTCTGATTCAGTTGTGCTAAATTTTGTTACCATTCAACTTTTTGGTTATGACCAGTGACATTTTGTGAATGGCTAAAATTTCATTGACAGTAGAGTTTTCTCATTTATTCATTTCATTTATTATATTAATCAGTAGCGTATTCATATATTTTCAGCAGTAAAATTTTATCAATACTCAGGTTTTTTGTTAAATTGCTAATAGTTTGGTTTTGCAGTGACCTTCGTCACCACAGTTTTTTTTGCAGTTTTCTTGTATTTCTTTTCTCTAACAATTTTAATTTTTTTTCTATTATCAACTGGTTCTTTACATTACCCCTTTTTCATGTAAAATCCTGGATCAAACCGCCATTGAAGCAAGGCACAAGGCATTGAAAGCTCCTGGAAATCAGCGTTGTCAAGACCTGAATATTACGTCCTCTTCCTTCCTTCCAATTGATCGTTTCTTAAATTGTAATTTTTTTGTTAATTTTCAAATTTAATTTTTTTTAACAAAATTTTTGTCTGTTAACTAATTAAATCAAATTTCACCATATGTTTAATCATTTGTAAAGTGTTGTAAAATTTTTGCTTATACTTATGTTAATATATCATTTGTTTTATATTTGATTTTGATTGTTTTTTCCCCATGATGAAGTTTGCAAGAGTGTTATGTACTGAATACGCTGGCGTTCAAATTCTTTGTAGTTTATTAAGTTTTGTCAGACATTAACGCGGCGCTTAAAATATGAAGTCTGTCGTAGCGAAAAACATGTTTTCACTGGCAGATCAATTTTTATGCATGAAAGAGATTTCAAACTTAATTACAGGAAAAAATTAAGGTGGTATTTTGACGGGGCCATTGTAAAGCTTATTTAAAAAAAACGTTGTCACGGCGCACAGTGGGGCAAAAAGCTACATTTGTGGACAAAAATCGCCTGCCTGCTCAATTTTTGACCAAATTAAATACATTTTATTTTTAAATGCCCAACTGCTATAATTTTGAAATAAATAAAACAAAACCTCAAAAATATAAAATAATACTAGAAAATTTTTATGGAAAATTTATATCTAGATCAAATGAATTTATTATCGCAAAAACGGAATCTCAAGGTAGAAAATAGAAAAAAATACTATATCTTTTGCTATACATAGACTCATTTGATAAAAAAAACAAAAATGTTCTATTATATGTGTACATTTTTTTAATCCTGTTTTAAGTTTTTGTAATTGCTGGATAAGTGTCATAATTTCTGTATATGTACATTTCTCTTTTTATTATTATTTTTTTTCTCAAATATTAATACTCAATTGATATAATTGTAAAAAATAGAATAGTAACAGCTGTTGTCCCAAATTGGAATAACTTGGCTAACTACCCACCACAAGGTTAACCTTTGTGGGTCTGCCTGTTTATTTACCTCTATTTATAATTATCTCACTATATATGTTATACAGGGTGTAATTAGTTTCATATCATTAAAAATGACTGGTGGTAGAGAATGACAAGACAAACAAAAATACCTTATATAACATGGGGTCTAAAGCTCATAGTTTTGGAGAAAAAAAATAAACACAAATTTACAAAATACTTAATAACATAGTTTGAGAACTGGTGGCATACTGGGGTAGGCTTTATTGCCTGGCGTCTTGTCGCACATGATACTCTGACATTTGTGCAAATAAGTATGGTGAGCCTAAGAGATAATTAGGTCGCGACGGGGGCATCGAAAAGCATGCCGACAAAGCAGTTAAAAGCGACCGACAGAGGACACCGCCATGTTTTTTGTTTCTTCGCGCCCAAATTATCTTATTACGCGTGCTATGCTCTGCCTTGTAATATCCTCACGTAATAATTTTAGTTTGTGTCCTTACTTGGTAAACAACGTACACACGACGCGACCTACCCGGTCCCTGGTTTTGGCTGTTGCTTTTGTTCTTTTTGAATTTTGTGCCACTTATGTTAAGATTTATTTTATTGACTTATCGTTCAAGTCGTTAGTACTTGGTTACGTAAGACACTACTTCTCGTTCGTGCTTTTTGTGTTACTTTTTGGATTTACAGGTCTTTCTTTTTGTTTTCTTTATTGAATTGCAATTTTGTAGGTGGATTTTAAGAAAACACGAGGCAAATGAGGATTTTTTAAATTTTCTGTGTTTCTCCGATGAGTCGTATTTTACCAGAAACGGAGTGTTAAATTTTAAAAATATTCACCATTGGGCAAACGAAAATCCACTTGTAATAAGAAGGGCGCATTTTCAACGACGGTTCAGCGTTAATTTGTGGGCAGGAATTTGCGGCAATGAAATAATTGGACCGATACAATTATCCGCTAGATTAAATGGTGATGTATACTTAAATTTTTTGCAACAAACATTGCCAAATTTGCTGGAAGATGTACCCTTGGCTACGCGCAGAAAAATGTGGCATTTGCACGATGGCGCGCCAGTCCATTTTAGTCTGGCTGTTCGAAATTTTTTGAACATAAAGTTTCCTCGGCGATGGATTGAACGTGGCGGACCAGCACCATGGCCTGCTAGATCGCCCGACTTAAATCCGATGGACGTTTATTTTTGGGGGAATTTTAAATCTCTGGTTTACCGTGATCCAATTGATACTTTAGAACAATTGCAACAACGTAATTTAATGTGCATAGAAACCATAAAAAAATATCCTAATTTATCAAATGTGTTGAACGGAGTGCGTATGTCCTTAGTTCGACGTGCCGAAATGTATACGTGGAGATGGAGGTCATTTCAAAGAGTTTTTGTGAAAAATTCAAAATAATTGTTCAGTTTTTGGGTGTTACCTATTGGACATTAAAGGTATGATTATTATTATTGTTATTATTAGTATTCGCTGTCTTGTTTTGATCTGTTTATTATTGTTTACACTGATTTTCATAGAGACCAAAGATTCGATTTTTAGGTTTCGATACCAGATTGGGAAAAATTATGCGCTCAATTCGTTAAAAAAATCAGATTTTTTTTTAACTTAAAATACACAACTATTTTCTGTTATCGTATCTCGGACGTCTAACTGTTCGTTTTCCAATTTCATAAAATAATTACTAATTTTTTAAGCTTTCAACACACTGTTACAAATGTTAATAAACTACTTTTAAATTTTATAAATTCTTACAAACGACAATACAAGCTACAATAGCTTTGTTCCAAATTAAAAGACACTTATAAACAAATCCTATATAAACCCCTGCGGCCATGCTACGCTTGCGTTGTGCCGAAAGAGAAGGAATTATTTACATTTTCATAATTAGTGGTATAAAAAGTTCGGTACAAGTAATCCCATCAAAGTGCCGCACTTGTTCCTGCGGGAACACAAGTCGGGTGTTACAGTTTTTTATTATTTCTAATATTCGGAACTACAACATCCATTGACCCTGAAAAACAGTAGTTCTCAAATGTTTCTTACCTTAACATTCAAATTTTAAACCTAGGTCAGTTTTTTCAAAGTGCCGCTAGAGAAAAAAGTCACATAGGTTTTTTGCTTGTCTAGTCGATTCCTATTACCAGTTTTTTTTAATGACATGAAATTAGTTACACCCTGTATCTTGGGATAATAATAGACGAAAAATTACGTTTTATGCAGCACATAAAAATTCTTTTACAAAAATTTTACTCCCGGCTAAAAGTACTGTATGCAAACAGGCATATCTTGAACTTTAAACAACGTAAAAAACTTTGTGAAACTTTAGTCATGCCTGTATTCAATTATTGCAATTTTATGTATTTTTACTGCCTGGATCAAGCTACAAAAAATCGACTACAAGTTTTGCAAAACTGTTGTTGTCGTTTTATTTACAACTTAAGAAAATTTGATCATGTTTCAAGCAAATATGTTGAGTTGCGTTGGTTAAAAATGGAACAACTCGTTAAATTCCACTATGCAGTTTTCTTATTTTCTTTAATAAAATATTCTATTCCAAGTTACTTAAGAGACAAGTTAATTTTCAGATCGTCAGTACATACTGTAAACATCAGACATCGGTACGTGCTAACAGTGCCACAACATCTTACAGCCCTCTTCCAACGTAGCTTTTCTTACACATCCGCAGCCTTATATAACTCTATTGATCCCATATACAAAAATCTATCGACAGTTAATATCTTCCGTAAAAAAATCAAAGCCTGGTTCATTAATTCCAACAAAAACTAGAATATATTCTTGGGCACCATTTTGCACTGTGTTTATGATCGATTTTTTATTTAGTTATTTTGAGTAATTAATTTTTTAGTATTTCTATAAATATATTTTATAAAGTGTATACCGTCCGCCTATTACATTGGACTATTGGACTATTGTAATATTGTATTGTATTTTTGTATTTTAATGTTTTATTTTTAACTTAATTGGTTAGGTAAGTGATTTATAAGGTTAAGTGTAAGAATAGCCACATGGCTAAACTTCGCCTTGTAAATTGCTATTTGTAATGTACTTGTAAATGTACATCTACACTCTTTGAATAAAGCCGTTTATTATTATTATTATTATTATTATTATTATTTTAATAAATATTGATACCTATTAACCCTGACTGGATTGCATTGCATCAATTGAGATAAGAACTTCATTATGCAGTATGTACTTTTCCATTCATTTAAAGTAAAACGCTGATAAAGCCATATCAGCTTAACATTGCTAATCTCCAATTTATGCAATCTTATCTCATTAGAAAAATTATAAATAAGACTAGATTTGTATAGAGCCATTTTAGCCATTAGATAGCTACTTCATTTTAAAATAAGAAACATCAGACAAAAATTGTGAGACAGACGAATTTTTTCAAAAATTGTTCAATATTTAATACAAATTGCGAAAATTTCAAGCAGGTGTTTTGAAAACTAGAATCATTTTTTTAAGCTAAATTCAAAAATTAATAAAAAATAACAATTAACAATTTTTTACTAGTCTGGCAGGCGTAACGTAATTTTTACATGTTTTGCAAACATTTTCGCCTTTCAAATTTGAGGTGTTCGATGGGCTATCTTTTTTGTTATGGAAGCTCAGTCTATGATAGGCCCTTTAGCGGAATCCCATAAACTTTAAAGAATGGTGGATGCGCCAGGGATACACAGTTAAAATTACATAATCGCCTTTAAGGTGGCCATTCCCTAGAAAGAGACATCCGATAGGGAAATATTGATTATTTTTGCCCATAACTTTTTTTTCTTAGTACGTATATTTAAAGAAAATATAAGAGTACCTAAGTAGAACTATAACAAGACTATTACTATGAATTTTCACTCAATAATTTCAGTGATTTGCAAAATAGCTCGATTTAAAACTACGGAATAGGAAGATTAACACAATTTTTAAATTTAAATCGAGCTATTTTGCAAACCACTAAAATTATTGAGTGAAAATTCATAGTAATAGTCTTGTTATGGTTCTACTTAGGTACTCTTACAGTTTATTTAAATATACGTAATAAGAAAAAAAAGTTATAGCTAAAAATAGTAAATATTTCCCTATCCTTTCTAGGGAATAGCCACCTTTTATTTTTCCCAACTATAATCATATCAATAAACACATGAAAAATGCATATAAATATATCCCATCTCCATAATATAAAAGAATCGCTAGACAAACTACTGCATCACTTTAACAAATAATTAAAAAAATATTAATTTATCATTTTTCAAAACATTAATCTTCTACCTACGATATAATTGCCTGAGACAAAATTGTCTCCTTCCTTTTAAAGAGGCGTAATTTAAGTTACGCCTTTTTTAAGGAAGTTGCAATTTATATAAATAGATTTACTTCATAGCAATCTTAACCATAGAAATTTACCATTCTGACTTATTAACGTCTATCACTCCATACAAGATGTTCTAAAATGATCTGCCGTGTAGTAAATACAGTTTAGTTATTAATTTTTACCCATTAAAAAAATATGAGGATATTCTTAATTCAACCCGGTGGTTAAAAAATGTAATAACTCAAAAACGGTGGAGAACTAAGGTAGAGTTATATTATTACACTTCCCGTTGATTTGGATAAGGAATTAAAAAATATCAGAAAAGTAATAATAATAATAATAATAATAATAAATTGACTTTATTTTTTAAATTTACAAATTTAAAAAAACGGCGGAGTTCAGCTGTAGGGTTGTTCTATTTAAAATAACAAAGTTGATATCAACTTCCGGTATAACCGGAAGTGATAAAACTTCGAAAATATTTTAGAATGGTAGGTCCTTTGCGCAAACCCATTCGGTCACAATTTCAAAACGATGTTCCAATTCACTCCGGAGATACGTCTAGGGGGTAGGTTAAAAATGAACACCATGTATAAATGAAGAATATATTTTATCTTAAAGCATTAATATTACTTCAGTGAAATAGGAAAAATTGGAGGGAAATAATTGTGTAAATTTTGAAACTTCGCAAAAGATGTTCATTAAGACGCACTATTAAACATACTAAAAAGTCCCCATCTTTGTTTGTCGTACTCGAGCTACCATCTTGAAAAATGGTGCTCCAATTCAGTTTCTTTGGCTTATATCTCGCTAACCGTGAGGGTGTTTTTGTGAGTCTTGGAGAGGAATCAGCATCTTTAACCCTACCTAGAGAGTATTGTAATTAAGGCACGGGGTGAATATCATCTAAAATGATCTAAACACCAATCAAATGTTATTATCATTACTATTATTATTATTATTATTATTATTATTAGAGCAAGAGAAAGTGTTTAAACAAATTGTTTAAATTCGGTTCATAGCAAACGAATACTTGTAAAATTAAATAAAAGTAAAAGAGAAATTGTTTATTCCTATTCATGCAAATTATTTTCAACTCAACAATATGTTGACCGAATTATCTTTATGACTTTTATTGGAATGTGACGTAGGATTTAAAACAATTGAAATATTTTTACTGAAAACTGACCAGTCAACCAACAATATCCCACGACCTAGTAAATGCAAGTTTGTGCTTGCTTTCTTTTGCATATGATACCAACATTTGTCTTTAGAGTACGTTAAAAATAGTTAATAAATTTTATGTTGGTAAATAACAAGTTTTCGTATATCACCATGTTTTGTTCTTTCAGCGGTGTATATCGCCGCCGAAATAACTAAACAAAGTGATGGTTTGGTTTTCTTTAGTAGAGAAGAGTTTCTATTTAGTAAGGGGTCCAAAGCTTTAAAATTTGAAATGAAGCATTTCAACAAGGTAAATGATTTTTGGAAACGAATTCGGGAAGAGAGTCCTTAGGGGCATCAGAAATGGCTTGTTGGACTTTTGTTGGCGCTCGCGCAACTTCTCCACAAGAAAAAAACATGGCCGAATGTTATTTCAAGAATGTGTGTTTTTAAACGTTTACCTCTTGCTAAGAAATTAACTACTTGTGATATCGATCTATAGACACGAGCTCATCTATCTGTACTTTCAAAATCACTTACGGTTTTTTTTTTAAATAAATCCAAAATCACATGAACGAATTTTGTGTGTTTGAAATTTCGACGTGTGGGCAACTATATTAAATGTTCGAATTTTGTATATATTACATGCGAATGAAATATTGTCTAAAGATCAAAAAAGTTTTTGCAAAAAAAATTAGCTCGATGTCTTATACAGTTTTCGAGATACGGATTTTTAAATTCAACCGTAATAATGTTTTGTTATGATAGCGCGCAACGGGACAGCTACGGCAGGGCTCGTTCTGTGCTGTTGTGGATAGATACATATTAGTCTAATACCTAATTTGATTTAGGTGTTATATTATTCTTGATCATTAGATCACTCATTGTCTGAAAAGTATTAGACAGTTATTTCGGTGCAATAAATACGTGGTTTTAAATAATGATGTAATTTTTTACATGTAATATACTGCCGTCCTAAGCCAAAATGACGTACTTCAATATACACTCCTCTTGAGATATTTGACATTTTAGCACTTTAGCACTTCTTGTTTTTTTTTTAATAGTTTCGTTCTATTTTTGGATTTAATTCTATGAGGCAGATGCAAAAATAATGGTTTATTGATTATTAAAAAAAGTCGGTCAATTAACAAGGAAACTTTGATGTACGTCCAATTTGCCTACCAAATTTTGAGTTACATCATTTTGGTTTAGGACAGTATATCTAAACTTACAAATACAGTAAGAAATCGTTAATAAGTTTTAATAAATTGAGTTTAAAAAATAAACATTGACCGAAACTTTAGATTTACAAAAGGTATGGTATGACTTAAGAAAACATCAGAATCCTATACATTCGCCATAACAGACACAATTCCCATTCCAAACTGGAATAGCGGTATACATCATATCAAAAGTAAAGCCAATCGTCTAAAATATATTTCTGAATATTGGTGTAAATAATGACAAATTTTGCCCAACAATGTGAACTTGAATTCCTCCTGCCTAGCATAATAAAATTTGAAGTTTAATCACGAACAAACGAATACAATAATATTTACGAAAGGTATGTTTAATTTTTTCCAAAATAGAAAAAGTTGTGTGGGTATACGACAACAAAGGGCATTTTAGAGTATTCACGAAATCAATACATACTTAGGTGAAAAATATGAAGAAGAAAATGTTGTAAAAACTTTATTGGCAGTCTATGTATTGTGTGACCTGTCAGGTATCCTTTCCGAAGGGAAAAAGTGAGCAGTTACAGTTGCTTTAAAGCAATCAGGCCACCTAAACAGTTTGTCCAATCTTGGAGATAACTGCGATGCAATTGGTGGTCGTATGATTGAAGATGGTCGTAAGTCCTATGTGAATTTGTATGGCCATAGTGAGTTTAAATTCTTAGATTCACCAAGGCAGCATTTATTTTCCATAAAGTTATTTACTGCATTTAAAACGGTCATTAAGTCCAGTGGTTTGGTATGCTTAGCTTAGCTTGCGTACCTAGTGAAGCAGGGTCAAACTCTGCTTACTGCGAAATAATTTTAATGGTAAAAATTATCCACAAGAAGTGGTTTAGATTCTCCTATACTTTCCCCACCTAACACAAAATTCTGGATTTTAAACAAATTACCTCGGTGACTTGAAAAGCGGTTAAGAAAACACACCACACTCTCCTAGAAAATTTGGATATCTGATAGAGTATAACCAAATAAAACCACAAATGATGACAAGGTTGTAAAAAAAAAAAAAAACAAAAAGTGGAATTGTAAAGTAAAGTGTGACTAAAAATGTGGGTTCACTTGTTCTGTTGCACGTGCATGTGCAACCTTTCCTAACAATTGTTTTAAAGGCAGAAATAATACAGAGCAATGTTTAACAGACAGTGATTCTTACTAGTAGTAGTATAGTGCTTTGTCGATGCTTACTGAGCTGTGTATAATTATGCATTATTATTATTATTATTTATAAATTACGCGTTTTGTGTACGTGTTTATATTTTATTTCTATATTGTATAATGTATAACCAATAGATCTAATAAATCCTCTGCCAAATGAGTTTCATTTTACATATTAATATTTTTGTAAAATTATAAATAATAATAACACAATATCAAAAATGTATTGGCTTACTATCTTGATGCATTACAATTAACCAGATAGCAGTACAACAGATAATAGCCGTATGCTAATAGAAGTATCACGTATCCAAATTATGGTTTAATTTAAAAAGTCTGTAACTCAAAAATTGTAAAAGATATGGAGCTAACTTTTTTTGCAAAAACTTTTTTGATCGTTAGACCATATTTCATTCGCATATAATATATAAAAAAAATTAAACATTTAATATAGTTGCTCGCACGTCGAAATTTCAAACACACAAATTTCGTTCCTGGGATTTATTTAGAAAACCATAAGTAGTTTTGAAATTCTATCAGTACAGACAGATGCTCTCACGTCAGTAGTATATAAATATAAAAAAATCAGATCAATATCGCACTTACTTAATTTTCTAGCGAGAGGTATAAGTTTAAAAACACAAATTCTTGAAATAACGTTCTGCCATCTTTTGCGAGCTCAAAAAGTATTTACCTTGCTGGCGATTTTGACGGCTTTCGAAGGTGTGGACCCTCTACTAATTCAGTCCCCAGTACCTACAGCAATGTTTGAAATTTCAAAAAATTATCGCCAAACAACAAAACCGAGTTATGTTAACACGTGCCTCCGAGATCGTGCAATTTACCACGTATTTCTTATGAGTAAAAGAAAGTAAATTTGTGACAAAATCGTGAAATAAAAGTGGCGCACAAGTCTCTTTTTCAGCAATCTCCACAAATTACGAATTAATAATTCCTCTTTAAATTAATACTCCACAAGACCCTTTTGTAGCGTCCGAAAAACGCCACATATGGACAAAATAAAGTATTGTGTACTTTTGACACTACATTTTAATGACTATCACAAACTGAGAAAATGTCTATTACCCACATATAGTCCAGTGTGCGATGGTAAAAATATGGTATTACCTCCGAATCCTATCAGGATTTTCATGAAATTTTTGGATCAAGCTCTACTTACCCTCCACTTCATTCTACCCAACCCTATGCCGATATGCGCAAATTATTCTTAGGGGTGAAAACTGCCCCTTATTGCAAAAACAATAAAATAGTGAATTATTTAATAAGTTAAAAAACTTTAATGAGGTTTGAATCAAGATTGTTTGATGTTTTAAGACACTAATTTTTATTTGCCAACCCTTATTTGATTTATTTACCCCTCATAAACTACCCCCTATTATGATAAAATTGGAAAAAACCAATTTATTGACTTTGTCATACTTCATATATTTTTCATCCCAACTTTTCAACCCTTAAAAATTATCCCTTATTATGAAAAAATTGTACGTATTTATGATATATATACATTCATCTATGCTCCAAAATCTTCCTACTCCGAAATTTAAAAAAAGTGCGTTTGATTATTTGACAGTAACTCGCTTAATTTTTTTTACTCTAATAAAGGTATTTACACAGAACTTCCCTCCTTATTTGTGCATGGCGGTCACTCTAAAAAATTAATAACTACGAAGTGACATTGAAAATAATAATCGGAATATAGTTATCACTATTATTACAAAGAGAACCTGATAAGTTTTGGTCAAAAAAATATACAGAGTGCTCATCCAACAGCAAAAGTTCAATACTAAATAACAGGTGCCAAATATGGAAGGCTTGGGCAAATACCTTTACATATGTCCACCATGACTGAATTATTTCTTGGGATGACCACCCTGTACATTTTTCAATAATAGTATAATAGGTGCATATGCCTAATATTATTGCCATCTGTCACATTTTCAATTCCACATACACGTAGTGGAGTGGAAGTAAAAAATGTTTTTAAACAATTTTCAAAATTGTTTTCTTTTGAAATAGGTTTAGAATGCCATGACACGTGGAAATGTTAAATTTGAGCAAAAAGGAAAGTTTCCTTCTATTCTACAGTGTTTTTTTTTTTTAAATTGGTTTAGAATGCCATGAAACGTGAAAATTTTAAATTGGAGCAAAGAAAAAAAAATTCCGTCTATTTTAGTGGTAAAAATTTTTTCAAAAATGTTGGTGAAAAAAATTTTCAAAATTGTTTTTTCTCAAATAGGTTTAGAATGTCAGTGATGTCAAACGTGAAAATTTTAAATTTGAGGAAAACAAAAATTCCATCTATTCTAGTGGTAATTTTTTTTCCAAAATAGTAAAGAAAATGTTGCAAATTTTCTTTTCCGAAATAGGTTTGGAATTTCATGAAACGTGGAAATTTTAAATTTGAGCAAAAAAAATTTTTTTTCGTCTATTCTATACCCAGTAATAAATAGATTAAAATTTTAGAATGCCATGAAAACGCGAAAATTTTAAATTGGAACAAAGAAAAAGAAATTCAGTCTGTATTAGTGGTAAAAATTTTTCAAAAATAGTAAAAAAAAATTCTAAACATTTATTTTTTTTGAAATAGGTTTAGAAAGCCATGAAACGTGGAAATTTTAAATTTGAACAAAGACAAAAAAAAATTTTCGTGGTAAAAAATCGTTCAAAAATGGTGAAAAAAATTTTCATTTTTTTTTTTCTGAAATAGATTTAGCGTGTCATGAAACGTGGAAATTTTAAATTTGACCAAAAAAAATGTTTTTCATTATTTATTCCCTTTAGACGATCCACCCTGTATATTTTCTAGTGAAAGTTCTACCATTTCTTCGCTGACAGTAGGGTCACCTACCTACCAAATTTGACTGATCTTCGTCAAGTAGTTTTTTAGTAAATGCACCAACAGACAGACAGACAGACAGACAGACTGACGGAATTGAAAAACTTATATTTTCGTAACCTCCGTAATCTGAAACGTTAGAATCCGAAAAAATCTCGAAGGGTGATTTTTTCTCGAAAATACTTCCCTTCGGTATGCGAGGGAAGTAAGAAACAAAATTTTCATTAAAAAAAATCCTAACTTTTTGTTCTCTAATGACTAGGCTAAATTGTCATGGACGATCTTGATATCAACATTGATAAATCTGATTCTTCAGACAATTTCGAAGATACAGAAGACAACGAGATAAATCCTATTGATCTTCTGGCATCGGCGATGGAAGAAAATGTTGAAGATGAGGAGCAACAATAGGAGGAACAAGAAATTTTCGACCCAAATGAAGAAGAAGAGCATGAATAGATAGGAAAATATGTGATACAAAAACGCTCCTTGCATTCTACCTCTATAGTGGTGTATAAATCGATATAACGTTTATGTTTTTATTAGATGAAAATCTCAATAACTTCATCTCACGTCAAAAATGTATAGAACCTATTCTGTAGAGAAAAAAAACATTTATATCTTTCATAATAACCTCAATTGACAGACTGATAGAAAAGAAAATATTTAGAAGAAACTAATTTCCTGACCTTTGATATTGAATTCTTTATTGTTGCCATGCATGGTCCTATTGATGAGTTGTTTAAAAAGCAAAAATAAAGATAAGTTTACCCTTATTTCTGTCTAGTGACTGAACTATAATTGCAAATTTAAACTTACAATTTCGTACAATTGTCAGTATTTCAGTTTAAATTGGCAATTCTAAATTATTTTATACCATGTCTTAAACCTCTGATTCTTAGCTGGTTTCGAATCAGATTTATTTGGAACTCCAACAACAATCAAACCCACAACTGCCGTAACAAAAAACAAGAATGGAAGCACGCTAGCGGTACAACGTACAAGGATATCTCGTCTTCCTTGTATGAAATTGAGACCGCAAGGCATCGAATGAAGGTCGTTTTTTGACCTCATATTCTCGCCGGTATTTTCTTCCATTCAACGATTATGTTTAACTAATGCATTGTAAAGTTTGCTCGGTATCTACAGTATCTAGTGTATCGCGTACTATCCGAAACTACCGACTGTAACGCTGCAAATGTCTAGTTTTTAAATAGTTAATGGCTTAATTTGTTTTATTAACTACTTAATGAAAACATTGGTTTTGTAGTTATTATACCGGAAAACTGAAAAAACGGTAGTA
Source organism: Stenurella melanura (assembly GCA_963583905.1). Classification (NCBI taxonomy): domain Eukaryota; kingdom Metazoa; phylum Arthropoda; class Insecta; order Coleoptera; family Cerambycidae; genus Stenurella; species Stenurella melanura. The sequence continues at coordinate 123,220,733 of OY757316.1, read as the reverse complement.
CTATAATACAGCGCATAAACAAAAGTACAAGATATAATAAACGAATCGTTTGAATCCGGAACATTTTCATCTTTTTTAAAAAGTTCGGTAGTTATTCCACTCTATAAGCGCGGAGAGATAGATAAGCCATCTGAATGTTCTCCTGTAATCTACTAAGTGATCAACAAGTCGGATTTCAAAAGGAAAAAAGTACAAATGATGTAATGTGTCACTTATTGATAACGAAGCCAGCACTGTTGAATATGTTAATTCAGAGTATGTCGATATTAGGACAGGAGTACCACAGGGCTCAATCTTGGGCCCGGTGTTATTCCTGCTTTATATGAACGATCTTGATGCCTTGACAACTTCCGCTAACTTCACCATTTACGCTGACGATAAATCTATTATTATATCTGACAAAAATGAAGAATCGTTAAAAATCAAATGTAACACAATACTACATAAATTAAATGAATGGTTTAGCCACAACAGTCTTCATTTTAATACTAATAAAACTCAGGTACTGAGATTTCACAACAGACAAAAAACATGTGACAATCTGGAATTGCAAATAGACACTCAGATATTGTCATGTAAAGATGAGCATGTAAAATTTTTAGGAATACACGTGGATGAATGTCTAAATTGGAAGATTCACTGTGAAGGTGTTATATCCAAATTAAATTTCATAGTCTTTCAGTTCAGAAGTATAAGAAATGTATTAAATATTGATCAGTTGCTAAAATTATATTACGCTCAAGTCGATTCAAGACTTCGTTATGGAATATGCTTCTGGGGCGCCTCTACTTCATCACATAATGTTTTTATAGCTCAAAAGAGGGTTACAAGATGCATGACCTGTATATCAAATACTCACTCGTGTAAGAGTATATTTAAGGAATATAAAATTTTATCAGTGCCGTCTCTTTTTATATATGAGCTTTGTTTGTATATATTAAAAAATAAGGATAGATTTTTGTATAACAAAAATGTGCACGCTATTAATACTAGGCAAAAAAATTCTTTTCATATACCATTTCGAAGATTAAATGTAACATCTAATTCCCCAATAGTCTTGGGCTTAAGGCTTACAATAATTTACCTCTTGACATCAAAGAAAGTAGTACCTTTTTTGAATTTAAGAAACGGTTAAAAACATATTTGGCTGATAAATGTTTTTATAGACTGGATGAATACTTTTGTATGTAATTTTAACTCGTTTAGTTGTATACATCATATACATTGTAATATCATATTATCATTTATTTATTTCGACCAACTGGTTTATACTGCGCTGTTTATATTTGTTATACATTACTTTGTATGTTTGTGTAATTTACAATTTTTTACTTATTCTATCCACTTTCTGTAATTGGCTTTGGAATTAATAAAGAATCTATCTAATCTATCTATCTAATGTTCTCATTTTTAAGTCAGATTTATGCAGAAATCAATAACGGGGAGGCAGCGGCGGCAATTTTCTGCGACTTATCGAGAGCCACTGATTGCGTGAAATATTGTTACGAAAGCTTGAGCATTATAGTTTTCGAGGCACTACCCTAAAGTGGTTTCAATCATACCTATCAAGCCGTAGCCAAATAGTTAGAAATCCAAATAATTCTCATAAACTAAATATAAAGTTTGGGGTACCCCAAGGTTCCGTTCTTGGCCCAATTCTTTTTTTATTATATATCAACGACCTGACAAAAATTAATATTGAAGGAAAATTCACTTATTTGCTGACGACACCATCATACTGTGGCACAATAAAGATGCTATTGTCCTTCAGTAAATGGTGTCGGCCGATATAAATAAGGTCAAAGAGTGGTGTGACTCCAATTTGCTTTCATTCAACATTAACAAAACAAACACAACTACATTTCACTGCAATTTAACAAACATCTCCTTAGGCAACCATTTTCTTGAAAATAAACCCTGCTCAAAATTTCTTGGACTAAACATTGACTGCAAGTTAAAATTCAACGAACACATTAAAATACTTAGTAACAAACTAGCATCCGGATCCTACGCTATCAGAGTGATCACAAATGAACAGGGTTATGCAGCTGCTAAGACTGCTTATTTTTCACTAATCGAATCACACTAAAGGTACGGCATTGCCTTCTGGGGCGCGTGCAGTAAATATCTTATACAATCAATACTGGTACTTGAAAAACGTGCTATTCGCTACCTGCACAAAACTGGAATTCGTGAATCATGTAAGCCATTGTTCTTCACACATGGATTTCTCACTGTGATATCCATTTACATTCTAGAAACAGTTTGTTTAGTTCATAAGCATAGAAGTAATATCATAAATACTTCCTCCATACATACAGTGAGCACGTAAAGGTTGGAATAAATTGATTAAAATAGTTACAAAACAAGTGACAAAAATTCGCTCAGACCCGTCGATTTTTATATACATTTATCAATCTATTTATTAAAAAAAAAAAAAGTGTTGCTGTATGACGTCATCACCATTTTTTTAAGTGGCAACCCCCATTTTTTTAAATGTCATTTTAAAGAACACATTTTTCTGCATACAGTACGTTAAATTCTAGGAAGTATTGCGTGACGAAATTATCGATAAAAAACCATTTAACATTAACAGAACACATTCATTACTTATCGTCGAACCTTTTTACAACTTACGCTTTTTTGTGTTTACGCTTTTCTTTATTTACTTAGCAACGCGGAGCTGGCTCTAACACATTAGTTGGTTAGGCGCCTTGTAGTATTATACCTAGAAGAATATATGTTTTGAATTCTTTATGGTAATACTAAGAAGTTTTTTTTAGCTAGTTTTTTTAACGCCGTGTGGGTCGAGCGCGACCCGCATAGGGACAGTAGTATGACAGTAAGTAAGACAATAGTCACTTACGCCGCAGAACGCTATAGTATTTATCAGTGATAAGTGAATTATAATTGTCCTTTCTTAAATTAATTTAATAATTGTTACGTTAATTGTGTGTGTCAGAGTCTTGTTCTTTTTCCTTTTGGCCCCCCTTTGTCCCTCCTATTACCTAGGCCGACATCGACGACGGAGAATCCATCAAACTTACTGTGTAAGTTTCAGATACATTCTTTTTTTTATTATACCTAAATACAGTTCACTAAATTATATTAGCCTCACCACGCTGAAAGGGGTAGGCCCATTCATTAGTATTTACTTGTGATATCGTATTGAAAGTGCTGATAATGCAACATTTAAGTGAGACAGAACGAATTGAAATTTTGATAATGATTGGCCATGGAGACAAGTCCTGAACACAAAGTATGGTTTGTGAATTATTTAATGGTAAATACCTAATCGACCTATTACACAATCAACTGTTAGCAAAACAGAAAAGAACTTCCGAGATTGCGGTCATGTAAGAGATAACTTCACAAAGGTCGTCCTAGAATTTCAGAAAATAAACAGTTAGATGTTTTACTGACAATGGAGGAGAATCCTCAACCAAGTCGCGAAGTCGCAGCAGAACAGTCAATTAGTCAGTCGACTGTTTTAAAATATTTGAAGAAGAATAAATGGCACCCATATAAAGTGAATTTAGTTCAAGAACTGAACGAAGATGATTTCGACCGCAGAGTAGAATTTTGCGAAACCATGATGGAACGATGTAATATCAATCCATATTTCTTAAGTCGAGTACTTTTCTCTGACGAGGCCACCTTCTATTTAAATGGCACTATGAATAGGCAAAATTGTCGATATTGGTCACGTGAAAATCCACACTGGATGGTGGAGCCCCATACTCAGTTTCCACAGAAAGTTAACGTGTGGGCTGGAATTGTTGAGACTACAATATCGGGTCCACTTTTTATTCAAGGTTCATTAGATGGCGAAAAATATTTGGAGCTGCTCCAACAAAACATAATTCCAGAACTTGTCGCACTGTATCCAAATGGTGAAAACCCTACTGTACCGGAAAATTCCATATGGTTTCAACAGGATGGCGCACCGCCACATTATTTCGGTAATAGTGCGTAATTATTTAAACGAAATTTTCCCACGCAGATGGATTGGTAGACGCGGATCAATAGAATGGCCAGTTAGATCTCCAGACCTAACCCCATTGGATTATTTTTTATGGGGTTACCCTAAATCCAAAGTTTATTTTAATAGACCGAACAATACTGAGGGCTTAAAAGACAGAATTATTTACGAAATTGGAAGAATTGGACCCGAAACAATTATTAACGTTTTGCGAGAATTTCAGTTTCGACTTGGACATTGTCAAGAAGCAAATGGCGCGCAATTTGAACATTTAATCTAATTATTTTTTTGCTGTACTCTTAAATTCTTGTATTTTTGTTTTATTACATTGTTATAAGTAGTTAAGATTTTTTCTCGATCATTTCGTCATGCAATACTCCCTAGAATTGAACGTACTGTATGCAGAAAAATGTGCTCTTTTAAATGACATTTTAAAAATTGGGGGTTGCCATTTATAAAAAATGGCGATAATGTCACAACTTTTAAAAATATATTTGCAGCCCTTTTTTTTTAAATAAACAGATTGAGAAATGTATTTAAAAATCGACGGGTCTGAGCAAATGTTTGTCACTTGTTTTGTAACTATTTTAATGAATTCATTCCAACCTTTACGTGCTCACTGTATGCTATGGACCTATGCTTATTTACTTTGTTAATGAGAAACTCTTTCTTCTGAACAATAAAGTATATTTTAATTTGATTTGATTTAAACTAAACTATACCGAAATAAAATAATTAATTACTGTTGTTTTCATAAAAGATTGCATGCCTTATAAAACCAATCAAGGCATTTGTATCTACTCTCCAAGTTTGGCGCCGTTAATACGTTTGAAGGAACTGGATAATAAATAATATCTGTTACAGTTCAAATTTTACTAACACGACAGCTAATCTCTTCTTCACTATTAATATCGTTAATTTGTTTCATTAAAATTAATGTGAATTCGTTCCACCTAGTTAGGTAAATATATTTCTAAAAGTAGATGTCTGTAATTGGAAAAAAACTAATAAGTAGGTACCAGTATACTTAGATATAAATATAATTAGTACTAAATGATCATAATCAATTATAATTATAGTTGATTAGTCAACTAATTTGATAAAATCGGTTACACAGATTGTTCCAGATATATGGGTCAATACTTCGAGAGTATATAGTTTGGATTAAAATAGCTCTAAATGTACCTGTGCCTTTATTCTAAGCTATTCGTTGTTAAAGGTTTAATTTTGAAGAAAGTTTACACAGTAAATAATGATCTGTCTTTTAGAGTAATTCAGAAATATGGTGTCTTTCGTATCTTGTCTCGTCTAAGATGCCTATAAATTCAAGTTTTCTTGAAAATGGGTTGTTTTACCGACAACAAACCAAGGAATTTTTCTATTTAGAACCGCAGAGTAGATTTTTGCGAAACCATGATGCAACGATGTAATATCAATTGACATTTCTTAAGTCGAGTACTTTTCTCTGACGAGGCCACCTTCTGTTTAAATGGCACTGTGAATAGGCAAAATTGTCGATATTGGTCACGTGAAAATCCACAGTGGATGGTGGAGGCCCATACTCAGTTTCCACAGAAAGTTAACATGTGGGCTGGAATTGTTGGGACTACAATATTGGGTCCATTTTTTATTCAAGGTTGATTAGATGGCGAAAAATATTTGGAGCTGCTCCAACAAAACATAATTCCAGAACTTGTCGCACTGTATCAAAATGGTGAAACCCTGATGTACCGGAAAACTCCATATGGTTTCAACAAGATGGCGCACCGCCACATTATTCGGTAATAGTGCGTAATTATTTAAACGAAATTTTCCCACGCAGATTGATTGGTACACGCGGATCAATAGAATGGCCAGCTAGATCTCCGGAGCTAACCCCATTGGATTATGTTTTATGGGGTTACTTTAAATCCAAAGTTTATTTTAATAGACCGAACAATACTGAGGACTTAAAAGACAGAATTACTTACGAAATTAGAAGAATTGGACCCGAAACAATTATTAAAGTATTGCGAGAATTTCAGTTTCGACTTGGACATTGTCAAGAAGCAAATGGCGCGCAATTTGAACATTTAATCTAATTATTTTTTGCTGTATTCTTAAATTCTTGTATTTTTGTTTTATTACATTTTTTTCTCGATAATTTCGTCATGCAATACTCCCTAGAATTTAACGTGCTGTATGCAGAAAAATGTGCTCTTTCAAATGACATTTTAAAAAATGGGGGTTGCCATTTTAAAAAAATGGCGATGACGTCATAACTTTTAAAAAAATATTTGCAGCACTTTTTTTAAATAAACAGATTGAGAAATGTATTTAAAAATCGACGGGTCTGAGCGATTTTTTGTCACTTGTTTTGTAACTATGTTAATGAATTTATTCCAACCTTTACGTGCTCACTGTATAATAAAAATGAAAGGACTTGAAGTACTCTTTGATATTATCATTTTTTTCTATCCATATGGCTTGAAAAATAACGATATTATGTGCAAAACAATGAGTGCTTTGTAATTTTCTTAAATAAGGAATTTAGGATTTTTCTGATATCATTGGCCATAGAATAGAAATTTATACCAGTTTCTATGAATACATTACCAACATGCTCCAATTTTGAGAGCTTCAATGTAATAAAAGTTTTAAAGAAATATGAAATTTAAATGTATTTCTTTGCCACTAAAAGTTCAAGCCTCACATTAAATTGTACTCTCATATTTCCGAAAACAAATATTTTAAAAAGCAAATTAATATATCGCTTCTTAAGCTTTATTTTTCTATATTATTATATTTTTTTCTAATGCATTTGTCTGGGAGTTATTTACAAAAAAAGGAATTTCTATAGCAAAATCTTTCAAAAAGCAAAAGCAAACATTGTTCTTATAAAGTAGGTACATTTTTAAAAACAACTGCCAAAAAATTAGAGCATGTTAGTAATACTGCATATTAATAAAAACTGGTACAAAATTTTTGAATTTCCATTGTATGGCCACTGGCAGCAGGAAAATCCTAAATTTTTCTTCAAAAAAATTACATAGCACTCTTTGTTTTGCACATAACATCTTTTAAGCTGTACAGATACAAAAAAAAGCCTATACAGGGTCCCAACTAATTCACAGGGACAGTATTGGTATTTCGTAAAGTATAGAAGATGCAGCAAAGGTTAAATGGGGAGAAAGTTGCGCAATTTCGAAACAAATAAAACGACCTCTTAAAGTTTCTAATATCTTTTATGGTTTTTGAGATATCTTAAAAAATGGAAAATCTAAGATTTTCGTTTTTTCACTTTTGTGTCCTCATTTAACAAAATATCAAAAAAATCTATTTAGGTTTCTCATTAGGTGTTAATGTGGCTATAACTCTGTATAATCAGGTATTAAATACAAAGTTTCGTTTAAGCTGGGCCACCAACAACTTTTTTTTTCAAATACGGACCTGCATTTTTTATTTTTTTTCTTGTATGATTTGTGATTGTTAATATCACCAAAAATATTGAAAATAAAGCGTTGTGCTGCTTTTAAACCATTAATAACGTATTTGGCTGAATACGGCCCTGGATCATCTCAAAAAAAGAATATTTTAATGAATTTACTTCAAAAATAATAACAAAATGTAACACTTGTTTAATCTACTACAAATATTAGCTCATAAATACTGCTCAAATTGTCCACCGTTATTCTCGATACACATGTCTGTTCTCGCTGACATTTGTGCTGTGGCATTAGCTATCATATCTGGAGTTATGTCATTAAAAGCGTCAATAATTCTTTGACGTAACTGATCTGCATCGCCTACGGTTTCATAATAAACTTTATTCTTTAAATACCCCCATAAAAAATAGTCCAAAGGGTTTAAACAAGGGGAGCGAGGTGGCCATCTTACAGGTCCATTGGTGCCTAACCACCTTTGATTAAACCACATATTTAAATACGCCTGGACGACTATTGAATTATGTGGCCCACATCCATCTTGCATAAACCAATTAGCATTTTGAAAAAATGCAAGCGGCAATTCTTCAACAATTTCTTCTAATAAAATTAGATATTTTGCACTATTTAAATTATCCCCTATGAATTTGGGCCCAATTAGAGTGTTTCCAATTAAACCACACCACGAATTGATGGAGTATCGTATCTGAGGTTTCACTTCTTGGGTAAGGTGAGGATTAACAGTGGCATAGAAATGTTTATTTTTCCTATTGAAGACTCCGCAATTTGTGAACGTTGTTTCGTCTGACCATAGAATCTTATTATGAAAACTTTGATTGGCATTTAAGTTTCTTCTGAACCAATTACAAAAAGTAAGTCTTCTGTTTTGGTCACCTGGATGTAATGTCTGTACAGTTTTAAATTTAAAATCATGATATTTATGTTTTTTTAAAATTTTTTGAACACCAGTTCGCGTTATTCCACATTCAGATGCGATCTTGCTAGAAGAGTTTTCCGGATTTAAATAAATTTGTGCTAAAACATTTATTTCATTTATCGTATTCCTAACACGATACTTTCCTCGTTTTTTTGAAACGCTGCCTGTTTCAGTTAAATTTTTTGACACAATATAAAAAGAGTTTCTTGAAGGGTGATGTCTGTCGGGATACAAACGAGCATATTCTTGAACAGCCCGGGAAACATTTCTTAAACTTCTCATGTACACATCGTACATATCTTTTTTTTCACTATCAGAAAAACGAACCATATTAAGCTGACAGTTATTTACAAAACGTCACAATTAGAGAAATAACAAGTTGTTATGATATTCAGTCCTTCATCTGTTTTTCACAGCCTAGGTATTTGTATCGAGAATAACGGTGGACAATTTGAGTAGTATTTATAAGTTAATATTTGTAGTAGATTAAACAAGTGTTACATTTTGTTATTATTCTTGAAGTAAATCATACATAGTATTTATTAAAATATTCTTTTTTTGAGATATCCAGGGCTGTATTCAGCCAAATACGTTATTAATGGTTTAAAAGCAGCACAACGCTTTATTTTCAATATTTTTGGTGATAGCCATATTAACAATCACAAATCATACAAGATAAAAAAATAAAAAATACAGGTCCGTATTTGAAAAAAAAAAAGTTGTTGGTGGCCCAGCTTAAACGAAACTTTGTATTTAATACCTGACTATACAAAGTTATAGCTACATTAACACCTAATAAGAAACTTAAATAGATTTTTTTGATATTTTCTTAAATAAGGACACAAAAGTGAAAAAACGAAAATCTTAGATTTTCCATTTTTTAAGATATCTCGAAAACTATAAAAGATATGAGAAACTTTAAGAGGTCGTTTTATTTGTTTCGAAATTGCGCAACTTTTTCCCTAATTAACCTTTGCTGTATCTTCTATACTTTACGAAATACCAATACTGTCCCTGTGAATTAGTTGGGACCCTGTATAAGAGTACTTCAAGCCCTTTAATTTTTATTATATGTATTTTCAACATCATACTGATTGGAAATATTACATTTTTTCAATGAACGAATTTTTTAAACATCTTTTGACCGATTTTTAACAAGATGAGTATGTTCGATTTAACTTTTTCTCGTAAAGTTGATATTTTCAATGTTATTCGTTTTAAAAAATTGTCAAATCGCAAATAGAGCAGTAGCAGCTGACGTCACAACATGGCCGCCAAAGTTGCCTGGGTGGTAATAACCTAGTTTTGCATTTGTGTGCTTTCTGATTAATTCGAGTTTTTAAAGAATTTGTAGTGCTTTTTTAAACGTTTTTTTCGTGTCACATCAATTTTGGGTGTTTTTCGTCTATTATACATTTCGCGATTTATTGATCTGACTTTAACTTAGTGTTTTATTTGTTATTTTCAACCGGCGTGTTATCTTGCGTATCTGCCAAAAGTTATTAATTTTCGATATGGTAAGTGAATTTCAGTGAATTTATTATAATTTTATTTATATTCTACATTTTAGGAGTCCTCATTACATTTCTAAGCTGAAATTTATTAATGGAGCCAACCTATGTGATTTAAAAGTGAGAGATTGAAACTATATCGTTGGACGATTTTTCAAAAATATAATATAGCATTGAATTAATGAACCATTGTGACCCTTCTTGTAAATAAAATTTATATCTAAATTATAAGACTATTATTATTCATACTTACCCTTATAATTATGTATAATATGTATAATTTAAAACATTCCATGATGGTAGACGATGCTGTTAAAAGTGTGTTATTTTTTAAATTCTGTTGTGTTTTAGCTCACTTACCTTCACTGGTATTTTATTTGTGTACATTATCAATATTTTGAACCTCTGTAATTATAATTGTAAGAATCAGGACAGATACCAAACTAGGTATATAGCTATATAAAGTATTCGGAGCGTATTATGTTGCATATTTGCTCGCAATTTAAATTAAATTTAAACTGAAATGATCTCACAGTTCTATCTTTTTATTAGATTTACTGTTACTCCTGCATTTCATAATACAAACTTCTGATTGTTGTTATTACTGTGATAAACACTTAAACTCGTTACAAACTTTTGAGCCTAACAAAAGTAAGATATAAATCAATAAAAAGTTGAAGGGAAATATTTTAAATCGTCAAAAAACCATTAATATATGATTGATATATTGGCATAAATCAATGAGTATTTTGATAACTTTTAACCTAGTGTAATAATACTACCTAACCTATGTCACTGCTTAGCTGTAACTGAGCGTATATTAATTAAACATTTACTAAAATAAGTCTTGATATTATATATGTACAAAAAATGTAAAAAATCCAATATAGCCTTTATTTTCACTAATTTATGGGTTCACAAAGTTGACACCAAACTTTACACTGGTAAAAACAACACTAATAAAGTATATATAAAATTTTCTCTCACAGTAGATTTAAAAAATATATATTTATAAACATCACTACATCTATCTGATGTTAAGAAATCCTCCACTTTAATTTATATTGAACGAAAATTGACCCCAACTCAAATGTCAAATTTCTGAATTTACCACCCAGGCAACTGACAGGTGGCAATACTGTGACGTCACTGCTAGTGCTCTATTGTCTGGGAGTTATTTACAAAAAAAGGAATTTCTACAGCAAAGTCATAAAATTTTTCTTAATTTAAAGTAGGTACATTTTTAAAAACGACTGCTTTAAAACTGCCAAAAAATTAGAGCATGTTAGTAATACTATATATTAATAAAAACTGGTACAGATTCTTAGAATTTCCTAAATTTTTTCTTCAAAAAAATTACAAAGCACTCTTTGTTTTGCACATAACATCATTTAAGCTGTACGGATAGAAAAAAAATCCTATAAAAGAGTACTTCAAGCCCTTTAATTTTTATTATATGTATTTTCAACATCATACTTATTGGAAATATTACATTTTTTCAATGAACGAATTTTTTAAACATTTTTTGACCGATTTTTAACATATGTTCGATAACTTTTTCTAGTAAAGTTGATATTTTCAATGTTATTCGTTTTAAAAAATTGACAAATCGCAAATTGACAATTTCTTGTTGCAAATCGGTTATAATTTTTTTTTAATGTTTCATTGAAAAAATATATTTCCTTTTGTTACAAACGAAAATTTTTTTAAACATTATCAGACCAGGTTACCATCTAATAACATGGATTTTCTTAATCGATAGGAGTCACTGATATCTGCAAAAAAACTGAGTCCGAAATGTATACAAAACGCATACGCCCATACCGTCTGCTCTAAAATGAAAATGTTCAAAAAATGTCTACCTTATAAGATGTCTTCACCCATATCCTATCTCCTTCGGAACCTACCTGCAAAAAAATAAGTAAATATAACTAACAGGTACATTTACTGAGTAAGTACGCTAAAACTATGTTGCTTGATAGAACCAAATTTAATAAATGCGTGATTTTAGGTCAGGTTTGAATAAACTTTTCGCCATTATAGGGTGCAACTGATTGGATTTATACCAAAACAACTACAATAAAAATTGGACAAAATGCGAAATACAAACATAAAATTACCTTTCAACGCCTTCCCTGTCTCTTCTCCAAGATATCCAAGACGAAATTCTACGTTGAAGCACTTAAACATCACAACACATATCAAACAATGATTAAAACACTAGGCAAATGAGGCAACAAATAACCAACACATACAAATATTAAGTCGTCGCAAAAATTTAGGCGCTATCCACATAACACAAATTCAAATTAGTAAAATTATGTTTACACAATCGACAATCAGCCACCGCACCAATATTTACGAAAGAACTGAACATGGACTGATAGCCAACTATGTTCCGACGTTCAGTTTTTTTGGCAATTGCTAACCAACGTTTTTAAGGAACTACCAAAGCCTACTTTGCATTACATCATTGGATGAAAACATTATTTATCTATGAAGATTGTTTTTCTGAAATATAAAAGTGTATAGGTAATAAAACTTTTTACGCGCAAAGGTATCTTGATTTTGTATGGACCGATTTCTGTTTCACAATACGCTGCACAATGGGAAAAAAATGTGCTCTTTTTTGGACAAAAGTCTGCCGACATACATATATCAATCAATTTAAAATATTTAAATTAAAATAAATGGAACGTTCATGACCCCTTTATTCACAGATAATATTAGGGTTAAAACTTTTAGGTTTATTTAATACATATAATTTTTCACTTGTACCTAGGTTATACCTATTAGGTTTAAAGCTGTTAATTAGGTTAGTCTGAATGCATAGGGATACAATCATGTGGATAAAGAACTATCCTTATTTTTACCTCTCAGCAAAATAATATTTACAAGTCCAGCAGCTAGTGACGAGTAATTGTAATATCGTAATTTTTAGATCAACCCCTGTTTTCATTCCTTTGAAAGATCGACAGGATTCGAGTAAGATTAAAGATGAGATCAGCATTAAAAAACCCTGAAGAACAACTTTTGATCATTTAAAATTTATTTCCCACTTGACGTAAATTTCAGCAACCAGTTTTAACCATCACCAGATGATGCCAACATTGTTGGCGAAACGCGCATCAAATATAGTATTCGGTGCGTTCAGGTGTTTTATGTTCATGGAAACTAATCCATCGTCAGTGTAACATCAAACGTTCCAAATCCTTACATGCAGGCTTCAGTAACAAAGTATGTATTATCAGGTGGTTATTAAAATTTAGTTTAAATCAATATAATATACAGAGGTGATTTAGTAGAGCAACAACGTAAAAGCAAAAAGTGTGCATATGTTTTCTGTATTAGAAACCGTGTAATATTAAGTTTTATTGTTCTTATACCTAGGTAGGCATTTAGAGAAAGACATACTGTACAGAAGCGGCTGTGTTCGTTTGTACTCGTCCTCTTATTCAATTCATTCAAAACTAAGTATAAAGAATTTTTGTAAACACTTTTCTACTTTCGAAGATTCAACCGGCAGTTAAAGAATTTGGCCTTGTGACTTCTTCACGTTTCTAGGTCAATTCGATTTTTTGTGGGTCACGTACTTTTCAATTTCTAACGAGTTTTGGTTTCATTTTAACTTGTTTATTTATTGTTGTTCAGAAACGATTAAAGAAACAGTCATTATTATACATTCCATTCCTTAAACATTTCATGAAATTTTGAATTAATAATAAACTGGCGAGATAGATACCTTCTCAAAAATAAGGAAACAATTTTATATTTTGGTTCGCTGAATTGCCACAAGGTGGTGCCAGTAGATACAAACTTCGAAACTTCTTAACCTACAATAAATAATGGATGATAATGTAAAATAAATATAAACAAACATGTCGTTCTCGTTAACAAATAAACTATATCCCGCAAATCATAAAACAGTGTTTGTGTTAGATCATACTCCGTATTTCGGTATATCATGTGAAAACCCGATAGAATTTGAATTTCTAAAAAGCCGTACTCCCGGTTTTATACCTATGAACCCTATTTCTAAGTCCCTATGGACATCCAGCGTAGAATCTGCCATCGAATACTGCAGAATTGTGTGGGACTTATTCCCTCAAGGAAAATTGGTGAGAATATTTGCCTCGTTTTGGAACTTTTTGAACAGTACATGTTTTTTAGGTTAGATTTATAGCTAGCGATAATGTGGCTCACATTTTGAATACATGGACTCCTGCACAGCAAAATTTAACACACGTAAGTTACTTTCAGGAGTTTATCCACTGCTAAACACTTACTGTAATGTTCCCTTGCAGATAATGAACGGTATGTCGCTCATAGGTATTCCACCTCCGCCTCCTCCATTGCGTTCAGTCAGTACTCCGTTAGATTATACAGTTCTGCATGGGTTGCGAGCTGCAATAGAGGCTCTAACTGAAACGACAGACTTACAACATGAGAATATAAAACGTTCTTTAGACGGTCAGAAAGTTTTAAATAGGAGTAGGGTGATCTGTATTACTTCGGCCAGAGACAATGATAGTATGAAAAGGTTGGAGGAGATCTTTTTGACTGTTTTGAATCAACAGAATAAGCTTTGTGCCTCATCAGACAGGTAAAATAGATAAAGATGCTATATGTCTATAGGTATACTAGTCCATATCGACCAGAAATTTATAGCATCTATGTTGGACCTATATTCTAAAATGTATCAATAAAATCTTTATTGCTACTTTGCGGCAAGTATACCTTTTTAACTCTACGTTTAGCTTTATTGAGTCTTAAAAACATCTTATTCTTATTATACCTTATTATTAGAATTAGACTGATGCCCACAAAATAAAAAATGGTCATATATTTTGGAGGCCTGATGCGAGTGGTTCTAAACATGGCTGGCATCCTTACTTATCATTTGTAAAGATGACGGTCCAGTGTGAATTTAATTACCCTTTACCGCAACGAGTTATGATTGTTTCATGGAGAATGAGATCCAGAAACGTGTCATTTTTTGGTTCTCATATTGATTTTGCATGTAAGAGATTGATGATTAAAGCATTGAAGAAGAATCCGCATCATAATCCGCAATATAAATAAACATTTCAAGAGCAGCTATTGCAAGTCTCAAAATTCAAGGTCTACCGCTCTTGTTCAGTTCTTCTCATTGTACCTATCAAACCGTCTAAATTATGTTGCTTACAATAATTTCATGTCTAACCCATATACCGTAACATCAGGAGTACCACAGGGTTCCAATTTAGGTCCGCTATTTTTCGCTCTTTTCATCATTGATCTCAATGACAATCTTTGGTGCTAAAAGCTTTTTTTCGTAGATGATCTAAAAAATCTTTGCGTCAATAAACTCCAAAGATGACTGTCATATGCTACAAAGGAAACATAATAAAGTGGCACTGTCATTTAAACTCTCTGGCTCTAAATATAATCAAATGCAAAGTTGTAACTTACTCACGAAAAGATGAACCCATCGACTACAATTATCGTATCGGCACAAAATGTTTGCCACGTACTGACTCAACCAGAGATCTAGGAATATTCTTCGATGACAAATTATCATTTGCCAAGCATATCAAGTTAACAGTCTCCTCGTCTATGAAAACCTTAGGGTTCATTATAAGACGAAGTCAAGTCTTCCGGGACAATGACGGCTTAATCAAACTATTTTATTGTTATATATGGTCTAAATTCGAGTACTGCTCACTTATCTGGAGCCCTATCTATGATTATCAAATTAAATCATTCGAGTCCGTTCTGAGGAAATTTTTAAAATTTCTCTGCTTCCGCGCTGATGGTAGTTGTCCAATCAGAGGCTGCGACCAGACGTATCTGTTAAATAGGTTCCACTTCGATTCACTACAATTTAGAAGTAGGCAATGAAGGCAAAATTTTCCGGGAAAATAAAAAAAAATTGGAAAAACTTATTGATTTTTGGTCTTTTTGCTTAGCGGCTAAAATAATGAAAATACAGAAAAAAGTTTTCAACAAAATTTGTAGCTTGTCTCTTTCTCTACAGAAAAGGTCTTTACAAATGTTTGTCTTACTTAAGCCGTTTAGGAGATAAATCCAGTTTTCCACTTATGGTTTTGAGCCTCTCCGAAATGCGCGAAAAATGAGAATTCTGTGGGAGTTTCGTACGACCAGACACATCGATCGATAATTCTTACTATTCAGAGCCGCTAAAAAAATGAAAACAACACAAAATGTAGAGAAAAGTCTCAGCTTTAATGTGGAACTAATCACAAAAATCATAAAAAAATTTATCATAGAAAAAAAAAGTGTTAGAAGAAAGCTTAGTAAACTTTATACAGTTATTTTATTCATATTTTTGAGTTTTATGCATCCTGCCTATTTCTCTCGTAATAATGGGTGCTTTTTGGATTCGATACCATGCACTTTAACCTATATTTCTTGAAAATTTCATTGAAGAATGTTAAGAAACAAATAAGTAGTATATGTTTTACCATGTAATTGTGCATTTTCTGAACGTATGTGAATAATGTAGACAAATTCAAAAAGTACTGCATGCATTTAAAAAACTGTAAAGGCATTCAAAAGAATATGTTCTATTGTACTTATAATCCAAAAATTAAGACTGTGCTATTATTATTAATTAAGATATAGCGAATTGAACTCCAAAATTTGGAGGTGATCGATCGATGAGAAATATACCCTCTACTTAGATCACAAGGCATATCTTTCTAATAAAAGTAATTGCAATAAAATGTTAATTGGATTAATATATCATTATATAAGAATATATAAGCAAAATGAATTATTATTCTAACGACTCCCGACAAAGATATGAATAAATCTGTGGATCAACTGTACAAATAGTACAGTGACATTAAGATTTTAATTCGGACAAATTTACATAAAGTTGTTCTCGACGGCAATGTATTCCAGGGAACCGTATTGTTACCATACTAAAAGTCCCCAAACATAGAGGTGCCGGAACACTCATAAAATTCAGTCGCCATCTTGGATTATATAGTTGTTAGAGATTTTCTCGTAAACGGTCAGTTTTTTCAAAATTGTACAAGATAGAAAATTTACTTATAATTGAAATATATATAAAATGACCCATGATTTACTATACTTTTTTTAATAGTAAACGAAACAACACAATTAAATTGAATACAGATTAAAAAAATAATTTCCTTTCGGACGAGGTCTTTTTTCTTCTACATTAACGGAACCTTCTGGTGCTAAACATATTATACCTCCCATAGCGTGAAACGTTCCGTGACCATCAAGTGTTCTTATATTAAAATCCGCATTATAATAAACAAATTGTACAAATGTGTCGCCAGCAATATTAATATTGGAATTTTGGACAGCTGAACTTTCAAATTTTATTAATTCTTTGTAAGATGCACAAAACCCCAATGTAGAAAGAAGATCCAAAATATGTTTTGAAGCATATTTTCGATGGATATGCACTGCGAGTCCCGTAAGAATCGCTGATACGTATGAAGGTGGTCGTAGCTATAATAGTGTTTCCAAAGACCTAATTTTCTTAGTGTTCTTCTCTGATGGTTTATTTATTAAAGTGGACATAAATGTGTGTAAGCTTTGAGGAATATCTTTTGATCCACCCAATTTCATGCTTTCAGCGGAAGGATAGTAGTCAGTATCGAAATAAACAGAACGAATATCTTCTTTAATAAAAGAAGCCGCAGCTTTTATTACACGAAGCTTTTCATCCATTTTGTCACTTCTCTTATCTTTGTACCATTGGTCATGTAACAATTTTTCACTTGTTCCTTTAAAACATATAACTCTGTAATGTTCTATAATTTCATTTTTACAACGTTCAAATAGCTTGTTTTAAATATTTATAGGACCAATTTTCTGAATTATTTGGTACAAATTCTTTCCTCTTATCCTGTAACTCCTTTATCGAAAATTGTGAGACATCATCTTGATGTTCATCTATGTATGAACACAATTGATTAAATGCCTCCACTAGAAATTTGTTAACGAGTCTCCCAGCTTTTTCTTTTACTTTGATTTTTTGGAAGCTACCATAACACGACGTATGGTACCTACCTTCCGCTGCAACCAAATCAATACCGTCAAACGGGGTTACTTTGCCCTGCGGGGTGACTTTGCGCCACTAGCCATTTAAAAGTTCTCAAGCTCAGTATTTTTGAACATTCAAATTTGGCGCCTCTATATTTCAGTGTGTTATAGAGATGGGCGGTCCGGTTCCTTTAGTGGATTCGGTCCGTTTGGATCCGTTCCGCTAGTGGACCCGTTCAACTGGATTCGTTCAATGGGATCCACTTCAAAATTTCCTCATCGTGATGTGTGACTGTAATGTGAGTGTGACTCACCGAATATTCTTATTATTAATTATTGTATAATTATACTACACCTCCATAAATCATATAATAAAATAATTTTGCAGTAATACGAATGGGTTTGGATAAACAGTAAATTAAATCCTGAAATCACGACGCAGGCACTTCCTAAGTATTAAGTGTGCACGTGGGGTATTTACTATTTATGGAACGACGACAATCAACTCAAACTTCATCAAATCTATCCAAGCAGTCAGTCAGAGTCCAGGGTCCGGAGTTCAGGAACTCAGCTCAGAACAGTACCAGGACTTACATACCATAACAGATCAATGGACCGGACCGCGGACCCGGTTCGATCGACATCGTGGATTCGGTCCGACCCGTTCCACCTTCGGATTCGTTCACTTGGAACGGGTCTGCTCGGACCGCCCATCTCTAGTGTGTTATGCTGGCAGAACCTGCCGCTTGGCTTATTGACCTTGATCGCACAGCTCACATGATGTTTTGAAATTTACTGGTTGATTGAAATCACTTGACGAAATCCTGATAAATTTTAAGGTTCCAAACTTTTCACACTCGACTGAACTGTATAGTAAGATTTCCTGGTAAGTATCCTTATTTATTATGGTCAACTGATGTGCTGAATAGTGAAATGATATAAAATTTAGAAAACTGCATTTAAGGTTAGAAAGTGGGTGGGCAAAGTCACCCCATATAAAGGAAGACTAAATGGGGTGTCTTTGCCCAGTGTGGGGTGAGTTTGCCCAGTGTGGGGTGAGTTTGCCTGTTCTATTTTCTCATAATTTTTTATCAAAAAACAGTGCTTAAGCCGCATCTACATGATTTTATCTTGTTCTAGACTGATCATGCCACGAAAATACAAAAAGAAATTGGGCGCGAGAAGTTATAAAAACTACTCAGAAGACGTACTTTCTAAAGCCTTACAAGAAATCCAAAATAAGAAATTGTCCATTCGACAAGCAACGGAAAAATATGGGATTCCCAGAAAAACTTTGGGAAATAAGGTTTCAAAAAAACACTTGAAGACGCCTGGTGGGCAGACGATATTCTCTAAAGAAGAGGAAGATGTTATACTGCATCACATTTTAACTTGTGCGGACTGGGGCATGCCATTAGATTCAGTAGAAATACGCATCATTGTACAGCAATACCTATCAGCCATTGGACGAAAAGTTTCAAAATTCAATAATAATCTTCCTGGAGAATCTTGGTATAATTCTTTTTTACAACGTCACAGAGAACAACTTACAGTTAGAAGATGTCAGAATATCAAAAGAGCTCGGGCTGCCGTAGGACCTGAACAAATAATATCTTATTTTGAACACCTACAGCGATCCCTGGATAGTATACCACCATCAAATATATTAAATTATGACGAAACTAATTTTTCGGACGATCCGGGGGTAAAAAAAATGGTGTTTCGTAGAGGTGTTAAATATCCTGAAAGGAATCTGAATTCTTCTAAAGGATGCATATCTGTAATGTTTGCTGTGTCTGCCGACGGTAAACTCTTGCCATGTTACGTCGTTTACAAAGCCGAGCACATGTGGAGAACTTGGGTCGAAGGTGGCCCAAGAGATACAAGGTATGGGAGGACCTCCTCGGGGTGGTTCGATGGCCCAAATTTTGAAGAATAGTTTACACAGATAGTAGTGCCATGGGCAACAAAATTGGAAGGGCAAAAATGTATAATAGGGGATAATCTAAGCTCTCACCTCAGTCATAAGGTTATACAGGAATGTGAGAGACTTGATATTAAGTTCGTGTTCCTTCCCCCCAATGCCACACACTTGTGTCAGCCATTAGATGTGGCTTTTTTTGCCCCCCTGAAAAGGCTTTGGCGCAGCATTCTGACAAATTATAAGATACAAAATCCAAGTAGCACATCGTTGGAGAAGTCAATGTTTCCGAGGTTGCTAGGCAAAGTTATTAAGGCCCTTGCTGAAAAAGGCCCAGAAAATATCAGATCGGGTTTCAGGACATGTGGGATAGTACCAGTAAATAGAGAAGCAGTACTAAAAAAAGTGCCTTCCTTCTCCATAGCACTTCAACCTACAGAACCAGCTGGACCTATTGTAAGCAATACACTTCTAGATTACCTTCGAGCTTCTAGAAGAGGAGGTGACAAACCAACTAAGACTAGACAGAAGAAAGTTTCTGTTCCCGCAGGAAAATCAATTTCGCTAACAGACTTAGAGGCAAACGCTGAAGATAATGAAGCTGGACCTAGTGGTACAAAGAAGCTCCAGAAGTCCGTTGGCAATCATAAAACCCAAGGAAGTCCCGGCAGCAAGAGAACCAGTGGAGAAGAAGACATAACGAATCCTGAAAATAAGCAATCTTGTTCTGGTCATGTGAAGAAAGTTAGAAAGGCTGGGATACAGTGCGAAAAACAAAGTAGTGATAGTGACGACGGCCATATGTCAGTGCAAGACAGTTCCGATAATGAAAGTATTTATGGTATGGAAATAAATCATAATCCACAAGTCCATGATATTACTATAGACTCCTTCATAATTGCAAAATTTGTAAGTGCTAAAGATACTAATAAATTGTTCGTAGCCAAAGTGTTGAAAATTTACGAGAACGCTGAATATCAGGTTAGTTGTCTGAGAACTAACGACAACAAGGTCTTTGTTTACCCTTCAGCATATGATATTTCTGATATCGAATTCAATCAAATTGTAACCGTTCTTCCCGATCCAGTGAGCACTCGTCGTGGTAGAATTATTTTTGGTGTAGACTTAAATCCTTTCATGCGTTAAGTAAGCGATCGCTAAATTTTTTTTTTTTTGTTTTAGAAACTTATATTGTAGTTAAAGAGTCTGATATTTTGTTTATTATCGTATCTATATATCTTATATATTACCATTTGTTAAACTAGAACAAACTACATAGTTTTTCAATAAAAATGTTCCAAAATATGTGTTTTTATTGTTTTTTTTTTTTCATAAAACAAGGGGCAAGCTCAGAAACGTCTCTAATATCTTTTTGCCACGAAATACAAAGGGTGAGATTGCCTGGGTATTGAAATAACAGTTGTGGGCAAAGTCACCCCTTTTTGCTATGTGACTTTGCCCACCCTGTTTTTTTCAGTTAAAAAAATATATTGATGTTTGAAAAAAAAAGCAGCTTGTCAACATATTACCTTCACCAAGACTCAAAAGATCCAACTAAAGTTATCTAAAATTGTTGTATGTAGTTCTTGACATCATAATTTGAATTTGAAAATTGGGCAAAGTCACCCCGTTTGACGGTACAAGAATTTATTCGTTTTAAAACAGCTTTTTCTCATGCTGCCAATTTTTTTATCAATTTCACAAAGATCTCCACAAAAAATACAATTTTGTTTAAAACAAAAATCATATTTTATAGTCGATCGTAGTCGGAATGAGCTAGGTTGATTTAAATCTGCATCTACATTTTTCATATCCGATTTTAGGCTAGTGGCACGAGTTTAATTTTTCCTACAGGTTTTATGTACAAAAATTTGTTCAACACCCTCAAAATGTTTCCACTTATCATCATTTCTCATTTTGCTTGCATTAATTAGTGTCACAAGTTCTTTCAATTTAACACATACACTCTCATCTTTTAAAAGCATAACATTGCATAAAATACACGTATTAGCTTCCATATTGTCTTAAAAATATTCACCGGGACCAACAAATAACAAATTTTATAAACGATCACTCTGTCAAATAAAATCCAATGCACTTATTATAACTCAAGTATAATACTAATAAATACTCATTATTTAGCAAACAACTACGGGTCACAAAAACAAGCAGCAGTAAGTAGTAATCTGCTATAAAGATCGGCCGCAGTACGTAGTGCGCGAATCTACATAAATCTTGCGCCTCTCATTAAACGATTGCATTTTTTTTAAGGTTCCGGCACTTCTACATAAGGGGACTTTTAGTATATTAAGTACATATACCTATACCTATTTCCGGTGAAAACAGCTTTATGTAAATTTGTCCGAATTTTCAGTGGTTTTCAAGCTAATTTCTCTGCACTAAAAGTTTACTAAGCCACCTTCTGCATTTTTCTCTATGATAATTTTTTTTATGAATTTTGTGATTAGTTCTACATTAAAGCTGAGACATTTCTCTACATTTTATGTTATTTTCATTTTTATAGGGGCTCTGAATAGTAAGAATTATCGTTCGATGAGCCCGGTCGTACGAAACTCGTGGAGAATTCTCATTTTTCGCGCATTTCGAAGCAGCTTAAAACTATAAATGGAAAACTCGATTTATCTTCTAAACGGTTTAAGTAAGATAAAAATTTGTAAAGAACTTTTTTGTAGAGAAAGAGACGAGCTACAACTTTTGTTACGAACTTTTTTCTCTATTTTTATTATTTTGGCCGCTAGAGCAAAAAAACCGAAAACCAAAAAATTTTTCTAAATTTTTTTGAATTTTCCCAGAACTTGAAAGTGCAAATAATGCATCATCTCATTATCCAGGTTATTACCTACTTAAATACCAGAGATGATCCTTTTATTAACTTTTGTTACCCTAAATGGCTAATTTGTCTGTACTAAAGGCAATTTTATGCTGTAAAATTCCTGTACTCGCTTATACACAACAGTTGAACTTCTTGGTTCCTAGAGCCGCTAGTCGCAACCCGCTCACATTTTATTGCCAACCGGCACGAACCAATATAATGCTGAAGTCTCCTATATCCGTTAGTGCTCTACCTACAATTCAATTTGTGATACTTGTGATATATTCGATTGTTCGATAAATACAATTTATACTTCCCTTAAGAATTGCAACGTCTCATAGTGTTAATAATAATACAAACATGTAGTGTACTTGTAATTAATTTTAGATTGTGTGTCACCTATATATATGTAAGTAGCTATGAATTTATACATTTTTTTTTGTATTTTGTCACTTTCTTGTCCTTTTGTACTGTTGGACAAATGTATTGCATAAATAAATAAATAAATAAATGAATCTATGCGAAGATTCTAAATAGGATCAGTGCAGAAAATTCAGTAATTTTGCTCTTTCTCGCGTTTGCTCAATGGGTTGTCAATCTTCTAGATGAGGATGGGTTTATCGCTTGGCAGGATCATTTTTTTCAATTTTTTTACTAAAAATCATGTATGATGGTGTAATCTTGGGGTTTTTTAACTACCGTCAATATATTCCTCTAGGTTGGTTTGCGATTCGACACGCTCTATCCCCTGCCAGCTTTAAAAAATCCATTATCAGGTAAAGAATCGATACTAACGACACTAAAAATTCTTACACCAAAATTTGGGGATCTTCTAATTACACCAAATAGAAACTTCTCCCTAATGGGCCTCCAAAATATACGACCTCTTATTTTGTGGGTCGACTATCCACATCTCTATCACAACTGCAGGATGTATTTCTATCACATCTTTATTGTAAACTGTACTGGACATAAGTTTAACAACTGATAGTTGTATTTCCATTAACGTTTCAAAAGCTGGGCGAATTAAACTAAAAACAATTATTGGTTCCTGATCAAATTGGCTGGAAATGTAGTATGTTTTGCTTTAAGCCATTCTGATCAAAAGTCTCGATGGACACAAAGTTCAAAAATGGATAGATTAGAAGTTATTAAGCGTGGCATCAGTAAAAAAAACCGCTGAAGAAATGCTATTCTTTAAGGGCTTATTTCGACTAAAACATGATTTTGCAAAATATTCCAAATGGAATTGTTTTTGAGGGTTCTGATTATGAATATAATAGTTATTTTGTACCAATTTGATCCTACTTTTAAGTAACGCTTACTTTGGCTAATTTTTGGGCCTTTTCTGAAATTAATTTGATTAGAACATATAAAAATATCTATTATATTCATAATCAGCAACCCAAAGAACCTTGATTCCCGTTGGATAGTTTCGTAAAATCATGTTCTATAGTCGGTCTCAGTTTACAATGCGGTTGCTTACGTCATGAGTGGAGCACAGTTTACACAGGCATATGGGAATTCCCAAGTAAGTGGAATCCCCATTGAGGCCGCCTCAAGGCCATTGGTAAACAACATAAAAATTAACGGTTTAAATTGACTTTCATTTGGCATTTGGCTGTCTTATAAATACATTGAATTTATTTAATTTAAATCACAGCATAAATGTTCGTATTTTATTGCGGTAAGAAAAAAAATTAAAAGGAAATGAAAATTGTGTAAAAAATTGTTTCCAAATTTACTGTTACTAATTATTAATTTATTTTAGGTTACTTACAATCGACCACTGTCATCTGGTCATTATAAATACTTTTCCCATAAATATCGAGTCTCAAGTGAACAATCATCCTCCAAAAAATGTAAGATATAATTTAGTTTCTGACACATATTATAATTCCAGTTCAGTTTATTAGAGTCTTAAGTTTAAATTTTTTCAAGAACACGCAGTCCACGGAAATTAACATTTGACCTGGACAAAATTAGTAAAAATCTGAATTTTTGCACAGATGTACTTTGAGGTGTCCCAAACTCAAATCCACAAAAGCCACAAAAATCCCAACATGGCTACCCAAGATATTGAAGGTCAAAGTTTTTTGCAAAAATCCCGCATCCTATGCATCGGATGCCTATGAGGTCAATGGGAAAGTTGTAGAGAAAATTATCTACAAGTTACCATTTTTATTTCTTACCTACCGAGCTATAATATCACCTATCTCTAAACTAATCGAAGTCGCATTTAACACCAGACTTATTTTATTGAAAAAAACGACTATTTTGTTACTATACAATTTGGCTTTAGAAAAAAGTATCGGCAATTATCACGATGGTTACACAAATCACGGAGGCTTTTGAGAGGGTGAGATCACAACAACTGTGTTTTGCGATCTCTCCAAAGCCTTTGATTGTGTGTCACACAAAATATTGTTAGAAAAATTAACGTACTACGGAATCAGAAGTGAGGCTTTAGATTTTGTAAAATCTTATTTAGGCAATAGACAGCAATTCGTCGAATACAATGTAATTAAAATCAATCCTTCAACGGGTCACTCTAGGGGTTCCACAAGGGTCCACCTTAAGACCCATATTATTCACTCTGTATGTTAACCTATCATATCTCACTGTTACACATTCCCTGCAATATGCAGATGATACTAGTATTTTCTGTAGTGAGACTAATCTGAACATACTTGACCATACAGTAGAACCAGCGTAAAACAAAACAAAACTAGACTATTTCACAGCTAATAAACTATCATTAGAGGGTAGTAAATTTAAGGAATTCATGGTAGCTGCAGACTTCAAACACAAGAATGCATTCTACGACCCCAAATTCTGGCCTCGTGGAGTTGGCTTTAAGCGATTTAACTTTAAACATTATTATGAAAAGTTTCAAATTAGAGATGTCTGTAAGGGGGAAATTGAACAGAGACCCAGTTCTTTTTTAGAGATTGCAGAATAGGAGAATCTAACAGAAGAAAGGAAAACATAACTTCCAATACAAGAAGTACCACGCAGAAGATGAAAGGTGCACTGCAGATCATGCATTTCAACATTCAAGGCATCGAGGGGAAAACATTGCAGTTAGAAGTGCTACTTAAATTACATTCAGCGGACATCGTATGTTTCACAGAACATTGGCTTACATCATCTGAAATCAAATATCTGACACTAACTGATTATACGCTGGTAAATAGCTTTTGTCGTATTAATCACACTCACGGAGGGGTCTGCATTTTTGCAAAATCTGAAATGAATGTTAAACCATTGAATTTTAACCAGTGCGTTGAGAAGCAATTCGAAGTAACTGTAGTGACATATGAAATTTTAAAATATAGTACTAAGTTATTTATAGTGACAATATATCGATCGCCCAATAGTAGTGTAAACATTTTTATTGAAAAAATGAGTGATCTGATGTATGATATCTACAAAAATGGCTATTTTTATATTGTTTGTGGGGACACAAACATAGATTATTTAACTGATACCAGGGATCTCAAAAAACTATTGAATCTATTCAATGAATTTGGGATGAAAAATCACATAAGCGAACCTACACGGATTACTAAGACATCAAAAACTGGTATAGATGTAATGATTTCAAATATTGTAGCAGATAAAGTCCATGTTGAGGATACGCACATGTCAGATCACACATTTCAACTATGCACCTTCGACTTGACAAAAAATAGAGTAGGAAAAGACATATATTTTTACAAACGTGATTATACAGATGATAACTTGATGACATTCAGAAATCTAATAGCATCTGAGAATTGGCTAGATACTTATCAATGCAATGATATAGACAGTGCCTTTAATTCATTCTACTCCACCTTTAAATTTCATTTCTGTAATGCGTTCCCGCTTAGAAAAGTCAGAACTAAAAAAAATAGAAAACCATGGTTTAATGATGAGATAAAAGAACTACACCAAAGTGTATGTAACATGACCAAAATAGAGAAATCTCACAACAACAACATTGTGACAGAAAGATTGAGTCAACTCAAAACCCTATATAAAAATATGGTAAACAGGAGCAAGTCAAATTACAACAACAATAGGATAGCCAATGCCACCAATATCAGCAAAGAGAGCTGGAAAATAATAAATGAAAAGAACACTTTAGGGAATAGAGCATCAATAGAATTAAAAGTTGATAACATAACTATTTCGGATAATGTTAAGATATGTGAGCACTTTATAGAATTTTTTATGAATGTAGAAACCGTTAAACCAAATAAGGACGAGCTAAAATTAACACCTTTTGTAGATATAACTTTTTTTCTAAACCCATCTGCCCCTAACGAGGTAAGGGAAATTATCGATAAAACCACAAAAAAACCTGCCGCTGGTATCGATGGCATTCATGGATTATCCTTAAGAATGGTCAGTGATTTGATATGTGCTCCACTGTCTTACATAATAAACATTAGCTTCGGTAATGGTAAATACCCCGATGCTTTAAAGATATCTAAATCGATACCAATATTTAAAAATAAAGGATTGGCGAATGACGTAAGTAATTACAGAAATATTTGTTTACAATCACAATTTGCAAAAGTCATAGATTGTGCCTTCAACAATAGATTAAATAGTTTTCTAGAACAAAACAATCTTTTACCCAACTGTCAGCATGGCTTTAGGCATAAAAAATCTACTGAAACTGCCGTTAAAGAACTGAGCGAAAATATCTATGAATATTTAAATAATAAAGAATACTCAATTGCTTTATATTTCGATCTCAGTAGAGCATTTGATACAATAGATCACGAATTACTTTTGGATAAACTTTACCGCATTGGA
Organism: Stenurella melanura; assembly: GCA_963583905.1. Classification (NCBI taxonomy): domain Eukaryota; kingdom Metazoa; phylum Arthropoda; class Insecta; order Coleoptera; family Cerambycidae; genus Stenurella; species Stenurella melanura. The sequence goes on along the minus strand of OY757316.1, from coordinate 123,193,293 downwards.
GTTAGAGGTATTACTAATGACTGGGCAGCCTCTTATTTGCAGAACAGGTCTCAAATAGTAACAGTTGAAAATAATCAATCACAGCCAAAAACAATATTAACAGGAGTACCCCAGGGATCAATTCTCGGACCGTTATTTTTTATAATTTTTATGAGTGACATAGAATACTCATGTAGCAATCCTAAAAAGACCATTATTTATGCTGATGACACCAATCAACTAATTGCAGAGGATACACTGCAAAAGTCTATAATTACATCTAATATTTGCTCAAATGAATTCTATCGTTGGTGTATAAATAATGGATTATCTGTAAATGAAAAGAAAACATTCTTTATGTTATTTCAACAAAAAAATATTAAATACGATGTTACTCCACTCATAAAAATTAACCATAAATCTATTGAACAAGTCGATAGTATCAAGTTTCTTGGTATTATTGTTGACCAAAAATTAACATGGGAAAAACACATCGAATATGTTGTGAGTAGATTGTGCAGTGTGTGTTTTGTAATTAGACAGCTGCGAGAAACGGTGTCTCTCAAGGTACTAAGATTGGCCTATCACGGTCTAGTATATTCCATTTTGAGCTATGGTCTTCTATTTTGGGGAAACTCATCACATAGTGAGAAAGCATTTGTCGCTCAAAAGAAGATACTCAGATGCATGGTAAAAGCACACCCGCGAACCTCATGTAAAGAAATATTTATGAATTTGGAGATTCTAACCTTACCATGTTTATATATATACCTTATAATATTAAGCGTTAAAAAAAAAGAATGGAACCATGTCAGGAATGATACGTTTCATAATTATAACACCAGGCAAAAACATAACTTGCGCTTACCCTTTTCTCGTTTGAGACTAGGACAAGATTCTCATGTATACCGGGGTATCATCTGTTACAATCACTTTGTGGGCATGTTTGGTATTATTGAAAATTTTAACAAGTTTAAATGCACATTGTTTAAATATTTGCTGGATAATGCTTTCTATTCAATGGAAGAATTCCTAAATCCTCATAATTAATTTAATTCTAGTGTTTCTAACATATCCACCATCTTGTGTATTATATGATTTATATGTTTTATTGTTTCATATGGTTTTATACATAACTTTTAATTGTATTGTATTATTTTATATAAAAAGAGGCTATTTTAAATATATATTAGTGATGTTGTAAGTGTAGGTGAATGACTGTTGTTGCTGGTATGTAAGGATGAATGTGCATAACTTGACTAGTCTGATAAGTGTTACAATGTAACAACTGTAATGCTTCAATGATGAATAAACATTATTATTATTATTATTATTATTATATTTTCAACAAAGACAAGACAATTAGAATGAATTTCACCTTAAAGAACCTAACCAATGACGTTAAACACAAAATTCTTGGGGATACACCTAGACAACAAATTAAATTGGAAGCACCACATCAATTATTTGAAGGAAACATTATCTAGCGTAATATTCTTGCTCTGAAAATTAACCGAATACGTCCCACCACACATCTGTCGGTTAGCGTATATGGGACTATTCCAATCTCACTTAACTTATAGTATTATACTGTGTGGCAATTCAACAGAATGGGACTCCGTTTTTAAATGACAAAAATCAGCGCTTCGTGCAATAAAAAAAAAATCAAATAGAGAATCATGCAGGCCAGTCTTCACAAATATACTTACACTTCCAGCACTCTGCATACAGCATTGTTTAGACTACGTAAAAAAAATCAAGCAGATTTAAAAACTCATGCATCAAATCATGACCACAATACTCGAATAGCCACTACTTATTTTTTGACAAACATTGCTAATATGGTCTTTCCAGCTCATATCACTGTCAATATGTATACCAAGAAATTCTGTTGTTGTACTTGGAACAAGGGTTAATTGGTTAAATGTTACATTTATGTCAGTGTGAAATGTTTTTCTGCCAAAGAATTGCATTAAGACAGTTTTTTTTTCGTGTTAACAATTAATTTATTAATACTGCACCAATTTGTAAATTATATTGAGCTTTTCCTGCAGTTCCTCAGGGCTGTCTGCCTCTTCTGCTATGGAGACATCGTCTGCGAACAGCACAACGCACTCAGTACTAATATGAAGTGGTAAGTCATATATAAACAAAAGGAAAATAAATGGTTCCAGAACAGAGCCTTGAGGAACTCCAAGATTAACATCATACTTCTCTGAACTAGTTTCTTCCAACTTTACAACAAGTTTTCTAAAGCTGAGATATAATACTATCCACGGAAGAAAGTTACCCCTAATTCCTATCGCAAAAAGTTTGTCTGCCACAAATGTTGGTTCTATAGAATCAAATGCCTTGGAAAGGTCAAAGAAAAGGGCAGCAACGTACTTCTTGTTACTAGAAACTTGTTTTGTTGAATAAAAAAGATCGTTTTTATTTTAAAATTGTACGTGTTCTGTATATGTTTCAGTAATGTGTCGTAGTTTTATACCGATAAGTGTTTTTATATTAAGAACTTAATTTACATAACCTAGGATTAGTATACTTTCATTTCCTCTTGCTGACAATGCTAAAACAATAATGTAATTGTTATTTGAGCAAATAAAGTATTATTATTATTATTATTATTATTATTATTATTATTACCAACTACCCCCTCGCTTTTTCGAGACATTCAAGGTCAAAGTTTCGAAAACATGATTTTTCGCGAATATCTCGCCATAAAAATCATACAGCAATAAAGTTAACATGAAAGTTGTAGAGAAATGAATTATTTTTTACATATTCCCAAAACCTCGCCTTTTCGGAGATATTCAAGGTCAAAGTTTCAAAAACCGGTTTTCAGCGAATATCTCCCTCCCTCTGTGTTGGACCGCGACGAAGTCTACATACAGATATTTGCAAAAAAAAAGTTTTTTTTATCTTCGACCTTGAATATCTCGAAAAAGGCGAGGTTTTGGGAAAAATGCAAAATATCAGTCTTGTGGATAATTGAATTCTCTACAACCTTCATGTTAAATTAATTGCTGTCTGATTTTTTGGAGCGAGATATTCACGAAAAACCATGTTTTTGAAACTTTGACCTTGAATATCTCGAAAGGGGGGGGGGTTTAGTAACAAATAAAAAAGGCAACTTTAGATAATTTAATTTTCTACAACTTTCACATTGACCTCACGTTCATCCGTTGCATAGAACGCGAGACATTTGCAAAGAAATTTTGACCTTCAATATCTGGTTGGAATTTTTGTGGATTTCGGTTTGGAACACCTCAAAGAACGTCTGTGCAAAAAATCATATTTTTACTAATTTTGTCTAGATTTCCACTTTTTTTTTTGGCTTATTTCCGTGAACTAATGGTTGGCCAGTAACATAGAGTAAAAATTGACAATCTTTTACTATATGTAATATCACTAATGCTTTCAACTTTATCAATAAAATTTTTTTGAAAGCGTAGTTGCCTAGTAATATAGAGTGCAAATTGGCAGTTTATGATCTGATTATATCTCAAGCGCTAAAACGAGAGAGATTTGATCAGCAACTTTGATGATTGATAATATACTATCAATTTACGCGAATTATATTACTTTTTGGCAATTTGGATCGAGAAAAAAATTCTGGATACAATTTAATAGCCTGAGTGGTATTTAGGGAGTATATTTCTCAAATAAATTAATTAAATACATAAAACATATCTGTAATATTAATTAAGTAGACAAAGGTAATGTATAAAACAATTTTAACTTACGTGGAATTGATGGTATTTTAAATGTAATATAACATTTTGTTTTTTTCAGTTGTCTCCCATTTTAACAACAGAAGTGCACTCGATCAAAGCCCCCCAAATACCAAACAAACTTTCTTCTCTCATACTTGAGCACTATGACCTAGCTAGTACCACAGTAACCGGGATTCCCATGAAGGAGGAGCAGAACGCCTCCTCGTCTGCAAATTACGATGTGGAAATCTTCCATGCTAGTTCTGCTCACACGGCCATACTTAAAGGCAACGCTTCGGATTCTGCGGCTATTCGAGCCATTAAAGACGGCCTGGAATACGAGACGGTAAGTTTGGGGAATAGATTGTGATTTATACAATTGCTTATTTTATTTCTGCACTATGTTTATACTATTTATGCTCTTCGTATTTTTCCCAAATTTTGCACTCGTCGGATAAATTTTATACCACGTCGTGTATGAAATTTTGTGTGATTAATAAGCCATTATTTTTATTATTATTGAATGTTTTCTCACTTTTCCAGACCACCTTAAAATGGTGCACTCCGAGAGGTGTGTCGGGTTCAGAGCTACAAAACTGCACGTGTATGCACAGAATAACCCCTGTCGACGTTAATTCCAGGCCGTCACTGTGTTTGATTAACTTCCTTCTGAACGGTAGGTCAGTGATGTTGGAAATGCCGAGGAAAGCTGGGGGAAAAATTACAAGTCACTTATTAGCCGCCCATGGAGGGGAGATCTTCATTCATACACTCTGCACGGCTAGGTAATAATAATAAATGTCTTTATTTCTTAAAATATGTAGTTTGTTGAACAGAATGTGTGCCCCATGAATACAAAGAATGAGATACAAGGGGAAGTTCACTAAAATAGTGCATCGCCACGTTTGGAAAATCAAAATTATTCATAACCAATAAATGAGTTAAGAAAAAAGTGGGGGAAAAAATAAAAATCAACATAGCTGTGGAATTTTAAATATTAAAACCATACTACTGCCCACACTACGTATAAAGGACCCCGCACGGAACATATGGAAATTGGCCCCCGGTTAAAGTGTTTGATACTCGGGGATAATATCCAAATATCGATGTTGATCAAAAGTCTCTATGGGCTCAAGGTCGGAAATTGGACGGTTGTCCAGATATCGGGGGTGTAAAGGGGGATGCTCATTTCTTGTGGGAAGTGGCCCCCGCTCCAGTAAAATTCGCTGGAATTGTCATATGTTATTCCTCTTGACCTGATAAAAATTCTCAGGGGCGCAAGTTTGAAAAATGGACAGTTTTCTAGATATTGGGGGTGCAAAGCGGGGCGCTCATTTCCTTTATAGGAAGTGACCCCCAGTGAAATTCACTGGAATCGACATATGTTGTTTCTCTCAACCTCCTGATCAAAATTTCTCATGGGCACAAGGCCGGTACATGCACAGTTTTCCAGATATCGGGGGTTGCAAAGTCGACTTTGAACCCCCGATATCGAAAAAATTGTGCATTTACCGACCTTGTGTCTATGAGAACTTTTTATCAGGAGGTCGAGAGGAATGACATATATCGATTCCAGCGAGTTTTACTGGAGCGGGGGCCACTTCTCATAAGAAATGAGCATCCCCCTTTACACCCCCGATATCTGGAAAACCGTCCAATTTCCGACCTTGAGCCCATAGAGACTTTTGATCAACATCGATATTTGGATAATATCCCCGAGTATCAAACACTTTAACCGGGGGCGGATTTCCATATGTTCCGTGCGGGGTCCTTTATATCATAAAACTGCACACCAGTCTGCTTAATAATAATTTGAAAATACATTTTTTAAACTTAAAGTTATTTACTAGGTATTTTTAAATTAGCAAAGATACTTATACAGGGTGAATCATTAATAATAGGCCATAATTCAAGGGTACGTTCTTTGGGCCAAAATAGAGGATATAACCAAACATGCTTCAGTAAATTGTGGCTGTGGAATAAGAAACGGGGTGTCAAATTTGCATAGTAGTAGGTGGAGGCCACATCGAAAATTTACTCTTTAGTTGCAGCAAATAATAATAATAATAATAATAGTTATTTAGCACTTTGTTATACATGTTCACAATGATAGGAGGTAACAAAGAAGATCAATACAATATGTATAACATAATCAGTATTCGTCTAATATTAACAATAAGCGATTCCCCAATTAACTAACTAGACTAATAAATGAATAAATAAATATTAATACGCGAAACAGAAAATCTATTTGTAAATATCCCTAACTATTCTTTTGAACGAAGCTATGCCAGCTTCCCTAGGAAAGGTTGTTATATGTATATAAAACTATGAAAAACTATGAAGAAAATCGACCTTTGTGCAGCAGTTGTGTTTACTCGTTGCAAAACAAAATTTTTTCTACCTTTGGTTGTGAAAATCTTCAAAAGTTTGTACATTTTCTTGCATGCAATTTAATTTTATGCATGAAAACCAGTACATTGAACTCCACATATTTAAACATATTCATCCATCCTAACGATTTTAACATGTGATGCCTAAATTATTGTTTCTTAGCTTAAAAAATGTTTCCTTACCAAATTTGGAGATCAGTCATATGGTTGCGACAATTTAAATCGATTTGATTTAAATCGTGAACTAAATTTTATTGAATTGGTCCATATACAAAAAATACTGTCTAATAGACATAAACGTGTATTTAGATTGTTATTACTTATACCCTAATTTCTTTTTTCAGGTCGGTTTTGGAAGACCCGCCCTCAATATCCGAGGGCTGTGGCGGGCGGGTAACAGACTATCGCATCACAGACTTCGGTTTACTAATCAAACAGCACACCTTACTCCCAATAAAAGTGAAGAATCCAGAAGAAGGAGCTCAGCCGATACAGAAGATGAAGACTCGGCTGAGCAGGCTCACTAGATACTGGCCTCTGACGATTAGCTCAACGTTGATATTTAATTTGAAAAACGTAAGTGCCTTTTTTCATAATCTTGTATAAATGCTTGTCACCAGGGGTCGGAATCTTTCAGCGATAACAGGGTCACACTCAGGAGCATTAAATAAAGCATAATGAATTATATTAAAAATACATTGAGAACTAATATCGCATAAAACAGAGTAGTTTTCGGTTGGCAATAATGTAAATCAAAAATATTTCTTAACCAAATTACGAAACCAACAAGTCCATAAAGGAATTTAACCAAAACAAATACTATCACAACTCATATTTATATTTAAAAAGTAAACTACTAATTATTAAATGACAAAAACACAGTTAATATAGAAAACAAACTACTAAAAAACATGTGGCAAAGTGATAGTTTCAATGACGTCATCGACCTGCGCGTAAAGTTATACAAGTCAACCGGTATGGGCTGGATTTTAGCAGTTTGCCGTGAGTAGGCTGGACTTTAGTCGCAGTAGTATGGTTGCCATAATTTCTAGAGTATTCATCAAGATGATCTTTGATGTATATTGGATTGTAATAAATTATACGAGATTGTTTTATATTCTGTAAACCACTGTGTACAGCTGTCTAACTGACTTATTCCTCACAAGGTTCTAATTGCTCTCTTTTGAACAGTAAAGATTTGTTGGACATGATTAGAGGTACCCCAGTTGATTAGACCAAATGTCATTAAGCTGTGGAAAAATGCATAGTATGCAACCATTGCTGAGGTTAGACGAATTCTCATTTTAATTTGCCTTCTAGTATGTATTTTTTTAGATAGTTAGTTGACGATATGTCAACATGTGTGTACCATGTTAGCCAATTATCCAGAGTTAAACTTAAAAATTTAATACTTTCAGATGCAACTGGTTGAGTAGAGTATACCATTGAATTTGGAATTTTGGTTTATGCATTGCATATTTGCATAAAACCAGTCGAATGATTGTTTAAATACATCTGATTCCTCCTTAATGACTTCCTCACTGATATCCTTTATCTGTTTTGCAACAGTTGTGTCATCAGCAATAACACCATAAAAAGTAGTAAGGCTTCAGGTAAATCGTTAATATGTATATCAAAAATAATAGTGGGCCCAATATAGTGCCCTGTGGAACGCCATACTTTATAGGTAATAAATTACTTATTCCACCTTTGCCCGTTACACACTGTTGTCTTCCAGATAGATAGGAGAGTTACTCCATAAAAGCCATAAAGACCTAGTTTCTGTAATAAAATTGGTCCAGATACACAATCAAATGCCTTACTACAGTCTAGAAACATTACTAATGTTGATGTTATTTATTTGTTTGCTTGTATTGTTTGAAGTTATACATTAGATGATGAAGACTAGACACTACACCTATCTACTGATAGTAATTATTCCTTTTATTGGATTCTAGACCCAATTTCATAGGGAAACCCTACTGAAAATTTATTGGAATACATTCTTTAAAGTATTTCTTACTTCATTTATTACATTTTTAGTACTTCGACCCCTTACCAAACTTAATAACGAAGGACAAGATAACAGACGAGGAGGTGTTCCAGTGCAAGAAGGTCATCTACAATCTGATCTCCCTGGAATCCAAACTGGAACCCCTGCATCCGTTGAATTCGGGCCAGAGAGTGAAGGGACAGAAAAGGGAGGAACAGTACAAGGCTATGTGGAACGAGCTGGAGACTCTCTTGAAGAACAACTTGCACACTGACAATCACAGGAGCGTGTACACTTGCCTCTTGGAGTGCCACAAGTTTAATTTCGATGAGGAGAAGATCGCGGAAAAGGTTGAATTGGATGAAGCCTTGAACCAATTGGATAATATTGGTGAGTCTGTAATTTGCATAGTTCTTCTCATCTATATAACAAAGGGGTGGAAGAGACGTGGCAAAAAAAAACATTAAAGATACCGGCGTTCCGGCCAATTAGTCAAGTGTCGAGGAGGGACAGGGCTGGCTTTAGTTTTTCCTAAACATTGACAATTAACTTTGAACCATACTTGATACTTCAATAATTAATTATTCGTATCAAATAGAGAAGTGTTAAAAGAAATAATTAGTCCTCCAGGAAAATAAGGCAAAAATAAGGGGCAAACCTCGGAATGGGAGGGAATAAGCTGTAAATTTGTATAAACCTATGTTTTGGCATTCTGAAGAGTGGTAGAGAAGTCTCATAGTATCTCGTCTCTGAGTCGCGAGATATTCAAGGTGAAAGGTCATGAAAATCGTTTTTCGCAATTATCTCGTTTCCTATGCGAGATACGTCATTTAAGGCTACTACAAAACTTGTAGATCGTAAAATTATCTACGATTTGTTTAAGTTGTTAAGCATTTTTTCGCATCGTCAACCATTCTCGAGATACAGCACGGAGAGTGGCACATATCAGAAAATTGACAATATTTCAAAAAATTGTAACTTTAACCCCTACAATGCCTATACTAGAAAAATCGAATTTAATTTTACATAATTTAATTGATAAAATTGATTTGGTGTTCCATTTGAAATAAAAAAGTTTTTGAGGTTTGATTTGAAAAATGTAACGTAAAAATAAAACACTTGGTATACTAATATGAAATTTATTTTTACTGTATAGACTAGCTCATCTTGTGTTCTTTCTGCATGCCAAAATTATGAACTTTTTGTGCACGAAAGCTAAAACATACAATAATAATAATAAATGAACTTTATTGAACCACAAACTGATTCAATAGGCTATTGACCTAGGTCCTTCAGCCTATTGTTACAATTACATATACACACATATAATATTTTACAATTTTATGATACAATAAATAATATTTTATGTGATAGCTGTTAAAGTTATACTAATATCAACAATAATTATAACAATAATAATATGTTTCGGTGTTGATTAATTGTTATTGGCTAATCTTTGTAGATTTTCTAATAGGGTTTGTTCGGGGTGCTTATGTACCGTTCTTATTCCTGGGTCTCTTCTAATGCAGTATTTCTCGATTCTCTCTAGATTTTGTGGTATCTGGGAAAATCTTTTAGATAGATGGGTTAGATGGTCTTCTATAGGCATTATATTAGTCTGTTGGTATAAAAGACGGTTGGGGGGGTTGTGCAGCGGGTTGAGAGGATGTCGAATTTTTTTGGTTATCTTCCTTATTGATGTTGTTTCTGCCACCTTTATTTTTTTAATGCCTGATTTTTACAATTCAAAAACAAAACGTGTCCATATTCAATCATTGGTCGACAAATAAGCTTGTAAATTCTACTAGGTGTCTCTATGTTAATCCCCGTCCTGTTGTATGTCAAACTTCGGAAGTGTTTGGCTCTCGATATGATATTCTTTTTCTTGAGCTCAACGTGGGCATTAAAATTGATTTTGTTGTCGAACGTTATTCAAAGGTAATTGATCTTAGTTACTGGATGTAAAGTATGTTGATACATGTTCAGCGATGGGGAATTATCCGATGGGTGGTGGTTAAACAAAATAAACTGTGTTTTTCGAGGATTTGGCTTGAGTCTCCATTTGTTGAACCACCTGCATGTTGTATTTACTAATGATTGCAGATTTTCTGATACCTTGGTGGTGGTTCTGTCGTGGGATACGAGGGCGGTATCGTCAGCAAATTGAAGGATATATCCATCGTGAGCAAAGTGCTCAGGGTCGTCGTGTTGGTAGTTGTAAATATCCGAACAGTAAACGTTGTAAAGCAGTGGTGATAGTGGTGAACCCTGTGGTAATCCTTGTTCGGGGGTGAATTCATCTGAGTGGGTATTTTGGATCTTTACTTTCAACGTTCTGTTGGTAAGCAGGCTTTTAATAAAAAATATGATATATTTTGGACATCCTATCTCATAAAGTTTGAATAATAGACCATCGTACCACACATTATCAAACGCTTTGTTGATATCCAGGAATAGTGCACCAGTCTTGTTCCTATTAAGCTTGCTTGTTTCTATATTGTTGGTTAAAATTGAAAGAGGGTGTATTGTTGAATGACTCGTTTTAAATCCGAATTAGTATCCAGGGATTTGATTTCCTATGGCTTCGTGTATTCTGTTTTTAATAATTTTCTCTAAATTTTTCCCTAATACTGGTAGTAGTGTGATCGGTCTGTAGCTGTTTGTTTTAGAATGGTCTAGGTTCTGCTTGGGTATAGTGATTATGGTGCCGATTTTCCAATCTGGTGGTTTTTTAGACAGAATTCATACATTTTCTTAATGTGTAGGTGCACTTTTTTGTCTAGTTTCCTTAACAAGTTTTTGGTGATGTAGTCATGGCCTGGTGCTGTACTTTTACCTTGGTGTATTATATCGAAATATTCTTCTTCTGTTATAGTGTGTTCTTCAACTGGTGGTATCTCTGAGAAATATGTTTCACACCATTGGGTAATGGTGTCGTAATGTATGTTATCGAAATTGTTATCTTCATATTTTTTGTACACTTTCTTGTAATGTTTGCTAAAAATGTATGCTTTTTCATAAAACATACAAATTTTGAATTATGTCACTTTTCTTCCAGAGCGACGATATGTGCTTTCTGCACAAAATACTTAATGGTTAATTCAGTACCCTGACCTTACTAATCCGATAAAATTTAAAGTAAATGATAGAAAAAAATCGTAATTCGGATATATTTCATGCATCTTTTAAGAAATAATCAAACAAGTGTGACCACTTTATATTATTTCTACAATGTCTGAATTATGTTGTGTATTCAAACTCTGTCTAAGGAATTGCTACTTCCACATCCAGATTTCCCATCCAGTTTTTTAAACAAGAACATGTTAATACTATATTTGCACTCTAATAAGTGAAAATAATTGCACATAGAATTTTAATAATATAATATTTAAAATTGTACCCCAAGGTGCTAATGGGCACCCCCATTATCTAATATCCAAAAAATGTTCTAAGAGCGTTTCTTGTCATAGGCACTAAATAATATATTATATTACTAGGAGTAGAACGCACTATTTTTTTGTGTTGAGCCCAGGATTTGCAGCCGAGGCGAAGCTGAAAACTAAGCGAAACACAATAAAGAGCGTTCTACACTGTGTAATATATAATATTTTTTTTCTTCAAACGTATTAAAATGCAATTAAATGACCAATTGTTCAAACTAGTGTTGTATGTTGAAACCACAGGTTGCTATTTCATTGTCTAAATTAATAATTTTATTGTCAGTTTGTTCCAAGTTGTTTGTTGTCGTGTGTTCTTCACTTGAAGTAAATTCATTAAATTTTCTACAGCAGAATTCGCAAGCTTTAGTAATTCGGGTAGGGTACACTGTATGTAATTCTTCACATTTTTGACACGAAAACCACAGATAATTCGAACACACTGCAACGGCAGACTAATGGTATGACAGATGCCTAGTGGATTCTGCGCCACCGGCCGCTGTGGTGGCTTTCGGTACTAACATCATGTTACTAATAAAACAATATCCACTACAGTGGCGTTAGGTACTGTGACGTGCTTTCTTCCAGTTGCCTAGCGCATAGGCAAGTGGAAGTGTCACTTTGGCGCTGAGCTGTATTTCGGTTAAATTCGGTAATCTCGAGCGCCACCTTTGCAATTTTTACGTGGGGCACATTAGCCTCCTAAACGCAGCCTGTTGCAGTAGGGCCAGGATAGCTACAGTGGAGACACGGTATGTCCAGGGGTCTGGACGGCAGATTAGACTTTCACTCACATTCAACAGTAAAAGGCAGATGTCGGTAAATAACAAAGTTTATTAACATACAATGAAATTTTTACAAAACAATAAAAAACGGTTAGGTACCAAAATACGGAGTTTCTCATAAATAAAATAGAAAAACTTAAGATTTCATTTTAATTTAATTTGACTTAGGTAGGGCGCCATTTTGTGACGTACGGGTAACCAGGCGGTGAGAAACTAGTTAGCTACTCATTAATGCGGAAGCAAACGTTGGTAAGCAAGCAAACGGTGAAAGCGGTGAAAAAAAACAGTAGTAAAGCGGTATATAAAAAAAAACAGTAAACGGAAAAAAACTACACATGTAAGTAATTTAAAAAAACGGACAGCGTGCAAATACCAGGCAAAACCAAGCGGTTATCTACGGCAATAATCATGCCTACATGATGCATTAGAGTGTAGGTGCGAAGAACTTGGCAAAACTAAATAAAACTGATACCAAATAAATAAAACGGTTGTCGGATTCGGTACGGTGTGTACCTTAAGTCACACTCGGATCGGAAAATAAAACGGTTATCGGATTCGGAGCGGTGTGTAACCTTGGTTACACTCGGTTCGGAAAATAAAACGGAGATTATTCTGCCTAGGGGGACAGACTAATCAGAACGGTGGTATTTCGGTTCGGTTCGGAAATGTTGAAAGTACATCAACACTTGATGCGGTGTTTGCCAAGCGCCTCAAACCCCACAGCTGGGTGCCTTCATTAAATGTATTTCGGTTCGGCCACGTGGTATCTTGTCGGATTTGATGCGGAAAATTTCTATGTATCAGAATATAATGTTAGTTACTTTATTTACGGCAGCCTAGATTTTATTCTCAATTCCCGGACTATAATAAATTTCTACAAATTATTTCAAAGTAAGGAATTTTGTTCCATTCCGTATCAGTACAAAATATTGGAACCAAAATGAACGGTAAATTAACAATAACACTACAATAAATTTCACAAAAATAATTTTTGCAAATACAGATTTTATTTTGCTACGAACTAGCTAAAATAAAATATACGGTAATTATAACTTCTACCCATTTGGTAGAACAACATATTATTTTATCGCAGTACCATCACAAATGGTCTGGATCAAAATAATATACACGGTACACAGTTTTCTCTCGAAATATCATCTATGTTCTTTTTCCCATTTGGAAATTCTTGCGAACATAGCTATTTGGATAAAATCGGAGAAGTTGACAGGTCCTAACTCGGACTCTCTTACTATATTGTAATAATTTAACTTTAAATTTATTTAACTTCGGCTAAGTCGGGAAATAATAATTATATTTTGATACATTTAAACGGAATCGGTTTCAAATTATGGTTTTAAAACACACATTTCAGTGAATTATTCTTATCGTTGTTAATATAAAAAGGTCGACAAGAAACCAGCGGCGATGATAAAGCGGTGTACTTACATGTTGTGAATATACGGAATAGTACCCAACTGGGCTGTTTGACGGATCAGACAGAAGTGATTCTCAAATGTGGTCTAATGAAACTAATTTACGCAGTTCTCTTACCAATGCCCTCAATGTTAATTTTTGTAATTAATGTTAATATTACGGATAGCCCTCTCACTGCCAGGTTTATTAAATTATAATAATAATAATAATAATAATAATAAACATTTATTGTCCAAAAGAATACAGATAGTATTATAAGACTAGTCAAATATTAGTAATAATTACAAACAAAAAGTACAAAGACTTGTACCAGTAGCTGCCGAACATCAAAATATACCATAACATTTAAGACATAAGTACTTACATAAATATACGAAAAGGTGACTGACAAAACAGACTAAAACGAAGTGGCAGACATAACTAAAATTTTAGACTAGTTTTCGTGAATTCACCTATGTTGTAGACACACAAGCTGAGTAGCAGATCTTTTACTTCCTTGTTGAAGTGCTTTAAGTAAGATATGTTTTTAATATTGTTTGGAAGCTTATTAAAGAGATTTAATCCCAATACCACATGGGATCTCTTTGTAAGACTAAGGCGGTGTGTTGGAACTGTGAGATCATTTCTGTTACGAGTTTCGTATGAGTGGAAATTGCTGTTTAGATTAAAATCATTTTTATTAATGAATACATACTGAAGGAGATTATATATATATAGTCCATAGATAGTTAGTATGCCGAACTGGCGGAAAAGATCTCGACATGAATGCCTTTTATTAACACCCGCCATACACCGAATAATCCTTTTCTGTGCTTTAAAGACATTTGACATTGATGCACAAGAGCCCCAGAAACATATTCCATAAATTAGTCTGGATTCCACTTGGGAATAGTAGAATGAAATGAGCAATTCCCCGTTAATAACGTTTTTGAGGTTCCTTATCTGATAACAAACAGTGTTCAGCTTAGAGATGAGATTATTACAGTGAGGTTTCCAAGTTAAACACTCATCTATAGTAATCCCATGAAATTTAACACATTCCATTTTTTTCAGAGAGATGTTATTATAGGCTATATTTAAATCCATGTTGTTTTTATTATGATTTGTGTGAAAATGTACATAACCAGTCTTATCTATGTTTAGGAATAGTCCATTCTGATTAAAATACTGAGATAACTTGTTTACTAGGAGGTTAATTTTGATTTCTTTTTCGTTATTATTGCTACCGGTGACAAAGAGTGATGCGTCATCAGCATACAATACGATGAAGTAGTCTTTTACAAAATCGGGAAGGTCATTGATAAAGAGTAGAAATAACACAGGGCCTAAAATTGAACCCTGGGGTACTCCCACTCCCGTACTAGTAGTACCCGAGTTAGACTTTTTATAAACACCATGTGTGTTATGGCCGATTTCAACAAACTGCGATCGGTTTGACAAGTAGGAGTCAAACCAGTTTAGGGCAACCCCACGTATGCCATATCTCTCCAGTTTAAACAGGAGGCCGCTGTAGTCGACACAGTCAAAGGCCCTGCTTAGGTCGCAGAACATCCCAGCAGGGCTCTCACCTGCATCCAAGGCAGCAATCACCTGTCTAAGAAAGGCGTCCACTGCTGTCATGGTAGAATGGGATGATCTAAAGCCATGTTGAACGGTAGAGAGGATTTTATGTTTATTCAAAAATTTCCATAGCCTATCAATCATACTGTATTCAAAAATTTTTGAGAGACATGATGCCTCGGCAATTGGCCTATAATTTTCGGCTTTCGTTTTTTCATGGTTTTTATAAACAGGGTTTACTTTACTAACTTTCAGTTTGTTAGGGAAAGAACCGATGGATAAGGATAAGTTGATAAGGTAAGTTAATGGTTTTAGGATGTGGCTTGCACATTTTTTAATAACAGCACTGGGTAGACCATCAGGACCTGATGATAATTTATTTTTCAATTTGTGATTGATGATATTTAGGATTTCAGTTTCAGAGAATTCCTCTATGTAAATACTATTTTTTATGGATGTTATGTGATTTATTTCCTTTTCGCCACTAAAGTCTATGTTTGAGATAATTTTATGAGGTGCTTCAATGAAAGCCTTGTTGAAGGTTTTAGCAATTTGAGTTGGATCAGTGATTGTATTGTTGTCATCTACAAGAGTTATGTTTTTATGTACTGTTTTCTTATTTGTTAAATCTGAGATTATTTTCCAAGCGGCTTTGTTTTGATTTTTTTTGTTTTTAGGATTATTAAGAATGTTTTGATAATAGTTTTT
This sequence comes from Stenurella melanura, assembly GCA_963583905.1. NCBI lineage: Eukaryota > Metazoa > Arthropoda > Insecta > Coleoptera > Cerambycidae > Stenurella > Stenurella melanura. Next base: position 123,177,291 of record OY757316.1, on the reverse strand, counting down.
TTTTGTATGGTTAACCAACAAAGTATGTTCTTTTTTAGCTTTTTTATATATGTTTTCTAGATCAGGATTTAATTTTTTGAGAGAAAATAGATGCTTAAGGTTTTGACTGGAAGTTTTAAGTTCACTAGTAACCCATAATTTTTTTCCCACGGTTTGTTTGTAGGACTTTAGTGGAAAACAGATATTAAAATAGTGTAAAAGTGTATTGTGGAAATTATTAAATTTTTCATCAAAGTCTGAGCCTTTATACACATTACCTATTTAAAGTAGAAATCTATTTCGCGGTTTTAGCTAGCTAAACTTAGGAGAAATCTATAATAATAATTTACAATACATATGTTCGAATGTAAGCGGAGCAAATAATGAAGGATATTATTAATTTAAACTGCATTTTTGACAACGGAAAATTTACCTCGTTACAGTACCAACATTTTGTTACTAGTAAAACAATGTTCTATTTCTACTCCTGTTTTGTGTAGCATATAAACATTTTGATACGCTTGAAGAAAAAAAAAAATTAGGCCTTAGCTTCTAGCATATACAACAAATCCCAATTTTTTAAACTCTGACGCTAATAAAATTTTAAATCACACTTAAAAATTTCAATCTTGTATATCTGGTCCACATAACCGAGACTAGTCCAGTTTACAATAAGTTACAATGAGCAAGGTTGTTGTAGTGTGAATTTGATGCAATAATATCAACAAGTGAAATTTTTATAAGACTCTTTTTGCTTATTAGGTCCTGGAAAACTTGAACCCGACGTGCCCCGAGCCTCAGTCATTCGAGCAACTACAGACTCCCCTATGTCGCCTCCACCTTTAACGAGTATTGCCCCTCCGCTGTCTAGAGCTGCCTTGAGTCGAAGTGGAAGTATATACAACACCCAGAGGACCCTCCTTGAGATTTTCACATCGCAAGAGAAGGGAAAGTCGAGACCGGATTTTGCAGGGCGGCAGGGAGACAGTTTGGTAGCGAAACTGTATCCGAACCTTAAAACTGAGGATCGAGGCCCCAGGGAGGGTATGGAGGTAGAATAAGGCAATAATGAGGAATATTTTAATCGTTTTTATGTAAGATTAAAAAACTATGTAAGATAATATATTTTCATTTATAAAAGAAAAAAATTAGATAAATAAATACCTAATTAATATAAACTGTCCATTTTTTAGGGCCTGAAATAGCCAAGGTACTGATTTGTTACGATAGTTTTGTCAACCAAGTTAACATCATAGTGAAAGATTAAAGTTGTTTTTAAACATCTTCATGATGCCAACTTGATTGGTGAAATGCTGTCATATTTTATCCAATACTGTTATTTCAAAGAACGGTGTATTACCTGATTGCCTAAAAGTATCTAAAGTTGTTCCCATCTACAAAAAAATGATACAAATGACCCCACAAACCACAGGCCTATCTCTGTCATACCATCAGTTGCAAAAATCTATGAAACAAAGCTGAATAGCTAATCATTTTGGAAGTAAAAATTTATTTAGTCCAAGTCGATTTGGGTTTAGAAATAAGTTGTCAACTACATAGATGTGTTAACAAATCATATAAATGTTGGTTTTGAACGAAAGCAATTCATTTGTAGAGTCGGGTACAATTTAAACTGACGTGTGTCATGGCCGCTAAAACGTCTGAACTAAGATTTTATTTAAAGCATAAGAAATACCAGTAGTTCTCAAACAGTTCTCAGCAATGATATCGCTAAATAATTTTAAAAATATATAAAAGATATTATCATAAAATGTTAAGATTATTAATTTAGTAACTGCATAATTTTAGTGGAATTCTGATTATACAGTGTCCATAAAGTTGGCTACATATGGGAAAAATAATATTTTTTACATTTCTAAAAAAACTCTATTGGGGGTTTGTTTATGCATGTCCAACAACAAAAAATTACATTTTGACACATGTCATGTGATCACCGGTTTGGCAGGACTGTAAAAAATAGTTGACGGTGGTACCGAAAAATGGGTCAAATTGTTAAGATATCGAAAAATTTTATGAAGAAAAAGTGCATATAGAATACAACAAGGACTCCATATAGTCGCGTCATTTTAGCATGAAAAATCTGAAAACCTCAAAAAAAAGGTAAAGGGTCAATTGACTTAATTCTTGTTGCAGAGTTCAGAAAGGCATTTAAAAAAAACAGTACCTTTTATTTTTTGGTGGAAATGTTTGGCTTCATTTCTTTTCCGATAATTGGCCAATTTAATTAAATTAATTGAAAAATTTGTTATCATACACAATATGCCATATAATTAAACGAAAATGGTTACTCGGGGGTTTCTGGGGTCGCTGATCACGAATGCGAGGCCTGATTTGGTAAATTCAAAATGGCGGACCGGAAGTAGAGTCAATTTATCAGGAAAAATTCATATTTTTTCGTTCTTGGGCTGAAAATGAGTACTCAGGGGTTTTTAAGGTCGCTGATTACGGATCAGAGGTCCAATCTACGAAATTCAAAATGGCGGACACGGGAGGAACACAGTCAATCTCTTCGGAAAACCTCGTATTTTTTACTTTTTCGGGCTGAAAGTATGAAAAATAAAAAAGTATTTCCTTAAGAATATACTACTTCCGGTCCGCAATTTTGAATTCTCCCTAACTGGACATCAGATTCATTATCAGCGATAACGGGAATCTCCGAGTCCTCCCCCACGTTCAGCCCAAAAAAGAAAATAATACAAGTTTTCAGGAGAAATAGAGTGTTATTCCGGTCCGACATTTTGTATTTCGTAAATTAGGCCTTTGATTCGTTATCAGAGACCTCAGAAACCCCCGAGTACTCATTTTCAGTCCAAAAGCGAAAAAGATACGAGTTTTTCTTGATAAATGAACTCTACTTCCGGTCCGCCATTTTGAATTTACCAAATCAGACCTCAGATTCGTAATCAACAACCTCGAAAACCTCCTAGCACAGATTTTCAAGGCCAAGATATCCATTGTCATTTCGTATGGAAAATTGCCCGATTTCCGGTCCGCCATTTTGAATTCCCCAAATCGGACTTCAGATTGGTGATCAGCGACTTCAAAAACCCCAGAGTAACCATTTTCGTTTAATTCTATGGCATATTGTGTATGATAGCAAATTTTTCAATTAATTAAATTAAATTGGCCATTAATTTTGGCCAATTATTGGTCCAAAATTTAAACCAAACATTTCCGCTAAAAAATAAAAGGTACTGTTTTTTCTAAATGCCTTTCTGAACTCTGCCACAAAAATGAAGTCAATTGACCCTGTACCTTTTTTTGAGGTAAAATGCCAAAATGACGCGACTAATATATATACATATCGATTTTGAAGCAGATATGAGGAAAATAAAAAAGTGCATATTTTACCCCTACCATTAATTACTATATGAAAAATCATAAACTCTTGTGTCTATTTCACAAATATTTGATTAGTTTCGACAAAAACTGTATGTATTTTAGTTGAATAAAGGTATTTGCATGTAAAAAAAGAAACGAACCCCCAATATAGTATTTTTTGGAAATCTCAATAATACAAATTTTTCCGATATGTAGCCAACTTTACGACGGACACTGTAGGTATATAGGTTCGGGCACAAATGAAACTGATAGCAAAAAATGAATTGCCCAATTCAGTCAATAACAATGAGTGATCAGAAAAAGAAATCAATGACTAATATTGCTACATAAGAGACACGGGAAGGTTTGGGTATTTCTTGCCAGGAAAGGATAGGATCGTAGTATCAGTAGGGGAAACGATGTCAGTAAAAATAAAATATTTTATATAACAAAAAAAAATCTGAAATCTCTATGAGAATAACGAAAATAAATTATTTTTCTTTTAGCGATAATAAATAAAAATTCTAGTTAACAAAATAAAAAAAGACACATTTTTGGGGAAAATAAAGTTTTAACAAAACTCAAGGCGCAGTTTAATAAAATAAAAATTATAGAACGAAAATTATTAACTTTTAATAGAGCTTAATGAAATAAAAAAAAAAAAGTAGAAGTGCTGGGGATCGATCCCGCACCAACCCCATTTATATTTATTGCATCGAGCATCTTACCGATTGAGCTAGGCTAGCTACTTTGTTCTGCTCTAAAACGTGTAATATGTACGTAATAGATAATTGTAAGACTTAGTGATTTGATATTGTTCGTTTAACGGGTGAATATCCACTATTTACCGCTAAAAATAACTTAAATATTTCATATAAAGACGTTTTTCATATTTAGAGTGGTGTTAGTTCACGGAAATAAATAATATTCATCGTCAAATCACACAGTTTGAGAATCGCTGAGCTTATGACTATGTTTCTCACTCCTCAGTGTACATTTCCGTCTCAAAACAAGTAGGAAAGAATCTTGGGAGACATACATTGACAATGTCTTTAGGCTATGGCTTTAAGTTTGTGTGCAAGAGATAGTGAAAACGTATGTGCAATATTAATTCATACAACGGTCTTTTTAAACTTGACCCGACTCTACCAAGCTTTTAGACCTAACTAAGGGCTTTGATTTCATGTCGTGTCAAATTCTCATAAATAAATTACAATTTTATGGTTTAACGATAGTATGAGGCTTATTGAACCATATCTTATCATAATATGTTACTTATAACAACAGTATACCAACTCGACTTGACGTGAAGACTGGTGTACCACAAGGTTCTGTCCTTGGTCCAGTTTTATTTCTTATTTACATTAATGGTCTACCTCTTTCGATGGGCAACACAATTATATTATTATTTGCAGATGACACAAATCTTACTAGGCGAAATAACACTTTAGATGATTTAATGGTGTCAATGGTAGAAACGGAATCAAAAGTTGAAAATTGGTTCCTTGCGAATCAATTAAACACTACTAGGACTAGGACTGAGACTATGTCTTTTAGTCTTAGAAACATGGATCAAATAGGTAATCCAAATTCTGTTAAATTTCTCGGTGTTCATTTGGACAGTAAATTATTATGGAAGTCATGTTTGCAGGAAAATTTCAAAAAACATACTTCCCAGTTTGTCACATCAGGTATCTACAAAAAGTCTTCTTACAGCATATCACACTCTTATTCATTCTGTGATACCTTATGCTATACTTGTGTGGGGACATACTAGCTCTACTACTAGTGTATTCTCCTTATAAAGACGAGCGATACGAGGGTCTCAAATTCAGAGATGACTAGATTTAAATTTACCGAACTAAATAGAATAGAATCATAACATCAATAGAATTGCATACTACCCATTTTAGCAAAAATTGTTGAAAAAATAATTGCTGAAAGAATCATTGATTATTTTGAGTCAAAAAACCTTTTCACAAATAGAAAGTTCGGTTTTAGAAAAGAGAAGCACATCAAATGCCGTGATTAATCTTATTAATTTTATAACTGAGGGATTTGAAAATAAGAAATCAACTTTTTTTCTCCAGACCTAAGCAAGACATTTGACTTTCTAAAGATATCTTATTGAATAAACTAGATTATGGTTTCAGAGGTGTGGCTCTAAATTTATTGTCATCCTATCTAACAGATAAACAATAGTGTGTGTTGTACAATGATGTCATCAGTAGTTTGTTACCTGTATGTAGGGGTGTCCCGCAGGGTACTGTCTTGGGACCACTACTATTTATGATTTATGTCAATGATTTACCTGAACGTATGCCAGTGTTTTCAGTTTTGTGCAGATGACACTACTTTTGCGGAACAACTGGATGATAAGATGAAAATGTTGAAACAACTAAAACCGACATTATAGATCAATCACTAGATTGGTTTAATGCAAACAAACTTTGTTTAAATATGAAAAAAACCAAAACAAATATTTTCTACCCAGAGAACCACCCCTGAAGCAGTGAAATCGCTAGGCATAATTCTAGGCTCAAAATTAACATGGCAGGCACAAATTGACAATCGGTGTACCAAGTTGTCAAAAAAAGTTTACGCAATTAGACAGATAAGAATTGGAATTCAGATGCTGCAATTATGACATGCCATGCCTTATGTCATAGTGCAATGACTTTTGGTCTAATAAATTGTGGGACTTCGGAAGGTTTTTATTATGCAAAAGAAGACAATCGGAGCAATAGTAGATATAAACCAAATGGTTAATTGTAAGTCTTGGTTTAGAAAATTGTAACGTTACCGTCGGCAATAATTTACTTTAATTAAATTTAGAATAATGAGCATATTAATAAGTACCAAAAATAGCAATAGACATGATTATAATATTCGCACAAGGAATAATATACGAATACCCAACCAAAGGTTGGAATTAACTAGAAGAAATAACTTGGGAATAACGTTGTTCAACTCCCTCCCAAATTCTCTGAAGGAACTGCCTCTTAAATTTTGGAAAATCAAATTAAAAAATCATCTTTTAGCCAGTGTCTACTATATCTTCGATTTTAATCATTTGTAAAATTACTTGTATATGATAAAGTATTGCGTTAATGTTCTTTTTGTTTTTAAGTATTAGTGTGTGATTTTCGGGTTGATAATGTTAGAACTAATTTTAATAATCATAACTAGGTTGTTCTTATTTATATTTCATATGAACTTTCTATAACTGACTTATCAAACACTAAGGTGTGTAAATTGATCAATACTGTGATTCTATTCTAAACGGGCCTAAAATCGAACCTTGAGTCACGTCTGACAGAACTTTTAAAGGAAGTGAAGTAGAGTCATTAAAAACTCTTTTTAAGACCTATCATTTTGACCTAAAGGCGGCATGCATTTAAGTGTTAGTTGTATACATAAGACAGTGTGCATAGTGTTCAATCAGTTTCCTGCTTTAGTGTTTGTAATTCGGTAAAAGGATGTTGTCCTTTGTCTCTCTTCCTATTACATCATACTTACTGTGTTGTTGTGCAGACTGTAATATAAAACATAAAGGTATATGCAAATGACAATAAAAACACAGATTTTGCCGTGAAATATTTATATTTATGAAAATATCCTACAAAAACCTCAAAACTCATCTACAAATGATATTTTTTACAGTTACATAATAATTCGGATAGTGAATATCTTTTGAAGTTTTGTTAAGAAGCGTGAGGAAAAGGGGCATAAAAATGAGAAAATACCTATACGTCTCTAAAGATATCCAAGATCCGATTTTAAAAATAACACCTCACTATATATATTATGATTTAAATTAACAGCTATGTATTTTTTTTTTTTTGTAAAAGTGTATACGTCTACATTATTTGATAAAAGGCATTCAGTTATTTGTTGTCTCTATATATATATATAATATATATTTATATAAATATTTATATTAAAAATGGAGCTTTGCTATGATAATCGAAATTACAAAATCGTTAAATTTTTTTGTACTCATTACTTTTACACGATTTTATAAGAACGAACATAGTGGAATAAAACTAAAATTTCTAGGAAACTGTCTTACTATCGCAATTTTTTTGCTGGAACTTGTAAACATTTCGGCAAGCGTAGTAAAAAGTTTTGGATTAAATCCACATGGTGGAAAGCTTTTGTTTAAAGATAAGAATGTTCAAAATGATTTTTCACAGTTCTCCTGTGTCTCGGGTTGTATAACCTGTATCGCAATAAAAAAAAAACAACTAAATTGCGAAAAAAACTAGATTTGTCTGAACGTTTTTGGTCAATGTCAAGTTGCAAAACAAGAATATTTGAGGGAGGCTATTTTAAACAATTGTTGATAACAACAATAATGCGCATATTTTAACGAAATTAGAGCAGAACTGAGCCGACCCTCGGTGATGCCTATGTGCGAAACCTATGAAGCGCCTCTATTTCTCTGTTATTTTCCTAAAAAGAGAAGACGTTTTGCTTCTGCTCGGCAATTGTTAAGAGAAAGAATACTTTTTATTCAGTATGTTTACAAAATGGCGGTCATTTAAATTTTTTTACACTAATAATACATATAATTTATTTCAATGGTAGGCGCTGACATTTCATTAAGCCCCTGATGCCCTGGCGCCCCACAGGGGTTCCTGCTTTAGAAGAATTTACCCCTTTTGGTATAAAAAATTAAGTCCAGTTTTACGTTAAATTGCGTATAATAACGTCTAAAAAATAATTGCAAAGTCGAAAATTGAATCGTCCTTTGTTTAGGGGCATCAAGTTGTACAAAAATAAATATTAGTTCAAATGTCAGAAAGACATGACATTTCTTAACTCATTTCATATTAAAAGTTTGACATTTTAGCCGCCCGTGCGTTGCCTTTAGCAGCGGAGATGATTTTTTTTTATGACACTGTGAGTTGCAGAAAAAGTACGATGAAACAATGTATACATAGCAACGCATATGTTTTTTAATACACCGCCCATGCGATATTAACACAACGCGTTTTTGGTAGTGAAATTCCCGATTGTTTATATTTATTTTTTTTTGCAGCTAATCGGCGTTTGAAGAAAAAAATTGCATGTTTTATTCAGAGTAAAAGCCATTTGTTGTGATTCGTCTGTAATTAACAAACCTACATACTCGTCACAAAAGTATCACTTTTACTCCTAATAAAGCAATACACCATTTTAATTTTTTAAAACTAATTTTTTCAAATTTTTTTGAAAACAAAATTATCCGGTGTACCGAAATATCGTGCACAGCCTACTTCCGTACGTTACAACACTTGAGCATTTTCACTGCATTATTAAAACCTGCTTTATCATCCTTCAATTTCGTCGCAGAACGATATCTTTTTCCCTTTTAAATATTTGTGTTTTCTGGTAAATTTTAGTTTTACTACCAAATTTTATTTATTCCAACAGTACGGTAAAATTTTATTTTTCTTTCTTTATTGCAACACAGGTTATAGACTATCGGCAGAATGTCTACTAGAGCCGCAACATGGAATTTTCCGCATGTTCTATGTGTCGATTTGCTTTTTTATAAAAAAACACATCGTATCTTGCAATTGTTATTGATCGTGAGTACATAAAATTTCTTGCAAAGTAATTTCATAAGCATTATTAATTATGGTATTAAAGCATTATTATATTAAAAAGAAGCTATTCGTTCAAATGTTACAATTGTTAAACGTTAGTTAAGTAGAAATAATCGTTAGCTAATTTTGGAATGAAAAATAACTGCAAAAAAATTGAAAATAAATTTAAAAAGTATGCCCTTAATTATTTCTGGAAAAAAGAGGCAAAATCAGAAACAAAGTGAAAAGTATTTTAAAATAAAAAATATTTGCCAAAAAGTAAAAACAATTTTTTTTTTAAGTACTGCGGTAATGGAACTCGAAGCCGGAAAACCTCTTGAGTAGTCGTCACTTAACGCGATCGGCAAGACGCCACTGTGAGCTAGAATTCCAAAATCTTGGCCAAAAATCTAAAAACCAAGTTCGTTATCTTCCGTTTTAAATCATACAGTTTTGTAAAGCAAAGTTCCCTGCGTGTAAGACAAACGACAGCTACCTAGGTTTTATACCTGCCATTCTACCTCAGTAGTTGGAACTTGGTCACCTTCGAGTGAGTAACGGTACGAGAATCGGTCCCGAAATACTCAACGTTCGTGTGTTGTGAATTTCTGTTATCACAGAGTGTGTTTTTGACTTTAAAAAATGGAGGCTACTCCTGAAGGTTTGTAAAATATTATCTATGCATTGAAATTCAATTTTTTATTTCTTATTACGAAAAATAAATGTTAACTATACGCTTGTAATACAAACGCGCATGTTAAGGTAGCAAAACAAAAGTATAAAAATAGTTTGTATCTACAGAGATCTAACTCTAATTCACAATTTAACATGTGGGAAATGCTTGTGGAATAAGAGTTCATAAAAATTAGCTGCTAGAAACTGCTTATTTCAGTGAAACATGCAAAAATAGAAAGGCGCGTCGAATAGAGTATTCTAAGAGCATTATTATTATTATACTTTCATGTTTATAGTAAAAATATTTATTTCTTTTGGCCATCCATTTCTTCAGGGAGTTAGATTAAAATCCTATTATTCGAACCAAAATATGTAGCTTCTTAAAAAAACAATATTACTTCCGGTCTACCATTTGTTTTTTTTTTTTTCGGTAAGGAGATTTAGTTGAAATCATATAAATAGAAAATACCAATGTTGTAATTTTGATCATAATAAGTACCCTGTATCGCGAAAAAAATGGTTACATGTGGTATTTGCCGCCATTTTGTTTCTCTTTCGACAAGAGTATTAAATTGAAATATTATTTACAGAAAATATGAATACTATAATTTGAAGTGTTTACTTTCGGTCCGCCATTTTGTTTTTTTGAAATTTAAAGTACAAATTTGAAATCAGCGACCCAAGAAACCTTAAATTCCTCATAGTGTAACAAATTTTCTATCTTTATCGATTTTTGGCCAGGACGTTGGGATTCTAGCCCACTGTGAGGCGGATCCCAATTTTAAATTTGATTACATAACCTCGCCGGAAAAAGTTAAAATCTCAAAAACATCAAATTTTCAAACATTAAGATCTAAATAAATACATCAAGTGGAAAGTCGTATGATGCCTCTATGGAAAAGGAAAGATTGGCATTTTGTCAGCATCGTAAATTGCGCCAGCAAAATCAGAAATTCGGCTCGACACGTGCGAATCAAAAACAGCTTTCTTTGACACTTATTGTGATAGGTACTGCACGTAAGTTATTGATTACACTGCCGTGAGAGCTAGTAGAAAGCTTAACCTTTCTGTCAATAGTCTATACTACCAGAGATTTTTAAGAGAAACTGCAAAAAACGCAATTTTGAACATTCTTTTGTTTAAACAAAAACCTTCCACCACACAGGTTTAATCCAATTCTTTTCAGTACGCCTTTTGAAATGCTTGCAAATTTCAGCAAAAAATAGCTATAAGACAGTTCCCTAGATATTTTAATTTCACTTCACTAACACTGAACAATTACATTTGAAGTTGATAAACAAAATGAAAAAAGGTGCTACTAAATTAAAAAATACCTTCACTATTTACAAAAATACGGAAAAACTTCAAATGCAAAAATTCCTGTTTTTTTTTCTCTTTCTCTCTAATAACTGTCTAAAAAAAAAAGGGAAAATAAAAGACAAACGAAAAACTGGAATGTACCGCGCATAATACAAAAATGAATGCCTAAATTAAAGGAATACATAAAAACAATGAAATAAATACTTACAACTACCCTAAAAATGGTAATAATTGTTTTAAGATGATATAGAACAGTATCAAAAATTTTATAATGACTAACGTATAAATAAAACAACAAAAACAAAAAGACGAAACAGTGAATTTTTACATTGTTTTGCTACAGCAACAAAGCTGAACAATGGACTCAATAGTTTGATAAATAAGCATTCTTTTGAAACGTCCAGAACGCTACTACCCCCACTTACAAGCCACACAGTCAACAGCAACGTTATACTTAATGTTCATTTGCATATATTGAAAAATTAAAAATTCACTTATCACGTTGAATCGGGAGATGACTAAAGCCTAGTTTTCTGCCACTGTTTTGGTGTTCATGGAAACAATATTTCCAGAAGCAGAGTTAAGTCAAAGGTTCCTGATCCTCTCAGGAAAACTCAAATTATTATCAAACTCTGCTAAAAAGACAATGGATGTGGCAGGATACCATGGTATGGCTACCTCTTCAAGTTTTTCAACGATATTTTGGGGACATTTTGTACATATTAATAAATGACAAATTCTCTGAAAATTTCAGACTTCGTTTTTGATACATGTGCATGGTATAGCTAACATAACCTCAAATATTCCATTTTTGTAAGCTTATACTCATTTTTAATGTCTTTATTTGCATTTCTAGATTGGTACCTATGTAACATTACTGAACTCTCTCTCGAATAGAATGCATATAATTTTTTTTTAAATCATCGAATATTAAAAATAGACCGCAAATTATAGGTTGGATTTCCAACCTGTAAATATCAGTATATTTTAGTAAATCAATGATTTAAAAAATTATATATGCTTCCTATACGAGAGACTTCATTAATGTTACACAGGTACCAATCTAGAAATGCGAATAAAAACATTAAAAATAAGTATAAACTTACCAAAATGGAATATTTGAGGTTATGTTAGCCATACAATGCACTCGCCCTATGGAATATTTAAATTAAAAAAATATGTTTTTTAATGTTTCAATAAGTTTTATTTAAACTCTACGCGTGTTTCGGATTTTTAGGCCTTTGTCAAGAGTACAATGGATTAAATAAAACTTATTGAAACATTAAAAAGCACATTTTCTACATAATTTAAATATTCAAAAATGTTTCACAATGAACCACTGGCAGATTCAACCCAGTGTATTATACAGGGTGATTCAGAACTTATCCGGAAAAATTTAAGGATGTAGGCACCCTTAAAATTAGAGTCGATACCACGAAAAAAAATATAATAAAATCCTAACAGAACTGCCACAAAAAAAATATTGAAGTTATGGTATTATAATACTCTACTTAGCTGGACGACTGGATGAAATACTGACCTACCCTTGTACAGGCAGACCTCCTGAATTCTAGACTAATACGTATCAAGCAAGTAGCAACTAGTTCAGGTCGTCAGTTTGTGATTTAATCACTTTGATAGTGGGTGTTTCTTGTATTTTAGTGCTGTAAGTGAGTTTCTTTCAAAATGCTATAAGTGTATAGTAACGCAGAGTAAATGGACATGAGGCAAAATTGGATACAACGTTGTCAAAAGTGCATATAGGTCGGCAGACAAAATTTCGAACAGTTATTGTAACATCAGGTATCTACAAAATTTGTAATCATTTAAAGTAAATAAAAAATTGAAAATAAACTTCTAACTTCAAAGATAAATTATGTTAGGTCAGATTCTTGTCGTTATGGATTTCTTTTATGTGAAGTTTTCTCATTTCACAACTATTCATTCAATATCAGCTGTTTTCCAATTTTTAGTGCATTCGACCAGAATAACAGTAGCGTAGAAGTGAAATTTTTAAATTTTTTTGAAGTGCTTTTAATTTTTTCTTTGCGCTATTACATTTATCTGGACCCATTGTATATCCCCTTAAATTTTTCCGGATAAGTTCTGAATCACCCTGTATAGAATATTTTTGAATCTCATCTCAACCGTTTGTCAAAAAAATGTGTTTTAACTATATTAAAAAGTGATTTAAAAAAAGTTGCAGCAACAGGGAAAAATAAGTTTTTTATCATGTATTTTAAAATGAAGATAATCTACAACTAACTTTTTGTATATCATTTTTAAGACTTCATATAACATATTTTCTGCCAAAGTGATTGAAAAAGAACACCATAGTAAAAAAAAAAAAATTTTTCTCCAATTTAACAACTGATAAAACATATTTTCAGAGTAGAGCAAATACCTTATTGAAACAGTTCCTTACAATCTACTATAGTTTACCTTTACCCCATCTAGATGAGGGTAAATATGTAGTAGCACTTATATTTTATCTAACCCAAGAATTTGATACTAACGATGAATCTATTAACAGGAAAACTATAAAATTGAGATAACGTATAATTGTTTACCGTGGATTACATCCTATATGAGTAATCCGAAAAAGGGCTGTGAAAGTTAACAACCAACAGTAATGTTAGGTTGGGCGTTCCTCAAGGCCCAGTACTCGGTCTACTGTTGTTTATGTTATATATCAATGATTTAGCTGAGTTTATCACGGAAGGCACGCATAGTAACAATGTCTGCCGCTGACAACACAATACTGTTTGGAAGAGCATTTTATATGTTATAAAAATTAAGTGATTCATAATAATAATTTATTAATCCCTGCGATCACAATATGTGAGAGAATAAATCAAAGAAAGTATATGTATATTATACATAAATAACTACAACGCAAATTCCCAAAATTTCGTTGAAAGAAATGCGGAGGCGTCTATCCCATGTTCTTTCTGCTTATACTAATAACAAATATGACCACCTTTATCTTTTATGACCTTTTTGAGAGGATCTGGCATGAAATTTACCATGTTACACATTTACTCGATACTAGTTTCAAATATTCATTGAAATTAACTTCTATTTGGTTGTTCAAGTTCATTTTGCACCGCCTAACCATCAACTTTTCAATAGGGTTGAGATCTGGTAAGTTGTCAGGCGGTTTGTTAGTATTGAAAGAATACCTTGGCAACTTGTTATGCTTTTCAACAAAGACGAATATTTCCAAGACTAGCTATCTCCAGATATGGTAAGACCAGAGTCAACAATTTTCAGATTATGACTATGTATAGTATTTCTATTGTCAATTTAAAAATTCAGTTCAAAATGTTGCTACCAGGATAAGTCATTACAAAGTCTGTTTGTGATAGAATAACACCCGAGACCGCGTACTTGAATATTGCAAGCGATATCCATATACAAACATAGTTAACCAGTATGTTATGCGCTTATTTCAGACGAAAGTAGTTGATTGTTTACCTGGCTCACCATTACAAGTCCCTTATAATCTCTTGGTTCATTCTTAATATTTCTGGTAGCATAGCCGTAGGTTAACTAACATTTATTTATTTTTATTGAATCATTTATGGAGTTTTTCATTGAACTAACATTATTTATTATAAATAAATAATTTACATCCTGCCTATCAATGAATATAAAGTAGTAAAGCAATATTTACAATAATTAAAAAGTGATTCTAAAAATTGTCGGTCGACGTTCATGACATCGCTCGTTATATCAACTATTTCTTTGTCGGTCTTTTTTTATGATTTTCAAACTGACTTTAAATAAACTATACGACTACTACTGCTTTTTAGAAATTCTGGCAGAAATAAAAATTCATTCAATTTGTTTCTGTTTCCTACAGCTCGCCAAAGAGAGAAGCGAGTTGTACTGGGTGTCTATTTACCTTGACAATTGTCTTGATTTCATATGATATTAAGAGAATTTGAAAATTGCTGTTGGAAAAAAATTACGCTTTTGAACTTTAAAGTAATTTATGCAACGTTTATACTTGTGCCCTAAACTATACTAGAAAATTGAAAAAATTACAATTGCAAATTCCCTTAGCAGCGTTCAATTTGACTTCAAACATCCACCTAAAGACAAGAGTGTCGCATTTCATTTGAAAAATTTCCGATTCACTATAAGTGTACCTTACGGCATCTGTAAGTAAGGGAGGTAGCGTCCGGTCACAAACACACCTTGCTGCTGCCTACTCAATCTCCACTAAACCTAAGTGTTTTTCAGTCGTATTGTAAGTAATAACGGCAATCTAAATATCCACAGAAAGAGAGCATAACCTCAAAAGTGACAACTTGAACTACCTTTGAGGTTATGTCTCCGGTTGATTCGTTTTAACAGTTACATTACAACAAGGTATGCGGGGAGAGTCGCCTACGACAACCACCATCTTGCATTTATGTACAAAACAAAAGCCTGATAGATTCAGTCGTTTATTTCCTACGCTACACGCATTAAAAATAATGACGGAAATACCTATTTATCAAAGTACGACAAGCGGACCTCAGTTTAAGTGTTTAAGTTACTACTTGCTGGTAAAAATACGGATGAGGCGTTAATGGAAAACGGAAAAATTAATGATTAAGTTGTCTTTTACGTTAAGGTGAACAAAAACAGAATTTGTATCGTTCTAATACAGCCGAAACAGCAATCTTTGTCTAAACCGTTTTGCTATATAAACCGGTCCCACGGGACGTGATAGGAAACGTTGCGAAATGCTATTTTCTGCATTTTCGGGTATACTTGGAGTTCAAATGTTTGTGAACAGCAGCAGGATTGGTACATTTTCTCACATTGTAGTGACTTTTTTCTTTACTTTCTCGTAAAAAAAGTCCATGATAAATAATTCTGAAGATATTGCAAAGTTAAGTTGAGGAACAGCGAAAATTGTCTAAAAATGGCCCAATCCAATTGAATTCAAAAGGACTTTATTCAAAGCCTAATGATAGGTTTTTCTGGCACTCTTGCCAGGAGCCAGCCAAACATCCACGACACGGCGCCGTGGCCGTTGAAGGACTGAACAATGACCAAGCTCTTTTCATTCAAGGCAAATTACCAAAGATGATCCCTAGCTCTTCGTCAATAGCGCGACGGCGGTCAATTTCTCCTCAACCATTTGAAAAAATGTGTCGGATGAAAATTGCAAATCAAGAACGGCATATGTTAAAATTATTTTTAAATCTACTGGGCGTTTGGTATAGTGGTATCAAGCTAAAACTTATTTTTTTTAATAGAACACCCAATATTTTTTTATATATTTGTATTTGGCTAATAATACTCTATTCAGGCATGTTATTTTTGGACTTACACGTTATTCCACTTTTTCCGAAAAAAATTCAAACAAATAAAAAAGAGAGTTCACTCTAAAAATCTTAGAATTAGCTTGCCACCACTACGAGAAAAACCCTAGACAGGTTTGAAAATATTTTTAAATATGCCACTTCCGATCCCTCACAATTTTTGTCTGAGAGAAATGGAATATTTTGTGAAGACTAATAAAATTATTATTATTATTATTACTAGTTTTCAAATTTCAAACTAGTGACTCACGCCGTATAATATAGTTCGACGAGCACTGTGTTTTAAATATTTATAATATTTAAATTATCCAAAAGTGGACGAGACAAGATGTAAAAAATGGATAATTTTTAAGCGCCTTCCGCTATTTCTTAACCTAGCCTCAAACCGCAATATATCTCCGCAATACCTTTACAAAAATGCATTTTTGCACCATTTGTGAGACCCCCCTCCCTTGCCTTGCGAAAATGAACTTAACTTATTGAATGGCCGAATTCCGATGCGTCTTCCTTGCCTTTTTTGGCCGTTCCATTAAATTTGTTCCTATAAGACTAGGTGCACTTGTTAAGGTCCAAATATTCCAGAAAACGCAAAAAATAGCAATTCAGAAACATTTTCCTTGAAACTTCTTCCCTTTGACAACCAGCCCAACAAACGTCAATTGTGTCGTACGACTAATCCATTACGTCTACCGCTCATACAACAGGGAACAGTAAAAACCTCGGACTCACCTAAATTTAGACTCTCAGAACACTCTCGAAATTAAATAATGCAATTAGTGTATGTGTGTGTAAATCCTAACCTTAAAATATAGTAAAAAAAAATTATAGGTAATTACGTATTTGTCACTTATCTCCTAGCTCCCCCCGTATCTTTTTGCTAGATGGCTGGATGGAGTCCTCGTCCAGGGGTCGCTTGGAATAATCGCCCAGACTATTCGAGTCCTCGGACACGATGGAATCCTTCGTGGACTCGGAGACGACGCTGTCGTTTGTCTCCTCGTTGGGGTCGATCGACGGGGGGCTGTTGTCTGTGAATGAGGTGGTGGTATCTTCATCTATAATGGTTTTGCCGTTGATGGGTCCCTGGTTGCTTTCGTCGGACGTGGTGGTATCTAAGGAGTCGCCGTTCTGGAGGACGGCCGGCGGGAGGGAATTACCGTTTTCTAAGGGGGTGCCTGAAAAAGTACCTACAATATGAGAGCCTATTAGAGGACGCACAGAACAAAAAATAAAAAGCAAGTGATTCATGATTTTAGGCTGTTTTCTGTTTTTCCGACCACATTGCATCTTGTGATATTGAATTGAAAAATTATGCTTGTAAACAATTTGCGAAAGTACAGAAAAGAGTAAACATATATATAAATATTGTTATGTATTACACCCCCTCGAAACTGGAGATTGATACGCCTATGCCTAATAGTGACTGGAAACTTGTAGAAAGAGGTACAGCTTTCTAGAGTATGGTAGGAGAAGATTCTCGATTATGTTCTAGATAACTCTAGAGGCAATTTCAGGGTATATAAGGCGAGATTCCACGGCGGGAAAGGGCAGTTCTAGGAAAGTGAAGAAGTTTAATAAAGTGAAAGTAATAGCGAAAAAGTGAGGTTAAGTATCAAGTAAACAAAGTGAAAAGGTTATTTTGAAGTATTGTATAGTCAGTAAATTATTAAATAAAGTGTTAGTGGTTTACCGCTTGTTAAAATTATTTAGAATCCACGGATTCATACAGGGTGTTTCCTAAGAGGTGGAAATACGCAACAATATTTTTGTAATTTTTTTCTTGTGTGCTATTTCTATATTCATTTCAACTTCTGTAAAACAATTTTAGGTATATACATCAGTATTTTTTTCAATGATTGTCTATTATTATTATTATTATTATTAACAAACGTATTGTATTGTATAAAAGTACTTACTAGAGAGCAGTTCTGGCTTGTGTTCTGACACAACATAGTGCGTCCATAAAGCTAATTCTACTTTGTGTGGTGACCAAACGATGGCGTCTGGCCTTTTGCTCTCGGTGGCGTCCTTGTTCAACCGTTCGGCAACAGAGTTGATGTGGTTCACAAACTTCAGGTACTCCTTCGTGGTGTAATCGATACCCTCGATGTCGGGTATCGCCATTAAGCACTCGTCCGCCATGAACGGGGCACTCTCCGGGCATGCGGCGGCCAAGAGCGCTGTAAAAGGTCGATAAGTCATTATTACACTTAGAGAATATTACCGATTTTTTGTTGTTGTAGAGCATTGAGTGGACTGCTTGATTGCCTGATTTAAACCTTCTTGATTTCTTTGTGGGGATTGCATATAGGGTCTCCACCTACTGTGAGAAAGGATTCCAAAGGATTTTAATAATGCACAAATAGATCCAAGTTAAAGAAATTTGTGATTGTCCTTATTTCGCATTTTAAGAGAAAAAATCATTCTTCATAAAAAGTTTTGCTTATCGTGAAAAGTCATTAGCCATACTCAGACTTTCAACATACAAGGTGGTTAGTAAATAAGGAAACGTGAATTTGTGCCAAGAGTAAAGTATTAGTTTTTTGAGAGGAACATAAAAATGTTACTGCAAAAATATCAACTTTGAGATAAGACGTTCAAATTTCATATCTGGACTATTAACATTAGAAACAACTACTTTCAGCAACATTTTTATATTCCTCTCAAAAAAGTAATACTTTACTCTTGGCACAAATTCACGTTTCCTTATTTGCTAACCACCGTATGCTATTCTGAAAGTCTGAGTATGTCTAATGACTTTTCATAAGCAATTTTTTTTATTAATAATGACTTTTTCTCTTAAAATGCGAAATACGGAAGATACAAGTATAGTTAGGTCCATCCGGGGACACACTGTATATATATATATATAAAAAAAAGTAATAGCTATTTTTAGTTCATAATATTTTTTAAATTGTCACATCGTTTGCTTTAAAACTGTACCTTTCACTTAGTGGAATTGTTTGTTAAAGTTTTCACAAAAGACAGTAATTTTTACCCAATAATAGTTCTATAATTATTATATAGCTATTAGAAGAATTCCGCTATTACAGTCTATTTGGAAATGAAAGAGAGTGATAGAACCTCATTATTACAAAGTATTATTATATTATTGTTAAAAAAGGCTGAACGACTTTCGGTCAATGGCTGTTTGGGTTTTTTTAGCCAATAAAGTACTTTTATTATTATTATTATTATTGTACATTGACTTTAATGTTGGCACAAAGATTGACAAATCACATTTTAAATTAGTGAATTACTAAAGGAGTGAATTGAAGAATAGAATGCAGTATCTATAATAACAGAATATATAAAATACAACATAGTGTTGTATAAATACAAAAAATACCGAAATGTTTTGAAATTCTTCCTCTGAATATTCTAACGAAGTATCTGCGGCTCCTACTTTTATAATGAAAGGTTCTATAGTGACGTCAATACAATTGTCGAGTTCCAACATTAATACTCTCGTATTAAAAGCCAGGAACAAAACTAAGAACTCATAATATACGGTTGTGACTGAAAAGCCATTTGCACATCAGTGTTTCGGAGTACGAAATCTATAAGGTCAGTAAGTAATACAAACAAAAATAAGTAGAAACTTATTTACTTACTAATTCTTTAGTATTATTTCCAGAAATGTGAAGAGAAGTAATAGTACATCCTTGGTTGATCTTTCTCTGCCTTTCCCAAACAGAGTATAGCAAAATTTGTAATAATGTACTAACTTAAGATTAAAATTTGATTGGTTTTACTCAAGCTCAGTAGAAATGGGGGCTTGACGCATTTAAGGAGAAATCTCAAACTTATTTCTTAAAAATGGCATGGTCAATATTCATTCATTTTATCACCATTGAAGAAATTTACATATATTATCCAATTTTAGAATTGTATAACCCCACAGTAATATGCTGATTTATGAACTTTAAATAAATGAAACAGAGGTAATTTGACAGGTATAAGAAATGATGGCAGATAATAATGCTTTAAAGAATACCAACACTTCAGGTAGATATTGGGATATTGGATGAAGGGTTTTATTAGCAAAAATTTGGGGACACTTCATAAGCAGGTAAAGAAAATGGTTATTATAATGACATAATCATAGGCTGATACAAATGGATAAATATGCAGATGATTTGGCAACATCAAAACTATCAACTTGGAGGTTATGTTCCATTTAGTTTATGTAATTTGAATTGCCATTTTCTGTCATCTGATTTTGACACAGTCTGGAAGGCACGCAAACCTCATCCAATCACAAAGGAATACAAATGTAAACAATTAGAGATGAGTTGCTAGCAGAAGCATTTTAAGGTTGTTATTAAAACATAACTCTTTTATCCATCTCTAAAAAACAAAATAATGAGTTGTGTGCCCTCCACGCCACCAGCGTGGTATACACCGAAAATGGTCTAGTGGGATTGTAATATTTATGATTAGTAAGAGGAAAAAAAAAATAGGACAAGTCTTAAGGTGGGTTCAGATGTGAGCTTTCGCGCATCGCGGAAAGTACGAATAGAAAGCGCGCACTGTTCACATGCTGGTTATAAAATTTGAGCAAATCATTAACCTAACCTCATTAATATGTTTATTATTATTTTTTTATTATGAAAATTCAGGAGATTCGTTTATTTGAATTTAAAAAATATATAATAAAGGTGACTGTACTTTATTATTATTATAAAAAGCACGTTAAACGCAATACAAGATAATTTTGGGTAATGCCAATTTTTTGGAAGAAGTAAGGAAATCTAAAAGCATCACTGACTATCCAATAGTTGAAATAAATTTAACACATAAAGAAAAATATAAAAATTTGTTCAGAATACGCCAAATCTAATCCTTTTTGGCCTAATCAACGACTTAAATACCTAATCGCCAAAACGAGAGGTTATTCACATTTGACAATGCAAACAAAATGTGACAGAAGTAAGGTTAAGAAACAGAAAACTGCGCGTTTTTACGAAAAAAGTTGAAACGATTTCGACTTCTTGCTCACTGACCTTGAACAGCGTTCTTTCGCTCAAGATCCAATCAGAAAACGATACGCCAAAAGCAAAAACGCTAAAAGCCGGCATATGAACTCGCCTTTACGGTACGTCCCCATGGTCGGAAATATTCGTCCGGAAATGACAATTCCGTTCTGGACTTTTCATAAGAGCATCCCCATGGCACGAAAATGTTTGATATTTTGACAGAAAATTAACCTTACTTTTGCCACAGCATAAAGAAAACAATCCTGAGCCTGTGCTTTTGCTACAAATGTATTATTAACTTAAAAAAAAATGAATTCTGATATGATATTGAGCGCTATTGGTGTCATGTGCATCAAATTTACAAGTCACACGTTACGTACTCAAAAACTCTATTAACAAAACCAGCACAATTCAGTATTTCTGCTAATTTTTTAGGTTATTGTCAACAAAAACACTAAATTTGACAAGTAAACAATAATTCCGGATTACGGATACGAACAAAGTTGAAGTTCAGTCAACTATTTCTGCAATGACCTTGAAAACGGGCGGAATGGCAATAGACCAATCAAAATGAATTTAGCATTCCGTTCTGGACTGATTTCTGTGCCATGGGGACGTATCGTTATAACGTATTTTTTCTAAAATCTAGTTGTGTACATCTAACTTTAATTTTTGTGACATTGTCAGTTAGTGATCAAAGTTCATTGCAAGTGTGCCAAAACTAATATGCCCCATATAAGCGATTTAGTTAAAGCTGGGGCTATTGCTAAAGCAGATGGATGGTAAATGAGACAAATTGCACTGCGTTATAATACTAACAAAAATTCTGTGTTTAACATTTTAAAAAAGTGGAGAATAAACGGTGCGATTAGTAGAAATCCTGGATCAGGGCGACGAAGGATATCAACTCAACAGCAAGATTTGCAATGGGCTTGTTCCATGATATTCTTTTTATATGGTTTTTATACTTTTTCATATAGTACTCGATATTCTCATTATGCACTTAAAATTTCGTATTATTAACTTTTTCCGATCTCGAGATATAAGGAGTTGAAATTAGTAATAGTTACAAAAACCGAGCGCTTATTTGTAACGTCACTATATGCAAGCGACGTAATAAAAGTGGCTTTCTGGGATCTTTCAAATTTAACCTGCAAAGTTGAAAAACGTGGAATTTTCAAACGCTGGTAACTAAATAAATACGTCGCGTGGAAGTTCGTTCTATGTCTCTACGGAAAGGAGAAGGTCGGTGATGAATCCTAATCGTAAATTGCAGGGTCAAAATAAAAAATTCGTCCCAACAAAAGCGAGAGAAAATTGTAATTTTTTGACATTTTACCAAATTGTACTCCCCTACTGTTAAGAAGTAAGAAAAACAAACAATACTTCGAAAACACTTATAATTATAACAACTAAGGAGCATCAAGTCTATTAAGATCGCCGAGTCTATGCGTATAGTGACGTAGCGTCTGGCCACGCCCCATTTTCGCGAGGTGGAGATTTGTAATAGTTTTTAAGATACTAAACGTGCGAATAAGATTCTGATTTTTTTCAGATCCATTATTTTATACTTGCACTTTCGATTTATCAAATAAAAAAAAAATGCCGAACAAGCCCATTGGTAAATAAATTAGCAGAAAATCCATTTCACTCAGTAATTCAGGCTGCTAAAGAAACGAATTTTCCTAGATCGAGTAGTACTGGTCGGCGGCTAGTAAGAGAATCGGGGCTATGCTGTCATCCAGTTGCACAGAAGTATCTACTTAAAACTGAACATAAAGAAGCTCGACTGGGATTTGTGCTTGAATTTTTAGTGCATGGTGTAATTTTTGGAACAATGTAATCTTTACAGAAAAAAGAACTTGCCAGTCTACATACAGCAGTTGTATTTGTGTTTACCGACTTCCGAATACTCGATTCGATGAGAAGTATATATATATATATCTATAATGACAAAAGTGGTAGATTTCTCGTTAACATGTATGGGCTTGGATATCGGCATGTAGTCCTGGTGTTTTGTGGCATATTGAGGAACGATTTAATAGTGAAACGTATATTAGGATTTTAGATAATATTATGCTCCCTTCTGTGTCAATTATTTCCTAATAATGAATTCATATTTCAACAAGATAATTGTTCAGTTCGTACTAATCATACCGTGACTAACTGGTTTCAAGATAACAACATTAATGTTCTTAACTGGCCTAGCCATAGTCAAGATCTTAACCCTGTGGAAGACATATGGGAACTACTCGTAAAATGTATCCAAAAACGAAATGTGAGACCACGAAATGCCCAATAATTACTGGAAGTAGTAAATAATGCATGGGAAAATATTATTACTAATAATTATTGTATAAGTTTATTTAATTCTATGCCAAACAGACTTATAGAAGTTATAAATAGAAATGGTGCAATAACAAAATATTAATAGTTAGTTTCTTGTTAAGTTGGATATTCTTTGTCGCCCTGATTCAGATTTTCTACTAATCGTACGTTTATTCTCCACTTTTTTAAAATGTTAAACACAGAACTTTTGTTAATGTTATAACGCAGTGCAATATATCTCATATCTTCTGCTTTAGCAATAACTACAGCATTACAATAAAAAATATAATAAAAGTGCTAACTGTTTTATTTTCGCTCATTACATATTCAAATAGAGACAGATTTACATTAGAAAAAAATAGTCCTATTTTTTTTTACTCTCAACAGTACAAGTAAAATAATAATTTGTTGATAATGTCGTATTAGACAAAACACTTTTTAATAAAATTTTCAGACATATAGTGAAAATCCCTGACTCTTCCAACTGTTTTGAAAATTTCCTAATATTTCCCTTACTTTTAATAGTCACGTTAAAATCCCTGACTTTTCCCGATTTTCCTGATCACTACAAACCCGGACAACTCTAGTTTAATTAATAGAGTAGTAGCTCCATATGACTAACATAACCTCAAACTTTACGTTTTTGCAAGTTTATCCTCATTTTTAACATTTGTATTCGCATTTTTAGATTGGGTCCAGTGTAACCTTAATAAACTCTCAAATATTATACAGATAATTTATTAATATTGTTGATTTTAAGAAATGTACTCTGTTATTTACAGGTTAGAAATCCAACCTATAATTAACAGTCTGTTTTTAATCTTCAAAAATATTAAATTATATTTATTCTATATGAGAGAGTTTATAAATTAATGTTACACTGGACCTAATCTAAAAATGCGAACATAAACATTGAAAATAAGGATAAACTTACAAAAACGTAAAATTTGGGGTTGTTAGTCATATGATGCAACTGCTTTATTATTAACACTTATGCGGATCATTTCTCTCGTCGGCGAGTGTTGGATAAATGATAATAACAATAATTAAAACTTAAATAAGAAAACAATAATTATTTCTTTGTATAACTCGCTTGAACTCATAAACGGAACAATGAATTTATCTCAGATTTTTACTATGTTATCATATGTAGGTTTTTATTAACAAAATGTGTCAACATGAAGGTCAAATTTTAATAAGCGAAGAACATTCGTTTTTTTTTCTAAGGTTATGTTGACAATCGCATGTCAAAAAATTTGATCGATAAACTAATATTATAAGCCTCACATTTACTGGAAAAAAAATTGCAGGGTGTGCATTTACTTAAAACTCTCGATAAGCAGTAACTTCAATTTTTAACACATTATTATGGGGCACCTTGTATATAAAGAAGATTGTTTTGAATGTACATATGTGACATATCGTTGGAGAAGAGATTTTTAAGGTGGTGATTTCGAGGAGAAAGAGAGATAGACATCCGATAGGTAAATATTTATTACTTTTGGCAAAAAAAATATTTTCTTTTGTTAATAAGTATATTTAAAAAAATTATATAAGACTACCTAAGTAGAACCATAAAAAGTGAAAATTCATAGTAATAACCTTGTTATGATTCTACTTAGGTAGTCTTATAGTTTTTTTAAATATATGTGCTAAGGAAAAAAAAAATATGGTCAAAAATAATAAATATTTCCTTATCGGATGTATCTCTCTTGGAAACCACCAACCAATTTTTGGTTGTCATATTTTAGAAATGTCAGTTTTTAAGAGACTTAAATGTCAAATATGAAAGTGATTTTTAGTTCTTCGGCCGTTACTAAGAGCTGCACAAAAAATATATTTGTATACCTGATACATGTGATATAGGTACATGACCCAAAAATGTGAAAAATCATAATAGAATTTTCTTAGCGTTTTAATTACAAATAAGTCAACTTTTTTATTTCGTCCTTTTTTGGACCATTCCTACAGAACTCTCTATATGCAAATGGAGTCTCTCTAGGTCAAGTTATTTTGTAATTCCCTCAAGTGCCATAGCTTTTATGAAAAATGGAGGTAACACGTTTAATTAACCACCCTGTACATGAACTAAAAAAAAATAGATAAAAATTTTAACTAAAAAAAAAAGCTGAACGTATTAAAAATGACAGTCAGAAATCTGGCAACTGTATGTTAAAATGTGAAATGATACATTGTCAAAATAAGCATCAAAATTTGAAGAGTGACAACATTCAAAGTTAGCAAAATTATTTTCTCTATTTACCAGAAGCCATAGTGGTCCCAACTCCCTTCAAATTCGACAAAGCCGTAATGGCCTGTTCGAGATTGGGCAGTTTTCTGAAAGCCTTCTTCGTCTCCGCCATCACAGCTCTGGGCGTGTTGACTTTGACCAGGTAGGACAGTTGAGGGTAGAATTTACCCCGGATCTGTTTCCATTTCATACATTGCACCAGTTCCTCGTGGATCATGTGGGCATCCTTGCCCCTGCTTTTAATTTTCTTTGGCAGCTCATTTTGATACCTGAAATAACGAAACCATAGTCATTTCACCCGAGTCTATAATACGAGTTTAATCATCTCCCGAAGATGGCAACGGTATTGGCGAAACGACGATTCTAATTGTCTCCCGATGATGCCTACGTGGTGGGCGAAACGTGCATCAAGTGGTGTGTTCAAGCGTTTTGATGTTTGTGAAAACTGCTTCAGAGGCACTAAGTATCACACCGAGGATCTCAGCCTTCTCCAGGACTAAATATTCAGCAATAAGCATTCTCATCCGAAGGATTAACTGCTACAACCTACCCTGTATATTGTGCTTCTATATTACACCCTTTAGACACGATTTTTTTATATTTTAGATTCATTTTATTAAATAAATGTTTACTGTAAAAAAAATGATTTTGTTAAATACCTACAAGAGGCACTTCGAGTTTTGCCGACATACTTATTATATTAAAATAATATAAACTGAAATACCTAAATAATTAAAACACAGCCAAGATATAAGTAAAAACAAAACTATAAATCGCTACATATATCGCTATTTGTTTTGTTAAAAACATTACAAAATCTATTAGTATTATCAACCGTTTTGTTATTTTATATTTACGTCCCTTATCATATTTAAAACATTAAATATCTATACCTAAAACAAGTGGAAGATTATCCCCATACAGTTTGCCCTAATACCTATTAGTAATAGGAAACACAAAATATTAGCGAAAACAAAAATATTTGCTAAATATGTTACTTGGAAATTTCGTAAACAAAAATATGTTGGCAAGTATTGATCATGGAATTATTTATGCCAAAAATTATTAATGACACTTCCAAAATCAAAGGGCCAATTCTGTGCACATCAACAAATTATATTAATCCAAAGCAAAGCCTAAATAACAATATTAAAGCTCAGGTACATGGCAAGTATTGTGAAAGACCCGAAAATACATCTGGGAATTTTCCACGACAAACAGATGGCCTTAAATGCAGTTTTTTGAAAAAAATACTACATATCAATAAAATATTTCAATAAACAAACGATAGCCGAGCATGTTATGGGGCAAATTTATTAAAAATTTCATAAAATAACTTAGAATCGAATCAACGACGGTAATAGAACTCCCCACTACTTCGAAACAACGATTCGGTGAAGATCAATCAATTTAAAGTATGAAAACCGCGCGATAAATAAAAAGTAAACAACTGACATGATTGCTGTGTGTGAATTTGAACGAATCTCGCAAAAATCGGGGGTTTGGGGCCTTAAAACAGGCTAAATTTAAAGCCAACGTAGAGTGCTTTGTTTGAACAGACACCATTTTGAAAGGCTTCTAGATTACATGGCATGTTTTACGTTAATTTCATTTGTATCTTTAGATTTCACAAAACGGCACTCACTAATTATCGTTGCGGATTGTACAAGGGATAGTTTCCGAGGTTTTCAGGTTTGTTAAATGGAAAATAAAGTGGAAATCGAGAGAACTGCAATGAAAAGGACGAGGCCATGACGCCGACATAGTAACGCGAAATTTCACATTCGAAAATGCAAGTATTTGAGTATTTGAGAGCATTGCAGTTGTCATCGATTACCACGTGACGAGCGTGATTTTAATGACCGTCCGAGAAAGATATCGCGGGGGTGCTAAAGCTATTCAGTCGACGACTTAGACAGTGCACACATTAGCAGGGTTCAATGACACAACACAAATTCACTAAAATCCACTTACCAGTTGTCTAATTTGATCAGTTCCTCCGGTTTCTTGGCCCTTCGATCGGCCTTGAGTCTAAGGGCTTGGGGGTAGAGTTTGAGGACCTGCTCGTATTGTTGACAGGTGCCGTGGGTGAAGAACGTCGCCGTATCTTTCGCGGAGGCCATACCTATAGCTGTTCACTAACTGGCACTGCTAAGCTGGCGTGCTGTAGCCTAGTTGATCGGTTCGCCGTACTTGGCGATGTGGCAGCACTGGCGAGTGGCCTCGATTGTCTGATGTTTCCCCAAGCCCGGCCCAGCAAGACTGACATTCCCCTGCGACGTTGCCAACTCCTCCACTGGCCTTTTTTCACGGAAAGACGGGATGAAAATGCACAATCCAAGCAGCTTTCAGGACGGGCGAATTTCTGAAAATAATAACCACCTGTAAAAGCTGAATGAAATTGATAAACAAACATTTGGAGCGTCGTGAACTGTTGTTCTATGATTCATTACTGCTACGTGACCTCGTATGCGTACTTGGTGGAACTGTGAGATTATTGCTTTATTTAGATTGAAATATATCTTACATATTTTTGCGCTTTTTGTTTTGCCGTTCCATTTTGCAACGGATTTATTACATTATTATTTTCCAACGCTTACTGCCTCTCAATCTTTCAGTAATAAAAGACATTTTCACAAATACTTCTTTACCTACTTAATCAAATTGTTTTTTAAAGTTTAACACATATTACCTACCTACTTTATAATAATTAGTTAGGTATTTACTATATTTATACATCATATTTTTAAAAAGTTGTAAAATGAATTGTGGAATTTTATTTAATAATTTTCTCACATGCGTGTTTTTAAGGGTTGCAGACACACGCATATACCTACCTACCTATAGGTAGGTACTTATATGAAATTATTAATAACTTTTTTTTTCTAAATCTAGTACATTTCATATATGTATCATGCGTGCAATGTTTATTGCATTAAAAATAAATTAGCTCTTCCCTAAAATCGATAAAAGCTAAAATTTAACTGAGATATTTTGGAAATTCAGAACATCTGGCATGGAAACTTTCATCACTGAAATCAATTAGTAATAAACATGTTTAATTTATCACTTTATACTTACATACAATGCTTATTTATTACTCTCTGAGGATGGTAAAAAATAAATACGAAACATGAATTGCCCGACTTTTCATACCTATAGTTTTGGGCTTTCTTCAAGACGAGGAAACATGTTAGAAACGTTAGATGACTTGTGCAAAAGTTATAGTGGTTGTTATGCCACACAAAAAGTTTTTTCTACAATTTTAACAACTACCCAATGAACAATTTTTGTTTTGTAAAGGTACTCTGAATATCACCATCACCGAATTATAAAAACTTTAGTAATGACTATTTTCCATGAAAACTTTTCAATTATCACTTTATACCACTTAAAGAGCTTAAATGGCGCGCTCAATAAGGGTCCCCATTACCTATTTCCAAGTTTTATAATAAGAAGTGATAGAAATGTAACTGTTACTCTTATAAACTTCCTTATAAACTTTAAATACAGAACCTCTCCTTCTCGCTCTTTCTGTCACCACAAACCTCTTTCTCTTTCTTTAGTTGATGATGATGAAATTATTACATCTTTCTTTCTAACAGTATGGAGACTTTTACTCTGTATATGAAATATACGTACTTCAATTAGAATACTTGACTTTCATGGCAAATATGCCTCTGAAATTTTCATGCAAATGCATCTTTACTGTAAAATTGACATTTGTACCTCGAAAAAATAAAGGCGCCGCCGAAATTATACATATTTAAAAATTTTAACTAAAAAACTTTTTTTTTAATTTCTCACAACATTCGATTATTTATAAAAAACTGCACTTTTAACTTATGGTACATATTTATATTTATATAAAATGTAGTATCAGCTGGGTATGTTAAATATTCAACCTGTTTTTCAACAGTTTTCTTAAAAGTATCAAAATGGCGTCCACTGACAGGATCGAAAATAAGGCATCCATATTGAAATTACCAAAAGGACACTATAAATCTGAAAAGAAACTTTTGGGATTCTTATAGAACTTCTGTGCCTCTATATAACCAAGAATATGTGGTTGGATTTTTCCCTGAACATTTCAGGGGTGGACTTGAATAAATTTACCAATATCTAATAAAATTTATCAAAATTCAATTAATGTATTAAAGCGTTTCCACAAAAATATGTAACGTCAGCGGTCCTGCTTCCTGCTACAAATACAACTTTATGGATTGGTAATACTCATTAAAATGGCAAAAAAATCGTCGACCTTTTTCTGGACGCTCACAAACAGAAAGGCAGATATGCTGCAATTTCAAATGCTATTAAAGTGTGCGTTCATTTATAGACTGATGTCCAGGTTTACTTACTTACCTATAGGTATTTACATATAGTAAAGACAGTGGTTAGGTGTAATTTTAAAGTGTAGCTTTTAGATTGTGTTAGTACCTGGTTATTTTAGATATTTATTGTTCTATTAAGTTTTGTGATTATTTCATCGTTATACTTATCTCGATCATTACTTTGGGGTAAAAGTAACTTAAATATAATTAAATATAGCAGTAGAACGAAATCCGACCATGCAATGACCATGAATATTCAGATTCTGAACGCTAATTATAAGTTGATTCCAACCTGTAAAAATCAACAATATTAAAAAATGTGTATACTACATGAGAGTTTATGAATGGCACACTGATTCTAGTTTAGAAATGAGAATAAAAACATTAAAAATGAGAATAAACTTAAACAAAAACGTAGAATTTGCGGTTATGTTAACAATTATTGTTGTTATTGTGAGACGAGGAAGTTTTATATTCATCAGAGCCAACCCTTATATAGGAATTGAAAACTAGTAGTTTTATAAATTTGTGACTATAACTTCTATAAAAACTGTTTATATAAATTATAGTAATAGTTACTAAAAGTTGTATAAGTCTGTGATGGCAATGTTTCCGTAGCCGTTTTATAAAACCTAAGGTTTTAAAACTTTTGGTAATTTTACATACCTATTAAGCAACTTCGCAACTCTTTAGTAATCTTATAAACCACTTTTATAAACTCACAATCTTAATAAACCACTTATAAAAAATAACAGTTACTTTAAGTGAGCAAAATTGTCCATTGGGTAGTGTTGGTTTACTACCTTACAAGCAAGAATAAGTTATTATTGAATTTGAAAACAGTCATACTACAGTCCACAGAAAAGGATATATTGAATGGCCACCGCGATCGCCTGATTTAAGTCCTCTAGACTATTTGAGGTAATTTAAAATTCGTTGTCTATAAGACCAACAGTAAGTCGCCAGAAGAGTTGAAAGATCGAATTGGGACGGCTGTTCAAAAAAAATATCACAGCATGCTATTCAAAACTCCTTAAGAGCCTTCGTTGATCGATTAGGATATTGTCGGGCTGCTGACAAAAAAGAATTGTATTGTCATCGGTACTACTGATGTATGCAAAATTTCAAAGCAGTAGATTACATAGAAGTGGTTTAAAATTGACTTGCCAGGTTTAAACCTAAATTGATTGATAAACGTGCGACCACGTATAAAAATGACCATACACTCGGCAAAAATTTTGACGAAGAACCAGAATGGCAAAACAAGCAAAAGTAAAAAAAAAAAAATATTTTTTTTTACGATTACTATACTTCCAATCCACTACGTGGATGTGGAAGTAAAAGAATCAGCAATGATAATATTAAATGAAGATACCTAAATGTGTATAAAATTTGTAAAAACTATAGCAGATTTTATAACGAAAGAAACATTTACAACATAATATTTTTATAACAACAATAAATAGGTAGATATATATTAATAAATTGATTATGATACGTAGATAGAAACAATACAAAGAATACAATATGTACTGTTATTTATTGATATTAGTACAAAAACACTTTTATAATTTAAAGATGACATTTCCGCCAAAGACAATCAAGATTTATTTAAAAAATCAAGTTTGTTGATATTAGATAAAATTCCGGATCTTCTGTGTTCTGAATGAAAATAATAGTAATCGTATTATTGTTACATAAGTACCTAAATATTTATAAAATTTAAATAAATTACATCTTAATTGTAATCTCATAAATGATAAATAGACCATAGTAAAAATGTAGGTACCTATTTCATAAAATAAAAAAATGCTATCCCCATATACAGGGTGTAATTAGTTTCATGTCGTTAAAAAACTGATAATAGGGACCGACTAGACAAACAAAAAACCGATATAACTTTTTTCTCTAGGGGCACTTTGAAAAAAACTGACCTAGGTTTAAAATTTGAATGTTAAGGTAGGAAACATTTGAGAACCACTGTTTTTCAGGATCAATTGATGTTAAAGTTAGGAATATTAGAAATAATAAAAAACTGTAATACCCGACTTGTGTTCCCTCCGGAAGAAGTACGGCAGTTTGATGGGATTACTTGTACCGAACTTTTTATACCACTAATTATGAAAATGTAAATAATTGCTTCTCTTTCGGCACAACACAAGCATAGCATGGCCGCAGGGGTTTAAATAGGATTTGTTTACCTGTGTTTTATTTGGAATAAAGTTATTGTAGCTTTTATTGTCGTTTACAAGAATTTATAAAATTTAAAGTGGTTTATTAACATTTGTAACATTGTGTTAAAAGCTTAAAAAATTAGTCATTATTTTATGAAATTGAAAAACGAACAGTTAGATGTCCGAGATACGATAACAGAAAATAATTGTGTATTTTAAGTTAGGAAAATATCTGATTTTTTAACGAATTGAGCGCATAATTTTTTCCAATCAGGTATCGAAAACTAAAAATCGACTCTTTGGTCTCTATGAAAATCAATGTAAACAATAATAAACAGATCAAAACAAGACAGCGAATACTAGTAATGATAATAATAATAATCATACCTTTAATGCCCAATAGGTAACGCCCAATAACTGAACAATTCTTTTGAATTTTTCACAAAAACAGTTCGAAATGACCTCCATCTCCACGTATACACATGTCGAACTAAGGACATACGCACTCCGTTCAACACATTAGGTAAATTAGGATCATTTTCTATGGTTTCTATGCATATTAAAATACGCTGTTGCAATTGTTCTAAAGTGTCAATTGGATCACGGTAAACCAAAGATTTAAAATGCCCCCAAAAATAAAAGTCCATCGGATTTAAGTCGGGCAATCTAACAGGCCATGGTACTGGTCCGCCACGTCTAATCCATCGTCGAGGAAACTTTCTGTTCAAAAAATTTCGAACAGCCAGACTAAAATGGACTAGCGCCATCGTGCAAATACCACATTTTTCTGCGCGTAGCCAAGGGTACATCTTTCAGCAAATTTGGCAATGGTTGTTGCAAAAAATTTAAGTATACATCACCATTTGATCTAGCGGGTATTTGTATAGGTCCAATTATTTCATTACCGCAAATTCCTGCCCACAAATTAACGCTGAACCGTCGTTGAAAATGCGCCCTTCTTATTACACATGGATTTTCGTCTGCTCAATAGTGCATATTTTTAAAATTAAACACTCAATTTCTGATAAAACACGACTCATCGGAGAAACACAGCATGTTTAAAAAATCCTTATGTGCCGCGTGTTTTCTTAAAATCCACCTACAAAATTGCATTCGCTCTGGAAAATCTTGAGGCTCTAGTGCTTGGACACGTTGATAGTGATAGGGATGTAAGTTCATATCTCTCAATGTCCTCCATACCACAAAATGGGATACTCCCACACAGTTCGCGATATCGCGGCTGCTTAAAGTTGGATCCTCTTCTACAAGTTTCAAAATTTGAACCTCTGCGCTAATTACCCTTTCTTCGCGTTGTGGACCTCGTTCTCCTCAATGTCCATCGAGACGACCTGTTTCTCGAAGACGCTGGTCAATACTAACAAATGTACGAACACAAGGATAACGTCGATTAGGGAACCTTAAACGATAAAGCTCTTCCGCACCAGCTGCATTTCCACCACTTTCTCCATACACCAAGTGCATATCCACGAGCTCTGGATAAGTGTAATCTCACATATTGTCCAAAATCTGAGTTTTAAAACACCACACTAAACTGTGAATTAACGTTATCAATAAAGAAAACAAAAAGAAAAATTTGGTCCAAAATCGAAAAAGTAACTCAAAAATCACGAACGAGAAGTACCGTCTTACGTAACCAAGTACTAACGACTTGAACGATAAGTCAATAAAATAAATCTTAACATAATTGGCACAAAATTCAAAAAGGACAAAAGCAACAGACAAAACCAAGAAATGGGTAGGTCGCGTCGTGTGTACGTTGTTTACTAAGTAAGGACCCAAACTGAAATTATTACTTGATAATATTATAAGGGAGAGTATAGCACGCGTAATAAGATAATTTGGCCCCGAAGAAGCAAAAAACATGGCGGTGTCCTCTGTCAGTCGCTTTTAACTGCTTTGTCGGCATGCTTTTCGATGACCCCCGTCGCGGCCTAATTATCTCTTAGGCTCACCATACTTATTTGCACGAATGTCGGAGTAGCATATGCGACAAGACGCGAGGCAATAAAGCCTACCCCAATATGCCAGCAGTTCTCAAACTATGTTATTAAGTATTTTGGAATTTTTTTTTTTTTTCTTGAAAACTATGAGCTTTAGATCCCATATTATATAAGGTTTTTTTGTTTGTCTTGTCGTTTCCTACCACCAGTTTTTTAATGACATGAAACTAATTACACCCTGTATATCTGACTTACGTCAGCGTTCTATCAAAAATTCTTAAGAAAATTGCACACCAGCAATTAAATGATTGTCAAAGAACACAAAATGATTCCTTTATTTCAGTCAGGTTTCCGAAGGGGTCACAGTGCAACATCTACCTTAGTAAATGTGACCTTTATTCCTATATTTAGAGCCCTAGATAAGAAGCAAGCTACAGCTTTAGTTCTGCTTATTTCACAAAAGCTTTCCATAAATTAAATCATAAACTTTTATGTGCATTTTGGTTTTTTCAGACATAACAGTAAATTTTATCAAATCTTATCTGACTGGTCGTAGTCAGAGGGTTTTTGTTGAAAATAATTATTGTCGTAGACAGTTAATATCATCGGTGTGTCTCAAGGTTTTGTATTGGGACCTCTTATTTATCTTGTCTACACAGCAGATATGTTTGTAAACATACAGCACTGTTCTGTGCAAGCATATGCCGATGATACACAACTTTATTTCTCATTCGATCCTAAATTTAAAAATGAACCCAATTAAATCGACAATAATGATTTTTGCTATGTGAAAATATAAACATTTTATTAATAACGAAATTGAGTAAAACACTACTATGCTTTTTACCACTATATTTGCACAAAAACGTGACTGCAGTTTCAACCCATTTTAGGTCAGTTTCAAACAATGATTCAATTAAGAATGAAATACAAATGATTTGGTCCGTATTTAAATATGTTTCTAGAATTAAACAGATTAGAGAATTATGAAAGTATACAGGTATTTTATGATATCCTAACTATCTAAGGGTGGGGTTTCTCAGAAATTTTAATTACATCTTGGTAGCAGTAAAAAGAGGTGAGTACATAATATCTAATTGATCATTTGACAAAATTAAATCATCTTTATTATTGTATTTGTATATTTCCAATGCTTCTAACAAATTAAGTTTAAAACCTTTGCTGGCATAGTGTAGGATTTCCATATTATTAATATCAGGGAAGTTATGTCCACTCTCTAATATGTGATTAGAAAAAGCAGAATCTGTTTTTTGTAGTCTGAAGGACCTATCATGATCGAGGTATCTTGTTCTAAAATTACGTCCAGTCTGTCCTATATATACGCTATTGCACTCTGAGCAATTTAGCCTATAGACTCCAGATTTTTCGTATTTATTTGTTTTATCCTTGGCGTTGTAAATTAAATTTGATAATTTTTGTTGGGGTTTAAATGCTATCTTAATATTATGTGCTTTGAGAATATTTGATATTTTCTCTGTCAGTGTATCACAGTATGTGAGTGTAGCGTGAGGTGTTTGCTTTTCTTCTCTGACTAAGGGATAAATTGCTTTAAAAGTATACTGGTTTTGTTTCTTGTTTAATAATTTTGCGATAACTTCTGTGGGGAAGCCATTGTTCTTGGCTATTTTTTGAATTATTGAAAGCTCTGTTTTTATTTGCGTTTCTGATAAAGGCAATGAAAAAACTCTATGTAGCATTGAATTATATGCTGCCAATGCTACATAGAGTTTTTTCATCGCCTTTATCAGAAACGCAAATAAAAACAGAGCTTTCAATAATTCAAAAAATAGCCAAGAACAATGGCTTCCCCACAGAAGTTATCGCAAAATTATTAAACAAGAAACAAAACCAGTATACTTTTAAAGCAATTTATCCCTTAGTCAGAGAAGAAAAGCAAACACCTCACGCTACACTCACATACTGTGATACACTGACAGAGAAAATATCAAATATTCTCAAAGCACATAATATTAAGATAGCATTTAAACCCCAACAAAAATTATCAAATTTAATTTACAACGCCAAGGATAAAACAAATAAATACGAAAAATCTGGAGTCTATAGGTTAAATTGCTCAGAGTGCAATAGCGTATATATAGGACAGACTGGTCGTAATTTTAGAACAAGATACCTCGATCATGATAGGTCCTTCAGACTACAAAAAACAGATTCTGCTTTTTCTAATCACATATTAGAGAGTGGACATAACTTCCCTGATATTAATAATATGGAAATCCTACACTATGCCAGCAAAGGTTTTAAACTTAATTTGTTAGAAGCATTGGAAATATACAAATACAATAATAAAGATGATTTAATTTTGTTAAATGATCAATTAGATATTATGTACTCACCTCTTTTTACTGCTACCAAGATGTAATTAAAATTTCTGAGAAACCCCACCCTTAGATAGTTAGGATATCATAAAATACCTGTATACTTTCATAATTCTCTAATCTGTTTAATTCTAGAAACATTTAAATACGGACCAAATCTTTTGTATTTCATTCTTAATTGAATCATTGTTTGAAAATGACCTAAAAAGGGTTGAAACTGCAGTCACGTTTTTGTGCAAATATAGTGGTAAAAAACATAGTAGTGTTTTACTCAATTTCGTTATTGTTATGGATTACCACAGAGTAACGGCTTCCTCAATCAATTTCCTGAAACATTTTATTATATAATAGTAGGCTCCCAACAGTTAAAAAAAATTAGGCATTATCTTTGAATTAAAACTCAGGGTTTAAAACACATGTTAACAAATTGGTTAAAAAAACATACATTGTACTGAAGCTTCTTTATGGCAATATACATATAATTAATTATAAATTAAGGAAAAAACTGTGTGAATCTTCAGTTTCATCTATTCTTAATTATGGTATTATGCCCAATCTCTAATAATTTCCCAGATATTAATAATATGGAAATTCTACACTTTGCCAGCAAAGGTTTAAAACTTAATTTGTTAGAAGCATTAGAAATATACAAATACAATAATAAGGATGATTTAATTTTGTTAAATGATCAATTAGATATCATGTATTCGCCTCTTTTTACTCCTACCAAAATGTAATTAATACTTCTGAGAAACCCCACCCTTGGATGGTTAGGATATCATAAACTACCTGTGTACTTTCATAATTCTCTAATCTGTTTAATTCTAGATATATACAGCGTGAACCTAAAGAAACGCACAAAATTCATATCTTTGGTGAGTGCCATTTTTCAAAAAAATCCTCGAACAGGTCGATTTTAATTTTGTAAATGCTACATTTTGTCACTATACCAAAATTTATGACGTCATTGGTTTCTAAGTTATGACGCAATCACATTTTTTTTTTAATGGAAACAGACATTTTTGTTTACTGTTCTTGGTGGTATATTCCTTTAGTTTTCTGGTGATATAAAAATAATGATATTACCTGAGCCATTCTTTTGGAAAAATGACATTTTATGTAAAAATAGATTACCTTTCGCAAATTCACGAGTAATGTTCCACTTTCTTATGGACTGATAAATCTTGTTGCCTACATTTTTGTTTTAACTAGCATGAAAACATTTGACATAAAAACAAAACAAAGAAAATAATAAAAAAACAATCACCTTAACAACAGAGAGATACAGGCTTTTTTGTGTAAAGTATCGATAACTTTTTTATTCCGGGCACGTGTGGAACCTCAGTTTTGTGACACTTCTGAGACAGTGTAAAACTAGTGAATGCAATGCCACGTTTAAGTGAAAGAGAACGCGTAGAACTTTTGATGATGGTTGGATATGGTGATAGGTTGAGGACTCATCAGGAACCATGTGATGTTTTCAATGCCAAGTATCCCGAAAAGCAAATTTCTAGATACACTGTAAGTAGATTGGTGGCTAGATATGATGAATCTGGCAGTATAGCTGACTTCCCTCGATCTGGTCGCCCTAGCTCAAGCAACGAAACCAAATTAAATATTCTTCTAGAAAGTGAGGAAAACCATCATCTTTCGGCAAGGCAGCTGGCTTTAAATCATAACGTGAGTCAAACTTCTGTTGCACGTCTATTGAAAAAAGAAAAATACCATCCATACAAAGTGCAATTAATACACGAATTGAATAAGGACGATCCAGATCGGCGCTTACAGTTTTGTGCGATGAAAACTCCAATTTTTTAAAGAACATTGTTTTTTCTGATGAAGCTACATTTTCTTTAAAGGGGACTGTACATCGGAATAACTGTAGGTATTGGTCACGCGAAAATCCTCATTGGACTCAAGAAGGCCATACACAGCGACGAGGCAAAGTAAACATCTGGGCAGGTATGATTGGTGATCGTTTATTGGGACCTTTTTTTAAAGAAAATCTTACAGCCGCAAGATATTTACAGTTCTTGCAAGTTGAGTTAGTGCCAGCCTTAGCAGTTATGTTTCCGAACAATGAAGATGAAGATATTCCTGCTGAAAACGTCTGGTTGCAGCAAGATGGGGCCTCACCTCATTTTGGGACAACAGTGCGTCAGTTTTTAGATGACACTTTTACTGGAAGGTGGATAGGTCGTCGAGGTCCGATTGAGTGGCCCCCGCGTTCACCTTATTTAACCTCCTTAGACTTCTTCGGGGTTGCTTAAAGTCAAGGGTGTATTTTAACAGACCAGATATCATAAAAGAATTGAAAGACAGAATTGGCTTGGAGATGAGACGAATTGCCCATGAGATGGTTCAGAACAGCGTACAAAGTGTCTACACCCGTCTTGGTCAATGCCAAATGGTTGGAGGGTCGCAATTTGAGCAACGGAGATGATTTTTTTCTCACAATACTTAAGTAAGGTATCAATCAATAACAATATTTTTTTCCAAAAGAATGGCTTAGGTAATATCAATTTTTTTCATATCGCGAGAAAACTAGGAATATACCACCATAAACAGTAAACAAAAATGTCTGTTTCCTTTAAAAAAAAATTATTCACACTGTATTTAAATAGGGACCAAATCCTTGTATTTCATTCTTAGTTGAATCATCGTTTTAAAATGGCATACAGTGTTGAAACTGCAGTCACGTTTTGTGCAAATATAATGGTAAAAACATAGTAGCGTTTTACTCAATTTCGTTATAATCATACTGGATGTTTCCGACATATTTGAGATTTAAACATTATATCTCGACTGATAAACGTTCGAGCGCTATTGCTAAACTATTGCAGCGACTTTTCCACCTTTTTGGAAACACCCTGTATGAATCCGTGGGTTCTAAATAATTTCAACAAGAGATAAACACTACTAACACTTTATTTAACAATTTACTGACTATACAATACTTCAAAATAAACTTTATTTACTTCTTATTTAACCTCACTTTTCACTTTTCAACTTGCTCACTTCTATAAACTGCCTTCTTAATAAACTTCCTCTTCCGCGCTGGTAATCGCGCCTTATATACTTCGAATTTGACTCTAGATCCATCTAGAAACATTCAAGAATCTTCTCCAACAATATTCCAGAAAAAGTCCATTTCATTCTGACAGCTCCCAGTCACAATTAGTAGGCATAGGCGTATCATCTCCAGTTCCAAGGGGGTGTAATTCATAACACTATCATATTTTTGTAACTATTCATCGAACAGAATTAAACCATACCACTTTTTCCATGAGCGTAAAACTTTTGACTTATTTACGAAAAACAGTCCCAATGTACCAATTTCTTAAAGTTAAAATCGTAATCTTCAAATCGTTATAACTTGGAACATACAGGGTGTAATTAGTTTCATGTCATTAAAAAAAACTGGTGGTAGGGAACGACAAGACAAAGAAAAAAACCTTATATAACATGGGGTCTAAAGCTCATAGTTTTGGAGAAAAAAAATAAATAAAAATTTCGCAAATTTTCAATAAAATCTTTTGAGAACTGCTGGAATATTGAGGTAGGTTTAGATCGCCGCGCGTGTCTGCTTGTGATACTCAATATTTGTGTAGATAGCTATAAAATGTCGGTGGTTTTTAGCGGTGCGGTAAATAAGATGAAAGACGTCGACGTCTTCTGAGTGTTTAGTAGATCTGATTTGAAGAAAACTATATTCTGACTCTCCCTTGTGCAATATTTTAGTTTCTGTGGGTGTTTCGTTATGTACACACGTCCAACCTGCCATTCCTTTGTTTTTGTTATTTTTGAATTTCGGGTCGCTGTGTATTTATAGTGAAGATTTATTTTATTGACTTTACCGTTCAAGTCGTTAAATTCTTGATTACGTACAGACACAACTTACTTGTTCGTTCTTTTTGTATTCCGTTTGGATTTTGGACCAAGTTTTTCTTTTGTTTTTCTTTATTGACAACGTTAGTTGATAGTTTATTGTTTAGTGTTGAACGGAGTACGTATATCCTTAATTCGACGTAGAGAACAATATATTGATGCAGATGCAGAATTCGAATAATTCACTTAGGTGGTAAGCTTTTAACCCAGAACACTCATTTATGTTACAAACGTTAATAAATCACATTTAAATATTCTAAATTATAAACATTAATCCAATATTTTGTTCCAAATTAAAAGACACATGTAAAGAAATGCTCTGTTTAAACTTCTAAGGCCATTATTTGCTTGCAGTTGTGCAGGAAAAGATAACGAATTATTTACCTCTTTATAATTGCCTCAGTTCGGTTGAGGCGGTCCATCAAAGGTAGTCGATGATTCAAGGAATTTGCACTTTTTTATGACAATTTAAAAGTTGTATAATTGGGAACTAGAAGTTCATTGACCAAGAAAAGCAGTGGTTCTCAATTATTTTCTACATTAATATTAAAAAAGTTCACCTAGGTCAGTTTCTTTCAAAGTGCCCCTAGAGAGAAAAGTCATCATTATAAGTGGTAAAAACCTAATTTCACTCGACTATAAGAAACTGTATTTCTTTATTCTAATAAAGACCATTTATTATTACTATTATTATAAAATAAAAACGTCTGTTCCTATTTAATTAATTTATTTACAACGAACTTTCCTTTGAAAGTAAAAAAGCATTACCGGAAACCTAGCCACTAGCCAGTCTTAATAATTAATTATCGCTAAGGAATGCTAGGCCGTACAACATACAACAAGAAGTCATTTGGAAAACCCCATCCATATTCGAAGTGGAATGATTCCACTACGCCTATGCTAACTTATAAGTATATGAGTAAGATCAGCTTTCGCCGATTGCGAAGCAAACAGCTTGGGGTTTTCAGATGAATTTTCAGCTGCCTCATATGACAGGCATTTATCGAATAAAAATTATTAAAATCCTCGCCCCAGGAGAATCAATAAGGCGTACATCGATTTTTTAATAAACAGCAGATCCAGCAGGCGTTAATTTACAAACAAAGGCGCACAAGCAACTTGTATAGTTTGTTAAACAATTTATAAACATTGCGTTAGCATTTGTCCTTTGTTGAATGTTATTAGCACAGTAGCTACTGCGTTATTAGGTATAGTCCGGGAAAGTTACGATTTCTAGATTCTAGGAAAGTTTTGGGACCAGTTAAAAATTAGTCTATCCACTACAAAATTTTCTCAGGAATCCCCAACAAATAGTGTTGACCTCTCAAAATGGTTATTTAACTTTTTTCTTTTAATTTCATTTTGCAACTTAGTTTTTTGCTTATATCTTCGCTTGTAAAAGTCGTAGATAGATTTTTGACCTGTCAATTTCTTCATCTTGAATTCCCCTATACGGTACGTCTACGCAATGAACGAAACTTTAATTATTAATAACATTTTATGGCAAAAAACTGAAAAAAAAATATTTTTTCGATCCTCCAACTTCGGAGTAATGTAGAAGCAAATATATAATCCGTATTTTGACGATATCATAAGAAATAGTACATATTTTTTACCCTTAGAGATGTGCATTGTTCCATTGCAAAATGGTTATTACTTTTTTGCAATTATTATGTTTTTTTATGGAAAATGTTACAATAAAAGATCAAATTAATCTTTTACAATTCTGCTTGTTACTCAATTTTGCAAGTAAGCACTTTTACTCAACTTTGCGACAACTACGTTGCAAAAATCGATTTGATATAAATGAAAGATCGAAAGTACAGTCTTTAGGAAGAAAATAAGCCCAACCATGTTACGCTACGACAGTCCTAAGCTGTAGAAATTATTTTTCAAAAAAGTATTTTTTAGTATTTTTACAAAAATTACAAAAACACTCATTCTACTCAGCAAAACCTATAATCTATCAAAGCTTGTTACATATACATTCATTATGTTTAAAGTTTAAAAAAACCGCTGCCTAAGGAATCACTACTTCCACATCCATATTTTTCATCCAAGTCACTTTAAGGGAAACATCTTGACTAGATTTGCACTCTAGTATGTGGAAATTATTTCTACCATATACGTTAAAAATGAAGTTTCTAGTTTATCCTGCTTATTTTCCCCTATTCACAACTAACATACCACCTCCTACTCCATCAATACATACGTGTACTAACTTTCAAGTGAATATCTCAATTTTATGTTATCAATCCCATTAATAATGGAGCGGAGATGGTGAAGTCTGAAAAATATTAGAAAGAAATCTAAGGCCTTGGTTTCTAGTATGTAAACAAAATCCCAGGTTGATTTACTTATTTTCCTCAATTTCTCCCATTTAATCTCCAACCAATCGACGGAATCATCTCAAAATATAATCTATTTCCAGATGCTGTTATAATACACACGTCTACTAAATTTCAAGTGAATATCCCAATTCTATTTTATCAACCCCTTTAATAATGGAGTAAGGGTGGTGGGGGGGTTGAAAAATATCATTAAAAAATCTGAGGCCTTGGCTTCTAGGACATACACCGAATTTCAAGTTTCTGTAATCTTACCAGCTTGCTTTACTTATTTTTCCCCATTTACCTTTACTTACCCCCACTCCTCCAACGCAATCATGTCAAAATGTAATCTAGTTTCAGATGTCGTTATGATACATATGTGTACCAAATTTCAAATGAATATCTCAATATTATTTTATCAACCCCTTTAATAACGGGGTAGGAGTGGTGGGGGATGGAAAAATATTTAAAAAAATCTAAGCTCGTGGCTTCTAGTACATACACCGAGTTTCAACTTTTTGTACTATTACCAGCTTGCTTTACTTATTTTGCCCTATTTACCCCTATTTAACCCCCAACCATTCAACGGAATCATCTCAAAATATAATCTAGTTCCAGATGTTGTTATAATACATACGTGTATCAAATTTCAAATGAATATCTCAATATTATTTTATCAACATACACCGAATATCAAGTTTCTGTACTCTTACCAGCTTACTTTACATATTTCCTCCTATTTACCCCTGTTTACCCTCAACCCTTCACCGGATAGCTTAAAAAAAACAATCCAGTCCCAGATCTCATTATAATATATACGTCTACAAAGTTCCAAGTCAACATCTTAAACTGATATGGAGAAAACGTGCGGACAAAAAAGTTACAGACAGACAGACCGACAGACGGACTGACAGACAGACAGAAATTTTTTTCGTTCATATTTAAAATCTCGACGTTTCATGACATTCTTAACTTTTTCAAGAAAAAAAAAATGAATGAATTTGTTACGATTAATATACTGTTACGTATTTCCACCTCTTAGGAAACACCCTGTATAAATCCGTGGGTTTCAAAATAATTTCAACAAGAGATAAACACTAACACTTTATTTAATAATTTACTGACTATACAATACTTCAAAATAACGTATTTGTTTAATTAATATTTAACCTCACTTTTTACTGAACGTTACTTTAATAAACTTCTCTTAATAAACTTCCCCCTCTGCGCCGGTAATCGCGCCTTATATACTCTGAAATTTCATCTAGATTCATCCAGAAACATCAAGAATCTTCTCTCACCACACTCCAGAAAACTCTATCTCTTTCTACAAGTTTCCAGTCACTCACTATTAGGCATAGGCGCATCAATATCCAGTTCAAGGAGGTGTAATTCATAACAATACTTCCAATCCACTACGTGGATGTGGAAGTAATTAAGAAACAGCGCTTTGCAGCAGTATTTTGCATTTTGTTAAAAGACTAATTAACCGATTTTAATGCGATTCGGTTCATTTTGTAGATATGTTTAAGATAAATTTACACAAGCCAAA
This sequence comes from Stenurella melanura, assembly GCA_963583905.1. Classification (NCBI taxonomy): domain Eukaryota; kingdom Metazoa; phylum Arthropoda; class Insecta; order Coleoptera; family Cerambycidae; genus Stenurella; species Stenurella melanura. The sequence continues at coordinate 123,132,927 of OY757316.1, read as the reverse complement.
AATTCGTTTTATTTATTTGTTAATTAAATATAGATGCACTAACTAAAAAACAAGAAGTCGTCTGGCCTCGACGAAATCTCTGTAAATATATTCGAAAATCTACCAAACTCGGCTCTTTATATATTAGCATCTCTAATAAACGAATCGTTTGAATCCGGAACATTTCCATCTTTTTTAAAAACTTCTGTAGTTATTCCACTCTATAAGGGCGGAGAGGTAAATAATCCATCCAACTTCTGACCCATCTCACTAATCCCCACGTTAGCAAAAATTCTCGAAAAATTAGTTAAAAAAAGGGTTGTAGAATTTTTGTCCTCCTGCAACCTACTAAGTGATCAACAATTCGGATTTCAAAAGGAAAAAAGTACAAATGATGCAATGTTCTCATTTTTAAGTCAGATTTATACCGAAATCAATAACGGGGAGGCAGCGGCAGCAATTTTCTGCGACTTATCGAAAGCCTTTGATTGTGTCCAGCATGAAATATTGTTACGAAAGCTTGAGCATTATGGTTTTCGAGGCACTACCCTAAAGTGGTTTCAATCATACCTATCAACCGTAGCCAAATAGTTAGAAATACAAATTATTCTGATAAACTAAATATAAAGTTTGGAGTACCCCAAGGTTCCGTTCTTGGCCCAATTCTTTTTTTATTATATATCAACGACCTGACAAAAATTAATATTGAAGGAAAATTCACTTTATTTGCTGACGACACCACCATACTGTGGCACAATAAAGATGATACTGTCCTTCAGCAAACGGTGTCGGCCGATATAAATAAGGTCAAAGAGTGGTGTGACTCCAATTTGCTTTCATTCAACATTAACAAAACAAACATAACTACATTTCACTGCAATTTAACTGACATCTCCTTAGGTAACCATTTTCTTGAAAATAAACCCTGCTCAAGATTTCTTGGACTAAATATTGACTGCAAGTTAAAATTCAACGAACACATTAAAATACTTAGTAACAAACTAGCATCCGGATCCTACGCTATCAGAGTGATCACAAATGAACTGGGTTATGCAGCTGCTAAGACTGCTTATTTTTCACTAATCGAATCACACTTAAGGTACGGCATTGCCTTCTGGGGCGCATGTAGTAAATATCTTTTACAAACAATATTGGTACTTCAAAAACGTGCTATTCGCTACCTGCACAAAACTAGAATTCGTGAATCATGTAAGCCACTGTTCTTGACATATGGATTTCTCACTGTGATATCAATTTACATTCTAGAAACAGTTTGTTTAGTTCATAAGCATAAAAGTAATATTATAAATTATTCCTCCATACAATATGTAACTCGGCAAGTCAATAACGTTACTCTGCCAATTCCCAGATCCACTCTAGTCAAAGACTCAATTATTTACAATGGCTATAAGATGTTCAATCACTTACCAAATAATATTAAAGAAATGAGCTCAAATACAAATTTCAGAAAGGCTGTTAAAAGCCTTTTAATTGTTAAACCCTATTATAATTTAGACGAGTACTATAATGACACATTCTAATTAGGCATTTACTACCTTATCTTATCGTATTTTCTGACTTTTTACATTAACTATTATAATTATTGTATTAAAATTTATATGTAATCTATGTTTTGTATTTATATAATGTAGGTGCACTGTGTAAACTATATATGCTATGGACCTACGCTTATTTACTTTGTTAATGAGAAACTCTTTCTTCTGAACAATAAAGTATATTTTGATTTGATTTGATAATCTTCAGCTGTTGAATTTTAGGTACAATAGTTATAAATACTGAGGGGTACATATTTCCGCTGAAAACCCCCGGATTGGCTTTTTTTTTCTAAAATTCCCTTTTGCCTAGACTATAACAGTCGTTTTTCAATTCTGCCATTGCTATTCCCTAGGCGAGGGAAAATCGCACAGTCCGGCAACGCCGCGCCGTGTTTCCTGTGATATCTCTGCGAGCAAGCGAATGGTTTTACTGGTCGTACACGCGCTGTATATTTTCTATGGCACAGCACAACGCTGGCAAAGTAATCAACAAAATTATACTCCGTATCGTGGGTACCTGTTAGCTGCTAGTCTGTTACGAGTTGGCAGACACACGGCCGGAGTTGATTATTTCCTTTGAGCACTGAACAGGATATCGGTTGTGGCTTTTTTATTTCACTAAAAGAAAATAGGATGTTGAACATAATAAAGTAACCGAGTTTCACTTAATGTGAATAAAAATATGATGAGGCGTTTTGTTGGGATCTGTTAGGATCGAGCGTATTGTACAGGGTTAGGGCTGAAAGTACCGATAAGATAAATTAGGTACTTTGGTAAAATTATTATTGTAAGAACGGAAAGTTTAGCGTAGGTAAATTAGACAAAAATCGACCATCGACCTAAACTTGAAAAGTTTACCGAGGGGATGGATTTTCACGAAACTTTGTGTACCTATTCTACTCGTTTGGATGTCTAGATCAAACTCAAAAAAAAAAAAAAATTGGCCGCTGTTGCCCCGTAATTGTCATAAACAATGATTTAGTTGGTAATTTATTAAGTAGCAAAATTGAGGTAAATTAAGAAAAAACAAAATGTAGATATTTTTAGACAATTTGAGGAAAAATAATGTTTCACTCCTGTAAAATTTTCAAAAAATGCATATTTTCCAAGATACAGCGTAGTCCCTTCAAATTAGTCAAAAAATCGCCGTTTTTTGAAAAATTTCCCACAGCTGACCTGTAAAAAGTGAAGCATTTGGGTTGTCTACAGACCCTGATAACAACAAACGTCCCCAGGACGTACACTTAGGTCCTCGTTAGGTCTGAACATCCCGGGTTTATATGGTACGTCCCAAAGACGTCCGTTTGCTATCGTCCCTAAAACGTTCTGAACAAAATGTTTTAAGGACATCCTGCTAGAGTCTAGTGAAAACAAACCTAAACACATTTGTGAAATAACCTCTAGGAGTGATGTTTTTTTTGAGCAGATGAGGACATCATTAAAAAAGGAAATTAAAAACTGTAAAAATGAAATTAAGATCCTTAAAAAGTTTTACTACCAAAATTTCTTTTGATAACAAAATATTTTCATTTTTCACGGTCCATTTAAATTTTGTCAATTTGATTTTTCTATTTTCAGAAATCTTATATTCGTTTCAACAATTTTTTTCATCTTGCGAAATCACATTAATTTTTTACTTTTTGACACTACAGTGTAGTTATTATACTATCATCTATATTAGTGTGCTACTATAATTTAGTACGAAAATATCGCAATGAGAATAAATGGAAATACTGGAATATGAATAACAAAAATATGTTAAGTTTCTATAAAGCTCTTTTATTTTAAAATTCCCGCCAAACGTCGTGTTGTTTGAGATGTAGGAATTTCGGTTAGTTGCTGTCAAACTATGGGGAATTCAATTTGGCAGCTCTATGGTTATTGCACTGCATCATTTTTATTTCGTCCGCCCACTAGTCACTTTTGACGGCTACAAAAAAAAGTACCAAAAATATAGTCTATTTAATTTAGGTACTTATTAATATATAAGTATTTAGATCGATATTTTATTCTACATAAATTTGGTGCTGCTTATTTGTAGGTTATAGCCTATATATAATAAATATACTACCACCCACCTTATTCGGCTCTGTTAAAATTCTATGGGAGATCACCTGTGAACCTGGGTATGCAGTTTTTAGTTGTTTATCATGGAGCAAACTTATTCACTTAAAAGAAGATTGTTGGTTAAACATTATAAAAAATTGAAAAGAAGAAGTACCTATACTCAAAAATAACTCCAACACTCCAACCAAATTTTGCCGCGTTGTACTTTCTCATTTCTATGTGATTATGAGTAATATTTCTTCCTGTTATATCTTGATACTTCCTGTAAATAATTATATACCGGTTAGAAGAAACCAATTATGGATTTATCTCCTTCCAAGCTTTTATTATTGAAATGTTGACATTTTCAGTCGATCTTCGGACCGAACCAACACAGTACTTTCCTTTCTGAAGCAGCAGCGCAGCGCAGCGGTTCATGGAAATTAAAACCATAACGCCGGATAGCCGTAAAATGTAAAAACTGAGATTGGATATGAATCACGAATCGAGTCCCAGGGTGTTCCCGAGACCAGAGCGCCGTTTATTATACAAAAGTCAAACGTAACGCGTAATCGCGGATCACGTTTCGCCTGAGGCATTAAATGATAATCATCGTTCCCATTTCTGCTCTTGTCAATCTTTGCGAGCAATCACTAATTGGCGTTTTTTCTGATTACAGTATAATATTTAATCATCCTACTTAAATGTACCTATAGTTGGAATCACGAATCTTGTCGTTCACGTCATCAATTTATGCATTTATCAAAGACATGAGATGTTTCTATCAGCTTAAATAGAGTCGGGTCAAATTTAAAAAGACCGTTGTATGAATTAATATTGCACATACGTTTTCACTATCTCTTGCACACAAACTTAAAACCATAGCCTAAAGACATTGTCAATGTATGTCTACCAAGATTCTTTCCCACTTCTTTTGAGACGGAAATATGAAATGCACACTGAGGAGTGAGAAACATAGTCATAAGCTCAGCGATTCTCAAACTGTGTGATTTGACGACGAATATTATTTATTTCCGTGAACTAACACCACTCTAAATATGAAAAACGTCTTTATATGAAATATTTAAGTTATTTTTAGTGGTAAATAGTGGATATTCATCCGTTAAACGAAAAATATCAAACCATTAAGTCTTACAATTTTCTATTACGTACATAGTACACGTCTTAGAGCTGAACAAAGTAGCTAGCCTAGCTCAATCGGTAAGATGCTCGATGCAATAAATAAAAATGGGGTTGGCGCGGGATCGATCCCCAGCTTCTACTTTTTTTTATTTCATTAAGCTCTATTAAAAGTTAATAATTTTCATTCTATAATTTTATTTTATTAAACTGCGCCTCGAGTTTTGTTAAAACTTTATTTATCACTAATACTACTATCCTATCCTTTCCTGGCAAGAAATGCCCAAACCTTCCCGTGTCTCTTGCTGGACTGTAGCAATATTAGTCTTTGATTTCTTTTTCTGATCACTCATTGTTATTGACTCAATTGGGCAATTCATTTTTTGTTCATTTGTGCCCGAACCTATATACCTACAGTGTCCGTCGTAAAGTTGGCTACATATCGGAAAAATTTGTATTATTGAGATTTCTAAAAAATACTATATTGGGGGTTCGTTTCTTTTTTTACATGCAAATACCTTTATTCAACTAAAATACATACAGTTTTTGTCGAAACTAATCAAATATTTGTGAAATAGACACAAGAGTTTATGATTTTTCCTATAGTAATTAATGGTAGGGGTAAAATTTGCACTTTTTTATTTTCCTCATATCTGCTTCAAAATCGATATACTTATACATATATATTAGTCGCGTCATTTTGGCATTTTACCTCAAAAAAAGGTACAGGGTCAATTGACTTCATTTTTGTGGCAGAGTTCAGAAAGGCATTTAGAAAAAACAGTACTTTTTATTTTTTAGCGGAAATGTTTGGTTTAAATTTTGGACCAATAATTGGCCGATATTAATGGCCAAATTTAATTTAATGAATTGAAAAATTTGTTATCATACACAATATGCCATACAATTAGACGAAAATGGTTACTCTAGGGTTTTTGAAGTCGCTGATCACCAATCTGAAGTCCGATTTGGGGAATTCAAAATGGCGGACCGGAAATCGAACCATTTTCCATAAGAAATGACAATGGATATCTTGGCCTTGAAAATCTGTGCTAGGTGGTTTTCGAGGTTGCTGATTACGAATCTGAGGTCTGATTTGGTAAATTCAAAATGGCGGACCGGAAGTAGAGTTCATTTATCAAGAAAAACTCGTATCTTTTTCACTTTTGGACTGAAAATGAGTACTCGGGGGTTTCTGAGGTCTCTGATAACGAATCAAAGGCCTAATTTACGAAATACAAAATGTCGGACCGGAATAACACTCTATTTCTCCTGAAAACTCGTATTATTTTCTTTTTTGGGCTGAACGTGGGGGGGGACTCGGAGATTCCCGTTATCGCTGATAACGAATCTGATGTCCAGTTAGGGAGAATTCAAAATGGCGGATCGGAAGTAGTATATTTTTCAGGAAATACTTTTTTATTTTTCATACTTTCAGCCCGAAAAAGTAAAAAATACGAGGTTTTCCGAAGAGATTGACTGTTCCTCCCGTGTCCGCCATTTTGAATTTCGTAAATTGGACCTCTGATCCGTAATCAGCGACCTTAAAAACCCCTGAGTACTCATTTTCAGCCCAAGAACGAAAAAATATGAATTTTTCCTGATAAATTGACTCTACTTCCGGTCCGCCATTTTGAATTTACCAAATCAGGCCTCGCATTCGTAATCAGGGACCCCGAATCAGATTTTCAAGGGCAAGATATCCATTCTCATTCTTCGTATGGAAGATTTCCGGTCCGCCATTTTGAATTTCCCAAATTGGACTTCAGATTGGTGATCAGCGTTCTCAGAAACCCCCGAGTAACCATTTTCGTTTAATTATATGGCATATTGTGTATGATAACAAACTTTTCAATTAATTTAATTCAATTGGCCAATTATCGGAAAAGAAATGAAACCAAACATTTCCGCCAAAAAATAAAAGGTACTGTTTTTTTAAATGCCTTTCTGAACTCTTTGCAACAAGAATTAAGTCAATTGACCCTGTACCTTTTTTTGAGGTTTTCAGATTTTTCATGCTAAAATGACACAAAGAGTTTGAAATGTAAATAATACAATTTTTTCTCATATGTAGCCAACTTTATGGCGGACACTGTATAATCAGAATTCCGACGAAGTTACTAAATTAACAATCTTAACATTTTATGATAATATCTTTCCTATTTTTTTATAATTATTTAGCGACATCATTGCTGTTACAGGAAAGAACTGTTTGAGAACTACTGGAATTTCGTACGCATCAAATAAAATCTTACTTCAGACGTTTTAACGGCCATGACACAAGTCAGCTTAAATTGTACCCGACTTTATTTCCAAATAGACGTGTATCTTACTTTCTACCCTATCTTGCACAATAAGCAGAGTACAGAAACATCTGAGACTGCCCTTACCTTTTAAAATTCACACCGTGTATGCAACTATCTCTAGAGAAGACTAACGGTAGGTACATAAAACCTTTACAAAAAACTTCTAATTACTTGAAAAACTACAAATCCTTTTTCCTTGCAACCAGCGTACCATAAAATTCTATTTTTATATCTAAATGTTGCAGACTACTAAAATTAAACTAATTAAATCAGAAATAATGAGCTCCAACCATCACAAGAAAACGTAAAAATAAGGAGGAAAGACACTCCGCTTTTCAGCTCGCTCCCTGGCTAGGCTCCGACAGGCGTTGAGTGAAGCCCTACAAAATTTCAGTGTTTCTCGGTATTTTACCGTTCCATGGGAACGAGGCACCTACAGCAGCACGTAAAATCCGGCATTGTATTTTAATTCTAGCTCGTTACGAGGCGACGGCGTAACGGGAAAGTCTCCGTGTAGCATACGAGCAGTGCCGGGGCCAAGGGGGCCCACAAACCACCTGGAGGGGGGACAGTAGGTCCGAAATTTTTTACGTTACTACACTCACTTCCAAGGTATATTTTGTTAAAATTATTTTCTTAGGTAAAAATAGATAAAGGGTGTTCCTTAATGACGTGCTAATATTTCAGGGTGTGATTCCTTACGTCATTTTATGAAGAAAAGTTTATGTGAACATATGTCCCCAACGGCTTAAATTTTTTGCTTTAGAGTGTTGAATTTTTTTTTAATCGTTCTTTTCTAATATTTCGGAAAGTACTTTAGATATTATTTTCAGTTTTGGTATGTGTTAATAGGATATAAAATCACATATTTTAGTTAGAAAAGTTATTTCATCGCTACACCAGTGGCGACCTTGCGAACATGTCCTCTGATATTTTTTACAAAAAAAAAGTGGCACGCCACTGGCATTTTTCCATGTGGATATTTTTCCTGAGTAGTCTGATCAATTCTACATGGAAACGGTATCTTGCATTTTTCTCGTCAGACGCACAGTTCTTGATTGAATCAATTAAATTCAGATGCATTCATTTAGTAGTATTGACTCGGGTACAATTTAAACTGACTTGTGTCATGGCCGCTAAAACGTCTGAACTAACATTTTATTTGATGCATAAGAAATGACAGTAGTTCTCAAACAGTTCTCAGCAATGATGTCGTTAAATAATATTATCATAAAATGTTAAGATTATTAATTTGGTAACTTCATAATTTTAGTGGAATTCTGATTATACAGTGTCCATAAAGTTGGCTATATATGGGAAAAAAACTGTATTTTTGACATTTCTAAAAACTCTGCTGGGGGTTCGTATATGCATGTCCAACAACAAAAAATTACATTTTGACACATGTCATGTGATCACCGGTTTGGCAGGACTGTAAAAAATAGTTGACCGTGGTACCGAAAAGTGGGTCAAATTGTTAAGATATCGAAAAATTTTGTGAAGAAAAAGTGCATATAGAATACAACAAGGGCCCATATATCAATTCTGAAGCAGATATGAGGAAAATAAAAAAGTGCAAATTTTACCCCTACCATTAATTATCATAAACTCTTGTGTCTATTTCACAAATATTTGATTAGTTTCGACAAAAACTTTATGTATTTTAGTTGAATAAAGGTATTTGCATGTAAAAAAAAAAACGAAACCCCAATACAGTCTTTTTTAGAAATCTCAATAATACAAATTTTTCCCATATGTAGTCAACTTTACGACGGACAATGTAGGTATATAGGTTGGGGCACAAATGAAACTGATAACAAAAAATGAATTGCCCAATTCAGTCAATAACAATGAGTGATCAGAAAAAGAAATCAAAGACCAATATTGCTACAGTAAAGCAAGAGACACGAGAAGGTTTGGGCAATTCTTACCAAGAAAGGATAGGAAACGATGTCAGTAAAAATAAAATATTTCATATAACAAAAAAAAATCTGAAAACTCTATGAGAATAACGAAATAAATTATTTTTCTTTTAGCGGTAATAAATAAAAATTCTGGTTAACAAAATAAATATAAAAAAAATTAACAATAATTTTAAAAGAAATAAATTAAAACACTTCTGAAAGAACAACGCATTGACACATTTTCATAAACACTAAAATATTACACTTGAACAATTTATCTACTCGACGCACGTGTCACTATTCGTGTATTAATACATAACGTAAGAAAGTAGATTTTATTAGAGATAAACACGCGCTAGTAGTAATAAAAGACACATTTTTGAGAAAAATAAAGTATTAACAAAACTCGCGGCGCAGTTTAATAAAATAAAAATTTTGGAAGGAAAATTATTAACTTTTAATAATTAATCAAATAAAAAAAAAGTGGAAATGCTTGGGTATCGATCTCGAAACAACCCCATTTATATTTATTGCTGTTCGAGCTCTTACCGATTGAGCTACGCGATCGTGTTTATTCTGCTCTAAAACGTGTAATATCTACGTACTAGAAAATTTTAAGACAGTGGTTTGACATTGTTCGTTTGACGAATGAATATCCACTATTTACCACTAAAATGACTTAAATATTTCATATAAAGACGTTTTTCATATTTAGAGTGGTGTTAGTTCACGGAAATAAATAATATTCGTCGTTAAATCACGCAGTTTGAGAATCACTGAGCTTATGACTATGTTTCTCACTCCTCAGTGTACATTTCATATTTCTGTCTCAAAAGAAGTGGGAAAGAATCTTGGTAGACATACATTGACAATGTCTTTAGGCTATGGCTCTAAGTTTGTGTGCAAGAGATAGTGAAAACGTATGTGCAATATTAATTCATACATCGGTCTTTTTAAACTTGACTCGACTCTAATAACAGTAATTTTTGAACCCATAAATCTAGTTATCCTGGAATAAATGACGTTTTTATATAATACTAATACTAATTTATATACGTCCAAACCTTTATTTGCCTGGCCTATTGTTAAATTCAATGAATAATAAATAATAAACAAAAACAATGCCTTATCTAATATGCGCTATGAAAACTTACTCGTTATACCTAAAATGTCTAGTCGGTCTTATATCAAAGTCAGGCTACACAAGCTGGCCTGCATAACTTCATAAACCTCCCTTTTTATTGCTGGATGGCGATAACCCAACTCAAAAATTAACAGCCTGACAGTGGGTGCTTCCTAACGTTCTCTATACGCAAGACTCACGTTTACTTCGATCTCTTTAACGTATGCTGAACCAATAAAATTATATACATACAGTGTGTTCCAGGATAGATGCAACAAGAGGTGTAATGGACCAAAAATTTTGGAATGGTATTTGGGGATTGAGTCTTGCTTATTGTAAAACTAAAGTATTCCAAAAATTACTTGATTTGGTGTTCTACAGGGTGTTTTACAAGCAACAGTTGTAAAAATCACCACTAATAAAGTACCTTTATTTTTCAAAATATGAAAAAATTCCACTAAGAAAAGTTATTTAGAATGCACTTTTATACCTCTGTACCAAATTTCAGGAATATAATATTATTTTTTTGAAACTTCCCATTTTTTCAATAAATTAGTATTTTATTTTGAACCATGAATTAATATTTAAAGTTATGTAAAAGTTAAAAGTAGGCTATGAGAAAAGCCGTGGATACACATTTATCATTTATTATTGACATATCTGTCAAACGTAGTCAATATTATCCTTAACTTCTGTTTCAAATTAACGAACCAAGCATAAAAAATTAAGTGAAAATGGTAGTCACAGTGCGTGGAAAAATTTATATTGTGCAATGCTACGGAATTAGCGGTGAAAACTCGCTAAGAGAAGTGGTAAGCCAATTTAATTTGAAATTTCCAAACACTGCTTTGTCATGTAGTCAGGCTATGAGAATAATTAAAAAGTTTCTGGCTACTGGTAGTGTTCTTAACATGAAAAGAAAAATAAAGGCATATGATGAAGACAATGTTGGGCTATTATAGCTCATGTCTCTGTTATAGAAAAATCTAGGATGCCACTAAGAGAGAGGTCAGCTCTTAGTAATATTAGCAAGTCTGAACTCCAAAGAATTTACAAGGCAAAGAAAATTAGGGCATATAAAGCAAATTATAAACATACGCTTGAAGAGGGAGATGACGGACGTAGATTGGATTTTTGTTTGACCATTGAGAAAAAATCATGGAAGAGAGATTTTTCGTCATTTCATGATTTTCTCAGATGCATCCACATTCACAACCAATGGTGTTGTTTCATCTCAGAATTATCGGTTTTGGGCTTCTGAAAATCCAAATTTTAAAATTCATTGTAGAAGACAATATTATAAAAAAGTAAATGTGTGGTGTGCCTTTTCTTATCACGTTGGAGTTATTGGACCTTATTTCATTAAGGGAAGGTTAAACCAGCACACTTATTTACAGCTTCTTCAAAGATTTTCTGAAGAACATTTAAATATTTTAAGAGATATGCCTTTAGTTCATTTTCAACATGATGGTTGCCCTGGCCACTCCACAGAAATGGTTAATCGGTGGTTGAATTTAAATTTTGGAGAAAATTGGATGGCCAGGAATGGACCGATCAAGTGGCCGGCGAGATCCCCAGACCTATCAATATTGGATTTCTTTTTATGGGGTCGCCTCAAGCAGTTGGTTTACGCTGTACCACTTCCTAACGATGTAGCAGTATTGAAGCAGAGAATTACAAATGCCGTAAACTCCACCCCGTTAGATCATATACGAAACAGTTTCAAGGACTTCAGGTGAAGGATCGAAATGTGTGTGGATGTGGGTGGTAGCTACGTCGAATAATAAAAAAATTGTAAACATTGTTTTGTATTGGTCAATTATTAATTTGTTTGTGAATCTGTTATGTTTTTGAAATTTATTACTTGTTATAATTTTTAAACCTCATTAATCTTCTGTTAGTAATTGTTTCTTGTTTTACAATTAGTTCGATTAACATTATACCTTCTTACATCTCGTATATTCAATTTCTTATTTACCAATAGCCTACTTTTTGAGATGATTAACATTTGCTCTTACACAACTTTAAATATGAATTCAACTCTTAATTCGCAAAAATGGGAAGTTTCAAAAAAATAATTTTATATTCCTGAAACTTGGTACAGAAGTATAAAATTGCATTCTAAATAATTTTTCTTAGTGGATTTTTTCATATCTTGAAAAATAAAGGTACTTTATTAGTGGTGATTTTTACAACTTTCCTTATAAAACATCCTGTAGAACACCAAATCAAATCATTTTTGGTATACTTTAGTTCTACAACAAGCAGGACTCAATCCCCAAATACCATTCCAAAATTCCAAAATTTTTGATCCATTACACCTCTTGTTACATCTATCCTGGGACACACTGTATATAAAAAAAAACAAAATAAAGCTTTTATAAAAAAAAATATACTACGTAAAAAATAATTTTTAAATTTATACATTTGGAAAGCAAAGGCTTTGGAGGCGATCATATACCACTATTCTACAGTTACATTGTTCAATAGACCGCCCCTAAAGCTTTTAGTTTCCAGTAAAAAAAATATTTTTTCCTTCGTAGTAGATACATTTTTTTAAATAAAAGATTTTCTTTAAAAATTTTTTTTACATAATTTTATTTTCTGCTTTTTAATCATTACTTATTTTACAGACAGACAGACAGCAGTAAAAAAACCTTTCGTTTATTTATAATGACGTTACATAGTTTATGTTTATCGTGCTTTACTCGTCAAATCTTTTCATTTGATATCCATATCAAGAGGGCTGTAAGAAAATGGTAATCCGCCATCTTGGGAGTCCGCCATATTGGATTTAGAACGATACTAGATATACTATATTGCAATGTCACCGGACCTACCTACATACGTGTGCAAAATTTCAAAGCTCTAGCTTAATTAGATTTAGTCGAAATTTTGATTTCAATATTTGTAACTGACAGACAGAGATACAGACAACAAAGCAAGTTAAATAAAAGCTCTTTTTTATGTTTACCAAAGTTTGGTGACAATGAGGCAAACTGTAGGCTGTATTATAAAAAATGGACACTTCCAAACATCTGCTCTTTATTATTTGTCGAGTGTATGAAGAAAACTGTTTCTCTTCTCTTTAACTTCAAGAAACCCGATTCATATATTTATACGATTTTCTTAAAATTGCATTGCAGTTTTCATATTTTATCCGGTAAAATTTTATAACAAAGTTATGTTATTTATTACGTTATAAGACCGTCAAAATGGGGCACTGCAGTCATCAATCAGGAATTGCGAGCTGGCACATAATGTGGTATATTAAATTGGCTATAAAATGATTGGGTAACTCCGGTAATTCATATCGGATTTTGCAGGTTTCAATTTCGACGACGTAACAATAGTGTAAGGATACCAATAATTTGAAACAATCAGGACACATAACTTTTGCTTTCTCTAATAACGTTATAAGAAAAAGGTAAATAAATGTACAATAGTATATACAGTGACAGATCAATATGTAAAAAATGACTCATTAAAAAAATGTTTCTCTAGAAATAACAGGGATTGAAACATATTCTTTATAGGATTTGGCAAACAGCAGAAAAAAATAACTATCTATGAGAACTAAAAGAAAAACTATGTGTAAAAATATTAATGAAATCTTTGCATTTTTCCGATAACCTGAATTCTGGTTATGCTAGCAAATTAAAATCCTAAAATGAATTTGTCTAATTTCTTATTTGAAAATTCTCATTCTAACACTAGCATCCACACAGTCCCCTACGGCCATGCAGATTAAACTAGCATCTACATAACCCCCGACGGTAATGAAGATTCAGTTAAAAGTGAGGACAAAGACCTAAAATGAATTTATCTACCTTATCTTAAAAATTTTTCATTCTAATTGATTACATTTTTATGAAATCATTCTGTTTCTTGGAAATGCTTGGCCTTTGCAACGTTTTTCGCCCTTATTCTAGAGCTCGTCAGACAGACATAAAGTCATTCATGAAATATAGAAATAAATAAACCAATGCTAATGCTACATAAACAAAAACTTATTGTTTCAGTCACACATCTGGATGTGACTGTTGTTTATTTTATATCACCCACTTCAAGAAGGGACGGATCCAGGTATAGATCCCACGGTCAAGCAATACGCTTTCTTGGGTTCTTTATATACACTATTTTGTGTTGCTTTATTCAACCAACATAATTCAATTAAATATAAACTACATGAAATAGCCAGACCCGCGCTAATTTATATCAATCAATACAGAATCGTATACGCTTTAATTCAATACAATTTCAACGTCTTGTTGCCGCTTTATCCGGATTCGACACACTTTGAACTCCTTTTTTTATAATAATATAACTGTTGTTATTAAAATAAAGATTTTTGAAACAAAAAAAAAATGTAATAATAATAATAATAGACCAATATATGTAATTTGTAACTTCTGTAGTCTTAGAAATATTACTTCATGATAGAATATATCATTCAATTAACACCAAAATCTCTATTAATCAACATGGATTTATGAAAGGACGTTCAACAACAACAAATTTATTCTGTGTAACTCAATATATTTCTGAATCCTTAGATGGACGTGGGCAGGTAGATGTCATATATACCGATTTTTCCAAAGCGTTTGATAGACTTGATCAGCAGTTGTTACTTAATAAATTAAAAAAAATCGGCTTCTCATATTCTTTGCTCCTTTTGTTTAAATCTTATTTAATGAATAGGTGTCAGTACGTTGCATTAAAGGGGTTTAAATCGATAGAATTTGCTGCCACATCTGGAGTTCCCCAGGGATCTATTCTGGGGCCTTTGTTTTTTTAACATATTTATTAACGACATAGTGAACGAAATTAATTTGCCTCACCTTTTATATGCCGACGATCTAAAAATTTTCACAATAATTGATGAAATCGATGACTGTTTTCAACTTCAGACTTCTCTTGACAAAATAAACACCTGGTGTATAGTAAATAAATTATTCATGAATCCTAGTAAATGTAACGTAATGTCCTTTTCTTTAAAAACATCACCTTTTATTTTTGATTACAGGTTAGATAATGTCATACTTCAAAGACTTATAACATTTCGCGACCTCGGCGTAACTTTTGATAGTAAATTATCTTTCACTGATCATATCGATACCATTGTGTCTGAAGCCTCCAAAGCCAGTGGATTCATCGTTCGTACTAGTCGAGAGTTCACTAATAGTGATACTCTGAAAATTCATTATCAATTCTTCGTCAGATCGAAACTCGAGTACGCATCGCTAATTTGGAATTCCAGTTATGATGTTCACAAGAATAACTTGGAGGCAGTTCAACGTAGATTTCTTAAATTACTGTGGTTCAAATCCGACGGTACCTATCCAGTGATTGGTTTTCCGCAAAGTAACTTGCTTGAGAGATATTCTATGACTACTCTTGAGGATAGGCGTACGTACTTTTCTCAAGTATTTTTGTTTAAATTACTACACAATGATTTTGACGCACCCGAAATAATTAGTAAGCTTAATTTTCTCGTTCCCAGATTAACCTCTCGTAATCACCAAGTTTTCTATTTACCTACGCCGCGTACCAACGTACTGAATAATTCACCTTTATATACGATTTGCAGTACTTCTAACAAATTATGTAGCGACTTAGATATTTTTAATTGCAGCCTTAGTGACATAAAACAAAATGTTCTAAATTAAATAACCAGTGATTGTCTTTGTTTTTCTTAATTTACTTTGAATCACATATGTGTATATATGTATATATAGTTTTTATATTTAAACATTTTCTATGTTATTTTTTCTCTCTTCGTATCATTAGTTATTCATAGTTCGTACATTTAAGTAAATTTTTTCTTCATTTTACTTTCTTTCTATGTTGTTGTATATTATGTAATTAATGCTTTGTATGCCTTTATTCCTGTTCTGTAATTGGGTATCTTACCTGTTGAACAGTGTATGCAAGAAATAAATTAATTAATTAATTAATTAATAAAATAAAATTAATCTTGTTTTAAATAAAAACAAAATTAAATGAATTATTTTTGTTTTCATTTATAATTTTTTTATAATCATGTTTCAACTTAAAAAAAAAAATATTTGTTTCTTTTCTTTAATACTTTAACATTTTTCAATCACAAATAGACGTGGATTATGCCTACTGGTGACACGACTTAAAAAACGCATTTTGCACTCCATATCAGAGGTGGTGTGGAAAGGAGTGTGCGTGTCATGAGAAACACAAACGTTACAACTCTCTGAATCGAATTTTCTCGAAAACCGTTAGTATTATGAAAAAAAAGTAATATTATGTTTTTTGTAGGCAATTTTCTAAGCTACAAATTTGATAACCACTATTTTTTCGATAATTTTCGAAATTGTCGCGAAAAGCCGTTTCTTGTGACCTTTGACCCCGAGTTATATTTTTAGCGGCACACACATCGGTGGGGACTTTTAGGATGTCGATTAGAACCACAAAAGGAAGGTTCATGCAAAAATCCAGCTTTCCCCTAGTCTTTCTACTCTGCAATGTCTCTGTTCCCTGTATTACAAGTCTGGACAATGACTGGGCCAGTAAAAAAGATTAATGTTGTGTTCTTGAAACCATCAGCAGTATGAACGGAACAATTATTTTGACTCATTAGTAGGAAATAATTGTACACGGAAGTGAGCACATTATTATCTAATACCTTAATATACTGTTATGCATTACAACCCCCTATGATACGCCTATGTCTAATAGTGACTGGAAACTTGTAGAAAGAGATAGAGTTTTCTAGAGTGTGGTGGGAGAAGAATCTCGATTGTATTCTGGATTATTCTGGAGGCAATTTCAGAGTATATAAGGCGCGCTTACCGGCGGGAAAAGAAGAAGTTTTAGTAAAGTGAAGTTGGTAGCGAAAAAAGTGGGGTTAAATATCAAGTAAACAAAGTGTAACGGTTATTTTGAAGTATTGTATAGTCAGTAAATTATTAAATAAAGTGTTAGTGGTTTACCCCTTGTTAAAATTATTTAGAACCCACAGATTCATACAGGATGTTTCCTAAAAGGGTGCAAACGCGTAACAATACATTTCACTATGAGATCGTTCCTCAATATGCCACCAAGCCCTAGGACCATGTGCAAAATATCCAGGCCCACGTATTAACGGAAAGTCTGCCACTTTTGTCATCGCTGGATATACAGGGTGTAATTAGTTTCATGTCATTAAAAAAACTGGTGGTAGGGAACGACAAGACAAACAAAAAAACCTTATATAACATGGGGTCTAAAGCTCATAGTTTTGGAGAAAAAAATAAACAAAAATTTCGCAAATTTTCAATAACACTTTTTGAGAACTGCTGGAATATTGAGGTAGGTTTAGATCTAGATCTGATCTGAAGAAAACTATACTCTAACTCTCCCTTGTGCAATATTTTAGTTGCTGTAGGTGTTTCGTTATGTACACTCGTCCAACTCGCCGTTCGTTGTTTTTGTTATTTTCGAATTTCGCGTCATTGTGTATTTATAGTTGAGATGTATTTTATTGACTTACCGTTCAAGTTGTCAAGTTCTTGATTACGTACAGACACAACTTACTTGTTCGTTCTTTTTGTATTCCTTTTTGGCTTTTGTACCAAGTTTCTATTTTATTTTTCTTTAATGACAACGTTAGTTGATAGTTTAGTGTTTAGTGTTGAACGAAGTGCGTATGTATTTAATTCGACGTACCGAACTGTGTATTGATACAGATGCAGAGATTTTGAATCATTTAGGTAGGTAGTAAGCTTTTAACCCAGGACACTCATTTATGTTACAAATGTTAATAAACCACATTTAAATTTTCTAAATTATAAACAATCCAATATTTCGTTCCAAATTAAAAAACACACATGTAAAAAAATGCTCTGTTTAAACCTCTATGGCCATTATTTGCTTGCAATTGTGCACGAAGAGAGAACGAATTATTTACCTCTTTAAACTTGCCTTAGTTCAGTTGAGGCGGTACATCAAAGGCGGTCGATGATTCTTTGACACCGCGTGTGCCGGCGAGCACTTTTTTATGACAATTTAAAAGTTGTTAATTGGGAAGTACAAATCCATCGACCAAGAAAAGCAGTGGTTCTCAATAGTTGTCTACCGTAATATTAAATATGTTAACCTATTAAATATGTTAACCTAGATCAGTGTTTTTCAAAGTGCCCCTAGAAAAGTCATAAAGGTTTTTTGTTTGTCTAGTCGGTCCCCATCAGCAGTTTTTTTAATGACATGAAACTGATTACACCCTGTATATCTCTCACCGAATTGAGTATTATTATTTTCTCTTACTCGCCGGCGACCAGTACGACTCGATCCAGGAAAATTAGTTTCTTCGCCAGCTTGAATAACTGAGTACAATGAATGTTCCCTTCATGTATTCACCAATTGCAAGTCTTGTTCATTTGATATCTTTCGTCGCGAGTCGGCCTGATCCAGGATTTCTACGTTTATTCTTCACTTTTTAAAATATTAAATACCGAATTTTTGTTAATGTTATAACGTAGTGCAATTTCTCTCATTGATCGACCATCTTCTGCTTTAGCAATACCACCAGCTTTAACTAAATCACAAATATTAAAGTTGGATGAATACAACTAAATTTTAGCAAAAATACGGTATAAACTTTGTCCTATTTATTGTTCACGGTTTGCAGCATGACAATACAAAATTCAAGTTGGTTCGTTTATTTAACAATTGTGAAATATTTTAAACTTGGCAATGTGATTAGTGATCACGCTGATTGATGCGGGAAAAACGAACCATTGAATAGAATAAGATTTCTGCGATCAAATATCGATGACCGACGCGGCGTATAGTTTGTATAGCCAGGAAACACGCTCCTATCGGGTTCGGTTTCTTTAATAGTAAGCAATTAAAAGCGGCGATAACTGATTCTAGTTGGGCGGTCCACAAGAACACCATTTGCATGCGCGCTGAGAACAATCTGAGGACAACGCTTAATATTCACGAGAGGCAAAAAATAGAATTCGTTTAACAAAATTAATAATGACGAATCAATATGGTTGTTTATTTCACGTGGATCGAAAAGGGTACGTGAAAAAAATTACTTCGTGTGTCCAATAAAATTATAAAGATAAATATTTGGCCGCGTCTAATGCTTGTTTTTCGTTTCAAACAAGTTTTGGAATATTGAACCTCTCAGAACTAGTCTGTTACTTAACCATAACGCAAATGTCAGCAAAGCTACTTCGAGTGGACTGAATTTACATAACGCAGTTTTCAATCGAGGTATACCCACAGCAGTGTATTGTGAAAAATATTCATAAATATGCTATACCGGGTGGCCCAGCCTGTAGAGGCACTTTTATAACTTTTGAATGAAAAAAACAATTATTTTGAAATTTGGTGCAGTGATATGGAAAAAAACCCCAATTGTTTAATGTAAATATCCAAAATGGCTGACTTGTGGGCAACTCTGCTGGGCGACCAGGAGAGAGGAAATAACCCTGTGAACCAAGGTTTTTCGTTGCCTAACATCGATACGGACAATACTTGTCACATAGTTTAATTTAACATGACGTCATTCTTGAGTTTAGTTTATATTTCCTAAGGGTGGTTCGCCCTCCCCCTATAGGTACAATTTTAATTTACAAGAACGTCAAATTTTTAAACGGAACAACCTAAGGGTTGGATAATGTCCAACCCTTAGATATTATATTGACTAACAATTTTTTTCAGTTTTTAGTTTCTATCATAGAAGGCGGTGATACGTCAAAATTGCCAAAAATTGGTCTATAAATACCTGTAAATCATTATCTCTTCAAATACTGAAATACGATTTATGTACACGATAATATATATACAGATTCAGCAAATTTAGTTTAAGGTACGTAAACTTGTTTCTGCGCAGATAAACCACGCCTTGTCGTAGAACAATGCAGGGCATTGGTATAAAACAATTGCGCCATCGCTTGACCGCGTCG
The DNA here is from genome assembly GCA_963583905.1 of Stenurella melanura. Taxonomy (NCBI): domain Eukaryota; kingdom Metazoa; phylum Arthropoda; class Insecta; order Coleoptera; family Cerambycidae; genus Stenurella; species Stenurella melanura. Next base: position 123,112,941 of record OY757316.1, on the reverse strand, counting down.
AGTTGAGAACAGCGCACCCATTCTGCTTTTAATAGCGTAGCTGTTTAGACGTGTGTGAATAAAATAAATTAATCTCAATTTATTAAAATGCCGTGTACAATTGCAGAAAAATTGCAAATTGTGAAGTGGTACTTCGGGGGCCATTCCACTGATGACACAATAAATTTATTTATTGTGGCATATCAAGACCGACCAGTCCCCTCAGCTAGCATAATTTCATCCGTTATTAAAAAATTTGAGAATTTCGGGTGAAACGTGAAATTCGCGAAACTAATGTTCTAGCAGGCAAATTACTGATGAAGTTGACATGAAGGAAAGAACTGTAAGAAGTATTTTGAAAAGAAATGGGTACAGTTGTTTTAAAGTTCAAACAACGCAAGAAATATTTCCCGAGGACAATTCCAAACGGATGGAATTTTGTGAAATCATGATAAATAAAGTGAATGAGAATGAAGACTTCTTAAAGAATATATTGTTTACAGATGAATCATTCTTTTCATTACATAGGAAACACAATCCATCCGTAGTGCGATATTGGTCTCGGAAAAATAAACATTTAAGTGTTGCTGTGCGAACTCGGTCTCCTCAAAAGTTGAACGTTTGGACGAGAATTTTAGACAATTATGTTATAGGCCCACTGCTAATCGATGGCGATTTAAATGGTAATAAATATTTAGAGCTTTTACAAAACCAAATAATTCCTGCAGTTCATAATCTTCCTGTCAACTTTGACGACATTTGGTTTTAACAAGACGGCTGCCCAAGTCACAATACCTTAACTGTTATTAATTCTCAGGAAAGAACATTTCCCAATCGTATAATAGTTACGAGGGGAATGATAAAATGGCCCCCCAGGTCACCTGATCTAGCACCCCATGATTTCTTTCTGTGGGGCTTTTTAAAGGAAACCGCGTACAAATATGCGTTTGAACGAGCCAATAATTTAGTTGAGTTACGGGAAAAACTTATCCAACTTTGTGCAAGCATTACTCCAAATCAACTCAATGATATGAAAGGTTCATTGTATAATCGGTTTGGCTATTGTTTGGCATAAGAAGGTGGTTTGTTTGAATCCTTACTTCATTACTTTATTGTTTGATAATTATTAGTTGATTTTAGAGTCTGAGGGTTATTTAATTTTATTTTAATGTCCTATTTTTGTAATTTAATAAGAATAATTTATTTTTTGATAAATATTAGTTGATTTTAGTTTCCGAGTTATTTAATTTTAATTTAATGTTCTATTTTCATATCGGTTTTAATAAGAATTATTATTTTATTCCCATAGCATTTATGGCTAAAAAAGAAACTGCAGAAATGCTTTCAATGCAAGAAATTATTATTTGTCAAAAATATGACAAATAACTTCTTCGCTTTTGACGAAGAGATATTGTCTCGTTTCGTATTAGAAATTATTACCTACCTCCGCAGCGATCCTTAGTTCATGCAGGCTAAATTCAATTCATTATGTACCTCTGCTTTCACGATTTATGGAACTAGCGGGGCGTGGTCAATTACATCATTATTCCTAAACCCTAAACTGCATTTTCCGAATCTATATATATTTGTTCCACAAATCCTGAAATTACGAAATTATAATAAGTTGTTTATTTAAACTGCATTAACTGATAGCCCAGTCGTCAGGGGTTTTAAGGCGTCACTAAATGTAAAAAGATATTAAACATAATATATAGGTAATAAACAAATAAACATGGTATACAGGTGATGAAATGGAAAAACTGCCCAAAATTGAAACCGATTGTTTCAAGGAAACGACATACAGGGTGAGCAAACTATCCCTTCGGACCTCTTTTCTCATAACGCGCAAAAAAAATTATTACCCCGAGATAGGGCCCTTCCCAGCACTCCACCGTAGATGGATATTTACTTGTGGAGCGGTTAATAAATAAAAAAAAATGAAAAGAAAGGGAAAAAAGGGAAAAAATACAAAAATAAAAGCTGCCAGATTCAGAGACACAAGAAGCAGAAAACTTAGAAGAAAAATAAGGAGATGACGATAGATGGAAACTTAAAAGAAGCATGGAAACTGAAAAGAAGCATGTCGCAAACAACTGCACCACACCCCAGCCAATGATGACAAATGGAAACTTAATATAAGCTTGGAAACTTAAAAGAAGCATCTCTCAAACACCTACACTTCCCATCCTATATTCCCACCCCATGCGTCATGCAGTTCTCGCTGCTGACAACAAGTACGTCCAATGTCCAACCCGGCGTATGCAGCTGGTCCGGCGGTATATAAAACATCCGAGATTTGGTTCCGGCACGAGGTTTGGCCATCCGTTGGGCGTGTTCGACGGAGGACCAAGCTGCGTGTTGGAACGAACCTCCATGGATGCCCGGAATTGGCAGCAATGCCCACCATACGCTGGCAAATCAATCAATCAATTAATAAACATTTTTTTGGTGTAGAATACAATGAAAAAAGTTTACAGCTGTAAAGTGCCGGCGACCCTTAAAAATATATTGGCCGAAATTTGGTCTTTGGCCAATAACTCAAAAAATCAAAAAATATATCAAAAAACGAATAATACTAGGCGATAGAGGATTAAACTTGTTGTAACTTTTGAAGTAATTAATGAAATTGAGCTCAACAAAACTTAAATGAAATAAGAAACATGTGACTATTGGATTATTATATTTTCAAATAAAAAATGAATGTATGTAGAAATATTATATATTTATATGAAGTCGGAACATGAAGAGATTTCCAATGAAATCTGTAAAAGCTCTAGCATTTCTACAATTTTTAAGATAGCCCAGTTGTTTCCCGTAGACCCAAAAAAATTCAAACATTTCCTACGGTTTATCGTGCAATATACAAAATGAGGTCATTTTCGAAATGTACAGTGTGTAGCTTTACGAATGAAATCAGGATTAGCCCGCAAATTTTCACATTCTTCGAGAATTCTTTCTATTAACTCTTCTCTCGTGTTTACAGGGATTGCGTAGACTATGTCCTTTAAATAGCCCTAGACAAAAAAATCAACTGGAGTAAAATCCGGTGAACAGGGTGGCCAAGTTCTTGCACCTAATCGACCGATCCACCGTTCAGGATAATTATTGTTTACCCACAAACGGTTCTCAACAGCAAAATGTGCAGGAGCTCCGCCCATTTGAAACCAGCATTCATTTCTTAAATTAAGAGGAATAACCTCGAGATATTGAAAAAAATGGTTATTTAAAAAATCATTAAATAAGGGTCCATTTAACTGGGGAGGAAGGATGTGGGGCCCACAAAAAGTCCCGTCTATAACACCACACCATACATTAACGCTAAACTCCTGTTGAAATGCCCTAGGGCGAATTATATGAGGATTCTGAAGAGCCCAGATTCTTAAATTATTAAAATTAACCGATCCATTATGGTTAAAGGTAGCTTCATCAGTCTAAATAATTTTACTTCCGAAATCGGGTTATTGTTCCATGGCATTTATAAACCAATTACACAAATTGATACGCCTTTCGGGATCACCTGGTTGAAGGCTTTGGACTGGCTGCATTCGAAAAGCTTTCCTGTGGTCTCTTTCCAGAATCCGAAAAACTCTGTTTTTGGAAACATGCACAGCTTGCGCACGCAGCTGTTGGACCACTCTTCTGATACTTAATTTATTATTATTGTTTTATTTGGCCAAAATCATGTTTTTAAATCGCCCATTTCGCTGTTCTTCATTTCTTGGACCTCTTTTAAGTCCAACATTCTGGGTGGGTTCGAATAAAAACATCTTTAGATGGTTTTATTCTATTAGCAAATCTTCTGCGATATTCGCGTACCGCGGCATTCGCGTTTCCATTACAATATCCATAAATAAAATGAATATCCGCGTACTCCACATTACTAAACATGACCATTTTTTACTTTTAAACACTGTTTCCAAAAGGAAATAATAAAACTACAGAACAATGAACTACAGAAAACCAAAAAACAACAATGTTTTATTGTCATTCTGGCATTGCATACTAGATTATTTTTCAATTGTTACAAACATTACAATCACGGCACACTCCTGCATACCAGGAATGCTGGTAATAATGGTTACTAATTAATAAAGTTCAGATAAGATTTTCTCAAAAACTGATAATTTTAGAGAAAAAACACAAGATGCTTTTTTTGTGTAGAAAACTTCAATTTTTAAGTCCTGCTCATAAATCAATTTAAAAGTGTCACACAATAAAGTTGGGGCTTAATTATACCTAGCCCCCCCCCAGTTTCACCCGCTCCTGAATGATTTTCGTACATACTTGTAATTTTTTCTTAAAAAGCATAAAAAGTTAAATTCCTGAGTAAATTATCATTTGTTTATCTTTAGACGTTTCGAAAATATTCATAAAAAAACATTTTCAGGAGAATTACTTGAACACCCTGTATCTCGGAAACCAATCACTTCCCGACCCATGTTTATAGGAACTTTTTTCTTATTTTGAAAAGTTGTATTACTCGGTGAAGTCTGGCCTATGCATACCCAAATGTGGTTCAGCCATATTATAAAAAATAATTTAATGTTCAATGACTGCATGTAGGTAGTTCCACCGAGTAGTATGATATAAAGATATATTTCTATAAATACTGGAAATGTAATCTGTTGATAAGTACAATATAGTAAATAGCTACAAAGCGTATACAAAATGTATTTTCATATTTGATTAGGAATACTTTAGATAATACTGCACTTCATCGACAGGAAAATTTTCTTGATTTACTTGGCTAATAACAACTTTGCACAATACAGTTCCAAACTGAAAGGACCCACTGAAACATTGTTTTTAATTGGAATTTAGCCGTGTATTGTGCGTAATTAGAAAGCCAAATTCGTGTACACATAAACTTGACACGGATATTTACAGTTTCCAATTTATTTCGACACTTATTTAAGTACATGCCATATTAAGGTGATATGGCACGTTTCAAACACTGCTGTACGGCAGCCACTATGAAATGAGTTACGTGCCTGTACATTGTACAACCGCATGCATTTCTGACAAGGTAATCCGAGGCCGTTTAAAAAACCTCAATGATATTGTGTACTGGAGTGCGTCGGATATAATAAATTGGAGCAAAATTCAGATTTTTTAGCAGACTTTTAAAATGCTGAAAGAGGAGAAGATCCTCCATTCTACCAGTGCGTACGTCTTACTTCCACATCCACGTAGTGACGTAGTGGATTGGAAGTAAAAAAAAATTCAAGAATTTTACTTCCCTCGCATATCGAAGAAAAGTATTGTATTCGAGCAAGAATCACCCTCCGAGATTTTTTCGGATTCTCACGTTTCAGATCATGTAGATTAGGAATACATAGGTTTTTCAATTCCGTCAGTCTGTCTGTCGGTCTGTTGGTGCATTAACTAAGAAACTACTTGACGGAGAACAGTCAAATTTGGTAGGTAGCTGACGCCACTGCCACCGAAAAAATGGTCAGACTTTCACTGGAAAATATACAGGATGTACCTTCTAAAGGGAATAGATAACGGAAACAATTTTTTTTCGCTCAAATTTAAAATTTACACGTTTCGTGACATTCTAAACTTATTTTTTTTTTAATTAATTTTAAATAGAAAAAAATTCTGAAAATATGAAAATTTTGAAAATTATTTATAAAATGGGTGATGGAAACATTTTTTTTTACTCAAATTTAAAATTTCCAGATTTCGTGACATTCTAAACTTACTTGAAAAACATTTTTTTTTGAAAATTTAAAATTGAAAAAAATTTTGAAATTTCGAAAATTTTGTATAAAATGGATGACGGTAAAACAAATTTTCAACTCAAATTTAAAATGTCCATGTTTCATGACATTCTAAACATATTTCAAAAACAATTTTTTAGAAAATTAAAAAAAAAATTGGTAAAGTTATTTACACAGAACTTCCCTCGTTATTTGTGCATGGCGGTCACTCTAAAAAATTATTAATTACGAAATGACATTGAGAATACAGATCAGAATATAGTTATTGCTATTATTACAAAAAAAACCTGATAACTTTTGGTCCAAAAAATATACAGAGTGCTCATCCAACAACAAAAGTTCAATACTAAATAACAGGTGCCAAATATGGCTTGCGCAAATACCTTTACAAATGTCCACCATGACTGAATTATTTCTTGGGATGCCATTATTCAATAAAAGTATATAATAGGTGCATATGCCAAATATTATTGCCATCTGTCACATTTTCAATTCCACATTCACGTAATGGAGTGGAAGTATAGTGGTGGTTAAAAAATATAAAAAATTTTCAAAACTTTTTTTTTGAATAGGTTTAGAATGTCACGAAACGCGAAAATTTTTAATTTGAGCAAAAAAAATGTTTCCCTCTATTCCAGTGTTAAATTTTTTTCCAAAATGGTGAAAGGATGTGGCAATTTTTTTTTCCGAAATAGGTTTTAAATGTCATGAAACGCGGAAATTTTAAATTTGAGCAAAACAATATTTCGTCTATTCTATAATAGTGATAATTAGATTACCTAAACATGTTTTCAAATTTTTTTTTTAATTTTTCAAAAACATTTTTAAATTTGTTTGAATAATTTTAGAATGCCATGGAAACGTGGAAATTTTAAATCTGAACAAAGAAAAAAAAATTCCATCTATATTACCTAGTGGTAAAATTTTTTTCAAAATTTTTTAAAAAATTTAAATTTTTTAAAAAAATAGATTTAGAGCGCTATGAAACGTGGAAATTTAAAATTTTAAGAAAAAAAATTCCATCTATTTTAGTGGTAAAAATTTTTTCAAAAATGTTGGTAAAAAATTTTCAAACATTTTTTACTTTTAAATGGGTTTAGAATGCCATGAAACGTGGAAATTTTAAATTTGAACAAAGAAAAAAATTTTTTTTAGTGGTAATTTTTTTTTCAAAAATGGTGAAAAAAATTTTCAAAAATTTTTTTTTCAGAAATAGGTTTAGCGTGTCATGAAACGCGGACATTTTAAATTTGAGCGAAAAAACTTTTTTTTCATCTTGGTAAAAATTTTGTCAAAAATGTTGGTGAAAAAAATTTTCAAATTTTTTTTTCCCGAAATAGGATTAGCGCGTCATGAAACGTGGAAATTTTAAATTTGAGCGAAAAAAAAATTTTTTCACTATTATTCCGTTTAGACGGTCCACCCTGTATATTTTCCAGTGAAATTTCTACCATTTCTGCGCTGACAGTAGCGTCAACTACCTATCAAATTTGACTGCTCTCCGTCAAGTAGTTTTTTAGTAAATACACCAACAGACAGACAGACACACAGACAGACAGACAGACTGACTGACTGACGGAATTGAAAAACCTATATTTTCGTAATCTCCGTGATCTGAAACGTCAGAATCCGAAAAAATCTCGGAGGGTGATTTTTTCTCGAATACAATACTTCCCTTCGGTATGCGAGGGAAGTAAAAAATTGTTTTGAAAATTTTTAAAAATATATATTTTTTTAAATTTTTTTACCAAGACAGAACAGATGAAGGAAAAAACAATGTTTTTCTTCAATTTTAAAATTTCCACGTTTCATTATATTCTACACCCAATTCAACCAAAAAATGTTTTAAAAATTAAAAAAAATAAATTAAATTTTACCCCACCACTATACAGTAGATGACGGAAAAAAGTTATCAGGTTTTCTCTGTATTAATAGAGCTAACTACATGGCGATTATAATTCTCATGTCACCTCTTAATTAATAATTTATTAGAGTCTTGTATGAATAAAGAGGGAAGTTCTGTGTAAATACCTTTACCGAATTTTTTTGTTGAAATCAGGACCGTTCCTACCGGGAAAATTGTGTGTTCTACACGTAGGCGCCACATTTAGGGGGAATAATTTCGTCATGCAATACTCCCTAGAATTTAACGTACTGTATGCAGAAAAATGTGCTCTTTCAAATGACATTTTAAAAAATGGGGGTTGCCATTTAAAAAAATAGCTATGACGTCATAACTTAAAAAAATATTTGCAGCACTTTTTTTTAAATAAACAGATTGAGAAATGTATTTAAAAATCGACGGGTCTGCGCGAATTTTTGTCACTTGTTTTGTAACTATTTTAATGAATTTATTCCAACTTTACGTGCTCACTGTATAAGAATATATTGGCAAAATGAATTAGAAAAAAAGGTATTTCAGAATCTTATGAACCGCGAAATGCGCAAAAGACAAAGTTTGTTCTGGATTTACAAGTGTATTTTGAAAACACTGACAGCTACCTTGCTGTATACATAAACAAGAGGTCGGGATAAATTGTAAACAATAAATCTAATATTTCTAAGAAGTGTAACTGAGTCCACGAGAGGGATTTTGTCTCTGCGCATATGAAGGTCACAGCTCATGAGATTTTGAAACACCTCTATCATTGTAACGACTCCCGGCAAAGATATGAATAAATCTGTGGATCAACTGTACAAAGTTTACTAAGCCATCTTCTAACACTTTTTCTCTATGATACATTTTTTTATGAATTTTGTGATTAGTTCCATATTAAAGCTGAGACTTTTCTCTACATTTCATGTTATTTTAATTTTTTTTATGGACTCTGAATAATAAGAATTATCGATCGATGAACTCGGTCGTATGAAACTCCCGGAGAATTCTCATTTTTCGTGCATTTCGAAGCGGCTCAAAGCTATAAGTGGAAAACTCGATTTATCTTCTAATCGGCTTAAGTACGACAAACATTTGTAAAGACCTGTAGAGAAAGAGGCGAGATACGAAAACTTTTTTCTCTATTTTCATTATTTTGGCCGCTAGACCAAAAACACTGAAAATCAAAAAGTTTTTCCAAACTTTCTTGACTTTTCCCGGAACTTGAAAGTGCAAAGAATGCATCATCTCATTGTCCAGGTTATTACCTATTTAAATCCCGGAGATGATCCTTTTATTAATTTTTGTTACCCTAAATGTCTAATTTACCTGTACATACTATTGACTTCTTTTTTCACAAAAAATTAACCTGAACGCATTTTTAACGAGTCAACTTTAAACTGGTAATTTCTAGAGCACACTGCAAAAATTTCGTTTAAATTCCTAAAATTCCAAGTATTTATGTAATAATGTCCCATTTTCAATAAATGGACTATTAAATATTAGTATCGTTGAAAATTGATATACAAAACACAATCACCAAGCAGACCCTACACCAGTACCTGGAAATGCAATAAAATATCAATTATCCCTATTCCTTTGGCCAGTTTATTACCGTTCGAAGACAAACCAGGCAGATTTTATGCCCTTACATCGGAGTTAAGTACCTTTTACGTGCCGCTGAAAGCGATTCCCAAATTCCCGACCCGAAGAATAGAAAACAATCCGTTATAACGTTATAAGCTTTAGAAATGGGGATGAGGCCAAACTAACCCCGACCAGGGCTAATCTACCCTGGAGTAAAACGGTAAGGGACGAAAAAAGGTTCGTCGGACATGCAGCGAGAACTATTGTCAGATGTACCCTTATGCCAGTCTCAATGTGAGTTTGTTCAATGTGCAGAGTAGTGGCGGAGGCCCTTATGGCAGTGGCGTACTTGGGAAGAATTAGTTGGGGAGTATAAGGACGTCCGTAAAGTATGTGATGGTGCATGGGGGCTTTCCATCTTCCACAAGGCTGTAGTCTCATTTTTATCGATGACATTTTAGGGGCTATTTTGTACATAAAAACGAAAAATTGTTTGAAAATTTCAGTCGTCGGTTTTTGATACAAAAATATTTCAGAACTTTTGAAAAAAATTCTACTTATATTCTGTTTGGAACCGACAGAGAATAATATATCACTGAGAGAAAAATCAACCATGGGCGTACTACTATTTATATTCACGATTATATAAATTATAACGAAACATTCATTATTAATTTAATTGAACTTTGTAATATATTTTGATGTATTTAAGTATTTGATTTAAACAAGTAATAAATAGTATAACTCTTTATGTTAAACCGCTGCCTAAGGAATCACTACTTCCACATCCAAATTTTTCATCCAAGTCGCTTTAAAGGAAAAATCTTGACTATATTTGCACTCTAGTATGTGGAAATTATTGGTAATATAATTTTTAATAATTTGGGACAGGTGTCAGAAAAATTTGAAAGAAGTCTGAGCCCTTGGTTTCTAGTATATGCACCAAATCCCAAGTTTCTGTACTCTTACAGCTTACTTTACTTATTTTTCCTTTCTCTACTTATTTCCCCTTATTTACCTCTATTTACCTCCCAACCGTTCACCGGATATGTTCCAGATCTCGTTAAAGTATATACGTGTATAAAATTTCAAGTCAATATCTTAAACCGTTCCGAAGAAAACGTGCGGACAAAAAAAAAAAAAAAAAAGATCAGACAGACAGACCGACAGACAGACAGAACATATTTTTTTTCAAATTTAAAATCTTGACATTTCATGACATTCTAAACCTATTTCAAGAAAAAAAATTGATTTTTTTTTACGATTACTATACCTACTTCCAATTCACTACGTGGATGTGGAAGTAATAGTACTTGTTCAAATCAAATACTTAAATACATCCAAATATATTACAAAGTTCCAAATTGTCAATAAATTCAAATTATTAAACTGTAAAAAAAAACTATAACGACATATGAAACTGGACTATATTTCAAGATTATTCCGTTGAAGGGGTGGGGGGTAAGTGGTGGTAAATAGGGGTAAATGAGTAAAACAAGCTGGTGAGAGTACAGAAACTTAGTTTTGGTGTATATACTAGAAGCCAAGGCCTCAAATTTTTTTATAATATTTTCCATCCCCCCACCTCCCCACTCCATTATTAAAGGAGTTGATAGAATAAAATAGAGATATTCATTTGAAATTTGGTACACGTATATATTCTGCTGTGCTTAGCGAAAACGCAGTATCTACCAAAAATTTCAACAATGAGATTTTAGCATATACTGGCTTAAAATTCAGTTTTTTATCCATAGAACTTGACAATAAGGCCGTATCTGCCACCAAAACCATAGGTATAAAGACCCTTGTTGTGCCGTATCCAACGATAATGTAGGTTTATGCTTAGTAAAAATTCAACATCACATGCTACTTACAAAAAACTCGACATCTGGATGCTAGATACGGTGTTTTTCCAAAGCATGCATGAGTTACTGGGTAGTACGAAACTAAGCACGCGTTACGTGTTTTTGTGCCAAAACCGTGTAAGTTGCAAACAGCTGCAAACAGAAAATAAGCTGTTTTTCTCCATTATTGTACTCTTCACAAAACAAAGAATATATTGCATTCGATAGGCACATTTCTAAAATCGGTAACATTACACGCAGAGAAAAAAAATTCATATCACTGTGTTGGTGATCGAATTCTGAAAATATCCGTCCGTCTGTCTGTACGTCCCTCACGTTGGATATGTTACTGTTAGCTACTGTTTTTGAACAAAATATATCAATAAATAAAAAGTTATTCGTTTTTTAAATTTAAAAAAATATGTTTTGTAATTAACCTAAAAATGTCTAAAACTAATATTATTTACACAAAAAAAACTCTGAAGAGTATCCTATAGAATGTGCAACGATTATATAAAAAGTGCACTAAATCGAGTAAAGTGAAAAGAGTAACAAGCTAACCGTTATAGGTTAGCTTGTTACTTTTCTGTAGATACTGCGTTTTTGCCAATCACGGCGGTATTATAACGACATCTGGAATTACATTCTATTTTGAGATGATTACGTTGAAGGGTTGGGGGTTAAGTAGGAGTAAATAGGGGAAGATAAAGCAGGCTGGTAACCCAACAAACATTTCTAGTAACATGCGGTGACCATTAGTTTTATAAAGGGTCTATAAGTGTAACAGATTTGTATAATCATGTTACGAAGTTTTATACTGTTACTAAAGTAGTTGCGGAGTTATATAAGTGTTTTATAGCATGACTATTACTTACAGGTCTATAAGATGGTAACAGATATATTTCCGTTGCTACATTATAAAACTTAAAGTGGTTGCTACCAAATGGTACATAATAAAGTTATATAAGGGTAACAATTACTACATTATATAACTATTAATTGTTTAGGTTTATAGTGGTGTTAGTTGTTACAATTATATACATCAGTTGCAGATAGTAACAAGGTGCAACCTTTATATAACTCAAGAGCGCCAGTAGATACTATAAGACTTAAAAACTTATTAGTTGATTATAGGTTATGTTTTGTAAAGTAATTGGCAAGAGCAAACAAAATGTTTAATAATGAATTTGGCATTGCAAAATTGGAAGAAATTAAAATACAGCAGCACATTTCACCGAAAAGTTAAAAAAAACTTTTCAATCCTCTTGAATTCAGTTCCAAAAAATTATACTTTTGAAATTTAAGAAACTGAAAAGAATCAAAGAACTGCAGGACTGGAAGTCAAACGTTCTGGTGGACAATATACAGAAAACGTTCCTTTTGGCAATGAAAAACAGAATAATATCACGGTTGATAATGTTGATAATGATACTGAGGAGGTCACAAGTAAGAAATAGCGGCTTACTACTGAACAAGAAGAGGTTAATACTGTTGAACATTATGAAAACAGAAATAAGTGGTTTACTGAACTAGAAGATGATGATAAGTTTTCTCAGTAGCATGATTTGGAAACAGACGATGAGAAAAATGAAAAGATGCGTAACGAATTAAGGATGTGGGCAAATATGTTTAATATAAAGCAGAACGCTTTAAAAGCACTATGTAACATTTTTAATAAACGTTTGTCAAATGTTTTTCCGAGGACATTGCTGGAAACGCCTGTGATTGGTTGAAAATTAAATAACAATTGTTCCAGCCAATGGCAGGCCAAATCACCATTATTTACACGAATTAATCGCAAAAAATTGTCTACTGATGGTGTTATAAGATTACCAAGAGTTGCCTAATAAAATTTAAAGATATGTAATATTTCAAACAGTTATATTAAAGTAACCAATGTTTATAACAAAGCTTAAAGTTATATTACATTTCTTAAAATACATTAACTGTTGATAATAAAACATCGGCCATAAGTTTGGCAGACATCTTACGGCAATGAGTAATCATTATTTAAAATTAAAAAATGTGTATTAAAAACTCAAAATTTCGTAACAAATGAAGTGCAATTAGTCATAATTGCATGTACAAAACATATTTCTGTACTATTTTCTAAAAAAATGTGTCATTAAAATTGTCATATATTTTTTTTATTTAATTTTTTTTTTAATTGCTTAACATTTTAGAGGCCCACAGTTTTTTCCGAAGTATAAGGGTCATATTTTACAATAATAATTTATTCGCACCAACATTTGATCTTTGTGGATGTCAGAAGCCAATTTAAAAAGTAAATTTAGTAGCACGCACCTTTATCAGTGCAAAATTTCCACTATACCACATTATTCTTGTGTCAGTTGGTATAGGATCTCTAGGAAAGAGATGAGACATTATAAATGAGAGAGAGAGAGAGAGAGGTGTTAATAACAAGTTTTTTAGTGGTAACGGATCACCAATCACCAATATTTATGAAAAATGGTTATATAAAAAAGTGATATAGCAGTTACTGATCTGTTTCTGTTAGTTACTGTTCTGCAACCTTGAGGTGTATAGCGTGACTAAATATTGGTGTCTGTTACCTTTATATGATTCTCCATTTAAGCGTTATAAGCGTTTTATAGGAGTAACAGAACTAATCCCAGTCTTGCATTATATCACTTGAATGTATATAACTCGGTGTCGGTAATAGGACGGTTACTCTTATAAAACAAAAAATGTTTGTTGGGAAGAGTACTTGGGAATCGGTGTATATATTAGAAGCTAATGCCTCAGATTTTTTTATAATATTTTGCAACTCCCCCAACCACCCCATTCCATTATTAAAAGGGTTGAAAAAAATAAATTAAGATATTCACTTTAAATTTGGTACACGTTTGTATTGTAATGACATCTGATTGAGATGATTCCGTTGACGGGGTGGGGGCATAAATTGGGGGAAATCAGTAGATCAAGCTAATACAAGATTCCAGAAACAAATTTTTTTTATGACACCCGCCTCAACTATTATTAAAATTCTATGCCCAATTATTTTCACATACTAGAGTGCAAATATAGTCAAGATGTATTCCTTTAAAGAGAATTGGATGGAAGATCTGGATGTGGAAGTAGTGATCCCTTAGGTAGCGATTTTTTATTTTGGATCAATTGATACTCTCCACATTTTATGGGTGGGTATAAGTAAATTCATTTTCAATGATCTGTGGTATCCTTAGAGTAGGAAAGATATATATATTGTAAGGAGTCGTAACGCTACTGCCAATGGTGAAGCCACCTGCCACCAGAGAGCAAGCGAAAGTGGCGGAACATATGTACAATATGTAGGTGTCAAGTTTATCACATCAAAGGAATAAAACGATACAAAACTGGTATTTTTCCAAAAACAGCTTCATAATAATACAATTAATATTCACTACCATAAATATATTTACTCATATCTTACATACCAGAATTTATTCTACATACTATATAATATAACACCATAATCGATATATCTACGCCCATGGAAAAAGTGTCATTTCGGATGCACTGTTCTATATTCAATGAAGAAAAGATGAATGAAAATTTCAATCAAATAACGTCAAATTGCATACCAGAAAATGATATACTATGCTTCTCATTATCATTGCATGCACACGGATATAATTAAGTAAATAATAGGCCTACAATTAATTTAACTAGGTAAAGTGAAAACTGCATATACTTTAACCTGCAAAGCGTCACTCCTTTAAATTTTTTCCCGCTGTGATTTTTACAGTAGTTTATAGAATATGATACCATCATGTAGGTACATTACATAAATTAGCACTAAATCACTTATAAATCACTTCTATTGGAAAATTTCATTTTGCTCTCTACCGTTTGTGTGCCACCACCGCAATGGCGTCTTAGGCAAGACTTGTTAGCGTGGCGATTATGCGCTGTTACGAGTCCTCACCATCTATCTTTCCTAGTCTAAGGTGGTATCAAACAAATTTATATGAATATTTAGTAAAAACTTTTGAGAAAATTCAACTCAAGCCCTCCGCCTCTGAACCCCAGCCCTTCAAAAAAGCTGCTTTGCATATCCTTTTGCTTAAAAGTGCACCACCGCTCAGGCGCCCAAACCATATCCACGTTTGTCAACCGAACGTGCCTCCCGTAACCGTACCGCGCGCAAAGCAAATATTGTTTTTGATATAAAATTAATATCCGTTCGAGACTTCCGCTGAATATACTCGGCTCACAAAATTAAACGCACGCCGGTTTCGAAACTTGCAACTTGGCACGATGTACAGATACGTCCGTAAAGACAAAAGCAAAAGCAAGTTGTGAGATAATAGAGAACATAAAGGATCTTACAACAAATACGTTCGCATTTTGGAGGGGAGGCACCGAACATTTGAACCGGTTTCATCAAAAAAATGATAATTATAAAATAACAAATCGATAGGTTTTTGTTTTAATTTCTGTAGATGCAATAAGAACGGAGTTATGGCTCGTCCAGTGGCGGCTCGTCAGGGGAGGCAGGGGAGGCTGAGCCTCCCCTTGGAAGAACCACCATACCTTCAAAAGTAATATCTTAAGAAATTTCTATTAGGTATATCTCAATTTTCAATATTTTGTATTGTTTATTATTCATTAATTAATTTTCAGTTTATATATAACATTTTTGCATTTCCTTTCCACAAACATACCTATAACGTTACAGTCCGGATAGTCTTTGTATGCATATTTCCCAGTCGGCCGGTCTTTTACTGAATGAACACTGCGGTTCGCTGGAGGCTAATACGAAATAGCTTCCAACTTTACCGCAATTACTTATAACATGAATGACCTTGAATTTCTTTGCGCTGTGTAAAATAGCAACACTTGGAATAGCCAAGTATGAGGCTAGCCTCAAGATCTCAGTTCTTTATAGCGCATGTGCACAGGTCATTCAAGAGTCAGGTCATTCACAAAAAAAACGAACTGACGTCTGACAGTTGCGTTTAGCCGGTTATAAGAACAACTTGACGTATAAATACATAAAACATTTGATAGGCGGGCTAGAAATAAGTGCTCTAGGTGAAAATATTCCCAACAACATGTCTTGTTGTTCAGACGTGGTGGATTATTTGTTATTAAATGGATTTACTACTCTTATTTATGACGAAAAGGTAAGAATTAAAAGAAATGCCAGGCCTACACCAGCAATGCTTTCGTTAGTTTTTAAAAGTGGTAAACAAAACAGAGGGTTTTGTGATAACAATTATAAAAAAGTCGAGTGGTTAACGGCATCAAAAGTTAGAAACAAATTATATTGTTGGAGATGTTTATTATTTACTAATGATCAATCCTCAATTTGGGGCAGGGCCGGGTTTAATAATTTGCAAAATTTGTCGCGAGGTTTAGAAAGGCACGAAAAATCCCAGGAGCACATTTCATCTTGCATTAAATTCGAAATGTTTGGTGAACAAAATATTGTAAATTTCTTGGATTCTGCACATAAGAGAGAAATAGAAAATGTTAACGAAAAGGTCCGTGAGAATAGGGAAATATTAAAGAGGTTAATAGATGCCGTTATATAGTTATCTTCACAAGAAAATTCTTTCCGAGGACGTGACGAAAACCGAGAATCGTGCAATAAAGGAAATTTCAAAGAGCTGGTAAATTTTTTAAAAACTTATGTCCCAAAATTAGAGAACTTTTTGAATAACGCCACTATTTTTTGAGACAATTCCGGTAAGCTTCTGTAGAATGATCATTTTCAGCACTTAAACGCATAAAAGCATTTTTACTAGAAACAAAATGAGTCAAGACCGCCTTTCAAATGTATCGCTTATTTCAATAGAAAAACGTTTTTTGTCAGAATTGAGGAAACGCGATTCATTTTATGATGAAATAATCAACCATTTTGCTAGTTCCAAAAATCGCAGGTTACCACTCATTTATAAAAATATTCAGGCTTTAAAGCAGAGATTAATATAGGTAGTTGTTATTTTAGAAAAAATATTTATTTGTGTTATTTATTTTTTAGGAAATATTATTTATAATTCTCCATAATATAGAGTTCCGCGGTTATATTTTTTTTTATATAACTTCTTTCTCAAAACTATTTTAATTTCTATTAAAACTTATAATTTTACACGCCTGGCACTGATAATGAATACAATTTTTTGTTTGTAGAAAAACACTTTAATTTTTTAATTTTATTTTTATTAAAAGTTATATAATTTAATTACAAGTGGGATAGTAGGACTCCTTTGGATACCGATACTCGAGTCGTAGGAACGAGAATTTCATGAGAATGATTTTTTCATCTCATCATATTTTCTATTTCCTTTTCATTCTATTCTTTTATTAGTTCTATTCTCTCAAGTCGTGAATCGGTATCCTGGCGAACAACCCACGGCAAAAAAATGTAACGCGCCGTTGTAATACCTCAGGGGTGGTGGGGAAATGTACAAATTGTAGTCATATTGCACATCAGTTGTCTTTCAGAATATCAAGCCTCCTCTGCAGACAATATCACGAGCCGCCACTGGGCTCGTCGAAGGTGACTGTTTGTTTGCCGAAAACTGAATTCGAACTTTTCAACATTAAATAATGGAAAAACAAGGAATTTTTGGAGGAAAACTTCGCAGACCTTTTTTAAAGTACTTGAAAAGATTCTTAAAATGATCTTTAGTAGAAGTTTCTAGCACAAAAACCTACGAAGTTGACTGATTGATTGATTTGCCAACGTAAAGTGGGCATTTCTGCCGATTCCGGGCATCCATGGAGGTTCGTTCCAACACGCAGCTTGGTCGTCCATCAAACACGCCCAACGGACGGCCAAACCGCGTGCCAGAACCAAATCTCGGATGTTTTATATATCGCCGGACCGGCTGCATACGCCGGGTTGGACATTGGACATGCTTGTTGTCAGCAGCGAGAGCCGCATGACGCATGAGGTGGGGATATAGGATGGAAAGTGTAGGTGTTTGTGAGATGTTTCTTTTAAGTTTCTGTGCTTTTATTAAGTTTCCATCTGTCACCATCGGTTGGGGTGTGCAGGTATTTGCGAGATACTTCTTTTCAGTTTCCATGCTTCTTTTAAGTTTCCATCTATTGTCATCTCCTTATTTTTCTTCTTCTAAGTTTTCTGTCTCTTCTGTTTCTAAATCGGGCAGCTTCCATTTTTTTGTTTTGTTTTTATTTATTAATCGTTCCACAGGTAAATATTCATTTACAGTGGAGTTGCTGGAAAGGGTCCTATCTCGTGGCAACAATCGATTTCAATTTCCGCCTTAAAAAGTAATAATAAAATATTATGTTTTGAATCAGTGAATCGAGCTGATAAAAATTAAGATGGTAAAGATCAGATAGAAAGATAAAATAGAATAATTTATAGCTTATCTGTCTTTCTGCAGCGTCTTGTGATTGCTGTTTTATTTTATTTCTTTCCTTTTCTTTCTTGGGTTGAGTTGATTTTGTCCATTTAAAAACTTTCCACTGTATACAATTACTTTAGGTCACAACACGGCTATATTGCTTTCTAAACATATGTGCTTCATTTTGACACTGACTATGGCATTATTTATTGCCCATGAACCACTTAAAAAGTATCTTGTTGGGTCGTCTAGGGTGTACGTAGGGACACTGCGCTTCACTTGAGCTTGTT
Organism: Stenurella melanura; assembly: GCA_963583905.1. Classification (NCBI taxonomy): domain Eukaryota; kingdom Metazoa; phylum Arthropoda; class Insecta; order Coleoptera; family Cerambycidae; genus Stenurella; species Stenurella melanura. Next base: position 123,094,314 of record OY757316.1, on the reverse strand, counting down.
TGCTTTATTTGATTTGATAATTGATTTGAAATGCCAAAATGATGCAACTAATATAAAAAATTAAGGAAGTTAAGCTATTGGTTTCATTGCTGTTTTTTCCTACAAAAAAACGAGACAACCATTTTATTTTCATCATAACTTCGTAAGTCTTTGTGCTAACGACTTTTACTAAAGCTCATTTTAAAAGTCTTTTCAAGTACTTAAAAAAAAAAGGTCTGACAAGTTTTTCTCCAAAAATTCGTCGTTTTAGACACTTTTGTTTACTGTTTTTGGTGGTATATTCCTTTAGCTTTCTGGTGATATGAAAAAAAATTGATATTATCTAAGCCATTCTTTTGGAAAAAAATATTTTTATTGATTGATACCTTACATAAGTAATTGTGAAAAAATATCATCTCCAATCCTCAAATTGCGACCCTCCAACCATTTGGCATTGACCAATACGGGTGTAGACACTGAACGCTGTTCTGAATCATCTTATGGGCAATTTGTCTCATCTCCAAGCCAATTCTGTCTTTCAATACTTCTATGGTATCCGATCTGTTAAAATACACCCTCGACTTTAAGTAACCCCAAAGAAAAAAGTCTAAGGGTGTTAAATCCGGTGAACGCGGGGGCCACTCAATCGAACCTCGACGACCTATCCACCTCCAGTAAAAGTGTGATCTAAAAACTGATACACTGCTATCCTAAAATGAGGTGAGGCCCCATCTTGCTGAAACCAGACGTTTTCAGCAGGAATATCTTCATCTTCATTGTTCGGAAACATAACTGCTAAGGCTGGCACTAACTCAACTCGCAAAAACTGTAAATATCTTGCGGCCGTAAGACTTTCTTTAAAAAAAAGGTCCCAATAAACGATCACCAATAATACCTGCCAACACGTTTACTTTATCTCGTCGCTGTGTATGGGCTTCTTGAGTCCAATGAGGATTTTCGCGTGACCAATACCTACAGTTATGCCGATGTACAGTCCCCTTTAAAGAAAATGTAGCTTCATCAGAAAAAACAATGTTCTTTAAAAAAATTGGATTTTCATCGCACAAGATCATCAACTGTTCACAAAACTGTAAGCGCCAATCTGGATCGTCCTCATTCAATTCGTGGATTAATTGCACTTTGTATGGATGGTATTTTTCTTTTTTCAATAGACGTACAACAGAAGTTTGACTCACGTTATGATTTAAAGCCAGCTGCCTTGTCGAACGATGGAGGTTTTCCTCACTTTCTAGAAGAATATTTAATTTGGTTTCGTTACTTGTGCTAGGGCGACCAGATCGAGGGAGGTCAACTACACTGCCAGATTCATCATATCTAGCCACCAATCTACTTACAGTGGATCTAGAAATTTGTTTTTTGGGATACTTGGCATTGAAAACATCACATGCTTCCTGATGAGTACTCAGCCTATCACTATATCCAACCATCATCAAAAGTTCTACGCGTTCTCTTTCACTTAAACGTGGCATTGTATTCATTAGTTTTACATTGTCTCAGAAGTGTCACAAAACTGAGGTTCCACACGTGCCAGGAATAAAAAAGTTATCGATACTTTACACAAAAAGGCCTGTATCTCTCTGTTATTAAGGTGATTGTTTTTTTATTATTTTCTTTGTTCTGTTTTTATGTCAAATGTTTTCATGTTAGTTAAAACAAAAATGTAGGCAACAAGATTTATCAGTCCCTAAGAAAGTGGAACATTACTCGTGAATTTGCGAAAGGTAAGCAATTTTTACATAAAATGTCATTTTTTCAAAAGAATGGCTCAGGTAATATCACTTTTTTATATCACCAGGAAGCTAAAGGAATATACCACCAAAAACAGTAAACAAAAATGTCTGTTTCCATAAAAAAAAAAAATCGGTAAAGGTATTTACTCAGAACTTCCCTCGTTATTTGTGTATGGCGGTCACTCTAAAAAATTAATAATTACGAAATGACATTGAGAATAATAATCGGAATATAGTTATTGCTATTATTACAAAGAAAACTTGATAAGTTTTGGTCAAAAAAATATACAGATTGCTCATCCATCAGCAAAAGTTCAATACCAAATAGCAGATGCCACATATGGCAGGCTTGCGCAAACACCTTTACAAATGTCCACCATGACTGAGTTATTTCTTGGGATGACCACCCTGTACATTTTTCAATAAAAGTATAATAGGTGCATATGCCAAATATTATTGCCATCTGTCACATTTTCAATCCCACATTCACGTAATGGAGTGGAAGTATAGTGGTGGTTAAAAAATTTAATTTTTTTTAAAATTTTTCAAAAACGTTATAAAAAATTTTCAAATTTTTTTCTTCTGAAATAGGTTTAAAATGTCAAACGTAGAAATTTTAAATTTGAACAAAAAGGAAAGTTTCAGTCTATTCTATACTAGTGGTAAAAAAAGTTTAAAATTTTAAAAATTATATACAGGGTGTTTCAGTTAAAAGTCCCCAGGCCATTATCTCTAAAATTAATAAATATATTTTATTTTTGTAAATGGCAGATGATTGATACCAAAGAAAGGTTTAAATAACGGTGATTAGAATTTTTCCTCAACAGCACACAGAGATGGCGCTGCGATGCAAAACTATTTTTTGATGGCTGGAACCTTGAAACATAAGTCATGTGATTAAACAATAATTTGTGAATAATTTTGATGGTATCGAGAATTTACAAAAAACAAGCCGTTTTGGAGTTACATGAGTTTCTTTCATTAATGCCAGTACACGTGAATTTTGATAGATCCCTATAATTTATTTATTATTTATTATAGAATATTGGTTACCAAACACTTTTTTTCAAGATAAGGAAAGCGATATAATACACTATCATAAAATTATGTTTACCACTTCCAGCCAAACCGGAACTAACATGATGAACCAATATCCATATGTTCCTACTTATTACATTTTTTTTTTCTAATAACGCTTCTAATAAAACGGCTCCCAAAACTTAAAGTAAGTAAGACAACAAAGAAAATACACACTAATTTAGAATGGTAATGAAAAATCTACTTAAGAGATATTAGTAAGCTTTGATTTAATTTTAAGTTTGACAGTTATTAAACAAAGTTTGTAGTTGGTGCATTTCAATCATAGTTTCAAACAGAAATAGTGTACTTAGAAACAATTCAAAGCAAATTAATCCAAATAAGGCAATAAAAAAAAATAAAGTTAAAAAATGGTTAAATACACCAATGAAGATAAGTTAAATATGATTTTAATATACGGTGAATGCAAAAGAAATTCCCGACAAGCAAAACGATTGTTTTGTTTACGATTTCCAAATAGACCTACACCCAATAAAAAAACATTTATCATGCTGTTTAAAAATTTAAGAAACTGGGGTAGTTTTAAGACAACTATTCATAACAGAAATAGGCCAGTTAGAAACGATGAAAATACAGCCTTGGTGTTAAATAGTGTTGTCAACAATCCTCAATGTTCTCTCCGGAAATTGGCATCGGAAACTAATCTGTCGATATATCTTCGTGCCATAAAATATTAAAATCAAATAAATACCATCCATACAAATTAAAATTGATCCATCATTTAAGGCCTGGTGATTATGAACGAAGATTACATTTTCTAGCTGAATTTTCAGTTCTTTCTGAAGAATGCCCAAATTTTTTAAAAAATGTCCTCTGGAGCGATGAAATCCGTTTTCACAACAACGGAGTTGTGAGTAAGCATAACTGCCGATACTGGTCACAAAATAATCCTAGATGGATGAGAATGACCCGAAATCAGGTAACTTTTGGAGTTAACGTGTGGTGTGGAATATTAAATTCATATATTATTGGACCATATCTATTCCATGGGACTTTAAATGGAAGAAAATATGAGATATTTTTGAGAAATGTATTGCCAGGATTATTAGAGACTATCCCTCATAACCAGGAGAATATTTGGTTTCACCAAGATGGTGCACCACCCCATAACTCAGTACTAGTCAAAGATTGTCTTAATGAAATGTACCCTCAGAGATGGATTGGTACTAATGGAGTAGTCAGATGGCCAGCACGATCACCTGACTTGACTCCATTAAATTTTTACCTTTGGGGGTATTTAAAAAGTGTAGTGTACATTGAACCCATTGAGGATATGGCCGATTTGTATAATAAAATATATGCAAGTGTTGCTGCTATAAATAGACATACGTTACAAAAAGTTTGCAATGAAGAGTTACTGAAACGGTACAATATGTGTATTCATGAAGAAGGGAGAAATTTTGAACGTTTAATATAATAAGTACCTACTAATAAGAAAGAAATTAGTTTAATTTCATTTTTAATAATATTTCGATAGTTTTTAAATGTTTGTTTATGTTTATGTTCTTTACTGAATTGTTAATATAAATTTAGCCCATTCTAAATTAGTGTGTATTTTCTTTGTTGTCTTACTTACTTTAAGTTTTGGGAGCCGTTTTATTAGAAGCGTTATTAGAAAAAAAAATGTAATATGTAGGAACATATGGATATTGGTTCATCATGTTAGTTCCGGTTTGTCCGGAAGTGGTAAACATAATTTTATGATAGTGTATTATATCACTTTCCTTATCTTGAAAAAAAGTGTTTGGTAACCAATATTCTATAATAAATAATAAATAAATTATAGGCATTTATCAAAATTCACGTGTGCTGGCATTAATGAAAGAAACTCATGTAACTCCAAAACGGCTTATTTTTTGTAAATTCTCTATACTATCAAAATTATTCACAAATTATTGTTTAATCACATGACTTATGTTTCAAGGTTCCAGCCATCAAAAAATAGTTTTGCATCGCAGCGCCATCTCTGTGTGCTGTTGAGGAAAAATTCTAATCACCGTTATTTAAACCTTTCTTTGGTATCAATCATCTGCCATTTACAAAAATAAAATATCTTTATTAGTTTTAGAGATAATGGCCTGGGGACTTTTAAGTGAAACACCCTGTATATATTTTTTTTAAAATAGGTTTAGAATGTCATGAAACGTGAAACTTTTAAATTTGAGCAAAAAAAAGTTTCCATCTATTCTAGTGTTAAATTTTTTTCCAAACTGGTAACAAAATGTTGCAAAAATTTTTTATCGAAATTGGTTTGGAATGTCATGAAACGTGGAAATTTTAAATTTGAGCAAAAAAAAATGTTTCGTCTATTCTATAGTAGTGATAAATAGATTAAAAATGTTTTCAAATATTTTTTAAAATTTTTCAAAAACATTTTTAAATTTCTTTGAATAGTTTTAGAATGCCATGGAAATGTGGATAGTTTAAATCTGAACAAAGAAAAAAAATCGGTAAAGGTATTTACACAGAACTTCCCTCGTTATTTGTGCATGGCGGTCACTAAAAAATTATTAAATATGAAATGACATTGAAGAAGAAGAATAATAATGGAAATATAGTTATTGTAATTATTACAAAGAAGTCCTGATAACTTTTGGTCAAAAAAATAGTGCTCATCCAACAGCAAAAGTTCAATACTAAATAACAGGTCTACCATGAATAATTTCTTGGGATGACCACCCTGTATATTTTCCAATAAGTATAATAGCATATGCCAAATATTATTGCCATTTGACACATTTTCAGTTCTACTTTCACTCAGTGAAGTGGAAGTATTGTGGTGGTTAAAAATTTCAATTTTTTTTTGAAATTTTTCAAAACGGTTTTTTAAAAATTTTCAGTCTTTCAAAAACAATTTTTTTTTGAAATACGTTTAGAATGCCACGAAACGTGAAAATTTTAAATTTGAAAAAAAAATGTTTCTTCCTATATTTTAGTGGTAAAAATTTTTTCAAAAATGATTGAAAATTTCAAAAAATTTTTTTCAATCATTTTTTAAAAAAATTTTCAGAAAAATTTCTAAATTTGTTTTATACGTTTAGAATGCCATGGAAACGTGGAAATTTTAAATTTTCAAAAAAAAAATCCACCTATTTTAGTGGTAAAAATTTTTTCAAAAATGTTGGTAAAAAAATTTTCAAATTTTTTTTTTTTTTATTTGAAATACGTTTAGAATGCCACGAAACGTGAAAATTTTAAATTTGAAGAAAAAAAAATTTTTTCTTCCCATATTTTACTGGTAAAAATTTTTTCAAAAATGATTGAAAAAAATTTTCAAAAAATTTTTTTTTCTGAAATAGGTTTAACACGTCATGAAACGTGGAAATTTTAAATTTGAGCAAAAAAAAAATTTTTTCACTATTTATTCCGTTTAGATGGTCCACCCTGTATATTTTGCAGTGAAAATTCTACCAGTTCTTCGCTGACAGTAGGGTTAACTACCTACCAAATTTGACTACTCTCCGTCAAGTAGTTTTTTAGTTAATGCACCAACAGACAGACAGACAGACAGACAGACAGACAGACAGACAGACCGACAGACAGACAGACAGACAGACTGACGGAATTGAAAAACCTATATTTTCGGAATCTACGTGTTCTGAAACGTCAGAATCCGAAAAAATCTCGGAGGGTGATTTTTTCTCGAATACAATACTTCCCTTCGGTATGCGAGGGAAGTAATCCTTGGCTGTGGAAGAGCGCCCGGTTGCTCGCGTTCGACGGCTTGTTTTTGGAAGCAAGCAAAGCAAAATTGAAAATTAATGGATATAGGCGAGCCGGAGTCTCGGGCCGGTTACTGGGAAATCTGTGGGCTGAACGAGACTTAACAGAAAATCGTTAGACCTCTGGAAATATGAAATACTTATTTTCGAGAAATCAGATGAATTAATAGGGCTGTTCGGAATAAGCGATAGATTTTCTGCGGAGGCGCCTGTTCCAGTAAACTTGTGCTGTATTTCGTATTGTGTAGCTAACAGTACATGATATACAGGGTGGGTCATGACTCAAAAAAATGTAAAAGTTTAAAAATGTAAAAATCTGAATTCTCGTGGAGAACACCTTGTAGAATTATGTTTAAGGTGGCCATTCGTTAGAAAGAGACATCCGATAGGGAAATAGTGGCCATAACTTTGTTTTCTTAGTACGTATATTTAAAAAACTATGACTACCTAAGTAGAACCTTAATAAGACTATTACTATGAATTTTCACTCAATAATTTCAGTGGTTTGCAAAACAGTTTAATTTAAAACTACAGAATAGGAAGATTAATATAATTTTCAAATTTAGATCTAACTATTTTGGAACCAGTGAAATTATTGAGTGAAAATTCTTAGTAATAGTCTTGTTAAGGTTTTATTTAGGTAGTCTTATAGTTTTTTTAAATATACCTACTAAGAAAAAAGAATTATGGCCTAAAATTGCAAATATTTCCCTATCGGATGTCTCTTTCTAAGGAATGGCCACCTTAACTTAGAGAGGCTTGGAAACTGGCACACAATTTTGACTAATGTTCAAAAAATGTATTTAAAAAATTGATTTAAACATTCACAACGTATTTCATTGGAAGGTAAATACCAATTTCTATGATTTTTATTTTATTTTATATTTTTTTTATTTTATATTATATTATTACTGCAACAATTTACAAGTTGTACATTTTTTGTAATATCTAGTTAATCTATTTATTATTAATTTATAATTCAATTTATTACCATTACGTGTTATGACACCTGAGGGGACCTCGTGTTGTGTCTAGCAGTATTTAACATTCTGTTCATGCATTATTATTATTATTACTATTTTTTAAATCTTTTTACATTGTGGTTGCATTTTCTCTTACGATTTATAGTTATAATATAATATAAAGACATAATACAATATAATATAATATAAAGTGAAATAATTAGACAGAGGAAGACAAGGAGAATTTATAATTAATTATATTTAAAATATATTATTTTTATTTACGACTTGGTTAGTTACAAGAGTCGGTAGTTGCGGGGGATGGATTTGTTTTATTATTAGGCCAATAGTTGGAGGAGTGTGGTGTAATTGTCTGTTATATACTTTTTACATGTCCTTTTGAATTTCTTTTTATTATGGACTTTAATATATTCAGGTAGTTGGTTGTATAGTTTAATTCCATTGAATTTGATTTGCTTCTGACATATTGTTTTGTTGTATTTTGGAGTTTGATACGAGTTTTTAGATCTATTTCTTGTTTCATATTGGTGATTTACCGGCGATCCAAATGTATGTTTCTTGTTGTGAGTATAAACTATTGCCGCATGCATATACAAACCCTTCACACTCAGTAATTCATTATCAATAAATATATTTCCACAGTTGTCTCTACTTTTCCTGTTAAAAATTGTCCGTAGTATATAATTTTGTGTTATCTGAAGAGGCTGGAGGGTTGCACTGTAGGCTGATCCCCAGACGCTAATACCATACCTAATTAGGGATTCCGCTAGGCTGTTATATGTCACTAGGAGAGTCTTTCTATTTAGTATACTTTTCAGGTTATAGAATGTATATATTAATTTTCTTAGCTTCCCGTTTAAATATTTAATATGATTATCCCATTTTAGGTGATTATCGAAAATAACGCCGAGGTATTTGATAGTTGTGGTATATTGAATGTAAGTATTCGTTTCTCTATCTATAAGAATAGGTTGTACCGTTTGGGGTAGTCCTGCCTTCGTTGGAGAAAAAGTCATGAATTTAGTCTTTGCTATATTCAGTTTTAATAAATTGATATCTAGCCAGTTTTTGACTTTACTAATTGCCTCAGCCGCCTTTTGTCGCGCTAAGTACCAGGTTTCTCCCGAACATATCAATACGGTGTCATCTGCGTATGATATGATGTTGCATCCAAAGTTTTTGTTCAGTAAGCCATTGATAAACAGCAGGAATAAGGTAGGACCTAAGACTGTTCCCTGTGGAACTCCAGTTTTTACTGTTTTCCTAGTGCTAAGAGCGTTGCCAATGTTTACTTGCTGGGGTCTATTTGACAGATATTGTTTTAATAAGTTGTAGGCAACACCCCTAATTCCCATCTTGTTTAGTTTTTCCAGTAACTGGCTATGCGACACCGTGTCGAAGGCTTTTTGTAAATCCAAAAAGATAGCTATGATTTTTTCGTTCTTTTCAAAATTAGTTGTAATTTTATCTGTTAGTAATTGGAGAGGATCTTCTGTGCTTAAGTTTTTTTGGAATCCATACTGATTTTTTGAGATAATTTTATTTTTCTCAAGATATGAACAAAGCCTGTGGTTCAGACATTTTTCCAAAATTTTTGCGACATTATTAATCAACGATATTGGACGGAAATTTGTCATGTAATTCTTGTTACCATTTTTATAAATTGGAACAACTATGCTTTCTTTAAAGGCTTCAGGTATATCTGCGTTTTTGAATATAAGGTTGATAATATGTGCTAGAGGTTTACAGATGTGAGCCGATAGAAGTTTTAGTGTTTTTACCGTTATTCCATCTTTTCCTGGAGAGGAGGAGTTTTTGAGGGTGCATATTATATTTTTTATTTCATTATCATCAACGTCTTCCAGGAACATGGAGTTTAGATGCTGGCTTGTGTTGTCGTTTAAGGTCAGATTTTGTGCGTGTTTCGGAATATCACTAGATATTTTTTCGCCGATGTCAATAAAGAACTGGTTAAAGGTCGACGCTATTTCATTTTTGTTTGTGATTACTTTTCAATTCGCCATAATGAGCCCGCCATTTTGGATTTGAGAATTTCCGAATTAAAACCTTATATTCGTGATTAGCGACTTTGAAACCCCCTCCGAGTAACAAGTTTTAGCCATAATCTTCAAATTTTGAATGCCATTTCGATTTTTACATCCGCCATATTGGATCCACCATCTTGTATTCCGGAATTTTCGGATTCAGACTTCAGCTTCGTAATCAGCGTCCCCAGAACCCGCGATAACAAAATTTAGGCAAAAATATTGAATAGAGCCATCTGTGACTTAAAGGGGTAAGTGGAACCCTGGTCTGTAGGGGTGGTTTCCAACCCGTTAAGGTATAAGTTATATTATTTTTTTTGTTACGTTGTCTACGTTTTTATCCTGTTAACGAAGAAGAACTGTCAAATGTCATACATAACCTCAAAAATAAAAAATCATCGGGATTGGATGGCCTTACTGCGACAATATTTTGCCATCACTTCTGTACCTTATAAATATGTCATTTGTTAACGGATAATTTCCTGATTTCCTTAAAATAGCGTCCATAATCCTCATCTACAAAAAAAGTTGTAAAAATTATGTTGAAAATTACCGACAGATTTCCCTCCTAAGTGTGTTTCCAAAAATCATTTCTTGAAAAAAAAAATACTAACCGAGTTCCAACATGGATTTAGAACAAGAAAATCAACTGAAACTGCATCTGCGCTTTTTTTTAATATATCTACAAACAGTTAGATGAGGGTAAATATGGTGTGTCGCTGTTTTCTGATTTATCGAAAGCTTTCGATTCTGTAGACGAAGATATACTGTCCAAATTAGAAACTATCGGTATACGAGGATGTCTTCTAAGTTGCATTAATTTGTATATGGAAAATCGGAAATTAGTAGTAACATGTAATGAGTGTCAATCGAATATCCATGATGTAACCCCGGAGATTCCTCAAGGCTCAATATTAGGCCCTCTGTTATTTTTTATAGATATAAATACTCTCAATTCTAATAAAGTAAATTAAATAATATAAAAAAATATTGTAACATTGTGGTTAAATAAAGGTTTTCTCTACTAAATCCTTATTTAATAAAACACATTTTCCTATTCTTTTTTTATTGTTATTTACTACTCTGCGTAATCCAGCTGGTGTAATCTCCTGAGAAGCTTGGGTTATTCTATCACGAAGTTCTTCTGGCCATCTTTTGTACACTTCAGCTTTAATAATTTCCCATAAATAAAAATCTAGCGGAGTGAGGTCGGGAGATCTAGACGGCCATAAAATGAAAGTACTAGCTCTCCCTATCTTTGAACGGTTCTTGCTTTCAGTTTGGTTACAGTTCCAGTATTATCAAAAATTTGGTTAATTTTAAAAATCGTCTTATGTATTATAGGGCGACCAAGATGCCTCACATTAAATTCACTGGCAACTTCTCTTGTGGAACGTATTTATCATCAACAATTCTAATAATTTTCACTTTTTCTGCTTATATAGTTAGCCTTTCTGCTGCTATAATTGTTTAAATAGTAACAATCAACAATATATTAATAATTTAACACAATGACATCAATGTTTTATTTGAGAGATTCCATGATAATTTATAGTTAAAAATAAATCATGGCAATCTTGTGTTAATAACATTGAAATAAATTTTACTGTTGATTTTTTGGGGTGAACTTTTTTTCAACCAAACTTGGAAATTGGGACTTTAAGGCGATCCTGTATAACTTTCCTGAATAAACAAAAAAAAATCCCTAATATATTTTATAATTTTTTTTTCAGATTATTTTTGATCGCAATAGACTAGATTTTTACTTAGGAGCAAAAGTAAAACACATATAAAAAATTAAGTTCAATGAAAAATTAAAAAGTTATTGGGGCGTTACCATTTCATACACATTGTAAATCACTTTTAATGTTTAAAATAGCCAGTTCTTTTTCGTCGAACCATGTAAAATCGCCACATTATAAACTTGAGTAAACATTATATTCTTCGCCGATTTATTAAATTTTACTTCCACATCCACGTAGTGGATTGGAAGTATAGTAATCGCAAAAAAATGTTCAAAAATTTTTATTCGTGAAATAGGTTTAGAATGTCATGAAACGTCGAGATTTTAAATTTGAGCGAAAAAAAATTTTCTGTCTGTCGGTCTTGTCTGTCTGTCTGTAACTTTTTTTTGTCCGCACGCTTTCTCCGGAACGGTTTAAGATATTGACCTGAAATTTTGTACACGTATATATTATAACGAGACCTGGAACTGGATTGTTTTTTGAGGAAATCTGGTGAAGGGTTGGGGGTTAAATAGGGGTAAATACGGGGAAATAAGTAAAGCAAGCTTGTAAGAGTACAGAAACTTGAAATTCGGTGTATGTACTAGAAGTCAAGGCCTCAGATTTTTTTATAATATTTTTCAACCCCCCACCACCCCTACCCCATTAAAGGGGTTGATAAAATAAAGTTGAGATATTCATTTGAAATTTCGTACACGTTTGTATTATAACGATGTCTAGAATTAGATTATATTTTGGGATGATTCCGTTTAAGGGTTGGGGGTTAATTTGGGGTAAATAGAGGAATATAAGTAAAACAAGTTGGTAAGAGTACAGAAACTTGAAATTCGGTGTATGTACTAGAAGCCAAAGCGTCAGATATTTTAATAATATTTTTCAACCCCCACCACCCCTACTCCAATTTGAAAAGGGTTGATAAAATAAAATTGAGATATTCATTTGAAATTTTCTACACGTATGTATTATAACGACATCTGGAACTAGATAATATTTTGAGATAATTCCGTTGAAGGGTTGGGGGTTAAATAGGGGTAAATAGGGGAAAATAAATAAAGCAAGCTGGTAAGACTACAGAAACTTGAAATTCGGTGTATGTACTAGAAGCCAAGGTCTCAGATTATTTATAATATTTTTCAACCCCCACCACCCCTACTGCATTATTAAAAGGGTTGATAAAATAAAATCGAGATATTCATTTGAAATTTGGTACACGTATGAATTATAACGACATCTGGAACTAGATTATACTTTGAGATGTTTCCGTTGAAGGGTTGGGGGTTATTTAGGGGTCAATAGGGGGAAATAAGTAAAGCAAGCTGGTATGAGTACAGAAACTTGAAATTCGGTGTATGTACAAGAAGTTAAGGCCTCAGATTTTTTTATAATATTTTTCAACCCCCCCACCACCCCTACCCCATTAATGGGGTTCACAAAATAAAGTTGAGATATTCATTTGAAACTTCGTACACGTATGTATTATAACGAAGTCTGGAATTAGTTTATATTTTGAGATGATTCCGTTGAAGGGTTGGGGGTTAATTTGGGGTAAATAAAGGAATATAAGTGAAACGTTGGTAAGACTACAGAAACTTGAAATTCAGTACTAGAAGCCACAGCGTCAGATTTTCTTATACTATTTTTCAACCCAACCACCCCTACTCCAATATGAAAAGGGTTGATAAAATAAAATTGAGATATTCATTTGAAATTTGGTACACGTATGTATTATAACGACGTCTGAAACTAGATCATAATTTGAGATAATGCCGTTGAAGGGTTGGGGGTTAAATAGGGGCAAATAGGGGAAAATAAGTAAAGCAAGCTGGTAAGACTACAGAAATTTGGGATTCGGTGTATATACTAGAAACCAAGGCCTCAGATTTCTTTCTAATATTTTTCAAACTCTACCACCTCCGCTTCATTATTAATGGGATTGATAACATCAAATTGAGATATTCACTTGAAAGTTAGTACACGTATGTATTGTAGGGACATCTGATTGAGATGACTCCATTGAGGTGGTAGGTTGTAAATAGTGGAAAATAAGTACGGTAAACTAGAAACTTCATTTTTAACGTATATGGTAGAAACCAACTCCTCAAACTTTTCTATGACATCTACCCCAAATATTATTAAAATTCTATGACCAATAATTTCCACATACTAGAGTGCAAATATAGTCAAGATGTTTCCTTTAAAGTGACTTGGACGAATAATCTGGATGTGGAAGTAGTGATTCCTTAGGCAGCGGTTTTTATGTAATTGTTGCACATTATATGGGATACTTACTCTTCGCAGCTTTATCGTAAACAATGTTAGCCTTAGACATTTTTCGCTAAATTACAAAATATAAAAATTAAGAAAATGGTTTTAAAACTTTAAAAACTTTTTTATTTACAGATTGATTTTTCAAAATCGGGTTCCTCCTCTAGCTAACACTAGTTTACTGCCCACATTTTAATACAAATTGTAGTTTTCTCTCTTAAGTTATAGTGCTTACAAAAACATGACGGACGGACAGACCGACGGACATCTTGAAAGTTGTTCAGAATTTGATCCCTAACACAGGGACATCACAATTTTTTCTCTACGGGTAATATTACTGGTTTTAAAAATGTGCCGATCAAATGGAATATGCTCTTCGTTTAGTATTTGCGAAGAGTATAAATAAAAATAATAGCAACATAAAAGAACTTGGGTAAATGATACTCATGAAATTTATTACTTCGAAGAACCCACGTCGCTGCATAAAATTAAAATTAGGCAAATATTTGCATACAACTGACCACGCCGATCAAAACCACCAGTTTAGCTTAGAACAAACTAACTCGTAGGTACCTATCCAAGCCTCACTTCACACAGGCCTTGCGGTGATAAACGCCACCTTGTGTAATAACTATAAAAAATAGTGAGCGCAACATCCTGCATCCTGTCCAATACATTATTAATATTTTAAAGGAAGCGTCAAGTTGCCTCTGCCGAAGCAAGTGACTTCGATGTTATAGTCGGGGTGCGGAGGGTCAAAAAACGCTTATTACAAAAAAAATGTTAGCTGCAGATTATTTCAAAGTGATTTATTTTTGGTTTGCATACATTTGTAATAAAATATATTCTTTACAGGATTTGGTAAACGACAAAAAAACAAAATCTATGAAAAATAAAAAGAGACACTATTTATAAAAATATTCATTTCCAATCTTTACATTGTATCGATTAGATTATCTGCTGATAGTTTATGGATTTTATAGACTATTCATTTTTTTTAGACTAAACATTGCGCAATCATTTCGCCTTCCAATTTCAAAACTAATAATGGAGCTTACATTGCATAAAAAGAAATTGTTTTTTAAGCAACTTTTTCTCTGGGATTGTAAACATGATAAGAAGTGTAGCAATAAGATTTGGAATAAATTTGTTTAAACAAGAAAATGTTCAAAATTGTGATTTTTCACAATATGACCATTTTTTTTAAATTTTATATTCAAGTAATTTATAAAATTTTATTTGACCCGTATTTTTTTATTTTACATTCCAAATTCATTTTAATAGTGAAATTAATTATTTAAGTTACGGAATTGTGAATTGGCGCCTATGGTGACGTCAGTTGTGAGAGCATGCGCAGTTAACAAACAGAGGAATAATCGACGGGCGTCGTACGTTTACTGTTACAGCACAGAGTAGTGTGGTTATAGTATCGACGTGAGTCATTGTCATATTAATTGTCTTCAAACTATTATTGTTCTTGTTATTAGGATTTAACTTGATTAAAATATGAAGTACACTGTAAGCTAAAGTAAGTATGTAAATGATTTTCTATTAATAATATACTGTTGCAGATATGTTTTAAAATAGAAAATAAAACTTAAAATTTTTAGGTTATAATTTACTGTAAAATCAACACAATGTAAACAACAAATACGCAACAAATCTACCGAGCATTACCGCCAACATGATAGAGAAAACATGAAAATCCCTAAAATTGAATTCTAATTATACCTATAGGTCATCATTTACCGCCTTGTTATTTTGAAAACCAATTTTTACTTCCCTCGCATACCGAAGGGAAGTATTGTATTCGAGAAAAAATCACCCTCCGAGATTTTTTCGGATTCTGACGTTTCAGATCACGTAGATTTCGAAAATATAGGTTTTCCAATTCCGTCAGTCCGTCTGTCTGTCTGTCTGTCAGTTGGTACATTAACTAAAAAACTACTTGACGGAGAGCAGTCAAATTTGGTAGGTAGTTCACCCTACTGTCAGCGAAGAAATGGTAGAACTTTCACTGGAAAATATACAGGGTGGATCGTGTAAAGGGAATAAATAATGAAAAAAAAATTTTTTTGCTCAAATTTAAAATTTCCACGTTTCATGACACGCTAAACCTATCTATCTATCTATACTTATAAACCTACTTCAGAAAAAAAAAAATTTGAAAACTTTTTTCACCAACATTTTTGAAAAAATTTTTGCCACCAAAAAATGTTTTTGCCTTTGTTCAAATTTAAAATTTCCACGTTTCACAGCGTTCTAAACCTATTAAAAAAAAAATTAAAATTTTTTTTTACTGTTTTTGAAAAAATGTACCACTAATAGACTGATTTTTTTTTCTTTGTTCAAATATAAAATTTTCACGTTTTGATGGTATTCTAAACCTATTCAAACAAATTTAAAAATTATATTGATTAAATTAATTTAAATTTTTTTTTTTTTTAATTATATTTTTTTGAACTTTAATCTATTTATCACTGGGTATAGAATAGACGAAATATTTTTTTTTGCTCAAATTTAAAACTTCCACGTTTCATGACATTCCAAACCTATTTTGGAAAAGAAAATTTGCAAAAATTTTTTTACCATTTTGGAAAAAATTTACCACTAGAATAGATGGATTTTTTTTTCCTCAAATTTAAAATTTTCACGTTTGATGTGACTGCCATTCTAAACCTATTTGAGAAAAAAAAATTTGAAAAATTTTTTACCACTGAAATAGATTTTTTTTTCTTTGCTCAAATTTAAAATTTTCACGTTTCATGGCATTCTAAACCAATTTCAAAAAAAAATACTACTGTAGAATGGAAGGAAACTTTCCTTTTTGATCAAATTTAAAATTTCCACGTGTCATGGCATTCTAAACCTATTTTAGAAGAAAAAAATTTTGAAAATTTTTTTAAAAACATTTTTGAAAAATTGAAAAAACAATGGCATTTTTTAACCACCACTATACTTCCACTCCACTACGTGTATGTGGAATTGAAAATGTGACAGATGGCAATAATATTATGCATATGCCCCTATTATACTATTATTGAAAAATGTACAGGGTGGTCATCCCAAGAAATAATTCAGTCATAGTGGACATTTTTAAAGGTATTTGCCCAAGCCTTCCATATTTGGCACCTGTTATTTAGTATTGAAATTTTGCTGTTGGATGAGCAGTCTGTATATTTTTTTGACCAAAGCTTATCAGGTGCTCTTTACTTACTACCTTAATAAAGAGGGAAGTTCTGTGTAAATTGCTTTACCGATTTTTTCTTGCATGTGATTATTAGAACTTTCTTTAATATGATATATGAGATATGATATAGTATATTTTTTGATGGTATAATAATATTTTATAAATTTTGTTGAAGGAAACGACCCTATTCTCCTTGACTGCAGCTCGTACCCAAGTAACAATTTAAATGCTTTTTAGATTTATTTAGGTTTTATCAGATTTATTAAATGCCCAACGCACTTAAAAATAGTTTTGCCTTAAAGAAAGTTTTAAAAAGGCCTTCAAGAACTTTACATTAAAACTAAATTATCTTTTAGTCTTTATTGGCTTATCAAGGTATTTGTGAAGCCTTCAATAAAACTAAAATTGGTGATTCTTCAATTTTTTAAAATTAATAACATTGAAAATATAAACTTTACAAAAAAAAGTTATCGAAAATTTGTGGTAAATCGGTCAAAAATTTAAAAAAATATATGTTTGGTTGAGAGAATATAATATTTCCTTAGATTACAAACAAAATTGTTTTAAACAATACCAGACCAGCTTACCGTCTGATAACATGGATTTTTTTAATCAGTACCGTCTCCTAAACTGCGTTCGAAGTGTATCCGAAATGCATGTGCACCACCTGGTCTATAAGCCAATTCATTGCAACGATTGAACAAACAAACAAAAATCCATACATATGGGTTGAATTGAAAACCTCCTCTTTTAAAATTTTTTATCAGTAAAAAAAAGTCGAAATTAGGGAAATTGTCGTTTTTCACAATATCGCAATCCGTTATCCAAAAAAATCGAAGGTAGCGACATCGGCCATACAAAAATCTGTAAAATTCATAAACTTCCAAGAGACATAAATCTGGTTTTAAATCTAATTTAATCACGTCTAGATGCCAGTGGAAAACCTGTTGGTGTTTTCCTGGATTTAAGCAAAGCCTTCGATCTTATAAGAAGCCATGAAACTCTAATTAATAACATGGAATGATACGGTTTAAGAGGCATAACTCTAAACTGGATTGAAAGCTACCTAGAAGAAAGGACTCTATTTGTTGATATTCTTCATGTAAGATCCTCCCATCTGCAAACTCATGTGGGTGTTCCACAAGGATCAGTGTTAGGTCCGTTACTATTTATAATTTAATGTAAATGATTTAAAATTTTCGAATCTTGTAATGTCTGCTGATGATATGTCACTACTTGGTACCGGCAAAAACCTAAATAACAGTATCACCAACACAAATAAACAACTATCAGATGTCCATATCCTATCAGTTGACAATAAATTGGTATTGAATGATAAAAAGTCAGTCTTTAATCATTTCAACTATCATAACAATGTTGATAAAAATCTGTTAATAAAATCTAATAAGGGTTCATCACAAAAGGTAATTAGCACAAAGTTCTTGGGCATGTATTTATCTAAAGCTTGTAGCTGGAAAGTCCACATCGATATGTTATGCAAAAAAGTCGTACCAACCTGTTACTGTATAAGTCAACCTGCGGTACAAAGTCAATTCAGAATTTTACTGCCAGCTATTTTTAACTTAAATCTGTTATATGCTAAGAAACAAAATTTCCCTCTACTAAATCAAGATAATTTTTACAATACACGTAGCAATGCGTATTGCAGATACCTTACCACAGAACTTATCTTTATGAACGATGTCCGAAATACCAATTAAAACTTCTAACAAACTGCCCTATAAATAAAAAATTCATAATGAAATACAATTTAAGAAAGAGGTAAAAAATTACTTAAATGACAAATGTTCCTTTAATGAGTATTTAGAGGATAGATCGTGATTTGTTGTGTTTGCATTTTCCAGTTTAATTATGGCATATGTAATTTTTGGATGTACCTATTATTTTCCTGGTTTTTATTCAGTTTCAGTTTGTAACTCTATTTTTGTTGTTGTTTTTATAATATTTTATTGGTATGCATTACACCTCCTATAAAATGAAGACTGATACGCCCATGACTAATAGTGACTTCCCTAAAAATGTGTAGGAAGAGATCGAGTTTTCTGGAGTGTGGTGGGAGAAGATTCTCGATTGTGTTCCAGATAACTCTAGAGACAATTTTAGAGTATATAAGGCGAGATTCCCGGCAGAAGAAAAAGGACTTGAAAAATGACAAGTGAGAGGCTAGAAATCCGAAAGTGTAAATATCAAGTAGGAACATTGTTAATGGTTATATTAGTCTTTTATTGTTTTTCTTTTTTATGTATTACCTTATAAATTTATTTATGTATTGACTGACTTATTCCATATTGTGTAAACACAATCTACAGAATTAATGAATTATTATTATTATTATTATAAAAAATTGCCAATAATTTTTTTCCTTTGAATGCTTTTTGACTATTCAAACCCGAACTATTATTTATAATTTAAAAGAAGCGTCAAGTTACCTCTGCCAAAGCAAGTGACTTCGACGTTACAGGTGTGCACGTAGCAAAGTCGAACGTTACCACACCAGCTGTTTCGAAAAGAAAAATAATACAATTCAGTTATTCAGTCGGTTTGAAAAGCAACCAACACCGCAAGATACAACGAAACAACTTTAAACAATGGTAATTGTGAGTGGTACCTAATTACCAAATTTCGACTCGAACTATGCGAGTCGAAAGCTGAGCAAATAGAAAACCACTTACTCAGTTAATATAAACGCATAATAATCGAGTCAATGAAACTAGAGAATCGTCAAAACCCGGGAAGTCACCAGAATAAACAGAATTATTTGTTTGCTATACGTGAATTTGCTTTTTTGGTCTTACTAAAATTTAATTTGGTCTTACTAAACTTTAATTAAAATGAAGTACCATCGTGGACAAAAAATAAAATAAGTTTAACATTTTAAAAAGGTGGAGAATAAAGTTTAATTAATTCATAAGAAATATTCAAATATTATTTTAAAAAATGAGTGAACTGAAATTGTGTGATTGCAGTGACTGTACTCACACAAAAAAAAACGTGATCTGTACCCAGGACCCGACATATTAATTCATGTTAGACAAACAAACAAAATGTGTGGTTTTATATCCTATTAATACATACCAAAATTGAAAATAGTATCTAAAATACTTTTCCGAGAAAAAATAATGATTAAAAAAAAAATCAACAAAAAAATTGAAGCCGTTGCGGACATATGTTCATATGAACTTTTCTTCATAAAATGATCTAAGGAATCACTCCCTGAAGCATTAGCACGTCATTAAGGAACACCCTGTATATCGTCAATTATAATAGTGTTATGAATTACACCCCCTTGGAACTGGAGATGATACGCCTATGCCTACTAATAGTGACTGGAAAGACTCTAGAAAGAGCCATGGACTTTTCTAGATTGTGGTTGGAGAAGATTCTAGTTTAATCTAGAGGTAATTTCGGAGTATACAGACTGTCTATTTTACGAGGGCCACACCAAATATCTCGCTTAATATCTATTGTAGAAGAATAAAGTTTTAGAAACAGTTATCCCATTTTTTGTGAGCTATATTTCAGTAAAAAGAAATTTGAAATCCATAGCCTACTTTATGAGATATATTACAAAAACCTAAAAAATAGGAAAACCACAAACGGTTATAGCTTCCTTATTTGAGGAGATACGAAAAAAGTTAAAGGAATGAAAGTTGACGGCAAAGACAATAAGAATAATAACGTGTAACAAAAAAATCGAAAAATGCAGTTGGCTTTGACATACGCTATTGTGCAAAAATGAAAAATACATATCTCAAAGTAGGCCATGACGCCATTAATTCCGTTATTTTTTTCTCATTCCAACGATATAAAACATGTCACAGAAATTTTAACCGATAGTGTCAATATTTAATATTTTACGAATACCACAATTCATATAATTGAATCGTAACAATCAGCTGTGCCATAATAGTAAAAATTCACTTTATAATAATTATAATTCCGTAATTATTTATTACAATTTAATACAAACCAATAAATATCTCATAAATAAAAATACAAGTACAAAACGAACATCCAAAGAAAAAAACGAAAAACTATGTATAACAGTACTACCTACTTACTATATTGAAAAGAAATTGTGTGTATTTATTTTTCTAACTACAAATCCCCAATTTGTGCACCATGCATTCTGACACATAAACGTGCTCTACGAGACACGTCACGCATTACATTTTGGAGCATTTCAGGAGTAATTGCCTCACATGCGTTTCGAATTCTGGTTTTGATGTCCTCAATATTTTCAGGGGCAGTTTGAAATACCTTGTCTTTAATGTAACCCCGGACGAAAAAACCCAAGGGAGTAATATCTGGTGATCGAGCTGGCCATAGAATGGGTCCATAGGTGCCTATCCAGCTATCTGGCATAACTTGATTTAAATAATTTGTACATATTACAGCAGTGTGAGGTGGAGCCCCATCTTGTTGAAAATATGAATAATTTAATCTTTCTGCCACTGTTAATTCATAAAGAAAATCTTGAAATTCGTTTTGCAGGAAATTAAGGTATCTACGAGCAGTTAATTTGCCATCATAAAAATAAGGTCCAATTACTTTAGTCCCTAAAAGACCCAACCAAACATTCGTAGAAAATCTTCTTTCTTGGAAAGCAGTCTCTCTGCACCAATGTGTATTTTCTCGTGTCCACTTATAATGCATATTTCTATTGAAAAATCCATTATTAGAAAAATTTGATTCGTCCGACCAAAGAATTTTGCTACATATCAGCGCGTCATTCCTTTTCTTATTTAATAACCATCTACAAAATCTTACTCTCCTTGGCTTATCTCCCTAATTTAAATGTTGAACTTTCCTCATTTTGTAGCATCGAAATCCGTTTTTTTTCAATATTTTTCTTGCACTGTCTTTTTTTATGCGACAGTTTCTCTGAATTTGTCTCAAAGAGGTTTCCTCATTTTGGTTAACATAATTCATTACTCTATTCACTTTTCTTACATTATCCGCAACATGCGCTCGCCTTACTACTTTTTTTGAAAATGAATGAATGAATTGGATTTTGAACTAACTTCCTAAACATCATTCGATTTTTCGGAGCATCTGGAAATCCATCTCCGTAAACCGTGACTACCATCTCAGCGTCAAAATTGCACTGACAATAAATGCTAATCATATCGAATTTGTTATTATTGGTGTACACCATAATTACTGATATAAAATTTGTCTTAGAACTCGACAACGCAACATACAACATACAACAGTTATAAATATCTGTCAAATTTATTAATAACTGTATACATTGTTTTTCACTAATTATGGCACAGCTGATTGTTACGATTCAATTATATGAATTGTGGTATTCGTAAAATATTAAATATTGACACTATCGGTTAAAATTTCTGTGACATGTTTTATATCGTTGGAATGAGAAAAAAATAACGGAATTAATGGCGTCATGGCCTACTTTGAGATATGTATTTTTCATTTTTGCACAATAGCGTATGTCAAAGCCAACTGCATTTTTCGATTTTTTTGTTACACGTTATTATACTTATTGTCTTTGCCGTCAACTTTCATTCCTTTAACTTTTTTCGTATCTCCTCAAATAAGGAAGCTATAACCGTTTGTGGTTTTCCAATTTTTCAGGTTTTTGTAATATATCTCATAAAGTAGGCTATGGATTTCAAATTTCTTTTTACTGAAATATAGCTCACAAAAAATGGGATAACTGTTTCTAAAACTTTATTCTTCTAGAATAGATATTAAGCGAGTTATTTGGTGTGGCCCTCGTAAAATAGACAGTCTGTATAAGGTGCGATTACCAGTGCGGAGGAGGAAGTTTATTAAGAAGAAGTTCATAGAAGTGACGTTTGGTAAAAAGTGAGGTTAAATAAGAAGTAAATAAAGGTTATTTTTAAGTATTGTATAGACAGTAAATTATTAAATAAAGTGTTAGTGTTTATCTCGTTGAAATTATTTTAGAACCCACGGATTTATACAGGGTGTTTTCCAAAAGGTGAATAAACGTAACAATAGAAATGCTTATTAGAAATGTTTATAAAAGTGTATCGAGTTCAATCTTTACTGTATTCATTTTATGACTTATTTTTTGTTTACATAGGATAGTTGTGAGTTTGGTGGGCTATGAATATTTTTAACACGTTTTTGTTAGTTTGAATTGTAACTTTGTATGTAACGAAATCTTGCAACTCAGTTTTCACCCACTTCCAGTTGTCGTACTGCCTTGAAATTTTTCTTGTGTATATGGTTCACATGACAGTACAACTTGACTTTTTTATAGAAAAATCCAAGCAGGAGAATCCAAAAGATGGCGGTTAGGTTATTGTCATTTAATATCCGATTCTACTAAACATTATAGTGCAGTCAGTAATTGAGAATTGTCAAATAAGAAATTAGACAAATTCATTTTAGGATTTTAATTTGCTAGCATAACCAGAATTCAGGTTATCGAAAGAATGCAAAGATTTCATTAATATTTCTACACAAAGTTTTTCTTTTATAGATTGTTATCTTTTCTGCTGTTTGCAAAATCCTATAAAGAATGTTTCAATACAATTATAAGCAAACAAATAATAATTCATTTTTAAACAGTCAGTAAAGATAAGAAAAGTGGGAAACCTCGGACTCCGGTTAGGAAAGATCGATTTTCATAAAACAAATGGCATTCGAGTTGTAATTGATTAGTATTCTACATGATCAATTACGAATCGAATGCCGTTTATTTAATTAAAATCGATCTTCCTAACCGGAGTCCATGATAAAATGCTTCAATGACTGGACTATTAGAGCATTATCTGAGCATTATTATCAAAACAAAATTGTAAATTCTGAAAACCAGTCTCAAGCTGCATGGAAGGTTATGTCCGAATTATGTAACCGTAATAAAGACTATAATAATGTTACGTGTTTTCCACCCTTTAGGAAACACCCTGTATGAATCCGTGGGTTCTAAAATAATTTCAACAAGAGATAAACCACTAACACTTTATTTAATAATTTACTGACTATACAATACTTCAAAATAACCTTTACACTTTGTTTACTTGATATTTAACCTCACTTTTTACCGAACGTCACTTTTATAGAACTTCTTCTTCTGTGCCGGTAATCGCGCCTTATAATAATAATAATAATAATAATAATAAATTGCCTTTATTCAGTATTAATACATACATAATACCAAGGGCGAAGTCTAGCCGAAGCTACTCTACTTAACCCTACCCGGACATAACATTAATAATATTAACAACAGGTGTGCTTAAAACTAAACTATTAATTTTTATTTTTTACAAAATATATGTGAAATAATAAAGAGAAGGGAAAAAGACAAGAACACATATAAAAGACTAGATGTATATAAAAGGCATTTAGTTGCAAATACAACTGAAAAATAACAACAGTTGAACAGAGATTTATAAAAGATTAATGAGATTAATAAGATTAATAAGATTAATAACAGACCTTACCGTGAATAACCAATAATTACGGATAACTTTGTGACTGTAGAAGGGTGTGTTTAACTTTATTACGAAAACTGCATAAGGAGAGGTTTTTCAGATTATCGCTTAAGCTATTGTATATTTTGGCTGTGTTATACGTAAACGATCTAGTAAACAAGGCTGAATGAAATCTAGGCAAGGATATTTGACCAACATGTCGAACATTTATGTTATGTAGATCACGTCTAAATAAAATTTTTTCTTGTAAATACGGTGGTGAAGAACAAGTGAGAATGCGTTTAACAAGTACTGATGTGTGGTATTTGTATGTATTTTCTAATGTTAGCCAGCCAAGTTGATTCATTTTTGCCGAAACTCGATCGTATTTTCTTAAACCGTAAACAAATCGACAACAACAATTTTGTATTTTTTGGAGCCTACTTTGCGTAATTTTGTTAAGACAGGGATAATATAATGTAATTCCATAATTTAAGATTGGCAATACTAGAGTCTCCGTAAGTTCCTTGCGTAACTTAAAATTTATAAGTCTTATATTTCTGTATAGCAACTTCAAGGCAAGATATGCTTTTTTGATGAGTAGTGACACATATTCCTCAAATCTTAATCTACAGTCGAAGATAATTCCTAAATTTTTTGCACTATTAACAATGTGGATAGGCTCATTATAAATCATTAGCTTGAGATGAGTTCTAACTACATGCTCTAAGCGTTTCGGACAGAAAGTAATAACATTACATTTACTTGTGTTTAGTTTTAAATTATGTGATTTAGAGTAATCGGATAATGATTGGAGGTCAAGGTTTATGTTGGTGCATGCGATATCGACAAGATGTGGGTGAAAGGAAAACGTTAATTGAGTGTCATCTGCAAAGGCTTGTATTTTTGAATATTTTACTACATTAAAAATATCGGCGGTATATATAAGGAATAGTATTGGCCCCAGGACAGATCCTTGGGGAACGCCAGACGTTACGAGGGCAATTTTCGAATAAGCGTTGCCGATTACAACTTGCTGGCGACGATTATCTAGATAACATTTAAAGAAATTGATGGAAGTAGGATCAAAACTGTAATATTCGAGTTATACTCTGAAATTGCATCTAGAAACAATCAAGAATCTTCTCTCACCACACTCTAGAAAAGTCCATTCTCTTTCTATAAGTTTCCAAGTCACTCACTATTAGGCATAGGCGTATCAATGTCCAGTTCCAAGGGGGTGTAATTCATAACAATAATATAATAATAAACAAGCATGGGGTTCGGTATGAAGACCCTAAAGTAATTGTTTCACTATTTAATGACTTCTTTACTCAAACACCTAAAATCATAATTGATCGAATTTCAAAGTTAAATAATCTATCGCCAAAAAGTAAAACATTACTGTACAAAGCAATTCTTTATTTCTTAAGCTGCTTACTCAGGGCCGTCGAGAGAAAATCGGGGCCTGGGGGTTTGTAACGACTCCCACCAATCTTCAATGTAAATTTCAAAGAGCGGGAGGGGGGGTGGCATTTAATAAACTATTTATCTCTATAAAAATGTCGAAGAGCAGGGGGGGAGTGTTCCTTAGGATTGAATATTTTTCTCGATCGAAATTTTGAAGAGCGGGGGGGAGGGGTAACATTCCTTAGAATTGAATATTCATCTCAGTCACATTTTGAAAAGGTGATATTCCCTAGGACTAAATATTTATCACGATAGAAATTTTAAAATGCGAGAACGGAACAATTTCATATTTATCTCATTATAAATAGTACAAGTCATTCTGAATTCGTTATTATTTGCATCGCACTAACCATTTACAAGTATACTTCTCTCTCGTTTTATCTAATAGTAGAGTGCTCGCCTTGACAAAAGTCGCTTAGTTTTCGATCCCGTTGGCACTTTTAGAGTAAAATGTATGACCTTGTCAGATATGTTACTTATGCCCTGTGGATTACGAATCCACTTGTCGTCAAAGAATCGTCATGAATATAAGGGCGCAAATCAAAATTTTCTAATTAACTACACCACGCGATAGAGTCAATCATGAAGCGTATTTTATCCAAAAATCATTAAATTCTCTGTTCGACTACGGCTGAAAATTAATTATTTTTCGTCTACTTTTCCATTCCCACGACGATATCTCCCAAACTATTATATTTATCAAAAAAATATATTCTTTATAAAATATTTGCCATATATTCCAGATTACAATGGTTTTTAAATCAGATTTTTTGAGAACTTAATAACCAAAATATTTAATAATGTGTAGCGTGATATCAATTTTCGAAGCTTATCAGCGGCATGCGTTCGTTGCAAATTCTCGCTCTCCCACTCTTTAAAACTGTTTCAACACACCCCACTTCGCACCCGCTCTGGCCTACCGTTGGATAGATTGGCGCATAGTAGCTCTCGTGGTTCATAATATTTTGAAATTTATATCTTGAAAATGATTATTACTACGAAATAAATGTAAGTATATTTGTAGAATATTAATTCAGTGTTACATGGACTTACATAAAAATTATGGCATGCCTAAAATTATTGTGTAATAGATTAACACATTATAAAAAACTCCCTATAGTTCACTGTTTGCAACTGATGTACATGCTTTTTAGAAGAAATTAAAATGAAAAGTACTACTGATAGCACAAGTTCTGAAAGTGAGATTGAGAAAAATATAATTGAATGTAAAACAGATTCGTAACATATTAGCTTAATTTGTATGAAACCGGGCCCTGTAATCAAAGGTTTTGAGAAATCGTTTGCAACATTTACTGATTGTTTAAAAATCTATGAAAAAATAAGTAACCAAGGAGAAGATGATCTATATCCTAGCTTTATGTCATTCAAAAAAACAAACAATTTTGACTGGTTTGGCACCGACATTGCTATTCTAGTTTTACTAGCCAAAGAAATATAGAACATTTAAGAAGATAAATAGAGAAAGAAATTGAAAAGAATTCAGATGGATGCAATGCCTGTCCATCAACTTTTTCCTATGTGTATTTTCGTAAAATAATTTTTTTAAATAGAGAAATGTACTTTTGTCAGAAGTACAACAATAAAGTTTTCTCAAGTAATGACCACGGAACCAGAAAGAAAAGTAAGACTACTAGCCCACCAGAATCCCATAATTTTCGAAAAAATTTGTGCTAACGATTTAATACCTATGGAAATTGAATATCATATTTTATGTTTCTAAAGTCGCTATATAAAATGCAGAGGTCTATCTAAGAATAAAAATAAAAGTGGAAAACGGACAGACAACGAACGGAGGGAGTTCTACTAAAATATGTAAAATTCTTGAGAAACGGTTTTTAAAGCAAAAAGGGTATGGTATGTCGTCAATTTATGATGAGAAGAATCTAGAATGGATAGATATAGGTCTGAAAGAGAGATCAGTAGACTACTTATAAATACATTTACCGGCAAAGGAGTAAAAATTGTTAAATCTACAAAGAGAAACGAAACATATGTTAATTCAGAAAACGAGGCATGAAACTTTGCATTTTCTATTGTGACTTTAGAAATAGTAAACATGATATTTAGTTTCTATAGCATTTAAATCGTTAGCACAAATTCTTTAGAAAATTATGGGATTTTGGTGGGCTAATAGTCTTATTTTTCTTTCTGTGTTCCTGGTCATTACTTGAGAAAGCTATTTTATTGAAAAAAAATTCATTTTACGCAAGGACACGCCTGAAGAAGTTATTGGACATGCACTCCATCCATCTGAACTGTTTTTAATTTTTTTCTCTTTCTCCATTTTTCTCCTTCAATGTTCCATATTTCTTTTGCCAGTAAAATTAGAACAGCAATTTCGGTGCCAAACCAAACAGCCAAAATGATTTGTTTTTCGAAATCGCATAGTTCTAGAATATACATCATCTTCTCTTTGGTTATTTATTTTTTCACGGAGTTTTAAATAATCAATAAATATTGCAAACGATTTATCAAAACCTTTGTTTACATTGCCCGGTTTCATACAATTTAAGCATTTTACGAATCTATTTTTCTTTAAATTTTATTTTTGTCTTAATCTCACTTTCTGAACTTGCGCTATCAGTAGTACTTTCCATTTTCATTTCTTCTTCAGTTACCTATATGGTAGAAAATTTAAAATACATACCAGCTGAAAGTATCTTGCAAACAGTGAACTATAGGGAGTTCTTTATAATGTGTTAATCTATTACACAATAATTTCAGGCAGGCCATAATTTTTATGTAAGTCCATGTAACACTGAATTAATATTCTACAAATATACTTACATTTATTTCGTAGTAATAATCATTTTCAAGATATAAATTTCAAAATATTTTGAACCACGAGAGCTACTATGCGCCTATCTATCTAACGGTAGGCCAGAGCGGGTGCGAAGTGGGGTGTGTTGAAACAGTTTTAAAGAGTGGGAGAGCGAGAATCTTTAACGAGTGCATGCCGCTGATAAGCTTCGAAAATTGATATCACGCTACACATTATTAAATATCATGGTTATTAAATTCTCAAAAAATCTGATTTAAAAACCATTGTAATCTGGAATATATGGCAAATATTTTATAAAGAATATATTTTTTTGATAAATATAATAGTTTGGGAGATATCGTCGTGGGAATGGAAAAGTAGACGAAAATTAATTAATTTTCAGCCGTAGTCGAACAGAGAAAATGAGGATTTTTGATTTTTACTGCCATATAAGCCTATGTAAAAGTTCGTTTCTTTATTTATTTTAAAAATAGAAATTCTACAGAGAATTTAATGATTTTTGGATAAAATACGCTTCATGATTGATTCTATCGCGTGGTGTGGTTAGTTAGAAAATTTTGATTTGTGCCCTTATATTCGTGACGATTTTTTGACGACAAGTGGATTCATAATCTACAGGGCATAAGTAACATATCTGGTAAGGTCATATATTTTATTGAACAGATTGGGCCGTTACTTGATGAAAATCCATGATAATAATTGGGAAGAAAACTATATTAGTTTTTGATTTTCACTTTATTTCTTGTCAACATGACAATTGTTTCGCCACACAGTGGCTTCTTCAGATATTGAGTACTGGTATACCAGTACTCAATATCTGAAGAAGCCACTGTGTGGCGAAACAATTGTCATGTTGACAAGAAATAAAGTGAAAATCAAAAACTAATATAGTTTTCTTCCCAATTATCATATATTTTACTCTAAAAGTGCCAACGGGGGGAAAGATAGAAATTAATTTGCACTCTACTATAATGCAAATACTATTAACCTCCAAATCTCCAACTTCGGGCGAAACCCGGGCCCCCTCAAAATCGCCGGGCCCCCTCCAAAACCGCCGAGCCCGGGGGGAAACGCCCTCGACCTTCCCCCCCTCGTCGGTCCTGCGCTTACTACAGCGGAACTGTTAGATTTACTAACAAAAAAATTAAAAAATAAGAAATCATCTGGTACAGATGATGTTCCAATGTTTATAATTAAAACGGTGATTGATTTGATCATTGAATCAATTACATATCTCGTAAACCTCTCCTTTGAATTCCAAACATTTCCTGACATCCTAAAAACTGGAAACGTACCTATTTCA
This sequence comes from Stenurella melanura, assembly GCA_963583905.1. NCBI lineage: Eukaryota > Metazoa > Arthropoda > Insecta > Coleoptera > Cerambycidae > Stenurella > Stenurella melanura. The sequence continues at coordinate 123,064,527 of OY757316.1, read as the reverse complement.
AAAAAATCGACCCTAATTCTTTCGAAAATTATAGATCTATTACAGTGCCTTTAGGCTTTTCCAAAATACTTGAATACTCATTTCTTGATAGATTATCGAAATATCTGGATAAACATAAGATCCTGACTAAAAATCAGCACGGATTTCGCAACGAAAAGTCAACTACTAAAGCTATAAACTCATTTTATGAAAAATTATTAAATATTCTTGAAGCGGGTGAATGCCCTGTTGGATTATTCGACTGCGTGGACCATCAGAAATTAACTAAATAATTATGAGATTCGAGGAGTAATACTAAATTGGGTGAAAACTTTTCTTGAGAATAGGAAACAATGTGTTAATATTAAGTATAAAAGCAAACGTAATCTTCCTATGGTTACTTCTAAATGGTCTTATTTGACATTAGGACTTCCACAAGGCTCTATCTTGGGCCCTGTGCTATTTTTATTATATGTAAATGAATTGGATTCCATATAATTTAATACTCACTTTACGATGTATGATGAGGACACCTCTTTAATTGTTTCAAATAAACAGATGAAAGTTTAGAACTCGATGGAAATAGCTTGCTTAATAAACTAAGCGAATGGTTTTCCCAAAATTCACTATATTTTAGTGTCAAAAAAACCAGGTCATAAGATTTCATAATAGTCAAAAACAGAGTAAGCAGTTAAATTTTAATACAAATGATACTTAATTATGTACTGAAGCAAATACGGTCAAATTTCTAGGCTTTCACTTAGATAAAAATCTTAACTGGAAAGTTCATTGTGAAAATGTAATTTCAAAACTTGCATCCTTAACATATTTATTAAGAAATATAAGAACAGTGCTATGTACAGCACAACTTCTCTGTTTACATTATGCACAAGTTGAATCTCGTTTAAGGTATGGTGTCTGCTTCTGGGGGAATTCCACTTTTGTTACCAATGATTTCAAGGCTCAAAAACGTAATATAAGGTTCATTGTCGGTGTTTCAAACACAGGGAAATTTTTAAAAATTATAAAATTTTAACTTTACCAGGTATATTCATTTTTGAAATGTGCACATATATACAGGGTGTAATTAGTTTCATGTCATTAAAAAAAACTGGTGGTAGGGAACGACAAGACAAACAAAAAAACCTTATATAACATGGGGTCTAAAGCTCATAGTTTTGGAGTAAAAAAATAAACACAAATTTCCAAAATACTTAATAACCTAGTTTGAGAACTGCTGGCATATTGGGGTAGGTTTTATTGCCTCGCGTCTTGTCGCACGAGATACTCTGACATTCCTGCAAATACGTATGCCGACAAAGCAGTTAAAAGCGACCGACAGAGAACATCGTCATGTGTTTTGCTTCGTCGCGGCCAATTATCCTATTAGGCGTGCAATCTCTCCCTTGTAATATTCTCAAGTAATCATTTCAGTTTTGTCCTTACTTGGTAAAGAACGTACGCATGACGCGACGTACCCGTTTCTTGGTTTTGTCTGTTGCTTTTCTTTTTCAATTTTGTGCCACTTATGTTAAGATTTATTTTATTGACTTATCGTTCAAGTCGTTAGTACTTGGTTACGTAAGACACTACTTCTCGTTCGTGCTTTTTGTGTTACTTCTTGGATTTTGGACCAAGTATTTCTTTTTGTTTTCTTTATTGATAACGTTAATTCACAGTTTAGTGTGGTGTTTAAAAACGCAGATTTTGGGCATTATGGGAGATTACACTTATCCAGAGCTCGCGGATATGGACTTAGTACATGGAGAAAGTGGTGGAAATGCAGCTGGTGCGGAAGAGCTTTAGAACAATTGCAACGACGTATTTTATGTGCATAGAAACCATAAAAAATTATCCTAATTTACCAAATGTGTTGAACGGAGTAAGTATGTTATTAGTTCGACGTACCGAAATGTGTATACGTGGAGATGGAGGTCATTTCGAACAATCTTTGTAAAAAATTCAAAAGAATTGTTCAGTTATTGGGTGTTACCTATTGGGCATTAAAGGTATGATTATTATTATTAGTATTCATTGTCTGGTTTTATCTCTTTATTATTGTTTACATTGATTTTCATAGAGACCAACGACTTGATTTTTAGTTTTCGATACCCGATTGGGAAAAATTATGCGCTCAATTCGTTAAAAAAATCAGATTTTTTCCTATCTTAAAACACACAACTATTTTCTGTTATCGTATCTAGGACGTCTAACTAGTCGTTTTCCGATTTCATAAAACAATGACTAATTTTTTAAGCTTTTAACACAATGTTACAAATGTTAATAAACCACTTTTAAATTTTATAAATTTTTATAAACGACAATAAAAGCTACAATAGCTTTGTTCCAAATTAAAAAACACATGTAAACAAATCCTATTTAAACCCCTGCGGCCATGCTATGCGTGCGTTGTGCCGAAAGAGAAGGAATTATTTACATTTTCATAATTAGTGGTATAAAAAGTTCGATACAAATAATCCCATCAAAGTACCGCACTTCTACCGACGGGAACACAAGTCGGGTATTACAGTTTTTTATTATTTCTAATATTTGGAACTATAACATCCATTGACCCTAAAAAACAGTGGTTCTCAAATCTTTCCTACCATAACATTAAAAATGTAAACCCAGGTCAGTTTTTTCAAAGTGCCCCTAGAGAAAAAGGTCATACAGGTTTTCTGTTTGTCTAGTCGATCCCTATTACCAGTTTTTTTAATGACATGAAACTAATATTACACCCTGTATTTAAAAATCAAGATTTTATATTAACTAGCCAGTACCATAATGTAAACACGAGACAGAAACGTAACATTTATGTTCTCTTTGTTAAATTAAACAACTTCTAAATCTCCTCATTGTCTAGGGCCAAAATCTTTTAACTTGTTGCCGGATGAAATAAAAATTATAAAGAATGAAAGACTGTTTAAAATGAAGCTAAAATAATTTTTACTAAATAAATGTTGTAGTTCTATATCGGATTTTTTGTGTACGCGTTAGTTTGTAAGTTTTGTTTTCTTGTGACTTTTCTTATTTTTTTCTAGAAAGAGAAAATGTATTAGTTTACTATGTTATTACCAGAGCCCGGCGCAAAAGTAGTTATGCCAGAGACGGTCTTCACAAACATAAATATAATGTTTTGTATGATTCACATAAGCAAATAAATACAATATTTATAGGAAACAAATACCTACTTTTGCGGTAAGAAATAAAGAGTATGGCATAAAACTCATAAAATAATAAATAAATAATTTATTATTGATTTGGAGAAATCATTTATTTGGTATTGTTGAGCAAGTAAATGTAAGAGATGTTTACCGAAACTGGTGGATAAAAAACACCAGACTTCGGCCGCACATTATATATATATATATATACCTGCAGCGTCGCGCGTCGGTGATTGTTATTGTCTAATCGAAAACAAAAAACTCGGCACTTTAAACGGCATACGCCACTTCAACTTTTATTATCAGTTAAGAAAATGTAAGCATCTCCCATATGTTTCTTCCCAACTATATTAAACAATTTTCAATTTAAAATATAATTTTTATCTGTGCACAATGTGCACATAATATGAGGCACTATAATTTAAAAAAATATGAGGAAAATTTTCAACACCACAAAGTCACCGCCACGCTTGTCACTCTCTTTCTGCTTTTTTACGACAGCAAATAGGATACGGTAAACAATAATAATAGTAAAATAAATAGCAGATTGCGTTTTATATTTTGCGGAAGACTTTAAACATACAGAAAGCAGTTGAAATAAAAAAAGTCCAACAATTTTTATTAATTTATTACACAATGACCAATGCCATGTGAGATTGTTTCATATGCACATACGCATTATGAAGTCAACACTACAGACTTGTCAGTACATTATTTGATAGAAGTAAATGTGTCGTGATTTGTTATGGAGTCGAGTGGCTTTCCATTAAATGAAACAGCAAGTACTGTTTAATCTACGAAAGTTCGTAGATTAAAGATTTTCTGGAACTGCGGTTTAACGGTGTAGAACTTTTTTGTGCCAGCTGTGAAAAGACACTTTCGTGGACATGCAATTCGAACATTTTAAAACAAGTTTCATCTGAACGTCATAAAAAGTAAAATTTGGCATATTTACATGGATATTTCTCACGGATCCCTCTACCTATACGCAACGTTCAACGTAAGCCGGAATCAGATCAGTATACAGTAATTGATGCAATAAATATTGCAGGTATTTGATCTACGTCAATATATTTTTAGATTCTCAGGGGATATTGCTGAGTGAAATACAAATTGGATACATAACAGTGTTAAGAAACAACTCCGGTTTTTCAGCATTTTTGTGTGCGGCAAAGAAGTGGACTGTTCAATGCCGGACATAAATCTGCCATCTATAAGAAACTATACTTATTGTAAATATGCGCCGATTACATCGGTAGACGTTGAACGGTTGAACGATCCTTTTTCACAACACAAGTGGGATATTCAGTGACAGTTATCGGAGTTTTATTTCGGACGATTTAGAACAAGTGCAAATGATATATTTTTATTATTCTAATAAGGTATAGTTACTAGACGTTTGTGTTTGTGCATTCAACAATAAGTGCATCAAGGTATGACTTATAACCGTTTCGGGGCCTTTAAATATTACGGAATTCACTAGATATAATCATAAGGTAAAATATTGTATTTTTGCGCACGGAAATGTTTATATAGTTCATATTGAGCAAAGCCGACTCTGGCTTTTACGTCATAACTACCTCTGAGCCGGGGTATGGTTATTACTTACACTTTAGGTACATTTTTTATAAAAATTGGACATACCTAGTAAGTGAAAAATGCTGACTATTCCTATACAATGTATTGTCTTAAGGAAAATAAATGATATTATTATTACTATTATTGAAGTCTCAAATTATAAATGTGTCCGAAACTGAAGAATTCAAAATTGCAGCGTCATACTCCGCTCAAGAACTTATTCTTTGATCGGAGAGCGCGAAGTTTGATCATTTATCGCCTGATTCAACTGAAAATTGTTTATATAAATTTTTTGTTGTTTAAACAATATAAATACTTGAGTCCGACAGAATGAATGTCTAACATCAAATAATGTAATATAACAAACATTTAAAAAAAGCTTCAACAAAGTAGTAAAACCTTAATTGACTCGACGACTCGACTATAAGGAGACTTTGTAATATTGTAATAAACAAAATAGTATCGCCTGTGTGGAATACGACCTTGGTTCGCGGCACAGCACACTACGGTTGCCCTAGCTCGGCGATCGCTGGCACGAAACAAAAGCGGTCCCACCGCTTTCGAAACGGCGACAGATGATTCGTTTCAGGTATTTTTCGAAAACGCTTTAATGCCAATTTGGTGAATTATCTGAATAAACTTAGAGATGCGAGTTATTTTGGGGCGACGTTTCGATGTTGTTGTGTTTTTTAGCAGGAAATGGATATGACTGGCGTTTCCATTGTTTTGTCACGGAGTCGCAAGGGTAACTAGAACGGGTGGCCAGTGCCAGCGGCAAAAGGGGACGGCAGCGGCCATTTATTATGAAAATATTGATTGATTACAGGCCGTACTCGAAATTTAGCCTAATTAAATTGTTGTGATTAATATTGTTTCGCGTCGTGTGGCATTTTAGTAGGAATTTAGAGCAGTTTCGGGGCATCAGACAACGAATTACGCGAATAAAAGCAAAAATTATATACAGGGTGTTTGGGGTATAAACTTTTGTCTGCTTAGAAATTGATATTACACGCGAAAATAGTAACAGAAGTTCCTACAAACGTGTAGGTAAGCGGAAATACTTCCGAAAGAAGCTATGGTGCTCCGAGAGTGGCGCCCAAATAGTAGCTAGATATACAGATTCAGCAAATTTAGTTCAAGATACGTAAATTTGTTTCTGCGCAAATAAACCACGCCTTGTCGTAGAACAATGCAGGGCATTGGTATAAAACAATAGCGCCATCGCTTGACCGCGTCGAGTTGAGAACAGCGCACCCATTTTGCTTTTAATAGCGTAGCTGTTAAGACGTGTGGGAATAAAATAAATTTATCTCAATTTCGTTATTAAAATGCCGTGTGTTTATACAACTGGAGAAAAAGTGCAAATTGTGAAGTGGTACTTCGGGGGCCATTCCACTGAAGACACAATAAATGTATTTACTGTGGCATATCAAGACAGACCAATCCCCTCGGCTAGCATAATTTCATAGATTATTAAAAAATTTGAGAATTTCGGGTGTATCGTGAATTATTGTACAAAATGCTGTCAACCCGAACCCCGTCATCGGCAGATGAGCGAAGAACGTAAAATTCGCGAAACTAATGTCCGTGCACTTGTAGAAACTAGTGAACCTTGTTCTAGCAGGCAAATTGCTGATGAAGTTGACATGAAGGAAAGAACTGTAAGAAATGTTTTGAAAAGAAATGGGTACAGTTGTTTTTAAAGTTCAAACAACGCAAGAAATATTTCCCGAGGAAAATTTCAAACGGATGGAATTTTGTGAAATAATGATAAAGTGAATGAGAATGAAAACTTCTTAAAGAATATATTGTTTACAGATGAATCATCCTTTTCATTACATAGGAAACACAATCCATCCGTAGTACGATATTGGTCTCGGAAAAATAAACATTTTATTGTTGCTGTGCGAACTCAGTATCCTCAAAAGTTGAACGTTTGGACGGGAATTTTAGACAATCATATTATAGGCCCACTGCTAATCGATGGCAATTTAAATGGCAATAAACATTTAGAGCTTTCACAAAACCAAATAATTCCTGCAGTTCAAAATCCTGTCAACTTTGACGACATTTGGTTTCAACAAGACGGCTGCCCAAGTCACAATACCTTAACTGTTATTAATTTTCTAGAAAGAACATGTCCCAATCGTATAATAGCTACAAGGGGAATGATAAAATGGTCCCCCAGGTGACCTGATCTAGCACCCCATGATTTCTTTCTGTGGGGCTTTTTAAAGAAAACCGCGTACAAACATGCGTTTGAACGAGCCAATAATTTAGTTGAATTACGGGAAAAACTTATCCAACTTTGTGCAAGCATTACTCCAAATCAACTCAATGATATGAGAGGTTCATTGTATAATCGGTTTGGCTATTGTTTGGCACAAGAAGGTGGTTTGTTTGAATCCTTATTTCATTAATTTATTGTTTCACAATTATTAGTTGATTTTAGTTTCTGAGGGTTATTTAATTTTATTTTAATGTCCTATTTTTGTAATTTAATAAGAATAATTTATTTTTTGATAATTATTAGTTGATTTTAGTTTCCGAGTTATTTAATTTTATTTTAATATTCTATTTCCATTTCGGTTTTAATAAGAATTATTATTTTAGTCCCACAGCATTTACGACTAAAAAAGAAACTGCAGAAATACTTTCAATAGAAGAAATTATTTGTCAAAAATGTGACAAATAACTTCTTCGCTTTTGACGATGAGATATTGTCTCGTTTCGTATTAGAAATTATTACCTACGTCCGCACCCATCCTTAGTTCATGCCGTACTAAATTCAATTCATTGTGTGCCTCTGCTTTCACGATTTATGGAACTAGCGGGGCGTGGTCAATTACATCGTTATTTCTATACCCTAAACTGTATTTTCCGATTCTGTATAGATATACGTATCGTCCAACAGTGGTGAACACCTAACATGCGAGGAAATAATATAAATTGATGCTTACCTATTAAAGGCATTATGATCACGCGCGGATTGTAGATCGAGAGGGAGGTGTATACAGACAATATTAGTATAAAAGTCATTGTCAGGAAATAAACGAAGGATTTTAAGAAATGAAACTAAAAATTAAATTTATATAGAAACTATTAGAACAAATGCTCAAAAATATCCCTTAGTTGAAAAAGACAGTATCCCAATTCATAGCAGAGGCATTTCCTAACACTTGACAGTAGCACAAACTATTGTTTCTAGCATTTATCGGCCATCTTCAATGGCAGGTGGCTTCTTATATCGGGACAGGGAAATGCATCCATATTGTTCAAAATTTCGAATCACTCTGTGTAGTGTACACAGATATGGTACGGGTCTACTTGCGAATGTCGCATGTCGTTGCCAATAATTCTTTTATTTACGCCACCGAATTATTTATGTATGACATTTAATTATTTGCTTTTAGTCCACGAAAATTAGCATTTGGCCTGGAATTTTTGCACAGACGTTCTTTGAGGTCCCAAACCCAAATCCACAAATATCCCAAAAGGCTAAAGGTTAAAGTTTTTTGCAAATATCTGGCGTCCTGTGCATCGGATACAAATTAGGTCATTGTGAAAGTTGTAGAGAATTAATTATCTACACGTCGCCTTTATTTCTTACCAACCCCCCTTTCGAGATATTCAAAGTAAAAATTTCAAAAACATAGTTTCTCACGAATATCTCGGGCCAAAAAAATTAGACAGCAATAAAGTTAACATGAAAGTTGTGAATAATTCAATTATCTACAAGATTGATCTTTTGTATTTTTTCCCAAAACCTCGCCCTTTATTTCGAGATAAGGTCAAAGTTTCAAAAAACCGGATTTCCGCAAATATCTCGCTCACTATGCATTAGACCTCGACGAAGTCTACATACAGATGTTTGCAAAAAAATCGTTTTTTTAAACTTCGACTTTGAATATCTCGAAAAGGGCAAGATTTTGCGAAAAAAAGCAAAATACCAATCTTGTAGATAATTGAAATTCTCTACAACTCTCATGTTAACCTTATTGTTATGTTTTGGCGCGAGATATTCGCGAAAAACTATATGTTTTTGACACTTTGACCTTGAATATCTCGAAAAGGGAGGGGACTGGTAAAAAATAAAAAAAAAATCTTGTAGATAATTTAATTCTCTACAACTTTCACATTGACCTCATGGGCATCCGATGCATAGGACGCGAGAAAATAATTGCAAAAAACTTCAGTATCTTGGGTAGCCATATTGGGATTTTTGTGGATTTGGGTTTGGGACACATCAAAGAACATCTTTGCAAAAATTCAGATTTTTACTAATTTTCTCCAGGTTTCCTAATTTTTTGGCTAATTTCCGTGAACTATTTCTTTTTTGTAAATTATAAACTTCCATTTTAGTTGGACACAAATGTTAAATTTTTAGGGCTCGCTACCTGTTTCTTAGAGCAAATGAACCATAGCGTTGAGCGCAGTGCTAGCATGACCTCTTTTCTCAACAAATCTACTCAATGATTGGCCAAAATTTACTAAAACCTACAAGCTTGATTTGAAAATTATACTAAGAGTCTACTGTACACCAGTTTCACTAAAATATTATTAATTAAGAAAAAGGCGCCCGATTCGAATTAAACATTTTGCGATCCTTGTTTTTAAACAACTAAAAATGTTTAAAAAATGCACTAAAAAGAAGACAATAATGTTAATAAAAACAATAATTATGTTAATAAACGTAAAAGCGTGGGGCGACCTACGAGTAAAATTTTCTTTTTCAGGTATTTTAAGCACGCTTCTACGTTTATTAACATATTTATTATTATTATTATTATTATTATTAAAATTAATTTTCTATTTTTAGTGCATTTTTTAACAGTTTAAACAAATCAGAAAATAAATTACAAAACTTATCCGCTACCCAAGTAGCACCTTAGGTCTGAATTACGTAATGTAGACCTAGTTTTGGTGTGGTTTTCCCATTTAACCTAACCTAATTGACTTAAAATATACGTAAAATATAAGTAAATGGGGAATGAGACGACGTCGGTAATACGTCTTAAATAAGGCCACTCAGTTATAATGACTTATAAGTTATAGAACATATTTCCTTGAACAGGTAATTTAAACTTAAACATTGTGTTTAATTGTGGCCGTTATTACGTAATATCTACCAAACCACTTATTGTCCTTTTTCAACTGCCGTCTTTCTTTCTCAAACTAATAAGGTTTTATCTATAGCAATGATAATTTACTTATAAGGCATCAGCAGCATAAGACATAGTAAAAACCAGACATCTATTATAATGCTAGAGTAGGAATATATCATATAATGTCAGACATAGTTGTGAAATATAATGTGTCCACCTTTCTCCTCTCTGTGTTTTTTGCTGCCAATTAATTTTCATTGTAAATGTATCAATCCTACTTCGGAATATTAAAAGCGCCTCAAGTATTTTACGTTTTTAAAGAAAAAAATGTTTTTCCTGCTTCAATGTGTTTTAAAAATATTTGTAAAAGCCTAGACAATTGCTCTGCAGGACTTTCCTGGAGCATGAAATATGCTAATATTGTACTTGATGTCTGTTAACTAACCCTATATTAATGATTTTTTTCAATTAATCACTCATCAAAATTTCATTATAAAATGGCCTCTTACAGCTGGTTGAAAAATATGGCGAATATAGTACCGCGCGACTTCAAAGTATTTTTTCCCAATATTTTAGACCTCACTAACACTTTTCCTACAGTAGAAGTCTTTAAAACTTATATTATTGAGTTTAAAGTTAAATGGGACCAATACAGGTTAAAATAATTTTGTAGTCTTCAAAATTGTAAAGCCTTTAAAGTTCATTTAGAACTAAATTGGTCATACTTCCCAGTCCAGGTTTGCCATCAGGTTCAAGGAAAATAGAACAATAATCGTTGTTTATTTGTCAAAAAAAGCAAAAAGAGTATTGAAACATGGCCGTCTCTAGAGACGGCCGTGATTAAAATCTCAGATAAATATGTCTTTTATTTATCTGAGATCAAAGCAAATACATGCGCTGGTCACGTGGGCATAGTTCATAGTGTCATTCATGCATAAAATTATAAAAATATACTTAAACCAATTAGTGGAAAAAGCTGGTTTTAGTCGGATTTTCTCCCTTCCAAGTTAAATATTAAAACTTGTTTATGTGGTCAACAACTGTCAACATAACCTCTGAAAATTTATTATATGGAAAATGTGACGCTACCCCATGACTCCAAGCATTAAAGTAAAAGTAAAGAAGTAACTGTTGACAGTTGACACTACTGGGAGGGGCATCAATATAATACAGTCGTTTTAGTCCTTTGAAGTAATTTAGACAATGAAAACGTAATTTTGCCTTCCAGGGAAGAGACATAATTCTATTTTTAAGTAAAAATAACTTCTAGGACATTATATGAAGTAATGTTTACCTTTAGGTTAAACACATATGCTAGGTAAGTGGGGAAGTAAAATTAACGTAAATTTCACCTAAAATTGGAACTATTTGTCATCATGAGGTTAAAGTTTTAACCAAAATCTGACTACAAGGACAAGACAAAACATAGGTTACATTTATGTTAAAAGTTGGTAAAATTTCCCTGTTTCTATTCAGACAGAAGTTAGCGACTCCAAAGTTAATAACTTAGCCTAAAATTACGTAATATTTTCTTATGCATTGACCTCAATATGCACTTTAACTTTATAGTTAAATTTTAAGGAATAATTACGTTAATATTTCTTGAAAATTAGACTAAAGTCAATGTGACTTTATCAGGCATTTCTTAAGAAAATGTTACCTAAATAATGCTTAATTAATTACTATTAAGTCCATATGCCTTTAAAGTTGAAAGTAATGGTTGCAATTACGTTATATCAACTATCTTAGGTCACTGTGGCTTTAAACTGGTAAAATAAACTAATTGTGCTGCTTGGGTATATTGGCGCCTCCATTTTGAATTGTTAAATTTCGACCAAATATTTATTATCTGCAACCTCGATAACCCTCAGATACCGACTTTTAGTTAAATCAGACGATAAATGATCAAACCTATCCGCCATATTGTTGCCGCCATTTTGAATTTTTGAGATTTGATCACATAATTATACTCTGCGATCTCAAGAATGCTCAGATGCCGATTTTTGGTAGAATCGGATATTAAATGACAGCAGACTGCCAGCCATCTTTAAAACTCCATCTTGGGTTTTTAAATAAAAAATGTCAAATCGTCATGTGAACCATAGATTCCATTGCATATTAGCTTAATAGAAGCATGTTAAATAGCCACTCTCTGTTTCTATTTTTTGCAACTTAACAAACTGATCAAAAAAATTCGGACATATCTAGTCTCAACGTCATTGTGAACGATCTATTTTTTTCCTCATGGCAATAAGGGATATGCAACCGAAGATAATTAAGAAACACTGCGAAGAAACACAATTTTGAACATACTTCTATTTAAACAAATGCTTTCTATCCCTTGGATTTAACCCAAAACTTTTTAGTATGTAATGTACAGTCTCCCATTCTTATCCTGTCCCTTTAATTGAAATTATTAGAGTAGAAAAAGACAGTAGATATCTATTGTTTCAGTAAAATTAGTTTTCTGTCTTCTCTTGTTAACTCTCTACTCTTTGATACAAGCCTGGAAGGAAAACATTTTGATATATTAAATAGCAACGGAAGTATATAGTGGCCTACTTAAAATAGACACCCTGTATACATTATTTACATTTGCAAACAACCCGAACACCCACTATATTTTGGAGATAAAGTTTTTCTGCTCTCCAGGATTATATATTAGAAGCCATATTCGTCGAAAACCCCGCGGTACAGCACTGGCTCGGACCCAACGATTTGGAAGTTAAATGCCCTTATAAACGCACACTGATGGGTTAATGTGTCCCGCATGCAAGCTGGCGTCAACTTAAAACCAAAAACAACATTGTAATAGGAAGGAAAATTCAAAAAATACTGTTCCACATAGCAACATATTGACGTCATGACTAAAACCACGCCTACCACATCGTAGCAGCTCGCTATGAAATCATAACGTATAAAACGAATGAGTGACACATCAAGTCGCCTTTTTGCTTATATTAATGCTAATGCTGTAAATTGTTGACAAATTACGTAAATCGCGCTTTACAACTGACTGTTGGGAAATTCGAAATACTGCGCGGTTTTCGTTAATGATTTAAAAGTCGTATCGATCAGGCTCTCGCAACAAATAGTGTAGCGGCGAAGGCCTTAAAACTTGCCCAGTGGGTACCGTGATATAAAAAACTGGCATGGTAAAAAATGCTCTTGGAATTAAAACGCGAGCAGTTCCGTTGAAATTTTCTTTATTTTCAACAAGAAATGTTCGATACATTTTTTTCGTAAAGTTGACATTTTCCTTATTATTAATTCTTAGATTTAAAATTCGCCCTAAAAGTATAATACCTACGATTGTTTTATATAATTTTACAACTAATATGCATTATTACTTTCAATTATTGCAATTAAAAAAAAACTGTTTACACTATTGTACCATTTTACGTCTATTTCTGTTATGTACAATTTTAATTTTACTAAATTTTAGTCGGGCGTTTGATACTCTCAATCATGAAATACTTTTATCTCTCTTATTGCATACCGGGTGAGTCACGAATTGCGCTCGCCCCGATATTTCCTAAAATATTTGGAATAGAAAATTGAAATTTGGAGGCCTTATTACACGACTAAAATGCCATCTTTTCAATAAAAAATCAAGTTTGGTGCACATCCGGTTTGACCGGAAATGCCCACAACTTTAGATTTTTAAATGAAACATCCTATATATTTTTACATTTTTGGAATCTAGAGGAAATTTTGAATACAATACATCCATTTTGGTCACTTTTTGATAAACATTAAAAAATTTTATTAAAAAATCTATTTCTGAATCCAGAGTGCTGTGGTGCCCAAAATATATTTTAGTTTATGTGCTACGTTACTATAAAAATAAAAAGAGCAATATGATTGCATTAGTTAATTCTCTAGAGGCGTTTAAAATTTTTAAATGTGATTTTTACCCACTAACTCGGTTTTTTTAAATGGGAATTTAATCGTTCACCAACATTTTTAAATACCTCATTTTCATACGAATCTAATGATACCAAAATTTTGAAAATCCGCTCAGAAATATTTGAGATTTCAGTCAAAATACAATGCAACCAAGCTTTTAGAAACATGCGGCTAATAGATAATAGATTAGTGGGCTTTGGAAACTAAAATGGCACATTTCTGTGTAAATCTGGTAACCTAATAACATTGGAAAAATCATAGTAGCCATTGAATGTAATAAAACAATATCAGCTGTCAGACAGATACAAAATAAAGCGTTGCGGATATCTCTTTGAGTAAAAATTAAAGGAAATGAATAATTTTAGTAGAAATCAAAAGGTCGATATGTTACTGATATATGGAGAGCGTCTCAAAAATTCAACTGCAGCTGCAGAACTGTATCAGCAACGATATCCCAACAGACGTCATCCAAGCAGACACTTGTTTGCCAGAGTGGAACAAGAATTAAGAAACGAACCCAAACAACAAGATGACCATCAAACATTTATTGTAAGTGAGGACAAAGAAATTGATGTATTAGGATTTGTGATGGTACACCCAACAACATCAACAAGGGAATTGTCAATGGAATGCGACATTAGTCAGTTTTCGGTTTGCAGAATTTTAAAGAAACATAAGTTTCGGTCTTATAAATACCAAATACACCAACATCTTTATGGAGATGATAACGACAGGAGGCTAGTATATTGCAACTGGTTCTTAAATGCAGTACAACAAAACCCAGGTTTTCCTTTTCATATTTTATATTCAGATGAAAGTAGATTTACGAACCAAGGTATGTTTAACATAAATAATACTAGGTACTGGGCTCAAGAAAATCCGAGGTTGGTAGGGCGGGGGAATATTCAGGAAAGATTTGGGTTTAACTGTTGGCTTGGAGTACTTGGAGATCGAATAATTGGACCCATATTTTTTGATGGAACACTTACTGGCGAACGATATTTATTCTTTTTACAAAACCAGACAGCAGAATTTCTTGACTTACTTCCTCTTGCCTATTTACAAAATCTGTTTTTCCAACAAGATGGTGCTCCCCCACATAATTTCAGAAAAGTGATGGAATATTTAAACAACTTGCATGGTGAACGCCTTATCGCAAATCAAGGTCATATCAGGTAGCCTCCTACGTCACCTGACTTAACACCCCTCGACTATTATGTATGGGGCACTCTCAAAAATAAAGTTTATAAAACTTCTTCAAATACCCGTGAAGAGCTGCAAAATAAAGTTGTACGGGCTTTTAATGAAATAACGCCGGCTGAATTGCGTAGAGCCATTCAAGCAACTGTACGCAGAGCCGAATTGTGTATAGAAAAAAATGGTGGACATTTTGAACAATATCTATAAATGTCAATTTATGGTTTAATTAAGTATATTAATTATTTTAAAGATACCTACTGTTACTGTAAGTTTAATTGTTCAAACGGAATTGATTTTTATTTATTTATAGGCCCGATATTTATGTTCATTTAAATAAAATTCTGAAAACCGAACCGCATTCTATTGCAAATGTCCTTGTTGATGTAATTGTGTTTACCTCCACATACCTATGCTAAACTTAATTGTAACGTTCTTTGCGCTCACAATTATTAAATGTTTGATAGCTCAAGATTGCCTATAACTACACGAGTCTGTCTGACAGCTGATATTGTTTTATTACATTCAATGGCTACTATGATTTTTCCAATGCTATTAGGTTCCCAGATTTACACAGAAATGTGCCATTTTAGTTTCAAAGCCCACTAATCTATTATCTATTAGCCGCATGTTTCTAAAAGCTTGGTTGCGTTGTATTTTGGCTGAAATCTCAAATATTTCTGAGCGGATTTTCAAAATTTTGGTATCATTAGATTCGTATGAAAATGAGGTATTTAAAAATGTTGGTGAACGATTAAATTCCCATTTAAAAAAACCGAGTTAGTGGGTAAAAATCACATTTAAAAATTTTAAACGTCTCTAGAGAATTAAGTAATGCAATCATATTGCTCTTTTTATTTTTATAGTAACGTAGCACATAAACTAAAATATATTTTGGGCACCATAGCACTCTGGATTCAGAAATATATTTTTTAATAAAATTTTTAATGTTTAAGAAAAAGTGACCAAAATGGATGTATTGTATTCAAAATTTCCTCTAGATTCCAAAAATGTAAAAATATATAGGGTGTTCCATTTAAAAATCGAAAGTTGTGGGCATTTCCGGTCAAACCGGATGTGCACCAAACTTGATTTTTTATTGAAAAGATGGCATTTTAGTCGTGTAATAAGGCCTCCAAATTTTAATGTTCTATTCCAAATATTTTAGGAAATATCGGGGCGAGCGCAATTCGTGACTCACCCGGTATAGATCTCACAAATAAAGCAGTTAATTTATTTAAAAATTATTTACAAAATAGGCAGCAAAAAGTCTACATTGAACAAAACCGCTCAGAAGGCTTAGTACTGAGATCGGGTGTACCACAAGGTTCTATCCTGGGACCGTTACTTTTTACCCTATACACCAGTCAGTTTATTTCATGTTTAAAACATTGCCAAATTCATTTATACGCTGATAATACTCAGCTTTATTATTCATTTAACACTTCTGACATTGATGGTATCTGTCAACATGTAAACGAAGACTTAAAATCTTTTTTAAATGCGTCAAAAGGCCACACTGTCTAATTATTGATACCAGCGAATCCAATGCTTTAATTTTTGGTCGTAAAATATCTCGGCAACTTATTAGAAATCAGGATCAAATAAATGTAGATCAAGAAAACCTTGAAATAGTTGACTGAGCTAAGAACTTAGGTGTTACTATTGACAATGATCTCCGATTTGAAGAAATGTTAATAAACTTACACAAAAAGCATATAATTCTATCAAACGCGAAATAATTTTAATTATGTGGTTCGGACTCCACTATAAACTGTAGGGCCTCGTTTCTCTTTACCTAACACAAAATCATTCTGGATTTTCAAGGATTTACCTCGGTGACTTGAGAAGCGGTTAAGAAAACATTAAACTAATTTATGGGAATAGACACTATTTATCTAAAAAAGTCAAGGTGATGTTATGTGAAAGCCTGGTTTTGTCTTTGGTAGATTTTGCTGACTGCCTGTATGGCCCTAATTTAACTACTGTATAGAAAATAAAATACAAAAAATTCAAAATTCGTGCGTCGGGTTAATTTATGGTATACGCAGACGTGAGAGAATATAGCACAAATTAAAAGACACGGGTTGGCTGAACATGGAGAAACGTAGAGCATAACATTCTAATAAAGAAATCTGCAGAATACTTATATAATACAATAAAATAAAATTTCGTACCGCTGTACACGACCTTAATTTAAGATTCAAAGGCCTTTTAACCACACCTGTCCATCGAACAGAGCAATTTAAACGTCCTCTTAGGTATCAGATTTGCAAAGTATATAACTTTCTACCCGAAAACTTGAAAGGAATACATATAAACTGTTTCAGGAAAAATATTAATTTATAATTAATATATTTAATGTCATTATAGCCCCTTAGTTTAAGCTGAATGTTTTTTCCTTGTATTAACCATAGGTGTAATTGTTTTTAATATACTTCCATTTGAATGTAATGCGCGAATTAGGATAAGTGGAAGAGCAGCTTAATTTTATAAGTTTTTATACTGTCTAAATGTTATTTGTGGCATTATCTTTATTTTTTTTTCCTTCTTCAATTCTTTGCGACTTCCTGCCACATGTATGTTTTCTTTCTAAGCGGTGCTAGGGGAATCTACAAAATATATCACAATTAACCAGTATGTTACTGGTAAACGTTCTTCAGGTTTTTGTCGTACCTGATTGTTATTTTCAATATTTATGGAGGTTTTATCGACAAAACCCCCAGGGTATTGGTTATTAATAAGAACTTCCTTTATAAACCGCTTCTCATTGTTTAGTATTTCATCATTAGAAGAAATGATTTTGGCCCTATCATATTCTATTTAAATTTCAACTCAAATCAGTCGATGCACGTTAAGAGGGGTGTTGTAAAATGTTTGTATGATAGGGCCAAAATCATTTCTTCTAATGATGAAATACTAAACAATGAGAAGCGGTTTATAAAGGAAGTTCTTATTAATAACCAATACCCTGGGGGTTTTGTCGATAAAACCTCCATAAATATTGAAAATAACAATCAGGTACGACAAAAACCTGAAGAACGTTACACAGCGTTAATTCCTTATGTATGCAGATTATCCGAAAAGTTGCGCCGCATCGGTGATAGATTTGATATTAGGACGGTATTTCAAACAAGCAACACTTTAAGATCTATTCTGACAAAGGCGAAACCAACAAACCACGAGCAAAATTCAAAAAACTGCATTTATAGTATTCCGTGTGAGTGCAACAAACAATACGTGGGTGAGTCATCCAGACCTTTTAGTGTAAGATTGGGCGAACATCAAAATTATATCAGAAAAAATGAAATTCAGAGGTCCAAGATCTGCGAACACGCGTGGGAGAACGGACATAGAATAAACTGGGACTCGGCAAAAATTTTAACAAAAGAGGCAGATAGCAAAAAAAGAAAAATTAAAGAATCCGCGATAATATTATTGAATGAGGATAATTGCGTGTCGAATTGTTCCGTAGATGTCTGTACAACTTGGCTACCAATGTTAAAAGAAGAACTTTACAAACTTAACATTGTATAAAAACTAAAAAACTGTTAACTATATCAACAGTTCTATGTAAATAGTAAGTATCTATGGATATTGAATATAACAAACATTCTTAGAGCTGTGTATTTGTCATAAACAGCAAAAAGATTTTTCAAAAAAAGCCTTTAAAAAGGCAGATTTCTGAAACGTCGGCGAAATATTTAATTTCAAGTTTTTATACTTATTTGTGTTGTTTATTTATAAAATCCAACCTTTAACTGATCCTTTGACGTAAACGTCACAGGCGTAGAGGTTTTTTGCCAGTAACATACTGGTTAATTGTGATATATTTTGTAGATTCCCCTAGCACCGCTTAGAAAGAAAACTTACATGTGGCAGGAAGTCCCAAAGAATTGAAGAAGGGAAAAAAAAAGTTTTTATATTTTTATTACTACTTTTAATATTTGTTAAATTATTGCTGAACTTCGCCTATTTTTCCATTTACTGATTAAATAGTTTTGTAATTGAGTATATTCATTAATATGGAAGATAAAGACGCTATTATTATTATTATTAAATGTTTTAACGCAACTAAATGCTGAAAAAATGTATTGCCTGCTTTCTGGTCTGTGTGGTACTTAAGGGTTTGTATATGTTACTATTTAATCTCCGGTTCTAGGGGTTCTAGAAGTTAATGACAACAAATAGATCTCGGCCATTTTGAAAACATTTTTGAAACATTTTTATCAGAAAAGAAAGAGAATTATTGCGACAAATTTAATTTAAAAAAAAGTTAATTTTCGTCCATCTGAACTCGAGATATTTAACTTTTAGCACCTTGTAAAAAGACAAATAGCAGTAAATACATACGCACACAAAGAAACAAAGTTGTCTCTGAGCAGAACAAATATTTGACATTAGTCGAGAAAAATAAGGTTATAATTTTATAAGAGAAGTTAGCAGAATATCAAATTTCCCTAAATACATACGTTAACTACCAATTTAAGTAAGCCGGAAATAATTGAGTACGGTGCAACAAAAGGAGAGGTAATCTTGATACATAAATTAAAAAAAAAAACTATTCAGGCTAATTAACAACAACAAAATGTAAATGCTTGAAAATTTGTGTTTATAAGTTAAAAATGTTTTTTGGGCGTTTCATATGAATATGTTTCAAAATGATACAGTTCAAATATTAGCCAAAAATAGGCATTTTTTAATTAACAATTCCCTAAAATGCTAATAGTTAAATATATTGAGTTCAGATGGACGAAAATTAACTTAATCATTGTAGTTTTTCCTCTGACGATGGTTAATAAACCGAAACGTAAGGAAACATGAGAATTATCATTTAAATCCGACCGAAAAATCCCAGGATATACATACATCAAGCTAATAAAAATACATAAGCAAAAGTTTGTACTCCGAAAAATTTTTCCACATAGCCGGCTTTGACCGCCCCACTAAAAATCCAAGGGTACCCAGCACGTACAATTTCCACCGTATCCACTTCTGGTTATTGTCTTATCGAGGGATTACACGTTACATGGCCTACTTCTGATTTAAATGGAATTAAAAGGCCGAAAGCATTTTTATTTGTTCATTTGTTTCGGTTCGTGTGCGAAGTAGGCATGTTCTGTTCGATCCCGTTACAGACGCGGTATCGATGGTAAACACTGTAAACAGATTGTCGGTTTAAAATTAGATGTATAAACTGACACTTGTTGCTAGATGTAGCATGGCTCGGTGATACGTTTTATCTGGTCTGGTCTGGCGTTTTATTTTGGGACACTGATAAAAGCATTAAGTCCAAATAAATCGTCGGAGAGGATGATACAACGTATACCGACAATTACATATCATTGCCTTTACGTAATCTGCTCGTATCCTATACATTATTAGGGTGGTTAAAATTTTATTTTTAATTGTAAGAAATACATTTCGATTTTTTTCTTGTCTTACTCCCGACCCCTCAGATTTTTCGAATCCTCAAAAAATTATCTCCTCCAAGTTTGTGTAAAACCGGTTGCTATGAAACGTGCCTTCGGCGCAGAGTGGGATATAGTTGTAGTGTTTCACCCAAATCAACTTATATCTAGATTATAAAATAAAACATTCTAAGATGCTTTTTTTTTAAATGTCCATTAATGTCCATTATGAAATTCTCTATCAATCTTTCCAGCCGAATCTTCGATTTTCGTTCCCAATTATTTATAATTTTCATCTAAAAACGTGTTTTTACTAAGAAATATGGATTTTTCCAATAAATGTCACAAATTTATAAATATTTTCGATTTTTGCTTCCCTCGCATACCAAAGGGAAGTATTGCATTCGAGAAAAAATCACCCTCCGAGATTTTTTCGGATTATCACGTTTCAGATCATGTTGATTACGAAAATATAGGTTTTTCAATTCCGTCAGTCTGTCTGCCTGTCTGTCTGTTGGTGCATTAACTAAAAAACTACTTGATGGAGAACAGTCAAATTTGGTAGGTACTTGACGCTACTATCAGCGAAGAAATGGTTAAACTTTCACTGGAAAATATACAGGGTGGACCGTTTAACGGGAATAAATAATGAAAGAATTTTTTTTTGCTCAATTTTTAAATTTTCACGTTTCATGACATTCTAAACCTGTTTAAAAGTGAATTATTTATTATTTGTTTGCTTATAGTAATGAAACATATTCTTTATAGGATTTTGCAAACAGTGGAAAGAAAAGCTATCTATGAGAACTAAAGGAAAAACTATATATAAAAATATTAATGAAATCTTTGCATTCTTTCGATAACCTGACTTCTGGTTATGCTAACAAGTAAAAATTCTTATCTGCCATTCTCATTTTAACACTAGCATCCAACCTAGTCCCCTACGGCTAAGCAGGCTAAACCAGTATCTACATGATCCCCTACGATATGTAAATTCAGTTAAAAATGAGAACAAAGGCCTGAAATTAATTTATTTAAAGACAAGGTACGTAAATAAATTAATTTCAGGCCTTTGTTCTCATTTTTAACTGAATTTACATATCGTAGGGGATCATGTAGATACTGGTTTAGCCTGCTTAGCCGTAGGGGACTAGGTTGGATGCTAGTGTTAAAATGAGAATGGCAGATAAGAATTTTTATTTGTTAGCATAACCAGAAGTCAGGTTATCGAAAGAATGCAAA
This sequence comes from Stenurella melanura, assembly GCA_963583905.1. NCBI lineage: Eukaryota > Metazoa > Arthropoda > Insecta > Coleoptera > Cerambycidae > Stenurella > Stenurella melanura. Next base: position 123,042,942 of record OY757316.1, on the reverse strand, counting down.
GATTTCATTAATATTTTTATATATAGTTTTTCCTTTAGTTCTCATAGATAGCTTTTCTTTCCACTGTTTGCAAAATCCTATAAAGAATATGTTTCATTCTAAACCTATTTCAGAAAAAAAAATTTTGAAATCTTTTTTTAACAACATTTTAAAAACAACTTTTACCACTAGAACAGATGGAAATTTTTGTTTGATTTGCTCAAATTTGAAATTTCTACGTTTCGTGACATTCTAAATTCATTTCAAAGATCATTTTTTTTAGAAAATTTTAAAAATGTTTACATTTTTTATAAAATGGATGAAGGAAAAAATATTTTTCTCAAATTTAAAATTCCACGTTTCGTGACATTTTAAATCTATTAAAAAAAAAAAAATGAAAATTTAAAATCGGTTAAGGGATTTACACAGAACTTCACTCTTTATTTGTGCGCGGGACACTCTAAATAATTATTAATTACGAAATGACATTGAAAATAATAATCGGTATATAGTTATCACTATTATTACAAAAAAGACCCGGTAAGTTTTCGTCAAAAAAATATACAGAGTACTCATCCAACAGCAAAAGTTCAATACTAAATAACAGGTGTCAAATATGGAAGGCTTGCGCAAATACCTTAACAAATGTCCACCATGAATTATTTCTTGGGATGACCACCCTGTATATTTTTCAATAAAAGTATAATAGCATATATTAAATATATGTTATTGCCATCTGACACATTTTCAATTCCATATTCACGTAGTGGAGTGGAAGTATAATGGTGGTTAAAAAATTTCATTTTTTTTTTTAATTTTTCAAAAATGTTGGTTAAAAATTTTCAAAGTCTTTTTTCTTCTGGAACAGGTTTAGAATGATGTCATGAAACGTGAAAATTTTAAATTTCGGCAAAACAAAATTTTTCCATTTATTCTAGTGGTAAAATTATTTTCCAAAATGGTAAAAAAATGATTCAAATTTTTTTTCCGAAATAGGTTTGGAATGTCATGAAACGTGGAAATTTTAAATTTGACCAAAAAAAGTTTTCATCTATTCTATAAAAAGTAGTAAAATAGATTAAATCAAATTTTTTAAAAATATGTTTGAATAGGTTTAGAATGCCATGGAAACGTGGAAATTTTAAATTTGAACAAAGAAAAAAAAATCATTTTTTTTAAAAATTTTTCAAAAATGGTTAAAAAAATTTCAAAATTTGTTTCTTCCGAATTAGGTTTAGAATGTCATGAAGCGTGGAAATTTTAAATTTGAGCAAAAAAAATAATTTCATCTATTCTATAGTAAGTACTAACTGATTTTTTTCAAAAAATTTTTAAATTTTTCAGAAAAATTTTTCAATTTTTTTAATACGATTAGAGTACCATGGAAACGTGGACATTTTAAATTTAAACAAGGAAAAAAACTCCATCTATTTTAGTGGTATTTAAATTTTTCAAAAATGTTGGTAAAAAAATTTTCAATATTCACTATTTATTCCGTTTAGACGGTCCACCCTGTATATTTTCCAGTGAATGTTTTACCATTTGTTCACTGACAGTAGGGTCAACTACCTACCAAATTTGACTGCTCTCTGTCAAGTAGTTTTTACTTCCCTCGCATACCGAAGGGAAGTATTGTATTCGAGAAAAAATCACCCTCCGAGATTTTTTCGGATTCTGACGTTTTAGAACACGTAGATTACGAAAATATAGGTTTTTCAATTCCGTCAGTCTGTCTGTCTGTCTGTCTGTTGGTGCATTAACTAAAAAACTACTTGACGGAGAGCAGTCAAATTTGGTAGGTAGTTAACCCTACTGTCAGCGAAGAACTGGTAGAATTTTCACTGAAAAATATACAGGGTGGACCGTCTAAACGGAATAAATAGTGAAAAAAATTTGTTTTTGCTCAAATTTAAAATTTCCACGTTTCATGACGCGCTAAACCCATTTCAGAAAAAAAAAATTTTGAAAATTTTTTTCAATCATTTTTGAAAAAAATTTTACCACTAAAAAAAATTTTTTTCTTTGTTCAAATTTAAAATTTCCACGTTTCATGGCATTCTAAACCTATTAAAAAAAAAAAAAAAATTGAAAATTTTTTACCAACATTTTTGAAAAAAAATTTACCACCAAAATGGATGAATTTTTTTTTCTCAAAATTTAAAATTTCCACGTTTCATAGCGTTCTAAATCTATTTAAAGAAAAATTTAAAAAATTTAAAAAATTTTTGAAAAAATTTTACCACAAATGGATGGATTTTTTTTTCCGATTTAAAATTTCCACGTTTCCATGGCATTCCAAATTTATTAAAACAAATTTAAAAATGTTTTAGAAAAATAAAAAATTAAAACATGTTTTAGTAATCTATTTATCACCATTATAGAATAGACGAAATATTTTTTTGCTCAAATTTAAAATTTCCACGTTTCATAACATTCTAAACCTATTTCGGAAAAAAAAATTTGCAACATATTTTCACCAATTTGGAAAAAAATTTAACACTAGAATAGACAGAAAACATTTTTGAAAATTTGTTCTATATTTTAATCACCACTATACTTCCACTCCATTACGTGAATGTGGGATTGAAAATGTGAGAGATGGCAATAATATTTGGCATATCCTATTATATACTTTTATTGAATAATGGCATCCCAAGAAATAATTGAGTCATGGTGGACATTTATAAAGGTATTTGCGCAAGCCTTCCATATTTGGCACCTGTTATTTAGTATATTGAACTTTTGCTGTTGGATGAACACTCTGTATATTTTTTTGACCAAAAGTTATCAGGTTTTCTTTGTAATAATACCAATAATTATATTCCGATTATTATTCCCAATGTCATTTCGTAATTAATAATTTTTTTGAGTGACTGTCATGCACAAATAACGAGGGAAGTTCTGTGTAAATAACTTTACCGATTTTTTTAGTAAATGCACCAACAGACAGACAGACAGACAGACTGACGGAATTGAAAAACCTATATTTTCGTAATCTACGTGTTCAGAAACGTGAAAATCCGAAAAAATCTCGGAGGGTGATTTTTTCTCGAATACGATACTTCCCTTCGGTATGGGGAGTAAAAATTGAAATTTTGTATAAAATGGATGACGAAAAAAAATTTCTTTTGCTCAAATTTACAATTTCCACGTTTCATGACAATCTGAACACATTTCAAAAACAATTTTTTATAAAATGGGTCATGCAAAAAATGTTTCGCTCAAATTTAAAATTTCCACGTTTCGGGACATTCTAAACCTATTTAAAAAAAAAATAGAAAATTTAAAATTAAAAAAAAATTGAAATTTTGAAAATTTTGTACCTATAAAATGGATGAAAATATGCTTTTTGCTCAAATTTAAGATTTCCACGTTTCATGACATTCTAAACATATTTCCAAGACAATTTTTTCGGAAAATATCTGGTTAACTATATTCTTATACGGATATCGTTTGCAATATTTAAGTACGCGGTGTAGGGTGTCATTCTATCACAAACAGCTTTTGTAATGAGTAGTAATGACTTGTCCTGGTAGCAACGCTTTTGACAGAATTTTTAAATTGACAATAAAAATACTATACACGCAACAGAAAAATAAGCACAACACATGGCCAGATTTGTGATAAAAAAGTCCACAATATGGGGAGAACTGGAAGAAGTATAGTTAATATTATCTATTCTTCTACTTAACCCTCGATATAAAATCGTTTTCCTTCACATGACCCTTCAAATATATATTACTCTTAAATAAATTTAATAATAAAGGTGATATGGACACTCTTACATTTAATATCAGAAATAATCATTTTGATAGGTACATGATTTCGGATGCCATAATCAAATGCAGCGTTTTATTATTAATTATATAGGTACCTAAATAAACATCTTACAAATAAATACAAAATACCTAGTAGTTTGGTTTCGGCACACGGTATGAGAAATTGATTTTATATTTTAAAATAACTACAAAATTTCCCCGTAATGGTTTTCCAATATTCCTTGGAAAAATATCTCCCATTAAAATTCCGAATACATATCTATATACCTACTATAACACCACAAGTAAGCGCCTACGATCACGGCACGCCAGATCCAGTCATCGGGATTATGAAACCTTATTAAAATCTCCGACAAACGAATAACGATTAACTTTATCAAGTAGCGTGTGCTTATTTTTATTTGTACAACAAACAAATTGGTCCTGCGCATTACAAATAAAGACACGTGTGGAGATAACCACGAACAATTGCATGTGGGTACTTACCAATGCAACTAGATGAGGATGTTGACAACTCTATTTGGTCGATTTGAATCTTGAACCCCAACCAGGCGATTCTTTTACGGCAGCGAATGTTGATTACGTACACAGTGGCCCCTCGTATCACGGATAACAAGTTATCGATGAAGTTGGCCTTGGCGTACGGCAGTGCTGCGACATCTAGCGGCGGCGGAGGTACTATCCGGAGCAGAAAACCAACTTTAGAATTCGAGGTTTATTTGCAAGTCATGCGTCAATGATTCACGGGTAACTCGACAGATGGAAAAGCGTAAAACTTCCCGCCTAGGCAGGATTTGAATCTGTGGATTTTAGATGCAGGAATAATAGAAACTCTACATGGTCAGACGATTCAAATTACATTTAAATAATTAGCGTAAATTATTCACAGTATGTTTAATTCATAGTTTATTGCATGGTTTGATGAATTTGTTTATATTAGTGGGTGATCTTTTGCGCGACATCTATGAACAGATGATAATAGTTTGTTTGCCGTAGTTACAGGTTTCTACCAAACAACTCAAACAAGCAGTTTTTAAATATGGAGGTTATAGAGAATGGAGAAATAAATTTCGCTTATACAGGGTGTTTCACCTCTCGCCTACAGATCCTCGCTCGTATCTTCCTTGGTTTTTCAAATCAATTAAAAATTTTTGTAAGTTATGCAGACAAAATTGAATCTAATTGATTAATTTTCGACTCGATCAAAAAGCTTTCGACACAGTATCCCATACTCATCTACTAAACAAGCTATACAAAATAGGCACCAGAGGGAAAGTGTATGACTTGTTCAAAGAATACCTAGCCAATAGACCACAACAAGTTAAAATAGCTAACGCTCATAGCACAACAAAAATAATAAAAACTGGAGTTCCTCAAGGAACTATCTTAGGTCCCAGCTTATTCCTTATATATATAAATGATCTCTTACAGAAAAACTACGGATGCAGTATTATTTCATATGCTAGATAACAATCTTCTTAAACTAAATATTACAAGAACTAAATTTGTGTCATTTTCCTCAACAAAATCTGGAATGTCCCGTGTATTAGAATCTATACTCATAAATTAATCGGTTAACAGCTGTGTACATAACACCCATACCATAAAATATTTAGGGCTGGCACTAGACCCGCAGTTGAAATGGGGAAATCACATCGACTACTTAAATGGTAGAATACGTAAACTGATCTACAAATTTTATAAACTAAAAGGTATACTGAACAACAAAACTCTCTTAATTACTTGTAACAGCTTAGTTGAATCCCTTATTAGGTATGGTATCACAGAATGGGGTTCTGCCTATAAAGTAACGTTACGACCGTTGCGGATAAGCCAGAACTATATCTTGAGAATAACCTTTAATAAGAAAAGCAAAGAAACCTGCAGAAGCATCTTTACTGAGAACCAATTACTCGATGTGGTGGGTCTGTACATGCATGCAGCTGTAGTATATGCTTATAGCAAAAAAGAGGCTATCGGTTCCATCGTTGAACACCAATATGAAACGAGGGCTAGGATAAACAGCGCATACAAAGTACCATTGTTTAGTAAAAATGTCTCGCAAAAATGTATCAAATACAACGGGATCAAATTATACTTAATGAATTTTCACCACTCATAAAAATAATGAGGAAAAAGCGATTCAGACGAGAAACAAAAAAATATCTGATTGGCAACTACACTACACTTCTACCCATCTTAGTGTAATTTAACACAAATTACCGTATATTATTTGCTCACTATAGATAGAAATTTATATTTAAATATACAATAATTGCCACATTAATATTGTCTAATTAATCTACCACTCATCAATACATTTTTATTATATTATAACATTTTTCTAATATTTTCATGACTCGCCTCCGTATAGAAATCTCTACATTGAACCTAGACCCCCTTAAATTGTTTGCATTTTTTCTCTTTTTTTTTAACATATTCACTCGCATTTCTATACTCACTCTACTAGCTATTAATTATAGGATTTATATTTTATTATGTTACAAACCACATAGATATTAGGTTAGATACTTAGTATAATAAAATAAGATACTTACTACAGCAATTGCTTTTGTTACTATTGTTATATTAATGAAACATACTCTTACGAGAATGTAAATACTGCTTGACACAATACGAGGTCTCCTCAGGTGTCAATTCGTTTTCATTGTAAACCAGGTAAAGACTTTTTGTTTTATTAATCTTGTTGCAGTAATAAATAAGTAAAAATAAATAAATAAAATCATAATAACAGACAAAGGCGTGATAGACCTACACTGTTTTTCTGATCATGATATTGGTTTTTTATAAATTATTTTTTAATTCAGATGTCAAACAGTTCGGTAAATTATAGAGACTATAAAAATTTAAATTATGAAGCTTTTTACGCAGATATGCTAACATTGCCTCTTTATCATATACTTAACAGAACTATATAGAATGATACTAACAAAAAAGTTAACTTTTTAAACGATTATCTGCGTTATCTTTTGAATACTTACTTACCTCTAAAAACATGTAACATACGTAAACACTATTCGCCTTGGATAACTGAAAATATTAAATTACTTATATCACTAAAAGATGCGGCATTAAAAAAGTACAAAACTCATTGGACGCAAACAAATTTGGATAACTATAGAACCTTACATAATTTTACGACTTTGTCAATAAAAAACGACAAAAAAAGCATATTTAAATTTTAAACTTCAGCACATGGGACGAATTAAAACGTGTTAATATAACTGCAAAACAAAAAACAAATTATATTCTAATTTAGAGAACCTAGATGAAATTAATTACTTTTTTGTCAGTTGTATACCAAATAGTACTAATAACAAAAAACAAAATCTTATTGACTTTTATCTAACTCACATTAAAAATAATTTATAGTATATATAAACTCAATTGGAACAGCATGGAACTAGAGGATCTTACGGGGTATTGGCGATATATCACTTCACATTGACTGTGAGAGCACAGAATTTTACAGATTTATATTCACCACTCCTCGTCTACAGTCCACGTGGACTTGATCCGCCTGTCACATAGAATTATAGGTGGGATTAGATACTTAGCGAATTTGATTTGTCAACACCAACCTTGTTCAGAGTTTTCACATGCCATAATACATAAAACAAAAAATACTTATGAACTATTTATATCGTATGATATGTACGAGGCAGTGCAGTACAGTCAGGTAGGGTTATAAATTACTTAATTCTAGTGAATATTTGAACAAATTATTAGTTTTATTACTGTGATTGAGTGATTTTTTGCAATGAATTGTTTAAAATGGAATTTGGGAGGCCTTCGATAGTAGTGACAACGAAATGGACGATTTTGATACAGAGCCTATACAAGCAGAATTTGAAAATAAAGACTTACACATTCAAACTCAAAGGGTTATTTTGAATACTTACTCGTGTTTAAGAGGCGAAAATTCTTCATATAATCAAATTGTGAAGAGGATTTAACCAAATTTAGCCGTACTACAATTTATAGGGTTATTAGAGCCGGGGATGTAGTTGATCATTCTATTAAACGGAAAAGAGTTGGACAAAAACTTTAAAAACTTGATAACGCGTCCAAAGATGTCACTTGTCGATTTGTGTACGACTTTTACAATGAACAGAAGGTGCCCACATTAGAAATGATTAGGGATAAGTTACGCGACTATCCAGATTATACTATAAATCATTAGATACTTTGAGAAACGTTTTGTTCAATTGCGGTTTTAGGTACAAAAAATTGGACAAACGAGTGGTAGTTATGGAATCAGCACGCATCGTTGATCATCGACACGAGTACCTGAGTAAAATAAATGAATACCGAGATGAAAATAGAGACATAATTTATCTTGACGAAACATGGTTTGACACCCATGATGTAGTTCTATACGGTTGGGTAGATAACACCAAAAAGTGTAATTTAAGTGCTCCATGTTCTAGGGGAAAAATTGTTTTTTCTCTTGTATAATTATTTTATGTAAGTTTGTGTATATCATTTTTTGGCTTGTTTTATACCTTTGTGGTCTTTTTGAATCAATAAAGTTTATTATTATTATTATTATTATACTCTTCGCAAATACAAAACGAAGAGTATATTGCATTCAATCGGCACATTTCTAAAACTGGTAAGGTAATATTGCTCGTAGAGAAAAAATTTTCATATCACTGTGTTGGTAATCGAATTCTGAACAACTTTCAAAATGTCCGTCTGTCCGTCACGTTCCTTGTAAGCACGATAACTTAAGAATGAAAAGTCCGATTTTATTGAAATTCGGACAGTAAGTTAGTGTTAGCTAGAGGAAGAACCCTATTGTTTTTGAGCAAAATTGATCGATAAATAAAAAAAAATTTACATAATTTTTTTATGTTTTGTAATTAAATTAAAAATGTCCAAAACTAATATTATTTATAAAAAAAAAACTAAGAGTATCATATAGAATGTGTAACAATTATATAAAAAGTGCAGTAAATCGGCGAAGAGTATAATGGTTAGCTTGGTATTACCATTGTTAATTATAATTGTACATGCTGGAAGTAAAAACGATTTTAAGAACCAACCTTTTGCAGCACTAGTAGCCCGGGAGGGCTATAAAACTGGATTTTTTTCCAAAGAGAGTTTAGATAGTATCTATAATGAAGGTGCAATTCTACCAAACTCTTAATGGTGCATAAATGAGTAAAGAATTAAACATGTTGCAAAAAAATAGATGGACAAAATTTCGTTTTTCAAATTGTCAAAGTCTACGATGATTCGCCTAATTTTAGATTTTCACCTAGAGATTCTCATTGTACGGTCATTGTCGACTTTCTCCTCGCCATTGAGACAAAGAACGGGTCTCCAATTACCGTATTTATTCAGTTCTTACGTTTGAAAAATTGACTTGAGGTCGTGCTAATCGGCGACTACTTTAAAGTGGTTTCCCGAGTTCGAATCCCACCGGGAGATCTTTTTTTCTTTTTCGTTTTCAATTTTTCGGCAGATATTTTTGATTCTATAATTGCTATTCGCTCCATTCTATTACATTTCTTGGAGAAGAATGGTGTATGTTCGTTAACGGGGTGGAGTAGTACAAAAGCCGTCTGCGATTGCTGACTACATTAAATGGAAAGGTTCCATAGACATTTTAGACCAAATAAAGTCCTACTCGACTGCATTACGAAAGTCGATAAAACGGTATGATAAAATAGCAATTGAGCTTCTATTTGGGTTAGCACTTGCCAACGCCTACATAATGGGCCAGAAAATCACCAATCAGAAACTCAATATCACTTCTTTCAAAGAGGAGCTGGTCAGCCATTCCTTGGATCTTTCTAACCTTGGAAATATTGAAACGTCCAACCCACGTGCTCGTGAAAGACACCACTTAGAAAAGGTTCCATTCTCTGCCGAAGATGTGCGACATGTTAAGCAAAATTCTCCTCCGAAAATGGACGAAAATTTGCACAAAACATAACGCAATTTTATTGCTTCAGATGTATTCAGTGCGACAAATTTTACTGCATTAGGTGTTTTCGTAATTTTTATAGTTGTAATATATAAGAGGTTTTTGATATTAGAATTTTCTTTTTTTATATTTTTTCACTTATAATTGGCTTGGTATACGTATTCTGCGGAAAATGCAAACTTCTCCGAGAAATGCAATAGAATGGAGCGAACAGCAATTATAGAATAAAAAATATCTGCCAAAAAATTGAAAACGAAAAAGAAAGTATTCCCAGGTGGGAATCGAACTCGGGAAACCACTTAAAAATAGTCGCCGATTAGCAGAACCACAAGTCAAATTTTCAAATGTAAGAATTGAATAAATACGGCGATCGAAATTTAAAATTGGGGCCAGCAGGAGCAAAGGCGACTCGTCATTTTTGGACAATTCATGACCATTCGAAAAACAAAATTTTCGTCCATCTATTTTTTTTGCAACATCTTTAATTTTTTACTCATTTATCCACCACTAAGAGTTTGGTAGAATTGCACCTTCATTATAGATACTATCTAAGCTCTCTTTGGAAAAAAGTCTAGCTTCATAGAAATGATTTCACGAAAACTGTTGCTGCCTCCCGGGCTATAGGAGAAGTATAAGTTGCAAATCTGGCATCAAACATAGCCTTTAATGCATGTGAAAACTACATTGTTGGGACATTAGCAATATACCTTTTATTATGCAGTATGACTACATGGTCGATAGTCAAGGAGATTTTCACCCCGAGGTCCCGGGTTCGATTCCTGCCCATGGCACTGGAATTTCTCCTGAATAGTATATATGTTTTAGTACACTCGGATACTTGGTGTGGCAGTGTAAGTAGGTGCAGAGTAGTATTATTATGAGGAGATGCTTGGGGCGGAGCAAATATTTTTACCAGTGACAGCATCACATGGGGTAGAAATATAATTATTGTAATCAAATTTTTGAGATCGAGGAGTTGTGAAATGCAGTAGATTAAAACTTGTCACCCTCTGGTGTTTACAATGAAGACATTTTTCACTGAAAGTAAGGTTATATCACTTAATTCAGTCAGAAACGGTGAACACAACAAGTACATTGCAGCACAGACCCTGTGACTGCAGGTTGACGGTGCCACTAGATTCAACGTCAAATATGACGCAATTCGCTCTCATTGGCTTAAAATAATGGATGCACACAAACACGTTTCTACACATTTTCTTTGCAAGCATCTTCTCATAATAATACTACTTTAGTGTAGTATAGTAAAGGTAGGGATGGTAAGATTAGTTGAATTTGTTCAACCAGTATAAATATAGGCACATTTGTAGTTGTAATTTAATTATCACCCGATGATGCCAACGTTGTTGGCAAAATGCGCATTGAGTGATGTGTTCGAGAGTTTTAGTGTTGGTGGAAACTACATCTTTAGAGGTAGATAGAAAAGGAATGGAAGACGGGCAAATCTCAAATATTGTATGCAAGTGGTCATTGTATATCTTACACATTTATTACATTTTTTCCCATGTGACGTATCAAGATATGTATATTGGCAGCAATGAAGTAATTAAGACGAGACTCATTTTAAGATATTACCGTTTATTCTATGAAATTTTATTTACTTTATAACAGATATATATTAGAGATGCACCGAAACGGGGTTATCGCCGAATAACCGAATACTGAATATCCGGTCATTTCCGACCACCGAAGCCGAATAGCTTTGTGCTTCGACCCGATTCGGCCAAAGCTCCGCCCACTTTGGCCGAAGACCGAAAATTTAAAATCCAGCCGAAGTTACTGAATACCGAAGCAGAACCGAAGCTTTTGTCATATCAAATGTCTGACAAAGTTAGAGATTAATTTGTCAAAACTGATCGAGGTTAAGACATCATCAAGATTATAAAACACCTCATAAATGTTATAAAAAGGATAAAAAAAGAAGTAAAACTAAATTTTAGTATTTTTATTATATATTACTCAAAAATACTTTGGAATATTTTATTAAAAAATAGTAGAGGAAATCATAATTACCAAAATATATTAATATGAATCAATAATTGAAACATAAGAAAAAATTAAATATTAAAAATGTAAAAATTAATCACGATACGTAAAAATGATTATTCTCTAAAAAAATGTCAAACTAAATTCTAATTTATAATCTAATGAAACAAATTCAGGAGATACGTTGGCTCTAAACAACAAGATTAGAAACTCATAGACTAGCAAAAGAAGGAGCCCACAATTCTACAAATAACTTCATAAAAATCATGTCATTTTTTTTCTTTTTTTAAGAATTTAGAGAAACTTGAAATTCCTCTGCACTATTTGCTAAAAGTTTAACGCTATAACCATCAGTGGTAAAATAAGATGAACAGATCATCGAAGAGAGTCAAAAAACTAAGCAGAACCAGCACAGAACCCTGAGGAACTCCTAACCTGTTTCTAGAATATTAAAAATTTGATGTAAGTTAACATGGAAAATGTTTAAATAAATTTGAGGCTCTTCAGCACGCTGAAAATATGCTAGAACTATCTGTGCTAAAATATGGTGGAGGATAATGTAAGGTTAGTGGGGCTAGTACTGAGCCCTGAGAAACTTCCCAGCATGCTTCAGTATATTTGATGTAATATTTTATACAAAAAGTGTTTAGATTTTGAAGCTTCTCAGCATGATTTATTGAAAGTGTAACAGTTAACACTATCGGCGCTAAAATAAGATGGAGGATCATTGAAGGAGTAGAACAGGGACCAGTACTTGGCCCCGAGGATCTCCCAAGTCTGCTTCTACAATATTACAAAGTTGAAGCAATATTGAATACAGAGACGATAAATTTTAAGCTCTTCAGCATACTAAAAATATGCTGGAACCATCAGTGCTAAAATACGACGGAGGATTATTGAAGGCCGGTGGGGCTAGTACTGAGCCCTGAGGAACTTCTCAGCCTACTTCTAGTATATTTAATGTAATATTTAATACAGAAAGTGTTTACATTTTGAAGCTCCTCAGCATAATTTATTGAAAGCGTAGCAGTTACACTATCAGCACTAAAATGAGATGGAGGATCATTGAAGGAGTAGAGAAGCGGCCAGTACTGAGTCCTGCGAAACCCCCAAGTCTGCTTCTACAATATTACAAATTTGAAGTAATATTCAAGACAGAAAGAAGATACATTTGAGACACTTCAACATTATTTGCAGAAATTGTAATCAGTGTTAAAAAAATAAGATGGAGATAATATGATGGGGGTTAAATAACTGAGTGGGTGGACACTGGACCCAGACAGACTGCCAGATCTTCTAAAATATTACAGATATCATTGAACCATAATTAACAATCATAAAATGTATTTTACTGAATAATAAATTCTTTGCTGGACATTGCCAATCTCTTGACTTCTTGCAGTGTATTTTGAAAAAATACAAATAGCCAGGGGCAGCTCCAGATGCTGGACATAGTGGGCGGCCACCCAGGCGGAATTTTCGACGTAGTGATATGAATATTTTAGGGAGGGCGGCACAAGAGCTAGAGCGGCCCCTGTATATACCTTGAATAAAATATGTAATTTCTTACAGGTACCAAGGAGGTAATTCCTTGAAAATTCAGAATCTTGTTTTAGGAAAAGAGAAACCAGGCCCTACAGTTGGCCCACTTCTTGGAGATAATTTTATAATTAAAACCAATTAAAATCCTGCTTCGTTAGGTAGCCGATTAGCTAGCCACTATTTTCCTTTTTTTTTCCATAACAATTCCCAGCTCCAGCTAGTATATATCTGTGAAGATTTTTAGTATATTGTTTAAAACCAACCAACTTGTACCGAATTGTATTTCACTTTGTCACTTCCATGCCACGCTTCCAAGACCTACTTAATTTTTTTACTAGTTTTCTCATTATTGTGCGTCGAATTGTCATTCTGATGCCTGGCTTCCTGCTCCTTTAATGCTTTTCGCCGCAACAGATGCCGTGCAAGAAAGTATAGCCCGACGTACAAAATGGGTATGCAATGATACACGCAGTTATAATAATTCAGTATTTTTTCCATTTCTTGGAGCATGAAGGAGGCGGTCTGATAAGAAAACATTTGCATCTTCAAGAAGTAGGTGACCAGCTCGGCGATCATGAGGGACTAAAAAAAACGTATTATTAAAAATTGATATTAGATGGCTTAAGCTAATAAATACATTACATATACAGGGTGATTCTCTTAAGACGGCCATTAGAATATTTCCCACTTGTAGATGAGATTGACATTTGAGATTTGGTACCCTACCATAATCGACCATTACGAGTTCCGAAAATAATAGTTTCAAACTGGCGGAAATACCGGAAGTAGATACCAACTTGCTTGTTTTAAATGAAACACCCTATATATTTTCGATTTATTGAAATGACCATAAAATTCTGAGTCGAAACATGTAGCACACCCTATACTTAAACCGAACAGTTTCAGAGATATTTGACGTTATGTGACGTGTCCTAATGGAAATATTAAGAACGCCCCAATGATGCTCGACAGCCCATCAGTGGAGAGAGGGTTGTGGGTACGTTTTTCTCTCTTTTGTTTAAATTTGGGGTGCGCTAGGTAAACTACCCCGGGCGCCAGCCAATTGTATAAATTGACAATAAGTGTATGGACAAGATGCAATTAAAGTCCTAAGATTTTTAATAATAAATTTACTAAAAAAAAAATGTTAGTATAGGACACAATAGTGAAATTAATATACAAAATAAACTTATTACTAATATGTATATATGATGTGCCTTAGGTTTAATAAATGTAAAAAAATAGAAATATATATATATAGAACAAATACAATAAATAAAAACTAAACAATTCAGACCAGCTGTCAGCCACTAATCCTTATGGCAAATGTGTATTAATGCCTAGGGAATTATTTGACACTTGCCCTATATGCCAGGTGGCCTTAAGCGCAAGCAAAACTAATGACACTGTAAACTAATGTGATATGAGATGCAAGTGTAAATGTAACCTCACATAATGCACGCCACTACGTTACATATTATATTAAAACTTTTCACAAAGCTTATTAAAATTAAGAACCCTAAACAAGCACGATTATTAACATGGTACACGGTAAGTTTTATTATTCAAGTTGGATAATAATGTAAATGGTAACGATATGAATTTACATAAAAAATTTTATTTTAGCAAGTCAAAAAGATGTGCACTTATATTACCCTCATTGGACGGCCGTCTACTGAGTTCACATAGACTTTCTGATTAAAACATATATGGATTTATTAAAGGCTAATACCAAGTCATGTACCTATTATGGTGGCGTAAATCATAAGCGCTACTGCGGAACTAAATATTAATAATATTGGAAGGCTACTTGCTTGCTCCTTATGGTGGCATAAATCGAGAACTATTGTGGAAGTGGAACTAAATATTAACAATATTAGAAGACTACCTTATTTCTCCTCGGTTTTACCATGAGATGTGACTGACATGCACTCGAGACTATGATCTCCTTGGAAGGATTGAAACGAAACAATTTGCAGGTGATTCCTCTATCATCCCTGTCGTGGAATCCAGCCAAAGCAGTTCTATCATTAATTAATCTCAAACAGACATCAAAATCTAGATTTTCTCCCTTTTTTTTAATTTCGTTATGCACTCCAAAATGC
Source organism: Stenurella melanura (assembly GCA_963583905.1). Lineage (NCBI taxonomy): Eukaryota > Metazoa > Arthropoda > Insecta > Coleoptera > Cerambycidae > Stenurella > Stenurella melanura. Next base: position 123,027,577 of record OY757316.1, on the reverse strand, counting down.
AACGTTTAACAAGATAATTGAAATAAATCTCAGTGAGATAATAGAAAAAATTATGAGCCTCTTAAACGAGTATCTCGGGACGAGCCTAAAAATATATATTCGTCTAAGTTTTGAATAACACGAAATTTATATTAAAATTTGTAAGAAACATTAAATAAAACATACCTTAGCTTGTTATTAGGCCTTTTTCTCACAAAAATTGAAATTATGGCAAGATGTTCTTCACAATTTCTAAAGTGCTTTTCTTGACCAAAAAAGAATTTTTTTTGTTTTGTTTTTTACCTCTCAGCAAAAACTAATCATCTTTGCCAACATAAATTAATTACTATTAGAACTCACTAAGTTTTGAAATTTAAATTCATAAGAGAAGTAATAAAATAAATAGCAACTATCTGTGTGTGATTACTAAATACTCTGCCTTAGCTGTAAATAATAATTTAATAATACAATATATTTTAGCCTACAAATTGTTCCCCTTCAGCATACAAAAAGAAAATGAAATTTGGCAAGAAAATTGGTACAACCTCTTTTGTGCTCCTGATTTAATTTAGAGACTACTATTATTACTGGTTGCATACTCAAGATGATATATTATCCCATCAAATAATGATTTATTTGGTTTGGATATCTTGCTATACAGGAGGCTCAAAATGTGCTCGTTACACACCTCCTCATCTTGCCAAAAAAAAAAATATGTATGCATATATATATATTTTTTTTGAATGAGTCTATTATTTATAGGTTGAGTAATCTAATGTTAAGTTAATCTATAATCTAACCTACAATCTAAATTTTAAACCTAGAGTCGTAATCGGGATTTTGAAAAAAAATTGCAAGCAATTTTTTTTTTCTTGCAAATATAGGATAAGACCCATGTCGCTACTAAACTTAATCATTCACTTAAGTCGAATCCGGTTCTGAGCCTTGGTAAGGCTTAAGATCCTTCACATGAAATTTCCCAACGTTTTTACCATCAGGACCAATTAGTTCATAGACAAGCTTTGACACAACTTTACCAACAGTGCACAAGATAAACTTAGGTGCTAATTTAGCAGCAAAGTGATCGACACGACTCGATTGGACAAAATTTCTTTTCCAAACTTTATCACCAACGTGATATATGTCAGCAGGTCTTTTCCTTAAATTGTAGTGACGAGTATTTTTTCTATATGCTTCTGCCAAATGACGACGGACGTCAGCATAAAGTTGGGGAAGCTTGTCAATTTCTTTTCCATATTCCTCTCTATTTATGTTGTTCATGTCCAAGTTTTCTACGTTTACTAGCTTTCCATAATATTCACCGTTAGCAGGAACATATCGACCGAAATTCAAAAATGTTGGGGTATGACCCGTTGCTTCGTGAACAGCTGTTCTCAGAGCAAAACCAATTTTATGAATTTCTCTATCCCAGGTACGGTGGTCAATGCCATCGATATATGAGCGTATTGCTGCTTCTAGGACACGGTTAACTCTTTCTACTGCATTTACTTGCGGATGGAAATTTGCATTATAATATATTTTGGTACCATATTCATCTGCTAATTTCTGAAAACAATTAGCAGTGAACTGTGTGCCATTGTCACACGCTATAACTTGCGGCGTTCCATAGACTAATAGGACTTGTTCTTCCAAAAATTTAACTATATGAGAGGCCTTTGCATCTCTCAATGGATGTAACAAACAGTATTTGGTAAAATAATCTGACACAAGCAACAGATAACAAAATCCATTTTTAGATCGTGGCAAAGGTCCAAGCAGATCGACTGAAACATACTGCCAAGGAAAGCTTACTTTCTTGGGATGTCCCATGTAACCGGGTCTAGCAGATGTGCTTACCTTTTGCGCAGCACACGTTTTACAAGATCTGACGTACTTTCTTACGTCTTGCAACAAACGTGGCCAATAATAGAGCTGTCTAGTCCTATGAACGGTTTTATAAATACCCAAATGTGCGCTCTTAGGATCTTCATGACATTCCTTATAAACATTAAACCTCTCACCTTTCGGAACCACTAGTTTCCAATCACAAAGATTAGTTCGGAAACCAAAGTCAAAGGGAAGATGTTTGTATAACAAATTATCCTCTACTTTAAAATCAGGATATTGATCTGGAGATTTGACAACTTTCAGCATCAATTCCTTGTACCATTTATCTGACTCAGCATGTGCCTTATCAATAGTCAGTAAGCAAGACTCAAGCGGTGCTCGTGATAGAGCATCTGCTACGACATTCAAGGCGCCCTTGCGATGTACAATATCCATGTCATATTGACTAAGCTTCATGGCCCACCTTGCCAATCTTCCAGTTGGGTTTTTTAAATTATTCAACCACTGCAAAGAGGAGTGATCTGTAATCACCGTAAAGTGTACTCCGTCAATGAATGGTCTGAATTTTTCTACGGAAGTTAATACGGCATATAGTTCTAACTCACTAGCGGTATATTTTCTTTCAGCTTCTGTCAGCGTTTTCGAAGTATATGCTATGACGACTTCTCTACCTTCAATTTGTTGTGTAAGCAAGCCTCCAACACCCACAGTTGAAGCGTCGCATTGCACGTAAAATGGTTTAGAGAAATCTGGTGATGCCAACACTGGAGCCGAAACTAGTGCCTGCTTAAGTTCTCTAAAGGATTTCTCAGCCTCTTCAGTCCAAGTAATTTTCTGCGACTTACGACGGCCTTTGATTAGACTGTTAATAGGTGCACAAATAGTTGCAAAGTCTTGAACAAAGCGTCTGTACCAACTACACATCCCCATGAATCTTTTTACCTCTGTGGCGGTTTTAGGTACTGGATACTCCAACATAGCTTTTACCTTTTCTGGGTCAGTACGCAATCCTTCCCGGTCCACAAGGAAACCTAAATATTTCAGACTAGATAAACAAAATGAACATTTATCTATGTTAATTGTCAAATTTGCTTCGCAGAGTCTCTCAAATACTATACTCAAAATTTCAATATGTTTCTCAAATGAAGGTGTTGCCACTATCACGTCATCAAGGTAGACAAATACGAATGGATCTAAGTCCGGTCCCAGAATACAATCCATCAACTTTTGCTGTGTTTGTGCAGCATTACACAACCCAAAAGGCATAACACAAAACTCAAACAGACCACGTCCTGGTACAACAAAAGCAGTCTTTTCACAAGACGCTGGGTCCAATGGAATTTGCCAAAATGCGGACTTCAAATCAATGCTACTTAGAAACTTTGCGCCTGACAGTTTGTTTAGTATGTGATCAACAATTGGCAGAGGGTATGCACATTTCTTGGTCACCGAATTAAGCTTCCTGCCATCAAAACAAAAGCGTGGCTCACCATTGGATTTTTCAACAATGAGAACGGGACTAGCCCAAGGACTACTAGAAGGACGGACAACCCCTAGTTCTAACATCCTATCTAATTCTTTGTTCAGTATTTCTAATTTATAAGGCGACATTACATGATGTCGTTGCTTGATGGGTTCAACATCTCCCGTATCTATTTTGTGAATAATTTTATTTGTTCGACCTAATTTTGAACTAGAAAGTGTGCGAAAGGTCTCAACCATAGAATTTAATTGAATAGTCTGCTCCGCATTCAACTCCGACCTTGAACAAATTCTATTTATGACAGAAATATTCTTTTCACAATCCGTGAAACTTGGAGATGTATCTAGATAAATTTTTCCAACAAAATATGAATTAGTCTTAAAATCGATCTTGATATCAAAAAGTCGACAAAAATCGGAACCTAAGATGAGACTATGAGGAAGAGATGGCACTATCAAAACCTTGACCAATTTTTCAACTTCTCCGAGCTTAACTGGAAGATTCACGTGACCATTTATCCTTTGAGCTGTTCCATCTGCTGTACTAATATTTAAGTCTGACGACTCAAGGACTGTTAATCCAAAAATTTTCAACAAGTGGAGCCCACTTTTTCCAATTACCGAAACATTTGAACCACTGTCTAAGAGAGCGACAACCGACCTGCCAAAAATCTGCACCGTGACATACGGCCTATTATCATTTTCTCTTTCAACAAACACTATATTAGATTCACCTCTACTATGAGCTGAGCTAGTTTCTCTAGACTTTTCCGGTGGGGAATTAGTTTTTGGCTTATAGAAAGTTGCTACTACCTTGAGCCACTTTTTCCAATCCAACAAATATTTTTTATTGCACTTAGATTTTTGTGAAATACTTGCTATGGAAAGACGACGATCTATTTGCCGCTTTCCGTTCGTCCGTTTTTTGAACAACTAGGACAATTTGGACGAATTACATTTTTCCGACCACATCCATAACATGTAGGACCTGCTTGTGCTTTCCCACAATCACGCTGTAAATGACCCACTGCCTTACACTTAAAACAATATATTTCTGCTACTTGCCTCACATTACTATTACGTGGTTTCCTCTGGGTATTTCCTACAACAGATCTACAACTAACACCATTACCAGTGTGACGATTAGAAACATTGTCAGCACTTCTATAGACAGGTGTATCACTAGTACGGTGCTTGACATCACCACCACGACTAGTACTTGCTTCGTGTCTATCAGATGTGCAGCAAACATGTCGACACGGTGAAAGTTCTGCTGTGTTATGTTCCACGATAGGATCATATGCAAGACCTGGTTCTAACAAAGATATATTTTTCTTGGGAGGTGGTTGAAATGAACTTTTAACTCTTTCAGATTCCTCTAGTAATCTGCAAGTTTGAAGTAAACTCTTTATACTAGTAATATTTTGCAATGCTAGATGGGACTGATACAGCGGTAAAACTCTAGACTTTACTATTCGTAATTTCCTTTCTTCCGTAGGTTTTATAGATAAACAATCGAACAGATTCTCCATGATAGAGATATAAATAACAACAGGTTCGTCCTCATGTTGAGTACGCCTTTCTATCTGCTTCCACAGTTCATCATCGTATTCACTAGAAAGAAAGTCACTCTTAAGTGCTAAAACAAGCGATTCCCAAGAGTCAAAGCGATTCTGCCTAAGCTGAGCCCTGTACCACTCTAAAGCATAATCCTCAAAAAGATCAGAAGCTGCCTCAAAAAGTACTTCCTTTGGACACCTTCGAGCTATCCTGAGTTCCTCGACACGCTGTAAAAATGAATGAAGCGATCCTTTATCTGACCTACCACTAAACTTAACGGCCCACTTATAAACGGAAACAGATTTCGACACATCTGCACCAGCAGTACTACGAACCCCTGTCGTACGACCTACATCCTCGCCTCTCTGGTGTCTTTCGATAATCTCTGACATATCTTCTTCCAAAGCTGAAACGACAACAATATTATCACCTCGATAGTTAGAAATATCATCACCGCGATCCTCCGGTATTCTCCAAATCCTACCTAGCACATGGTTGATCCTACTACGAATTCGAGAAGCAAGTTCTGAATTTACCCCGTCAAAATTGTTAACTAATTCTGTGATAGAAGCTATACTTTCATCCAATTCCTTTTTTTCCAACTCAAAATCAAAGTTAGGTGTTTTATACACAAAAACCTGTGGCCTAGCTAAGTCTTTTCTTAACTCCCTACGAAGATATTTTCTTTTTAAAGTAATATCAACCCTATCTGTAGCGACATTTCGAATTCTAAGCTCATAATTCAATTCATTTGTTCTTAGATGTACCGGGTCCATATCATAATTAGCCATATTTGATATGTAAAGTAATAAATTTCAAGGAATACAAATTATTAAGTTATCTAATGATAATGATTTTCTTAAACGCAAGCACTAACAACAGATCCAGTTGAAAGTTACGACTTACGATAATCAAAAATGTTAACAATTTTAAAGTTCAAAACTGCAAAAATTATATACCTATTCAATTGTACTGAACCATTACAGTAATATATAACTTACCATTTATTCAAATAATCTAATAAAACATAAAAATATTTGAAAAGTTGCGTCAACTAAACTTTTTACCACCCTGTATAACAATCCTTGTATATAAATCAATCTAGATTCCTTAGATTTAACTATGTGAATTTATTATCAACCAGTTGCAATTTTTTCTTTGCAATTAAAAAAACAGTAAGCTATTTATCTAGTAAAAAAAAACTTCTGCAAACTCACACCTAAGATATAACCAACCTTCTTGCCTGTGAAATAATTACATAGCACCACCAAATATACACAAATATTAAAATACTCTAAGATGTTTAATTTATCTTGCCCATATTTTAAAGTAAATGATATTAAAAGTAGTTCACCTAATTTGCAGATAATAAATACCCCTTATTAAAGCAAAATGATTCAGAAATTTAAAAAAAAATGTTAGCCCTTAAAGGGTGTAATAAATTCTCTGGCCCCACGTTGGGCGCCAAACTTGTGACGTGTCCTAATGGAAATATTAAGAACGCCCCAATGATGCTCGACAGCCCATCAGTGGAGAGAGGGTTGTGGGTACGTTTTTCTCTCTTTTGTTTAAATTTGGGGTGCGCTAGGTAAACTACCCCGGGCGCCAGCCAATTGTATAAATTGACAATAAGTGTATGGACAAGATGCAATTAAAGTCCTAAGATTTTTAATAATAAATTTACTAAAAAAAAAATGTTAGTATAGGACACAATAGTGAAATTAATATACAAAATAAACTTATTACTAATATGTATATATGATGTGCCTTAGGTTTAATAAATGTAAAAAAATAGAAATATATATATATATAGAACAAATACAATAAATAAAAACTAAACAATTCAGACCAGCTGTCAGCCACTAATCCTTATGGCAAATGTGTATTAATGCCTAGGGAATTATTTGACACTTGCCCTATATGCCAGGTGGCCTTAAGCGCAAGCAAAACTAATGACACTGTAAACTAATGTGATATGAGATGCAAGTGTAAATGTAACCTCACATAATGCACGCCACTACGTTACATATTATATTAAAACTTTTCACAAAGCTTATTAAAATTAAGAACCCTAAACAAGCACGATTATTAACATGGTACACGGTAAGTTTTATTATTCAAGTTGGATAATAATGTAAATGGTAACGATATGAATTTACATAAAAAATTTTATTTTAGCAAGTCAAAAAGATGTGCACTTATATTACCCTCATTGGACGGCCGTCTACTGAGTTCACATAGACTTTCTGATTAAAACATATATGGATTTATTAAAGGCTAATACCAAGTCATGTACCTATTATGGTGGCGTAAATCATAAGCGCTACTGCGGAACTAAATATTAATAATATTGGAAGGCTACTTGCTTGCTCCTTATGGTGGCATAAATCGAGAACTATTGTGGAAGTGGAACTAAATATTAACAATATTAGAAGACTACCTTATTTCTCCTCGGTTTTACCATGAGATGTGACTGACATGCACTCGAGACTATGATCTCCTTGGAAGGATTGAAACGAAACAATTTGCAGGTGATTCCTCTATCATCCCTGTCGTGGAATCCAGCCAAAGCAGTTCTATCATTAATTAATCTCAAACAGACATCAAAATCTAGATTTTCTCCCTTTTTTTTAATTTCGTTATGCACTCCAAAATGCAACGTTTAACAAGATAATTGAAATAAATCTCAGTGAGATAATAGAAAAAATTATGAGCCTCTTAAACGAGTATCTCGGGACGAGCCTAAAAATATATATTCGTCTAAGTTTTGAATAACACGAAATTTATATTAAAATTTGTAAGAAACATTAAATAAAACATACCTTAGCTTGTTATTAGGCCTTTTTCTCACAAAAATTGAAATTATGGCAAGATGTTCTTCACAATTTCTAAAGTGCCAGCATGGCTGCTTTTCTTGACCAAAAAAGAATTTTTTTTGTTTTGTTTTTTACCTCTCAGCAAAAACTAATCATCTTTGCCAACATAAATTAATTACTATTAGAACTCACTAAGTTTTGAAATTTAAATTCATAAGAGAAGTAATAAAATAAATAGCAACTATCTGTGTGTGATTACTAAATACTCTGCCTTAGCTGTAAATAATAATTTAATAATACAATATATTTTAGCCTACAAATTGTTCCCCTTCAGCATACAAAAAGAAAATGAAATTTGGCAAGAAAATTGGTACAACCTCTTTTGTGCTCCTGATTTAATTTAGAGACTACTATTATTACTGGTTGCATACTCAAGATGATATATTATCCCATCAAATAATGATTTATTTGGTTTGGATATCTTGCTATACAGGAGGCTCAAAATGTGCTCGTTACAGTTATATAAAAAATTTGGTGCAATGGTTTGCCAGAATTGTTACAACTTTCTTCTTGTAGGAGATCCTCATTTGCTTTTTGGCTCGTAGAAAAAACACAAGATGAGCTACTCTCTAAATAAAAATAAATTCCATGATAGTGTACTAAGTGTTCTATTTTTCACGTTAAATTTTGTCAAATTCAAACCTCAAAAACTTTTTTAGTTCAAATGGCCTGTATTTTTTTACACTAAGTTAAGTAAAATTAAATTCCCATTTTTCTAATATAGGCATTGTAGGGGTTAAAGTTACAACTTTTTGAAATATTCGTGATTTTCTTAAATGTTCACAAGAATTTTTAACAAAAATTGCCATGATTAGAAACAATCATTAATGTCAGTCATTCTCTTATGTCAACAAAAGCAAGCACGTTTAACTTACACCCACGAAGACTTGTTTATTATTTATGGAGAATGTGATAAAGTAATACCAAGAACATGTAACACATTTGCTACTCGATCCCCACATGAACATAACTTCTGAAAAGTCTTAGAAATATTACTTCATGATAGAATATATATTTTATCTTTTATATAAGTACACATTTTTTTTTAGACTTAGATTATTTAATACTTTAAGATCGTATTTTGTTATATATATTTTGTACGTCGCTTGTTTGTATATATTTTCTATTTTACCTTTTATATACGTATATATTTTCTATTTTTATATTTCTCTAATTATAGTTGACAAAACCTTTTTCTGTGAATACAGTTTTTATGGCAAATAAATGTTTCTATTCTATTCTATTCTATATCATTCGATTAACACCAAAATCTCTATTAATCAACATGGATTTATGAAAGGGCGTTCAACAACAACAAATTTATTCTGTGTAACTCAATATATTTCTGAATCCTTAGATGAACGTGGGCAGGTAGATGTGATATATATCGATTTCTCCAAAGCGTTTGATAGACTTGATCACCAGTTGTTACTTAATAAAGTAGAAAAAATCGGCTTCTCATATTCTTTGCTCCTTTTGTTTAAATCTTATTTAATGAATAGGAGTCAGTATGTTGCATTAAATGGGTTCAAATCGATCGAATTTGCTGCCACATCTGGAGTTCCCCAGGGATCTATTCTGGAGCCCTCGTTTTTTAACATATTTATTAACGACATAGTGAACGAAATTAATTTGCCTCACCTTTTATATGCCGACAATCTAAAAATTTTCACAGTAATTGATGAAATCGATGACTGTTTTCAACTTCAGACTTCTCTTGACAAAATAAACACCTGGTGTATAGTAAATAAATTATTCATGAATCCTAGTAAATGTAACGTAATGTTCTTTTCTTTAAAAACATCACCTTTTATTTTTGATTACAGGTTAGATAATGTCGTACTTCAAAGACCTATAACATTTCGCGACCTCGGCGTAACTTTTGATGGTAAATTATCCTCCACTGATCATATCGATACCATTGTGTCCGAAGCCTCCAAAGCCCTTGGATTCATCGTTCGTACTAGTCGAGAGTTCACTAATACTGATACTCTGAAAATTCTTTATCAATCCTTCGTCAGATCGAAACTTGAGTACGCATCGCTAATTTGGAGTTCCAGTTATGATGTTCACAAGAATAACTTGGAGGCAGTTCAACGTAGATTTCTTAAATTACTGTGGTTCAAGTCCGACGGTACCTATCCAGTGATTGGCTTTCCGCAAAGTAACTTGCTTGAAAGATATTCTATGACTACTCTTGAGGATAGGCGTACGTACTTTTCTCAAATATTTTTGTTTAAATTACTACACAATGATTTTGACGCACCCGAAATAATTAGTAAGCTTAATTTTCACGTTCCCAGATTAATCTCTCGTAATCACCAAGTTTTCTATTTACCTACGCCGCGTACCAATGTACTAAATAATTCACCTTTATATACGATTTGCAGTGCTCCTAACAAATTATGTAACGACTTCGATATTTTTAATTGCAGCCTTGTGACATAAAACAAAATGTTCTAAATTAAATAACCAGTGAGTGTGTTTGTTTTTCTTAATTTACTTTGAATCACATATTTGTATATATGTATATACAGTTTTTATATTTAAACATTTCCCATGTTATTTTTTTCTCTTTCTTCGTATCATTAGTTATTCATAGTTTGTACATTTAAGTAATTTTTTTCTTCATTTTACTTTCTTTCTATATTGTTGTATTTGTTGTATATTATGTAATTAATGCTTTGTATGCCTTTATTCCTGTTCTGTAATTGGGTATCTTACCTGTTGAACAGTGTATGCAATAAATAAATAAATAAATAAATAAATAAATAAATAAATAAATAAACCATTCACCATACACATTTTATGGTCATTTCGAAAAATAAGAAATATATAGGGTGTTCCGTTTAAAACAAGCAAGTTGATATCAACTTACGGTATAACTAGAAGTACCACAAGCTTGTAATTGTTTTAGTTGTATTGGCCACACTGATTTCTTATAACTCCCAAAATTTTTTGTTACATACTTTTCACTATATCGATCGATTCAATTCCGGTGAGACACCCTGTATATATTCTTTTTAATATTGTATTCTTACTGCAATTTTTAATATATAACCTTTTATTTTTGTGATTAATATTGATCTTGTTGACTATATTTCTATCCTTTTAGACAAATCAATGAAAATAAAGTTAATATTATTATTATTATAAAAACAAAATTATCTGTAAAGTGGACAGAAATATTTATAAAAACTTGCAATAACCTCTGCATCTTAAAAATGTTAAACATGCACTAATTACGCAGATTACTATTAATCTTACCAGTCCCGTATTGTCCTTCAGCAACAACTTCACCCAAACGTCTTCATACATCAGAGTGAACGGTACGGTGGCTATGGAAACGTAATACCCCGGGTAAATGCCATGCCAAGCTGCAGACATAAATAGTGTAACATGAACACGGAACTTCTTATACGGGAAACGTTTGTATATGTAGTTGGCCAGCCAAAACTGCACGGTCATGTTCCAATTTTTCATTGATTCACGCATCGTAGGAGTAAATTCAGCCTTGTACAGGTCTAGCGAGCGAGTTGTTTCGTAATTGTATTCAAGTTTTTTCAGTTCTTCAGGATCCGTCCTAAAATCAAGATTGCCGTCAATTCACGAAACTATTGTCAATTTTTAAAAACTCAATGTAATATTTTAATTAATCTAGTTACACAGTTCAGAAAAAATATGGAATAAACTGCTGGCCGATTCAAATGGACCAAGTTTATTAATCATTTGAGGAGAATATACAATGTGTGTGATAGGGAAATATTTATTATTTTTTGCCGTAACTTTTCTTTCCTAGTACGTATATTTAAAAAACAAGATTACCTAAATAGAACCATAACAAGACTATTACCATGAATACACTGGATTGAGTATGTGGTAGGTTCCTTGTGAAACATCTTTAGAATAATTATTTTTAGAAAAGGTAAAAACAATGCTTTTTGATATTTCAAATAAAAAACTGTATTTTTATACACTTTACATATGTTTCGGCTTGTTAGGCCTTTCTCAAAAGCATTACAGATGAATACTAAAGCTACGAGGGTGGTTGTTCTAAAAATAAATGCAATAATACCCAAACATGTGAAATTACGGGAATTTCAAGTAATAAAACTAAGGATCTACTTACTCGGAATATAATTCAATGGGCTATTCTTAAAACCTTGTCTATTATCGGAGTGTTTATGAAATTTAGTTGGTCATTGGTGGTACAAGTGTTGCTTTTAAGGGATTTTTTTATTTCTAATTGTTCAAGGGGGTTTAAGCATTTTCCTTTTCTTTCTGAATGGATTAAATTAACATTCTCTGTGTCGATAAAATGATTATTTTCAATGCAATGTGTTGACATTCCTGTGTTTTTGGTGTTGTTTAAAATAGATTGTTTATGCTCTTTTACCCTATTAGCTATACTTCTACCACTCTGGCCAATATATACCGCGTTACAGTCCTTACATTTAATTTCATAAACCCCCGATTTATTGACTTTACTTGTTTTTTCTAACAAGCCGAAACATATGTAGAGTGTATAAAAATACAGTTTTTTATTTGAAATATCAAAAAGCATTGTTTTTCCCTTTTTTATAAATAATTATTACCATGAATTTTCACTCAATAATTTCAGTTTGCAATAGTTAGATTTAAATTTAAAGATTATGCTAATCTTCTAAAAAGTTATGGCCAAAAATAATAAATATTTAGTCCTATTCTTTCAGCCCAAAACACTTTTTACTCTGTGTGAAAGAAAAGCATCTTTTTTCTACCAAAATTCCACAAAAAATTTTTCATGTGAATTTTTTATATCTCTTTTATTTAATAAGATACCACTTCTTTTCCTAAAAATCTGCAAATTTTACTTATTGTGGATAGAGTAATCATAAAAAATATGACAAAACCAAATAGTATCTTATAAAACAAGATATCACAAAGGTCATAGTCAGTTTAGATGAGTGAATTAGCCCCCTGCATAGATGGTGTTCATTTTTTGCCTGCATTGTTATCAATATCAGTTACAACTTTGCAAAATTTCAGCTCTTAATATTAAACCGTTTTTGAGTAAAAAAATCGGTAAAGGTGTTTACACAGAACTTCCCTCTTTATTTGCGCATGGCGGTCACTCTAAAAAATTAATAATTACGAAATGACACTGAAAATAATAATCGTAATATAGTTAGTTATCACTATTATTGCAAAGAAAACCTGATAAGTTTTGGTCAAAAAAATATACAGAGTGCTCATCCAACAACAAAAGTTCAATACTAAATGACAGGTGCCAACACACAAATGTCCACCATGACTGAATTATTTCTTGGGATGACCACCCTGTACATTTTTTACTAAAAGTATAATAGGTGCATATGCCAAATATTATTGCCATCTGTCACATTTTCAATTCCTCATTCACATGGAGTGGAAGTATGGTGGTGGTTAAAATATTTCATTTTTTTTTTACATTTTTCAAAAATGTAGGTAAACAAATTTTCATAATTTTTTTCTTCTGAAATATGTTTAGAATGTGGCGAAACGTGGAAATTTTAAATTTGTGCAAGAAGAAATTTATTCCATTTATTCTAATGGTAAAATATTTTTCCAAGATGGTAAAAAAATGTTGCAATTTTTTTTTCGAAATAGGTTTGGAATGTCATGTAACATGGAAATTTTAATTTTGAGCCAAAACAAATTTTTCATCTATTCTATAGTAGTGATAAATAAATTAATACTTTTTTCAAAAAAATGTTTAAATTTTTCAAAAATATTTTTAAATTTGTTTTTGTTGAAATAGGTTTAGAATGCCATGGAAACGTGAAAATTTTAAGTTTGAACAAAGAAAAAAAAATCTTCCATCTATTTTAGTGGTAAAATTTTTTCAAAAATTGTAAATGAATTTTCTAAATTTTTTTTTTAAATAGGTTTAGAACGCTATGAAACGTGAAAATTTTGAATTTGAAAAAAGAAAATTTTTTTTCCATCTATTTTGGGGGGTAAAAAATTTTTCAAAAATGTTGATAAAAAAAATAAAATTTTCTTTGTTTTGAAATAGGTTTAGAATGCCATGAAACGTGGAAATTTTAAATTTGAACAAAGAAAAAATTTTTTCATAGTAAAAAATTTTTCAAAAATGGTGAAAAAAATTTTCAATTTTTTTTTCTGAAATAGGTTTAGCGTGTCATGAAACGCAGAAATTTTAAATTAGAGCAAAAACATTTTTCTCCACCCTGTATATTTTCCAGTGAAATTTTAACCATTTCTTCGCTGACAGTAGCATCAACTACCTACCAAATTTGACTGCTCTCCATCAAGTAGTTTTTTTAGTTAATGCACCAACAGACAGACAGACAGACAGATGACAGACAGACTGAATTGAAAAACCTATATTTTCGTAATCTACGTGTTCTGAAACGTCAAAATCCGAAAAAATTTCGGAGGGTGATTTTTTCTCGAATACAATACTTCCCTTCAGTATGCGAGGGAAGTAAAAAAAATCGAACATTTTCGAAAATAATTTTTATCTATTGAACAGCATAACCAATTCAAATAAAATTTTAACAAATTATAGATAGTACTAGAACACAAACGTGGGATAATTTGGAACAGAATCTGACAACGGGAACACTGAAAAAAAGATTTGTTTTAACCCCTATAAAGTTCCGGCACAACTACCAAATTTTTCTTGTAGAATCTTGGGATGGTTTTTAACCAGATACAATTTGTCTAAAGCGATCAAATGGGTACTGGGTACTTGAAAAAATAAAATGTCCTTTTTTATCATCCCAAATTTTTTGAAAGCGTTACTACAATTTAAAAAAATAAAAAAGGACATTTTATTTTTTTTAAGGACCTTCTACTGGTAATATATCGGGTGAGTATATTTGGAATAGAAAATTGAAATTTGGAGGCCTTATTACACGACTAAAATGCCATCTTTTCAATAAAAAATCAAGTTTGGTGCACATCCGGTTTGACCGGAAATGCCCACAACTTTCGATTTTTAAATGGAACACCCTATATATTTTTACATTTTTGGAATCTAGAGGAAATTTTGAATAAAATACATCCATTTTGGTCACTTTTTGATAAACATTAAAAATTTTATTAAAAAATCTGTTTCTGAATCCAGAGTGCTGTGGTGCCCAAAATAGATTTTAGTTTGTGTGCTACGTTACTATAAAAATAAAAAGAGCAATATGATTGCATTACTTAATTCTCTAGAGGCGTTTAAAATTTTTAAATGTGATTTTTACCCACTAACTCGGTTTTTTTTAATGGGAATTTAATCGTTCACCAACATTTTTAAATACCTCATTTTCATACGAATCTAATGACATCAAAATTTTGAAAATCCGCTCAGAAATATTTGAGATTTCAGCCAAAATACAATGCAACCAAGCTTTTAGAAACATGCGGCTAATAGATAATAGATTAGTGGGCTTTGGAAACTAAAATGGCACATTTCTGTGTAAATCTGGTAACCTAATAACATTGGAAAAATCATAGTAGCCATTGAATGTAATAAAACAATATCAGCTGTCAGACAGGTACAAAATAAAGCATTGCGGAAATCTCTTTGAGTAAAAATTAAAGAAAACGAATAATTTTAGTAGAAATGAAAAGGTCGATAAGTTACTGATATATGGAGAGCGTCTCAAAAATTCAACTGCAGCTGCAGAACTGTATCAGCAACGATATCCCAACAGACGTCATCCAAGCAGACACTTGTTTGCCAGAGTGGAACAAGAATTAAGAAACGAACCCAATCAACAAGATGACCATCAAAGATTTTTATTGTAAGTGAGGACAAAGAAATTGATGTATTAGGATTTGTGATGGTACACCCAACAACATCAAGGGAATTGTCAATGGAATGCGACATTAGTCAGTCTTCGGTTTGTAGAATTTTAAAGAAACATAAGTTTCGGTCTTATAAATACCAAATACACCAACATCTTTATGGAGATGATAACGACAGGAGGCTAGTATATTGCAACTGGTTCTTAAATGCAGTACAACAAAACCCAGGTTTTCCTTTTCATATTTTATATTCAGATGAAAGTAGATTTACGAACCAAGGAATGTTTAACAGAAATAATACTAGGTACTGGGCTCAAGAAAATCCGAGGTTGGTAGGGCGGAGGAATATTCAGGAAAGATTTGGGTTTAACTGTTGGCTTGGAGTACTTGAAGATCGAATAATTGGACCCATATTTTTTTATGGAACACATACTGGCGAACGATATTTATTCTTTTTACAAAACCAGACAGCAGAATTTCTTGACTTACTTCCTCTTGCCTATTTACAAAATCTGTTTTTCCAACAAGATGGTGCTCCCCCACATAATTCCAGAAGAGTGATGGAATATTTAAACACCTTGCATGGTGAACGCCTTATCGCAAATCAAGGTCATATCAAGTGGCCTCCTAGGTCACCTGACTTAACACCCCTCGGCTATTATGTATGGGGCACTCTCAAAAATAAAGTTTATAAAACTTCTTCAAATACCCGTGAAGAGCTGCAAAATAAAGTTGTACGGGCTCTTAATGAAACAACACCGGCTAAATTGCGTAGAGCCATTCAAGCAACTGTACGCAGAGCCGAATTGTGTATAGAAAAAAATGCTGGACATTTTGAACAATATCTATAAATGTCAATTTATGGTTTAATTATATTAATTATTTTAAAGATACCTACTGTTACCTAGTTAAAGTTTAATTGTTCAAATGGAATTGATATTTATTTATTTATAGGCCCGATATTTATGTTCATTTAAATAAAACTCTGAAAACCGAACTGATGTCGCATTCTATTGCAAATGTCCTTGTGGATGTAATTGTGTTTACCTCCACATACCTATGCTAAACTTAATTGTAACGTTCTTTGCGCTCACAATTATTAAATGTTTGATAGCTCAAGATTGCCTATAACTACAAGAGTCTGTCTGACAGCTGATATTGTTTTATTACATTCAATGGCTACTATGATTTTTACAATGTTATTAGGTTACCAGATTTACACAGAAATGTGCCATTTTAGTTTCCAAAGCCCACTAATCTATTATCTATTAGCCGCATGTTTCTAAAAGCTTGGTTGCATTGTATTTTGGCTGAAATCTCAAATATTTCTGAGCGGATTTTCAAAATTTTGGTATCATTAGATTCGTATGAAAATGAGGTATTTAAAAATGTTGGTGAACGATTAAATTCCCATTTAAAAAAACCGAGTTAGTGGGTAAAAATCACATTTAAAAATTTTAAATGCCTCTAGAGAATTAAGTAATGCAATCATATTGCTCTTTTTATTTTTATAGTAACGTAGCACACAAATTAAAATATATTTTTGGCACCACAGCACTCTGGATTCAGAAATAGATTTTTTAATAAAATTTTTAATGTTAATCAAAAAGTGACCAAAATGGATGTATTGTATTCAAAATTTCCTCTAGATTCCAAAAATGTAAAAATATATAGGGTGTTCCATTTAAAAATCGAAAGTTGTGGGCATTTCAGGTCAAACCGGATGTGCACCAAAATTGATTTTTTATTGAAAAGATGGCATTTTAGTCGTGTAATAAGGCCTCCAAATTTCAATTTTCTATTCCAAATATTTTAGGAAATATCGGGGCGAGCGCAATTCGTGACTCACCCGGTATATACCCAACACATTCTCGACCACAAGAATATCATCATTTCAGTACTCACAGTTCTTTCAGCTCCTTCAAATTCTCGGTTGGCCCCCGTCCTGGCTTGGCCTTCGAAAACTCAGGATACACTCCTAGACCACTCGTGATGCAGACCATCTCAGTTAGCACCAGTCCAAAATAAAGTCTAGATCTAAACACTAGATATATCGGCCAGATATACCAGTATCTATACAAAAACGACCTGTTCAAAAACTCATCTGTATAGACATACTGAAATTAAAAATATATTCTGCTATAAGCGTATATTATGCTAGTTGTAACAAGTTGTCTTGGAGGCCATTCGATATGCTCGATATTAGGGGGGAGGAGACGGTCACCGAAAATGTGGCAAAATGATGGAGGGGAAGGAGGTTCACAAAAAATCAACAGATAGCCTAGGCATAAGAGATAGAAAAGGTCTGTTTAAAAAAAAATGCCAACCAGGGTTTTTCAGCAGAAATATGTACCTCTCTCAGTAACAAGTTATGGAAAATGAGTTCTTCGCTTGTATAAATTTATCTTCAGGTTTTACCAAAATACGTCCATGGAAGAAATTGTAGGTATTAAAATTCCTATGCAAAATGCAAAATACTGCTAAAAAACGCTGTTTCTTTATTAATTTTTAACTTCAAAATAATGACATAGACATAACAAACTGTGTAGAGAATGAATGTTTTTTTTTTTTTTTGGAAATGCGTATATTTATTGCACAAAATAGCATTTGTATACTAAAAAGTTGTTTAATATAGCGCCAGAAAAAGCCATAGGAGAATCGGGTATAATGACAAGGGGAACCATTATCAACAAATACTAAACAATAGTCTGATTATTTTTTATTGACAAATAAATATTCTTTACCACCCTGAAGTCTGTCCCCAGGAAAAAATGTTAAATGATAGATGCAGTGCCGGATTTCCCAATAGGCAATGTAGACAGCTGCCTAGAGCGGTAAATTTTTTAGGGTGGCATGCTGCTAAAAGATTTAATGAGTTAAAGAATAATGATAAAATAATTATTATTATCCATGTTATGATTTATAGTGAAAAATACACACATATACAGACTCGACGAGAGAGGGGGGGCGGGCGTGTGTCCCCTCGGGCCCGGCGGTTTTTGAGGGGCCTGGGTTCCGCCCGAAGAGTGAGGTTAGTATTTGTATCATGTAAAATGTGAGAGGTATATTTGTAAATAATTAGTAATAATAACGAGTTCCGAATGACGTGTATTGTTTACAATGAGATAAATATGTAATTGTTAGGTAAAGGAATATTCTTGTGGCTGCTGTTTAATTTAAGCCGTAGAGAATACCACCCCCAGCTCTTCAAAATTCCGAATGAGAGTTTATTATTATGAATTTCACCCCCCAACTCTTCAAAATTTATATTGAATATTGGTTGGTGTTTTATGTTACAACCCTCTGGGCCCAGATTTTCTCTCGACGGCCCTACACATACAATACAATACAATATTTTATTGGTGTCAAAATACACAAAGTGTTTACACACGTTAACATACAGTACAAAAGTTAAAATATAAGGTATAAATATATAAAACAATAGATATGAAGTAAAAGACTAAGAGCACATAGTACATGAAAGACAAACTAGATATAAAAGAAGCTATTAATATAAAATAAATAGGAGGTATGGTATGGTAATTTATCACTGTAGCTTCTAGAATACTGCACGAGATTCACATACTAGTTTGCAATAGATGAAAAGTTGCTATGTAAAAATTCGTTAGTACTATAAAAAGCATTATTGAGCAAATATTTTTTTATTCTGTTTTTGAACTGAGTTTCATTCAACAATTTTATCTCTGGTGGTAGAGCATTATAAAATTGAAAACCCAAGTATCCAGTGCCATCCCTAGTTTTACTTAGTCTATGGAAATTTATGTTGAGTTTATCGTTGTTTCTGGTTTTATAAGAATGTATGTGGCTTCTAGTTTCGAATGATTCTACATTGTTCTTTATATAACTAAGACATTGGTAAATGTAGGTACAAGGCACAGTCATAATATTCAAGGAAATAAAGTGTTGTTTGCAGTTGTCTCTAAATTTTAGTCCGGAAATGACTCGAATTGCCTTTCGCTGAGCAGAAAATACAGCAGCACAAGATGGGGCATGTCCCCAGACTAGTATTGCATATGATAAAGTAGAGTGGATGAGACTATGGTAGGTCGTGGTTAGAGTATTCAGTGAGACTTTGTCAATAAGGTTTCGCAACAGATAAGTATATTTGGAAATTTTTTTACAGATGTAGTTAGTATGACTTTCCCAAGATAACTTGGGGTCTAAGTAAACTCCTAAGAATTTAACAGACTCAGGATTATTAACCTCTTCCAAATTGCACAAACCAAATATCATTGTTTCTGTCTTAGTCACATTTAAACTTAGCTTATTCGAGATAAACCAGTTCTGTGCGCTTAACTCGGTATGCGGTACTTCATTTAGCAAAACTTCGATGCTATCATTTGACATTGTCAAATTTGTATCATCTACAAATAATAGGACACTAACATTATCTCTAATTGACTGAGGAAAGTCATTGATATAAATTAAGAAAAGTATGGGACCTAGTACGGACCCCTGCGGTACTCCATGCTGCAATTTTAAAGTATTAGATTTAATGCCGTTATTAAGAACAAATTGTTGTCTATCACTCAGGTATGACCGTAAGAACGATTTGCTTTCATCCGTAAAGCCGTAGAAACTTAATTTATTTATGAGAAATTCATGGGACACACAGTCAAAAGCCTTTGTGAGATCTAGGAAAAGAGAGCATACATAAGTGCCGTCTTCAAAACCGGCATTTATTAAATCTGTCAGTTTATCAATGGCAAGAGTTGTTGATAATTTGTTTCGAAAACCGTACTGGTAGGGACTTCTAGATATAATGTCATCTGATTTTTACACATTTAAATACCCACTTAGGGTTTTGTCTGAAAAAGGGCGTTAGATTCAAATCTGCATACGGGCGGAAAATTACAAAATCCGGCCCTGGATAGATGACTATACGCAAAGGCATAATATAAATTTATAAGCCTTTTGATCCAAACACGGTTTTATTTGTAGGATGGCATAATATGCTTTATATAATTTGGCGCAGACAAAATCCAGATGTGCAGTAAATGAAAGATTAGAATTAAGCGAAGTTTCGAGGAATTTGGCATTGTCAGAGAAATTTAAATTAAATTTTAATTACGTTTCTGTGGAAAGCTGTTTTCTAATAAAGAAGTTAATGTAACTCGTTTTGCTTTCATTGAGAATTAGCCTGTTTCTTTGATACCATGCATCCATTTCCTCATACACCAGTTTTATGTTTGCTTGTAGTTCTTCAGGAGTTTCAGCCGTCACAGTGACAGTTGTGTCATCCACAAACATAGTGATCTTCCCTTTTGTGACAATTCTTGGCACTTCTTTGGTAGTGCAGATAGGGAACAAAAAAAATAATATGTAGTTAATCCCTAGAGTGACTTTTTTTTCCTCAATTTCTTATTTAAAGAAAAAAAATTTTGAACCCTCAACAATATAATTTTTTTATTTAAACAATAAAATGGTGCCAAAAGATTTTTTATGTGATGTTCTAGGTGTAAATTAATATTTTAATGTCAAATATTTTATAAACAGTATACAGTGTTATTTTCTAGGAATAACTTAAAAATATTTTTATTCTGGGTCCGGCCCTGATATTTTATTAATATCCCAGGCATTAGATGGTGAATGACTACTGTAATCAAAATACAAAATTTCATTGGATTCCGTTTACGCATTACAGATTTATGGCAAAAAGAATATTCTACCAAAAAATATTTCGAAAACGGGGCCACTTTAGCCATTACTGTTTGAGGATTTAAGATCACCTCAATGTTTTCTATCTTTTGGTAAAGTACGACCCTCTCCTCACGAATCACCCTGTATAAGCAATATCATCTTCAGTAAGAGTAGAAACGACAATTGTGTTTAAAGAACTGACGGACAAAGTACATATAAGTGCTGAAGAATATACCTGGCTAACAGAGCATACTTTGGGTTAAAAAAGCTTCAAACATCAAACATAGTAAACAAAAGAACTAAGGTATTGATATATAAAACCCCCATTAAACCTGTCCTCACCTACGACTTGATTGGCTATAACTTTTTGCACGTCCACAGGAAGCTGAAATAATGATGATTTTGCGAGTGCGTCTGAGTTTAGTTTTCCTTGCATTTGCTGGCACTCAATTTTGCGACGCTTACGTTGCAAAAATCGATCGGCTATAAATGAGAGATCGAAAGTCTAACTGTTTAGGAAGAAAATAAACCCAACCATTTTACGCTCCGACATCCCTAAGCTGTAGAAATTAATTTTCAGAAGAATACCTTTTTAGTATACAAATGCTTTTTTGGAAAAAATACACATAAATGTACACATTTAAAAAAAAAAACCCTCATTCTACACAGCGAAACCTATAATCTCTTAAAGTTTGTTACGTCTACGTTGATTATTTTTAAAGTTAAAAATTAGTTAAGAGACAGCGTTTTAGCAGTATTTTGCATTTTAAAGAAAAACTAATAAAAGATTTTAACGTGGTTGGGTTCGTTTTATTAATATTATTATTATTAATGGCCTTATTTATATTACCGTCCTGACGGAGTTCAGCTATTGCTGTTCTACCACTCAACCAGGACACGCATACATAGACATCAACACAACAACCCTGCGATATTGCCATCTACCGCATCCGGGACTCGATCTCAGGAGAGATAACAGCCACTTGACATGTTGTGCCACCCAACAGCGGTCTAGCTCACCGCTGAAAAACCGTGGTCGGCATTTTTTCTCCTAAAACTCCCTTTTGCCTAGGCTAAGAATATATATTCATTTTATTCTTAAATGTAGAGGGGATGAAATCTGCAAATGAACGAACATGTAGGGGAGATCTCGTAAATGTTACAAAGTATCAAAGCATTACTCATGGGGACCGGGGATTTACAGACTATTTTTGCGAATATATTTATCGAATGACCCCTTGTAGTCTTCCTTACCGATAGTGGCCAATAATAATTGGTGATTAAGTAAACTCCTCCCAGAAGTGGGATCAAATATACTTTGTCTAGAATAGCTTTTTTATAATTATCGTATCGGTGGTATGGTTTATTTAAATGGTCCAGGTAGGTTCTATATTGATAGTAAGGGCCTACAACACAAAACAAACTCCTGTAAAATTAAAACTTATAAAAAAAGACTTGGACAGTGCTATTTTCCAACTAGGCCAACTGACAGTGTTAATAAATACATTTTTTAAAAGTGTTCACTTGGCTATCTTCAGAAAAGCACCTAAAAACAGGCTATAATAGGACAGGATGTCACAGGAATATGAGACGATACATCGAAAGCATAGGGTGCTCAGGAATAACCCCAGAATTTCTCGACAGGAGAATTTATATTCAATATTTTATATACATTATCCCTAATTCTCTAATATCAGGCAGCATAATATTTAAGGCTGATTAACATTGAGGCTAATGAAACGCCTTGTTTGAGATCACTATTAGCATTGCAAAACTTCTCTAGATACATTTATCGCTGTAATAATAATATGCAGCAAATATGTGAAATATTTTTCACAAATATCACTTGTACTTTTAAATTTTATCTATAAATGTTTCCTGCAGCTTATGCCCAAAATAAATATAATTGGTGTAAACTGTAATATTGTCGTACGGTGCCATCTAAAAGTAGTAACACCAATAACTCGGGAATCAAAACTTGTACTGTTCATTGCAATTATTCGTAGCAAGCAATAGTTATTCAGTCTTTTAGAAAGTATTCTTTGTTGAACTAAATAAGCTTAAATCAATTTTTAAACTTCTCGAATTAAAAATAAATATTAAATAAATAAACATATTATTAAATAAATTTAATCATTGTATCATTCACTGCCATAATTACTGCTTTGATTATGTAGTATCTAGCAGCAACGTTAGATGGAGACACTACTGGATGGAGGATGCCATGAGAATATAATGTCTATAGGCGAGACATTAGACAATACGCTTATGTCTTTACTCATCACGTGATTGATTGAAGTGTGTTTGAGAAGTCTTTGCAGTAAATATTTCAACCACAAATTAGTCCAATATAATACATATGGCTTTCCTGGCTTGTCACATCAGTCACTATGTTATATGTAAATTATAGCGAATCCGACTTTTAAGTTTCTGCAGTTGTATTTGTCAAATGTATATCCTACTTCATTTCTAGTGCATAAGTTGCTTTGAAAATACATCTTTATTTAATATAAATGATGAAATTCAAGGTGAAATAAGTTAGTAAACACAAAAAAATGTCAAGATTGTATCTGGAAGCAAAAATCTAATATTAATCATACGTTTTATGTAATTAATTACCTTGTTCGTGAAATATTCTCCCTAAATATCACTTGTGGTTTTAATTTTATCTATAAGTTCTCAAGCTAAGTTGCTAAATAATATAATTAATGTAAATTGGCAGTTTATTATCGACTAAAATGCTCGGAATTTATTCAGAACTGTCATTTTACAGTATTTATATTACTGGGCAACTATGTTTTTGATCCGATCATGTGATCAATCAAAAATGGGACAAATTTTGGGCATTCTTGTGGTGCCTGCTTAAGAGAATTACATTAAATTTAATTGCCTGGTGGTCATATGATACTAAAAAGGACATGTTTCATGTATTTTAGTACATGAATTCCAATAAATAGCTGCTTGCCATCATTTTTGTATTTGACAGTACTTTTAGCGTTATTTAGATCCAAACTAGCTCTAAATATCGTCTCATACTCCAAGGACACCCTGTATATTAAGGCAAGTGGGTACCTGCCAAAACGCCACAATAATTAACAGCATAATAAAAAACGTCCAGGAACTCAAAATTATCAAACATGTCCTCCAATTGTTTTTCTTCTTCAGTCTTTTGCGCTACATCTCTCTTCATTTTGGAAGTATACGAGCTATTAACTTCGAAAGCCAAACCGACCAACTTCAAAGTCAACATCATTTGTACCAAGTTGGTATGCGAGGGAGGGTACGGAATCCCAAAATATTCCGTTGTACGGAAGAAAAGCAAATACACAAATGAAGATGCAAAGGTGTAGATATGGCATTTTCTGAAAGAGATAAGATTTTACATTTTGGTTCATATAAAGAAGACGTAATGTTTGATTTGTTGTTTATACAGGGCGAGCCATAAAGTGGAACAGAACAGAACAGAAATTGGAACAGAATAGAATTTAAACAATAAAATATAAAAATGATTTCTGTACTTCAAAGTTTATAACGGTGTCTCATTTTTCGTGATTCCCATATCATAGAGATTTTTTTTTAATTTGGGGGGTAAAAATTTTAACATCCACCAGTGGCGTTCGTCGTTATGAATAAAATTGAATCTAATTTTCCAACAATATATATTAGACAAAGTTTTAACAGTAAAACAATCTCATAATCTTATTCGTAATTATCAAAAACTCACTCTAGGTATCCCTTTATGCCGCAGTTAAATACATTTTTGTTCGAAGGTGCTCCATTAGAAAAAATTCGCGGTTTTTTATTTCGATACAGGGCGCTTCGAGTTATTTTCAAACCAAAATAAGATAGTGTCGTTGCCGTCAGTAGTATGGCAAACGCTATACTATGGAGACTAAAAGCTTTGCACCTATAGTACATATTGAAGCGATTTCGTCGCCCCCACCCTAAACTACCCTAGCTTAAGCAACCATTAAATTCAAATTTTTTATTTTATAATGCCTACAAGAAGAGAACTGTTTGACGTTTTGTCGGTAAAATCTGGCGAAATGAGTATAGCACAGAAGGCTCATGTGGTGGATTATCTAGTTAAGCACTGAACCGTTAAGTGCTAAAATTGCTGTTGGAAATGAAGCCTGGCACTCACCTTTTTCTTGACCTGACTGTTGGGAGGTCTCCTTGTTTTCTGGCTTCAAGACAGTGGACTGTGACGGAGCTGGCATACACATTAACTTAACGTTTCACACTTATTGTTATTTATTTATTAGATTATTATGTTTATTAAGAGTTTATTATTTTATTTCAATTTTACAGCGCGAGAGGTTTTAAGAGCACTTAAGCAAGCGGGCTCTATTATCGTTCATTCCACACTTGTTCTGTCGATTTCTCCCCTCTCCCCACAACCACGGTGTAGGTTTGTGCCAGGTAAAGAGGGGGACGTGGGGATGAAAAAATGAATTATGACTAGTAAAAATATATTAAAACTATTGTTAAAATTATTTAAAAACGGCACTCTTGAACAATCACTATGGAAAGGCAGGGGATGCGCAAGCAATTGTTCGTATAAGAAACGCTGCCTTTGACTTGTGCAACAAAGTTTTTTCAAGACTGGACAAATGCAATCGCAATCGAGAAAGACTCTGTCAGAAGCATGGAAAGCCACCTCCGAATTTTAAATTTTTTTCATTATTTGTCTCGTACTCTATTCTTCCTTCTTGTATTCTATTTTATGCATGCATAAAAACATATAAATGGTCACTTTGCCAAAAAACCACCCCTACGAAGCCACCCAGAGTTTGATATTTTTTCATTATTTTTCTCGTATTTTATGAGTCATTTTAAATAAAATGCATGCAAAAAAAATCGGTAAAGGTATTTACACAGAACTTCCCTCGTTATTTGTGCATGGCAGTCACTCTAAAAAATTAATAATTACGAAATGACATTGAGAATAATAATCGGAACACAGTTATTGCTATTATTACAAAGCAAACTTGATAAGTTTTGGTCAAAAAAAAAAATACAGATTGCTCATCCAACAGCAAAAGCTCAATACTAAATAGCAGGTGCCACATATGGCAGGCTTGCGCAAATACCTTTACAAATGTCCACCATGACTGAAATATTTCTTGGGATGACCACCCTGTATATTTTTCAATAAAAGTATAATAGGTGCATATGCCAGATATTATTGCCATCTGTCACATTTTCAATCCAACATTCACGTAATGGAGTGGAAGTATAGTGGTGGTTAAAAAATTTCATTTTTTTTAAATTTTTCAAAAGATGTTGGTAAAATAATTTTCAAAATGTTTTCTTCGGAAATAGGTTTAAAATGTCAAACGTAGAAATTTTAAATTTGAGCAAAAAGGAAAGTTTAATTCTATTCTATAGTAGTGCTAAAAAAAGTTTAAAAATTAAAAATTATATATTTTTTAAAATAGGTTTAGAATGCTATGAAACGTGAAAATTTTAAATTTGAGCAAATAAAAAAAATCGATCTATTTTAGTGTTAAAAACTTTTTGAAAAATGTTGGTGAAAAAAACTTTGCAAATTTTTTTTTTTCTGAAATACCTAGGTTTAGAATGTCATGAAACGTGGACCTTTTCAATTTGAGCATTCTAGTGTTAAATTTTTTGCCAAACTGGTAACAAAATGTTGCAATTTTTTTTTCCGAAGATGGTTTGGAATATCATGAAACGTGGAAATTTTAAATTTGAGCGAAAAAAATTTTTTTGTCTGCTCTATAGTAGTGATACATAAATGGATTAAAAATGTTTTCAAATTTTTTTTAAAATTTTTCAAAAACATTTTTAAATTTGTTTGAATAGTTTTAGAATGCCATGGAAACGTGGATAATTAAAATCTGAATAAAGAAAAAAAAATTCTATCTTAGTGGTAAAATTTTTTTAAAATAGTAAAAAAAATTTCAAATTTTCCTTTTAAATAGATTTAGAACGCTATGAAACGTGGAAATTTGAAATTTGAAGAAATAAAAAAAATCCATCTATTTTAGTGGTACTTACCTACACAAATTTTCAAAAATGGTAAAAAAAAATTTCAATTTTTTTTTTTTTAATCAGGCTTAGAATGCCATGAAACGTGGAAATTTTAAATTTGAAGAAAGAAAAAAAAATTATTTCATTTTAGTAGTAAAAAATTTTTCAAAAATATTGGTGAAAAAAATTTTTCTAAATTCTGACGGAATTGAAAAACCTATATTTTCGTAATCTACGTGTTCTGAAACGTCAGAATCCGAAAAAATCTCGGAGGGTGATTTTTTCTCGAATACAATACTTCCCTTCGGTATGCGAGGGAAGTAAAAATTTTTCAAGTCGTAAAAAAAATTTTGATTTTTTTTTTTTTTTAAATTAGGCTTAGAATGCCATGAACCGTGGAAATGTTAAATTTGAAGAAAAAAAAAATTTTCAATTATTTTAGTACTAAAAAATTTTTCAAGTGTTGGTGAAAAAAATTTTCAAATTTTTTTTTTCCCGAAATAAGATTAGCGCGTCATGAAACGTGGAAATTTTAAATTTGAGCGAAAACAATTTTTTTTCACTATTTATTCCGTTTAGACGGTCCACCCTATATATTTTTCCGTGAAATTTCTACCATTTCTGCGCTGACAGTAGCGTCAACTACCCACCAAATTTGACTGCTCTCCGTCAAGTAATTTTTTAGTAAATGCACCAACAGACAGACCGACAGACAGACAGACTGACGGAATTGAAAACCTATATTTTCGTAATCTCCGTGATCTGAAACGTCAGAATCCGAAAAAATCTCGGAGGGTGATAAAAATCACGAGAAAAATCTCGAATACAATACTTCCCTTCGGTATGCGAGGGAAGTAAAAATACAAATTTTCACTTTGTCAAAAAATTACTTCCTACAAAGCCACCCCTGAGTTTGATATTTTATTTTGTATGGTAATTGTGTTTCACTGTGTGTTTTATAGCTATCTAAGTTGTCTGGTGTAAACAAGGCATTCAAGTATATAAAAATATGGTACCGTTAGTACACCAAGCCTAACAAAATGCTCACGACTGATCTCGATACTTAATTCCCGCAGTAATTCTAATGCACTTTCGTTGCAGGCTACAGATTAAAGGTGTATGGGTTGAGTGTCTCCAATTAAATATTGAGTATGTCATTATTGAATGAAAGAAGCTATGATATGCACTTATAAGGACATCTTGAGACACAGAGGCCAACAGGTTGCATACGAAATAGCATTTTTTTGATAACTAACTTGAAAGGTGAACAACGTGTTTGTCCCATTTTAATACAAGATCTAAATGTACACCCAGGAATTTTATCGTGTCCGCGCTATTTTGGTTATCATTCGTTTGTCTCAAGGAGAAATTGAGTGACTGGGCTTTGCTTTCGTTTAGGCATATTTTGTTTGTTGAAAACCAGTTTTTAATATCTGATTGGGTTTTTTCCATATTTTCAGTTACAATGTCTAGGGACCTGTCGGATTCTAATATGGTGGCATCATCAGCAAAGAGGATGAATTGAGCATTTGTATCGGATCTGTGAATATCGTTTATATATATGAGAAAAAGTATGGGTCCAAGGACTGATCCCTGAGGGACTCCATGTATGATTTGTCTTTTATGTGACTTGCGCATCTTGTGGGAAACGTATTGGTATCTGTGAGAGATAAGATAAGATAAGAATTAGTTTTAGACTGTTGTTATTAAAAGTTGTTTAGAACGATCCCTGTAAAATTATTTATTGCAAGTGTTGTAGAACGCTTATTTCGAAAATAGTATTGACCAAAGTAAAATAGATGATTCACCTCGAAATAGTCATTGATTTGGTTTTTGAGAAAAGCTTCAAAAATTTTTGCAATAATAGGCACTAGTGAGATTGGATGATAGTTTGTTGGATCGTCGACTGCATCTTTTTTGTAAATTGGGATGACTTTGGATAGTTTTAGTATCTTTGGGAAGGTATTAGATAATATGCATTGGTTGATGAGATTAGTTTAGGGGGTGGATTGTTAAGTTGGCCAAGGTTTTTATAATTTTAACGCTAATGTCATACACAGAGAGAAATCGCTTTGGAACATTTTGCACAATGTTGTGGAACAACTTCTTGTTGCATTTTTTTAAACAATTGTAAAATTTTAAGGCACAATGTTATATAGTTTTATACATTTTAATTGTGCATAATTCTTGTGCGTTTTATTTATCCAATATAACGATTTAGTTACGATGACTTTATTGGAAACTTCGACCAAAAAATTGGCGAAATTTAGAGTTAAATTTATTTATTTCTTCTCAACAAATCATAGCAAATTTAACTTAATTAATTGTTAATAGTATCCTCAAACTATATATTTTGTTGCCATTCTATTTACAATTAGTTTTAAGTAATTGTTTAAAGGATTTGCACAACTTGTGTAACATAAAAGTGTGATTTTATTTTATAAACGGTTGTTGACAAACTTGTGAAAGTAGGAGTCCCAATATATTTATTTCTGCTGAACAATAATAGTAGAGGTGTTTCAAAATCTCATGAGCTGTGACCTTCATATGCGCAGAGACAAAATCCCTCTCGTGGACTCA
The DNA here is from genome assembly GCA_963583905.1 of Stenurella melanura. Lineage (NCBI taxonomy): Eukaryota > Metazoa > Arthropoda > Insecta > Coleoptera > Cerambycidae > Stenurella > Stenurella melanura. The sequence continues at coordinate 122,997,809 of OY757316.1, read as the reverse complement.
GTCACACTTCTTAGAAATATTAGATTTATTGTTTACAATTTATCCCGAGCTCTTGTTTATGTATACAGCAAGGTAGCTGTCAGTGTTTTCAAAATACACTTGTAAACCCAGAACAAACTTTGTCTTTTGCGCATTTCGCAGTTCATAAGATTCTGAAATACCTCTAATCTATGCCGCCCGCACAAATTGCACAATTTAATGACATATTATTCACAATCAGTTTGGTGATATTGTTCTAAAATTTTGTATAATTGTTTCATTTGTTTCACGTAAAGTTTATTGGTTAAAAATTGTACTGACTGCGCCGGCCATGCTACGCATATACGCGCAGGCAATTACATATCAGATCCAGGTGATATTTCGTTAAGTGAAGACATACACTTCCGAATTATACAAGTACTTACATTTGTGGATGGAATTTGTTGAATTGAAAACTTATTAACCGAGTGTGGTTTCCTAGATCTAATTCCAGCACTCACAGAGGTAAGTAATTCACACAGAGTTACGAATTTGCATATATGTTCTCTTAAATTAACTTCATTAACATGTAAATATAAAAATGGTGTCTTGTTTATATGCGTAGAAGGCATGATACCTATCTTCTAATACTTGATTTCGTTTACAGCTTGAGAGTAATTTCGTTTTCTTATGAGAAGCGGCAGAAAGCTGTTTCTAAACTACTAAACCCAAAAGGCAAACTTGTAAAAGAACTGCTTCAAAACGAAGATAACACTTCTGATGGTAAGCAATACATTTGATTTTGGTGATGAACTGATAAATATTATTTTTTTTAAGAATATGACGTGACTACGACATAAGCTTTATTACCACAAACTGCATTAATAGAAGCTAAAAAGAAGAAACACTGGAAGCCTTCCAAATCAGAATTATTAAATGGATTTGTTTTAAGCATAAATGTAAGTCACCTACTGCTTTTCAACTAGAACTTTACGCATATAAAATTTATTTGTATTTAAAAAAATAGAAATGTTTTCATTTCCAATATGATAATATATAAATTCATGCTCTATTATGTATTGATGTTCTGTTAAAATAAAATATTTATTCTTTAATTTTTTTTATTGAAATCCTCCAATTTTGGAAATAATATTTCACAATCTGCGTTACAGAATAATACAATTAAAATGAAGTGGATACATATAGTGTGAAATGAGTGCACGGTGAACCAAAAAATATATACATAATTTGGAAACTATAGAGTAATAAATTGTGCAAAACTAACCCCAGTTCATACATTACTGAACAGCTTCTTTGAATTAAGTGTATATATTGTGCAAAATGAATTACAAAGTTGACAAAATAAACATACAATTTCTGGATTTCTCATTTAGAAATTGTGGAAAACTAAAAACACGTTCTCTTAAAAAACTATAAACATTGTGTCGCTTAAGAGCACAATTTTTTGTAAATATGTTTTACAAATGAAGAGGTTTAGATGTGAATGTTTGTTCAAGAAACTTTCAGAATATATTTTAAAATTTCACACAAATTGTAGAAACTAACTTAATCTGTTCAGAGATTTGTTCCACAAGTGGAATAAAATTATGTATTTTTATGCAACCATAATTCAAATTTGTAAAGAATTCAATTTATGTGATTTTTAAGTTTGTACAAAAATTTCAAACAATGTTAATGCATAAACTCTACAAAATCATTGCCCCAAAAATGTATTATTTATTTGCAAAAATTGTTCCTGTCACCATTTTAAGACCAATTTGGAGTACAATTTTCTACAATTGTGGTAAAATATCACACACATTTTTCTCTGTGGTAGGCATCTTTATTTTTGCTGTTTTTTAGGTTGTTTATGATGTTTTTTTATGTCAATAAATTTTGCTTCTTTAAACTGGAAAATTGAATCTATTTTATAAAAGGAAAGCCTGTCTTCCTCCAGCTTAATTAACTCTTCAATATGTCTGAAAATAAAGCTTTGGCTGTAATAACTAGCTCCTTGAAAAGGGAGATTTTATTTTTTTATTACATGAACACCAAGTACACTATCTTGTTGAAATTCGGTATTAGTGAGTTTTTGATATCAACAAATAAGACATTGTTTTACAGTTTTTCTTAATAAGGACAAACCCCACTGGTGGAATTGTAAGTATTTTACCGTGAAACAATCCCCTAATGAGAAAGTTTCTTCCACCCAATTTTTTTAAAAATTGCATGTGTAGATTACTCTGTCTCAGAGTATTAGGCCATTTCTGATTCAATTAAAAAAAAACCCATTGCAAAGGTAAATCAGACCTCTACATAGTGTTGATATATAACACCCTGTATTTTATTAACTAGGGATATTTTGCCATGTCACTCTTATTGAGTCACCCTGTATATAAACACATTAGTTAGATACGCAATTTAAAAAAAACAAATGTACTTGTACTCACCGTTTATCTGTATACAAAATGATACACGTGGTGATGAAAATACTGATAAAAACATGTAAAGAGTGCAAACCAGATACCACAAATACTATCACTGACCCTACCAAAGCCCCCACTTTCTTTTTATGATCTGTATTTCGAATAGTTCTATAGTAAACACCGAAGGCTATAGAAAAAAACAATGAACAAAGGTATATTATATCTTCTCTGTTCATTTTCACTTGGCTATATGCAGAATATAGGCAAGTATTACCTTTGTATTGGATTAAGATTAATTGAGAGATAAGATAAAAAGTGATATTAAGTTGTCGTTTTTTCTATAAAAATTGATTGAATTATCTTGTATTTTGTGAGTAAATCGTGAGAAAAAATGACATTCATATTTTACTTTGTCAAATACCACTAATAATGATAAAAACACAATGATAAGACAGTTAACATAGTCATATTGATCTTCTATTTGTTTTTCTATGTGCAACGCCCATTTACCAGTGTGGATTCGCGATATAAATGCAGGGCCGGAGTGACATAATTTGGTAAAAGTCATAATTTTGATCTCTCAACTGAACATGAAGTATAATTATTTTCGAAAATGTTTTGTTGAACATAAAATATATATTTTAAACTACTAGAAATGAAGATATTAAAACAATTTTTTCAAATCATTTCATTAATGTCCGTTTCGTCCATCATGTTGACATCATCAGGAGGCTAAAACTAACTTAATATAGGAAAGTAGCTTGTCTCTACCTAAACTATTGTCACTTCAATAAGTGTACTGACTTCAAAGTATTTTATTAATAACGACTGAGATAAATGTGTTACCTCAGTACAAAGATTATGAACTATAAGCTCAGAGATCATTGTCATTCAAATATATTAAATCTGCCCCTTATAAAAATATATCTTCTATACGAGAGTAAGGAAACACTTTGGGAGTAATTAAGAAAGGGTGAATTAAAAATAATATATACAACAATATTTTATTATATCTTATTCCAAAAATACATAAAAAATTTCATTAGAAATTATTTCATTCATAAAAAATTAGAACACTGTATATATAAAACTTTGTCATGATTATGATTCGATGAATTAAAAAATGATTATTAAAAAAGATTCTAGTCTCTAATGTTATATCACCGACCAAACCGAGAAGACCACGAATTTTGGCAATTTTAAAATGTACTAGACTGGGCTAGTCCTGACCTGTTCACTTAAATGTAAATATGTAGAACCAAAATTCGAAAGGTTTATGGTAATATGTTTAGATCATTCAGTACAATGAAATTTACCTGCTATGACCAAGCAAACAATTCAGACTGATAACCAGAGATTATTGTATCTCAGGTGGCAATTTTACAACTATGAGGGACAGATCTAGATAGGTTTGTAAGAATAGTATTCAATACATACATATCTACAAAAATGATACAAAAATATCTTGAAATAATTTGCAATTGTCCGAAGTTTTCAATTTAAGGTATTTGCGTTCATTTTTATTTTTAAGATTTTATATTATTATCATTACTATCGTAGGATTTCTATTACAATGTACCATCGTACTAATCTCTTGTACTGACGTGGTTGTAACAATTCTCAGGCATAAAATGCTGCATAAAGCATTAAATTGTTCAGTACCCAAAGGACTCCCGTGGTCTTTGACATAATATGGTAGCTACGCTGATGATTTTATCACAGCCACCTGTGGGGTTAGTGACTGTAAATTCCCAAATCGTGTGCCGTAAGTAGATGAAGGGGCCACAATATTCCTTCCGGCCTGCCAGTCGTAGACTTTTAACAGACAAGGCTGATCTTCAATTCTGACAGCAGCGTAGGCTTCACATGTCCGAGTACTCCGATTATTCGGACAACTATCTTGACCGAATAGCCAGGGTATAGCACTTGGAATTTGTACCGGAGATTGCAATATTTCATCCGTTTTTCCTCCCTCACAATGTTTGAATCAGCTGAAGCTGAGAATTCTATGACAAACATAATATTGTTCTGGTGATCGAAGAGTACTATCTTGAGTAGTTTCAAGATGGCCGACCCAGATAGTAGTGTTAGACAAAGTTGCCATAAAAACTATTTGAAATGCTGTAAAAATAAAGAATTTAATTGTTACATCTGTGTTAAGTGCTGTAGTGTATTTCACAAAAGCTGCCTATCGCGTATGAACAAAAACTGTTTCACCTTTCTTGGTGAAAATAAAATAATTTGCTGTGACCAAGCAGATGCTGAACCTGTAATAAGTAGTGTGATAAACTATGAAAATTTAATAAGTGAATTAACTATAGACAATCAACAAAAAGATAGCTATATTCAAAAATTAAAACTCAATAACTCATCTTTCACAGAAGAAGCCATAAAAAATGAAGAAAACATGATTAACATTATAAACAAACAACAGATAGAAATATCTGAACTAAAACAAAAAATAGCTGAATTTAAAAAACAGGCTAATTTCAATATGAAAGACAGAAAAAGTAGTAGTACCCAAACTGTAGAAAAAAGTGCTAAAATACAAATAAATGGGGAATACCGAGTCACTGATATTAGCAAGAAAAATGATAAGAATAATAAAAAATCCATTAGCACTCAAACTGATGATAAAAAATGCAACAGGAAGGAATCCTCAATAACAGGTAAAATAAAGGTATCTACAGAAAACAATGATAAGGATAGCAGCAAAAAAATATTGACAAAAAATGTAACAGTAAACACTAAGGGAAGTAAATCATTTATTGAAATAAAAAACCAAAGTCAGCTAAATGTTATCCAGGACTCAGAAGTATTAGTATTGGATCATAATAAAGTTACGAAACATGCAAACGCAAAGTTGAATATAAATGCAACTATAGCCAGAATTACTGATGTGCCAGCCAAGAGTATGAATAAGGAAAATAAAGTTATTCTACTATCAGACGAGCTTGGAAAAGGTATTAGACCCAAACTATACAGTCTTATAAAAGAAAAATCTAAAGTAACAGCAATCACAAAGCCCTTTGCGAAACTGGAAAATATTATCGAGAATATTGAAATTCTCGCTAAAGACTATACACAGCATGACTTTATAATCATAATAGCTGGGAAAAATGACTTTCGCAAGAAACAAGTCCCATCCCTCAGATACATAGATGAGAAAGTCAAAAAATGTTGTAACACCAATATAATTTTTTCATCAGTTCCATATACAAATAGTCTCATTTTAAATCAACAAATTTACAAGTATAATTGTAAATTAAATACGTATGTTCAAAAACTAAACATGGTGATAGAAGGAAATATAATGTATTATGAAATAAATAAGGAAAATTATCATATTAATAAAGACATTATATCTAAGGATCTCCACAATCTAATTATCAATAAACAACCTAATCACAAAAAATCATTAATATTTATAAAGACAAACGGAACATTGGATCAACTAAGTATAGAATCTGAAAAGAAAAAAGAGATGGACTATCAAATACTAAATACTGCTGAAAAGTATGAAAACGGAAAGGTAAATAAAAACAGCTCATCAAAATCTGAAAATGAAAAATTGGAAACTGAGATGGAGTCGTCATCAATTGCATCTCAAAGTAATTTAATAGGAAAAAATAAAGTCAAATTCATTAGTGATATAATAGTGGTTCCAGAAGTAGATTCCAACAATTTTTTATACAAAAGACTTTCAAAGCCAGTAACACTTCAATAGTTAATGATCTACATATCTTGAATGTAAATGTACGTAGTGTTAGAACTAAAACTGATATGCTGAGTATTTTCTTACACACACATAACAATCCACAAGTAGTCTGCCTTACTGAAACATGGCTCTCAAATGCAGAAGCGAAAGTATTCAAATTACCTCATTACAACATGGCAAGCTATTTTTGCCGTACGGAAACAAGAGGAGGTGGAGTAGCAATACTGGTGAGAGATGATCTCCAATTTAGTGAAAAAAAAATGTGCACTATTGATGTAACTGAGAAGCAGTTTGAAGCTGTTTCTATTAATATTAATTTTAATGAGGTAATAGTAAACATAAATTGTCTATATAGGTCTCCTAATGCAAATCATGATTATTTTATCAAATCTATGGAAAAAATGTTAGCATTATTATCGAAATCTAAAAGTAATAAATTTATTTGTGCTGATTTTAACTATAACTTTGCTGAAGTAAACAAAAAAACGACAGATTTAACAAATGTGCTATCTTCATTTGGTTATAGTAAATGCTTTTCTGAATTTTCTCGCACCCAGGGTAACTCAAGTACTCTAATTGACAATATTTTTTCTGACACTAACACTGACCTATTAACAATTCAAACTCTAAACAACGCCATCTCTGATCATAATGCTCAGTTAGTAATATATAAACTACCTTTGGCGAAAAAGTGCCAAAGAATTGTTAAAAAAAGAACATTTTCTGATGAAAATATACATTATTTTAAATTCCTATTGTCAAAAGAAAATTGGAAAGAGGTTTATACAGAAACAGATGATAATAGAAAATTTGCAGTATTTCAAGACATATTTTCTAATATATTTAATACAGCTTTTCCTGTTAAAACAATAAAAACAAGTAAATTGGCAAATAAAAAATCAAACAAATGGGTAACTGAAAATATTATTAATGATGGTATTTTTATCAGGCAGTTACATAATCAAGTAAAAGTCTCTAATGATCCAGAACTTAGAGTTAGATATAATATCATTAAAAGAAATCATGAATTAAATATTAAGAATACAAAAAAAGCTTACTATCAACAAAAAATAAATAATGAACCGAACAAATCGAAAGCTATGTGGGATGTAATTAGGGAAAATACTCATGGAAAAAAAAGCTCTAGGCAAATACCAACAAAAATAAAAACGGTAGATGATGAATATTTAGAAAATACACAAGAGATTGCAAATGGTTTTAATAGCTATTTTGTTGATTCTGTTCACAAACTTACTTCCTCTCTTGATGTTGACACATCAACAACTCTAATTGGTAAATCTAATAAAAATACTATGTACCTAACTCCCGTTACGGAGGAAGAAGTTTTATCCATTATTGGACTTGTTTGTAATAAAAAGTCATCAGGCAAGGATGAAGTACCATGCTGCCTAATAAAAAATGTCTCAAACTACCTCCTCACTATTTTGACATACCTGATTAATGTTTCATTCGAAAACGGAGTATTTCCAGACCAATTAAAAACTGCCCTAGTAATACCTGTTTACAAAAATAAAGATCCAAATAATATAAATAACTATAGGCCAATAGCCCTTTTGTCAGTTTTCTCTAAAATATTTGAAAAGGCGTTTCAAATTAGATTAACGTGTTTTCTTGATAAGTATGGGCTTCTAACAAAAAGGCAGTATGGCTTTTGTAAGAACCGGTCAACCCAGGATGCTATTCTCTCCTTCTATGAAAATATACTCAACAACTTTAATAGTAATTTAAAATCAGTCGGTATATATTTTGATCTCTCGAAAGCCTTTGATTGTATAAATCACAAACTATTATTGAAGAAACTTGAACTATATGGTATTCGTGATTTGGCACTGAACTGGATTAATTCCTACTTAGATGAGAGAAAGCAAACTGTAAAAATTGTACAAAATGGTGTAATATGCTTTTCAGAAAATGTAAATGTACTGACTGGAGTACCGCAAGGAAGTGTACTAGGTCCTCTACTATTCATACTATTTATTAATGATATCGTTGATAATATAGATAATAGTAGTTTTATAACTCTTTTTGCCGATGACACCTCTGCTGTCATTTCTGCCAAAACTATTGATGCCCTCAGCAGAAATGCCACGAAATGTGTGGAAGAAATATCTAATTGGTGTAATAGGAATGGACTGGTACTAAACCAACAAAAAACTGATCTCCTATTCTTCACACCACTTGGTGTAAAAACAGACTTAAGCATACTAGTCAAATCCACTGGCAATTCTATTTGCCAAAATGATTGTGTAAAGTTTTTAGGCATCCACATGGAAAAAAATCTTTCTTGGCAAAAACATACGGAATGTATAATAAAAAATTTAGCTAGTAAAAATTTCGCAATTTTACAAATTAGAGATTCAGTTAACATAAACACACTGAAAACATATTATTATGGTTGTATAAATTCGGTACTTTCTTATGGACTACTCTGCTGGGGTAATTGTTCAGGAATGCAAAAAGTCTTTACAATGCAGAAGAGAATTATTCGATGTATGTTTAAGCTTGATTACACCACATCATGTAGACCTTAATTTAGGCAGCATGGTATACTCACCATTTTCGGTATGTATATTTTACAGTCGGTGTACTTTGTCAGGAAAAATATAAATAAATTGCCAAAATGTAATGAAGTCAACAAGTATACCACTCGAAGTGCAAATAATCTTTATGTCCCAGCACATAGATTAACACAAGTAAATAAAGGACCCTTTATCACATCAGTTAAATTATACAATTGCTTGCCTCAGAAATTTAAAGATATAAATAGCTTAGATTCTTTTAAATGCTCTGTTAGACAATTCCTTATAAACCAATGTTTTTACTCACAAAATGAATTTTACAACTTCTGTGATAATGTTTAGAATTGAACAGTGGATTGTTATGTGTATATTTTAGTTATGTGTATATTTTAATTGTTATGTGTATATTTTAATTGTTATGTGTATATTTTAATTGTTATAAGAGTTTATTTGACATATATTATATTATATATCTGACTTGACTATGTAAATATTCTTACATTTATGTATAATGTATAACCACTAGGTATTATTATTCAGACATAAATAGTAGGTATCCACCTACTATTATACATCCTTACTTAAATTTAATAATAGACACCATCTGACTTGTCCAATACTTGTACTAAGCAGGTCTAAAGGAAATAAAGTTATATTATTATTATTATTATTATTATTATTATCTTAGGCTTGTGGCTTGAATTAGCATGACTGTCGGAAACAATTCCAATACAGTTGGCACCTCTCGTTTTCGATAAATGACTTTGTACCTCTGGAGACGTAAGGCAGCATTGGTGTCTGGTCTATCCCGTACCAGTGCCATGGATATTAATACAGCACCCGTAATGTTGCGTTATGATGACGGATGTAGGTTGAAAACGCATATACCGGGCATGCAGAAAGTAAATGCATAAACACGGAGCAGCAGCATTGAATAGTATTTGCTGGCTAGTACCTAATTCCAAGCATACAGTACACAATAATCGCCTCTGCGCTCTGAAAGTGGTAGTGGTAGAGGTAAGTGATCTTCAGTCACATGATAGATATTATTTGTAAATAATTTGTCAGTAAATAAAAGAGTTTACACAAACAGTCTGAAAATCAGCTCATAAAAAAAACTGTGTCTGCACAACCTTCCAGTTTTATAACTTATAAAATAGGAAAAGTAAATCTGTACAACAGTGTTGTACACAAAGTAAGATTCTGAATTGCAACCTGAGCTACAAGCTCTGACTATGAGTCAGACGGAAGACTTAACTTAAGGAATCTGTAACAGATTCTATATCTGTTGTATATACTCTCCTTAACAGACAGCGATGGTATCTGAGATTGAAGATTTAAAATCTGAATGTTACTATGGACAGGAAATGTTTGATTTTGACAATGGATACACTGTAATCTATCGAAGATTTAAGACTAAAGAGTATTGGAGCCGCAGTTGCGACATCTATTATGGACGTGCGAAATGTCGAAATATGAAATAAATATTAAGAATTCAGAACACAATGTGCCTTACTTGAAAATGTCTGTAACTATTGCTTTTGAAGCCCCACTTAAGCATTTATTTCAGATGTCAAATAATATTAATCAGGCAGGATTTTCAGAATTCAGAAATTTCGATTACATTAAAATTACATTGTTCCGCATGATCAAATGTTAATGCTGAAGCCAACGTGTTAACCTGTGTCAAATGAATGCCGTTAAAATGAAACATATTTTTAAGAGGACCTGTAGGTCCACTCTCGAATCTCTATTAGCAAAAGTCGCAAACTACTTTGAGAAAATGTCAAATGTCGCATTCTTCCATTTTCAGTAAATTGTGCAACGAGTGGGCAAACAGCACACAACATTGTATCTCGCATTGTATCTCGCAAGTTTGATAAAAATAGCTTACTTGAATGAGACAAAAATGCTCGCTACAGATGATAATTTCAAGAAGATACAGAACAACATAGAAGTCATTACAAGAAATACAATGGGCTTGTTCCATGATATTCTTTTTATATGGTTTTTATACTTTTTTATATAGTACTCGATATTCTCGTTAAACACTTAAAATTTCGTATTATTAACTTTTTCCGTTCTCGAGATATAAGGAGTTGAAATTAGTAATAGTTGCAAAAACCGAGCGCTCATTTATGACGTCACTATACGCAAGTGACGTAAGAAAAATGGCTTTCTGGGACCTTTCAAATTTAACCTGAAAACTCGAAAAACATGGAATTTTTAAACGCTGGTAACTAAATAAATACGTCGAGTGGAAGTTCGTTCTATGTGTCTACGGAAAGGAGAAGGTCGGCGATGAATTATAATCGTAAATTGCAGGGTCGAAGTCGAAAATTCGTTCTGGCAGGAGCGAGAAAATTGTAATTTTTTGACATTTCACCAAATTGTACTCCCCTACTGTCAAGTAGTAAGCAAAACAAACAATACTTCGAAAACACTTATAATTATAACCAATAAGGAGCATCAAGTCTATTGAGATCACCGAGTCTATGCGTATAGTGACGTAGCGCCTGGCCACGCCCCATTTTCGCGAGATGGAAATTTGAACATTTAAACAATTGTCAAATAAATTGTCAAAAAACATATTTTTAATTAGATCTCTCAAAAAATTGGTTCCTCTTCAGGTTTTAAAGACTGCTTATTATAGTCTTATAGTGTCCCAGATGTCCTATGGTCTGATAAGCTGGGGCCATGCTCCTTCTACTTGTAGAATTTTTGGAAAAGTGATCCGTATTATAAGGAATCTGGAGTACCGGGCAGATGTTAAACAAGAATTTATTAATCTGCAAATACTAACTTTCCCTAGTTTATATATCTATGTATGTCTGTTATATATTAAAAATAATCTGCAAGAGTACACATTCCAGAAATCTGTACATAATCACGATAACCGAAATGGAGATAACATAAGACCCAACTACTTAAGATTAAGATCTAGCAGAAATGGCCTCAATTACTATGGACCTAATTTTTTTAATAAATTGCCTCTCTGGATCAGACTACTACCGGTCAATAATTTTAAACGACTTATTAAAATTTTTTTAATAAACCAAGCTTTTTACACCATCAATGAATTTTTAGACTGTGATGTGTCAGTAATTACTGAAAATTAAAATTTTATCTTGAGCTTAAGGTGTTTTAATGTGCTTTTAATATAAATAGATAATGTATTGAATGTATACATTTTATTTTGACAATTTGTTTCTTACTGTGTTTTCTCAATGTATTTGACTTGTGTATAACATTTCTTGTTTTAGCACCAATAAATAATATTATTATTATTATTATTATTATTATTATTGTAATACTTTTTAAGATACTAAACATGCGAATAAGATTCTGATTTTTTGCAGATCCATTAATTTATACTTGCACTTTCGATTTATAAAATAAAAAAAAATGCCGAATAAGCCCATTCGTTTGAATTCGGCAATTGACAATTTATAAAAGTGTTTAGGTTAAGTAAGGATTTGGTTATATATACGAAGGCAAACGCAAACTTCCGTAGTGTAAAAAAGGCGGTAACAATATGCTTAATAATTATTTCTGCACCAAGTGATCGCTTTTGGCGCAAGTGCGAAAGTCATTATTATTATGTCAAATTGACATAAAGTAAATTAAATTTAAATGAAATCTTAGTAGGGGAGCACCCTAGACCTGGATTTTAGCCCCCTCGCGACAGGAAGATTTCGATTATTTTTCAAAAGTTTATCAGTCCTTGAAGAAAAAGTTCCATTATTACCAACATGTTTGACGTTGCTAAAGGGGTGAATTTGTTTATTGAACATGGTAAACATAAATGCTCAATTTTTTTTTTCGCGGCACGTCAGCTTCCTTGTTTTTCTATTAAGGGTAGTTAGACAATGTAGGAAATATAATAACTGACATTTCCCGCCCCGCCCACGTCTCTAGTGAGGGAAAATTTCCAATTTTCTGACACTAAGAAAATATTGTAATTATGTGGGAAACTGACGTAGGTACGTCTTCTTCTTCTTTTAGCGGGGCGCCTAGAGGTCGCCGCACTCAGGCCTTATGGCCCATTGTGCTACTGGTAACAAGTTAAGGAGCTCCCCCGTACAGACCGGTTCCAGCCCAAAGGCTGAAATCCTTCCCACGGGAGAACTCCCGTAGGTACGTCAATTTCTCACATAATTACATGCATTTAGTACCAGAGTACCTAGGAAAAATAGTAACTGACAATTTTCAGATGAATCGAACAAAAAATGAGAAAACGTCTCTGGTTAATTGTATCGCCATTTTGAATTTCTCAACTTCGATTTCATATTCGTAACCTGCTACCTCAATAATTCCCACACAGATTTTCAGTGGAATCGGACCATATATGATAAAAAACATCCGCCATTTTGAATGTCTCAATTCCGATGTCATATTCGTAATCAGCGATGTCGAAAACCCGCGAATACCAATTTTCAGCGGAATCGTACAACAAATAAGGGAATTATCTTAAGAATTTTCTGTAACTTTTTCACATCCTGTATACGATGTATACCTGAGGGTTTTCAGGACCGTGTCTTATCCAGCCGTTAATTTATAATAATAATAATAATAATCTTTATTGCATTAAGTACACATAAAAATAAAAGTATACATAACACAAAGGGGAGTTGTTCGTTAGAAACGTTCTTCCACAATCCCTACAAAAATACATACATAGTAGTAAAAACATAACATTATCAACAATAACTGTCACAGTGTAAAAATTGAGTGTGGATATTAGTAAAGCTAAATAAAACTTACAAAATAATTAAAAAAATACACAAAAGTACGTAATAATTTGTAATTTAAGAAGTATCACTAATTTGGTGAGAAATTATTGCTTGCTTGTATTTAACTTTGAAAGAATTTGGTCTGTAAGAATTTAACAAATTTAGAAATGTGGGGTTATTTAAGTAATTGACTGAGATATAACTAAACGAGCATTCAAATTTAGTGGTGTTATGTTGGTATATGCTAAATAAGTCATTATTTCTTAGGTTTAGTTGATGTACATTTCTCCTAGGAATTAATAGCTCATATAAATACTCAGGTTTTCTATATGTAAATATTTTCATGAGGAATACTCCAAATAAATATTGATATCTATATGCAATTTTCATATGTTTATGGTCATTATATAAAGGTGTTATGTGATCGTATTTATTTGTTAGGTATACAAAACGCATACATGCATTTTGAGCCACTTGCAATTTGTTTTTACAGTTGGTGTTTAAAAAGCTATAATACATTGGCAAACAATAATCGAACTGGGGGAAAATTAGAGACTCAACTAATCTATATTTAACTTTTTCAGGGAGTAAAAATTTGAATGAATATAAAGTTTTTAACTTTATATAGCATGTCTTTAATTTATTTATGATGTGGTGCTCAAAATTCAGATGACTATCAAATGTTACTCCTAAATTCCTAACATTTTCTTTGGTAGGTACTTCTATGTTGTCTATGTGAATAGTAGAGAAGTTATATTGAGAGACTTTAGCTAGAGTTCGTTGATTACCCGCAAACATAACACAACTTTTATTGGCGTTGAGGATCATGGCTTGGTTACGTGACCAATTTGATATTCTATCCAAATCTTCATTTAGATGTCGCAGAGCAATATTAGTATCCGGTGCAGCAAATGACATGATCAATTGTACATCGTCTGCATAAAGGTGAATGTTACAGTGCTGGAGTACGCTTGGCAGATCTGAGGTATATATAGAGAACAATATAGGGCCTAAAATGCTTCCTTGTGGGACTCCTATAGCGGTTGCTCTATTAATCGATGACCTATTACCTTCTATATCTACAACTATAGATCTATTTTCTAGGTAATCTTTAAACCAGTTGCAAAATGAGGCATCTAATCCAATATAGTGTAATTTAGCCAATAGCATTTCGTGATTTATTAAATCAATTTATAATTTAAAAACATGGATTTTTCAAACGTTCATAAAACTAAGTGAATACATGGAATGGAAGGTCGTTTTAGGTCTCCATGGAAAGAGGAAGGTTGGCGTTTTATTCTGATACCAAATCGCAATGGTGAAATCCATGAGTATGAGGGTACGCGACGTATCTATGAAAAAGTTGAAAAACACGGAATTATCAAACGTTCGTAACTAAATAAATATTTCGAATGGAAGCTCGTTCTATGTCTCTATCGAAAGAGGAAGATCGGCCGGTGTATCAACATCGTAAATTGCAGGGTCAAAATCGAAAATTCAGCTCGACACGAACAAAAAAAAATGGATATTTTTTTACGTCTAGTGAATTTTGCGGGGAATGAAAGCGACTGAAAATGAATTTTCACCTCCTTCATGACACTTTTGGACTTTGCTGCAATGAAAAGAGTTGTGTATTTCGATTAGAACTAAACACTTTTCATAAATTTAGCCATTCCATGATTACACAAAATCTTGGTCCAAGGCTCACCTACTATTCCTATTACTTAACAGAGAGTTTACCAGACAAAATGTCTGGGGTCTTCTTTTACTGGCTCTACAAATATTAAAACACTAATATTGTAGTTTGTTTGTTTTTTAGATCGGTTCCACCGATATTAAAACTAAATTTATCGCTGTCGAATCATTTTTCGTACCGGTAAAGTAGAGTAATTATAGTGCTGACATACTTTGCTATGCGTCATATTTGCCAAGTGGTATTAGCCGTGTCTCAAGAACTCATTTTATTGTGGTCGTGGCCGGCAATTTTAATAGAGACTCGAGAATAGACCCCCTGGTCGGCACTATGGTATGAAATGTTACTAATGCGTTAAAATCTGACCATCACTACTATTTTCTAAATTATTGCTCTACCCCCACACTTGATACAATAAAACATATATTAAAAGTAAATACGACCTCAGATTATCTGCGCATCCAACGATACTTAGTCTTAGTTCACTTTCTTTGTCGTTCTCTCCTCATCCTGTACCCACTTTTCCTCCTCTGGCTTAGCTTTTCTCTCCTTCAATGCTTTCTGCTTTAACAGGAATTTCCCGAGGAAGTAAAGTCCCACATACACAATGGGTATGCAATGATATACGCAGTTATAGTAGTGGAATATTTTTTTCAGCTCTAGGAGGACAAATGCGATAGCTTGATAGGAAAACATTTGCATTTTCAGGAAGAGCATGACCAGTTTGGAGATTTTCAGAGACTGAAAGAACATGATATTATTTTTTTGGCGATGAAAAATTCTCAGATTGAATTGAAAATAAGTCATTTTCGTACCTATGCACGGTGGGCCAGAAAGTGGAAAAGTGATAAAAAATCTACCGTTGTTTAAAGTTTATTTGCAGCATCTTGGGATAGTATTCTATAATCCCCAATTTTTTTAAAACAGTATTATCAGTAGAAGGTCTTTAAAGAAATAAAAGGTCCTTTTATTTTTTTTTAAATCATAATACGACTTTTAAAAATTAGGGATTGTAGAATACTATCCCAAGATGCTACAAAAAAAAAGATAATTTTAACATTAGCGAATCATAATTTAACAAGTAAAAAAGGACATTTTATTTTTTTCAAAATCCAAGTGCCTATTTGATCGCTTTGGAAAATTTATGTGTGGTTAAAAACCATCCCAAGATCCGATAAAAAAAGTTGGTAGTTGTGTCGGAACTTTATAGGGACAAAAAAAATTCAGAAAAATTCGTGAATTTTTTCTTGAATGTTCCCGTTGTCAGTTTCTATTCCAATTCATTCCACATTTATGTCCTGGTACTATCTACAATTGCTTAAAATTTTATTTGAATCGGTTATGCCGTACAATAGATAAACATTATTTTCGAAAATTTTCGATCTTTTTTTATTTAAAAATGCAACAGTGTTGTTTGACAAAATTGTAAGTGATACTGATAACAATTCAAGCAAAAAAAAATGAGCACCATCCATGGTGTGGCAATAAAATCTTACCAGTCCTTTATTATCTTTCAGCAACAATTTCGCCCAAATATCCTCATACATAAGAGCGAGGGGTACTGTCGCAATACAGCAATAATATCCCATGTACATTCCATGCCATACAGCTGACATGAACATCGTAACATGAATACGGAACTTCTTGTACGGGAATCGTTTGTATATATAGTTGGCCAGCCAATATTGCACGGTTATGTTCCAATGTTTCATTGCTTCTCGCATCGTTGGTGTGAAGTCAGCTTCGTATGGGTTCAGGCAGTGGGTCGTTTCGTAATTGTACTCAAGTTTCCTTAATTCGTCAGGATTATTACTACAATCAGAATTATTAATTGCAGATTATATCTATGTTTGGGGTTCTGCAAGGGTCTAACCTCGGGCCACTCTAATTCGTAATATATTCCATATCTTATTCTGGATTGTATATATAAATATAGCAAAATAGACGGAGAAAGAAAAAAAAAAAAAGAAACATTTTATCTATTTAGGAATTCATCAACGCTATAAAATGCATTTGTTATTAAAAGTTTTTTTATTTCCTTTTTAAATGAAAATAAGTTTAATTGTTTCATAGTTTTAGGAACGCTGTTAAATAAAATAATAGAATTATAGTGTAGTGAATTTTGAAATGTCGCTCTTTTATGCACTGGGATCACCAACAGATCTTTATGTCTTGTATTATACAGATGATTATCTGTGGAGATGGAGAATGTGCACAAGTTAATTTTTGCAAATACCAGATATTTATAAATATAGATGCTAGGGACTGTAAACACTTTGTATTATTTAAATAATGCCTTACAGCTAGCTCCATTATTTAAGGAAAAAGAAAATTAATCTTAGTAATCTTTTCTGGGAAACAAAAACTCGCATATGAGTTGAACATCTCCAGGTTAATATATTCAATGACAAATGCTGTAAAACAGCAAAGTATACTTTATTTAGCAATTTACAAATGTGATCTGCTGTCTATGTAGGTGCCATGAAATTTTGTTATTTCATTAAAAGTTATGTTATCACTAGACGTTAATGTTCTTCTAAAACTAAAATTTATAAAAACTGATTTTTTTATCATTCCAAATGAGCCTATTTTTCTGGCACCATGCGGGTACATTGTCAAGGGTAACATAAATTTTATGATACAATTCCTCCTGTGTGACAGATACCGAAACAGTGGTATCATTTGCATACATCGTGGTAGCACCATGTTGAATATAATTTGGCAGGTCGTTAATACATATCGAAAATAACAGAGGGCCTAATATTAAGCCTTGCGGAACCCCCAGGGTTACATCTTGGTTACTCGATTGACATACATTACATGTTACTACTAACTTTCGATTATCCATATAGGAGTTAATGCAACTTAGGACATCGTCATATACCGATAGTTTCTAATTTTCTGGACAGTATATCCCTGTCTATAGAATCGAAAGCTTTCGATAAATAAAAAAACAGCGACAACATATTTACTCTCATCTAAATGTTTGTAGATGTATTTAAAAGAATGCGCAGATGCAGTTTCAGTTGATTTTCTTGCTCTAAATCCATGTTGGAACTCGGTTAATATTTTTCAAGAAATGATATGATACAGTCGTAAATAATTTCTTCTAATATTTTTGAGAACACACTTAGGAGTGAAATCTGCCGATAATTTTCAACATAATTTTTACAACCATTTTTTGTAGATGGAGATTATGAACGCTATTTTAAGGAAATCAGGAAATTCTCCATTAACAAATTACATTTATAAGGTAGAGAAGAGATGGCAATATATTGTCAGACATACTTTTTATTATGTGCGCAGTAAGGTCATCCAATCCTGATGATTTTTTATTTTTGAGGTTATGTATGACATTTGACAGTTCTTCTTCGTTAACAGGATAAAAAATATCGAATTTGGTATATATTTCGATATACATAATGTTAGTGTTTATCTATTGACATAATTTTTGGAACCCACGGGTCTTGAAAGGTGGTTATTCCTAGGGGTGGAAACACATAATTTATTATTATAGATACCTATTGTTCAATTCACTATTTAAATAATTCGCCACTTTAAAATGCGGTTGGCCAATAAATGTGCCAACATTAAAGTTAATGTACAAATGAATGATTAAACAAACATTTTTGGCCTTTTGTTAATTTGAAATGACACATTACCGTCATAAATTAATATAGTACTCGATAATGGTGTCAACGGATAATATTTTCATAAAATAAACATATAGGTATGTATAAATGAAACAGCCCTTATTTAAGAGCAACATCCATTGGTACAGAGCGGTCTATCTAAGCGGAACGTTGACATAGCGGCTTTACGGTTGTAGTAGGAAAAAATTTGAATGCTGAAAAGATGGTATTTTTTCCTGGCATTCCAAATCTGAGGTCAAAAAAAACAACAAAACATCAAATGGTGAAGATATTCTCGAAAAATATGTTTCGAAAAAAAAAACACCTTGTATATTACTACTGAAAATGATGTTGTCAACGATAATAAGTATTCAAATTCAATATTTGGGTTCCAAATGGTCGCAAAATCGCATTGTATTTCGTATTTTCTGATGTACCCTGTATAATTTTAAAAAAATCAGATTTAGATTATTTTTCTAATTTCAACAATACTATATTTGATATACTTGCTACAGACAGTTCCTGAGACATTCGAGAAAACAGTATTAGTGCAGTAAAAAAAGGCCAAAAAAATTAGGAGATAGGTATAGTCTGGATACAGCAAGATTATGATTTTATCCTGTTTGGGGTATCACTGGGAGTATATTACTAAGTTTTGGACCTCGAAAACCTTTAGCTAAAAAAATCAAGAAAATCACTTTTTAGCTCAATTAACAATACTTACATTATAATGTTTGTAAATAAATTTCTATAAAACTTTTTTTTTTTAATTTATCATATGAAATGAATACGTTTCAGAATGATACAGTCCAAATTTTAGCTCAAAATATGCATTTGATAATTAACAATTGGCCAAAATGCAAAAAGTTAAATATCTCGAGTTCACGTTAACAAAAATGAACTTTCTTTTTTTTAAATTAAAGGACCCAAAATTATCTACCAGAACTGATAAAAAACTTTAATTTGTTTTTCAAAATGGCCGAAAAAATGTAATAGGCTTGTTCAGCATTTTTTTTTTATTTCACAAATCGAAAGTGCAAGTATAAATTAATGAATCTGCAAAATATCAGAATCTTATTCGCACGTTTAGTATCTTAAAAACTATTACAAATTTCCATCTCGCAAAAATGGGGCGTGGCCAGGCGCTACGTCACTATACGCATAGACTCGACGATCTCAATAGACTTGATGCTCCTTATTGGTTATAATTATAAGTGTTTTCGAAGTATTGTTTGTTTTGCTTACTACTTGACAGTGGGGGAGTACAATTTGGTGAAATGTCAAAAAATTACAATTTTCTCTCGCTCCTGCCAGAACGAATTTTCGATTTCGACCCTGCAATTTACGATTATAATTCATCGCCGACCTTCTCCTTTCCGTTGACACATAGAACGAACTTCCACTCGACGTATTTATTTAGTTACCAGCGTTTAAAAATTCCATGTTTTTCGACTTTTCAGGTTAAATTTGAAAGGTCCCAGAAAGCCATTTTTCTTACGTCACTTGCATATAGTGACGTCACAAATGAGCGCTCGGTTTTTGCAACTATTACTAAATTCAACTCCTTATATCTCGAGAACAGAAAAAGTTAATAATACGAAATTTTAAGTGTATAATGAGAATATCGAGTACTATATGAAAAAGTATAAAAACCATATAAAAAAAATATCATGGAACAAGCTCATTGTTGTTATTTGAGTTATAAACAAATGTAAAAAAAGTAGCCAAAATTACATTAAAAAAAATTATTTTTAATTGCATTCGAAAGCTGACGTCGTGATCTACATTTTGAAATAAAAAAAATTCATTTTGGACTTAATGGCATAAAATGGCGGGCATTTCAAATTTTAGATAACAAATGCAATTTTGGCCAATGGGTTCAATATTTTGACACCAACTTTTCAGCGTCTTTTTATTATATCAAAAAGTATATTTTCTGAAAGTTTGATGCAAATTGGTCGAGTTGCCGGTCTTGGGCACTAAAATGAAAAAAATACTGTTTTTTTCCCGTTTTTTCAGTTTTGTAGGTTATGTACGTATTTCAGAGAATTGAAACTAATGACAATTTATTGGCAATTTTATTACGAAGAGACTGGTTTTTAGTTTGCCCCGATCCGGCTTATAGAACCGGAGTCATTCACATTTTAAGCTCGAAAAACGCAGTAAAAAAAATTCAATTGTTTATAAAAAAAAGTAGCACAAGGTTTTCGAGGTCCAAAACTTAGGAATATGCTCCGGGTGATACCCGAAACAGGATAAAATCATAATCTTGCTGTATCCAGACTGTGCAAATTAAAATGCTTTTTTTACTGCACTATATACAAAATTTTATTAACAACTAAATTACAAGAGATAGTAGTAGCCTATGAGAAACATTGGTGTTGAAGCATTACTTGCATTTCTACTACTCTATGAACAGTATGCACTAAGTTGGCTTTGGAAATTAAACATAAATATCAGCATTCAAATTTTTTTCCTACTACAACCGTAAAGTTTCCGTTTAGATAGACCACCCTGTACCTACTTTGTGGACCAAGAAATATAAAAATAAATCTATTTTCTTTCATTTTCAAACAGACTTTACTGAAAAATTACAGCTGAGTTTTATAAAGTTTATGAAATAATCATTAGTATTATGATTTTTATAAAAGGCAAATAAACAAACCTACCCATGTGCAAGTTTACTTTTGTGGGTTATCTCCTGTTTATTTACAATTAATTATTACATAATAGACATTGTAAAAATTTTGTTATGTAAATAAACGTAGATTATTTATTTATTTTATTTATTGCAAATTTCAGACTATTTATAAATTCAATAGAAATATATCTGCATGTCTGGGATATCAAATAGCAATTAACATAAGACATGATCATGAACTGATAATGATTTCCTGCTACACAATATTTTCACGGAAACCGTTTAAGTACTTACAGTTCCTTTAGTTTTTTGAAGTTTTCCGTAGGCCCATGACCTGCTTTAGGCTTAGAGAACATGGGATACACTCCCAAACCACCCATAATACAAACCATTTCGGTCAGTACCAGTCCTAAATAAATCCTAGTTCTGAACACTAAAAATGTTGGCCAGATATACCAGTATCTGTAGAAAAACGATCTGTTCAGGAACTCTTCAGAAGACACATACTAAAAACAATATACCACAGTTTTTAAACGACACAACACAAAGGACATTGGCATAATCTAGTTATTACAACTTGGTGAAATCAGTCATAAACTTTTTAACTTTGATTTAAAAGATCTCTACTGATTCATAACCTCCGATCAAAGAATTTATCCCTAGGTACATAATAGCTATGTCTTAAGCACGTACCTTGTTTGCTGCTAACATAGTCACATAAAAGTCTGTGACGAAGTGAATTTTTGCAGACAAAAATGTAATTTAATTTAATCATAAACTTCGCCACTTTTCCCATCTTACGGCCGAAAGATTAGAATTTGTTCTGTTTATTTTTATTTAGCCCGCGACATGTAGTTTTCTGTAGTAAAATAATGTAAGGTTCCACAGCGATGAGAAGTTTTCTAAAATAAAATTTTAATTAATTCCGATAAATTATTCCCGATGGCGTTAATCACAGTTAAATTATTCCCCACTTGGTATTCAACACCAAGTTGGAGGGGATTTTTACTTTCTGGGGGAACCAGCTAGTCAAACAGACACAGAAAGAGGAGTTGATTTCTGCGAGCCTAAAGGATTACCACGTGAGGATCTAATATACCGTACCGACCGCTTACTTGGAGCTCACCACGTGTGTAATTCGATAGTCTCTGCCACCGCCGCAAAATATAATAGCAATGTAAGTTTTAAAACATTTCTTGGTATTCCCGTAAATTTCAAAATTAAGTTTCATCTTAACAGTTAAATGAATTACGTGGGGGTTCTAAAATACCGTACCGACCGACCGTCTCTAGAACACCCCGTGAGAGTTTACTTAACTGTGCCCCGTATATCCTCAGTGTAAATTCACAATTTATTTTATTTGATACACTTCATAAATAATATTTTCATGATAAACTAGCAAATCTCTGTTAAATATTCATGGTCCGATTTGCCTATATTAGAGAAGTGTACGATAAAAATTATTTGATCCCAGATAAGCAACTGTTTCTTGCCCGGCGTTTTTTATCCGCTATTACCAGATAAGAAATAAAACATTTAAACGCATGATTAGCAATAACACTTTAAAACGATATCAAATTGGATGTATCAGAATGTAAATATATTTTTCCGAAATACCGACGCCCATCATAGACATAACAAAATTTCTCCTTGTTAATGTTTGTCCAATCGGGGGCCCTGTTAGATTCTCAAGATTTAATCCAGATAGCTATGTCCCAAATAATTTCCAAGGGAAAATGGACATAGAAGATAATATTTCGAGAGAATTATTATTTTGTCTCAAACTGTGGAGTCAAAATAATATCCGCCAAGTTGATTGGGATGATAGAAACCCGCCATCTGTAAATTTCTGTTTTTGTTAAACCGAATTTTGCCGTGTAAAACCGTTCCAAAGCCTATTGTTTTAACTTAACCGTTGTTTCATAATTTATTGGGTTAAAATAATATCCGACATGTCGGATTGGTAGAACTCCGTTTTCCGGCTATTTTATTATTTTATTTTGTTTTAAATGATTTTCAGTAATTTGTTATAGTCCGAGAGTTCAGGGGAAAATCTAGGAGATACTCTGAATAAATAAATTATATTTATATTTTGATACATAAACCTTTTCACTGTATATCTGGCAAGAAACACGTGGCGAATCTTAATTCCGAACCGAATGCAATTAGAGGTACTCAACTATGTGGTTTGAGGCGCTTGGCGAATCTCTCTGAACCGAACCGACACCGTCGAGATTAATTCTGGCTGTCCGTCCAGGCAGAATGATCTTTACCAAGGGAGCTGATACCGAATCCGATTACCACTTTATTCGGTATCAGTTTTCCACAATTTCACCAAGTTCTTTACACCACATGCTGCCGACTCATATCTAACATGTATGCAGATATGATAAATTCTGTCCAAAAATAGTTGTTTACTTTTACTAAAATTTAATTGCTTTCTGCTTTGCTACTAATTTGCTTTGTCTTAACATCCACTGCTTGCTTGCTAGCTGTTATAACCGACCGTACCGCTTATTACCGTTTTACCGCTTTGCCGCCAAGCCTACTATCATTTTGCACACTATTTGCTTGGTTTTTGCTGATATCCGAATTAATAAGAAAATATTAGAGTCAGTAGCTTAATATCTTCTCACCGCCTGGTTCCTTGTCTTCGTAGCTTCATTTGTTTTTTATAGTTTCACTTGCTTTCATAGTTTCACTTGTAAATAAACCGAAATGATATATCTTAAGTTTTACTTGTAAATTTTCTTAATATGACATATCTTAAGTTTTGATAGTATTTATCTGAACTCTATAAGAGTATTTTGGTACCTGACCGTTTTATTTATTTTAATAATTATTGTTTGTTGTTGAATACTAGTATATTTTAATAAATGTTGTTATTTTCCGAAATGTGCGTTTTACTGTTGTGTGTGAATGAAAATCTAATCTGCCGTCCAGACCCCTGGACATACCGTGTCTCCACTGTAGCTATCCCAGCCCTACTGCAACAGGCTGCGTTTAGGAGGCTAATGTGGGACCTTTGCCCCACGTAAAAATTGCAAAGGTGGCGCTCGAGATAACCGAATTTAACCAAAATACAGCTCAGCGCTAAAGTGACGCTTCCGCTTGTCTATGCGCTAGGCAACCGGGAGAAAGCAGGTCACAAGTCCATTAAAAAGGATAGGATAACATAGCATCCCATAAGCAACATCGGCAGGTATGTGCCGAAGGGTAAATATTTTCATTAAAAACAGTTTTTGTAATTCCTGCATTACCTGCCTTTTAACAAAGTTATTGTACAAAGCAATATGATGTAAGCATGCAATATTACAATACAGACTATAATTTGTTGAACCCAAAGGCTACCAATCCAAAAATCTAAACGCAACTTCCGGAGTCCTACAAGGGTCGGTCTTGGGTCCTCTGCTATTTCATATCTACATAATTTACATCAAGCACAATCTTAATAAAAAACAACTACTGTACGCAGAAGATATGAAAATATACAGCTCAATCTCGGCCATAGGCGACTGTATTAACCTGCAACATGATCTTGACAGCATAAGATGGTGTACAACAAATAATCTGCCACTCAATAGTAAAAACTAATATTATGTCATTCTCTCATAAGAAGAACGCGATTATATTTCCTTATAGTTTGGATCACACCTATCTGTAACGTTCAAGTTCATTTAAAGATTTAGGAGTCACCTTTGACCCCCAATTAAAATCACATCATCAACATATTCTCTCTACTTTTTTATTTTATTTATTTATGTAATCATACATCATCCAACAGTACAAAACCATTTATAGGATGGAAATCTAAACTAACGTAACCTAACCTAACTAAGAAGTACAAATTATGAAGGTGGTTAGACAGTACGACAGTAGATGAAATTTCTGGCTGCTACGCAAATATGTCCAATTCACTGCAATGAGTTTCATAACTAGAGGAGAAAACTTTAATATGTTAGATCTAGGAGTGGATAAATAAAAGCTATTATGCATAATTTTATCTAGAAAACGCAAAGCAAGGGACTCACGCGTTTCGGAAAGACTGGTAATATCAAATTTTTCATGTAATTGATTTTGAGAAGCTCCAATTGGTGGATATGTACCTTCAGTTTTTCAGTCTAAAAATTTCAGAAAGTGGCGCTGAATAATTTCCAATTTATCATTATGAGTGTTATACTCAGATTGCCAGACAAGTGAAGCATACTCCAGCTTAGATCGAGAGAAAGCAAAATAAAGCACCTTTAAGGTTTTCCCAACATTAAAATCATGCATGCGAAATTACAGCATCAATAATAGGGTTAGTGAAGGTTAATTTATTACAGGGTTGGCAGTTTTAAAACAAAATGTTTTAAACAAATGTTTTTTAAGTGTTTAAAACACAGTAACCTGTTTTAAACACATTTGTTTTAAACGCGTTCAAAACAATTGTTTTAAACATGATTTTTTTTAATGCGTTTTTTTCAGTGTGTTTGAAGGACAATTTTTGGAACATCGTTATATTTGATAAGGTAAAAAAAATAATAAAATAAAAAAAATATGAACTTTTATATAATGCAATAAAACTACTTATAATAATATAGTAGTAAAAGTACAACGAACAAAATATATTAATATTATATAGAAGATATACCTGTTATTATGTATTTTCTTAAGTGTTCATTTTAAAGCGATTAGTAGCACAGGTACACACAAAAAAAAGTCGAGTGCGGGAAGGTAGATCTATGTATTCCCATGCATTTAGACCTGCTGAACACGAATCCGATGTCCGTTTTGCCCAATTGGCTCTTGTATTTTTCCTAACCTCAAAAAAAAACACCGTAAGAATGCCCGAGAAAATGAAAGTGTAGCTAAAAATCTGAAAAAAACCAGAGGTACGTAGAATAGCGAGAGAAGTCGAATGGCGCAAACTAGAATTCTACAACTTTTTTGGTTTCCGATATCGAGCCTCGAGAAGTGCGAAAAAAACAAATTTTTTCCTTCCGGTGACTTTGAGCTGCTCTATCTCGAAAACGAAGGACCGCAGGGATGTCTGGTTTGCGCCATTCGATTTCTATCGCCATCCTATGTACCTCTGAATTTTTCAGATTTTTAGCTACATTTTCATTTTTTTGGGCATTTTTACAGCGTTTTTTGAGGTTAGGAAGAATACAAGAGCCAATCGGGCAAAACGGACATCAGATTCGTGTTCAGCAGGTCAGAATTCATAGGAATACTTAAGTCTGCCTTCTCCCACTCGATTTTTTTTTATGTGCCTGTGTAGTCAATAACCAATCACCAAACAATTATTGCACTATTGCACAACATGACATATTTATTACACCGAATTGGCCGAGCCGTTGTCAAGTATCGTCCTCGTCTTGTTCTGATGCAACATGGGCATGGCTTATAGAATAAATAATGTATTGGGTCGACGCGCCCGTATAAATTTAAGTTTAAAAACATATTTTTTATTGTTTAAAACATGTTTTTTTTTCAATAATTAAAAATCCATGTTTAAAACACATTGAATTGTTTTAAATAAAAAAAAAACGTGTTTTTTGATTAAAATAAAAAAAACACAATTTTTGCCAACCCTGATTTATTATCAAAAGTTACATCTAGAAGTAGATGGTCTGTTCAGCATGTCGCCATTAACATTATAATTATACATAATTTAGGACTCCTTGGTTGTATAACTCATAACATTGCACTTGGCAAGATTTAGGTGAAGATCATTTTCATCGCACCAAGCCGATAACTTTGTTAAGTTGTTTTGAATTTTTTCGCGGTCATTAAAATCATTAATCCTATGCAACACTTTGACGTCATCGGCATATATTAAGAAATACACGTTTAAGTCATCACTGACGTCGTTAATAAAAATATGAAAGAAAAGGGGTCCAAGTATTGATCCCTGGGGTATAAAATGTTTTGGCACGTTTGCCTAGAAAATCTCATACAAGAGTAATTTCTACATAAAAAAAAGTGCACTTGATAATTCCAACCATTTTCGAGAACACTGCCGCAAAAAATTCTAAAATTCTTTGAAAACAAACTCAATTTGAAAGCAAACTCAATTTGAAAATGACAAATTTATTGAAAAAATTACACAACGTAAGAAAAATAAAAAAATGACAACTAAGCAAAGGCTATGACTATGAAGTTTATATTTACTGAAATGATTGATTAACTCTTTCTTGCAACTGGCAAATGCCTCACGTATATCGTCAATTAAATACACAAAACAACACTTTTTCAGTACGGAATCGCCATTAAACACTAAAATGCCTGTAAGTATTAATGGTGACATATTAAATACAGATTACGCTAATTGATCCGAACCGATAATTTCCACAACATAACGATTGTTCAAATA
Organism: Stenurella melanura; assembly: GCA_963583905.1. Taxonomy (NCBI): domain Eukaryota; kingdom Metazoa; phylum Arthropoda; class Insecta; order Coleoptera; family Cerambycidae; genus Stenurella; species Stenurella melanura. Next base: position 122,970,110 of record OY757316.1, on the reverse strand, counting down.
AACGCCGCGAATAGATCGAGCAGCCGATAAGGAATTTATAAGATGTTTACTACTCAAGTGTCTTAGACTGTGACTATTTCAGTGAAGGATAAACCAGTAAACATCACGTATATAGGGATAAGTTCTTTGATCGGAGTTCATGATCAACTTCATTAACTGATAACGACAGTAGTATGTTAATTTTTAGACGTAGACTTAAGGAATTCTTTCTTACCGACAATGGCCAATAGTAACCGGTAATCACATGTATTCCTCCCAAAAGTGGGACCAAATATAACTTCTTCAACATCGCTTCCTTATAATTATCATATTTATGATACGTCTTATTCAAATGGTCCAGATAAGTCGTATAACGAAAATATGGACCTACAACACAAACCGTAATATCTATTCCAACGCATGTTAAAGAGCATACCTGTCAATACCCCGCAATAATTAAAGGTGTAGTAAAAAACATCTAGGAAGTTCAAATTTATATCACATGTTTCGTCTTCTAATTTTTCCTCTTCAGTCTTTCCAGCTGTATCTCTCTTTTTCTTGGAAGTATAAGAACTGTTAACCTCGAAAGCTAGACCAATTAGCTTTAACGTTAACATCATTTGTACTAAATTTGTGTGTGAAGGTGGGTAAGGAATTCCAAAATGTACTGTTGTTCGGAAGAAAAATAAATATAAAAATGAAAATATAAAGGTGTAGATGTGGCATTTTCTGAAACAGTGAGGTAATAAATATTTTGATGACGTAAACGCTTTCAATTTGAAAAATTATTTGCCTGTTTTTGTTAAAAATAGAAAGACTAGAATTGCATAATCATAAATTTAAAACAATGAAACTTATAGTATCTACTCACCGTTTATCTGTATATAATATTATACAAGCGTTAATAAAAGTACTGATTAAAACATGTAAAGAATGTAAACCAGACACTATAAAGACAATTACCAGTCCCAACAGAGCACCTATTTTCTTTTTGTTATCTGCATTTTCAATACTTCGGTAGTAAACACCAAAACCCATGGACAAAAACAATAAACCTAGGTACACAATATCTTCTACATTCATTTTGATTTTCTTAGTGGTACTGATTACATGTATAATAAATGCATTTCACTGCAATCTTAATTAGATTAAGACTGAAGTAGGAAATATTTAGGTTGAGGTACAAAGTTTACTATTTTTATAGATAAATGTCAGAAGCTACAGGTTATGTTAGTATTTTTATTTTGATTGTGGGAAAGACAGAGTTCCTAAGAATTTTTCAACAGTATAGTACTATAGTGGCGCCACTAATTATTCTAATTCCAAACTTTGTAGCTCCATAAAAATAGCCTAGAAGGTTAGTAGCGCCATCTGCGAAAAACAAGCGAAAGCAAAACTTCTCATTGAACTTAACAGAGAACTGTATACATTCCTCGTAGCTTTAGTAAAAATGTATTTCCAGGATAGAGTTTGTAAAGTCTTTACTTTCGTGACAGAAATATAAAAATAAATATCTGATTTTAAACTTAGAGACATTTTGAAAATTATAGCGTGTTCTGAAAAGAAATTTTGCATGATACTATGCTGCCATCTGTGAAGAACTGGCGAAAGTAAGTTAAGGTCCTATTAAACTTAACAGAAAACTGCATACAGGCCTGGCAGTCCTACCTTCAGTAAAAAGAGCTTTCTAGGACAAAGTTTGTAAATTAGTATTTACTTTCATGATTGAAAGTTAAAAAATATCGTAGAGAAAATTTGAAAATTATAGCATTTTCTGAAAATAAAGTTGTCACGTTTCTATACTGTCATCTATGAAATACGTCTAGTACTTCAAAGATGTCAGTATAGGGACATAACAAATTTATTTTCAAAGAACAGTAAACTGTCAATCATATTCCGTAGTACAAATAGATTGCTACAGATGTCAGACTACAGTCAGCTAAAATTATGCATTAATAATTGCCAATTAAATTACAAATTTTAATGAATTGTTGAGTATTTCATAAATTGTTTAACCGATGTCTTTATGCAAGCAATAGTTTATGCTCTATTTATTCGGTTCCAGTTCCTATAATACCAGTTAACGGAGTAACCAGTTAGTTCCAGAATTAGTTGATAGATGTCGCAGCGCACAGTGGTTCAAAATATAAAAATAAACATTTGTATGTTTGATCATGTTTTTTTTATACAGACAAATAAAGTTTTTTGAACGTATGTTGTATGTAAGGTACAAAAATTGTGAAAATATGTCTCGGTTTTATCTCTTTGGTCCACATCCTTTTCGACCCTTTGTAGAAGGCCCGGAGGGTTTAGGCCCACCGGTTTTAGGAGGTTTAGGAGGTCCGCAAGTTTTAGGAGGCCTGCCGGTTTTAGGAGGCCCACAGGTTTTAGGACGCTCTTTAAGAGGTCCACATGTCTTCTGTTTGGCACTGTTTGAGCTCGCGGGCGTCGAAAGGTCAATTTCCTCAATTTCATAGAACGATTCGTCACTGTCAGGTCTCTTGCAGACACAAGGAGGCCATTCTTCAAAGTCAGCAGGAACCACGTCTATAATGAGAAAGAAGTGCTGCAGTGGAGTCAATGAAGCCGTAAAAACTGGAATAACCTCGGAATTCCCGAATAGGACGCGTGCAAGATATGACTAACATAACCTCAAATATTACATTTTTGTAAATTCACACTCATTTTTAATGTTTTTATTCGCATTTCTAGACTGGTAACTGTGTAACATTAATAAACTCGCTCGGATAGGATGCATGTAATTTTTTTAAATCATTAATTTTTAAAAAAATACTGATATTTGCAGGTTGAAAATCTAACCTATAATTGGCGGTCTATTTTTAAGAATTAATTAATGATTTAAAAAATTTATATGCACCCTATATCCGAGAGAGTTCATTAATGTTACACAGGTACCAGTCTAGAAATGCGAATAAAAACATTAAAAATGAGTATAAACTCACATAAATTTTATATCTGAGGTTATGTTAGTCATACCTTGCACACGCCCTTTTCCTAATTCCTTCTGTAATGTAATTTTTGTGCAACCGTACGTTGATTTTGACATACAACATATTGTCATTTTTTTATTAAGCCGGACCTGGATTTTTTTTTTGTTTATTGTGAAGTTCTATCCACAAAAATAAGTGACATGTGTTCTAAGTATGAACCGATTATACAGGGTGGTTCACTAGTTATGATCAAAGAAATATTTGGCCAAAATCAATAAAATATCCTGTATCTCAGTAAGGAAGGACGATGGATGCATTATTGCTGGGTAATTTGGAATCGCCAAAGTGCCCTCTATCCACAAATAACGTATGTACCCTTAAGTTGAAACACCCTGTATATCTACATGGTCTAGTGCCATAAACTACCATATTCCCACATTCCTCATTATATGTAACACTTTTTGAGTTATTTACGATTGACAGTCTCGGGCTGCCAATTTTTCAATGTTAAAATCGCAATTTTCAAGTCTTTATACAGGGTGTAATCAGTTTCATGTCACTAAAAAAAACTGGTAATGGGGACCGACTAGACAAACAAAAAACCTTTATGACTTTTCCCTCTAGGGGCACTTTGAAAAAACTGACCTGGGTTAACATATTAAATATTTTTTTAATATTAATGTAAAAAATAATTGAGAACCTCTGCTTTTCTTGGTCAAAGAACTTGTAGTTCCCAATTACACAACTTTTAAATTGTCATAAAAAAGTGCAGTCCTCGGCGTCACACGCGGTGTCAAAGCAAAGGCTTTGTTTGGATCATCAACCGCCTTTGATGGACCGCCTCAACCGAACTGGGGCAATTATAAAGAGGTAAATAATTCGTTATCTTTTCCTGCACAACTGCAAGCAAATAATGGCCATAGAAGTTTAAACAGAGCATTTCTTTACATGTGTGTCTTTTAATTTGGAACAAAATATTGGATTAATGTTTATAATTTAGAATATTTAAATGTGATTTATTAACGTTTGTAACATAAATGAAGGTCCTGGGTTAAAAGCTTACCTAAGTAAATCATTCGAAATCTCTGCATTTGCTTCAATACACAGTTCGGTACGTCGAATTAAGGACATACGTACTCCGTTCAACACTAAACAATAAACTATCTACTAACGTTGTCAATAAAGAAAAATAAAAGAAAAACTTGGTCCAAAATCCAAAACGGAATACAAAAAGAACGAACAAGTAAGTTGTGTCTGTACGTAATCAAGAATTTAACGACTTGTACGGTAAAGTCAATAAAATAAATCTTAACTATAAATACACAGTGACCCGAAATAAAAAATAACAAAAAGAACGAACGGCGGGGCGGGTTGGACGTATGTGTACATAACGAAACATCCATAGTAACTAAAGTAACTAAAATATTGCACAAGGGAGAGTCAGAGTATAAGCGCGACGATCTAATCCTACCTCAATATTCCAGCAGTTCTCAAAAGATTTTATTGAAAACTTGCGAAATTTTTGTTTATTTTTTTTCTGCAAAACTATAAGCTTTAGACCCCATGTTATATACGGGTTTTTTGTTTGTCTTGTGGTTCCCTACCACCAGTTTTTTTAATGACATGAAACTAATTACACCCTGTATACGGAAGCGTACTGAGGCCACGGCGAAAAAAAATTAAGTTATTTCAATATATTATTTTAAAATTTCAACATAATAAAATGAAATCTCGACTTATTATCTTGAAATTTCAACTTAATAAGTCGAAATATCAACTTATTATCTTGAAATTTCAACTTCAACAAGTTAAAATTTCGACTAATTAAGTTGAAATTTCAAGATCATAAGTGGAAATTTCGACCTATTACTTCCACCTCCACTTAGTGGATTCGAAGTAGCAATCGTAAAAAAATGTAATTTTTTTTTTTAAATAGGTTTAGAATGTCATGGAACGTCGAGATTTCTGCCTGTCTGTAACTTTTTTTTGTCCGCATGTTTTCTCCGGAACGGTTTAAGATATTGACTTGAAATTTTGTACACGTATGTATAGAAATGACATCTGATTGAGATGATTCCATTGAAGGGGTGGGAGGTGGTAGGTTGTGAATAGCGCAAAATAATTAGACCAGGCTAAAAACTTCATTTTTAATGTATATGGTAGGTGAAGCCAACGCCTCAAATTTTTCTATGATATCTGCCCCAAATATTAAAATTCTGTGACCAATAATTTCCACATACTAGAGTGCAAATACAGTCAAAATGTTTCCTTTAAAGTGACTTGGACGAGAAATCTGGATGTGGAAGTAGTGATTCCTTATGCAGCGGTTTTGAAATTTCAACTTAATATGTTGAAATATCGACTTATTATCCTGAAATTTCAACTTAATAAGTTGAAATTTCAACTTATTATCTTGAAACTTCAACTTAATAAGTTAAAATTTCGACTTATTAATTTGAAATTTCAACTTTTATCTTGAAATTTCAACTCAATTTTTTTTCCGCCGTGGCCTCAGTACGCTTCCGTAATTATAACTTCGAAAATATCCATTTTCATCAAAAATAGTATACAGTCTTTTTTCTTACAATTTAATTCTCTATCAAATTAATCAATTAGATTCTTATTCTCTTCACTCTCTAGAAGGGACGGGAAACCATTCCCAAACAAAAATCCAATATTGGCAGTTTTTTAACATTAATTCACAGTCTTGAAAATACATCACAGAAGGCATTATGTAAATTATGTACTGCTCGAGAATTCTGAGGTAAAAAGAGTTTCCTTCATTGAAATTAACATTGACATTAACTTGAAATAAAAGTTATGAATTACATGGGACTTACGTGAAACCTCGCTTTCGGAAGATTCCTCAGTGGATTCAAATTCTAAATCAGTCAGGGCAGTTGTCTTCTCTACAATCTCGTCCAAGCACCTCTGCCAGTAACTGGCGCAGTTCATAGCTTCGGTAAGTGCTTCTAATGTCTCGTGAGCAGTTACGACATTCTTTATAAGATGATCCTAAATATTCAAGAAGCATTTAGATAAACTGTATATGTATCAAAACAAGAAATGCCTCGTTAGTCCGGTCGTTGAAACTTTTTTTTTTGTCATAAATTTAAAACAGCAATTTTATTAACTATTCTTCTAGGAAAAATTGCGCTGAACACGATGGTGACATTAAAAAATTTATAAAACACAGGCTACATTGTTAAAAACAATGCTTTTTAGCGAAAATTATGATTTTTACTTCCCTCGCATACCGAAGGGAAGTATTGTATTCGAGAAAAAATCACCCTCCGAGATTTTTTCGTATTCTGACGTTTCAGATCACGGAGATTACGAAAATATAAGTTTTTCAATTCCGTCAGTCTGTCTGTCTGTTTGTCGGTATGTCTGTCTGTCTGTCTGTTGGTGCATTAACTAAAAAACTACTTGACTAAGAGCAGTCAAATTTGGTAGGTAGTTCACTCTACTGACAGCGAAGAAATGGTAAAATTTTCACTGGAAAATATACACGGTGGACCGTCTTAACGGAATAAATAGTGAAAAAAATTTGTTTTCGCTCAAATTTAAAATTTTCACGTTTCATGACACGCTAATCCTATTTCGGGAAAAAAAAAATTTAAAATTTTTGAAAAGTTTTGAAAAATTTTTTACTACTAAAATAGATGAAAAATTTTTTTTCTTTCTTCAAATAAAAAATTTCCACGTTTCATGGCATTGTAAGCCTAATTAAAAAAAAATTGAAATTTTTTTTATCAACATTTTTGAAAAATGTTTACTGCTAAAATAGATGAAAACAATTTTTTTCTTGCTTCAAATTTAAAATTTCCACGTTTCATGGCATTCTAAGCCTGATTAAAAAAAAAATTTTTTGCAAATTTTTTTACAAAACATTTTTGAAATTTTTTTTCACTAAAACAGAAGGAATTTTTTTTTTATTTCTTCAAATTTAAACTTTCCACGTTTCATAGCGTTCTAAATCTATTTAAAAGAAAAATTAGGAATTTTTTTTACTATTTTTAAAAAATTTCACCACTAAGATAGAATTTTTGTTTCTTTGTTCAGATTTAAACTATCCACGTTTCCATGGCATTCTAAAACTATTCAAACAAATTTAAAAATGTTTTTGAAAAATTAAAATTTTTTAATCTATTTATCACTACTATAGAAGACGAAAAATTTTTTTTGCTCAAATTTAAAATTTCCACCGGAAAAAAAATGTTGCAACATTTTGTTACCGGTTTGGAAAAAAAATGAACACTAGAATAGATGAAAACTTTCTTTTTGCTCAAATTTAAAAGTTTCACGTTTCATGACATTTTAAACCCATTTCAGAAAAAAACATTTTGAAAATTTTTTTCACCATATTTTTCAATACATTTTTACCACTAAAATAGATCGAATTTTTTTTTAATTGCTCAAATTTAAAATTTTCATGTTTCATAGCATTCTAAACCTATTTAAAAAAAATGCATAATTTTTAAATTTTAAACTTTTTTTACCACTAGTATAGAATAGAAGGAAACTTTCCTTTTTGCTCAAATTTAAAATTTCTACGTTTGACATTTTAAACCTATTTCAGAAGAAAAAATTTTGAAAAATTTTTTACCGACATTTTTGAAAAATTAAAAAAAAATAATGAAATTTTTTAACCACCACTATACTTCCACTCCATTACGTGAATGTTGGATTGAAAATGTGACAGATGGCAATAATATCTGGCATATGCACCTATCATACTTTTATTGAAAAATGTAGAGGGTGGTCATCCCAAGAAATAATTCAGTCATGGTGGACATTTGTAAAGGTATTTGCGCAAGCCTGCCATATGTGGCACCTGCTATTTAGTATTGAACTTTTGCTGTTGGATGAGCAATCTGTATATTTTTTTCACCAAAACTTATCAAGTTTTCTTTATAATAATAGCAATAACTATATTCCGATTATTATTTTCAATGTCATTTAGTAATTATACATTTTTTAGAGTGACCGCCATGAACAAATAACGAGGGAAGTTCTGTGTAAATACCTTTACCGATTTTTTAAAACGTTTTTTGACTTCTTAACGGAAAGAGTGTGTCGGACAAAAAAAAGTTGAGATATAAAAATGAAGATTTTATCAATACTCGTCGTTTGAAAAATCATTCAGCTCATGTACATTACGAAAATATAAGTTTTTCAATTCCGTCAGCTTGTCTGTCTGTATGTTGGTGCATTAACAAAAAAACTACTAGACTTTCACTGAGAAATATACAGGGTGGACCGTCTAAAGCGAATAGAAAATGAAAACAAAATTTTCTCGCTGAAATTTAAAATTTCCACGTGTTGTGACATTCTAATATTTTCAACAATTTTTTTTTCAAAAGGAACTTAAATTTTTTTTTAACGCTATAGACTGATTGAAAAAAACATTATTTTTGCTCAAATTTAAAATTTCCACATTTTATAACAATCTAAACCTACTTTAAAAAAACATTTTGAAAATTTTTTCAGTATTAGAATAGATGAAAAGAATTTTTGTGGTCAAATTTAAAATTTCGACGCTTCATGACATTCCAAACCTATTAAAAAAAAAATGTAATCGCTGCTATCCTTCCACTCCACTACGTAGATGTGGAACTAAAAATATGACAGATGGCAATAATATTTGCAATATAGTGTTATGAATTACACCCCCTTGGAACTGGAGATGATACACCTATGTCTACTAATTGTGACTGGAAGCTAGCAGAAAGAAATGGACTTTTCTGGAATGTGGTTGGAGAAGATTCTTGATTGTTTCTAGATGGATCTAGAGAGTCAAATTCGGAGTATATAAGGCTCGATTACCAGCGCGGAAGGGGAAGTTTATCAAGAAGGCAGTTTATAAAAGTGAACAAGTTGAAAAGTGAAAAGTGAGGTTAAATATTAAGTAAACAAAGTATTGTATAGTCAGTAAATTGTTAAATAAAGTGTTAGTGGTGTTTATCTCTTGTTGAAGTTATTTAGAACCCACGGATTCATACAGGGTGTTTCCTAAAAGGTGAATAAACGCAACAATATTTAACACACTTGACAAGGAAGACACCTATTATAGTTTTATTAAAAAATCTACAGGATGATATTGGAATTTTGCTGTCGGATGACCACTCCGTATATTTTTTTGACTAAAACTTATCGGGTTTTCTTTGTAATAATAGTGATTAATACAGGCAAATTAGCCATTTAAGGTAACAAAAATTAATAAAAGGATCAACTCCGGGATTTAAGTAGGTAATAACCTGGAAAATGAAATGATACATTCTTTGCACTTCCAAGTTCCGGGAAAGTTAAAAAAAAATTGGAAAGACTTTTTGATTTCCGTTCTCTTTCCTCTGGCGACCGAAATAATGAAAATAGAGAAAAAAGTTGTAGCTCGTCTTTTTTTCTACATAAAAGCTCTTTACAAATGTTTGTCTTACTTAAGCTGTTTAGAAGATACATCGAGTTTTCCACTTATAGTTTTGCGCCGCTTCGAAATGCGCGAAAAGTGAGAATTCTCTGGGAGTTTTCTACGACCGGACTCATCGATCGATAATTCTTACTATTCAGAGCCAATAAAAAAATGAAAATAACACGAAATGTAGAGAAAAGTTTCTGCTTTAATGTGGAACTAATCATAAAATTCATAAAAAACTTTATCATAGAAAAAAAGTGTTAGAAAATGGCTTAGTAAACTTTGTACAGTTGATCCACAGATTTATTCATATCTTTGCCGGGAGTCGTTAGAATGATAATTCATTTTGCTAATATATACTTATATAATGCTATAATAATCCAATTAACATTATATTGCAATTACTTTTGTTGGAAAAATATGCCTTGCGATCAAAGTAGAGGGTATATTTCTCAACGATCAGTAACCTCCACATTTTGTGAGTTCAATTCGCTATATCTTAATTAATATTAATAGCACAGTCTTAACTTTTGGATTATAACTAGGTACAATAAAATATATTCTTTCGAATGACATTAGAGTTTTTTAAATGCTTGCAGTTCTTTTTGAATGTGTTTACTTTATTCATACACGTTCAGAAAATGCACAATTATACAGTAAAACATATATATACAACTTATTTGTTTCTTAACATTCCTTAATGACATTTTCACGAAATATAGATTAGAGTGCGTGGAATCGAATCCATGTAGTGAGAAAGCACCTATTGTTACGGGAGAAATAGGGAGGATGCATAAAACTCAGATATAAATAAATGAACTATAAAGTTTACTAAGCCATCTTCTAACACGTTTTTATCTATGATAAAAATTTGTATGAATTTTGTGATTAGTTCCACATTAAAGCTGATACATTTCTCTACAATTTGTCATTTACATTTTTCTTAGCAGCTCTGAATAGTAAGAATTATCGATCGATGTGCCCGGTCGTACGAAACTCCTGGAGAATTCTCATTTTCCGCGCGTTTCGGAGATGCTCAAAACTATAAGTTGAAAACTGGATTTCTCTTCCAAATGGCTTAAGTAAGGCAATAATTTGTAAAGACCTTTTTTGAAGAGAAAGAGACGAGCTACAACTTTTGTTGAAAACTTTTTCTTTATTTTCATTATTTCAGCCGCTAGACTAAAAAAAAACCGAAAATCAAAAAGTTTTTCCAATTTTTTTAAGTTTTCTTGGAACTTGGAAGCACAAAGAATGCATCATTTCATTCTACAGGTTATTACCTACTTAAATCCTGGAGATGATCTTTTATTAATTTTTGCGAGGTTTTTACAAAATTTTGTCTTCATTGCCTGTACTAGATAACTACATTATCCGATTATTATTCTCATATGTCGTTTCGTAATAAATAATTCTTCTGAGTGACTTCCCTGTATAAAATGGAGGGAAGTTCTGTGTAAATAATACCTTTACCATTTTTTTTATTTTCAAAATTTTATTTTTAATTTCAGAAATATTTTTAAGAAATGGGTCTAGAATATCATGAAACGTGGAAATTTTATATTTGAGCAAAAACCATTTTTTTCCATTTATTCGTGGTTAAAAATTTTACAATTTTGTTTTTCTGAAATAGGTTTAAAATGTCATATAACGTGTAAATTTTAAGTTTGAGCGAAAACATTATTTTTTCATTATTTATTCCCTTTAGGCGGTCAACTCTGTTTATTTTCCAGTGAAAGTCTATAACCATTTCTTTGGTAACAGTAGCATCTCAAATACAACCAATATAACCATCTTACCTGAAGACATTTCGGACAACAAGCAACTTTCTTATCATGGAAGTTGTCTATGATACTGTTAGATAGTTCCTTGACGTGTGCACTATACTGCCGCCAAGCCACGATCATCTCCTCAGTCTCCTTGGCAAACTTCCGCCAGTCCTCCTTGTGCAGCGCCTTCTTTTGTCCGTTAGGCAGTAGAATGTCCCCTCTAACAGTGGCCGCGAACTCCTTTACCTTCATTATGATGTTGTGCATCCACTTAGTCCAATTGTGAGCATTGTGCGTGATCTGTAACAGCCACACTGCCAATGTCTTGAGGGAAAGACAGCATACCATGTCTGGCGAGTGCTGCACGACAGCCGGTGGTTTGTGTCCTTTAATGATTCTGCCGACCATGTCTGCTGTGAGATCAATTCCCGGTTCGTATATGACCGCTAATTCTTTCTCTTCGAGACTCACCTCGAGCTCTTCGTCGTATACTCCTTCTTCACCTTCTAATATGAGATCCCCTGAGGAAATAAGTAAAAGTGGTAGAGAGTCTAGAGCCCGTTACGACGCATTTTAAAGGAGGAAGGGTCGACTAAAAGGTATGCAAAAAGGAAAACAGATTCTTATGTAAGGTTTTCTGCTGGATTCGAATTTCGAGTTCGCCAGTTAATTCGGAATTGCGAAATTAGAGAAAATAACACATTTTTGTCAAAACTCGGAAAAGCATGATAATGTGTATTTTCTTATTTCTCCAGAGGCTCGTTTAGGCCTAGGCGCGCGCCTAGGGCCCCACTTTTCCAGGGGCCCCCATTTCCCGATTTATTGAGGTAAAAAAGCGATGTAAAAATGTTATTTCTTTGTTATGTCGTTATTTATTTTTGCTTTACCGACAGCAATAATGATAATTACAACTATCATGAAATACATTTCTTCCCTTTTCCATATTATCCTCATCAGATCTCAATTGCAACAAAAATAACAAATTAAGAATGGTTCATGCGAGTATGTGTTCACGTACATTTGTCGTTTTCGATTTCAATTTTTTTCACATTTCAATGTAGAAGTTTATAGGAATTTATTGTTTATGTTTATCGTGTTTGAATATACTTGAATATTCATTTTTTTAATCTTTATTCACTGTATCACACTGAAAAAAATATGTTCGTAATATTAATGAATCGGTTTATCGACTGAAAAGTGATGAATCCGTTTATTAATATATATAATGTACGTTTACATAATAACAATAAATGTGTACATTGTATTAATGAACATATTACATTATATCAATAAACCAATTCATAAATTCTCAATATCTCAATGAACTTTCATTTATCGATTTTTGAACATATTTTTTTTTCGGTGTATTAAAAAAAGATGCAATCAATTAACAGACCAATTTGGCAATTCCTCAGACGTTACTATTTAAGTTTCGGCAGTCGGCACGTGCCAGATGACGAATCAGCTTTTCGGTATATTTCACATCAATGAAAATAAATCTACTGATAATGATGATGTGAAAATTCTAGAACCTGAGACAGAACAATCTAGAAAACCCGAGAAAATAACTGAGAAAATTTTGATGTTGAAACCAGTGATGAGGATTGCTAAAAGGAAGAACCATTAGGAAACGATTCTAGTGAATCTGGCGATGATGAATAAATAGAAAAAGAATCTGAAAATAAAGAAAATTTGGAAAAAGAGTATGACGATCCAAAACAAGCTAAAAATCAGTGCACTGCAATGATCAATGCATTAGTATCAACCTATAGAGGCGACACAGATTCCGAGCTATCTCCAGATAAATTGCATCAATTTTTTATATATGCCGGCTTAAGTCGCCTGCTGAAATGTATAAAGGACCTCGCAGTTTTTTTATAGTAAAAATGGGTTTCAGTCGATAGTTCTGAAACTAGGGGAGACTGTCCTGATTAAAATTCATTTTGATCACCAGTCCGACCGAATTCGATTTTTGATCTAGAGACGATAGAAACTGTGAACATCTGCGAAGGTCTGCTTAAATGTTCCATAAAAATTCTGAAAATATTCAGACTCATAAAGATGAACATCTTTTGTTTCTTGGTGTTTTTTTTCAAAGTGCTTCCTTCTCCCGGAAAATAATAACAAACAAAAAAAAACATTTTTTGCAATTTTTTAGGGTAAAAGGAAGCACTTTGAAGAAAAAGTTAAAGGGGCATAAGTTCATTATTTTTACCTAAAGAATATGCCTGAATGTTTTGGGATATTTCTGAAGTAGAAAAAAACAAAATTTTAGGGAAATTCTTGGTCGAAATTATTTTTGTCTAAGAAATTCTGAAAACCGGTAGGCGTGTTCTTTGAACAAAAATAAGCATCTTTTGTCTCTTGGTGTTTATCTTCAAAGTGCTACCTTTTCCCGTAAAAAAATGACAAAACATATTTTTGTTTATTTGTTATTTTTATCCGGGAGAAGGAAGCACTTTGAAAAAAAAAACGCCAAGAAACATAAGATGCTTATTTTTCTTCAAAAAATGAGCCTGAATATTTCCAGAATTTTTATGGAACATTTACGCAGACCTTCGAAGATGTTCACAGTTTCAGTCGCCTCTAGATCAAAGAATCGAATTCGGTCGGACTGGTGGTCACAGAGAATTTTAATCAGGGGGTCCAGGAGAATATTTTCACGTTTCAGAACAATTGACTGAAACCTATTCTTACTATGAAAAACTGCGGAGTCCTTTATTCACAATGTGTTGCAGGCGACATTTTTTAATGTTGAAACCCTTTTGTGTATTTATTTGACCATTCCGGTCAGTAATCCCTCATGTAAACGCACTTTGTCGGCGTTCAAAAGAATTAAGAACTACCTATGAAGTACTTCGGGGCAACAACGACTTCAAAATTTGTGTCTTCTGTATATTATATCAGAGGAAACACAAAACTGTGATATCAAACTTTCAAATTGACAAGTTTGCTAACATATAAAGCCGGAAAAAAATAATATCATAATATGTATTTGTAAAAATATACTTGCCTTCAAATCTTTAGATCTAATATTTTTTTAATCGAGGGGCCCTCAAATTTCACAGCGCCTAGGGGCCCAATTTATCTAAACGCGCCCCTGTATTTCTCGCTCAGTATCTCGAGCCTTGTGAGAGATATTGATCTCAAATTTTATAAACATATTCCTTTGATATTGTTCTTGGTTGATGTATAAGGCAAAATTGTTTTACCGTGATATCTCTTTTATAAAAAATATATAAACTATTACATGTTATGCAAAAATACGAAAACGCATTGTAAAATATAGTAAGCGAGAAACTTTTAATTATTAAAGATAGAAAGATAGTATAACGACAAAAAGTGAAGTTTAAAGGTTAAGGCAGCTTTTGGAAACTATATTTCTTTTTGTTGCTGTTTACTTTGGGGTTTAGATAAAAGATAAGCTGTGAAACCATGTTTAGTGTCGGGCAAAGTGGAAAAAAAATTATCACGTCACGATTGTTATCCCAGTATATTATTCTTATAAATAAACATAAAGAGAGAAATTACTAATTCACAATTGACAAAATACAACATTGTTATATTATAATATTTCTCGAAAATTTAAATATCAAGTCAAGTCCGACTCTGTTAACGCTGAAAAAATTCCGACCCTTGCTTATTATTGTTCACAGAACAGAAGAAAAGTACATACTTTTTTAAAATTGCGTAATAGCGAAATGCGAATGCATCAAACGGCTGTAGAAAAAAACTATCAATTTTCGAGATTTTTGGCCATGAGAACTTTTGATCAGTGAGTCGTCAATGATAACATACAAAAGTATTCGTCAACTTAATCGATGGTCACTTCCCATTAGGAATGTGTGGGACGTGTGGGTATCCTCTTTATATATTTTTATAGAAGTGGCAAAATATCCAACAAAGAGCAAGGAAATTGCTACAATAAATAATTATAGATAATAATAGATCTTACTGGCAAACATATCCATGTCCATTTGCACTTCCATATCTCCTCCTTCGACAATTTCACCTTCACCACTTTCACCAAGGATCTCTTGTCCTTCCTCTTCTTCACCTGCACCTAAACCACCAATAGCTTCAAGACCATCCTTACTACCTAGACTTCTGCCTCTACTGCCTTTACTGCCTCTACTGCCTTTACTGCTTCTGACGGCTATACCTTCCTCGTATTCTCCTTCACCTTCTTCAACTTCTTTCACTTCTTCAACTTCCTCAACTCCTTCAACTTCTTCCACCTTTTCAACTTCTTCAACCCCTCCAGCTTCTTCAACTTCTTTAACTTCTTCAACTTCTTCAACTTCTTCAACTTTTTCAACTTCTTCACCTTTTTCAACTTCTTCAACCTTTTCAACTTCTGCAACCTCCTCAACTTCTTCTACTTCTTCAACTTCTTTAACTTCTTCAACTTCTTTAACTTCTTCAACTTCTTCAACTTCTGCAACCTCTTCAACTTCTGCAACCTCCTCAACTTTTTCTACTTCTTCAACTTCTTTAACTTCTTCAACTTCTTCAATTTCTGCAGCTTCTTCAACTTCTTTAACTTCTTCAACTTCTTCAACTTCTTCAACTTCTTGGACTTCTTCAACTTTTTCAACTTCTTTAACTTCTTCACCTAGGCCTGCTTCGTCACCAAGACCTGAAAGGATATGAATGTTATTGCAAAAACAGAATACTTCATTCTTTCAGCAACCGTAAGGTAAACCCTCAAGTTATTTGAAAATTACCAAAACACAAAACAAGGTGATTGCTGCTGCTATTAGCTTCAAGATTCTTGAGCGACCTGTTTATATGTAGTAATGATTAGTGGACAGAGAAAAGTTGACACTAAACATAGTCATTAGTCCTGCCAACGGAGAGTTTCACTTCTAATTTGAGTGCTAATGAATGGATTTTGATAAAACCTTGTGCAATGTGTTTGTAATGACGATAATAAAAAAGATGAAAAAAAGGATTAGAGTAGGGAATGATCGAGAGGGGTAGAAAACACCCATTTTATCACGGGTTCGGTAAATTGTAGATTTGGGTCAAAAATGTAAAAAGAAACAGAATATTTACCTTTTTGTCCCAAAATAAGATGTTCTTGCTCTTGTGAATTTTTTCAAAAATATGCATAATTTTCAGGATATGGTCAGTCGAAAATTCCTGAAAGTGGGGAAGGGGAAATGTAAGTTGAAAAGAAATCTGAAAAAATTCAGCTGAATGTATCGTCGACATACAAGGCTTTTTTATTTGCAACTTCTGTGTAAAGAGCATTTTCATCGGATTTTTCCGGAAAAACATGAAAAACTACCCGCCCTTTCTTTGGAATTGTAATTTAAAAATTTGAAAAAATTCAGACGCGTGCATTATAGGGCCTTCTGAATATGTTTGTTTCTTGGAATGTTTTCGTAACTTGCTAATTTTCCGTATTACAGACAGTTTTTCACGATAATGTGTCGAAAAATATGCATTTCTTGAGTGAAATTGTCATCTCTTAAGATTGTTAAATATAGCTAAAAAACTATGCATTTTTAGTATACAGGGTGTTTTGTGAGTGACTGGCCATACGCTAGTGAGGGATACAGAACCCTAAGACGATTTAAGAATGACCTTTATTAGATCTCTAATGCCTCTCGTTTTTTTTATATACAGGGTGTTTTCTATTTTTTGCCAAAATTTAGATCGGCCGTATTTTTTTAATGGCTGTAGCAAATTGTACCAAATTTAATAGATAAGTTTTACTAATAGAGGTCTACATAATTCAGTATCGAAAACAAAAAACTCAGGGCCTGAGCCAATTTTTTAAGTTTTGGATCTTACCTAAAAATATCGTCCTGTATGTGGATTTTGGTAATGTACAATACAGATTTTCAAAACAGTCTAGTAGTGTGCCTGAACCATGTAGTTAGTTTTTTTGGCACACTTTTAACGCCTCGAGAATTAACAGCTGAGTTTCACAATAAATCCATTTAAAAAATATTTGGGTGACTTTCGGTCACAAAAGCATCAGTCACTACATGGACGACATTAATTTTGTGGGGAAAGATTTAATTTTACTGTCTGTTTGTTAGAATTTGCTACAACGATAAAAAATGTAACAATATGTACAACAAAAGTCAAGAAAAATAAAAGTAAAAATGCGAAAAAACTTAATTTCTATTTATTAGAACAAATTCAAAAGAGTAGAAATTATACGGAAGTGAAATAACAGACAATAAAGCTCCTAAATAGTTAGTACACAAATAGTTAAAAATAATTTGATCCAATACAATTACACGAAATTAAAATAACACACCTAAAATGTAACGAACAATAAATAATTAAAAAAAGAGGACTACAACAAATTTTTAAAATGTCTGTCTCCAACCTAAATATAATATTATAATAATGTAATTGAACTATTACGTCAGTTTTTACACAGTTTTAATGATTCGAGAATTAACCACCATATCAATCCATTTAAAAGATCTCGAGAGCCGTGATAAACATTTGCCACAGACAATACTCAAAGTACCTGTCAAAAACTTTGTTCTTGTTTGTTCGAAGCAGCACTTAAACTACTTTTCAAAGTTAAAATGTCTTATGCTAATGAAGAGTATGTTGACATTAGTTACATTTATGATTTTTGTAATGGGAACTCCAGGGCCGCCGTTAGAGAATATCGTCGACGGATTTCCAATCGACGAATTCCCAGTAAATCAACATTTTCTTCTGTTCACAATTATGCAAAACAACACGGGAAATTTCCTCCAGCTCTTCGACGCGAACGTCCTATTCGACAAGATGTAAATGAAGAAAATGAAATTCTGGGGATAGTGCATCAAAATCCTTCAATTAGTACACGAAGAGTAGGTGCCAGCTTTAGGAGTCCCTCATGTAAGAGTTTGGAAAACTTTAAAAAACAACCATTTGCATCCTATCCACTTACAAATTGTTCAAAGACTTGAAGAAAGAGATGACATTTCCCGAAGAGCGTTTTGTCGTTGGGTGTTGAATCGTAGAAGAATAATTTCAAGAGTTTTATTTACTGACGAGTCTCAGTTTACCAGAGACGGTATTTATAACAGTGGAAAATAAATATGCACTTATAGGCAGAAGAAAATCCTCACGGCATATCTCAAAAGATATCCCAACACAAATTTCCTATGAATGTTTGGTGTGAACTATTAGATAATGATTTAATTTTTTCGAGGCTACTTTGAATGGTGAAATGTATTTAAGTTTTTTGCGCAAGATATATTACTAGAACTAATATATGGTATAAATATTAGAGGACTTCATTACCAACACGATGGTGCAGGTCCTCACTATTTATGAGAGGTGAGGCAACATTTAGATGACCATTACCCCAATAGGTGGATCGGTCGCAACGGTCCAGTTTACTGACCTGCAAGGTCCCCAGATCTGACTCCAGTGGATTATTTCTTACGGGGCCATTTAAAGCAAAAAGTGTATGCTACCGAAGTTACCACTAGACAGGAATTAAGAGAACGCATAGAACGGGAATGCACTGAAATAAAAAATAACCATCAGATGATTAGAAATGCTATAAATAATTTACATTTATGCGCAAGAAAGTGTATTGAGGTTGGAGGCAGACATCTTGGAAATTTTAGGTGTTATTTTAATTTCGCGTAATTGTATTGGATCAAATTCTATTTAACTAATTGTGAATGTGCTGATGAATACTACCGATATACATATTGACTATATATTGGTAACACGCTATAAGCCACTATGTACGGAATTGAGGCTAGAGAAGAAGATAGTTTTCTATCTCTACGGGGAACTTGGGACCCAACGCGCACGCTCTGACGACACGATCTGATGAAGGAGTAAGGAAGCGCGCTATATGTAACAGGCCAGTGGCCAATGTCTCCGATTAGATTGTGACCATTTACCTTCTATATTCAGTTGAACTGTCACAATCTTGCGTCACTAAGGCATGCGCACCATACCCAGAGTACTCTTAAAGGATAGAGAGACAGGCTTTCCTTGGCGTCAAGTTCCGAACGAAACTCACAATATATAGTTAATATGTATATGATACTTACTCTCTAACGGCAAACATGGCGGACTATGGCGTCGCTTTCACCGATTCATTTAATTAATTCTTTTTTTGTTTCAAATTTTAATCATACTATTCTGACAATATTGTTACAGTGACGAAGCGATCGATAAAATGAAATTGCTGAAGATGGCCTATACGTGGAGGCTAGATTAGATTCTTCCCAACGATTAAGCTACGTATAAAGCAAAGAAATTTAGCACGATTTCCGAATAGACGATGACCAGGATCATTAGTTATGATCTTAAGTAAAGTTAACACAAAACAAAATGAATGATTAATGAATCTGCTTGTAGAAGAGAAACGAAATTATAATTAAACACTAAAATTATAGCATGACCCTTGTATTACTAATGTCGACGATCAAGCCGCGACCGTCGATTTAAAATAAACATCATCTCTCACCCAATTCCAGCGATGTATCCTTTAAAATGGTTTCACTCACTACCACTCTTAGTTTACACAGACCATAGTCGAGTATTTATTTAATTTTAAAACAATTGTGTTGCACTTTTGAAAGTATGAATTTAATCAGCGAATACAAATTTTGAAGTATAAAATATTAAAATCCCGTATTTACATTTCGACAGGTACCAAGACGTGCTTTATAATAATAGTGTTATGAATTACACCCCCTTGGAATTGGAGATGATACGCCTATGCCTACTAATTGTGACTGGAAGCTGTCAGAATGAAATGGACTTTTCTGGAATGTTGTTGGAAAAGATTCTTGATTGTTTCTAGATGGATCTAGAGAGTCAAATTCGGAGTATATAAGGCGCGATTACCAGCGCGGAAGGGGAAGTTTATTAAAGAAGGCAGTTTATTTTAGAAGTGACACGTTCGGGAAAAAGTGAGGTTAAAGTAAACAAAGTGTATTTTCAAGTATTGTATAGTCAGTAAATTATCAAATAAAGTGTTAGTGGTGTTTATCTCTTGTTGAAATTATTTAGAACCCACGGATTCATACAGGGTGTTTCCGAAAAGGCGAATAAACGCTACAATAGTAATAAAAGCTACGACAACAAGAAACTTAATCACTAAACGACGCCCTGAAGATGCTTATGAATGACGCCACTTGTAAAAATGAATTTAAATTAATTTCGCCACCGCCGAAGACAATGTAATTTAAAAATGAAACTTTCACCAGAAAAACTCGGACACGCCGACAATACGTAAAAGAAGTCTGTCTTATACTGTCTTAAGATCTTGCTTAAGTCGAATATATAATCTAGCTAGGGGCTCCGATGCGTCTGGGGTTCAAGTGCCTGGCCAACGGTTTTTTATGTAATAGCCCTCTGATATGCAACGATGCTTTTGTCACGTAGACGGTTTAGATGCCGCCAAATTTGGTATGCAATGATGTTTTGGTGATTTTCTCGATAACCCCTCGTCGGTTCGAGATAAAACTACCCTCGTTGGATAGGGTGTAGTCGAGGCTATGGGCTGTGTAATTTTGGCGGCCTTGCTGTAAGAGGCTTGGCCGTGATGAATTATTTCATCGGACGCTGCTTCGTGGACGCTTTCTGGTGTTTTTGTGCCGAATTACGTCCGCGAGCTTATCCCGCATGTATGTGACGCCGTATATGTTATCGAGGACGTCGTGAGGTTTCATTAGAGCCTACATACGTGCAATTGGACTTGGATCATGTTAACCCTTCCACTAAGCCCATTTCAGATGCTCTAGAGACCCTACCTAGCAAGATATCGAATTGTGGTTTGAACGTAGATCAAGGTCATTTGAATACTGGTGCAAAATTTCACTCAGGTGTGAATATGTTTTCTAATTATTTGAGTGAATTTAATGAAATGATGTATGTCTTTGCCAGTCTGTGATAGAGACATTTCCAGCCCCATACGTAGGCAACCGGTTTTGTCGTCTTGGTATCAAGTCGGGGTTAGGTGAATTGCATATATTAAAACTCAGGGGCTTGATGGCCTGTGCAAAAGTTCCGCCAACAGCGACACAGAAGTACGGCTCGCGAAGCATGCGCGGTCTCGGACTCGCTACACTAAATTTGTTGTAACTTTCGAACCAATTATTGAAATTGAGTTTAACAAAGCTTAAATGAAAGAAGAAACATGTGGCAATCGGACTATTATATTTTCAAATATAAAATGATTGTATGTAGGAATAGTGCATAGAGAGAGAGAGAGAGAGAGAGAGAGTTTATTTGTGTCAGACAATTGTACATTGTATACACACGTCAGAAATTACATAAAATTACATATACCCTAGTAGCACCGATGTTGCACCAATATATAATCCATATAGGACCAATATATGAATATAGGACGAATATTCATATATTGGTCCTATATGGATTATATATTGGTCCAATATATGTTGTGCTACTAGGGTATGAAGTCGGAGCATAAAGAGATTTCCGATGAAATCGGTAAAAGCTCTACTATTTCTACAATTTTTGAGATAAAAATCTGAAACTTTCTCATATTACTCTTGAAGTAATGTATAAAAAGATCCGATGAATAGGTATGCCAAAACATTTTCTTAATAAAAGTTATTATCAATCAATCAAATAATCTTTAATTCAAGGTAAAGTTGTACAAACAACAATAAAATGAAATAGCCGTATTAACGTTTATGTTATCCCTAGTTTCACGAATTTTGGGACAAAGAACATTTTTTCTTTTATTTTCGTAAAATGAGGGTTCATTTAATTTTTAAGGTAAATCTCCTTGAAGCATCTTAAAGTACACATTTCAAGCGTTAAAAAGCGTACCTACAGAAATCTAATAACGCGATTTAAACCAAAGTAATAGGTGGTTAAAATAAGTTACATATCAAATTTTATCACTTTTTCAAGATTTTGATATTTTGGAAGTGTACATCTTCAAAAATAAATTTTTGTGATCTTTTCCACTCATCGGATCTCTTTATACATTACTTCAAGAGTTACATATGAAAGTTCCAGGTTTCTGTAGAAATGGTGCAGCTTCTACCGATTTCGTCGAAAATCTCTTCATGTTCCGATTTATATACATACTATTTCTACATACATTCATTTTTATGTTTGAAAATATAATAATCCAATAGTCACATGTTTCTTCTTTCATATAAGCTTTGTTGAGCTCAATTTCATTAATTGGTTCAAAAGTTACAACAAATTTAGTGTAGCGCGTTCAAGATCGCGCACGCTTCGTGCGCCATATTGAATCGCCACGTTCCATTCTAGTGTGTTAAATAAAAAAATCTGCAGACTACATTTTTGATCATACCAAAGAACTTCATAGATATTTTTAATGTGAAATTTGCCTCTCTATCGCTTAGTGCCATTACTTCTTTGATATATTTTTTTATTTTTGCAGTTATTGGCCAAAAACCGAATTTCGGTCAATATCTTCGATTTTTTTAGGAATCGCGGGCACCTTACAGCTGTACACTTGTTTATCGTATTCTACACACAAAAAAATACTTATCCTGAACCGTTTAGCCATATAACATTTAGTGATGCGTTAAAACCCCTGACGACTGTGCTATATATAGCAAATTTACATAAAAATTATTGTATTTTTTGTACATATGTGAAATATATTTTTATCAAATCACGTACCAAGTAATGTAATTCTTCTATATATTTGTTTGCATTACAGTATTTGGTTATTAGCGTAAAGTAAAGAACTTGTACTACTACTATATAGGCATGCTCTTAGTCGTACTTTAGTTTCACATATCCCGATGATGATAAAGTAATTAGCAAAACGTGCGTTGTAAGTTGATATTCGAGTGTGTCGTGGTGTAAGAATTTTGCTGCTTTTGGAAACTACATCTTAAATACACATAATATATTTTTTTATAACAAACAACGCTCTTGTGAATTTTGATGATCAAGAATTTACAAACCAAATAAGCCTCGACCTCCAAGTTCAAATAAGAAGTCACCAAGTAAAGGTGCCACCTCATGAATTTTATTCAGTATCTGTTGATCAACCTTATCAGGATCATTTCTCATTGCCCATTCTATCATAAGTTCCTCTAACATCAGTTTCTTACGTTCTTCTTTTTTGACCAGGCCCTCTTTAAGCAGCTTCAACCTATCTAATATATCGACATACCGCACGTTGGGCAGGTTTTCTGGCGTACTGCTAAGGAAATCATCCGAGCAATTAGATAGTATCGCTATCAGTTTGTCTAGCAAGTCGACGTCTAATTGATTCAAGAAATCATCCATATCTTCCTCGCCTTCATCCTCATGCACTCCAAATAAATCGCCCATCATTTGTTCTGCTCCTTTTTCTCCTATTTCAAAATCAGCACCCCATCCGATACCTTCCTCGCCCCAGAGTTCATGCTCTCTTTGTTCTTCCTCCGAGGACATAGTTGGCTCCTTTTCACTTCTTCCCTCTTCTTCTTTCTCTTCCGTCCCCGCCTCCTCCTCCTCCGATTCCTCCTCTTCTTCCTCTTCTTCTTCTTCTTCCAAGGAAGATATGGTTAGTGGTGCGATATCATCATCACTGTCTATCGCTTGAATATCGACAAATCGGGTCAGAGTATCCATCCAGACCGCCATTTTGTCACTCACTTCTATAATAGTCCTCATGTAGCTGCATTTGGTATTCCTACTAGGTTTCCTCAGCACGTTAGTTTTATCTAAATGTTCTAAAATGCCATCGGATAGCATAAGTTGCTTGTAGTTCAGTGAAAACAAAGGTTCATCCTTGATATATTGTAATATAGCTTTCGCGGTAATATCTATCTGTTCGCATAACCACTTCTTATCTCCTTTTTCCTTTTCCAGTTTCATCTTTTTGCGTAATCGTTGCTTCTTCCTCTTTAGCTTTCTTTTTTGCTTATCAAGTTTTTTATAGTAATAACGGGCTTCCTTCGGCTCCAGATTTTTATCTGTGTGCAACAGCGCCTCGTACCTCAATATCATATCTGTTGGTAAGATCTCATGGTAGTCTTTCCAGTTCATAAACACTATGCGTTTGTTGGGTATCGCTAATTGAACCACACGGGGCGAGCAAGGTTCTATTTCACATTTATGTTTTGGCTTTTTCTTTGGTGGTTTTACCACTCGTACGTTTGGAATTGCTAGTAAGGACATGTATTTTTCTTGGGACATGACGCTTCTTTCTAATAATGATGGCGATGGCGGTTTACCTTTGTCTTTTTTGATAACATGTGTTTTTTTGCATTTGAGGTGCCTCTGTTTTTCGCGGCATAATTTGAAAGGGATGTCGATGGGGGATTTTTTCGTGGGTATTGGTTTGTTATCTTTTTCCTTTTTTTTAATCCTTCTATACGATAGACCCCATACTAATTCGTCCTGTATAATTAAATTTGGTTCTTTTGAAATAGTAGAGCTAGATTTTGAGCCGATTGAATTCTTAGGATGGTACTCGCAAACAGACATTGTCGATTAATCAGTGAATAACTTGGCAATTTTAAAACTGACTTCGATACACGAAAAATATAACTAATTATTTGACATCGGAGTTAGGAAATTTTAAACTGTCACTTTTCTCGCGCAACAAGGCGTACTATAAGTGACTCATAGCCTCGCATCTTTTACGTTGACTCGTACTATATACAGATAATCGTTATTGAGGTTATGGTAAACGTCAAGAGAATGAGTTTTTGTTGAATTATTTGCTAAAATATAGGTTATTGTTGTTCTTTTTAGGTAAAATGGGGTCCAAGGATAAGAGTTGGACGACAGGATTGAAAGATTATTTCAAAAGGAATAAGGGGCAAACAGGTAAAACCAAATATATCTGATCTTCTTTTTTCTTGCTAAAGGTCCTTGTATTTAACAGGAAGTTTTGCGGGAAGGGGCGAATATATTTTAAGTGAAGACTTACTGAGAGACTTGAGCAAGAGTTCGCCGATCACCACCAGAACAAAAACTTTAAGGGACCTCACCGATAAAGTGTCGATGAGCAAATTGGAGAACGTAAGTGTCCAAAGGCGGACACCTATTTTTATATTTTTTTATCGATTTTCTTTAACTTAATAAAATTTTGAGATAATGAAGTAACACTCCAAACCAATAATTAAGGATTTCGCATTGCATGACCTGAAAGAATTCTTTATCACTTTCTCTTGCTTAAGTTTCTCATTTTTAATTATAATTGTAGAATGCCGTTGAAAAGCTATGGAGTTCAGTGGAGGACCTGTTTGGAAGAGAGAATTCAACAGAAACTCGGCTGCTGGCATTTGCGTTTCTGCAAAGCCTCATAAAAGGCCAAAGCGACAAATTAAAATTGATGAGAGCTCAGTTCTTTCGTTTCATAAAGCATCATGACCATCCGGAAGATGTTGGCCATCGACTGGAATTGCTAAACACACTGACATGTAACGGCAAAGATATCGTCTATTTTGAGGTGGAAGTGGGAACTTTTTTGTTGAACTGGCTTCCTGATATTTCGAAAGCGGGTAAAATGGAGGAGTATTTGAGAATGATCGACAATGTCATTAAATTCAATGCAGCCTACTTGGATGATGAAGTCATCACGGGTTTTATACAGTGAGTTAAGCCGAAAACTGGAGGCAAACCATCTGTAAACATTTTTACATGGACTGCCGAAATTGTTCAAATATTGAAAAGACTGTCTTGACTGCACACTGCTACATATATTTAATGCACAAAAAACCTCAAAGCTGTGCCGCTTACGTATAGATTTGGGGGGAGGGGGGAGAGCGGGGCATCTTCTAGTTCTGTAAAAAATCATAAATATTATGTATTACTTAACACATAGAACAACATTGTTCTTATGTTAAAACCTGTTTCAATTACAATTTCAAATTATTTTGATATAGTTACCCATCTCGCCCCTACTGAAAATATTTTAGGATGTAATGGTTTACAGCAGGTATACAAACCCTGCCTCCAATAGAGTCGAACTTAATATTGTCAAGTGTATCATGCAATATCGAATTTAGTAGAGGTTCTACGCTTTGGAAAGCCGTCAAAATCGCCAAGTAACGCATTCCAGCAAGGTAAATAATTTTTGAGGTCGCATATTGAAAGAGGGTCCTAATGGGCATCAGAAATGACTTGTTGAAGTTTTGTTGGCGGTTGCACGACTTCACCACAAGAAGAAAAGATGGCGGAATGTTATTTCAAGAATTCGTGTTTTTAAACGTATACTTCTCACTAGAAAATTAACTACGTGCGATATTGATCTGATTTTTTGAATATACATTTTTTTTTACATTTAAAATAATTAATAACTTTTTTACTTATTGATCGATATTGTTAAAAAACAATAGGGTTCTTCCTCTAGCTATCACTAACTTACTGCCCAAATTACAATACTATCAGATTTTTCGTTCTTAAGGTATCCTGCTTACAAGAAACGGTACAGACGGACTGACGGACGGACGAACAGATAGACAGACGGACGGACATTTTGAAAGTTGTTCAGAATTCAATCACCAACACAGTGATATGAAATTTTTTTCTCTACGAGCAATATTACCGGTTTTAGAAATGTGCCGAACGAATACTCTTCGTTTTGTATTTGCGTCAACTGCTCTGTGAAATGTCTTTTTCATTTCTTCTACACGCTTTTAGCCATTTTGATTGACGAATCTTATCTTCTTGCAATATTATAAATATTTTATCTGACCCTTTCACTGTAGTATTCTTACACAATGGTACAATGCAATATTTAAAATAAGTTTTTGTTTCCATTTTAAGTTTACACTTCAAATTGATGGTGATGCTGGTATTTCTACGGCTGATTGAACTATGAAATCAAGCGATCGAGTGCTGGGATCTCCATCGTCGCTTGTAAATTGTAGGGTGTGACATCACGACTACTCTCGCGCTTTCTGAACCTCTTTCAAACGGTTCACTCGTGCGCAAAACTTTAATAATTTATAACAGATTTATTATTGGAAATTAAGGCGTCATATTTTGCATATCTTATTTTTTAGTATGGTAGAACATTTTTATGCAGCAAAAACAAAATGCAAGTTCCCTATTACTATTTCATTGTTCGATCTGGCAAATAGATAAAGGATGATCGTATTCTTCTTTCTATTATGAACTTGAA
The DNA here is from genome assembly GCA_963583905.1 of Stenurella melanura. Lineage (NCBI taxonomy): Eukaryota > Metazoa > Arthropoda > Insecta > Coleoptera > Cerambycidae > Stenurella > Stenurella melanura. Next base: position 122,942,921 of record OY757316.1, on the reverse strand, counting down.
AAGTGTTTTTGAAATTCATGTTGTATATGATTGTCCTTGAAACATAATTATTAACTGACTTTACACACTGAGTAAATTATTAGTACTATATAGAAGGCAGGCAGCTTAAGCCTAACGCAAGAACAAGTTCATGTGGTCAACTTTTATCCAAATGACGCTGTGACTTCCGTGACTGCGACTGCCTTCTAGAATGTCGTGACTGCCTTCTAGACTGCTGCGACTACCAACTAGCCAACTACAAACAGACTGCTTAAAATTTGTACGATTGCCAATGATGGTTTACCCCTCGGTCTTGTTAGTTAACATGACCCCTCCACGAGATCTGTGTTTAATTTCAGGTATATCTGTGTACTGTGCTGTAGCACTAGCAACCACAAAACGGTGATTTCATGCCTCCAGATCATGTCCACAGTTGTGGCTTACAGTAATATGTCGCCCGATTCTCTGCCAAAATTTATTGGCGCGTTATGTCGAACTGTGAACGTAGAAGATTACTGTAACCCCAGTTGGAGAGTAAGCTGACCGATATATGAAAATTAACATTTTTAATTGAGAACAATGGTATCTTGTAGGTGATGAAGAACCTGCTTGGAACTGACATGGGTCATTCGGCTCTCTACACAATGTGTCGCATTCTTCAGGAGCCAGCGTTAAGGTCCGATACTGACCTGTTGAGAGGTGCTGTATTTTATATACATATGGCTTTGTGGGGCTTGACACCCCTTCCCAACCTACATTGTCCGCCTAGTTCTGTATTACCCTCCTTTTTGCAGGTAAATGCATAAAAGTGTCTATTTATTATTATCAAGGGTCCGAAATTTTCAGCGTTAACAGAGTCGGACTTAACTTTATATTTATTTTTTCAAGAAATATAACAATGTTGTGTTTTCACAATTGTGAATTTGTAATAGTAATTTCTCTCTTTATGTTGTCACTATTTATAACATTAACATATACTTTTCGTATCTCTGTAAAGTTATTTTATTGAGTAAAGAAATTTTTTATAACAAATAACGGTCAGTTGGAACTGAGAAAATGTATTGGAAAAGTACTTACCCCGGATGTTTGCCTCTTTGCGGTCAGATTTAGACGACATAAAAAGAAACCAACAGCCAGCTTTAGATAGATATTGTACAGCATAATGGACATTGAATGAAAGATGTAATAAAAAATGTCTTATACGTTTATTTTATTTACATGTATTTATTTGCATGGTATAAAATCATTATTCTTTACAAATTGTCTATAGTCATTTTTTGAAGCCTACAGTTAAATATCCACTTTAATGCTGAAAATGATCATTCTACATCGACATAGAAGTACTTCATGGAAGGAAAAATATTTGGATTGTTCGGTATTACCCAGATTACCCTCCAAAAGTTTGCTAATTGTTGTAATTTCTTCAAATCTGGGGTTTTTCGAGAACGTTTCAATCAATTTTTGGTAAATTTTGAGACCTGCTTCCTCGAGTTTGTCGAACACCAAACTAATTTTTTGCAAAGATTGATGAAGAGTCAGCTCAGAGCATTGTAGATATTCTATGACATTTCCTATAACATTAAAATTAGTGTTTATATATTCAAGTTTTGTCCTTAGCTTTGCTTTTTCAAAAATCTTTTGCGCTTTACATAGCGAAGTAGATTCGCGGGAATCGAACATGTTGATTAAACTAATATTTTCAAAATATTCAGCATAATAAAATGCCACCAGTGGTATCCCCGAACCATGTTCATAGAACTGTGAGATTCTGAAATCACATTGGGAAATAAATCTCTGATTTTTTTCTGCTACTCGATGCAATCCATGTGGCTGCACGTGTAAAATGCACTAAATCAGGATATTTCTCTTGCAACACCTTCCTTGCCTTAATATATTTCACGCTATCAGTGACTAATAAAACATGTTTTTATTACATTGCTCCGAATCCCGCCACAACCACTTAAGCGTGTCTTTTACTGAGGTAATAATCTTGACGTGCATGACACTAAACCTGGTTTCACAGCTTCTTCTTTATCCTAAACCCCATAAAGGGGTATTAATTATTTGGCGGCCTGTTGCATCTTTCGCTTCGTCAATACTCAGACTTATAATATTTATTTTGAAGGTCTTCTCGAATTTTCTCCAGCCTCTAGTCACATTCTTCTTTAAGATAGCATTTCCGAAGATGTGATTCATTTGGAAGCTTAAAATTCGTGTATTTTTTTAATAATTGTCTAAAATGCGGATGGTTGAGCTGGTACCATGAAATGTCGGATGAAATCATGAAATCCATTAAATCCAACTTAAATTCATCCAAGTGTAAGTCATGGAACTGATCAAGTCGCACTTTCTTTTAAAATCAACTATCATTTTCAAGCATCACACCATCAAAATGCAATTCGGGGTAGTTTTTTATTCTTTCACGAGCTAACATGTCGTTAGGTCTTTTAATTCCTGGCATTTTGCGTAATATAAACACAATAAAAACTAAGCAGAAACCGAGGACAATTACTTAGACGAATAACTTCGCTAATGAATTACATGGAATACTAAACTTCAGCAAACTGGTAAAATCCAGCCTACGATTAATAGACAATGGCGGTTGACTCGTATAATTTTACACGCAGATTGATGACGTCATTGAAACTATCACTAAGCAGTAAACACACGGCCACAACATAAATGCTATTTTGGTATTTTGCTATATGTTTTTTAATCGTTTTCTATATTAACTGTGTTTTTGTTATTTAATAATTAGTAGTTTATTTTTCAAATATAAATACTGGTTGTAATAGTATTGTTTTAGTTAAATTCATTTTATTAACTAGTAGGTATGTAAATAATGCGACGCGACAGCTAATTTCACTATGGATTTTATGGATTTATTGGTTTCATAATTAGGTTAACAAATATGTTCCATTATATTTGAACGAAAATTGCTTTATGTTTTATGTGATATTATTTTTCAATGTATTTTAAATATAATTCATTGCATTTTATTTAATGCTGCTGAGTCAGACGCTGTTATCGCTGAAAGATTCCGACCCTTAATTATTATTGTCATTTTGGCGTATCTCATCTACTATGTCTGATACACCTTCGAATTTCTTTAGGCTGTTAAGTGCAAACAAGCAGCAGTTGCATACGAGGTGATTTTGGGACTTCAGCATCTGGTCAACAGCTATGGAGTAGAGTTACAGGAACCAGCATGGTCGATTTTGCTTCAGATTATCTCTTATATAGTAAGAGAAATAGGTAGTATATTTTTTCAAAACTTTGCGATTATTCAAATATTTAAAGTGAATACATTTTCTCGTGTGAGACCTTGAGACAACGATTGTAAATAAAGTTCTTAGTAGAAATAGTCTGAAATTTAATAGTAATAATAATAATAATAATTTTATTAGTCTTTAGAAAATAGTATTTGTTATAGACAGATCAAAGAATAGAAATACTTAAGTTACATAAAGGTAAAATCTGCAACTGTTATCCCATTTGGCACTAACTATACTTCTGGATGATAAATACTCTTTGGAAATGGGTATTGCTGCATTCCCCCATAACAATATAGCATATAGTAGTTGCGAGTGGAACAGAGAGAAATAAGTAGTGACTGCAGCATGTTGATTAACCGTTCCTTTCATTTTCTTAATAGCAAATGCATTTTTAGACAGTTTCCCACTTAGTCTTACATCTTTTTTATTTATTTTAACGTCCTAACTTAATTTAACTTAGTATGTTAATGTGTTTTGCCCATTTTAATGCGATATCAATATGTACCCCAAAAACTTGACATTGGTTTCATAAATCTATTCTAGCTTATCGGTAGACTTGGTCTCAAATGTTAAGTTACTGCTTTATTTTCATTTAGCATTAAATGATTGTGTGCAAACCAAGCTTTAGCACATTGCGGAATGTTGTGTAGTATGACTTAATTATCACTTTCCTTGTCTAGACTTGTAATAAAAATGGTATCATCTGCATACATAACAGCTGTAGTGCTAAAATTATTTATGCTTTGTGGCAGAGCATTAATATAGACAAGAAAAAGTATGGGCCCTAGAACGGAGCCTTGGGGAACTCCTCTTTTAATTTGCAGCAGTTCGCTTCTTTGTCTACCCCAATCCACTAGCTGCTTTCTATTATTTAGAGAAGACCTAAATAGCTCTAAACAGATGTCTCTAATACCATACAAACTTAGTTTGTTTAGTAAAATATTATGGTCAACACTGTGAAACGCAGTTAGGTCTGTAAATATCCCTAAGCATTGGTTTTTATTTTCAAATGCGTTTTTAATAGAGGTTGTTAATGATAAGATTGCATCAGAATATATAACACCCTTTCTAAATCAGAACTGCTAATCTTTTATCACCAGAAGTAGTACTTGAAGTCCGTACGGTCCCTTAAATTACTCTAAAGTAATATTTTAAATACAAAAAAAGTGTCAAGTATATACCTTAAGTTAAAGTAAGTTCTGGTAACGTCTTAGAATATTTTGAATGTAGAAGAAGTACTTTTTGGGTATTCAGTATCAGTATTTTTTAAAATTTTTACACTCGTTTCTCTCTTCTAGACATTACGTCAAACCTGATGCCAAACAAACTCATAGTAGGTCCTTTACATGAGACCTTGAATGCCATAGAAGTCCTTCTAGAAGACGGAAGTTACAACGGTTCAATCAAGCAACTGTTTGATGTCATCGAGGAGTGTTCTGCCGATCGCCCCGAAGCCTCGATCTTAAGACTTATTCTGCATTTGTCACGCAACATCGTCCCCACAGAACACCTGTGGTTGACTAACTTATACAATCTTCTCCATAAATATTTTAAACCGGAAATTAGGACGAATATTCGCTTGAAGGTTTTGGACATATTGGCGAATGTAATTAAACTTAACAGGTAAGTCATAATGCCCTGCGCTGTTTTACAAATTATCTAAATTTTTATCTACAGACTATAAAATTATACAATACGCTCATGATGCCAATAACAGCTGAAAATATCGACGGTCTTAAACGGACACTTGCATGCACAGTTTACTATATGATCATCAAAGTGGTTGAGCAAACACTCATTTATACTTAAGCCGAGACAAAATGCAGTGCAAAGATTTACATACTATTTGAACAATAACTTTCCTATCAAAGTACAAACCACAGACAATGTCGAAATGGCCCTGCTTTCAAACTAGCAAATATGCATATATTCTTAACTACATATCACACTATTTATTGTCAAAATATGAGCTTTGCTAAAATGACGAAGGTCAGGCAGCTCTGGGATCTTGGTTTATGATATTATAAACACTCAACAGTGTCATTAATCTAAGTTATGAATAACAAAGGGCCCAACACTGATCCCTGTGGATCGCTTTTAGCTTATTTGAAATATCTTCTCCAATTCTAGTTTGTTGATATCTGTCTCTAATAAAGACAATATCTTTTTTTGATCTGGTCGTTTTGTTTTAGGAGGCAGTACGAAGACGAGTTGATAGATAGAATAGTGATTCCTCATATGGTTAACGTGATACACAGCACCGACATCATAGTAAGGTCATCGGTAGCAAAGCTATTGATAGACTTGTGTATGGACTGCGAGTCGAAGAAATGCCTAGAACTTCTGGATATCCTAGAAAGGGTACCTAATAGAAAATTGTAATAATTTTAATCTTTGATGAATTAAGTAGTTAGATTTCAACTACCTGCTAGTCTTAACATACCTTTACTTTACGTTATTATGTTTTAAAATTTTTTTAAACATTTGTCTACAATCATGCATGCATTTAAATATTGTGATGTAATGATTCGTTTTGCCAGAAAATTAGCATGTAACATTACATATTCAGCTTGTTCCAAAAGTATGAACATTTCCGCTGTCACGAGTTAATTTTGCGGCAAAGCTAATTTGCATATTTTGTTCTAGTTGCTTTACAGGCCCTTTGAGACCCACCCTCCAGACAATATCCCATCGAACGAATCTGAACACTGTGACATTAAGTGTTTGGTAGCAGGATTGGTAGGAGTTTTTACGTATAAAATACACAAATTGCCGTCGTCTCAAGCAGTTAAAATATATAAGATGCTGGTGAATTTTCTAGAATTGCATTATGGTCGCCCAAAAATATTTGAAAATTGCCCGCAAGTTCGTTATATGGTAAGTTATTTCAAAAAAATCCGGAACATTGCCTCATACTTTAACATTACAGAGGGATCTTGAATGTTGTTTTAGTTTCATTTCCTTAATTAACTATCTCGTATTTTAAGTGTGAATGGAAATTTACAAAATATAACGTTGGCAGCACCTGTGGGCTGCAACGTTTCGCCCTGTAATGCAGGCCATAGCAACTTCTCGCAGTTGAGAACAAAGTGAGTGGTGACCGCATTAATTTATAGAAAATAACACTTAACATTTTAACTGATTCAGTACAAGTAATTTCAAGATCTTCGTTCTCAAAGAGATAAAGTTAATTACCCTCTTCTCGTATTCTAAATAAAATTGAGTTAGACTTCCCTCTTTAATTGCAAACAATTTTTTTTTCTGACCACAGTATACATGTTAAGCTGTATTTTTAAGAGTGTCTAAATCATTATCCACTACTAAGACATTGGTATCATTGGCATAACATGTAGTATGAGTTGTTGGAAAGTTGCTGTTCAAGAATTTTCTAATGTCATTTGCAAAAACTATAAACGACAAAGGTCCTAGATTTGACCCTTGCGGTACACCCTGTTTAATATCACTACTAAGTACTTGTAATATTATTTATTTGAACAATTCATTTTGGTTGCTCAAAAATTGGTCAAATGACCCGTTGTCTATAAATTTTTCCCTCTTACAGATTTTTGACTGCTTTCTGAAAATGAGGGCCGACTCCTTATACCACTTGGGCTACCCAGAAGGTAATCATCTGAAATTCAGCTCCTATTTATGTGTTATATATCGAAGCACCGACAGAGGTCCGTTGGGATCACCACCACCTCAATCTCCAGCCATCACCCAGCAGCCTCCTTGCACAGTGACTTACGTCTCCCTCAGGAGGGCCTTTAAAATTTTCATTACCTGCCTGAAATTGGAAAGAGGTAAGATATATTTGTGCCAATATTTTTCCCATCTCCGATAACAAGTTTATGTATAGAATAAGTATTTGTGGTAAACGTTTGAAAAAGTATATAGAACTAAATTAATTTTATATGAAAAAGATAGGTTTGAATTTTTTACTTGTTGAGATATTGGATGATTAATAATAATAATAATAATAATCAATCTTCTAGACTGGGAAGTTTTGAGCCTGGTTTTACATGAAATGACGAAAGGACTCCAGAATAAGTCCTTGATTCTGTCTAAACACGGCAACAACGAGTTGGATCTGCTCGTAGATGTCCTGTGTGCGATGGCAAGTCTCGTTAACTTCACTGCGTGACATTCGTCGTTCTAATTGTTCTTGTTTTTAGATCACCGACAGATCTCTCAATCTTCCCGAGTCTCTGAACGTGAAAGTGAGCAAACCGGACTTCCACGCTCTCGTTCTGTTAGTTCTAGTCAACTTGGCATCCTACCATAACTATCTGGACCAGATGCACCAACAGAAGATGATTCGTTGCCTGATGAGGTGCACCAACACGACAGGTCCCAGAAGTTCCAAGCATTGCATCTCCGCCCTCACGATATGCACTTTGGTAATGAGAGAGGTCATGGTTAAGCTCTTGCCGGAGGTGTTGTTGAATCTGTCTAAGATATCGGCGACTGTACATATTGCTATTCCTGTTTTGGAGTTCCTATCCAGTGAGTAACTTTTTTTTTGTGATAATAGCATAAGAGAAACATGTTCCGCATTAATGTAAATTCATACTACCACTTCTAAATAAAAATAATTTTAGCACTAACTCAGTTGCCGATGGTGTTTGGCAACTTTGTGGCCGACCAGTACATGGCCGTGTTCGCCATCTCCCTTCCCTACACGAACCCGTTCAAGTACAACCACTACACTGTCTCCTTGGCACACCACGTGATAGCCGTCTGGTTCTTAAAATGTCGCCTACCTTTCAGGAAGGACTTCGTAAAATTCATCACAAACGTAACACACCATTTTTGCTTTATGTAAGTTCTTCTTTTAAATTTGATTATTTGTAGGGTCTACAAACGAACGTCTTGATACCTTTTGAAGAAACGAAGCCTACCATCTTCAATCAAAATCTGAGCGATTTAAACCAGGACAGTTCTGACCGCAAACGCAGCTCCAGCTTGACAGAGCAAGGTTCGAGAGGTAGAGCCACAACTATATCATCTGTCAGGATGGACAAACCAGTGTTACATAGGCCCAGTGCCAGCAAGTCCCTTATCACTTTCTACGAGGAGCTTACCGAGACCTGTATAGACTTGATGGCCAGATACGCGTTCTCGCCTTGTAGCGCTCTACCCAGAAGGCAAGTACATTCATTTGTTTTTTTTTTTATTGATATTGACAATGTTGTATTTACTTTACACACTGGCGACTTTCTTCAACTTTGTTTAATATTAAAGTAACAGGTAGATTGAGGTTATGTGCTTTTATCAAAATAAAACAAATTAATAATAGTAATAATAATTTTATTAGTCTTCAGGAAATATTAGATTTTATAGACAGGTCAAAGAATAGAAACATTTAAGTTATATAAAGACTAAAATGGTAAAATACAATACAATACACACTAGTAAAGGACAGACAGTACAGATAGTGACAAACTTACATAAAATTACTAGCTAGAAAATGTTCCCATTTTGAGCAATCAACTGGTAAAATTTCTGTATATTGTACAAACCATTGTCTCTTAAAATTCACTAAAGTTTAGTTTTAAACTGACTTACTGGAGGATTCGGAAGAGACTAGGCAATGTGTCGAATAAACTAGTACCTATGGAATTATTTTTTTCAAGTTTATAACCATTCTCTTTATTTTCTTAATAGCAAAGACATTTTTAGACAGTTTCCACATACTATGTTAATATGTTCTACCCATATTAAAGTGATGTCAATATGTACCCCCAAAAACTTGACATTGGTTTCATGATTCTGTTCTAGCTTAGCGGTAGACTTAGTCTCAAACGTTAAGTTTACTGTTTTACTTTTATTTAGCACTAATTCATAATGTGCAAACCAAGGTTTAGCATGTTGCAGAATGTTGTGTAGTGTGGCTTATCAACCCTTAATAAACGAGGTATCATTTGTATACATAACAGCTGTAGTGTAAAAATTATTTATGCTTTGTGGCAGATCATTAATGTAGACAAGAAAAAATATTGGTCCTAGAACCGATCCTTGGGGAACTCCTCTTTTAATTTGCAGCAGTTCCCTTCTTGAAACATGTTTGTTCAATTGTAATGTTTGTTTCTTAGAATTAGAACTCCTGTACCTAATTTGAGAATTGAAATGAAGCATTGTCATTAATTGTAATTTCACTTTCATTTAACAGTTTCTTTAAATTCGCTTGTTTGTTAGTAAAAACTTTAATAGTCTCTTATTTAGTTTATTATTATTTTATCTCTGGAATTAAAGGCACACATGCATATTATTGCAGATGGTGTCAGTGTGGGATGTTACTTGAAAAACCGTGACAGCATTTTTAAATTCCATGGTATCTCCATTCTGTGTCTGCTTATTAGTAATAAATCGTTTCGTAAGTCTAAAATACGTGTCATTTCTGCTTACCTTACACCCTCCAACATTCCAGGCTGCCGGTAGCTGAATTCCTCCTCAACGGCGGCCAAAGCATGTGTTGGTTGGTCGGCAACAAACTAGTCACAGTCACAACCAGCGGCTGCTCCCAGAAGGTGCTGAAGCACGGCTTGTGCGACAAATGCTGGACTCTGTGCAACACCCAGAACGAGAGCAGGAAGGCGAAGAACGTCCGCAGTGGCAGTAATGAGAACGAGGAGATTGGCTGGGCCTCCAGGCAGAACTCTAACGAAAAATCCAACACCAACACCTCGGTTAGTTCGCCGACCGATGAGGGTAAGAAGGTGGGCGATAAACTGGAGATGGTTACTTCGAAACTACAGCAGCTGGCCAGTGTCGACAGGCATGAAAAGGAGACTTGCGCGTGTTGGTGTCAAGGGTGGGCGGAGATTTATGTTAGAAGACCTACAGGTATGTCGAGAGAACGTACTTTGTTCAAACTTGAGTTAATTTTGACACATGGTTTAGCGTTTTTAATTTAAGATAAGATGCCAACCACTTTAACCACAATGACTACTTGTGGTTTACCGTTTGTTTTAGGCGATATGTCTTGGGTTATGAGAATCCAAAATCAAATATCGTACACTCATTCCATGTACGATTTTCCGCTGAATGAGATCTCCACTCTGTTCATGCCCTCGTTGTATCCGGAATCCAGACCGCTCCTGAGGAGGCAAGGTACGTCCGAAGAACACCCCAATCAGAACGAGGAGAAAGGCGTTGTTGATACAGCCTCTAGCCTGCCAGGTAAACATGAAATTTTTAAGTGGTTCATTTATTTATGTCAAATTAACTACTCGAAATTTAGAGATTTGTTATTTTCGATCAATGAAATGTTATTTTGAAGTCGCTTAAATTGCAATAATTTTGACTTCAGTCAGGAATAAAAATTTTAAATACTTAAAACATAAAGACACAAGATATAGAATGGTTTACACACGACTTATGGAAACTATATAATTTTATCAATATATGTTACACATTAGCGCCCCCTAGGTGTGGGTAGCATGAATTAGTAAGGGATTTTATTCATTAGCATGACTCCACAGTCTAACCGCATTCTTTAGAAAACATGAGATGGAGTTTCAACTACCATGGCAGAGATGGCTCTGGATGTATACTTTTGTATAATTAAATTAGGGTTTCTAAGAAAACGGATTGAGACTTCGCTGGATTGTTCCAGATACCTGTACGAGAAGGTTATAGAAAATCAATCTCTGTATATGTATCCCAGATTAAAGTCATCTTAGTTATTAATTGCTTCAACTTTATTGTCAAAAGTGTGTGCGGCAAAGGTAAAAGTTGAATTAGTAATAAAACCATAACTTATCATTTTTAGGTTCTCCGAAAAACTCTCCATCTCGCCAGAACTCTCGAGACAGCATGGAAGAAGATATGGAGTATATCTATGATGACGGCACGAAGTCTAGGAACCCCGTGCGTAGGTCAAATTCCAGTCCAGAAATGTCGGCTAGCTGGAAGAATCCGTTCCTCCATCAAAAGGCGGTGATGGAAGGAGAAGAGAACAAAAGTGTGGAGGAAGATAACGTGAAGAAGAATAAAATGTACTCGAAGGATATGCGAGTCAGTTGCGAGGCCATACCTGAGGAGATTGCTGGAGCAGGTAAAATAATAGTTCTAGATAATAATAATAATTTATTTATTTACGGGTCTAAGCCCATTTCCAAAATACAGTTTAAAATAGTGCATATAAAACAGTTTGTTAATTGCAACAGGAAGGTTGTTGATTTGGTGAAAAAATTAAGATAATTGCCATATAATTGCTAGTCTGGAGGACCTAGAACCAAACGAATTAAATCTATAAGAATTTTAAACACATCAAGCATATTCTAAGTGTGGCTTTGCAAATAAAAAATTAGTAAAATTGCATGAAGTTCGTTTAATGAAACCCAGCATTTTCAGTGAGTTGGTAACAGTTTGAGAAATGTGGGATGTGAAGGTTAATGATGGGTCTAGTTTTACACCCCGGTCTTTAATAGCAGAAACACCATCAAGGAGTATGTTGTTATTATAGTAAACATAGTAAAGAGGATCCCTGTTATGATAGAGGGACATAGTATGACATTTGATTGCATTAAGTTCTATATCATTATGGTGACTTCTTGTACTAAGAGTATTTAAATTTGTTTATAATTTGTAACAATATTTAGTGGTGGTTATTTTAGGAACCAATTGAAGATCGTCATCGAATAAGAGGAAACTACCATTAGTAGGATATCATTGATGAATGCATTAAAAAGCAAGGGTCCCAAATCGGTGCCTTGTGGTACACCTGACAGAACTTTAATTTGTTTCGATCTGAAATTATTGACTTGATCGAGTAAATAGTTTTCAACCAATTAAAAAAAAAAACATTAAATATCTGTTAAGATCATTTAATATAGTTTAGATACTTTGATGACAATATTTTAGAGTATCTAGACAGGATACCTGGAGATTGGTTTCTTTAAGATGACATTTACTCTCCTTTATATATAGAATTCAGACTCTGTGTTTTATTCCAGGTACAACACCGCCATCTAGTGACCCCCTACAGCCTATAAAATGCTACCAGTCTGGGGTTTTCACCTCCTCCCACCATCCTCTTCTCAGTTGCCACAGCTACCCAGGGTCCTCTCCGCCCCACGATCCCAATATAGCTCCAAAAGCCTACCAGACGGTTCCGCCATCTCCAAATGTGGTTTCTGTCGGCGGTTCGCAGCCAGAATTTCCCAAACGACCCAGTAACCTGCCCAACATGAGTAGTTTGGTACCACTGAGTAGTAAGCCGCCCCAAAGCCCCACGCAGACGTCTCCTAGATTGCCGAGGCACTTCGGCGGGAAGGACAGAGAAGGTAACGGAAAAATATGTAGAAAAGTAGTTCAAATGTCTGAAAGTCGGCCACTATTATTTTGGTTAATTTTCTGATAGTTCATCTATTCTGATACTTTTGTGCCCTCTTATGTCATTTACTTTGTCAAAAGAAAAAGAAAATATTCCTATATACCCACAGAGAAACAAGCATACATAGAGTTACAGGCACATGTTTCAGAGTTCTTGCTCCTTATCCAGCCTATAGCTTAAATGTTGGAAACAAAAAACATTTCCTTTGTAATATGTCTTGTATATGTCTTATATATTTATGTTGTTTCACAGGTCACGAAATTCAGAAGAGTTCATCCTCCTCAATAATAGAGAAAAACACGTCCAATATGAGTCTAAACCTGGCAAGAGAGAGAGCGAAGGAACGTAAAAACAGCGGCAGCGTCGAACGCCTCAGCTCCCTCGAATCCGATCAAGCGCAGAAACGAGACCGAGGTTACACCATATCCGTGATGAGTCCGGCTACCCGTAAGCCACGTTCCGAACACGTCCGACAACCCACCAGATCCAAGGAGGTACCCAGGAGTGGTATCAACCCGAGCTTCGTCTTTTTGCAACTGTACCACGCAGCTTACTTCGGACATAAATCCGAAAGACCACTTATCGTCGGACCCAGTGAGGTAGTACAGAGGGCAGTGAAGGTCTTGGATCGCATAGCGCCATATGAAACCCACAAAATAGGCGTCCTCTGTGTAAGGGAAGGTCAGATTAATTCTGAAGTGGAGATTCTGAAAAATCGGTTTGGCTCTTTGCGGTACGTCGATTTCTTGCAAAACTTGGGCACTTTGGTGAAGTTATCCGACGTTGATCCACAAGTTAGTAGCTAGTGTTTTTAAAGTTCTTAAACAATTTATGCTTTTTTATGCTTTCAGGTATTTTTCCTCGGTGGTTTGGACCAAAGTGGACAGGACGGGAAGTTCGCGTACATTTGGCAAGATGACGTGGTGAGAGTAACGTTCCATGTCGCTACCATGATGCCAAACAAGGAACAGGACGCCAGTTGTAACAATAAGAAGATGCATGTTGGAAATAATTATGTCACCATTGTTTATAATGAAAGCGGGGAGGAGTTCAATATGAATACGATAAAGGTAACAATTCGAGAGTAATTCACTACCTCGAAATGTGATAATAATTTTATTTTACTTTTCATAGGAATTATTTATTTTTACTTTGCAAAGCATTCTCAAAAACTAACATCAAATTTTAATTTCTTAATAAACGTCTCACTTTAGTGGTATTATTTGCTTTGTAAATAATTGTAGAATTTTTGAATATCTGTGTTTGTATTTTTTTTTTCAGAGCCAGTTCAATTTCGCCTCTATTATTATTCAACCTCTTGATCACAATACAAATCGTGTTGTGGTCAAGGTTAAAGATGAACTTGCCGATTTGGTCGGCATTAGAGAACCGAAAATCGTGTCGGATCAGAATGTCTCTATACTAGCTCGACAACTAGCATTACATGCCAATGTAAGTATAATGAACTATATTATATAGTTTTAACTCACATATTTATTTCATGTAGAAAAGTAGTTCAAATGTATTGAGGTTGAATGTAGACCTTAATGATTAGTTTGTGCACAAGTAGTTCAAATGTACCAAAGTCCGAAAGTAGGCTACATTTGTTTCGGTTAACCGTGTTTTAAATCAGTTGCTACTTTATGCGAACAAGTAGTTCAAATGTACCAAGAGTGAAAGTAGGCAACGTTATTTTGTTTAATCAATGCTTTAATGCCATTTTATTACGAATGTCATAAAGTAAACTGGACTTCATACTTGAGCTGCATATATTGACACCCTTATGCTGGTCGCCATGATAGGTCGTTAAGACAAAACTATTGGTCCGTACTTTAGAATTCCTGGCCTGAATTAAAATATTTTCAATAATCATCAATAAAGTGAATGTTCAGAAAATTAGAGACAAACTAGCATTAAAATATTTTGTATGCTAAGTTGAATTTTTTTTACTCGTTAAATAAAATTAAAATTTTAATTCATCCACATGACAAACGTTTATCTCTAATTTCATTTATAATGTATTATAATTGACAAGTCTAAATGATAATACACTCGTACTTGTTACGTTAAAACAATAGTAGCATTTTCTTTGATAACAGCATTCTGCTAAATTATCAATATAGATTATCACTTGTGAAAGAAAATACTCCTAAGTAGTTCAAATGAACCAAGACTATAAGTAGATATTTTACGTATATGTTTAATTGATTTGATTTCTGAGTTCATAGTTCAAATGTACCATGTTTTTTAATTCTATTGTTATTTTATTCATGCTGGAAGTCTTAATATTTTTATCTTCAGTTGGCGTCTTTGGTGCTGTGCTCCTTAAAAAGTCGTTCAAGTGACCCATACGCCTCCAACTGGTTGGAAAGACTGAGAAAAATCAAGAACATAAGGAATAAAATAATCCAAGAACAGAAGAACGAAGAGTGTATCTACTTGGCTGAGGATCCCAGCGCGAAGAATAAGAAGCACATGGAAGATTTTACAGATTATGCATAAGTTATAATGGTCAAAGCTAGTAACTAATTGAGGCAACATATATTCTTAAAAAAGTTAGCTGATTTAATATTACTTAGTAACAAATGTAGCCGGTTTGATAGTCTTATCAATCGATTGTGATCTAAAGTTTTTATTAATATATATTTTTTGATAGTGAATATAATTAATGCAATTGTATATTCATACTGTATTTGTAATTATAATTTCTTCATTAAATGCGCTTTATGGAATTGGAGTTTGGTTATTGATTGATTAATATGAAAATATTGGAAACTATACTCTTGGGCGGAGAGCTGGCTAGGGAAATTAAAAATGATAAGGTGCAGTGGAAATTCTTATGTAAAAACCCTCCTTACTAGCCGAAAAGTACATAGCTCTGCAGCAAGAAATCCATTCCGGGGAGGGAAGTGTGGGCGGGTGGTGAAACGCGTTAATTGTTAATTAAAATAAAATCTTTGAGTGCAGCTCTGAAAATTTGGGTGGTTATAGTTTTTTAACTATAGAAATAAATAAATGTGATGTAATTTTAGGATAGGAAATATCAGCCAAAACAAATTTAAAAAATGCACCCATACAGGAACCGAAGAAATCTGCTGTGAATGTCGTCGCTTAAGGCGATGCGGGTGGACTTGAAATTTCAATTAATCTTGTCGGAAAAAGCAAAACATGAAATTTTTAATGTTTATAACTAAATAAATACATCAGCAGAAAGGCTTCCTAATGTCGATATCGAAAGATCGAAATTGGCATTTTCACGGCATCGTTAATAATTGCATGGGCAAAATCAAAAATTCGAGCCAACAAAAGTGAAAGAAATATAGCATTTTTTTACGTTTCGCGAATTTGATTTGTATTTTGTTCCATTAATGTCACTGGTATGTTAATGGTTCTAGTTGGGGTGCGGTCGACAGCGCACGTGCTTTTCAATGTTCCCGGGGAAGAATCAGTTAAAACTCCATTAAACTCCTTAAATTTAAGTCAGCGGTAGATTTAAAAAATTCTGCGTAAAATGAGGTGTAGTGATGGAGGAGCAAAGCACGCATCGAATTAATAATAATAATTGAAAATTAGTGAAACGCGTTTGCTAATGGTCCCTAAAATAAAAGTAAACAGAAAAGTGTCGGTATTAGTGCACTAGAGCTGGAAGGTCGTAAAATTTATAATACCTGTGATCGTCCCTTATCTTCAAGTGTATGAAAAGCAACATGGGCAATATAAACAGCCAGCCAGATATGAATGAAGGGAGATAAGTTTTTGTTTATTTGTTTATTGTAGCATTAGCATTGGTTTATTTATTTATGTCTTTATTAAATTTTAAACAAGAAATTGAGATTAAGCTTGAAAAGTTATTAAATATAATATACAGGTGATGAAATGGAAAAACTGCCCGAAATTGAAACGATTGTTCCAAGGAAATGATATACAGGGTGAGCAAACTATCCCTTCGGGCATCTTTTCTCATAACGCGCAAAAAAAGATTGTCACCGCGAGATAGGGGCCTACCCAGCAACTCCACCGTAAACGAATATTTACCTGTGGAGCAATTAATAAATAAAACAAAAAAAAAACAAAAATAAAATAAAAACTAAAAGCTGTCAGATTTAGAAACAGAAGAAACAGAAAACTTGGAAGAAGAAAAATAAGGAGATGACGATAGATGGAAACTCAAAAGAAGCATGGAAATTGAGAAGAAGCATTTCGCAAAAACCTGCATACCCCAGCCGATGATGACAAATGGAAACTTAATGGAAGCATGGAAACTTGAAAGAAGCATCTCACAAACACCTCTACTTCCCATTCCTATATTCCCACCCCATGCGTCATGCGGCTCTCTCTGCTGACAACAAGCATGTCCAATGTCCAAACCGGCATATGCAGCCGGTTTGGCGCTATATAAAAGATCCGAGATTTGGTTCCGACATGCGGTTTGGCAGTCTGTTGGGCGACTGGGCGTGTTCGATGGATGACCAAGCTGCACGTTGGAACGAACCTCCACGGACGCCCGGAATCAGCACCAATGCCCACCTTACGCTGGAAAATCAATCAATTAATGTCATTGGTACATTAATAACCGGATAACCCAGAAGAATAGGGAAATCTTAAATATGAAAATAAAATCGCCAGAACTGCACCTTCACCAATGTCAACTTTTAATAATATGAACAATTTTCTTACAACTTCACCGACTTCTGGCAACGTTTAATCCCCGAGCTAGACTTCTGGCAATAATTTTACGCAATTTCTACAGTTAAAAACTATAACGACTATACAAAATTTCAGAGCAACAAGATTCTATTTTGATTAGAAATTAACGCTATTGACCGCCCACCCGCCAGAAGTGGCTGCAGAGCTATGTAATCTTCAGCTAGTAATGAGGGTTTTTACATAAAAATTTTCACTGCACCTTATCGTTTTTAATTTCTTTAGCCAGCTCTTAGGCTATCTCTGCCTAGGGAAAGACAGAGAGTAATAAATCACTCGGAGAAAAATCAATCATACTACTATTTCTCTTTACATTTGCATTTGCATAACTCATGAGAGGCATCAACTGAGAGACCACAAGGCCTAAACATGGACAGATCACCAGAGATTGAACCAAAGTAGGTAGAAATGTAGTAGGGGCGTTTCCAGAAAACTCGGAAAGTACAACTCATCAGTATAATATAATATATAATAGAAGGAAATTACTGATAAGCACCATGACTACGTTTTTACAGGATTTGCATTTATGAAGAGATTTCATTACTCATTTTCCAAATAGACTTTAACAATTTAACACACACTGGCAATTTTGGAAGAGTGGAACCTCCTCCTACCGAAATAATATTTAAAAAACGTGAAATACACACCACTTGAAGCGAGACTCGCCAACCATGTTGGCATCATCAGGAGTTGGTTCAGACTGAAATCAGTTTATTCAATACATACTCATAAACGAATAGATTGGTGAAGGTTGTCATATAATAATAAGCTATATTTCAATAAAAAAACATTCTACAGTCGTCACCTGCCATTATCTATTATATACTAAATTAAAAAAATAAGACAGATTATTAATTATTAATACATTCCAAGTTTGCGTTTGAGTCATTTTTCCACATTAAGTGAGTGTTGATAGCGTTAGACAACCAACATTACACGAGGCCGAAATGTTGGCCGCTTAACTTTACAATATACCGGAACGATTTATGGGGCCATCTAGAATAATATATACAAATTTGTCGCATAAAACGTGCTAGACAACCTACATTACTGTCCGTCGTAATGTTGGTGGCCTACTCACTACTCCCCAGTCAGCTTTTAAATTAAAAAAAATCTGGGATTTAATAACAATGAAACAAATATTTACTATATTACTATTACTATATATGATTATTCAGAAGATGACTCAATTAAATTTTTTCAGCTGGTATTGGGAGAATATCTCCACACAATGAACTGTTTATGATTTTTTGACAGGATTTTTCTGAATGCCCAAGCCCAGACACAAGTATTCGAATTCTAAATATCACCTTCGGAGATAAGTGTTAAAAGCAACAAATATTCGCATAATTCAAATCAATTCTTTGTGCGTATGCAAAGTATATTAAACATATTTACAGAACCATAAAACAAGGATTATACCTTACTAATTTCTGAAAATTGCCGTACGAGTACACGTGTAAATAAAATATTGTACCCAATGAAATGCTACCACATTCATGCTTTTCCAATGTTAAAGGTTAAAAAAGCCATATAAATAAAGTGGATTATGAAATAATTTAACTACAGCATATATTAAAATCGGATCGGAAACAAAATGAAGACAGGCGATTGGTTAATATGAACACTTCCTCATCGGCTATTGGCTAATAATTCCTTCAGCAAAGCCGAAACGACATGCTGGAGCTGTACATATCAAAATAATTGTTATTCTGTGACTATATTCCTCTGTAAGAACTCTTCCCTTATCTATTTATTCTTACTTATCAGTTATCAGTCACTCTAACAAACTAGGCACTAAACGTATTCGCCCGCGTATTAAAAATGCACCTTTTAAACAAAACCTTTATTATTTTAGTGTTACTTTTCTGTGTAAGAGTGCATTCAGAGACTGAGGAAGATCATGGAGTAAAATATGCGAATAGGTGTGAAGGTAAATAAATACATTAAAAATGATAAACAAAATTTTGGAGGTTATGTTATTGTCACTTTTGTTTACTCTCTGTGTACTGTTTTTAAACATTAATCCTCGGGACCACAATCTCATTCCTCCCAACCTGTACACCTACGTATCTATTGATCAGTTAAATGATAAATTAAACTTTTATATTGTTTTAGTATGTAAAGTTTTGGCAAACGAGCTCCAGGACCGCCTTGAAGAGACTGGTAAAACGAGTGCTGTTATAGAGACCGGTTATGCCGTGGATGATGTAAAGCCGAAGAAGAAAAAGGAATACAAAAAATCAGAATTGCGCTTAGTCGAATCTCTCGAAGGCGTTTGCGACAGGATTTTGCAGTACAACATCCACAAAGAGAGAGAAGATAGTACGAGATTTGCCAAAGGAATGAGTCAGACGTTTCAAACTCTCCATGGATTGGTTGATAAGGGGGTTAAAGTTGAACTTGGGATTCCGTATGAACTTTGGGACAAGCCAAGTGCCGAGATCACACATATGAAAACCCAGGTAAATGCTATGATGTTGTATCATTACCACCATTACAGACAGAGATAGGCACTATTTTCAATAACCTATAAAGTTAAACCATGCAGTATTAATATTGAAGCTATAGGATGTCTCTCCATTATATTTGCAAATTTCCATTTACACTTAAAATACAGGATAGTTAATTTGGGAATGTGTCCAAGTTAAGAGGGTATTTATACTACAGAAAGTATGCTGTAAGAATGATCGCTGGACTAAATTATCGCCAGTCATCCGTGCTGCTTTGAAAAATTTAAAGATTCCAAAGTACATTTATCAAAAAAAAAAAAAAAAAATTCATTGCACTGGGTGTAAATTTTATAATGCTTTAAATTCTGAAATCAAAAACTTCTCTAGTGTTAGTACATTTAAATCTAAATTAAAAATATATTTGCTGTAAAAGAGCTGTTATACCATACAGGAATTTTTTTGAAAACAAATTAATTTCAGCTTTTGACATATATTTCTTATTAAATTACATTGATATATTTTGTTTGTGATTTTCTATTGTTGTATACATGTCCATTGGGGTGGAACGAAAAACAAGATTTTTTCGAGAATTATTACCACATAGTTATCAAAAGGTGCATGTTGAGTATTACATATAATATCTTAAAATTTGTATTTTCCATTTCTTGCATAAACTAATTTAATTGCAGTGTTTATTATTGTACTTAAGATTTAATTTACCTACTTCTACGAAGGGTCTCCTTTCGAATTAAAATTATTGTAGACAAACTTTTATTTATTGCCTGGGTTCTTAGTATGGGTAATTAGGAAGGGCTAGCCTTGCAAAACTGTAAAATTAGAATTCATTCTAACAACCATTATGTTATTTTTATTTAAGTGTTTGTAAATATATTTGTTAAGTTGAAGCTTTGCCGTTTTACATAAATCAGTCCATGGTCCTTCGCAATTACATTAAAAAGTAGTAAAGTGTTTATACATTTTACAAGGGGTTAAGCAACCTAATAACCCCAACAAATTTTTTAACTATTAAATGATTAGAAACAATAGTTATATGATATATAAACTAAAAAAAA
Source organism: Stenurella melanura (assembly GCA_963583905.1). Classification (NCBI taxonomy): domain Eukaryota; kingdom Metazoa; phylum Arthropoda; class Insecta; order Coleoptera; family Cerambycidae; genus Stenurella; species Stenurella melanura. The sequence goes on along the minus strand of OY757316.1, from coordinate 122,922,097 downwards.
AAAAAATTTGAACTAAATTTTTAAGATATTTGGGTCTCTTTTTTATTTTTAGGAAACAATAAAAAATTGGCCAAAATTCGGCTAATTTCAACATGCTGGTAAAATTGTAAATGTGAATATTTCCATATGTCCAGCTTTCTTTTTTATAATGGGCACTTTTTTTATATCTTCAACGGTTAACGAGTTATCAGTAAAATGAAGCTTCTTTCACTGAAGGGGTGGTTTTCTTGGGGGGAGGGGGGGGGATCAGTAAAATAACACATCTTTCACTGAAGGGGTGGTTTTCTTTGCGGCTCCCCCAGAACTGATTTTTGTGGTTTTGTGATGTACAATCCCTCCACTAACAGTTACTGAAGGAAAATCTCAGATAAGATTTTTTGTTATGGAAATCTTTATAATTTTTGGACTATTATTGCAGTGTATTTTATATATTATTTAAATGGAAGAAATAAAATTTATTATTATTATTATTATTGTGAAAATGAAGAGTATATTTATTGTATTTGATCGGCACAATATTAATAAATTTGATTTTAATATTTTGTTGTAGTGCGAAACATTGCTAGAAGAGAACGAGCATGACATCGAGGACTGGTATTTCCATCACCAAGGCAAGGAGTCATTAAAGAAATATCTATGTGAAGATCGAGCATTGAAAAACGAAAACTCAAAGTGTCTATATGAACAGCTGAAAGGCGACACGGGAAATAAGAAGCCAAAGAAAGAAGAACTGTGATTTATTTTGTAGTGGTTATTGTGATTTAAATAGTGTGGACTCTCTGTTTGTATATTTTGAAATGATTTAATACGGCGGATAGAATCTCTTCAAGTTTATTTATATCAATAATAATAGAGGACAATCTGTGCATCGTATGTAGGACTATAATTGCTAGTCTGGGCGAACAAGGCTGTAATTCGTTGTTTGTCTTTATTCGCAGTGCAACATTTTTGCATACGTCCAACATTTCCAATATATCTGGACCTTTTATATTATTTTAAAGTTAAAAGATCAATAAAATGAAAAAACTAAAAAAATGTTTTATTTAAAAAATTGTTTTGATCAGAACCTGTATCTCCTAGTGCAATTCCAGAAATGTAATTTGTTTTTTGAATTGCATCGTGCGAGTCGAAGCCACCTAACGCTATTGCTGTCATATATGCATCAAATTAGGTAGTAAGCGTTCAGTATTGCGAGAGCGGTCGAGTGGATAAACTGCAAATGGCGTGATTATTCACGGCTGCAAATGTTTCGATTTTGTTTATCAAATCAAATCCATTATTGCTTTGTTTGCCATATTCATAAGAGATGAGGTTCGTCACATAAGGATGGAATACCACCAAGAGTAGGGGAAAGGGGGATACTTGATCACAGTGTTGTTAAATTCAAAAAGTTGGAAAAACGGTTTGTATGATTGGAACTAAATCAGATACATTGGAAACTTAGTAGTTATATATTTGATTATTATACTCTTAGGAAGTACAAAAGGAATGCATTCGATGGGCACATTTCTAAAACTGGTAATATTGGAGGTAGAGAAAAAATTCATCACTGTGTTTGTGATCGAATTCAACCATTTCTCAATTATCTTGAAAATACTTCCCTAAATACACTTTGAAAGCGGTTTGAGTGCTCGCGAATAATTAAACTGCCTGTGAACACTTTCTAAGACTACTAAACATTGATCCTTTTGATGACATGCTCGAAGCACTAAGCACCAATTTTAAAATATACTTGTAAGCACTGTGTTTTAGGGCAGCTCAGAACTTAGATTTAGAGAAATAATGGCCGGGTGTAATATTCCGTGGAATAAACTGCCGTTTATGGAACTCTTGCAAAATGTGCAAGTGGGAATATCAAAAAGTTTGCGTTCCGCCAGAATCCACGAAAAGGATAAACTTAATTGCACCGTTATAGGAGTATATTAAAAAGGAAATTTTGTCACAACTTAAAGACCAATATGTATAAGTTAAGGTAAAACGACTAACGCTACGAATGAAAAGGTAGTTAATGGATTGCTCGCTGACACGGAAGAAAATTTTGCAATGAGAGCACATTTCATAGCGTCTAAAGTAGGAAAGTAAGTACTTTTCGTCACCCGACATACATTATCTTTAACACATACATACTTAAAATTTGCCGCTACCACATCTGTGGATGTTAGAAGATCGTGTTCAGAGAATTCTAGGATTTTTGAGAAATGTAAAAATTTCAAGTACCTCTTATTATTGTGCCACCAAGAATGATTAGTTTTGGTGTCCTAAATGTTGCAATACGTATACTCCACCAAGGTTTAGTGAAGGCATGGAAACAAAATAATTCTGCTTACATAAACTATATTAAACAATGAGGAATTTACATAATATTCATTTACTAGCATTGGCTGCTTCCTGTTCCCTTTGAGCTTTCGTCTTCCTTATTGGTTTGACTTTACCCCTTAGTGCTCGCATTCTTGTCATCTCGTCTTGGAAGTCTGCATGCTCATCCCTATACAGACCGTAATACCTCAACTTTAACATCAATTGTCCAGTTTCAATATGCCTGGGATAATAGGCATAAATTCTTCGTCTTAAATTTACCGGTTCTTCACTGAAAAGCTTCACAACTTTCATTGACTTCGAATTTGTGGGACGAGCTACTTCGCCAAATATCCTGTTGCTTAATCTGTTCATTCTTCGAGCATATTCAGTGGTTCGTTTAGCCAAATCTACGTATTTAGCGTAATTGCTCATTTTTGAAAAATGTCACGAACATTGAGGTTAGGTTGCACGTTGGAGTTGGAAACAGTGCTGCCAATAACAAATTGTAAAATATTTGGTAGTTTGCCTTGAATTCTACGTTTTCTAGAAATGTTCAGTAGTTCGCTCTGAATTCAGGATTCTCTGAATTCTACTTCTTATTCACTGTGATCCTCTGTCACGAGTCGAACGGACTTAAACATACGAAATTACACACTTTTTTGTCTTTTCGATTCTTTTCCTGTCAGAAATACTGAACGAGTTCAGTAGTCAGAAAATAAAAAAGTTAGAAAACTGTCGAACTGGTTTCGGAACGCTATGCACCCTTTACATCATAGATGTCAGTCAAATCGCCCATTCTCTTTTAAAGATTTACAAATAGGTATTTGCTAAGGTGGATAAAACATTAATGAGTTTGCGTTAATATAATAAATAGACAGTTGAGCTATGTTTATATGATGTCATTATAAATGTATATTTAATTGTATAATTATTTATCATATATACTAAAAGATGTCGCGCACTGTCTAGATTAGTTCATCTGAGCAGTAGTTCAAATGCAAACATAAATAATACGCTAGGTTAGCTTCGTTTGCTAAGATACTGCGACATCAGTTTTTAATAAAATTTTCGTATTTTTGTTTGCATACCGGGAAAAATGAGTGACACAACCCGAAATCACGATGATATGTTATTTCAAATGTTAAAAGAATGTAAAACATTACCAAACTTCTTCGATGAAGTTTTTGGATTCTTGCAGAGAAGGTATTTATCAACAATAACATTATTTAAATGTAAATAATACTATTTTTGTAGGACTGATTTCTATCACGTTGCCAATGAACCTAACGCAGCTGTGGGATTACCAGAAGGCTTAGCTGAGAAACTGGTTAGACATACGTTTTATAAATGGAAACCCAAACCGTCACACACTATATACGCTGACACAGATATTCCTACTACTGCAGAGGAAATTGTCACTGCAAACTGTGAAGAAATTGTCGAAGTGACGTCAACCACTGAGGATTTAAACTTGACTGGTAATGAAATTAATGAGTTTGAATTTACCAAGTCTGAATTTTATAATGGAGCTAAATATGACAATTACTGTTGGTCTCAAACGATTTTAGAAGTTCATATAACTGTAAAAATTCCAGAAAACATAACTAAGAAAGATCTGGACATTGTAATACTCCCAAATAGGATTTCAGTCAAAGTAAAAGACGAATATGTCCTGCTTGAAGGCGAATTATGTCAAAAATGCAAGGCCAACGAGGCTATTTGGTCTCTAGATGGGAGAAAATTAGAAATACATATCGATAAGTGTCAGGATATGTGGTGGAATTGCTTAATTAAAACTGAGCCTGAGTTGGACATTTCTAAAATAGATTGCACAAGACCATATGAGGAATTGCCGGAGGAAGCTCAAGCTAAAATCGAGGAGTTACAGTGGAACCAGGAAAGAAAGAGGTTAGGTTTGCCGACGTCCGAAGAAATGGCTCTGCAGGAAAAGTTGAAGAAAGGTTGGAATGCTGAAGGGTCTCCTTTTAGTGGGCCTTATGATCCCAACGCTATAGTTACCACTTAGTTTTTTTTTGGAAAATTGTCCTTTTTATTGTTTAATATATTTATTTAATATATGACTTGTTGATAATGTGTTTTTGGAGACAATGGATGAATGAATTAAGTGGGAGTGTTAATGGTTCAACATTCATGACACTTTTATAGATGAAGCGGCGACCGCTCACACAAATCGGTAGTACAAGAACCATGTGGCGGCATTTTTTTAATACCATAGTCGAAAGTGCAAAAAAAAAACCTAGATGATTCCCGGTTGCAAATTTTTTTTCTTCATCTACGTAAACAGATGCCAGAGTCATACTTATATAGGGAGATGGTGAGAGGTATGTAGTTAAAATTGGTGTGTGACCCTCTATCCCGCTCTGAACCCCCGGCGGACCAACATGAAGGGATTGACTTACGTCATTTGATGTCAGAAATTTTTTTATTCAATTTAAAAGTTCAAATAATTCTCTATCCAACTTCATTAGTCTGTCATCTTTAAAATGGTTGTGATTGTGACTAGAGCTCGGGATTTTTATCTCGGTGTCTTCAAAATCAGAGTTGGCTCTGCCAGCGCGGAAAGATTTTTATGCAGGTATGACACAATATAATCTTGTACTTGTTTTAGGGAACTCCATAATATCCAAAGTTAATATGATCAGTTTATTATAAAGACTCACTCGAAGAGGAGGTATTGGGGGATGTAACATTGAACAAACATTATCTAGTTTCGATTACGGTATGTTACATCCATCTATCACTTCCACTAAATCTAAATTAAAATTAAGTTGACTGTCATTATCACTAGAGCTACTAGAGCTCATATGCTTTTGTGAGGAAATATGTCTATTAACATTTGTTCTAGATGTCAAAGAAATTGTTTTGTTGAAACTACTACAGTAAAGATCTGTTTCATCAAATTGCAGTTCTGCGAAATCCACAAGTATACTGCAGCCTGAGAAGCAGTAGACATTCTTGTATATCGCCGACTTTGTATAATTTCACTCTAGGTTTGTACATACATATGGCTAGAAATGGTTTGCGAAACTGTGTAACTGCGATCTTGGATGGTCTACCCTTTCCCTTTATTAAATGTTGACGTAAATGCCAAGAAATGCCATGGTATACCTAAGTAAAAACGGATTTTCTCAGCAATATTTCACAATCTTGGCGACGTCGTCTAATTAAAGGAGATAATAAAACTGCATTAGTAAAGAACATATAAAAGTACAGCCGTACACTGACATCTAATATTGACACTCAGTCAGGATCGAATGCATTAACATTTTAAAATGAAATAAAATTTACTTTATCACGTTTGCATTTGTGATGCACACGATACATGGCAGTTTCATGCCATTAATTCTTAACTTTGTTTGTTATGTATGATTTAATATTACATAAAAATGGTTTATTTTATTGGGAAAAATATGTTATGTTGCCAGCAGTTAATTGGGTTTTATATTTTATTATTATGAAAATAAACAAACTAAACACGCCACACATATTAAACAGAACAGGAAAGTATGTGTTTGATTCCAAATTGTCTTCTTATTTGCTAGATACCTATCTATTACATGTTTTTGTAAGAACCATTACCGTTTTTAGGTTAAATTTACCAAAAAATACATTATAACTGGCATTAATAAATATTTCAGCACTTCGTTGTTTTTCTGATTGTTTCAGAGTGTTTGCAATATAATATTCGTCTATATGAGAGGCACCTCAAGCTCTGAGATAAAATTCCCGACCCTTGATTACAACGCACCGAATTTTTAACATAGTTATAGTAGTTATGCAATTTTGTTACAGCTACTTAAATTTTTACACAAAAATGGTATCTTAAATAACAACCAACATGGCTTCCGTTCTGGTTATTCAACAATCACAGCGGTTCACTCATTTTATGAAAAAATATTGAAGGCACTTGAGAAGGGTGAGAGCCCTGTGATATGAGTTGGGTGATTGACTGCGTTCAACATGATTTATTATTAAACAAATTAGACAGATATGGGGTAAGAGGCAAGCCATAAGATTGGTTTGTCTCCTATTTTAATGAAAGGCATCAAATGGTAAAAATTAATTATTTTGGTCAAAATAGGTAAACCTCCTACACATCAACAAAATTAGATAGTAAAATGGGTGTCCCTCAGGGCTCGGTAGTAGGGGACCTATTATGTTCATTATTTATATTAATGAGCTACCTAATATTCTGACTGAGGCTTTTATCTCATTGCATGCTGAAGATGCTACCATCCTCTTTTCTGGTATGTCTCATGATTCGCTCCAACATAAAATTGACACTACTGCTGATCGTTTATGTAGCTGGTTTAGTAACAATTTGTTGTTTTTTAATGCTTCGAAGACTATGACATTTCATACTCACCAAATACTGCCATTCCTGACCTTAATGTAAATATAAATAACTGCAACATTGAACAGGGTGGCTGTACGATATTTCTTGGCATAGATTTCGATAATACACCGTTATTCAGTAATCATTGCAGCAGATTTACCAGTATCTTACTCTCAAAATGTTTCCAGATAAGAACATTGAAAACAGTTTTGAATATGTCTGCGCCGTCTGGTCTATTGCTGTTTTATTTTGGAGAAATTCATTCTAGATTATCTTATGGTATCACTCTATGGGAGTGTTCCTCTTATGCCCAAAAGTTTTTGTTGCACAAAAGTGCATTATAAGGTGTATGGTGGAGGTACCTTAAATTCATTCGTATCGTAACTTTTTCCGAATTATAAAATTCTCCCTTTACCAAGTATACATATTCTAGAATTACTACTATACGTTTATAAAAATCAACATAAATTTGATAAAAATGAATCCATACATTCTCGTAATATGTGCGATAAATGTAATTTTCACGTTCCATTCAAACATTTAAATATGTCGTCAAGAGTCCACAATATCTTAGACCTGAAATTCCTTCAATATATACAAAAATTTAAAGAACGTTTTTGTTTTTAAAAAGAATGTCAAAAAATATCTTTTATAAATTTGTGCTTATTCTGTTCTTTTATATACCGGGCGACACAGGAGACATGTAACACCCCGTAGCATGTTTATTTAAAAAGATATTATTTTGAAATTTGGTACACTTATATTGATTGTCCTTTTTTAAGTACAAAAAATTTTTGTCCACCACTTCCGGTTTTACTGGAAGTGACATCTACTCTGTTATTTTAAATGGAATCCTGTATATTTTTTTTACCTATCTCATTTGTTCCTAGATTCTCTTTTCAACCATGTATCGAAACATGGACTTTGTTTTTAAAATGACAGTTAATATCAATTTTAGTTTGTTAAGCCTAGGTGGCCCTGATATGAACTTTGGCAGATATTAATGCGTAGTGTACTGTGATATCGAAAGACCTCTGGCATGCAACTTTGTGCCTCATATTTTTTTGGGAATAACCAGTAGCTGAACAGACTAATAAGATCTAACTTATTTAAAAAAAATATCTTTAAACAACCCACGATATCTTAAAAACCAAGATAGGAACCCCATTTTTTACTTCACCTGGTAAAAAAATACTTATTTATCTTTAATTTTTGTCCAATACAATTGCTGTGCCTATCATATTTTGCTTTCTTCATTAAAATTAGCATCGAATGGTATAGCATAGTAATGAATATTGTACTGCAACAAAAATATTTACTAAGCAGGCGGTGGAAATAAAAGAAGGTAAAACGACGCGTCATTTTGATTTGACAATTAAGAATTGTTTACTTGGCAGCAATTTAAGTATGTTTCATTAAATTATACCTAAGTTATCACGTTTTTAACTCTATTTTGTCATGTATTCACGAAATGAAAAAGTAGATATGCTATTAATCTATGGCGAATGTAAAAAAAATAGCAGGCAGGCTGCTGACTTATATGAAGAAAGATTTCCCGAAAGAATTCATCCACCAAACAACTATTTTGTAAGAGTTGAACGGCAATTCAGAAGTGAACCAGAAGTACCGGAAAATAATTTCATTATCGATGAAGTGTCGGAAATCAATGTACTTGAAATTGTCGAGGTAGATCCCACGATTTCGATAAGACAGATTGAGGACCAAACTGGTGTAAATCGGGAATCAGCTTGACGCATTTTGAAAAAACATAAATTTAAATCATACAAGTACCAAATACACCAGCATTTATACGAAAATGATTTTCAAGGAAGATTGAACTATTGCAATTGATTTCTGAACAGACACAATTTGGATAATAATTTTCATGAACAAATTTTATTTTCCGAAGAGTCCAGGTTCACTAATTTGGGATTATTTAATCGTAACAACGCCCGTTATTGGGCACAAGAAAATCCCAGAAATATGAGAGAAAATTAATATCAGGAGCGATTTAGTTTTAATGTATGGTTAGGAGTAATTGGTAGAAGAATTATTGGGCCAATAATTTTTGATGCTCTATTAAATGGAGAAAGATATTTGGGATTTTTGCAAAACCAGATACAGACTTATTGGAAGAACTGCCACCTAATGTTAACCCAATAATTTTTCAACAAGATGGGGCTCCACCACCTAACAGCAGAGTTGTGGTGAATTATTTAAATGAAAGGTTTGGAGAAAATTGGATGGGAACAAATGGGTTCGTTCGATGGCCTGCAAGGTCACCAGACCTTACGCCGCTTGATTTTGTTTGTATGGGGCCACCTCAAGGAAAACGTTTATAGGACTCCATCAACAAACAGAGAAGACATGGAAATGAGAGTCAGAAGAGCAATCGATGGGATTACTGAATTACAGTTAGATAACGTGCTTAGGGCTACAAAAACACGATTGTGCAGGGACAATAACGGACAACATTTTGAACATCTGCAGTAAAAAAATGTTTTTTGTATGTAGTACTTCAGTAAATATTTTATTTTAATTTCATTCATTCGTTGTAAAAATGTATTACATAGTGTAATGGTTTTTCATCAATTCTGTTCAAATGTGTTTTACTGATGTTTCTTATTTATTAAAAAAATCGTTTTACCTACTTTTATTTTGTTTCCACTGCCTGCTTAGTAAATATTTTTGTTGCAGTACAATATTCATTACTATGCAATAACATTCGATACTAATTTTAATGAAGAAAGCAAAATATGATAGGCACAGCAATTATATTGGACAAAAATAAAAGATAAATAAGTATTTTTTAACTAGGTGAAGTAAAAAAAAATGGGGTTCCTATCTTGGTTTTTAAGATATCGTGGGTTGTTTAAAGATATTTTTTTTAAATAAGTTAGATCTTATTAGTCTGTTCAGCTACTGGTTATTTCGAAAAAAATGTGAGGCACAAAGTTGCATGCCAGAGGTCTTTCGATATCACGGCACACTACGCATCAATATCTGCCAAGATTCATATCAGGGCCACCTAGACTTAACAAACTAAAATTGATATTAACTGTCATTTTAAAAACAAATGCCATGATCCGATACATGGTTGAAAAGAGAATCTAGGGACGAATCAGATCGGTACAAAAAATATACAGGATGCCATTTAAAATAACAGAGTAGATGTCACTTCCGGTGAAACCGGAAGTGGTGGACAAAAATTTTTTGTATTTAAAAAAGGACAATCACGCATTATATACGTGTACCTAATTTCAAAATAATATCTTTTTAAATAAACATGCTACGGGGTGTTACATGTCTCCTCTGTCACCCGGTATGTTTTACTTTTATACCTAGGTAGATGTATACATTTATGTATTTTAAACAGTTCTTTTATGTACTGACTTGTCCCATAGCATGTATGTAATGCTGTTCTTGGATTAATAAGCATTCTATTCTCTTCTATTCTAGTTGCATTCAATGAATAATTTTTTATATTCCACATTCATTTCTATGCAACCAATGTTTAAAATACAAAAAAAAACACTCTAGTATATGACGAAAGTAAATAAAATATGGCTACTATGTCGGATTTCTCGTAAAAATTTGGTGTGCATACTTGCTACTATCTTAGAAAGTGGAGATTAATGTAGTTGGACAGAGAATTGGTTGAACTTTTAAATAAAAATAAAATGAATTTTTGAAAATGCTGTCCACGTTTGACTGCAATTTTTCTACTCATTTCTAATACAGTTATACTCTTTTAGTCTGAGTAAATTATATAAAATATCTAACTGTATTGATTCTGGCGATTTTTAAAACTTCATATGACGCCTCAAAAGTTAGATTTCGCAAGAAAGAGAGAATATCCAATGTTTTTGCAATTTTGGCAGCGTCGATTTAACCACCCTGTACAGTCTAACCGAGAGGATAAAAAGGTGAAATCCTAGAATAGAATAAATAAAATCCAGGTTTTTATAAACACATTTATTCAACATTTTTATACGAATATATAATACATCTGTTAGGGAAAGGGTCAAGAAACATACGTCTAATTATAACAAATATATATGTATAAACGTTCACATAATATCAACAATTTGAATGACGAAATCATCGAAACCAGAACATTGAGGTATAAAGGTTATATAAAATATTCGGTGGTTTTTAACACTTGTAACGTCGTCTGTTGTAAAATAAATCGAAGGGACAAATAAAAATACGTGTGACAAAAATTAGGCAAGTTTTTGTTTGAAACTAGAGTTAAGGCTCGTTTATACGAAGCTGGTAAGTAGGTTAAACTGAGCTTGTCGTGTATATATGTCTATTTATCTATATTTTTTTCTACAAAAAAGATAAGCCAAGCCGCTCGCTGGATTTAAACGAGCCTTTAGAATAATGGTGAAAAATAAACAACTATCGTACAACTTGCAAGCCACATTTAAAGATTGTAAGACAACACTGACATCTATATCATTTAAACAGAACCAAAATAACGCAAACACCTTAGAACTATGTATTTTTAATGCATTATAGCACCTCTTACCTAATTTTACACAATTTTCTTATTATCTAATAAATCTAAAGCACGGAATGACTACAGAAATTCATAAAATTGATTTATGAATTTCTAATATGGGAGGGCTCAAGAATTCTTTCCGTGTTTCAGATGGTTACCTATGTTAGTAATACTAGCTTACTTGTATATCAATTATATATCGGTACATTGTATAACACTATTATATATATATTGCCTTATAACGTTATGAATACATTTAGCATCTAGGTAACTATTCTCAGCTAACACGATAAGTTTATACTTGGAAAAAAGGGAGTAATATCACCGTTGTGTTTTTGTGTGTAAAAACCACCGAATATTTTTTATAGAAATTAGGAACGGGAACAAGCTCAACTGATTGATCTGAAATCAAGAACATGCACTGAATAATCTAAGTTAATATAAGTAGTAAAACAAGCAGTGAGGAATACTGTAAGTTGGTTGTAACTCATCTACCATTAAATACCTATATACGAGGTCATGATGACAAGAATAAATTCGATAAAATGGTACCTATGTTTTTGTAAAAACTCTCGGACACATCGGTTTTTATTTGTAAAGTGGCATTTTTTGGTTTGTATGGTCACTTAACATCACTTCCAGTTTTAGCGGGTGTGACACCGATTTTGTTACTTTAAATATAACGCCCTGTATATTTCCACAAATTTGGAGATTGACGTACTATTATTAATATAATTAATTAATTTTGAACATTGCCAACATTATTTTATGAGTTATAGGACATTGATTTGCCTTCATTTCTATTTGCGATATTGTGCATCTCTCTTTATTACCTTTGTTAGGCAAAGACAAATTACATAAGCTCTTATACAGGGAGTTCCAGAACTTAATTTTTTTAATGCAATAATTTTTTTATTACAAAATTCGAATTTTTAAAATAAACAAAGGCTTTGCAGTCAAGGAAATGTTTGTTAATTAATATCTCGAAAACAACCCAACAAACATTTTTTGTTTTATAAGAGTAACCGTCCTATTACCGACACCGAGATATATACATTCAAGTGATATAATGCAAGACTGGGAATAGTTCTGTTACTCCTATAAACCGCTTATAACGCTTAAATGGAGAATCATATAAAGGTAACAGGCACCAATATTTAGTCACGCTATACACCTCAAGGTTGCAGAACAGTAAGTAACAGAAACAGATCAGTAACTGCTATATCACTTTTTTATATAACCATTTTCCATAAATATTGGTGATAGAAATATATTCGTTACCACTAAAAAACTTGTTATTAACACGTCTTTCTCTCTCATTTATAATGTCTCATCTCTTTCCTAGAGATCCTATACCAACTGACACAAGAATAATGTGGTAATGAAATTAAATGATGTAGGTACCTACATGGGTATAGTGGAAATTTTGCACTGATAAAGGTGCGTGTTACTAAATTTACTTTATAAATTGGCTTCTGACATCCACAAAGATCAAATGTTGGTGCGAATAAATTATTATTGTAAAATATGACCCTTATACTTCGGAAAAAACTGTGGGCCTCTAAAATGTTAAGCAATTAAAAAAAAAAATTAAATAAAAAAAATATGACAATTTTAATGACACATTTTTTTAGAAAATAGTACAGAAATATGTTTTGTACATGCAATTATGACTAATTGCACTTCATTTGTTGCGAAATTTTGAGTTTTTAATACACATTTTTTAATTTTAAATAATGATTATTCATTGCCGTAAGATGGCTGCCAAACTTATGGCCGTTTTATATATTATCAACAGTAAATGCATTTTAAGAAATGTAATATAACTTTAAGCTTTGTTATAAATATTGGTTACTTTAATATAACTGTTTGAAATATTACATATCTTTAAACTTTATTAGGCAACTCTTGGTAATCTTATAACACCATCAGTAGACAATTTTTTGCGATTAATTCGTGTAAATAATGGTAATTTGGCCTGCCATTGGCTGGAACAATTGTTATTTAATTTTCAACCAATCACAGGCGTTTGCAGTAATGTCCTAGGATCTCTCGGAAAAACATTTGACAAACGTTTATTAAAAATGTTACATAGTGCTTTTAAAGCATTCTGCTTTATATTAAACATATTTGCCCACACCCTTAATTCGATACGCATCTTTTCATTTTTCTCATCATCTGTTTCCAAATCATGCAACTGAGAAAACTTATCATCATCTTCTAGTTCAGTAAACCACTTATTTCTGTTTTCATAATGTTCAACAGTATTAACCTCTTCTTGTTCAGTAGTAAGCCGCTTTTTCTTACTTGTGACCTCCTCAGTATCATTATCAACATTATCAACCGTGATATTATTCTGTTTTTCATTGCCAAAAGGAACGTTTTCTGTATATTGTCCACCAGAACGTTTGACTTCCAGTCCTACAGTTCTTTCATTCTTTTCAGTTTCTTAAATTTCAAAGGTATATTTTTTGGAACTGAATTCAAGAGGATTGAAAAGTTTTTTAAACTTTCCGGTGAAATGTGCTGCTGTATTTTATTTTCTTCCAATTTTGTAATGCCAAATTCATTATTAAACATTTTGTTTGCTCTTGCCAATTATTTTACAAAACATAATCTATAAGTTTTTAAGTCTTATAGTATATCTACTGGCGCTCTTGAGTTATATAAAGGTTGCACCTTGTTACTATCTGCAACTGATGTATATAATTGTAACAACTAACACCACTATAAACCTAAACAATTAATAGTTATATAATGTAGTAATTGTTACCCTTATATAACTTTATTATATACCATTTGGTAGCAACCACTTTAAGTTTTATAATGTAGTAACGGAAATATATCTGTTACCATCTTATAGACCTGTAAGTAATAGTCACGCTATAAAACACTTATATAAGTCCGCAACTATTTTAGTAACAGTATAAAACTTCGTAACATGATTATACAAATCTGTTACACTTATAGACCCTTTATAAAACTAATGGTCACCGCATGTTACTAGAAATGTTTGTTGGGAACAGCTCTAAATAAATTTTGATTTACATATTATTAATCAGTAAATTTTTGTGCAAGTGAAATCCTCTTTGATCATAAATTCCGGAACACCCTACCCTGTATAATAATTTTTTTCTGGCAAAAACTAAACGATAAAATATTTTGAAATTTATTGTACGTATATTTCAAATACATATGCTGCTATTAGAAAGTTTTTTTGTATGACTTCCTCCGAGAAGTTAGGCTGTATACGCGCCTGATGTATCGTAAAATAACTAAGTTGCTATCACTTCCGCGTAAACCAAAAGTAGTGATTGTGTAGGCCAAAAAATGCAATTTCACAGATACAAATCGACAGGCCCGAGCGTAATTGCAGAAAGAAAATCGGTAATATTTCATTGAATTTCCGTCTTTCATTATCATAACTTTTGTCTTCTTCTCTATACTCAGTGCTTGTTTTATAGTAACCAACAACAAAATGCAATTTTGAGCAGAAGAATGTATTTATAACAGAAATTATAATACTAATATAAATATATATAGGTATCTACCTGTTGCTTTTTCCCATCTATACAGTAGTAGAGGCTGGGTAGCACTCTTGTGCACTATATTAGAGCTATGATAATGACATTGGCCGCCATTTTGGAATATAATGACCTACAGTTTAACGTCGCATGATCCCTAAATAATAATAAGGCTCTAAAATTGATTACACTTTTGTAAAACCAAATTTGAACAGAATTGGATGGCTTGATGGGAGGTAAATCATCAATGGAAGACCAAGAAAAATACGACTAGAAGACATTGAAAAACATTTAAAAATACTAAGAGTGGGGAGACGAAGTTCAGCTGATGCAGTTGATTGGAAGAAACTCTTTAAGGAAGCTAAAAACCACGAAAGTTTCTAACGCTGAAACTGAAGAAGAAGAAGACGAAGAAGAAGAAGATGACGGCGAATGATGAGAAGAAGAAGAAACCGGCGTTCGAATTGCGTGAGGATGGTATTAATTTAAAACATTAATTAAACACAAGGAAAAGCAATTGTCTTTTCTGATATTAAATCTTCAGTGAACAAATTATTTAACCATCTTAAAAGGAAACAAAATGATATAATAACTTTGCAAAAGAAGTTATAAGAGTGAAAATGAGTTTTCTACAGCGAATTTAGACATGTGCCGCGCATATTCTGGCGGTACGCTTGCGAAACAAGACGCTGTAGTTCGTAGCATCGCCGCCATTTTCCAAGATGGCGGCCCGAAGTGACACCCGACTTTAATTTCGTACGTATATACCCAGCCTCTGCTCCGTGGGTCTCGTTACCTGCTTCAAAATAATATATTATTTATTGTACTGTCGGATTCATCGACTTTTCCTTATTATCTATCACAAAGAGTTTTTCATTATTGGACTTATGTACAATAAAATAAAGTAATACCTATGTAAAGTTTTTTAAAATTATACTACGCCTACTCCACACGTGTGACAGCTTTAAGCATTTTAAATTATCCATGTGAAGAAAGGAGTTCTAAGGGCACATTAATTGAATGTTAGTACAGGGTAAGCAAAAATGTGCATGATGGTATTATAACAGTGATATATGATATATTCCTGATGAAGGACTAACCTTAAACAATTTAAAATAAAACAGATTTAATAATTTTTGTCTTGTACTGAAGATCATTTTATTTTCATATGCTTTCTCAATATCAATGCGGAATATGTCTTGTTTGTATTCGCAAAAATGGCGACAAAACTTCGGAAGTCAACTATTTATTGTCCAATTTATAAGTTAAGTATTCTTTTTGTTAAAACATTTTTGACTAGCAGATTATTATATTTTCAAATATAAAAATGATGTATGTAGAAATAGTATATATACAGGGTGATTCACGTAGGCCATTCATTAGAAGTTTTTCAACTTGCAGTTGGATTAGAAACTTGAAATTTGGTATGCAGCCACAATCGATCATGCCCGTTCTATCTAAAATATTTTCAGTCCTCCAACTATACAGGATGTGCCAAAAATTGGTACCAATTTTCTTATTTTAAATGGAAACCTATATTTTTCTTTACATGGCTCGATTGGTCTTCTAATTCTGAGTTTAGAGAACCTAAGTTATGTTAACTTATCTATTACAATTTTTGACATATGTCCAATTTTTTGAAAAAAATTGCTGCTGTAGTAGTTTACGAACAATTTTGCATCTCGCAAACCTTTCAAAATTATGAAACCAAATTTGTGAAGCAGTTAGCTGGAAGTCCAGGCTAACTTTTGATGTCCCATCGGTGGCCCCATTGTGTACCATATGGGTGCAGTCGATTTTCAAATGTCGCAATCAAAAATTGTCAAAAAGTCAATTTTTTCAAATGACACCTACTATTTTTTTTCACGCCATTCGAAAGAAAATTTAATTTTATGGCGAGTTACTTAAGCATTCCCTATACCTAACTTCGCCCCATATCGAGTTATTTAATAAAAATCAAGAAATACCTTATCTTGCCGAGAGATTCCTTACTTCATCAAGTATGCCATGGAAACAAAAGACAGTTGTAATCATTTTTAAAGAAAAATATGGATTCTTATTTAATTACACACAACGCCAACAAATTATTATTAACGAACAAGAACAATGTTGACGAAATTGTGACGTAAATGTTCAATGTGACCACCATATTTTTGTTCAAATATTCTATTATTCTACTTTCAACAGATTGCGTAGCACATCTTTGCGCCTACCATTTCTGACGCCAGAAATCAATGCAAAATTGAATTTTAGGGCCACTTTTATTAACATTGTGTATGTCTATCTACAGTCGTTTTTGAGTTATTGGCATTTTAAAAAAAATATATTGTTGTTTTTTCTCAAGGGTAGTAGGCTTTGGAAACAATCATTTCATTTTAATTTTTATTCAAAAATCGTATTGCAATAATAAATAATAACAACAAAATAACAACAAATAAACAGATTAACAAAATACTTATTTCAATACAAATGCTCAATGTGTGCACCATTTTCACTGACAGAATTTCGTCAACATTCTTCTTGCTCGTTTATAATAATTTGTTGGTGTTGTGTGTAATTAAGTAAGAATCCATATTTTTCTTTAAAAATTATTACAACTGTCTTTTGTTTCCATGGCATACTTGATGAAGTAAGGAATCTCTCGGCAAGATACGGTATTTCTTGATTTTTATTGAATAACTCGATATGGGGTGAAGTTAGGTATAGGGAATGCTTAAGTAACTCACACTAAAATTCAATTTTCTTTCGAATGGTGTGAAAAAAAATAGTAGGTGCCATTTGAAAAAATAGACTTTTTGACAATTTTTGATTGCGACATTTGAAAATCGACTGCGCCCATATGGTACAAAATGGGACCACCGATGGGACATCAAAAGTTAGCCTGGACTTCCAGCTAACTGCTTCACAAATTTGGTTTCATAATTTTGAAAGGTTTGCGAGATACAAATTTGTTCGTAAACTACTACAACGGCATTTTTTAAAAAAAATTGGACATATATCAAAAATTGTAATAGATAAGTTAACATAACTTAGGTTCTCTAAACTCAGAATTAGAAGACCAATCGAACCATGTAAAGAAAAATATAGGTTTCCATTTAAAATAAGAAAGTTGGTACCAATTTTTGGCACACCCTGTATAGTTGGAGGACTGTAAATATTTTAGATAGAACGGGCATGATCGATTATGGCTGCATACCAAATTTCAAGTTTCTAATCCAATCGGTAATAACTACCATTTCTACAATTTTTAAGATAGAGACCTGTATCTTTCATGCATTTCTCTTGAAGTAATGTACGAAAAGATCCGATGAGTGAAAAAAAAATGTTAAAAAAATTATTTTTGAAGATGTACACTTCCAAAATTTCAAAATCTTGCGAAAGAAACTGACTATTTTTATTAGTATTATAGGCAATAAATTGTACATAAACGCATACCTATATTGAGTTTTTTAAATAAATATGTCGATTTTTTTATAACACCACCTAGGTACTCAGAGATTTTGTACATTTCTGTTATATATTTTCGTTAAAAATTAACCTGGCTATTTTGACTCTGCCATTTTGAATTTTCCAATTCTTACTGCAAAATCGCAATCAGTGACTTCGAAAACCCCCAAGTATAGATTTTGGTCTAATTCTGTTGATTATTTTCCGAGATCCGTAATTATTAAATTAAATTATTAATTGTTAATAAAAATTAGCCAACTGTTAAATAAACAATGGGAAAAATGAAAAGCGGGTCGTAAATTAATACACGTCAAACTTGATTAATAAGTATTTCTGAACACTTTGTAAAAAAAACTATGAAAATCGATAATGTCTATGAGAGAGCAGAACTTCTTCGGTTTTTCAGGCTTGACACGACTATATGTGCTTATTTCAATTGTCGTAGACTCACCGAAAGCATTAAACCTCATAAGTTAATCGGTGTATTAATAAAAATATCGCACTAGCCTAGAAAATCCGATTTGTTTGAAGGAATACATCACATTCACAACATCACTGAAAATTAAGTAGGCCGGGCAAACAACTGAATGCGGATGACGCGACGCTTAGTTTCATTGTCGTTGATCGCACGTCTTGGTCTTAAGCATACTGCGAGCTGCTTATCGTTTGTGCAAAATTTTCATATAAAGCAACATTTAATCGTGTTTTGGTGTAAATTTGTGGTTCGTTATGTTGTGTTTTGTGTTAGTGCTGACCATTAATATACCTAAACAGGATAAATACAATCAAGGTAAGAATTATGATTATAGTTTTGTCTTCGAATTATGACTTATAATTTATTGTTATAAGAGTAGAAGGTATATTTCATTTCAAAGGTGCCTACCTATCTATTTGTTTAGTAAAAGCTCGGTCTCTGAATTTTTGCTATTACGAGAACTGTGTTGCGATTTTTAGGGGGCGACCAAACAAATAAATTGCGCAAAACTAGCCAAGTTTGTTCTTTCTGTAGATTTTGGTGAAAAAAAACTTTACTGAATTAAAAATATTTGAAAACTACATAAGGTTAAGAACGCCTAAAATTGTTTGGCATGGATATTCATATAAATAATGAAACTACTAGTAGAGGTGTTTCAGAATCTCATGAGCCGCGAAATGCACAAAAGGCAAAGTTTAATCTGAGTTATAAGTATGTTTTTGAAGACACTGGAGGCTGCCTTGCTGTATACATAAACAAGAGCTCGGGATAAATTGTAAACAATAAATATAATATTTTTAAGAAGTGTAACTGAGTCAACAGGACGGATTATGTCTCTGCGCATATGAAGGTCACGGCTCATGAGGTTTTAAAACACCTTCTAATTCATTTTACTATTTTCGCAAATTCGTTACACTCCTGATTGTGTAGGTAGACGAACGAAAATTTTAGAAAATTGATAAGAATAAAAGTTGTAGCCTGTACTATCTAGATTATAATCACTTTTTGATTTTTATATTCCGCTTATAAATAAGAAAGTTAGGTACTAACCTGTTGACAGAATTCCCGCAGCACCCCTGTTGCAACTATCGCAAGATCTGTCTATTTCCCTCTCCCTCTCACTCGCTGCTCGCATAGTCGTAAAAGTATTGCTATTTAAAATTCATTTGAAATTAGCCTGAATAATGTGATATAACATTACTTACTAAACAAATAAAATTGATGTTGAAGTTATTACACGGACTCCATGAGTAAGTATGTACAATTTTTAGCTGCAAAAAATGTAAGTAGGGACCTATCCTGTCTTCAACTGAACTGACAGTTTCACCATTGAATTGTAATATAAAATGAAATAATATTTAAAAAATGAGTCGGCAAATGGGAACAAATTATAGCACTCGAGTTAATGAATAACACTCAAAAGGGGTGTGTAGAGGACATGTAGTCTAGGGTGTAAGCTGGGGGAAAAGGCCGAATATGTAAAAACGTTACAGAAGATGGAATCGAAAAATTTTTTTTTGCATGATGTTTTATGGACCCCAAAGGACATTCGTGACTAGATAACTACTTGCCAATGCACCTCTTTCACCCCCAGAACGCCAAAATTGCCCCATTTACACCCCCCAATATGTTTTTTTTTCCTTCATCAATAGAGCAGTAGCAGCTGACGTCACAACATGGCCGCCAAACTTGCCTGGGTGGTAATAACCTAGTTTTGCATTTGTGTGCTTTCTGATTAATTCGAGTTTTTAAAGAATTTGTAGTGCTTTTTTAAACGGTTTTTTCGTGTCACATCAATTTTGGGTGTTTTTCGTCTATTATACATTTCGCGATTTATTGATCTGACTTTAATTTAGTGTTTTATTTGTGTTTTTCAACCGGCGTGTTATCTTGCGTACCTGTCAAAAGTTATTAATTTTCGATATGGTAAGTGAATTTCAGTGAATTTATTATAATTTTATTTATATTCTACATTTTAGGAGTCCCCTCATTACATTTCTAAGCTGAAATGTATTAATGGAGCCAACCTATATGATCTAAAAGTGAGAGATTGAAACTATATCGTTGGGCGATTTTTCAAAAATATAATATAGCATTGAATTAATGAACCATTGTGACCCTTCTTGTAAATAAAATTTATATTTAAACTATAAGACTATTATTATTCATACTTACCCTTATAATTATGTATAATATGTATAATTTAAAACATTCAATGATGGTAGACGATGCTTTTAAAAGTGTGATATTTTTTAAATTCTGTTGTGTTTTAGCTCACTTACCTTCACTGGTATTTTATTTGTGTACGTTATCAATATTTTGAACCTCTGTAATTATAATTGTAAGAATCAGAACAGATACCAAACTAGGTATATAGCTATATAAAGTATTCGGAGCGTATTATGTTGCATATTTGTTCGCAATTTAAATTAAATGGAAACTGAAATGATCTCACAGTCCTATCTTTTTATTAGATTTACTATTACTCCTGCATTTCATAATACAAACCTCTGATTGTTGTTATTAATTTGATAAACACAAACTCGTTACAAACTTTTGAGCCTAACAAAAGTAAGATATAAATCAATAAAAAGTTGAAGGGAAATATTTTAAATAGTCAAAAAACGTAGATTTTACAATAGGTTTATAAAACCATTAATATACGATTGATATATTGGCATAAATCAATGAGTATTTTGATAACTTTTAACCTAGTGTAATAATACTACCTAACCTATGTCACTGCCAAGCTGTAACTGAGGGTATATTAATTAAACATTTATTAAAATATGTCTTGATATTATATATGTACAAAAAATGTAAAAAATCCAATATAGCCTTTATTTTCACTAATTTATGGGTTCACAAAGATGTCAACGTTCTTGACACCAAACTTTACACTGGTAAAAACAACACTAATAAAGTATATATAAAATTTTCTGTCACAGTAGATTTAAAAAATATATATTTATAAACATCACTACATCTATCTGGTGTTAAGAAATCCTCCACTTTAATTTATATTGAACGAAAATTGACCCCAACTCAAATGTCAAATTTCTGAATTTACCACCCAGGCAACTGACAGTTGGCAATACTGTGACGTCACTGCTACTGCTCTATTCTTTGGGACTTCCTGCCACATGTATGTTCTCTTTTTAAGCGGTGCTAGGGGAATCTACAAAATATATCACAATTAACCAGTATGGTACGGGTAAATAACCTCTACGCCTGTGACGTTTACGTCAAAGGATCAGTTAGAGGTTGTTTTTTTTATAATAAACAACACAAATAAGTATAAAAACTTGAAATTAAATATTTCGCCGACGTTTCGGAAATCTAATCTGTTTCCTTTTTCAAGGCTTTTTTTGAAAAATCTTTTTTGCTGTATATGGCAAATACACAGCTCCTAAGAATGTTTATTATATTCAATATCCATAGATACTTACTATTTACATAGAACTGTTGATATAGTTAACAGTTTTTTAGTTTTTATACAATGTTAAGTTCTTCTTTTAACATTGGCAGCCAAGTTGTACAGAACGGAACAATTCGACACGCAACTATCCTCATTCAATAATATTATCGCGGATTCTTTAATTTTTCTTTTTTTGCTATCTGCCTCTTTTGTTAAAATTCGACAAATTCGCTTAAAAAGAAAACATACATGTGGCAGGAAGTCCCAAAGAATTGAAGAAGGAAAAAAAAAAGATAATGCCACAAATAACATTCCCCAATATGTTATCTGATTTCTTAAAAAAAAAAGAAGAAATTAACCTTCGAAAATGATATCTAGGAGGTTTTCTGGGTCGCCGATCACGAATCCGAGGACGGTTACCCGGAAAACTCAACCACAGACCGGAAAATCGTGAAAAGTTGGCCATTTTCTAGTTATTTTTCAAACTTTTTATTTTTGACTTCAAAAATATCTTCTAAGGTGTTTGTTGAGTCGCTGATCACGAATTCGAGGTCGGTTATCCGGAAAACTCAACCACAGACTGGAAAATCGTGAAAAGTTGGCCATTTTCATGGTTCAGTTAGGGCCCCTGTTCAAAAACTTATCTTATACATGTGTGAGCATAGAGATTATAATTATTATATGTATATGATCTTCAAAAATATTCATTTTGGGAAAAAGCGAAATTTTTTCGATTTTCCGATCTCTGGAAAAACCCCCAGAAGATGATTTTGAAGTAAAAAGTACATAGTTGATAAAGTTACCATGAACTAACCGACTATTCTCAATTTTCCGGACTCCGGATTTTTCTAGCCAACCAACCCCGGATTCGTATTCAGCGACCCAAAAAACCGCCTTGATATATTTTTGAAGCTTCATTTCATTTTTTTTAAGAAATCAGATAACATCAAATATTGGGGGGTAGAAACGTAGCCTGGACTAATGGTTGGGAATAGATTTTTTTACTTCAGGTCTGCATTTGGAATAGTTAGGAGGAAAACATACTAAAAGTCCCTGAACCTACAAGGTGAGCGGGTGCAGGAGCAAGTAGGTCACTTTTCTTCGTTTTTCGCTTATATCTCGAAAACAGTACGTCACAGCGAAAAGATTATTCAAAATGAAAGTTGATAACATTCTCTACAAGATTATTACTGTTTATTTCTCCTAGTCCCAATAGCTTTCGAGATATCCGCTAGCAAAAATCGCAAATTTTTGAAAATAGTATATTCAACGAGCGACAATGTAAGTAATAACTCACGCAGATGAAGTTTGCAGCACGAGCCGCAGGCAAGTGCGGTAATTCATCATGAGAGTTATTACCATTATTACATGTTGCATACTATACTTCATCTACGATTATAATAATAAATATTAACATAATAGTTCATCTTCACTAACCGAATTCATCATATTTGGCACAATTATTACTTAACTTGATTTGACAACGTCCAAACTATTCAAACATGTCAAATCACCCTCCTCCCCTCCATAATAATGGACCATTCTATTCCATTGTTCCCGTTACATCGATTGGACAGGCTACGCATGAAGTTAAAGGTGTTTAGCTGTACGCAGTGATTTATAATAAATCACTTGTGAGTTATTATAAATCACACTATTTGTTTGTGGATACTATTACTTCAAAAGCAATTGATTAATTAACATAAAATCTAATACGAGTAGATAAACGTTTTTATCTACTATTCTAAATTCTAAAATTTAAGACATTACGCGATTTTCATAATAAGGTATAATTTCTTGATTATCTTTGAGCATTATTCACCAGGAACTTCTATCACAACATGAGTAGCACATTCGGCATTACCCTGTACTAGGTATATGCAGTGTGTCCAATTGTGTTCGGAAGAGAGAAAATCTTTTTATTTGTTAGTTTATGTTTATGCGAAAACGTACATGCGGGGTGCAAACTGGCAAACAAATATGAAAATTGTAAAGAGTAAAGTATACGTGTTTGTAAAAATATCAAGAGATTGTGTTAAAAAAATGTTATGGATTTAAATCTATAGTCTGAGATAGAATCTTGATTTCCTACTGTAAATTTATTTTTCTGCCCCATTTCAATCATTAACGTTTTTGAAAACAGTTTTTAACTGTCTCACTAAAATCTAACTTAGTATACATCAAGAATATTGTTGCTCACTTACGCCACCTTGGGGCTGGTGCTGATAGATGATGAGTAGTGGCCGAAATTACGTAGCAGTGGTGATAGGCATGTCTGTAATGTACTACTTATGCCATGCCATCTCTGAGGTATTAGTGTAAGATGACTTGTAGACTAGGCTAAACTAGAAACTTGTAGAGGCTGGTTCAAGACTTTACTAGAAATGTACGGAAGTTCGCTGGAATGCTTCTAGATGCCATTTGTAGAGTATATAAGCTAATGTAAATAGGCGAGAAGAAAGTTTTGGAATTAATTGGATCAGAAGAATGTAAATATCCAGTAATAAACAGTGTTAAAGGTTATTTTGGTCAGTAAATGTGTATTTTAGTTATTAAAAGTATTGTGAAGTTTTCAGCAAGTTATTCAATAAATAGTGTTATAGGCCGGTTGTCGTAACTTTTCTTTGGTCAGAAATTTAAAACAGCAATTTTAATGATTGTTTTAATAAAGAAAATTTCCTTCCCTCTTTATACATATAAAACGGTCACTCTAAAAAATTATGAATTAAGAGATGACATATGAGAGTTATAATCGCCATGTAGTTAGCCCTATTATTACAGAGAAAACCTGATAACTTTTTCCATCATCTACTGTATTGTGGTGGGTATTTTTTAAAATTTTTGTTTTTTTTAATTTACAAAAAAATTAGAATATAACGAAACGTGCAAATTATGAAATTGAAGAAAAAACATTTTTTTTCCATCATCTATTCTATTGTAGTTGTAAGAAATTTAAAAAAATATATATTTTTTATAGTTTTCAAAACAAATTTCTTTTTTAAAATTTATTTAGAATGTCATGAAACCCGGAAATTTTAAAATTTGAGCGAAATTTTTTTTCCATCACCCATTTTATAAAATATTTTCATTTTTTTAAATTTTCTGAAAAAATTGTTTTTGAAATGTTTAGAATGTCATGAAACGTGGAAATCTTAAATTTGAGCAAAAGACATTTTTTTTCATCCATTTTATGGTACAAAATTTTCAAAATTTAATTTTTTTCTATTTTAAATTTTCATTTTTTTTTTTAAATAAGTTTAGAATGTCACGAGACGTGGAAATTTTAAATTTAAACAAAACATTTTGTTCCATGACCCATTTTATAAAAAATGTTAAAATTAAAAAAAAAATTGTTTTTGAAATGTGTTAAGAATGTCACGAAACGTGGAAATTTTAAATTCGAGCAAACAAAATTTTTTTTCACCATCCAGTTTATACAAAATTTTCAAAATTTCAACATTTCTTTCTATTTTCAATTTTCAAAAAATAATTTTTGTAGTAAAAAGATTACAAATTTTTTCTCATATTACTTCCCTCGCATACCGAAGGGAAGTATTGTATTCGAGAAAAAATCACCCTCTGAGATTTTTACGGATTCTGACGTTTCAGATCACGGAGATTACGAAAATATAGGTTTTTCAATTCCGTCAGTCTGTCTGTCTGTCTGTCGGTCTGTCTGTCTGTCTGTCTGTCTGTCTGTCTGTCTGTTGGTGCATTTACTAAAAAACTACTTGACGGAGAGCAGTCAAATTTGGCAGGTAGTTGACGCTACTATCAGCGCAGAAATGGTAGAAATTTCACTGGAAAATATACAGGGTGGACCGTCTAAACGGAATAAATAGTGAAAAAAATTTTTTTTCGCTCAAATTTAAAATTTCCACGTTTCATGACGCGCTAATCCTATTTCTGGAAAAAAAAAATTTGAAAATTTTTTTCACCATTTTTGAAAATTTTTTTACCAAGATGAAAAAATTTTTTTTTGCTCAAATTTAAAATTTCTACGTTTCATGGCATTCTAAAACTATAAAAAAAAAAATTAATTTTTTTTACCATTTTTGAAAAATTTTTTTCTACTAAAATGATAATTTTTTTTTCTTCAAATTTAAAATTTCCACGTTTCATGGCATTCTAAGCCTGATTCAGAAAAAAAAAATTTGAAAATTTTTTGATATTTTTACTTCCCTCGCATACCTACCGAAGGGAAATATTGTATTCGAGAAAAAATCACCCTCCGAGATTTTTACGGATTCTGACGTTTCAGAACACGTAGATTACGAAAATATAGGTTTTTCAATTCCGTCAGTCTGTCTGTCTGTCTGTCTGTCTGTTGGTGCATTTACTAAAAAACTACTTGGCGGAGAGCAGTGAAATTTGGCAGGTAGTTGACGCTACTGTCAGCGCAGAAATGGTAGAAATTTCACTGGAAAATATACATAGTGGACCGTCTAAACGGAATAAATAGTGAAAAAATTTTTTTTTCGCTCAAATTTAAAATTTCCACGTTTCACGACGCGCTAATCCTATTTCGGGAAAAAAAAATTTGAAAATTTTTTTCACCAACATTTTTGAAAAAATTCTTACCAAGATAAAAAAAAAAAAAATTCTGTTCAAATTTAAAATTTCCACGTTTCATGACACGCTAAACCTATTTCTGAAAAAAAAAAATGTTTGAAAAATTTTTTACCAAGTTGAAAAAATTTTTTTTTGCTCAAATTTAAAATTTCTACGTTTCATGGCATTCTAAAACTATTAAAAAAAAAATTAATTTTTTTTTACCATTTTTGAAAAAATTTTTTCTACTAAAATGATAGTTACCAGTTTGGAAAAAAAATTAACACTAGAATAGATGGAAACGTTTTTTACTCAAATTTAAAAGTTTCACGTTTCATGACATTCTAAACCTATTTAAAAAAAATGCGTAATTTTTAAATCTTAAACTTCTTTTACCACTATTATAGAATAGACGGAAACTTTCCTTTTTGCTTAAATTAAAAATTTCTACGTTTGACATTTTAAATTTGAGTAAAATAAATGTTTCCATCTATTCTAGTAGTAAAAAATTTTCAAAATTGTCATTAAAAAAATGTTCAAAACATTCTTTTTTTGATACAGAAATTTTAAATTTGAGCAAAAAAAAATTGTTTCTATGTATTCTAGTATTTTTCAAGAATGGCAAAAAAATTTTTAAAAATAATTTTTTTTGAAATAGGTTTAGAATATCATGAAACGCGGAAATTTTAAATTTAAGCAAAAAAAATATTTTTCTATGTATTGTATTCTAGTGGTAAAAAATTATTCAATGGCGAAAAATTTTTAAAAAATTATTTTTTTAAGTTGTCATGAATGTCATGAAATGTGGAAATTTTAAATTTGAGCAAAAAAATTTTTTTTTCCATCTATTCTAGTGGTAAAAAAAATTTCAAAAATGTTGTTAAATTTTTTTTTCCTGAAATAGGTTTACAATGTCATGAAACGTGGAAATTTTAAAAAGCAAAAAATTTTTTTTTTTCATTATTTATTCCCTTTAGACGGTCCGGCCCACCCTGATATCCTAACTTCTTTTTGTCCGACGTGCATTTTCGTTTAAAAGTCAAAAAATATTTAAAGAATTTTCTCTAAAAATCATTGCTATTAACAATGAATCCTGTGTTTCATAATTTTTTTAATGTCACCATCGTCTTCAGCGCAACTTTCCCTATAAGAATAGTCAATAAAATTGCTGTTTTAAATGTCTGACCAAAATCGATGATTTGACTTTACAACGACCGGCCTATTACTGTTCAGGTGTCTTTTGTTATAAGTTTTGAACCCGCGGATTTTAAAGGGTGGTTTCTAGGGGGTGGAGATACGTGACAATATTTGTTGCTATGTTAGTGTCATGTCATACTTGACATAGCAAAATATGTTACTAGCAATACTAAGAAAGAAACAAAAATCGGTTTTTGCTAAATATTATGGTTTGGGGAGGATATTTCCTATAATGGAGTAGAAGAAAATTTCGAGGCCCAATATTCCTTGGCCATCTGAAAGCCCTGATCTGACTACTATGGATTTTTACTTATGGGATATCAATAGTTTTAATAAAAATTTTGACAGTTTTAATAAAGGGTAGGGAAAAGACTGCTAATCGAAACATAAATTTTGACGTGAAAATAAAAAAATTATTTTGCAGAAGGACGTCTAGATTTTATAATTGACTAAATATTTAGTATTATTTTTCAAATTATTCATGAATGAAGGCACTTCACTCTGTAGTTTCTCGCAAGTTTGCAAATATTTGACACCCTACACATAGGTAAAAATTACATTGTCTCGTAAACTTCCAAATAAATAGTTATCCCTCTTCCAAGTACAATCCAGGAACACATTGTACAACTCGAAAATAAATATGCGAACTGGATTCAAGTACGCACAATAATCTTCGTAATAATAAAAAAATATATTTAAACCAGAAAAATCTACTGGGACCTAGTCCAATAGGCTAATTTTACCACAGACTAAAAACAATGTTGTATTTCCTCTAGTTGGTATCAACACGCTGTAACATCTAAAAACTGTAATGGGCGGCAAGCTTTATCTGAAATAAAGCTCGCCACACACGATAAGTTTTCTCATCATGGTGAAAATAAAGAGGAAACAACCTCACATTATATTCTGATATTTTAAATTTCAACATTTATTCACATCAAACAGTGATAGTGGTTAAGTTCTATGTTACAATTACCTATGTCTTTCTAGTAAACGCCTATTTTTTTATCACACTTTGAAGCACATATCTAACTTCTATATAAAAATCAGTCAGAGATTTTTTACATTCAACATTATAAGAGAGCGTTTATACAGGGTGGTGAAAAATGTTACATAATTTTAGAAGGACGCAGAACAGTCACAAGGCATGTCCCTCTATTGGATACGTGTGTATAGTTTTCACGAAAAACCAGTTTTTAATTTTTTTTGGCTGTAAAAAATAGTCGCAAAAAATTAAAACAGCTTTAAACTACAACGGAGAAGTTTTCTAGTTCCTGAAGGAAGAAACACCCTTGTGACCACACTGTTACTTATATCTAACCATTTTTTTTGTAAATATTCAAGTGCTCCTCGTTAATTATTGTCTTTTAGAGCGAAATTTTACAGTATCAATAAAATGACCGAGGTACTCTTCGGGAACGATAGGTATTTTTGACCACCCACTGTATAACACATAATGCTTAGTATATTGACATTATTACAATTCAAATTTTTATTATGCTTAAATAAAATTTGTACTTTCGTCGACAACTTAAAAAACAATAATCGCTACAGGTACAAAAAGGGGAACGTAAATACTGTTTTTTTTTAATAATTATTAGGAAATGAATATATATTTTTCTTTACCTCTAAATAAATTATAATAACACTAGAGTCAAACAATAAAAGACAATAAGTTGCTCAGCGATGATAAACTTTTTTCCCATTTCAAAGACGAAATTTTTTTATGAAGAAAAGAAATCGTGGTCACACCGGGCGCGAACGAGCGGACGGACGGCGCAGCTGATAGGAATACGCTTGTAACTTCTGAATTTGCATATGTTTCTCATCAGCCTAGTAGTCTAATTCACAAGTTCAAAAGGTGTTAATTCTTGAAATAGCTCCTAAAAATATGAGCGATAGCTCATTAGATTTGGATTGACGCCTAGAAAAATGTATTAAAGTGTTTTATTAGCACATAAAAAATTGCAAAAGTTATAAACAAATTAAGATGAAAAAAAAATGGCATTTAGTTTTTCGCTTATAGCTGAAAAACTATAAGCAATAACGAAAATCGGAAAAAAGGTTCTTAAAGAGGAGGAAATTTCCAATAAAAAAGTCCCAACTCCCGGAACTCTATCACCATTATTTATAATTTTAATTTAACGCCGAAAATAGGACTCCGCGCGACCTCTGCAGGATCCGCGCGCCGTCTCAAAAGAAAGTACATCACATAAAATAATTTTTTTATACTAATAAATATTAATTAAAAAATTTGACAAATTTATGGTGTATTCTTAACACTTCAAAGAATAAGGTCCCGTAGGAAAACAATGTTAAAATTTATTTTTCAACAAGTTAGGCCATTGTTAACTAACGAAATTTTATGGGACCTCCGTTGTCATTGGAGACATTTTTTTTTTTAATAATTGGACTATAACATTTTCGCTTCTTAGAGTATTTCTTATACATATACTTAAAAAAATCACGTTATTAAAGTGTTTAAAAATTGCTTATTTTTTTATTATAATTTTTTAAAGTAAACAAAAAATTGAAAACCAAAGTAAAGTTGTAAAAAAATTTTTTTCTCAAATTTGTTTTCTTATTGCTATTTTTGCATTGAAGAAAGGCATTTATTAACGTAAAAAAAATTTTTTACGCCATTTGTTTATAAATTGTTTATAAACAAATTGACTTGTTTTATATCTAAACTTTTTTTTACAATTTTGTTGTCTTGAGAATATCATGATTTAAAAAAAAAAAATTCTTAAAAACATTGTGTATAATCGTATTTTTTTAAATTATCCATCATTTGAATAATTAGTTAAGAAATTACTTTTTTCTTAAAAATTATAATTGACAATCTTCAATAAACGAACAAAAACAATTTCATTGTTTATTAACTTAACAACTTGTTATAAACAATTGTTATAAACAAATTCTGACAATCCTAATATATATTTTTTTAAATATTAAAATATATATAAAAACAGCCTTATGCAACAACATATTGGAAAAAAAATGTATTTTTTATAGCGCTTTTCCATATTACACGTTACAGAAGTTGAAACGGCTGGTTGTTTTTATAGAAGATTAATTAGTTAATCTTTAAATGAGTTGACTTCCAAGTTTGTAACTATTATTAATTATTTATTATGCGCATTTGTTTATAAAAATTAAATGTGTTTTCGACGTTTTTGAATCTTTTATGACTTCTAGCTTGTCAAATAAAGCAGATACGGTAATAGACCTTCAAGGCAATTTTGTTAAGTGATAAAATATCTGAAAGTTGCAATTGTTTATTTAGAAATAAATAGAAAACACATTAATTTTTATAAACAAATGCTCATAATTGATTAATAATAGTCACAAACTTCGAAGTTAACTCATTTAAAGATTAATTAATCCTCTATAAAAACGACTTGAATGTCTATTGTGATATCTCTATTAGTTTAAAAGTTATCTCATTTTTTTAGTTGACAAATCAAGTGGCTGTTTCAACTTCTGTATAGTGGAATACTGAAAAACGGTATAAAAAATACAATTTTGTTGCATATGGCTGTTTTTGTAATTTTTTCAAGATTTAGAAAAAAAATATTAGGATTGTCAGAATTTGTTTATAACGAATTGTTAAGTTAATAAACAATGAAATTGTTGATATTTTTTTATTTTGTTACTTTATTGAGGATTGCCAATTATGACTTTAAAGAAAAAAATAATTTCTTAACTTATTATTCAAATCATGGATAATAAGAAAAACGATTATAAACAATAAGATACTGTTTTTAAGATTATTTTTTTAATCATAATATTCTCAAGACAACAAAATTGTAATATATATTTTTTTAAATATAACTAGTTAATTTGTTTACAAACAATTTATAAACAAATGGCGTAAAAAAAATGTTTTTAACGTTAATGAATACTTTTCTTCAATGCAAAAATTGTAATATGATAACGAATATAAAAAAAAATGTTTTACTACTTTACTTTGGTTCTCAATTTTTTGTTTACTTTAAAAAATTATAATAAACAAAATAAACAATTTTTAAAAACTTTTATAGCGTGATCTTGTTAGGTATATGTATAAGAAGGGCTCCAAGAAGCAAACATTTTATAGGCCAAATATTTTTAAAAACATTTTTGTCTCCAATGACAACGGAGGTCCCATAAAATTTCGTTACTTAACAATGAAAAATAAACTTTAACACTTTTTTCTAACGGTACCTTATTTTTTGAAGTGTTAAGAATACACCAACATTTTTTCAAATTTTTTAATTGATATTTATAGTATAAAGAAGTTATTTTCTGTGATGTACTCTCTTTTGAGGCAGCGCGTGCATCCTGATGCGGTCGCGCGTAGTCCTATTTTCAGCGTTAAACTGAAAACTGAAATTATATAAATTTCCTCCTCTTTAAGAACCTTTTTTCCGATTTCCGTTATCGTTTATAGTTTTTGAGTTATAAGCGAAAAACCAAATGCCTTTTTTTCATCTAAATTTGTTTATAACTTTTGCAATCTTTTATGTGCTAATGAAACATTTCATTAATGCATTTTTCTCGACGTCATTCCGAATCCAATGAGCTCTCGCCCATATTTTTAGGAGCTATTTCAAGAATTAACACCTTTTTGAACTTGTGAATTGGACTATAGATAATGTTTTTATAGATCAGGAATGAAACTATCAAAGCTACAAAGTACAGTTCAAATTTTGATAGTAGTTTTATTCGTGACCTGTTAAATATTCTAGGCCCGTGATTCCAACATTTGACGTTATTTTTTCAAGATGGTGGTTCCTCCACAACATGTCCGCATGGACTCAGCACTTGTGACTACAAAACAATGCACTGTAATTGTTGTTCTTATGTATAACTTATTATCTCTTATTTGACTCTAGCTATCGAATCATAATTATATTCATAATTTTATATGGCGAAAAGTTATGTTGGACAAATGAAATGTAAAACGCGTACCGGGTGATTCAGGTTATCGTGACATGACCTGTACGTATAAATATCTTTGAAAGTAATATATTTTTTTTTGCGTAAGTAATTTATTTATAGACTTAATTTATTAGTTGGGCGCTTAGCTTAGTTCACGTATTTCGGTAGGGGCATGGCAAACTAATAAGGCTCCGGATCGTGGCTAAATGAAAAAATGATGTAAAGTCGTCGACCGTTGGTCGAACAGCGGTTAGAGGCATAGCCCAGATAAATAAGATAACAAATAGAAAAAATGGGGATCAATGGACATTTGACAAAATGTTTAATTTTATTTTCTCATTTGAAAACTGATGAGTCTCTAGCCAACTTTCTTTAGGGAGGGGCAGGCGGCAAAAATGATGTTTTCCAGAATATCTCGAAAAAAAATCTGGTTTTAGCAAAAAAAAAATGTTTTTACAGTTTATGACATTCCTTTTTGCCGAGTTATCATAATCTGAAGACATTTTCGACACCCTTATTAGAAGATTCCACAAGCATTTTTACGATTTGTTCGAAAATGATGATTCTGTGTAACATATAAAATTGAAAGCTTACGTAATTCATTATGATTAGGTCTTCTATTTGTCGATTTATGATAAAAATTATGCCCATATAAATTCACAAAAAACATGAATGTTGTAAATCTCTATCAAGTTAAATCACTTTTTTAAATTGGTTTACTCTTGCCTCGACCGCAGTATATTATGAGTTCGCGCTTGAAGAAGAAATTAGCGTTTGTTCTACAAAAAGAAAATAAATATCTTTTCCGTTGAAAATAATATCACGAAATTGTATCAGATAATATCTAAGATCCGAAAACTACAAAAAACTACGAATTCGCGAAACAAGAGCTTCCCAAACTAAACAGTCAATTAAACACAAAAGTATTTTCTCGTCTTGTATCGGAAAAATTAATTACATTATCAAAAAGATACCTTTCAAGGTTTTTCAAAATTTTGGTATGCACAATTATTATAAAACAAAAGCGCCTTCGTTTCTATGAGCAAAGCAAGCATTTTGAATGTATTTCAATTAACATACCTATTTACTAAAAAATTCTTATCTTATTTTTGTGTATAAATATGAATATGCGTTACCGTGCGCCTTACAGACAACCGCGACATCTGATTTGATACCGTCATACTTTCCATACAGCAAGGGTAGGCCAAGTAGAATAATGTATGGACCACAAAACGTCTGCGAACACATTGCAAATAAAAAGAAGGAGAAGTTTATATTATTATTAATCCAATCTAAGTAGACAAAAAAATAGTTGAAACTTCGTAATAATTCACATAGAGCTAAAAATTGGTCCAGACCTTGAATATACTATTACAAATGAAATGTCAAAAGTCCCTGTGTCGGCTAAAAATGTTATTCAAGGTCTGAGGTCACAAATATCGGTTATTCGCATATACCGGGTGAGTCACGAATTGCGCTCGCCCCGATATTTCCTAAAATATTTGGAATAGAAAATTGAAATTTGGAGGTCTTATTACACGACTAAAATGCCATCTTTTCAATAAAAAATCAAGTTTGGTGCACATCCGGTTTGACCGGAAAGGCCCACAACTTTCGATTTTTAAATGGAACACCCTATATATTTTTACATTTTTGGAATCTAGAGGAAATTTTGAATACAATACATCCATTTTGGTCACTTTTTGATAAACATTAAAAATTTTATTAAAAAATCTATTTCTGAATCCAGAGTGCTGTGGTGCCCAAAATATATTTTAGTTTGTGTGCTACGTTACTATAAAAATAAAAAGAGCAATATGATTGCATTACTTAATTCTCTAGAGGCGTTTAAAATTTTTAAATGTGATTTTTAACCACTAACTCGGTTTTTTTAAATGGGAATTTAATCGTTCACCAACATTTTTAGATACCTCATTTTCATACCAATCTAATAATACCAAAATTTTGAAAATCCGCCCAGAAATATTTGAGATTTCAGCCAAAATACAATGCAACCAAGCTTTTAGAAACATGCGGCTAATAGATAATAGATTAGTGGGCTTTGGAAACTAAAATGGCACATTTCTGTGTAAATCTGGTAACCTAATAACATTGGAAAAATCATAGTAGCCATTGAATGTAATAAAACAATATCAGCTGTCAGACAGATACAAAATAAAGCGTTGCGGAAATCTCTTTGAGTAAAAATTAAAGAAAATGAATAATTTTAGTACAAATGAAAAGGTCGATATGTTACTGATATATGGAGAGCGTCTCAAAAATTCAATTGCAGCTGCAGAACTGTATCAGCAACGATATCCCAACAGACGTCATCCAAGCAGACACTTGTTTGCCAGAGTGGAACAAGAATTAAGAAACGAACCCAATCAACAAGATGACCATCAAACATTTATTGTAAGTGAGGACAAAGAAATTGATGTATTAGGATTTGTGATGGTACACCCAACAACATCAACAGGGGAATTGTCAATGGAATGCGACATTAGTCAGTCTTCGGTTTGTAGAATTTTAAAGAAACATAAGTTTCGGTCTTATAAATACCAAATACACCAACATCGTTATGGAGATGATAACGACAGGAGGCTAGTAGATTGCAACTGGTTCTTAAATGCAGTGCAACAAAACCCAGGTTTTCCTTTTCATATTTTATATTCAGATGAAAGTAGATTTACGAACCAAGGTATGTTTAACAGAAATAATACTAGGTACTGGGCTCAAAAAAATCCGAGGTTGGTAGGGCGGGGGAATATTCAGGAAAGATTTGGTATTAACTGTTGGCTTGGAGTACTTGGAGATCGAATAATTGGACCCATATTTTTTGATGGAACACTTACTGGCGAACGATATTTATTCTTTTTACAAAACCAGACAGCAGAATTTCTTGACTTACTTCCTCTTGCCTATTTACAAAATCTGTTTTTCCAACAAGATGGTGCTCCCCCACATAATTCCAGAAGAGTGATGAAATATTTAAACAACTTGCATGGTGAACGCCTTATCGCAAATTAAGGTCATATCAGGTGTCCTCCTAGGTCACCTGACTTAACACCCCTCGACTATTATGTATGGGGCACTCTCAAAAATAAGGTTTATAAAACTTCTTCAAATACCCGTGAAGAGCTGCAAAATAAAGTTGTACGGGCTCTTAATGAAATAACGCCGGCTGAATTGCGTAGAGCCATTCAAGCAACTGTACGCAGAGCCGAATTGTGTATAGAAAAAAATGGTGGACATTTTGAACAATATCTAAATGTCAATTTATGGTTTAATTATATTAATTATTTTAAAAATACCTACTGATACCTAGTTTAAGTTTAATTGTTCAAACGGAATTGATTTTTATTTATTTATAGGCCCGATATTAATGTTAATTTAAATAAAACTCTGAAAACCGAACTGATGTCGCATTCTATTGCAAATGTTCTTGTGGATGTAATTGTGTTTACCTCCACATACCTATGCTAAACTTAATTGTAACGTTCTTTGCGCTCACAATTATTAAATGTTTGATAGCTCAAGATTGCCTATAACTACACAAGTCTGTCTGACAGCTGATATTGTTTTATTACATTCAATGGCTACTATGATTTTTCCAATGTTATTAGGTTACCAGATTTACACAGTAATGTGCCATTTTAGTTTCCAAAGCCCACTAATCTATTATGTATTAGCCGCATGTTTCTAAAAGCTTGGTTGCATTGTATTTTGGCTGAAATCTCAAATATTTCTGAGCGGATTTTCAAAATTTTGGTATCATTAGATTCGTATGAAAATGAAGTATTTAAAAATGTTGGTGAACGATTAAATTCCCATTTAAAAAAACCGAGTTAGTGGGTAAAAATCACATTTAAAAATTTTAAACGCCTCTAGAGAATTAAGTAATGCTATCATATTGCTCTTTTTATTTTTATAGTAACGTAGCACACAAACTAAAATATATTTTGGGCACCACAGCACTCTGGATTCAGAAATAGATTTTTTAATACAATTTTTAATGTTTATCAAAAAGTGACCAAAATGGATGTATTGTATTCAAAATTTCCTCTAGATTCCAAAAATGTAAAAATATATAGGCTGGGTGTTCCATTTAAAAATCGAAAGTTGTGGGCATTTCCGCTCAAACCGGATGTGCACCTGATTTTTTATTGAAAAGATGGAATTTTAGTCGTGTAAGAAGGCCTCCAAATTTCAATTTTCTATTCCAAATATTTTATGAAATATCGGGCCGAGCGCAATTCGTGACTCAACCGGTATATGAGTAGTTATTAATTACTTCATATAAATAATGATATATTTCATCATTTGTGATAATTTTTTTTACAT
The DNA here is from genome assembly GCA_963583905.1 of Stenurella melanura. Classification (NCBI taxonomy): domain Eukaryota; kingdom Metazoa; phylum Arthropoda; class Insecta; order Coleoptera; family Cerambycidae; genus Stenurella; species Stenurella melanura. Next base: position 122,885,056 of record OY757316.1, on the reverse strand, counting down.
ATCGCCAAAAAATTCGTTCAGAAACGTTGTATTATCTTGTATTCGTTATAACTGCTGAAATCGAATAAACAAAGAGTTTACCACATTTGTGCTTTTTAGTATTTTACTTAGAATCCGCTATTTCAGAATAAATCGTAAAAAATTCGACCCAAAAAACCGAATGCCTGAAAAGCATGTTGAAAATTTTAAACCTTTAAAGTGGTTGCATACTGGGTTGACATATTTTCCATAAGACTACATGTAAAAGTTTTTTAAAATTTTGAACTTTATGAGTTTTATGACTTAGGATTTTTTACAGAAAATAGTGTCATATAAAAATCTACTAAAAAAACTTTTTTTTTTCTTCATTATTTTCGTCCAACACCTCACTTCAGCCTCCTTAACTATCACTTTTTATCTATCGAGCACGCCAAAAAAAAAAAATGTAGGACATTTTTCTAAGCTCTAAACCCATTGAATTTTCCGAAAAAAACATTATTTGAAAACAACTAATTTTTGCCTCGCTAAAAAACACGCTACTTCCAGACCCATCGGTCTTCAAAACAGAAAGTAAAAAAGTAACATTTTTCCATTTTTTTTGATCCCCATTTCTTTTCATATGGGAGATTTACTGCTAATTTAGCGTACAAATAACGACTTTTACAAAAATAACTCTACACGAACACCGGCTTCCTTTTGTCCTTCAGGCTTCCTCTGCTACTGAAACTCAACCGGAACCACTCCTCGCAACCGCCCTTGAGAGGATGTCACAGTTCTTCTGGTGGCTTTTGGCTTAAAAGGCAACCCTGCTTGGAGAGCGGGCTATGCACAACCGTGGGAGCGTTTAACGTGGTAAAGTAACCGCCGGTCTTGGGCTTGACGTGTCTGTTGTTCATCTCCATGTGGACGATCTTCATGAACTCGATCTGGGCTGCGAGCTTTTGGATCTCTTCCTGTTGGCATTAAAGCAACGTCAGCCAAGGAGCTTGGGTTAGAAAATTATTACATAGCTCAAAATCACAAAATTGCTTTTTGTTTATAGCTAGGCGGTGTAGCTAATTTTGTCTATAAATTTCAAACATGTTCGGAGGAGATGATTTATTTTTTTATTAGTTCTCTGAAGTGTAATTGATAAGATCATCTAAAGTTTGCATGATTCTGAGACGGGCAAACATTAAAAAAAAAAAAATGAAAGACTTTTTAAAAATTTTTTCAAAATCAACCGTTTTTTTTTCACACTCCGTTAAGGGGTGTCTCTGGACAGGAGAGGCTTATTTTTTATATGAAAAACGCACCTTCATTTTCGATATAGTCCAGTCGGTAAATTAAAGAATACACCAGAAGCTCGCAAAAAATGTTATCTGAGATTTTTTTCCGTGACTGTAAGTGCGATTACTACACAAAACCACAAAAATCAGTTTTGGGGGTGCCGCGCAACCCGACCAAAAAAACCACCCCTTAGATGAAAGAAGCCTTATTTTATTGATAACTCGTTAACCGTTGAAGCTATAAAAAAAATTGCTCATCATAAAAAAGAAAGCTCGACTAATTGCCTAAGAAAAAGTCCTCTTGTAATTTTCTTGTATATGCCATGGTTCTCGAGAAAATCGGTATTGAAAATAATTGTAAAATTTGTTCCGCGCGGCCTATAGAAAAAATTGAATTGCTCGAAAATCAAACATGCTAGGAAAAAAAATCAACATGGGTTTTAAAGGGCATGTAATAATATAATACTCTTTTGTGTTGCCATTTTTGATGGCTATTGATATTTATTAGCATATAAAAATAACAATATAATATAGTTACCTCTTGACTTTTTGCACTTTTAACTATTCACAGGCCCATAAAAAGTAACTGACTTTAATATAAGTTATAAATGTATTATCTTTTAGTTAAAGGTAGTACTTCAATGCAGAAAAAGTTAGGAATAAAAATTTTCACATTTACAAATTTACCAGCATGTTGAAGTTAGTCAAATTTTGGCCAATTTTTTACTGTTTCCTAAAAATAAAAGAAGACCTAAACATCTTGAAAATTTAGCTCAAAAATTTTTTTCTTGCGTTTATATACCATATAACTAGTGTTTCTAATCACTTAATAGTTAAAAAATTGTATTAAAAAATATCATAAAAAAATTGCAGCTTTTTTTGGATTTTTACTTCCCTCGCATACCGAAGGGAAGTATTGTATTCGAGAAAAATCACCCTCCGAGATTTTTTCGGATTTTGACGTTTCAGAACACGTAGAATACGAAAATATAGGGTTTTCAATTCTGTCTGTCTGTCTGTCTGTCTGTTGGTGTATTAACTAAAAAACTACTTGACGGAGAGCAGTCAAATTTGGTAGGTAGTTCACGCTACTGTCAGCGAAGAAATGGAAGAACTTTCAGTGGAAACTATACAGGGTGGACGCTCTAAATTGAATAAATAATGAAAACAATTTTTTTGCTCAAATTTAAAATTTCCACGTTTCATGACACGCTAAACCTATTTCAGAAAAAAAAAATTTTTCTTTTCACCAAGATTTTTAACAAATTTTTACCACTAAAATGAAAAACATTTTTTTGCTCAAATTTAAAATTTCCACGTTTCATGACACGCTAAACCTATTTCAGAAAAAAAATTGAAAATTTTTTTCAGTAACATTTTTGAAAAAGTTTTTACCACCAAGATGATAAAATTTTTCTTTTTTCAAATTTAAAATTTTTACGTTTCATAGCGTTCTAAACCTGTTTAAAAAAAATTTAGAAAATTCTTTTACAATTTTTGAATAAATTTTACTACTGAAATAGATGTAAAATTTTTTTTTGTTCAAATTTAAAATTTTGACGTTTCCATGGCATTTTAAATCTATTTCATCAAAAACAAATTTAAAAATATTTTTGAAAAATTTAAAAATTTTGTTGAAACAAGTTTTAATCTATTTATCACTACTATAAAATAGATGAAATATTTGTTTTTGCTCAAAATTAAAATTTCCACGTTTCATGACATTACAAACCTATTTCGGAAAAAAAATTGCAACAATTTTTGACCATCTTGGAAAAATATTTTACCACTAGAATAGATGGAAAAAAATTTCTTTTTGCACAAATTTAAAATTTCCACGTTTCATGACATTCTAAACATATTTCAGAAGAAAAAAAATTATGAAAATTTTTTTACCAACATTTTTGAAAAATTAAAAAAAATGAAATTTTTTAACCACCACTATACTTCCACTGCACGTGAATGAGGAATTGAAATTGTGACAGATGGCAATAATATTTGGCATATGCACCTATTATACTTTTATTGAAAAATGTACAGGGTGGTCATCCCAAGAAGTAAGTCAGACATGGTGGATATTTGCGCAACCCTTTCATATTTGGCACCTGTCATTTAGTATTGAACTTTTGTTGATGGATGAGCACTGAAAGTTTTTTTTGACCAAAATTTAAGTTTTCTTTGTAATAGTAGTGATAACTATATTCCGACTATAATTTTCAGCGTCATTTCGTAATTATTAATTTTTTAGAGTGACTGCCATGCACAAATGAAGAGGGAAGTTCTGTATAAACACCTTTACCGATTTTTTTGGCTAATTTTAACATGCTGCTAAATTTGTAAATGTGAATATTTTTTTTCCTAACTTTTTCTGCATTGAAATACTACCTTAACCTAAAAGATAATGCATTTATAACTTATATCATAGTCAGTTATTTGTTATGGGCCTGTGAATAGTTGGATGCACAAAAAATCAAGAGATAACTATATTATGTCATTATTTTTATACTACTAATAAATATCAATAGACCTCAAAAGTGGCAACACAAGACGTACCTATCCCCTTTAAAACCCATTTTCATTTTCTTCCTAGCTTGTATGGTTTTCGAGCAATTCAATTCTTTCTGTAGGCCGGGCGCAAAAAATTCAAATAAACGAAAATTCGCGCACATTAAAAATACAAATTTTGTAATTCTTATCAATATCGATTTTCTCGAAAACCATGGCATATACGAGAAAATTACAAAAGGGCTTTTTTAGGCAGTTAGTCAAGTTTTCTTTTTTCTAATGAGCATTTTTTTAAATATTTTCAACGGTTAACAGGTTATTAGTAAAATACTGGTGTTTTTTTTTGGGGGTAGCGCGGCACCCCCAGAACTGATTTTTGTGATGTCTGATAAGTTCTCCTCAAAATTTGTCGTTTTTCCGTTATTTGAAGTTGAAAGGTTCGAATTCAGTTTTCAGCGAACAAGCAGTGACCTTCAACGAGTCAGAACTCGGTTCGTGTTGCATTTACAGAAATAAGAAAATCCAATCGATTTGTTGTTTTATAAGCTTCATTTTTGCTCCCTGATGATTTTTTGACAAAACGTAAGGTTCTCGAATTTTTCGTGAAAAATCACTCTAAAACGTGCATTTTCCAAATGAAAAATCAACATTTTAATTGCGAATAACACGAAAAATATTGATTTATCGAGAAAACTTCATAGAATAATTTTTGCTTAGAATTCATCCCCCTGGATTGAAATCTGTGGTTGTTCTCAGTTTACTAATTTTCAGCCCTTAGAAGTGGTGGCATCCACATCCAGGGTAAAAGCACATCTTCGAACCATGTAGACATTGCAATACTACCAATAGGCCGTCAGAAATAATGATTTGAGGTCGATTTTCGAGAAGTTTTTTCTCCATCAGATTTTATTGGATAGAATGATAGATTTAGGTGTAAATAACAATAAAATCGTAGTGCGTACGCACCGTTTTAGCTGGAAGACATATTTAAATGCACTTTTATGTAAAAAAGTGCATTTTTTGCTATTTTTAACCCTTGATTGCATCCAACAGTTGCTTTAATATTAAATATATTTCGGAAAAAAATTATATTCGGGGATTTTCATAGTCGCTGATTACGAATCTGACATGAAAATTGGAAAATTCAAAATGGCTGGCTGGAAATGGCTCGAAATTTAAATAAAAAAGTGCTTTTTTTGAGTTTTCTTCACTTAAAACGTAAGAAAAGACCATACAAATTGCATCCGAGTATTTCCTATTATAAATTTTTATTTTTTTGAGCTCCCCCCTCCCTCCTCTTTTCGCTCTTCCTCGTCTCCCTTTTTCTATGTCTCTCTTAGCCCTGAAGAAACAAATAAATGCATTATATTTATGCTTACCTTCTCTTGTAGTTGAAGTAATTTTAGATAAAAAGATAAATATTTATACTAAGAAAGTCTCAGATGCAATTTATATGGTCTCTTTTATGTTTTAAGTGAAAAAAAAAACGCGAAAAAAGCCGCTTTTTAATTAAATTTCGCGCCATTTCCGGTCAGCCATTTTGAATTTTCCAATTTTCATGTCAGAATCGCAATCAGCGACAATGAAAACCCCCCGAGTATACATTTTTTCCGAGATATATGCAATATTAAAGCAACTTTTGGATGCAATCAAGGGTTAAAAATAGCAAAAAATGCACTTTTTGCATAAAAGTGCATTTAAATATGTCTTCCAGCCAAAACTGTGAGTACGCACTATGATTTTATTGTTATTTACACCTAAATCTATATTCTATCCAATAAAATCTGATGGAGAAAAAACTTCTCGAAAATCGACCTCAAATCATTATTTCTTACGGCCTACAAGTACGACTCGAATGTCGTCGATCTTTCCTAACCGGAGTCCGAGGTTCTGCATTTTTTTTGTCTTTATTGACTGGACTAATACGTTCATAATTTGTTACAACTTCAATATTGTTGCGGTGACGTCGTCGATGTTTATTTAAATAAGAACATAGCTCGTTAATTTTTTTTTGGAAGGTATATTAGTTATCTATTTGACCATATACTAATATTAATAAAATAGAATATACAGGGTGGAAAAAATGTATTTTAACTTAACTAAATTTTAACTTTAACTTAATTTTGGAAACCCTGCTTCAAATGGAACAAGGTTTTCAGTTCCACCTGTTTGTTTAATTGCATTTCCACGCGGCATAAGTTTGTATCCCCATCAGTTGAATAGTCACTGAAACAGTAAAAACGACAAAACATCAGAATTCTCGTGCAATTAATGAAATCATCTGAAACCTTCTGCGATGGCTTTTAAAAACTATGTAGAATAATGTTAAAAACAATGTCGGCTTTCGCTCTAAAGAGGTTAAAATCACCCTTAAATGAAAAAAAAAACTGTAGTAAGTAAAATATTGAGAATTAGGCGCTGAGACTATCTATACTTATGTTTTGACTTATTTTAAAAACTGTGGATACTCTAAACAATATCCTATCTTACTATAATGGTTATAATCAGAGCTCGGAAACTTTATCTTGGTGACGTCAAAATCAGCGTTGAATAGAATATTTTACAAGTTCTGGAATTCTGAAAACCAATGAGACTCAAAATATACTTTTACAAGGATAATTGGGAAGATAACTATATTAGTTTTTGATTTTCACTTAATTTCTTGTCAACATGACAATTGTTTCGCCACACAGTGGCTTCTTCGGATGTTGAGGACTGGTATACTAATTTTACAATGCACAAACTATATGGTTTTATACAATTTCGATCTAATCCTAATGTTAATTGCTAAGCGGAAAAGTACAATATAATTTTAATTACTAAATGGAAAGGTACATATATTTCTAGGTAATTTATTGAATCTAATTTTAATAGTCTAAGTAAATAAATTTAGTAAGGGAGATGAGTTTGTTTCAATTTGGTCATTTAATAAAATATCAGACGACTTCAGTTTATTTATTTCTAGAGATTCTAGTAAATCGAGTTTTAACCCTTTTTCCTCGGTGAGTAAAATTTTAAACTCTTCGTTGAACACGTGACCCACTTCTATTAGGTGGTTAGCATAAGTTGAGTCTGTTTTATTACTGATGTAAGTTCGTTTATGTTCTGATAACCGTTTACCAAAATTTCTTCCTGTTTGTCCAATATATACCTTAGAACAAGCACCACAAGTCAACTTATAGACGCCTGATTTATTTTCTGATGAAATTTTGTCTTTCATATTTTTTAAATGTTTTCCTATTGTGTTATTAGTTTTAAAAGCTACATTAATATTACGTTTTTTTAAAAAAGAGGAAGTTTTTTCTGTTGGGTAGCCGATGTAAGTGAGAACTTTGAAACTGTTATTTTGATCTTTTATTGTTGGATATACTTCTTTAATGGCTTTATTAAAAGATTTTTTCACAACCCTTATCGGAAGAAAATTATATCAAAGAACTACAAATAATAAAACAAACTGCATTCGACAATTATTACTTATTATTATTACAACCCCGAAGTAATAGACAATATCATTGTGAAAAAATTACTGTAAAACATGTATTAGAACATGTTTTACAGTAATAGGCGAGTCTGCCTGGGGTAAAAAAGAGGTGATTTTACAAATTTTGTATACCATTTGAGTTAGCAACGGATTCTTATAGGAAAAATTCCGCTGAACAAGATCTTTTTATGAAAAATTTTCCTAAATCGCGAGCTTCATGGTCAAATAAATGTTTAAACAAAATTTCTTTCATTTTTATTTAATAAAATAAAAACGGTTTGACGGATCTGAATGAATCTACATACAATCGAAAGATATTTTCAATACACGTCCTTTGGCGCCAGGTACAACTCATTTTGTCAACCCGTTCATTTGTTATAGCCAAAACAAATTTCTTGATTAACAAACTGATTACTCCGAAACTAAGCGGTCAGGACATTGTTTTTTCAAAATACATGCCTTTTATACCAAACAGTACACCATATTTGTACTTCCACATCCACGTAGTGGATTGGAAGTATAGTAATCGCAAAAAAATGTTCAAAAATTTTTATTCGTGAAATAGGTTTAGAATGTCATGAAACGTCGAGATTTTAAATTTGAGCGAAAAAAAAAAATTTCTGTCTGTCTGTCGGTCTGTCTGTCTGTAACTTTTTTTGTCCGCACGTTTTCTCCGGAACGGTTTGAGATATTGACTTGAAATTTTGTACACGTATATATTATGACGAGATCTGGAACTGGATTGTTTTTTGAGGAAATCCGGTGTAGGGTTGGGGGTTAAATAGGGGAAAATAGGGAAAAATAAGTAAAGCAAGCTTGTAAGAGAACAGACACTTGAAATTTGGTATATGTACTAGAAGTTAAGGCCTAAGATTTTTTTATAACATCTTTCAACATATATTATATTTTGACATGATTGCGTTGAAGGAGTGGGGGTAAGTAGAGGTAAATAGGGAAAAATAAGTAAAGCAAGCTGGTAAGAGTATTGCAACTTGAAATTCGGTGTATGTCCTAGAAGCCAAGACCTCAAATTTTTTAACAATATGTTTCAACCCTTCCACTACCCTTACTACATTATTAAAGGGGTTGATAAAATAAAATTGAGATATTCACTTGTAATTTGGTAGACGTATGTATTATAACGACATCTGGAACTAGATTATATTTTGGGATGATTCCGTAGAAGGGTTAGGGTTATTAGGAGTGACTAGGGGAAAATAAGTAAATCAAGGTGATAAGAGTACAGAAATTTGGGATTCGGTGTATATACTAGAAACCAAGGCCTCAGATTTCTTTCTAATATTTTTCAAACTCCACCACCTCCGCTTCATTATTAATGGGATTGATAACATCAAATTGAGATATTCACTTGAGATTAGTACACGTATGTATTGTAGTGACATCTGATTGAGATGCCTCCATTGAAGGGGTGGGAGGTGAATAGTAGAAAATAAGTAGGGTGAATTAAAAACTTCATTTTTAACGTATATGGTAGAAACCAACTCCTCAAACTTTTCTACGACATCTGCCCCAAATATTATTAAAATTCTATGACCAATAATTTCCACATACTAGAGCGCAAATATAGTCAAGATGTTTCCTTTAAAACGACTTGGATGAAGAATCTGGATGTGGAAGTAGTGATTCCTTAGGCAGCGGTTTTTTGGCCTGATATCTTCAATACTTTTTGATTGTTTAAACAATTGGTATAATTTGTTAATTAGCAAATAACTTTTTTTTCGAAAGTTTGATCGACTTCAAACCAACTTTAAACGATAAATATTGATGGCGGCCATAACCCCAAAGTCTGCACGAATGCAACTTTTTGCTTTTGTTTATTTAAAGTTTAAATTAATTTTGCAAATTAACAAATGGACTCGGCTCTGGGTAAGCGTATCGAAATGGGGTTTGTGCATATGAAAGTGCTTGGAAGAAGGAATATTTTGAGACCAGAAAGAACTTGATCGGATGACCGGAACCGGAAATAAAAGTGATATTGCGTGAGAGGCTCTAATTTGTTTATTAACAACTTCTTGGACACGAGGTTTGGTGCAAATGAAAGCTAACAAGATTTTCCATCAACCACAAAAAGTTCTACAAAAAATATTCAATCCCTGAAGAGTTATACGCGTTTTTGACCCTTAAAAAAATCTCCCCCACAAGGTGAAAATAGTAAGTATTGACGCGCAATGGGGTGGCGCGTTCGATCCTCGGTGTGGGCAAATTTTTTTCGTCAAATTCGCTTTTTTTCGTGCAATGAAATCTTTCCTATAATAAAATAATTTTTAAATTGTAAAAAACGCTATAAATAATTATTTATTCTTGAGAACTTTATCAAATCTCGAGCTGATGCTATGCACCAACTTTCTGCTTTGTATGCTCTACATTTCTTATAGTCGAAATCATGGAACGGTGGAAGAGGATGGGCCCTTTTGTGAGTGGGGGACCGGTTTTTTACAACTCGTTGGTTTTTGACCGCGAACAATTGCTAAATGTTTTGAATTCAGATTGGGACACGGAAAGTGCTTTATCAAGCGGTTGTTGCCTTAATTAACTTATTAATTGTAAATATTTGTAATTAAAACAATAAATAAAATAATAATGCCATTAAAATAGTTAAATTTTTAGATTATTTCTCATTCACAAATAACAAAGTGTGTGTTTTTTTCATGAGACTTGAAACTTTTTTTCATTATAAGAAAAAAGTGAAAAAAAATTGTTTCCTTTTTATTTTTGGTCCTTTTTCGACAGGCAACCACTTCAAACAAAGTAAAACAAGCCTCCTCTTTCACAGAAAGTAGTAAAAAAAAAACCAAAACTACCGACAAACCCTCGTTGGACAAGAACAATCATATGTTTGTTGCAAGATAGCCATTTATTTAATGAAAACTGGAAAAAAAATCATTTACGACGTTTTTAAAAATGTCTCAGAAAGTGAAAACATTTATTATCGTAAAAAATACTTGGTTACATGAAAAAAACCGCAAATTTGACAAAAAAAAAATTGCCCACACCGAGGATCGAACTCGCTACCCCATTGCGCGTCAAATCTTACTATTTTCACATTGCGGGAGAGATTTTTTTAAGGGACAAAAACGCGTATAACTCTTCAGGGATTGAATGTTTTTGGTAGAACTTTTTGTGGTTGATGGAAAAATTTGTTAGCTTTCATTTGCACCGAACCTCGTGTCCAAAAAGTTGTAAATAAACAAATTAGAGCCTCTCACCCAATATCACTTTTATTTCCGGTTCCGGTTATCCGTTCGAGTTCTTTCTGGTTTCAAAATTTTACTTTTTCCAAGCACTTTGGTATGCACAAAACCACATTTCGATACGTTTACCCAGAGCCGAGATATTCCATTTGCTAATTTGCAAAATTAATTTAAACTTTAAATAAACAAAAGCAAAAAGTTGCATTCGTGCAGACTTCTATGGGGGTTATGCCCGACATCAATATTTATCATTTAAAACTTGGTTTGAAGTCGATGAAACTTTCGAAAAGGAAGTTATTTGCTAATTAACAAATTATGCCAATTGTTTAAAGAATCAAAAAGTATTGAAGATATCGGGCCAAAAAAATTAGGTATATTCTTTGGTATAAAAGGCATTTATTTTGAAAAAAGCAATAGCCTGGCCTCATTAGTTTCGGAGTAATCAATTTGTTAATTAAGAAACTTATTCTGGCTATAACAAATGAACGGGTTGACAAAATGAGTTGTGCCTGGCGTCAAACGACGCGCATTGAAAATATCTTTCGACTGAATCAAGATTCATTCGGATCCGTCAAACAGTTTTTATTTTATTAAATAAAAACGAAAATAATTTTGTATAAACAATTATTTGACGGTTCGCGGTTTAGGAAAATTTTTCATAAGAAAATCTTGTTCGGCGGAATTTTTCCTATAAAAATCCGTGGCTAACTCAAATGGTATAGAAAATTTTTGGGAATAATCCCAGGCAGACTCGCCTATAAACTTAGCCTCGTTGAAAATTTTAGCCCACTCTAAGTAGTCCTATCAATTCATTACAAGTAGTTCATCTTTAACTGTTTCTCTGAAATGTTCTTAGTAGTCGCCAATTGTCCATTTTATGACTTATATATAACTATAGCGGCCCACAGTGCATGTAGAATAGATTTATTTGCATTTATTTTTCTTCATTAAATACAAAAACTCCACTCAAAGCGCTTGTGTGTGTCTTTTAAGTATTGATATTAGTGCTTATCCTAAACCAAGTTCGGTTTTATAATACTCTTCAGATACTCTATGGGTAAAGCTTTAGATAATTAATTAAAACTTGGAAGTTTTAACAGTAGTTTTAAAAGGATGCATGTAGACCCTTCTCTAGATGGGTCCCTTTACTCTTATAAAGTTTTTAAATCGGCTTCATAGAGTCCTTCCAAACTATTTACGTTTATAAGTAGTCTTGGAAATAAGTTTTTAGGATAACATAGATTATTTTAAAACTACAAATTGTTACTTGGGTACCTTTTCCCTTGATTAAATGCTGATGTAAACGCAAGAATTGCCACAGTGTACCTAGGCAAAAGGGATTTTGCCAAAGCAATGTTTCACAACTTCGGTGGCGCCGTCTAATTAAAGGAGATGATGAAACCGCATTAGTAAAAAACATATAAAAGTACCCCCACTGGAATCTAATGTTGAGATTTGGTCAGAGTTGAATGCAATTAACATTTATAATGAAATAAAATTCACTTTATCACGTTTTGTGCAGTATAATACTGCCATTAATCCTTAACTTTGTTTATTATGCAAGATTTAATATTATAAAAAAATTGCATATTTAATCGGGAAAACTGTTTTATGTTGGGTTTTATATTTTATATATTATGGAAATAAACAAAATAAATACGCCACACATATTAAACAGAACACGAAAGTATGTGTGTGATTCAAAATTGTCTTTTTATTTGCTAAATATGAATTACATGTCTTTGTAAGAACCATTACTGGTTTTAGGTTAAATTTACCAAAAATACACTGTAGCTGGCAATAATGAATAGTTCACCACTTGGTTGTTTCTCTGATTATTTCAGAGTGTTTGCAATATAATATTTTGTCTATATGAACGGTCTCCGTATCTGGCGCCGAGGTAAAATTACCGAGCCTTGGTTATATAATACACCAATATTTGCAACTTATTTAATACCAAAAGAAAATAAAAACTAAATAAATACCACACCTTTAACTCCTCATTCTCCTGATATAAATCTGGCGCTTCCTCAGGGACCAGTCCGATCCCATTAAGGGAAAAAGACGCGGTAACACCTCTGGATCTGGCTCGGTTGTCCCACTGATCGCCCTGGCCTCTTAGAACCCTTATAACCTGCGAAATAAACAATCTATTTTAAACGAAATGAAAAAGAAATGCAATAAGCTGGAAGTAGAAAGGAAAATACTTATTCGGAAGTATATTTAGAGATCTAAACTTGTTAGTATTGAACTAGTGGGTTGTTTTTCTGTTGAGAAGGCGTTTTTGTATTATGTCCTTTTTATTAAGGTAGCGTTTGTTCGCGCTGGGTTTTTGATTTATGGCCAAGGACGGTCGTACACAAAAATAAGGGAAATTCTTCCCTGTAAACACAATTTTAATAACGGAGACTTGCCAGTTCGCTTTTAAAGTCTGTACCAATACGAAATTGTTTTAAAATATAGGAGTTGGAAAAAAATTTATCAACTGAAATTATAGAGCGGGATTAAAATGAATACTCATTTTAATCCCGCTCTATAATTTCAATTGAGTCAAATACTTTTCTGTAAAATATTAGCTAATAAGATCTAGGCGGTAACCATCGGCAAGCTATTGCAAACTTATACAGATTCGGAAAATGCAATTTAGGGTATAGGAATAACGATGTAATTGACCACGAAAAAAATGGACATATGCGGTTGCTGACAGTCACAGAAATATAATAAATTATAATGGCCAACCTTCAATATAACCGATTTAGTCACGTGAATATGTATAATTTATCCTCTTATATAGGTATGTAAGTTTTCAGAAAGAATAGAGAAATGTAATTTTTATGAATGATGACACATTTTGTAGATTTGTGTCACTAGATGTATTTATAAGTTTAGGTTAATTAAATTCGAAATCTATCAAGCATTGTCGTATTGTAATTTTACATGCTTACATCACATTGTTGTATGAAGAACGGGTAATGCAGGAATTACAAAAATTTGCTTTGATGAAAATATTCACCCTTGCTTAGGGAATGTTATGATTATCTATCCTTTTTTATGGCTATACCGGGTGAGTCACGAATTGCGCTCGCCCCGATATTTCCTAAAATATTTGGAATAGAAAATTGAAATTTGGAGGCCTTATTACACGACTAAAATGCCATCTTTTCAATAAAAAATCAAGTTTGGTGCACATCCGGTTTGACCGGAAATGCCCACAACTTTCGATTTTTAAATGGAACATCCTATATATTTTTACATTTTTGGAATCTAGAGGAAATTTTGAATACAATACATCCATTATGGTCACTTTTTGATAAACATTAAAAATTTTATTAAAAAATCTATTTCTGAATCCAGAGTGCTGTGGTGCCCAAAATATATTTTAGTTTGTGTGCTACGTTACTATAAAAATAAAAAGAGCAATATGATTGCATTACTTATTTCTCTAGAACGAACCCAATCAACAAGATGACCATCAAACATTTATTTTAAGTGAGGACAAAGAAATTGATGTATTAGGATTTGTGATGGTACACCCAACAACATCAACAAGGGAATTGTCAATGGAATGCGACATTAGTCAGTCTTCGGTTTGCAGAATTTTAAAGAAACATAAGTTTCGGTCTTATAAATACCAAATACACCAACATCTTTATGGAGATGATAACGACAGGAGGCTAGTATATTGCAACTGGTTCTTAAATGCAGTACAACAAAACCCAGGTTTTCCTTTTCATATTTTATATTCAGATGAAAGTAGATTTACGAACCAAGGTATGTTTAACAGAAATACTAGGTACTGGGCTCAAGAAAATCCGAGGTTGGTAGGGCGGGGGGAATATTCAGGAAAGATTTGGGTTTAACTGTTGGCTTGGAGTACTTGGAGATCGAATAATTGGACCCATATTTTTTTATGGAACACTTACTGGCGAACGATATTTATTCTTTTTACAAAACCAGACAGCAGAATTTCTTGACTTACTTCCTCTTGCCTATTTACAAAATCTGTTTTTCCAACAAGATGGTGCTCCCCCACATAATTCCAGAAGAGTGATGGAATATTTAAACAACTTGCATGGTGAACGCCGTATCGCAAATCAAGGTCATATCAGGTGGCCTCCTAGGTCACCTGACTTAACACCCCTCGACTAGTATGTATGTGGCACTCTCAAAAATAAAGTTTATAAAACTTCTTCAAATACCCGTGTAGAGCTGCAAAATCAAGTTGTACAGGCTCTTAATGAAATAACGCCGGCTGAATTGCGTAGAGCCATTCAAGCAACTGTACGCAGAGCCGAATTGTGTATAGAAAAAAATGGTGGGCATTTTGAACAATATCTATAAATGTCAATTTATGGTTTAATTATATTAATTATTTTAAAGATACCTACTGTTACCTAGTTTAAGTTTAATTGTTCAAACGGAATTGATTTTTATTTATTTATAGGCCCGATATCTATGTTCATTTAAATAAAACTCTGAAAACCGAACTGATGTCGCATTCTATTGCGAATTTCCTTGTGGATGTAATTGTGTTTACCTCCACATACCTATGCTAAACTTAATTGTAACGTTCTTTGCGCTCACAATTATTAAATGTTTGATAGCTCAAGATTGCCTATAACTACACGAGACTGTCTGACAGCTGATATTGTTTTATTACATTCAATGGCTACTATGATTTTTCCAATGTTATTAGGTTACCAGATTTACACAGAAATGTGCCATTTTAGTTTCCAAAGCCCACTAATCTATTATCTATTAGCCGCATGTTTCTAAAAGCTTGGTTGCATTGTATTTTGGCTGAAATCTCAAATATTTCTGAACGGATTTTCAAAATTTTGTTATCATTAGATTCGTATGAAAATGAGGTATTTAAAAATGTTGGTGAACGATTAAATTGCCATTTAAAAAAAACGAGTTAGTGGGTAAAAATCACATTTAAAAATTTTAAACGCCTCTAGAGAATTAAGTAATGCAATCATATTGCTCTTTTTATTTTTATAGTAACGTAGCACACAAACTAAAATATATTTTGGGCACCACAGCACTTTGGATTCAGAAATAGATTTTTTAATAAAATTTTTAATGTTTATCAAAAAGTAACTAAAATGGATGTATTGTATTCAAAATTTCCTCTAGATTCCAAAATTGTAAAAATATATAGGGTGTTCCGTTTAAAAATCGAAAATTGTGGGCATTTCCGGTCAAACCGGATGTGCACCAAACTTGATTTTTTATTGAAAAGTTGGCATTTTAGTCGTGTAATAAGGCCTCCAAATTTCAATTTTCTATTCCAAATATTTTAGGAAATATCGGGGCGAGCGCAATTCGTGACTCACCCGGTATAATGTGACTGTGTTGGGAGCAAACAAGGTATACTTCTTCTTATCTAACTACCGGGTATAAAAAGTGCCGGCGCCTTTGACGGTGCGATAAAGATCAAAGACCCCGACACTTTTTATGCAGTGCAGTGAACTATTTGTACTAAAGAGATAGTTATGCATCTAGGCTTGTTCTTTGACCGGAGTAATTATGTCATCTATGTCCTATAGCTACTATCCTGTGTAATAGTTCGGTACTGTATTAAAACATCAACTTACCTTAGGTCCAAAAACAAGAGCTATGGTTGTACTGGTCGAAAGTTGCGTCCTTATGAATCCCAACAAATACTTGATATCAGGACCGGCTCGAGGAAAAATAAACAAACTAAAAAGAGAATAGAAAGTTGAAAAGCATTAGTGTTATTAGTTGATTTGCTGACTCGAACGTTACTTGGTGAAAATCCATATCATTATTATGTAATAGAATATTATTCAACTAGCATATAATGATGGCTATTATTTACGAGGGTGAAGTTTAAGACACGAGCCGCAGGCGAGTATCATAAATCACCAGAGTGAATAGTAACCATTACATGCAAATAAAATACTATACTTTGTCGACGACTATTAAACATTTAATGTTATATATTATATTATATAATACTTTCTCCTGTTTAATATAATAATTTAATTTAATTATATTACTTTTTGAGTAATATGTAAAATTATTGTAAATAACGTTAACGTTTCAAATCAATAACAAAATGACACCTGGACACATTGTCATGACTTACCAATAAAATAATATAGTTTGTAGGCATGTATGTAAAAGGTTTAAAAAACAGTGATGGAGATTACCGTGTTGTTAACACATGATGCTTTAAAAAAACTTTTTGCGTGTTCATTAAAGTATCTCTTCGGCGTGTACCATTTGAGTGCTTTCTAGAAAATTTAGGGAGACAGCAATTGCCTTTCGGTTGCTGCAATTTTGACATTTTAAATTTTTAGTAAAAAGTCACGAAATTTATCATAAACAACTGACTGTCCTCATTATTCACTAGTGAATAATAAAATAATTATTCACTGCAGGGGATAATGGATAGCATTATCCTTGAGGAAACTTACATAATCAGTACATTATTTAATAGTCGTGGGCAAAGATATATAAATCATTAAACTGCTTTTTACTTTTTCACAATATATATAATGATAACAATATACAGTGTGTTTTAAGTGGACCACTTTGTGTTTAAAAATTTGCACTTTGTCAACTTTTTGCCTGTAACTCGCAAAGTAGACTTTGAATTGACATCCTTCGGTTTTCCCGCATGATATCCTTTCTAATGGGCTATAGGCCTGGTAGGAAAACATTTTAATATCTTAAATAGCAACGGAGATACGTATCGTGATCCACTTTGAAAGGAAACACCCCCGTAAAAATGTGTTTATTATTTTAATGGGAGTTTAAAAAATACAGATTATTATCAAAGCTTTTACTTTATGACAAAAAAGAGATTAATATCAATTTTCAATGCTTACTATGATATTTCAATGTCAAAAATGAATAAATTTGGTAAACGATTTTTTAATTGAAAATCTAACTATATAGTCGGTCTCACTTTAGAATCAGTTGTTTATGTTAAGAGCGAAGCACAGTTTACACAGGTACATGGGGATTCGCAAGTAAGTGGAATCTCCATCGAGGTCGTCTCAAGGTTATTGGTACACCAAATAAAAATTAACGGTTTAAATTCACTCTCTTTGGCCATCTTATAAATACATTTAATTTATTTAAGGTGGCCATTCCCTAGAAAGAGACATCCGATAAGGACATCTTTATTATTCTTGTCCATAACTTTTTTGCCTTAGTACGTATATTTAAAACAACTATAAGAGTACCTAAGTAGAACCATAACAAGATTATTAGTATGAATTTTTACTCAATAATTTCAGTGGTTTGCAAAATAGCTATATTCAAATCTACAAAATAGGAAGATTAACATAATTTTTAAATTTAAATCTAGCTATTTTGCAAACCACTGAGATTATTGAGTGAAAAGTCACAGTAATAGTCTTGTTATGGTTCTACCTAGGTACTCTTATAGTTTTTTTTAATATACGTACTAAGAAAAAAAAGTTATGACCAAAAATAATTAATATTTCTCTATCAGATGTTTCCTTCTAGGGAATGGCCACCTTAATTTAAATTACAGCAGAAATGTTTTTATTTTATTGCAGTAAGAATTAAAATACAATATTTATTTTGCACATTTAATATGGTTCCATAATAATTAATTAATTAGTATGTTAACTATTTAAAAGTTGTAAAAATTGATATCATTTCGGATTCAAGAACTGCAATGATGTTTGTGATATTACAGATTTATTGTATTTAAAAAGTTGCCAATAGAGAATGAAATACAGAGTGTAACACAAATTTTAACTTAAACAACATGAGCTTGACATAAAATGGGTATAGTATTAAAACTTATTCCGGGAGAATATCAAATTCATCTAAATCGGAAAATTCACCGTCTTCATCCAATAATGTATTTACTACAAATTTCAGTGCCGTTTGTTCCACTGTGTTATCCAATTTGTACATATTTTCTTCTTTCGTTGTTACGTGTTCCTCGCATTCCTTCCAATTTTTGTACTAAAATTTGGTTTGATTTTATGTAATAAATACAAAAATATTTTTAAAAATATCACTTTTTTATTACTTATGGAAACACCCCTGTAAAAAATGTGTTTATTGTCCGATATTAACGGGATTAAAAAAATAACCTATAGGAACTAAATTTGTCAATTTTTGACCTTGAAAAAAAATAATAGGCTTTGAAAATTAAGAGAGTGTCTAAATTTTTGCCATATAGTAAAGGTTTTAACTGTCTAACTTTCGAAAAAATCCCATTAAAATCGGATAATAAACACATTTTCTACAGAAGTGCTTCCTTTCAAAGTAGGTCACGTTATGGAGTGGTCCATTTAAAAGAGACACACTGTATATTGTGCAAACGTAAAAATTAGTTCAGAGCTTTATTTTCATTATGTGTTATTAATTTGATTATATTGTTAATACTAAAATGTAATATCAATCAGAAGCTTTTCGGAACTCTCCGTCATTGTTGGATTTAATCGGTGTGAATAATAGCTACATAGTACTTACTGGAAGGCTATCATCATGATATTGACAATGGCAATATTGTAAATGGCATAACTGATTAGTCGGGCTTCATTGTAAAGGGATTCGGCATTCCTAACGTTATAACATACTCTAATGCCCCAGGCTAGAAACAGAACCTCTCCTGAAATCAAAGAAATATACGACTCTACGTATTTTATGCATACAGGGTGTTTCGTGGCTTTCGCATTTACGAAGATATTAGAGAAAACTGATTTTTGGCCATTTCGTTAATCTCAATCAATGATGTGGTTGCCCTATTCACGCAAACATTATTTAATTTTTTTATTTACATGTATCACTGCATATAAATTGGCTATAATTCCAAGTTAAACTATATTAAATGGTCTAGCCGTCTAAGCTAGGCGGAACAGACCCCAAAAGCGACTTTTGAAACTTCTTATGTTATAGTGTTGGCAAGTCATAAAACACGCTTGGTAAATTTTCAGCCCCTGCCGTCCATTGATCCTTGAGATAATTGACAAAACATGGGCCGGCAAGATTATTTTTTAAACACGTTTTTCTCGAAAACTGTCTTAGCCAGACCAATGAAACAAACAGGATCTATTAGTAGATCTATGTTACACGTTTCTTGTTAACGATTAACCATTTGAAAAATAAAAGTAAAAATTATAGAATTAATGTATATATTTATGTCATAAAATTGAGACGTACCGAAAAACCTACCCAGCTCCTGTACAGTCCTCAAAAATCTCCGTCATATAAAATGAAACTGGGGTCGAAACTTTCGATGTGCTTTGGTGTTTTACAGTAATTTTCAGAGAATTTGTATTTTATGTGTAAAAAAAATCCTCCAAAAATTTCAATGAAAAAACGAGAGACGAGAGTTTAAGTAGTGGTTATTTGAGCGCATACTCTGCTTAAACTATCAACTTTGGCGTATGCCGTCACTGACTTTTTGAAAGAAAATGTCATACAAAATTATGTGACATTTTGCTCTTATACCGTATTCGCCGCGTTTGTGCTAGAAGCTAGAGCGGCGCGAATTTTAGATCACTTATTGCAGATTTTTTATTCATATTTATATGGTTAGCATTTAGACTAGCGATTTTAGGCCAAAAAATAAATTAAAAGTGTTGTTTTTTTTTAAATAGTAAAAAGCTAGCCACATTACGGGAAAGATCCTCGATGTAATTCTTCCGCCGCTAAATTTGTCATTACAAAATTACGGCAAAATTCATAATTGTCTATAAGCCTTTTTCTTTATAACTTCCGTTCTAATCGTCCGATTTAAACTGTAACGCTCACGTTTTGAGACACACTATAATTTAATTTGTAAATCTCAATTATGTGTGCCAAAGCGATAAGGCGCGCGATTATTCCTTTTACTATTTAAATTTAAATTATAAAATATTGATCTTAGCATTATACGCGTTTAAATTTTATCGGCTAGTCATGACAAATGCTTGACCAATAGCGTGGTAGTTTGTACGACCAAGTTTAGCCAAAGTAAGCGGGGAGATTCCTACGCCAAGTCGGCAACAAGGAGAGAGAGTCTAGCAACGGCTATGAGAAGACACAGTTTAGTTGTTGTTTAAGCAAGAAGAGCACCTTTTGGGGGACCCTTTTTTGGACCATTTTAAGCCGAGATATCAACGGTTTTAGATTTGGCATTGTTGAGACATTTGTTAACATTTTCGAAAAATTCGAAATGGAAGCTATATGTCAGACTCTTTACTATCTGAAGTTACATTTTTTATACTTTTTCCGAACGTATTATACCGAAAAAACCGCCTAACGAATCCCAAGATAAAATCTGGTTCCAGATGTCATTATAATATATACGTATACCAAATTTCAAGCGAATATCTCAATTTAATTTTATCGACCCCTTTAATAATGGAGTGAGGGGTGGTGGGGGATGGAAATATTATTAAAAAAATTGAGGCCTCAGCTTCTAGTACATACACAAAATTTCAAGTTTATGTATTCTTACCAGTTTGCTTTATTATTTCCCCCTATTTACCCCCCAACCCTTCATCGGGCATGTTCAAACGACAATCCAGTTCCAGATCTCGTTATAATATATACATGTACAATATTTCAAGTCAATACTTTAAACCGTTCTGGAGAAAACGTGCTGACAACAAAAGTTACAGACCGAGACACAGACAGAACATTTTTTTCGCTCAAATTTAAAATCTCGACGTTTCATAAACCTATTTTAAGAAAAAAAAAATTGAAAATTTTTTCTCGATTACTATACCTACTTCCATTCCACTACGTAGATATGGATACTTATTTTTCCTTATTTACTTCTACTTACCCCCACTTCGTCAACGGAATCATGTCAAAATATAACCTAGTAACAGAGGTCGTTATAATACATACATGTACAAAATTTCCAGTGAAAATCTCAATTTAATTTTATCATCTCTTTTAATAAGGGAGTGGGGATTGTGGGGGATGGTAAATATTATTTTAAAAAATCTGAGGCTTTCGCTTCTAGTATATACACCAAATCCCATATTTCTGTATTCTTACCAGCTTGCTTTACTTATTTTCCCCTATTTACACCTATTTAACCCCCAACTTTTCAACGGAATCATCTTAAAATATAATCTACTGCCAGATGTCGTTATAATATATATGTATATCACATTTCAAGTGAATATCTCAATTTTATTTTTGCAACCTCTTTAATAATGGAGTAGGGGTGGTGGGGGGTTGAAAAATATTATAAAAAAATCTGATGCTTTGGCTTCTAGCACATACACCGAATTTCAAGTTTCTGTACTCTTACCAGCTTGCTTTATTTATTTTCCCCTATTTACCCCTAATTTAGCCCCCAACCCTTCAACGGAATAATCCCAAAATATAATCTAGTTCCTGATGTCATTATAATATATACGTATACCAAATTTCAAGTGAATATTTCTATATTTTTTTCATCAACCCCTTTAATAATGGAGTGAGGGGGTGGTGGTGGGGGGATGGAAAATATTATAAACAATTTTGAGGCCTTGGCTTCTGGTACATACACCAAATTTCAAGTTTCTGTACTCTTACCAGCTTGCTTTACTTATTTTCCCCTATTTCCCCCTATTTACTCCCCAACCCTTCACCGAATATGTTCAAAAAACAATCCAGTTCCAGATCTCGTTATAATATATACGTGTACAAAATTTCAAGTCAATATCTTTAACGTTCCGGAGAAAACGTGCGGACAAAAAAAAAAAGTTACAGACAGACAGACCGACAGACAGACAGAAAAATTTTGTCGCTCAAATTTTAAATCTCGACGTTCCATGACATTCTAAATCTATTTAAAGAAAAAGGAATTGAATTTTTTTTTTACGATTACTATACTTCCAGTCCACTACGTGGATGTGGAAGTAAAAGAATTATTATAAACCACTACGACTGCTCGTACAACAGAACGCATGTTAACCAATGCGTACGACCAGTCGTAGTTGTTAACAATAATTTTTTTTTTGGTAAAATACGTTCAAAAAAATATAAAAAATGTAACTTCAGATAGTAGAGTCTAACATATAACCTCCATTTAGAGTTCTTCGAAAATGTTAATTACAAAAGTCTCAACAGTGCCAAATCTAAAACCGTTGATATCTCGGCTTAGAATGGTCCAAGGAAGGGTCCCCAAAAGATGAAATCAATGTATTTTTTCCGACGAATCTAATGCCGTTTGAATCTTATTAAAATTAGCATAATTAAAAAAGCTATTGCAATTTTTGTTATTTGCATATTTTATTTTTCATAAATAAATAATGTTAATTTATTGAATTTTTTTTTTTTAATGAGAATAGGTAGTCCTAATCAAATCATGTAATTTCCTGCAAAAATCATGATAAAAATATGTCTTCGTCCAAAGTGCTTATAGCAAATTAAATTTGTTTTGCAAAACGTCATATTTTCCAAAATTTTGCACTTATGATATAACGAACACCGGCAGTCTATTTAGTAACCCTTGAAGTGTACGCAAAAAAAATTTGAGCAATTTAACTGAAGAATTCGTATAGTTATGCAACTTTGAATACGGAACTTAAAATTTGCAAAAATTCGCCAGTTTTTGCTATGTAAAAATAGTATTTATTATTGAGGCTTAATGGAACCAATTTCCTTTAAAAACACATGTATGCCCGAGTAAAATGAGCTTTGGAAAGTTTAAATCGGACGATTAGAACAAAAGTTATAAAGAGAAAGGCTTATAAACAATTACGAATTTTGCGGTAATTTTGCAATAACAAATTTAGCGGGGGGTGAATTACATCAAGAGTATTTTTCCCGTAATACGGCTAATTCTTTACCATTTTTACAAAAAAATCGACGTGCTAAGAGCAACAACACCTTTATAAATTAAAGTCACTGGTCTAATTAATTGTCAGCAATCCAACATTCTTAAAAATGGTACTCCCAATCGAATCTTTCATTGCAGGATTACCGAAACCACAAAACTTCAAAAGATCGTAGTAGCTTAGAAAATCCGAATTATTTATTCGCGTAACAGCACCACAGCACTGAAAACTAAGTAGGCCGGGCAAAAAACAATACGAATGACGCTTCCAATTTCATTGTCGTTCGTACGTTTTAGTTTTAAACCTGTTACGAGGTGCTATCGAGTGTACAAAATTTTCATATAAAGCAACTTTTTACCGTGATTTGGTGTGAATTTGTGAATGTGTTTTGTGTTATTGGTGTTACTGTGATAACCATTAAATGGGATATATACGATTAAGGTAATATTCTGATTATTATTTCGTCCTCGCATTATGATTTTTAATAGTAGATATTTAATTTCAAAGGTATTTATTTATTTGTTTTCCAAAAGCTCGGTCTCTGAATTATTGTGTGTGCCCAAACAGACAAACTGCATTTTACTAATATACGATTCAAATGTAATACACTGAACTGAACTTGTGGTAGGTTCCTTGTGAAACATCTTGAAAATAATTGTTAATAAATTAAACACTGCTTTTAGATGAATCAATCAATATATTATAAATACTCTACATATGTTTCGGCTTATTAGGCCTTTATCAAGAGTATTACATAGTGAATACTGTGTATTCACTATGTAATACTGTGTATTCACTATGTAATACTCTTGATAAAGGCCTAATAAGCCGAAACATATGTAGAGTATTTATAATATATTGTTTGATTCATCTAAAAGCAGTGTTTAATTTATTAACAATTATTCGATTCAAATGTATTGACCCCTCACTTTAACCGCAAATATCTCAGAAACGGAGGAGCAGAAAAAAATTGAAAAGTTATGTGTTCATTATGAATCTATTCTTAATCAATCACTGAAATTAGAATAATGTACATTCAACACTTTTGAAGTTCTGCTAAGTTATATTGAAAAATCTCCTACTTTTTAAGGACGTTTTGACCATGCCAGTTTTAAATCTATTATATCTTGAAAAATATGCCTACTATGTAAATATTATTTTAGACACCGATAAGGCAGGGCATTTTTTATACCAGGAAATTTTTTCATAATTTTTTATCCTAAAATTTTGCAGTTATTCTCAAAAATGTGACGTCATGTTTATTTGGTTATTTATCAATGTATTGGTATGTATCAAACATTAATTTAGTTATCAAACATATAGTCTAATTCACAAGTTCAAAAAGGTGTTAATAGAGCAGTAGCAGCTGACGTCACAACATGGCCGCCAAAGTTGCCTGGGTGGTAATGACCTAGTTTTGCATTTGTGTGCTTTCTGATTAATTCAAGTTTTTAAAGGATTTGTAGTACTTTTTTAAACGTTTTTTTCGTGTCACATCAATTTTGGGTGTTTTTCGTCTATTGTTCATTTCGCGATTTATTGATCTGACTTTAATTTAGTGTTTTATTTGTGTTTTTCAACCGGCGTGTTATCTTGCGTACCTGTCAAAAGTTATTAATTTTCGATATGGTAAGTGAATTTCAGTGAATTTATTATAATTTTATTTATATTCTACATTTTAGGAGTCCCCTCATTACATTTCTAAGCTGAAATGTATTAATGGAGCCAACCTATATGATTTAAAAGTGAGAGATTGAAACTATATCCTTGGACAATTTTTCAAAAATATAATATAGCATTGAATTAATGAACCATTGTGACCCTTCTTGTAAATAAAATTTATATCTAAACTATAAGACTATTATTATTCATACTTACCCTTATAATTATGTACAATATGTATAATTTGAAACATTCAATGATGGTAGACGATGCTGTTAAAAGTGTTATTTTTTAAATTCTGTTGTGTTTTAGCTCACTTACCTTCACTAGTATTTTATTTGTGTACATTATCAATATTTTGAACCTTTGTAATTATAATTGTAAGAATCAGAACAGATACCAAACTAGGTATATAGCTATATAAAGTATTCGGAGCGTATTATGCTCGCAATTTAAATTAAATGGAAACTGAAATGATCTCACAGTCCTATCTTTTTATTAGATTTACTATTACTCCTGCATTTCACAATACAAACTTCTGATTGTTGTTAGTAATGTGATAAACACTTACACTCGTTACAAACTTTTGAGCCTAACAAAAGTAAGATATAAATCAATAAAAAGTTGAAGGGAAATATTTTAAATCGTCAAAAAACGTAGATTTTACAATAGGTTTATAAAACCATTAATATATGATTGATATATTGGCATAAATCAATGAGTATTTTAATAACTTTTAACCTAGTGTAATAATACTACCTAACCTATGTCACTGCCTAGCTGTAACTGAGCGTATATTAATTAAACATTTACTAAAATATGTCTTGATAATATATATGTACAAAAAATGTAAAAAATCCAATATAGCCTTTATTTTCACTAATTTATGGGTTCACAAAGATGTCAACGTTGTTGACACCAAACTTTACACTGGTAAAAACAACACTAATATAGTATATATAAAATTTTCTCTCACAGTAGATTTAAAAAATATATATTTATAAACATCACTACATCTATCTGATGTTAAGAAATCCTCCACTTTAATTTATATTGAACAAAAATTGACCCCAACTCAAATGTCAAATTTCTGAATTTACCACCCATGCAACTGACAGTTGGCAATACTGTGACGTCACTGCTACTGCTCTATTCTTGAAATAGTTCCTAAAAATATGAGCGATAGCTCATTGGATTCGGAATGACGCATGACGTCTAGAAAAATGTATTAAAATGTTTTATACACATAAAAAATTGCAAAACTTATAAACAAATTAAGATGGAGAAAAATGGCATTTAGTTTTTCGCTTATAACTCAAAAACTATAAGCGATAACGGAAATCGGAAAAAAGATTCTTAAAGAGGAGGAAATTTCCAATAAAAAAATTCAAACTCCCGGAACTCATCTCCATTATTTATCATTTCAATTTCACGCTGAAAATAGTGTTCCGCGCGACCGCTGCAGGATGCGAGCGTCGCCTCAAAAGAGAGTACATCACATAAAATAATTTTTTTATACTATTAAATATCAATTAAAAAATTTAAAAAAATTATATTGTATTCGTAACACTTCAAAAAATAAGGTCCCGTAGGAAAAAATGTTAAAGTTTATTTTTCAACAAGTGAGGCCATTGTTAACTAACGAAATTTTATGGGACCTCCGTTATCATTGGAGACATTTTTTTTTAATAATTGGCCTATAAAATTTTCGCTTCTTGGAGCCCTTCTTATAGATATACTTAACAAGATCACATTATAAAAGTTTTTAAAAATTGTTTATTTTGTTTATTTTAATTTTTTAAAGTACCTAAACAGAAAATTAAAAATTAAAGTAAAGTTGTAAAAATTTTTTTTTTTCAAATTCGTTATCATATTACTATTTTTACATTGAAGAAACTCATTCATTACCGTTAAAAAAAATTTTTTTACGCCAATTGTTTATAAGTTGTTTATAAACAAATTGAATAGTTTTATATTTAAAACATTTTTTTTTACAATTTTGTTGTCTTGAGAATATTATGATTTTTAAATAAAAATGTTTTCCTTAAAAACATTATCTTATTGTTTTTAATCGTTTTTTTTTTAATTATCCATCATTTGAATAATTAGTTAAGAAATTATTTTTTTCTTAAAAATCATAATTGGCAATCCTCAATAAAGCAACAAAAAGAATTTTTTTAATCAACAATTTCATTGTTTATTAATTAACAATTTGTTATAAACAAATTCTGACAATTCTAATATTTTCTTTCTAAATCTTAAAAAAATTACAAAACAGCCATATGCAACAACATATTAAAAAAAAAATTGTTTGCATTTTTTATAGCGTTTTTCAATATTACACGCTACAGCTGAAACGGGCACTTGATTTGTCAACTAAAACACTGATATAACTTTTAAACTATTAGAGATATCACAATAGACATTCAGGTCGTTTTTATAGAGGATGAATTAATCTTTAAATGAGTTGACTTCCAAGTTTGTAACTATTATTAATCAGGTATTATGCGCATTTGTTTATAAAAATTAGATGTGTTTTCGACGTTTCTGAATCTTTTCTGACTTCTAACTTATCAAATAATGCAGATACGATAATGGACCTTCAAGGCAATTTGATAAAATATCTGAAAGTTGCAATTGTTTATTTAAAAATACATAGAAAACATGTCTAATTTTTATAAACAATAACTGATAATAGTTACAAACTTGGAAGTCAACTCATTTAGAGATTAATTAATCCTCAATAAAAACGACCTGAATGTCTATTGTGATATCTCTAATAGTTTAAAAGTTAAATTAGTGTTTTAGTTGACAAATCAAGTGCCCGTTTCAGCTGTATCGTGTAATATTGAAAAACGCTATAAAAAATACAAACAAATTTTTTAAAATATATTGTTGCATTTGGCTGTTTTTGTAGTTTTCTTAAGATTTTGAAAAAAAAATTAGAATTGTCAGAATTTGTTTATAACAAATTGTTAAATTAATAAACAATGAAATTGTTGATATTTTTTTTTCTTTTTGTTGCTTTATTGTGAATTGCTAATTATGATTTTTAAGAAAAAAATAATTTCTTAACTAACTATTCAAATGATGGATAATTTAAAAAGACGATTATAAACAATGATATAATGTTTTTAAGAAAACCATTTTTATTTAATAATCATAATATTCTAAAGACAACAAAATTGTAAAAAAAATGTTTTAAATATAAAACTAGTCAATTTGTTTATAAACAACTTATAAACAATTGGCGTATTTTTTTTAACGTTTAACGTTTAACGTCATATGATAACGAATTTGAAAAAAAATTTTTTTTACAACTTTACTTTCGTTTTTAATTTTCTGTTTATTTAAAAAAATTATAATAAACAAAATAAACAATTTTCAAAAACTTTTATAATGTGATCTTGTTAAGTATATACAGGGTGATTCACGTAGGCCATTCATTAGAAGTTTTTCAACTTGCAATTGGATTAGAAACTTGAAATTTGGTATGCAGCCATAATCGATCATGTCCGTTCTATCTAAAATATTTTCAGTCCTCCAACTATACAGGGTGTGCCAAAAATTGGTACCAACTTTCTTATTTTAAATGGAAACCTATATTTTTCTTTACATGGTTCGATTGGTCTTCTAATTCTGAGTATAGAGAAGCTAAGTTATGTTAACTTATCTATTACAATTTTTGACATATGTGCAATTTTTTGAAAAAAATTGCCGCTGTAGTAGTTTACGAACAAATTTGTATCTCGCAAACTTTTCAAAATTATGAAACCAAATTTATGAAGCAGTTAGCTGGAAGTTCAGGCTAACTTTTGATGTCCCATCGGTGGTCCCATTTTGTACCATATGGGCGCAGTCGATTTTCAAATGTCGCAATCAAAAATTGTCAAAAAGTAAATTTTTTCAAATAGCACCTACTATTTTTTTTCACACCGTTCGAAAGAAAATTGAATTTTAGGGAGAGTTACTTAAGCATTCCCTATACCTAACTTCACCCCATATCGAGTTATTCAGTAAAAATCAAGAAATACCTTATCTTGCCGAGAGATTCCTTACTTCATCAAGTATGCCATGGAAACAAAAGACAGTTGTAATAATTTTTAAAGAAAAATATGGATTCTTATTTAATTACACACAACACCAACAAATTATTATTAACGAACAAGAACAATGTTGACGAAATCCTGTCAGTGAAAACGGTGCACACATTGAGCATTTGTATTGAAATAATTATTTTGTTAATCTATTTATTTGTTGTTATTTTGTTGTTATTATTTATTATTGCAATACGAGTTTTCAATAAAAATTAAAATGAAATGATTGCTTCCAAAGCCTACTGCCCTTGAGAAAAAAAAATATATTTTTTTCAAAAAATGCCAATAACTCAAAAACGACTGTAGATAGACATACACAATGTTAATAAAAGTGGCCCTAAAATTCAATTTTGCATTGATTTCTGGCGTCAGAAATGGTAGGCGCAAAGATGTGCTACGCAATCTGTTGAAAGTAGAATAATAGAATATTTGAACAAAAATATGGTGGTCACATTGAACATTTACGTCAGAATTTCGTCAACATTGTTCTTGTTCGTTAATAATAATTTGTTGGTGTTGTGTGTAATTAAATAAGAATCCATATTTTTCTTTAAAAATTATTACAACTGTCTTTTGTTTCCATGGCATACTTGATGAAGTCAGGAATCTCTCGGCAAGATAAGGTATTTCTTGATTTTTATTGAATAACTCGATATGGGGTGAAGTTAGGTATAGGGAATGCTTAAGTAACTCACCCTAAAATTCAATTTTCTTTCGAATGGTGTGAAAAAAAATAGTAGGTGCCATTTGAAAAAATTGACTTTTTGACAATTTTTGATTGTGACATTTGAAAATCGACTGCGCCCATATGGTACAAAATGGGACCACCGATGGGACATCAAAAGTTAGCCTGGACTTCCAGCTAACTGCTTCATAAATTTGGTTTCATAATTTTGAAAAGTTTGCGAGATACAAATTTGTTCGTAAACTACTACAGCAGCAATTTTTTTCAAAAAATTAGACATATGTCAAAAATTGTAATAGATAAGTTAACGTAACTTAGGTTCTCTAAACTCAGAATTAGAAGACCAATCGAACCATGTAAAGAAAAATATAGGTTTCCATTTAAAATAAGAAAGTTGGTACCAATTTTTGGCACACCCTGTATAGTTGGAGGGCTGAAAATATTTTAGATAGAACGGACATGATCGATTATGGCTGCATACCAAATTTCAAGTTTCTAATCCAACTGCAAGTTGAAAAACTTCTAATGAATGGCCTACGTGAATCACCCTGTATATAAGAAGGGCTCCAAGAAGCGAAAATTTTATAGGCCAATTATTTAAAAAAAAAATTGTCTCCAATGATAATGGAGGTCCCATAAAATTTCTTTAGTTAACAAAGGCCTCACTTGTTGAAAAATAAACTTTAACATTTTTTTCCAACCGGACCTTATTTTTTGAAGTGTTACGAATACACCGTAATTTTTTCACATTTTTTAATTTATATTTAATAGTATAAAAAAATGATTTTATGTGATATACTCTCATTTGAGGCGGCGCGCCGCGGCGCTCGCATCCTGCAGCGGTCGCGAGGAACCCTATTTTGAGCGTGAAATTAAAATGATAAATATTGGAGAAAGAGTTCCGGGAGTTGGGACTTTTTTATTGGAAATTTCCTTCTTTTTAAGAATATTTTTTCCGATTTTCGTTATCGCTTCTAATTTTTGAGTTATAAGCGAAAAACTAAAGTCATCTTGCGACCCTCTGCTGAAAATGTACTGAACCATCCCAACAGGGATAAAAATCATATCAAAATGTAGTTTTTTTAGCTTGTTTTTTCTGTTTTCCTTTACTGCCAACATGGGAAAGATTTGTTTTAATCAAATAAATACAATGTTTGTCAATATTTGTTATTTTGGTCAAAAGTTTTATGTACTAAAAATACACGAAATAAGGTTAAATATTTGGTTTATAAACAAACGAATGGTTGACAGTCGTACAGATGATAGCGTAAGGTATACTTTACGAAAAAACTGTGTGAATCATTCATCTGCGAGATGTAGAGAATGGAAAAAGTAGAGGTGTCTTTGCTCGCCCTCTTTAAACATTAATTTTAACAACAAAAAAAGAAAATTTCTTATAGCTGATAATATCATGTTTAATTTGATTTTTTTCTTTGTTTTCTACAATGAAATTGACTGAGACGGATTTTTGTAAATACAGTTAAATATCTAGAAAGGAGACATTGATTATTTAAAAAATATACTGCATATAATTTTTAAAAGCTTTTTAAATTTATTTAGCGTTGGCTTTTCTTCCTATTTTGAATTATCTGTTAAAAAAACTATGGCGTGTATGAGAGCAAATGCGGTAGCATATGATAAAAAATGGTCAACTTTGAATGGCGATATCTTGGTTACCGTTGATCATACCAAGCGGAAAAAAAGCAGTTTCCTAGTTTTTCAAGAACTCTTTCGTCTCTTATATACAGCGTGTCCTCCGATTGAATTCGCTATGGGTGAAATGGACAAAAAAATTTTCGATTTTTACTTCCCTCACATTCCGAAGAGAAGTATTGCATTCGAGAAAAAATCACCCTCCGAGATTTTTTCGGATTTTTTCGGAAAAACTACTTGACGGAGCGCAGTCAAATTTGGTAGGTAGTTGACGCTACTGTCAGCGAAGAAATGGTTAAAAATTTTTTTGCTTAAATTTAAAATTTTCACGTTTCGTGGCACGCTAAACCTATTTCAGAAAAAAAAATTTGAAAAATTTAATTTTTTTTACCAACATTTTTGAACATTTTTTTACCACTAAAAAGATGGAATTTTTTTTTCTTTTTTCAAATTTAAAATTTTCACGTTTCATACCGTTCTAAACTTATTTAAGAAAAGAAAATTGTAAATTCTTTAACAATTTTTGAAAAAATTTTACCACTAAAATAGATTTTCCATGGCATTCTAAACCTATTTCAACAAAAACAAATTTAAAAATATTTTTGAAACATTTGAAATTTTTTTTGAAAAAGTTTTAATCTATTTATCACTACTATAGAATAGATGAAAAATTTGTTTTTGCTCAAGATTAAAATTTCCACGTTTCATGACATTCCAAACCAATTGATGAATATGCATTGAAAGTTTTAAAAGATGAATTTCAAAAATTTATGTCAATACAGGTTGCTTCTTACAAGGATATGAGTATATTTTGATATCGTTCACCATTTTTAAAAAAATGCCACAAAAGTTATGTCAAAGTAAATGAAAATCGTATTTGTGTAAAGTATTGGAATTATCTTGGAAATAAATCATAACACGTGGGATAAAAATATAGATAGGTAAATAACTGCAATAGGGATGTTCACAAAAAAAACTAAATCCTGTTTAAATATCATAAAATTGTTAAAAATAGTAATATAATAATATCCACAAAGTTTTACAAAATTCAACAAATCCGTTCTATGGGAAAATCCCTAAATAAATATGAATATTCATTTCAGTGCGCGAAACGCTCCTTGACGGGTGTGACGTCATGTTGCTCATAGTTAAACGCGAGCGAATATAGTGGCTAGGCTTTCATGCATATACGTATTAACTATATACTGGTAACACGCTATAAGCCACTATGTACGGAATTGAGGCTACAGAAGGAGATAGTTTTCCATCCCTATGGAGGACTTTGGATCCAACGCGCACGCTCCGACGACACATCGCGCTTTTGTAATAGGTCAGTGGCCATGTGGCCAATTTCTCCGATTAGATTGTGATCATTTGCCTTCTATATTCAGTTCAACGGTCACAATCTCGCGTCACTAGGGCATGCGCACCATACCCAAAGTCCTCTTAAAGGATAGAGAGACAGGCTTTCCTTGGCGTCAAGTTACGAACGAAACTCATAGTATATAGTTAATATGTATATGCTTTCATGCATGTTTCTTATGAGAATTGGGGATGGCAAAAAATGTAATATATCGATATATGAATCATTTGATACATCACAAGACTCAGATCAATATAATCGATATATCAACAAAAATTATCGATATTTCTATGCATCGATATATTTTGTGGATTAACATTTAATGTCAAAAATTAATGAATATTGCTTAAGGTATAACTTCGAAAAGCGGGGGGTGGCATTCTTTACAGTATCTCGATTAAAATAAATTTCGAAGAGGCGGGGGGGGGGGGGGGGGGTATTCTCGTAATAACATTTCTATCTCGATTGAAGATTTCGAAGAGCGGGAGGGTAATATGCAAGTTGAACCTTTTCGATATATTTATAAAAATATCGATATTTCAACCCGATATATTCCAATAAAACAATCTAATTAATATATCGATATTTATTTTATTTCGATACATCGTTGCCATCTCTAATAATCGGAGACCGATTTTGGTAAATGCGTTTAAGGTAACAAAAGTTTTTAAAAAATATCATTGGTTTAAAAAAGGACCAAAGCTTCTTTCTTTTTACATTTTGTGACATACACATAAAAACCTTTTCTGGGTTATTTATTGATATATTTGTACAATAAGGAACAAAACAACACTTGTTTCTATTAACTTTCACACTTTTTAAGTCTCCCATCATTACAAAAACAGAGACAAAACAATACTGAAACAAGCAATCCATATAATGTTGGTATACGAGTTCCGCTAGAGCATTCTGACATCACTCGCGCTACTCTCACTGCAGGGATCGTTTACTAGCCTTGTTAATTTCGGAGTTTTTATTTTTCGTTTATTTTCAAGAAATAAAGTTATTAGGCGTTTTAATGGTTATTACGTGTTTCTGTAGCCTTATAACTATCATTTTTTATTACAATTAAAAAATAGAAAACGTCCCTATTGTATTAAAAAAATCAAAATCATCAAAGTAGGTGTATATTTTTGAAGTTTTGCACACGGATATAACTTTTTAATCTGAATAACTTTCCTTAATGACATTTTGCTGTATCTTTTACAGAAAAAGTACTTTACCTAACAAGAAATTTATTTTTGCTTAACTGTCACGGCCTACGCGATTTAAAAAAACAAACAAAAGTATAATTACAAATAACTATTTAGATACGCAGGGGTGAACACCCAAATATGAAAATGAAAAATCGGAAATTTTTTGTCCATTTCACCTATAGCGAACTCAATCGGAGCACACGCTGTATACCTAGGATACAGGCGCTGAAATTCCTACCTATAGCTAAGCTGTGATCCCACCAGTTATACGTGCACTGTTTGAACCTCAGCCCTTCATTGTCCACTATCTCCTCTGCGTTGGGGGTGTCCGAGAGGGTCCAAGTTCCCAGATAAATTAACATAACCAAAAGAATAGGCACCATCCATTGCAGCAACTGTTTGTCGGTGAGCTTAACTTTGTGAGCAGATTTTACGCGGTACGTCAGTGAAACTCTAAAAAAATATACTGTTTCAATGATGTATGATGTCTTTCCTATAACAAGATTTAAGAAATAATGTTATTTTAGATTTTGAGCCAGTTTAACGCGGTATAGCGTGATAACACTATGCCAATAAAACAAAGTTTCCGAATTTCCTGACATTTATTAATGAACATCCTGTATTTGGCGAAAGAATCGACAGCATTTCAACCAAAAATATCATAAAATTGAAATGCTTAGATTGTCTAGGTGATTAATAAATTTGTTAGTATAGTTTATAATCTATGTCGGAACTTGAATATTTCCCTAGGGAAATTGTCGAATATTTCCCGTCTCTAAGGTAGAATACTTAGAGATGGGAAATATCCACGATACCACGATTCTATTGGCTGT
Source organism: Stenurella melanura (assembly GCA_963583905.1). NCBI lineage: Eukaryota > Metazoa > Arthropoda > Insecta > Coleoptera > Cerambycidae > Stenurella > Stenurella melanura. The sequence goes on along the minus strand of OY757316.1, from coordinate 122,850,340 downwards.
TAATAAGATGGTGCATCATTTTTATTTGTGTATTTTAATCACGTGATGAGGCAAGTCTTATATAAATAACAAATAATTTTCAAGCAATCATGGGCTCTTATAGCCTCATCTCTTCTAATAAAATGAATATCTGGTAAAATGTCAACTATCATACCTCCAAGTCTTCATAAGTAACGCTGTATATGTTACACAAAATCCCAAATGCCGTGACCATTTCGTGGCTATACAGGAATACAAATCTAATACTGGAAAAATGGCTGCCATCTAAAAAGAGAATCTTTCTTAAAAATATAAATTTCACGCAAGAGCAAGACACGGTGAGAAGAAAACGGATTAAAGAAGTCTTTTAAAACAAGTACGCAAATACAACAATCAACTATGATGAGGTTTTGAGGCGCAATTACAGTGAATGGAAACACCCCTGTAAAAAATGTGTCTATTATCTGATTTTAACGGGTCTTTTTTTTAAAAGATAGGCCATCGAAAGTTCTACTTTATAACCAAAGTTTAGAGATTTTCAATTGTCACGACCTACTATTATTTTTCTTTCAATGTCAAAAATGGAAAACCACTGGATTCAGAAACATCTCAAATGGGTAAATCCAACATTTCGTGAAAAAATAATAAACAATGACAGATTTATGACAAAATTAATGTAGGTAATATTTTATAATAACTTTTACATGATTTTTTCTAAAAATCGAAGTAGCCCATGAAAAATAAACAATAGAAAGATAAATTAAGTGGATAGTTTTAATAAATATTGTCTTTTAAACAATCTTAATCATATTTGACTTAAAAACATGTATAAAAAATTGAAAGTAATAATAATTAGGTATTTAATAAACAAAATAACAACACATTACAACATTACACTAAAACTAAAACACGATAATACAATTCATCTTAAATTTTTGTAGCCTCTACAAGGCCGTCGTTTATTTCGATACACTTGTCGTTGCATTTCTTAATATTCTTTACGACATCCTGTAATTGTAGCCGGGTAACTTCTGTACAAGCTTGTCTCATTCTTGCACACCAATCTTCTCTATTTCTCGGGCGTGACCTGTAAACTTTAGATTTTATCAAACCCCATAAAAAGAAGTCCATCGGTGTCAAGTCCGGGGATCGGGGTGGCCATCCAATTAACGGGCTACCTCGACCTATCCATTAATTAGGAAAGTTGGCATTAAGCTATCTGGTAACCACTTTGGAATTATGGACAGGGCTGCCATCTAATTGAAAGTGTATATTTACGCTTTCTTGTATTGAAAGTTCATGTAGCATATTCGAAAATTCGTTTCTTAGGAACTGTAAAAACTGCATGCTATTCATATTACCTTCAAAAAAGAAAGGACCAATGATTGTTTCACTGAGTAGCCCACACCAAACATTAACCTTTTGGGAATATTGTCTATTACAATTAATGACCCACTCTGGGTTTTCTGTAGCCCAACACCTACACTTTTGTGACGATATCACCCCATTTGTGGTAAAAGTTGCCTCATCGCTGAATAAAGTAGTTTTCAAAAAATGTCTGTTATCAAGATACTCTCCTTGAGCCCACAAGCAAAATTCCATCCGTGTTTCATTCTCACCAGGTTCCAACGTATGTAAAAACGTGGGTTTGAATGGTTTACTTTATTCTTTTTGTGGCATCGGCGAATATTTTCTCTAGGTAAATTCAAATCTAAGCTAGCTACTCTCACACTGGCGTTTGGATTGTTGTTAACACAAGTTTAAACGGTCTGCTCGTACCTGGGTCTTCTTTATACATTATCTTATAATACGCCTTGTCACAGCGCCATACTCATTAAAAATTTTGTTTATTTTAGAAACGGTACTTTTAGTGATGTTTTGCCTATTCGGTTGCCTATTATTAAATATCTCACATACCTCTCCCAAAGTTCTGTCATTATCTTCTGTAAGGCGCACAAGTTCAATTTTTTCTACTACATTTAGAGCATCCATAATTTTAACTTTTAATAAACTAACACTTGATAATATTATTGATCAACTCAGGGCCGGATACAGGGGGGGGGGGGGGTATGGGGGGGGTCACACGGTCACACCCCCCCTAGTTTGAAGCCAATTTGGCAAATCGTTTACCATTCGGCACTTTCAGCGTTCGGCAATTATGTACATAAAATCATGGAAAAACTCAAAACAATAGAAACTCAATGTCATAAATAATTATTACTTGTCGAGCTGCTCGAGGGATATTCTGGAACAAATACCTTTCAATATTTAAGTTGCACGATGGGCCACATTAAAAGAAAGAAGAGTTAAAGTTGCTTAAAAAAAATTAAGTTGTATAATAATATATCCGTTTTATTTATAATTAATTTGTAGCAATATTAATTTATTATGTTTGTTGGGTATGTTGCCACTGTAAAAATATGTAAAAATTTTGATGAAAAAAACCTCTTCGCCAAAAGGATCAGACAGAGAGAGAGGCTGGTTTTTAATCATTCTAGCACAAAATGTCACACAAGTGAAAGTTTTGATAGCGGAAAAAGAAATAGTTTCCGAAACGTTAACAGCCTTCGATTTAATTTACTTCATGATCATTTAACAATTTTCTTTCAGTTTATGTATTTTTAGGTGTGACTGGTGTGAGACATTTTGTACTAAAAATATTAAGAACCATCCACTACCTGTCTGATCCTTTTGGCGCAGAGGTTTTTTTCATCAATATTTTTACATATTTTCACAGTAGTAAAATACCCAACAAACATAAGGAATAACCGTTTTGTATCTTTTATATTTTGCATTTTACATTAAAATAAAGGTTTTTTCTTCAATCAGATTTACATTTTTTTATATCCCAAAAATTAAATGACCTTCATATATAAATAAAACAGAGGACCAGATGAGAAGAAGTCATTCGGCATTATAACAATTTCACACCCCCCATAAAAATTGCTTAAAACCGGCCCTGGATCAACTTATAATTTCAATAACAATATACTCTGAGTATATACGTATTTAAAAGTTTTGACGTCTGACTTTAAAATTTGTTTTCCATGGCACCCTATTATTATCTGCCACTAGGTACTCAATAAAAACACAATATTTATTAAAACTATCCACTTAATTTATCTTTCTATTGTTTATTTTTTATAGGAAATCATGTAAGTTATTATAAAATATTACCTACATTAATTTTGTCATAAATTTGTCATTATTTAATATTTATTCACGAGATTTTGGATCTACCCATTTGAGATGTTTCTGAATCCAGTGGCACAGTTAGATTTTATAAAAAAAAATCGCTAATTTGAATTTGTCCATTTTTGACACTGAAAAAAAAAATCATAGTAGGTCTTGAAAATTGAAATTTATCTCTAATTTTTTGTCATAAAGTAGAGCTTTCGATGGCCCATTAAAATCAAATTATAAACACATGTTTTACAGGGGTGTTTCCATTCAAAATGGGTCACACTGTAGACCAAGCCATCTCCAAATGTGATGAAATAAACAAAGATCATAAAAGAGTGAAGTACTGTCGTGGGCAATAAATAAAATAACAAGACAACTCTTTTTTTTCTAGTGTAAATCTATTTTTATTTGAATGTGTAGTGAGTAGCCGAAATAAAACAGATATTATCACTGTTTTATATTTTCTTTTCATGCGGTTATGGTAAGGCTGAAGTAATTGCTGTAGCAGAAGATGGATGGTCAATGAGACAAATCGCACTGAGTTCTAACATTAACAAAAATTCGGTATTTAACATTAAAAAAAGACCCAATTTTCTCAGCTTTGCAAATTATTTAATGTGGCACTAAATGAAAAGAGATGCGGAAGCATGATATATTCCATATTCTTGGTGTCTTTTACATGAGTCAATTTTTATATATGAAGTATCTTGCCATAACTTTAATAATTTTCTTTGCTGTAACTTTTTTGATAGCATCTACTTTAATTGTAAAGGAGCATCTCTCCTTAAAGAATTGGATAAGATCTTAATCATTCTGTATACATTTTCTCTGGTTTCTACTTTGCTACAAAAGACTCTTAAACCGTTTTCTTCCCAAAGAAGAATGTTTCCTTACCTCTAAGTACATGGTTGCACATCCAAAAAGGGTAATACTGAGAAATATAGGACTTGCTACCTTAAACACTTTTAATTTTCGGTGTTTAAACATATACACGTTGAGGACGACTGTACAGAGGACACACCAAATCGTAAAAACCAATAAAGTAATCCTGAAATAGACACAAGATTCAGAAATTTTAACTAACCCTTTGAAAATTATAGTTATAAATTTTGTTCGTTAAGAAAAAATTTACTTATTTTTAGCTAGAGATGTACGAAGGGAAAATCAAAACGACAAATTTTTATTTAAGTAAGAGAAGATGTGATCTTAGATTACTACTCTTCTGGCTATATTCCACCACCAAGTACTGAACTGCAGACATTTAAGAACGCTCTGTCGGATTCTTATAAAATATGACTAATACATTAAAAGTTTCTCTCACCTAATAAGCATTTTAGGTACCTCAAAATTTAGTGTAATGTATTTTTGAGCGGTGCGGTGGCATTCAGTCACAAGAGCTGTTGTCTAAGGTCTGCAATGTATTGTTTTCTTTCGATATCGCGATATTTATGAATACGGTATCAAAGGCAACGTTTTAAACTTACCTAAACGGCCAATGATATGTAGCTAAACACGGGGAAGGGTCTCTACAGTAGTGACAACCAGGAGCACACTTTAAGCATTGAAAAATTGCTTCCCATGAATTACTGCTGTTCTCCAAGTATTCCAACCAAGCAACTGAAAAAAAAGAGATTACTGTAACAAAAGCAGTAAAAGCAACCACGCGCCTTTGAATTTATGTTCTTAGCGAAAGGAACATAAGATACACCACATGAATTATATTAGAGAGCAAATACAAGTAAAAAATGTTTATTTCGGAACATGGTTTATAAGAATCAATTTGTGTAATGTGTTTTAAATGTAAATTAGGTCAAAATTTACCAGGGAAGTAATTACTTTTGTAAGAAAATACTGCTCTTCTTATTTCAAATCAATATGTTTAGAGTATACATATGTTTCGACTTATGCCTTTTTCAAGAGCATTATAAGACTTAATGTTAAGACCCAACTAACATAATTATATAGTCACAAATTAAATAGATCTTTAACTTAACCAAGCTATAGAACTTTTCAAAATAAGAAAAAAGTTTTTATAAATATTGGTAGGGAAGTGTTCGGTTTCCGAGATACAGGTTACTCAAGTTAAATTATGAAAATATTTCATTGCTAGGTATAATTTTGCCTCATATTGTTGCCTTATTTTATGAGCAGAACTTGAAAATTTGACGTAGACTTGCACGACAAAGGTCTTTTGATATTTTTCTCTAAAATTACCAGTGTCTGAAATGCATGCGGACATTGCTTTACTTCCACATCCACGAGTGGAAGTATATAGTGATCGTAAAAAGATTTTCTAATTTTTTTATTGTGGAAATAGGTTTAAAATGTCATGAAACGTAGAGTTTTTAAATTTAAGTAAGAAACAAAATTTCTGCCTGTCAATCTGTAACTTTTCTATTATTCTAAAACGCAACGGTTTAAAAAATTTATTTAAAACTTGCTATACGTATGTGTTATTACGAAATCTGGAACTACATTATATCTTAAGCTTATTCTATTGAAGGCTTGTGGCTAAATAGGGCAAATAAGTAAAGCAAGCTTCCAAAAACTTGGAAGTTGATGTATACCGGGTGTAACATGAATATGGTATACCCCCCTTTTCTCCTTTAGCTTTGAAGATAATTGATTGAAATTTAGGATATACTACTACATATACAGACTGTCTATTTTACGATGGCCACACCAAATATCTCGCTTAATATCTATTGTAGAAGAATAAAGTTTTAGAAACAGTTATCCCATTTTTTGTGAGCTATATTTCAGTAAAAAGAAATTTGAAATCCATAGCCTACTTTATGAGATATATTACAAAAACCTGAAAAATAGGAAAACCACAAACGGTTATAGCTTCCTTATTTGAGGAGATACGAAAAAAGTTAAAGGAATGAAAGTTGACGGCAAAGACAATAAGAATAATAACGTGTAACAAAAAAATCGAAAAATGCAGTTGGCTTTGACATACGCTATTGTGCAAAAATGAAAAATACATATCTCAAAGTAGGCCATGACGCCATTAATTCCGTTATTTTTTTCTCATTCCAAGGATATAAAACATGTCACAGAAATTTTAACCGATAGTGTCAATATTTAATATTTTACGAATACCACATTTCATATAATTGAATCGTAACAATCAGCTGTGCCATAATAGTAAAAATTCACTTTATAATAATTATAATTCCGTAATTATTTATTACAATTTAATACAAACCAATAAATATCTCATAAATAAAAATACAAGTACAAAACGAACATCCAAAGAAAAAAACGAAAAACTATGTATAACAGTACTACCTACTACTATATTGAAAAGAAATTGTGTGTATTTATTTTTCTAACTACAAATGCTCAAATTGTGCACCATGCATTCTGACACATAAACGTGCTCTACGAGACACGTCACGCATTACATTTTGGAGCATTTCAGGAGTAATTGCCTCACATGCGTTTCGAATTCTGGTTTTGATGTCCTCAATATTTTCAGGGGCAGTTTGAAATACCTTGTCTTTAATGTAACCCTAGACGAAAAAATCCAAGGGAGTAATATCTGGTGATCGAGCTGGCCATAGAATGGGTCCATAGGTGCCTATCCAGCTATCTGGCATAACCTGATTTAAATAATTTGTACATATTACAGCAGTGTGAGGTGGAGCCCCATCTTGTTGAAAATATGAATAATTTAATCTTTCTGCCACTGTTAATTCATAAAGAAAATCTTGAAATTCGTTTTGCAGGAAATTAAGGTATCTACGAGCGGTTAATTTGCCATCATAAAAATAAGGTCCAATTACTTTAGTCCCTAAAAGACCCAACTAAACATTCGTAGAAAATCTTTCTTGGAAAGCAGTCTTTCTGCACCAATGTGTATTTTCTCGTGTCCACTTATAATGCATATTTCTATTGAAAAATCCATTATTAGAAAAATTTGATTCGTCAGACCAAAGAATTTTGCTACATATCAGCGCGTCATTCCTTTTCTTATTTAATAACCATCTACAAAATCTTACTCTCCTTGGCGTATCTCCCTCATTTAATATGTTGAACTTTCCTCATTTTGTAGCATCGAAATCAGTTTTTTTTCAATATTTTTCTTGCACTGTCTTTTTTTATGCGACAGTTTCTCTGAATTTGTCTCAAAGAGGTTTCCTCATTTTGGTTAACATAATTCATTACTCTATTCACTTTTCTTACATTATCCGCAACATGCGCTCGCCTTACTACTTTTTTTGAAAATGAACCGTGCGTTTTTAGATTTTGAACTAACTTCCTAAACATAGTTCGATTTGGCTGCGGAGCATCTGGAAATCTATCTCCGTAAACAGTGACTGCCATCTCAGCGTCAAAATTGCACTGACAATAAATGCTAATCATATCGAATTTGTTATTATTGGTGTACACCATAATTACTGATATAAAATTTGTCTTAGAACTCGACAAAGCAACATACAACATACAACAGTGACAATCTGTCAAATTTATTAATAACTGCATACATTGTTTTTCACTAATTATGGCACAGCTGATTGTTACGATTCAATTATATGAATTGTGGTATTCGTAAAATATTAAATATTGACACTATCGGTTAAAATTTCTGTGACATGTTTTATATCGTTGGAATGATAAAAAAATAACGGAATTAATGGCGTCATGGCCTACTTTGAGATATGTATTTTTCATTTTTGCACAATAGCGTATGTCAAAGCCAACTGCATTTTTCGATTTTTTTGTTACACGTTATTATTCTTATTGTCTTTGCCGTCAACTTTCATTCCTTTAACTATTTTCGTATCTCCTCAAATAAGGAAGCTATAACCGTTTGTGGTTTTCCTATTTTTCAGGTTTTTGTAATATATCTCATAAAGTAGGCTATGGATTTCAAATTTCTTTTTACTGAAATATAGCTCACAAAAAATGGGATAACTGTTTCTAAAACTTTATTCTTCTACAATAGATATTAAGCGAGATATTTGGTGTGGCCCTCGTAAAATAGACAGTCTGTATAATAAGCGGAACTATTTGACATACAATTGATTTTTTTTTCACTTCCGGTCTCGCCGGAAGTGACACTAACTTTAGATTTTTAAATGGAACACCCTACATATTATTGCATTTTCGAATACTGCATAATTTTCTTAATCCAACGATGCCAAATAAGTGACATTTCAAACATCATTTTTTTTTATATAATTTTTAGTTTTCCGTTTAAGTGTCCACGACGGTTCCGATTTATTCTAAATGACCCGTGTAATGCTACAAAAATTGAAATCCCGTTAAAAACATTAAATTATGTGATTTATGAGCAAATAAAATTCACCAAAATTGTTTTTGGGGCAAAACTCAATTTTTTCAAATGGAACCATATTGGTACCGTGGTACCATTTATTAGTACTATTAATAAGGAATTTATTCATATGTTGTATTAAAATGTGCGATAAATACAAACAAAATTACAGCTAAAAGAAAATAAGAAAATACAATTTTGTTCTAATTAAATGTTAAGAAGTAGCTAAGGTGACTTTGAAAACAATGAAACATTTAACTTGTAACGTTTGTTGATTTAACGGTGTTTTTATTGTGTCTTTAAAAATTGTTTCAAATTCTTGTTAATTGTATTCAAAATGTCGCAAATTTATAGAAGAGATGAAAAAGTGGACATGTTAATTGTTTATGCAGCTATGGACCTTTATGGCCGACGATATCCTGATAGACAATGTCCGCCGAAAATTATTTTAAACGTGTTGAAAACCAATTCCGAAGAGAGTCCAACAATGATCCCGAAGAAAACTTCAATATTGACGAAGGAACGGAAATTAATGTTTTGACTCGAATAGAAGTTGATAAGACTGTTTCTTTAAGGCGAGTTGGGTTTGAATTGAACATCAGTCACCAAACAGTAAGCCGGATTTTGCACAAATACCACTATAAATCTTTTAAATACTAATTGCACCAGCATTTGTACGAAAGTGATTACGAACGTAGGATGGAATATTGCAATTGGATTTTATATAATAACGTGCAGCCAAACAATGGTTTTTTGGGACTGATTTTATTTTCGGACGAGTCAAGGTTTACAAATTTGGGATTATTTAACTGACAAAATACAAAATATTGGTCACAAGAAAATCAAAATTTATTACGGGAGGGTAACTTTCAAGTGCGGTTCGGTTTCAATGTTTGGCTTGAAATTATCGGTAGTAGAATCATTGGTCCAATAATATTTGAAGGACCTCTGACTGGTGCCAGATACTTGAGATTCCCCGAAAATGAAATTGAGGACATTTTAGATGAGTTACCTTTAAATTTAGGACAGGGAATGTATTTCCAACAAGATGGCGCTCCTCCCCATAATCCAAGGATAGTAATTGATTACCTCCAACGGTGATTCGGAGAAAACGTAATTTCGACGAATGGTCCTGTGAGGTGGCCTCCAAGATCACCTGATTTAACGCCCCTTGATTTTTTTATTTGGAGTAATTAAAAAAATATTGTCTATGCAACCGCCGTTACAACCTGTGAAGACCTGGAGCTACGAGTAAGACGAGTAATTAATAGCATCACGGCCCAGCAATTGGCGAACGTTCTTCGAGAAACAGCTATGCGAGTTGAGATGTGCATTGACGTTAATGGACAGCATTTTGAACAACTGTTCTAATGTTTTGTGTTAATTTTTGTATTCCAAAACCATCTTATGTGTAAACAAGGTAATTAGAATAAAATTGTATTTTCTTATTTTCTTTTAGCTGTAATTTTGTTTTTATTTACCACACATTTTAATACGATATATGAATAAATTCCTTATTAATAGTATTGATAAATGGTACCACGGTACCGATATGGTTCCATTTGAAAAAATTAAGTTTTGCTCCAAAAACAATTTTGGTGAATTTTATTTGCTCATAATTCACGTAATTTAGTGTTTCTAACGGGATTTCGAGTTTTGTAGCATTACACGGGTAATTTAGAATAAATCGGAACCGTCATGGCACACTTAAATGGAAAACTAAAAATTATGTTATAAAAAAAATTGATGTTCGAAATGTCACTTATTTGGTATCGTAGGATTCATTCATTCAATTATGCAGAATTAAATTATGCAATAATATATAGGGCGCTCCATTTAAAAATCGAAAGTTAGTGTCACTTCCGGCAAAACCGGAAGTGAAAAAAAAATCAATTGTATGTCGAAAAGTGCCGCTTATTATGTATGTAGTACATTCTAAATTTCAATCAATTATCTTCAAAACTAAAGGAGAAAAGGAGGGTACATATGATCCCGTTACACCCGGTATACTAGAGCCTCAAATTATTTTTATGACATCTGCTCCACTCCAGTATTAAAGTTGTTAACAAAATAGAATAAAGATAATGGCCTGTTTGGTACGCGTATGTATCATAACGAGATCTGGAATTAGAATATATTTTGATTTTTTTCCGTTGAAGAGTTGGGGGGGGGGGGTGTAAATATCGGTAAATTGAGGTAAATAAGTAAAGCAAGCCTAGAAACTTGGGATTTGGTGTACACATTAGAAGCCAAGGTCTCAAATTTTCTTATGACATCTACCATCCCACCACTTCCCCCACTCCATTATTAAAGGGTTTAACAAAATAAAATTGTGATTTAGTGTGTGTACAACAACAAGAGTTCTTAATTTTTTTTTAATTTGGCCTATGTAATTCAGGACAATCAGGATATCCTAAGTTGGTATTCTCAAACGATTATCCTATAATACGACATTAACTTTTTAAAAAATATTCAAATGCCAGCTGTATGGCTAAAAAATAAAAAAAATCGTGTTTCATAACTTTATCAATTTTAGCAATATATTTGTTTATTAGTAATATACTTTTCTAAATTTGCCCATATGTGTCATCTAGGTGGTAATGTCTAGTGTAAATTGAAAAGAACATGACACATAACCGTTTCCTACCGACGTTAATATCTGCCGGAGCCGAGATCGAACTCGGAGCATTGTAGATTATAGTTAATCGAGTTCTATACATAACCCTATCTAACTGATTCTGCGATCGTAGTTTAAAACAGATGAAAATAAACTTGTCAAAGGTTTAATTTTGCTTTATCTCCAGTATCAGATTTGCTAAATAATTACAACAATTATGAGTCTCCCTGAATCCAGCATCGTACTTGCATTGGTAACATTTTCCTGACTAAAATGAAACTGCAAGAATAGAATGACCCTCTCGTTCGCCAGATCTTTACCCCATTGGGCACATGTGAGATTCTTGGACAGATGTAAAAAAATCGTGTTAGGGCTGTTAATGTCTTCGAAACTTCCTCTGCAGCGATTTAAGGAAAATTTCATAACTGTTGAATTGCGATTCCTTTTTTACTTATCGTCAATAAAACGAGCGTTACTTTTGATTCACTAAGTATTTGGATCCTGCATTGGTAAATGGTGTACTATCGCAGTGACTTCAGAGATTAATAGGATTCCCATAAACATCCTGTAAAAATCTCGTAATCTCAGAAGCTGTACGTAATTCTGTTTGCGTCGTAAACATTTTATGGGGGAACTAAAACCTGAATAAATACCTTGGCACTGGCAGCTACGAAATGCTTTTACAGATAAGTGGACAAGGAACGGTATAGTCGTCGGAAAATTGACGGCGGAGAGGTATGAAACCAAAACAAATAATTTCTAGCCTCCCAATGGTGTAATTAGGTTGCTATTATCTAGAGTTATTAATACAAAAATGACAGAATAGAATAGAATGAAATTTAGAACAGAATTTGTTTTACCAATTTTTGATACAGATATTATGTACATTTGGCACGTCAATAAAACAATATTTACTTAAGTTAATTCGTACAAATTAATAATATAAGATAACGCACATAAAAGCACAAACTTATAAAACACATAAATACAAAAAAATGTAAGTACAATAATAAAAGAATGTATAATACGTATACGTATAATACGTATAAAATAAACAAACCTCATATAAAAACTCTTTTAATGTAAAAATATGGCAAAATAGACGGGGAAATAAAAAAAAAAATTGTATTCATTTAGGAATTCATCAACACTATAAAATGCATTTGTTATTAAAAGTTGTTCTATTTCTTTTTTAAATGAAGGTAAGTTTATTGTCTCATACTTTTAGGAACGCTGTTAAATAAAATAATACAATTATAGCGTAGTGATTTTTGAAATGTCACTGTTTTATGCATTGGCAACACCAACAGATCTTTATGTCTTGCACTATACAGATGATTACCTGCAGAGATGGAGAAAATGCTCCTTATATTTTGAACACAAGTATACACAATATTCTTATCATTATTTTCAGTGGGTCTAAACAAGTCCACGCACATAAGAAATTTAAGAGAGTGGCAAACCAGGGAAGTAAAAATCTAATAAATAAAAATATTAATTTACAGCCGAAAATAATAATATAAAGTTTAACGCCAAATATCCTGAAAACTTAAAAAAGTAGTATATGAATACTCCAGTCACTTTAGACAAAAGTTTGGCTTCTGATCTAACAAAATATATCTTTAATTTTTTTACTTCCACATCCACGTAGTGGATTGGAAGTATAGTAATCGTAAAAAAAAAATTAAATTTTTTTTCTTCTTGAACTAGGTTTAGAATGTCATGAAACGTCGAGATTTTAAATTGGAGCGAAACAAAATTTTCTGTCTGTCTGTCAGTGTGTCTAACTTTTTTGTCAGCATGATTTCTCCGGAACGGTTTAAGACATTGACTTGGAATTTTGCACCGTATATATTATAACGAGATCTGGAACTGGATTGTTTTTTGAACATATTCGGTGAAGGGTTGGGGGGAAAATAGGGGGAAATAAGTAAAGCAAGCGGGTAAGAGTATAGAAACTTAAAATTCGGCGTATGTGGTAGAAGTCAAGGCCTCAAATTTTTTTATAATATTTCCCATCCCCCCCACCACACCCCACTCCATTGTTAAAGGGGTTGATAAAATAAAATACAGATATTCACTTGAAATTTGGTATACGTATATATTATAATGACATCAGGAATTAGATTATATTTTGGTATTATTCCGTTGAAAGGTTGGGGGGTAAATAGGGGTAAATAAGGGTAAATAACGGAAAATAAGTAAAGCAAATTGGTAAGAGTACAGAAACTTGAAATTCGGCGTATGTACTAGAAGACACGGCCTTAGATTTTTTAAATATTTTTCAACCCCCACCACCCCTACTCCATTATCAAACGGGGTTGATGAAATAAAATTGAGATATTCACTTGAAATTTGGTATACGTTTGTATTATAATAACACCTCTGGAACTAGATTATATTTTGATATGATTCCGTTGAAGGATTGGGGTTAAATAGGGGTAAATAAGGGAAAATAAGTAAAGCAAGTTGGTAAGAGTACAGAAATTTGGGATTTGGTGTACACACTAGAAGCGAAGGCCTCAGGTTTTTTTTATAATATTTTCCATGCCCTCACCACCCCCCACTTCCTTATTAAAAGAGTTGGTAAAATTAAATTGAGATTATTACTTGAAATTTGGTACACGTAAGTATTATAACGACATCTGAAGCTAGATTATATTTTGACATGATTCCGTTGAAAGGTTGGGGGTAAGTAGAGGTAAATGAGGAAAAAGAAGAAAAGTATGCTGTAAGAGTACAGAAACTTGGGATTTGGTGTATATACTGGAAAGTTCTCAGATTTCTTTGTAACATTTTTCTATGACACCTGCCCCAAATATTATTAAAATTCTACGACCAGTAATTCTCACATACTAGAGTGCAAATATAGTCAAAATGTTTTCTTTAATGTGACTGGGATGAAAAATCTGGATGTGGAAGTAGTGATTCCTTAGGCAGCGGTTTTTTTTCTTTTAATAGATTTATTTTGGTGTCTTCATGAAAATATTAAAAATCGAGAACGAGATCACTATGGCATAAAAAGTTATTCCGGGTCAAATTAAAAAAAAAAAACAGTTTTTAGTGAATATCGCGCTTTCTATGCCTCTGAAGTTATTATAAAAATGAAAGATAATGAAATTCCGCACGAGAATGATATCTTCCGTTTTTTATGTACAACGAACGGCTTAGGCAAAAATGTGCTTCGAAGTTTCCGCGCAAGTGAAGTTTTATTTTCCTATTGCGTGAACACCAAGTACACACTATGGTATTAAAATTCGGTTTCAGTAAATTTTTGTTTTCAACGGATAAGATTATGAGATTGTTTTACGGTTAAAACATTGCCTAATACCTTTTTCGGAAAATTAGCAACATTTTTCTTCATAACGAATATTTTACCGTGACACAATCTCCTGATGGATAAGTACCTTCCACCCAACTTTTATAAAAATCTCATTGTAAATAAGAGTGTTGTGATATAGGAGCAATGAAAAGTGAGACATCCTGTATAATAGTTAACATATATATGTATTTTATTTTATATATCGATCAGCCAATAAATACTATACATAGAACAAGCATATATTCTATGCATGGATTATATGAAATGGATCATATTATGCCTTGCGCGGAAACTTTGAAGCACATTTTTGCCTAAACCATTCGTTGTACATAAAAAAATGCAAGAGATCATTGTTGTGCGGAATTTCATTATCTTTCAATTTTATAATAACCTCAGTTGGTCTCCGAGCCATAAAAAACGCGATATTCGCAACAAACTATTTTTGTGAACTTTGACCCTAAATAATGTTTTATGCCATAGTTATCTGGTTCTCGATTTTTATTATTTTCTTTAAAACACCAGAATAAATCCATTTAAAATAAAAAAATGAAGGATGTATTTAGTTAGATCAGAATTCTAATTTCAGTGGGTTAAAAACCCTTGTTTCTGTTTACACAATTTTGGTCTTTATAAAAATTGTAAAAGTTTCATATTTGAAGATTCTCTGACGAACTGAAAGAAACGATTTAAGAAGGACCTCAAAGCATATGTGAAAAATCGTCACATTTTTTTATTTTATGGTTGAGTGGAAGAGCAAACCCCTGTCCCTCGGACACTTTGTTTGAACTCTGCCATTTGTTAGGAATATTTCAATGATACATTTCATATATTATAGTGTAAATTTTCCTACGTAACTAATCCTAACAATAAAATCATTATTATTATTATTATTATTATTATTATTATTATTATTGTTGTTTAATCCGCTTATAGAACAAACACCGTAAGGAACATCACTTTGTTTTAAATCTATCTGTATCCCCTTTACCTTAGCAAAAGCTGACAATCAGCCACACCTCAGATAAAATGAGGGATGCATAGAAATACCACGCTCTAAGTATTTTCACTTATGCAGCGCTTGTTTCTGCTTTGTTGGTGGCATTACTTCAGTCTGAAAAAGTATAGGTCTCCAGGGACCTCCGTTTATTTGGAAATATTGCGCACCGTCTTCACCATCGCAACAAAGTGTCACTCACGTCTACAATTTATTGGAGGTCTCATTTACTTGACTGATGAGGACACAATGCGTTCGAGCGGAATGCTAATGAATGATCAGATGAGTTTTCATTAAGGAACTAGATTCACTGCCATGAATTCTAATATTTAGGGTATTTTAATGCGTAATTCTGATAATTTAAACTATTCCTGAATCATCAATATGTTTGTACATCTTACAATTATTTCCAGATGAAGACAATTTGGTTGGCGAAACGCGGCTCGTGTATACCAATATAAAACGTATCATTACCTTCCATTTCCATCCTCGGAGATATTGAGTCTGTTACTACGCGGTTTTTCTCTAGTCGCGCCTATGCATTTAGATTTTTGTTCCGAATGTTCTCAGAACTCGCCGAAAATTATAGAGGATATCCGCAAACATGATACAAGCAACAATTCGAAAAGTTCAGTGACTTTAACTCCTGTTGGTATATTTTAATTTCCTGTATTGTATTCGTGACTTTTAATTTTGTGCCAGTAAGTCACAAAGTAGGCTTTGGATTGGCATTTTGTTTTTACCACATGATATCCCCTCCAATAAGCTACAGTCCTGGCATGAAAACATATCTCAAATAGCAACGGAAATATTTTAATATCTCAAATAGCAAATAGCAAATACACCACTAACTTTGGAATATTTCTCCATTTCTATATTTTGTTTGACGTTTAGTTTAGATCATAACGTTACCGGCTGCACTCTCTAAATTTTATATTCAAAATATGCCAATATCACACTTTCAGACGCATTTTTCAATTTCTTAGAATCATACTATTCCATAAATTCTTTTTGTAAACAGATTCATATTAGTGGGGACGATCTGGATAAGAAAAGTGCCCGAGGAGGATCGATATATTTTATAATTTTGTTTTGCCCATATCATTAATTGCACAGTTTAGCATATAATTTAGCAACTTATTGAACTCAATTTTCGGGCGGGAGGAGGGTGAAATCAACATGCAAATATAGACAAAATTGGTTTTTCGTATATTTCGGTTATTTACGGGCCTAGGAAAAAATGTTTCAGTTAAACTAAAGCGCGTAAACTGGTTCCTGACTCATTGAAATCGGCCCAACGGATCACGAATTGAATTTTGTTTTTTTTCCGCCCCCGGTTCAATGAACGCGCCTTTTTTAGGGGAAGAAACGGGCTGGAAGATTCGGCATTTTTTCTTTATGTGTAATCATACTCCGAGTATAGTGGCCGATTTTTGCGATTCTAGGTTGATTAGGAGAGGGGGAAAATAATATTCGTAAAATCGGCCATAAATCGGGTATTCCACTACCGATCTCGTCCAGCAAAAATCGCTGCCTAAGGAATGACTTTCACATTCAGATTTTTTATCCAAATCACTTTAAAGGAAATATCTTGAGTAGATTTGCACTCTAGTATCTGGAAATTATTGGTCATAGAACTTTAATTAATATTTGGGACAGATAGTCATAGAAAAGTCTGAGGCGTTGGTTTTTACCATATACGTTAAAAATGAAGTGTCTAGTTTACCCTCTTATTTTTCCCCTATTCACAACCTACCACCTCCCATCCCTTCAATGGAATCATCTCAATCAGATGTCATTACAATACATACTTGTACTAACTTTCAAATGCATATCTCAATTTTATGTTATCAATCCCATTAATAATGGAGCGGAGGTGGTGGGGGTTTGAAAAATATTAGAAGGAAATCTGAGGCCTTGGTTTCTAGTATATACACCAAATCTCAAATTTCTGTACTCTTCTCTAACCCTATTTAACCCTCAACCCTTCAACGGAATCATCTCAAAATATAATCTAGTTCCAGATGTCGTTATAATACATACGTGTACCAAACTTCAAGTGAATAGTTATCTCAATTTTATTTTATCAATCCCATTTAATAATGGAGTAGGGGTGCTGGGGGGTTGAAAAATATTATAAAAAAATCTGAGGCCTTGGCTTCTAGTAAATACACCGAATTTCAAGTTTCTGTATTCATACCAGCTTGCTTTACTTATTTTCCAATGTCTACCCCTATTAACCCCCAACCCTTCACCGGATATCTTCAAAAAACAATTCAGTTCCAGATCTCGTTATGGTATATACGTGTAAAATTTCAAGTCAATATGTTAAACCGTTCCGGAGAAAACGTACGGACAAAATGTTACAGACAGACCAACAGACAGCCGCACAGGCAAAATTTTTGTTCGCTCAAATTTAAAATCTCGACGTTTCATGACATTCTAAACCTATTTCAAGACAAAAAAAAATTGAAAATTTTTTACGATTACTATAGTAAAAAAAAAATTCAATTGTTTTTGTAGAAAAAAAGGGTTATGGGAATTTTTTAGGCCATATAAATGGGATTCTCATTATTTTCAATTTGATCCCAGACTGCATACAATCGAATAATTTGGCGAGGAGGGGAGAAGGGGAACGCGTTTGGGTCTATAAAATGGGAAGGGAAATGGTTAGGGACCTCATTTTAAACGTAATTTTATTGTCTTATAGCTCATTTCATTTTGCAAAGTGCAACACCCGTGTGTAATTCACGCGTGCTATTTTTGAATAAAAAAATGAGTGCTACCGGGCGGCAGACGTGCAGCGACATACCGGGGGCGTGGCTCCCGCTCCCGATACATTCAGTTCTCGCTCACCAACATACACAAAAGTACCGCTCGTCAGCGTGTCCGGTGAGCGGGAATTTCCGCGATATAGAATTTCCCATATTTATCTATGCTGTATCTCGCTCAATTTTTCATCGATTTGTTTTTTTCTTTTCCTTCTTCGTCTCTTGAGGGCATTTCGTTGAAAGGTACTTTTTTCGCAACGCCTTCCCCTTCTTTTGGTCGTTGGTTTACACCGCGTAAATACAAGAGCCCAAAATATGTCATACGAGGGAGAGAGCAGGAAATATACACGGTGCATATAGTTAATAACAAATACACGTATGTATGATGCATATGTTCCAATCCCGACATTAATGCGTTAAAAATACGCTCTCTTTTGTACGGCCGTTTGAATCATAAGATCTGTTAGCTGGTCGCCATCAAATTACTTTGAGAGATTTTACTGTGCCGTATCTTTAAGAATCATTTCGCTTCCGGATATTGATTTATGGAAGATGCACCGGACCCATAAAGTTTTAACATTAAAAATATATTACAATGGCTCGTTATTCAACTACATTTTTAGCTACAAAAATACGTCGCAACCAGGCGATATCGCTCTTCATACCATAAAAGAGAAGTTTCATATGTATTTTCATATAAAAATGTTTCCCACTTTTTCTCTCTCATTTCTCTATCTCTCTGTATCTCGTTTTGTTTTTATAAAAACGAAGGAGAGAGAGAGAGATATATAAAATTCATGTTAGAATAACAAGCGGTTACCCTTGAGTTTCAAAGAAACTGTCCACTTGCTCTATTCCAACAATCCTTATTATCTTATTATTATTATTATCAAATTGTAAGTAATGAAAATTACAATTAAATGACCTAAACAAATCCCCACTTCTACAAAAAAAAATTGAAAATAATTTTTTTCAATTATTTGTTTTACCCACCATTTGGCCATTTTCGCAGAAAAATAAAGTTCAACAATATCATAATAAAGTAGCCAATTAATTTCACGACCTGTTTTTTGCTGTGCAAGATCGGTCGCGATAATCGAAATATCCGCGAAAAACCCATTTTGTCTATATTTACATGTTAGTTCCACCCACACTTCCCCACCCTCCCCTCCCATTCCAAAATTGAGTTCAATAAGTTGCCAAATTATAGGCAACTATGCATAATGATATGGGAAAAACAAAATTTTAAAATATATCGATCCGTTTTGAAATCCAGATCGACCCCACTATATTGCCTGATCGATTTGCTGGGAATAAGTCCGGAAATTGCACGTTTCGCTGCCGCAAACACTACACATGGTAAATTTTCATCACTTTCTGATAACATATTTTATGTTCTTAAAGTCTATTATTCAATTCCAATGATAAAATTATTGAATAAACTACCATCAACTCGAGATTTAAAAAACACGCGTTTTCGTCATAGAATTGTTGATTATTTACTAAAGCTTGCTTGTTGCGTTGCGTTACTGACTCACCAAAGAATGTTTGATATTATTTGATATTAAAATATGTGCAAATTAATTGTAAATGTTAAAATTTTCTCGTCACATTTTTAGTAATTTTTTGAAGCTCGCACTTAGACGACAGACTGAGCAGCTGCACGGCAGTCTGAGACGCATTTTTCTCCCTTTTCTACTTTTTGCTCTAGCTCAGCATTGGTGTATTTTTGGAGAAAGCTTTATTCATGAAAATAGTCTTATTTTGAAAAATCGATCCTGGCCGTTTGGCGATTTAACGCTGTATATCAGATCCCGCATTGTCATTATCTGCATTCGTCTATTACTGAACCGATACCTATAATGGCAATCATAAATACGACGTTGAATGAGAGCCCCTCGCCGCGGAAAATCCGCGTATTAACTCCCTTCATTATACAGATAAGCGGATCAAGCGCCCTGTTGCTGACATAAATCCAATTCCGTGGAAACTTAAAATTAGTTTTTAATCATTTCCTCCATCCAGTCGCCTCACGGAACTTCTAATCTGCAGTTAAGTCCCAAAATATGCCATTAATATTCAACAAAGTGTCATATCTAGCATTAAAATATTACAAGCTGCCGGCGCTGGAACTCCCAACATTACCTCACGTTATAGTCAGGAATGTAATATTCTAAAAATACACCCCTAAAATGTCGAATTCAAAGACACAGTTTTGAAAAAATAGGTACTGCCGTGGACAAGTCTTATAATAAGCTGATGCCTTTTTGAAAAAAAAAATTACGGGCAAGGACCACCCGATAAATTTAGTTAAGGTTATAACTAAGAGAAAGAACAAAAATTAAATACGAGATAGAGTGAAATTTATTTATTTATTTGATACACTATTCAACAGGTTAAAAAACCCAATTACAGAATAGGAGATAAAAACTAAAATTAAGAATAGTAACTTGTGGAAAATACGTATACACACATAAATACATGAATACATGTGAATTAATCCAAGAGACAACTAACTAAATTAAACTTATATATTATATTTTAGTATAAATATACATATACATTATACATACATAAAAAATATACAGCTTACGCAAGAAGTATAGTACACGGTGAGGCTACTTGTGTCAACAAAAAGGAACAAAATACAAAATTTAAGTTAGAGACAGATTCTTTATGTCTGTAAGACTACGAGTGAATATATCTAATCGATTATTTAAATTATTGTACATACTGCACATCTGCTGGATACAAGAACATTCTTTTACGTTTGTCCTTGAGAAAGGCAAGTGAAATAAATTGTTGTGTCTAGATGCCGGTCTAGGAATTTGAAAATTAAGCATACTTAAAATATCTCCACAGTCGATGTTATTGTGTAAAATATTATATAAAAAAGTTAATTTCGATCGGTGTCTACGGATCTCTAGACTATCTAGGCAAAACCTTGAGAGCAATTCTTCATGTGGATAACCAATAGTTGGAAGTCCCGTCAGCCTTGAAAGTCGCATGTTTTAGAAAACGGCGTTGAATTCTTTCCAAATTTTGTATGTGTACGTTATAGGTTGGACACCATATTATTGAAGCATATTCAAGATGAGGTCTAACAAAAGTAGTGTAGAGTTGCTTTAATGTACGTACATTTTCAAAATGTGCGGAGTTTCTAATAACAAAACCCAGCATTTTATAACTTTTGGTGACAGCAAGTTTGATGTGGTTTACAAATGTTACTTTTTTATCAAATGTCACACCCAAGTCCCGAAAAGTGTCTGGCCGGAAAAGTATATGATTGTCTAATTTGTAATTGTACAGGATAATATTTTGCTTTGTTGTAAATGTCATAACGTTACATTTTGTTTCATTCAAGGGTAATTTGTTTATCACACACCATGTATTAATACGATCAATATTGTTTTGAAGTTCATAGCAATCTTTTTCACTTGCAATATTACAAAAAAGTTTTAAATCATCCGCATATAGAAGGCAGTTAACAGTTAGATTATCTACTATATCATTTACAAACAAGTTAAAGAAAAGTGGACCTAAGTTTGAACCTTGGGGGACTCCTGACGTGGCTAAAACCTCAATAGATCTAACACCATGGTATACAACATATTGCTTTCTATCAGTTAGATAGGACTTAAAAAGCTCAATAAGGTTGTCCGAGAAGCCATAACATTCAAATTCTTGTAAGAGGACACCGTGATTCAGTCTATCGATAGCTTTGGAAAAATCAGTGTATATAACGTCTGTTTGTACACTCCTGTCAATAGAATCAGAAATAAATTCTGTAATATCAATTAAATTGGTAACTGTTGAACGGCCCTTGAAGAAGCCATGTTGAACTATTGATATTTGATGCTTTACGTGGTTAAAAATATAATGGTGTACGAGAATTTCAAATGCCTTGGAGTATTTATTTATTATTACTATCGGGCACTAATTAGAACTTTCGGATCTGTCACCCTTGTTAAATACTGGAATTATTTTTGATAATTTCCATCGTGGCGGAAATTTGGAGGACCTTATTGATAAGTCGAATAATATAGTAAGGGGTTTAGCAAAAACAGCAGCACAGTCGCGTAATATGAATGCGGGGATACCATCTTGTGAAATGGGGGTGTTGTTTAGGGGTTGAAAGTGTTTTTCTTGCGATTTTCGGCGAAACGTGACCTCCTGGCCGAAAATGTCATTCACAAAAGTTATACTCAGATAATAAAACAGTCTAAAAAGTTCATGTAAGGCATTTTTCAACATAACCCGAAATTTTCAGAGAAAATTGCGGAAAACCGATTTTTCGGTTCTTTATTCTTTTCGCTAGTAAAAATAATTCAATTTACATGGAATTTTGTGAAAGTATACTTACTTTTTTTACATTAAATAAGCATGATTTTTTTGGATCTGAAAAACAAGTTGTTTCCGAGGTATTTATATTTTTCAAAAAGAAAACAAAATCTTCCATGGAAAATTTTATTTATGTTTTTTTCGATTTAATTATCCTCTTCGTTAACCGTTGAAATGTATACTGTAAAATGGTCTCTATATGTTGATGGTTTATTTTTCACGAAACCGCTTAAAATTGAAGAAAACAAAAAAAAAGACTTTTGGGACCACGAATTTTTCAATATTATATATCATTTTCAATTTGTTAATTATTTATGTAAATAATGGATTCAATTTTAATGATAGAATTTACTTCAATGCAATATTACTAAAGTTGAGTGAATTTAATTGAAGAAAGTGGGGATAAACATTCTGAAATTTAAGTTCTCCATGGCAGTGCACCGTACTGTACTAAAAGTCCTAAGCTAGAGTTAAGACTCGCTGGCCCAGTGTGCATTTTTATTAACGTATATTTTACTATTTTTGCAATAAATAAATAGTATAACGATGAGTATTCTACTTTAGGTATATTTGAATGAAATCATTTGAATACATGATTATTAAGTAGAACAATTGATTCATTGATAATCTTTAAATAAATTTTGAGTTGCCTCGTCTTCAGAAAAATATTGTTTTTCAGTCTTACCATATCTTACCATATCCCCTTTAAAATAAAAAATAAAATCTATTTTATTTCGGCGGCTCATTACATATTCAAATAAAGATAGATTTACACTAGAAAAAAAAAGTCCTATTATATATTGTCTACGACAGTACACTACGTCTATATTATTATTTCTCATGGATATAACGTAAATTTAATTTAGTTTAGTTTGTACGTTACTCTCTTGGATTTCATGAATATTTTAAGTTATAATATATTAATTTTCGTTCGCAAGTTAAATTTCTGTGTTCCCTCTTCTATGAGAATAAATGGCAATATTTACGTAAGTAATAAAATAATAAGAACATATTGTAGAGGTTTTGCAATCACAGTATATTATGTGTCATTGATCGGTTATCGCGCCCATTTAGTTCAAAACTGGAGCGAGAATTATTTCATTAAAAATTGCTCCATTCTTTGTTGCACATTTGATATCTGAACTTTTTAGGTGTGCTCTATTTAAACTATTTTTGTAGCACATCTTAACAACTATTTCCAGACTAATTTGGCGACATTTGAATCTGGGAAGAATAAGCTGTCCATTGGTATGATTTTTTTAATGTTAAAAACCACTGCCAAAGGAATCACTACTTCCACATCCAGATTTTTTTATCCAAGTCACTTTAAAGGAAACATTTTGAGTAGATTTGCACTCAAGTATGTTTTGGTCATAGAATTTTAATAATATTTGGAGCAGATGTCATAGAAAAATTTGAGGCGTAGGTGTCTACCAAATACGTTAAAAATGAAGCTTTTAGTATACCCTAGTTATTTTCCCCTATTCACAACCTACCACGTCCCACCTCTTCAATGGAATCATCTCAATCAGATGTCATTACAATATATACCTGTACTAACTTTCAAGTAAATATCTCAATTTTATGTTATCAAACCAATTAATAATGGAGCGGAGATGGTGGTGTTTGAAAAATATTGGAAAGAAATCTGAGGCCTTGGTTTTTAGTATATACACCAAATCCCACATTTTTGTACTCTTACCAGCTTGATTCACTTATTTTCCCTTATTTACTCCTATTTAACCCTCAACTCTTCAGCGGAATCATCTCAAAATATAATCTAGTTCCAGATGTCGTTATAATACATACGTGTCCCAAATTTCAAGTGAATATCTCAATTTCATTTTATCAACCCCTTTAATGGAATAAGGGTGGTGGGGGGTTAAAAATATTACTAAAAAATCCGAGGCCTTAGCTTCTAGGACATACACTGAGTTTCTGTACTGTTACCAGCTTGCTTTACTTATTTTTCCCTATCTATCACTATTTAATCCCCAACCCTTCAACGGAATCATCTCAAAATATTATCTAACTCCAGATGTCGTTATAATACATACGTGTACCAAATTTAAAGTGAATATTTCAATTTTATTTTATCAACCCCTTTAATAATGGAGTAGAGGTCGTGGGGAATTGAAAAATATAAAAGATCTGAGGCCTTGGCTTCTAGTACATGCACCGAATTTCAAGTTTCTGTACTCACACCAGCTTGCTTTACTTATTTTCCCCATTTAACCCTATTTAACCCCCAACCCTTTAACAGAAGCTTCTCAAAATATAATGTAGATCCAGATGTCGTTATAGTACATACGTGTACCAAATTTCAAATAAATATCTTAATTTTATTTTATCAACCCCTTTAATAATGGAGTAGGGATGGTGGGTGGGCTGAAAAATATTATAAAAAAATTTGAGGCTTTGGCTTGTAGTACATAGGTCGAATTCAAAGTTTCTGTACTCTTACCAGCATGCTTTACATATTTCCCCATATTTACCTGTATTTACCTGTATTTACCCCCCAACCTTTTACCGGATACCTTCAAAAAACAATCCAGTTCTAGATCCGTTATAATATATACGTATACAAAATTTCAAGTCAATATCTTAAACCGTTCCGGAGCAAGCGTGCGGACAAAAAAAAAATAAATAAAAATTACAGACAGACCGACAGACAGACAGATTTTTTCATTCAAATTTAAAATCTCGACGTTTCATGACATTCTAAACCTATTTCAAGGAAAACAAATTTGATTTTTTTTTTACGAATAGTATACTTTCAATCCACTACGTGGGTGTGGAAGTAAAATAGGCATGTCAATGCGATGAAAACATAAAACTAACCAATTTTCAGTGATATAAAAATTTTCATAACGATGTACGTATTTTTGCAGAACTGTATCTTCGAGTGCACTCCTTATGTTGGAATTTGTGGCTCCTGTTGCCTGACTATTACTTAAAATGTATGAGACGCTATGGTCGCTTTATATGCAAAGTCCTTCTCAAAACATTGCACTAGGTCCACGAGTTCGGTCTACTCGAGCCGCGCCCGCGGCTATTGGACCTATCTATTTATATTTATAGCGTAGATATACTGGAGAATGTGGGGGTAATAAATTCCGGTAAATATGCTCGGGGAATGTTCCTAGGATTAGAAAAGTAGAAGTGGAGGAAATGGTACTAGGTTGTATTTGCATTATTTTATCTAAAATATACATATTTCAACTTATCATTTTAGCTAAGGTTTTAATGCGTGCATACCGGCACCTCCACCACTTTTTCAAATTACAGTTTCAAACTATCCGAGACGGTATAAGCACATGCAGTAATAGTAGAGTTCAAAACGAGATCTATCTCGTCTTCCGTGGAACATTGAAAGGTAAAAATGTATGGATTACGTTGTTGCATAGTACTTGGCTTGTGTATACACCCCCTAAATTCGTTTGGCGATATCGGTGTACAAACAACCCCTAGGGGTGAAAAAGCGAAAAAAATAGAAAAGTAGATTTTTCCCTAGTCTTTCTAAGAGTTTCCAAATTCTTGTTTTACTATGTATAATAATAAAGTTATAGCAAATTATATGTGAAGAAATTGCATTAGTTGAAGCGGATAATGGTTGTTATAAACCTATGTAACTTCCTTATTATGCATATATTCATTTTACTATTTTCGCAAATTCATTACACTCCTAATTGTAGGTAGACGAACGAAAATTTTAAAAAATTGATAAGAATAAAAGTTGTAGCCTGTACTATCTAGATTATAACCATTTTTTGATTTTTATATTCCGCTTATAAATAAGAAAGTTATAAAATAAATACTAACCTATTGACAGAATTCCCGCAGAACCCCTGTTGCAACTATCGCAAGATCTGTCTACTTCCCTCTCTCTCTCACTCGCTGCTCGCATAGTCGTAAAAGTATTGCCATTTAAATTATTCATTAGAAATTAGACTGGATAATGTGATATAACATAATAATTTAGGACGTAATTGTCCTAACAAAAATAAGTTAAAAATACATTAACGCAGATACTAATGACCTAAGTTACATAGTTTTTAAAATATAGAATGATGAATTTTGGGAGGAAAAACTACTTTTATAATTAATGATTATTTACCCACACCCTTTACTTGTCTTAATAATAATAATAACAATAATAATAGTGCTATTAATAATAATAGGAGGAGTGTGAAATGCCACAATAATAATAAGGAATATTGTTATTTATAAACCAATTAAGAATAATACTAAACAAATAAAATTGATGAAAGTAATGCATTTTCATATTAATTGAAAAATGCACATTATAATAAAATACAAAAGTAACGATCTCCGAAATTATCATTTTGCTAATATAATTCATCGTCCATTTCTTCATCTACAACTGTCATTTTGTCTGTGTAATCATTTTGGCAAGAGTTCCCACCCGAACAACACCAGTTTCCCAAACACGACAATTTATATTTTTTGCACTGGCATTTCATGGTTGCGCATCTTGAAATGACATTTATTAGAAAAACGTAGTTTAAACGATTCGCGATACTTTTACCTGTACGTCTGCCTACAATCACAAGTGGAATGAATTTACCAAAATAGCAAAATAAATATTTGGGCGATAAGAGAACTATGCTGGGTTTTAGGAGACAGTATACGCTTTAAACAATACATTTCTCTTACCTATAAATAGCCATAACTGTGTTATAATGTATAATTTATCAAAAATAAAAAAATTTGCAGAAAGATGAGACAAATACCTAATGTTTCGTGTTTTTCGGTTTTCCTCCCCTGGGGGGTGCTTGGACACCGGTATCGCCAGACGAATTTAGGGGGTGTATATACATGTTAAATACTATATAATAAAGTACTCAGTAAATTTTTACCTTTCAATATTCCACGGAACATGTTTCTAGACGATTTTTACGTATTCTGAGTCTCTACTATAACAGTGTTACTAAAATTGGTTATTTTGACTATTCGCAAGTCGTTCTTATAGACACAATTACACGTTTATGATTATAAAAATAATCCTTAATTATAAGAAGTGTAGTATCAATAGTAAAGGAGCAAAACCTGTTGATTAAATACCCTCCTAGTGTTTTTTACCCCCAAAATTTGAAACAGTTTTATGTTCGACATTATTTTACATCATATTTAAATTCCTGATTATATTTTCAAACGATGATTACCAACATATTCCCTTGAATGAGTAACGGAACCTCATGGTATTTCAACAATGTCTAGAATTAGATTATATTTTGGGATGATTCCATTGAAGGGTTGGGGGTTAATTTGGGGTAAATAGAGGAATATAAGTAAAACAAGTTGGTAAGAGTACAGAAACTTGAAATTCGGTGTATGTACTAAAAGCCAAAGCGTCAGATTTTTTAATAATATTTTTCAACCCCCACCACCCCTACTCCAATTTGAAAAGGGTTGATAAAATAAAATTGAGATATTCATTTGAAATTTTCTACACGTATGTATTATAACGACGTCTGAAACTGGATCATAATTTGAGATGATGCCGTTGAAGGGTTGAGGGTTAAATAGGGGCAAATAGGGGAAAATAAGTAAAGCAGGCTGGTAAGACTACAGAAATTTGGGATTCGGTGTATATACTAGAAACCAAGGTCTCAGATTTCTTTCTAGTATTTTTCACCTCCACCTCCGCTTCATTATTAATGGGATTGATAACATCAAATTGAGATATTCACTTGGAAGTTAATACACGTGTGTATTGTAGTGACATCTGATTGAGATGACTCCATTGAGGTGGTAGGTTGTAAATAGTGGAAAATAAATACGGTAA
Source organism: Stenurella melanura (assembly GCA_963583905.1). Classification (NCBI taxonomy): domain Eukaryota; kingdom Metazoa; phylum Arthropoda; class Insecta; order Coleoptera; family Cerambycidae; genus Stenurella; species Stenurella melanura. The sequence continues at coordinate 122,822,040 of OY757316.1, read as the reverse complement.
ACTAGAAACTTCATTTTTAACGTATATGGTAGAAACCAACTCCTCAAACTTTTCTATGACATCTACCCCATATATTATTAAAATTCTATGACCAATAATTTCCACATACTAGAGTGCAAATATAGTCAAGATGTTTCCTTTAAAGTGACTTGGACGAATAATCTGGATGTGGAAGTAGTGATTCCTTAGGCAGCGGTTTTTATTATTGGTTTATTTTTTATAGTAGATGATATGAAATTACAAATTTTAGTTATTTGGTAAGAGAATGAACGTTTAAACAGTTCAGTATGATGAAGGGGAGGGGTAAGAGTACCTCTAAAGCGAATATTTATGTTATGTATGTCCGTTCTATAAGAGATCTTTTTATTCAAATATTTGGGAATTTTGTTGGTTACCATTTTATAAAATAAGCAAGCCGAATGAAACAGGTATCGTCTAGATATGTTAAGCCACCCTCGGGAAGTTTATGTGAAATATTCTGTTTACGCCGTATTCCAAAAATTAGTCTTAAACAAGAATTTTATATGACTAATTCTGCGATAATCCTCCGCATCTATACATGGACCATATAGCGTATTGGTAAAATTAAATCTTTATTAATCGTTTTAAGGTTCATGTTAGGCTAATTGGATACAATTATTTATATCAGGCTTAAACCTTAGACAACTGTCAAACATTAACCCTACATTTTTTGCCTTTTCAGTGGGGCTTATATTGTGTCCTTCCATGTTTATTTGTATTTTTTTCGTTAACTGGGATCTAACACTTAGTTGTCCGAATACGAGAACAGATGTTTTGTTGGCATTAATATTGAAAGAATGAGATTTAGATTTTTCCAGTAACGCCGATGTCATGGTTAATTTTACTAATTGCATCTTTATATTGACTTGGATCGAAAGAGAGATACAGTTTGGTGTCATCGCACACATTATTTTATTTGTTCTTTTCTAAAAATCACTATAACTTTTTTTGAAAATCGACCACGTCTAAAGGCTTGTTATGTAGGTATACCGGGTGACACAGGAGATATGTAACACCCCGTAGCATGTTTATTTAAAAAGATATTATTTTGAAATTTGGTACACTTATATAATGCGTGATTGTTCTTTTTCAAGTAAAACAAAATATGTCCACCTCTTCCGGTTTCACCGGAAGTGACATCTACTCTGTTATTTTAAATGGCACCCTGTATATTTTTTTTACCTATCTGATTCATCCCTAGATTCTCTTTTTAACCATGTATCGGAACATGGCATTTGTTTTTAAAATTACAGTTAATATCAATCTTAGTTTGTTAAGTCTAGGTGGCCCTGATATGAACCTTGGCAGATATTGATGCGTAGTGTGCCGTGATATCGAAAGACCTCTAGCATGCAACTTTGTGCCTCATATTTTTTTGGGAATAACCAGTAGCTGAACAGACTAATAAGATCTAACTTATTTAAAAAAATATCTTTAAACAACACACGATATCTTAAAAACCAAGATAGGAACCCCATTTTTTTTTACTTCACCTAGTTAAAAAATACTTATTTATCTTTTATTTTTGTTCAATACAATTGCTGTACCTATCTTATATTGCTTTCTTCATTAAAATTAGTATCGAATGTTATTGCGTAGTAATGCATATTGTACTGCAACAAACATATTTACTAAGCAGGCGGTGGAAACAAAATAAAAGTAGGTAAAACGTTTTTTTTAATAAATGAGAAACATCAGTAAATCACATTTGAACAAAATTGATGAAAAACCATTATACTATCTAATACATTTTTACAACGAATGAATGAAATTAAAATAAAATATTTACCGAAGTACTACATACAAAAAACATTTTTTTACTACAGATGTTCAAAATGTTGTCCGTTATTATCTCTGCACAATCGTGTTTTTGTGACGGTAGCCCTAAGCACGTTATCTAACTGTAATTCAGTAATCCCATCGATTGCTCTTCTGACTCTCATTTCCATGTCTTCTCTGTTTGTTGGTGGAGTCCTATAAACGTTTTCCTTGAGGTGGCCCCATACAAAAAAAATCAAGCGGCGTAAGGTCTGGTGACCTTGCAGGCCATCGAACGGGCCCATTTGTTCCCATCCAGTTTTCTCCAAACCTTTCATTTAAATAATTCACCACAACTCTGCTGTTATGTGGTGGAGCTCCATCCTGTTGAAAAATTATTGGGTTAACATTAGGTGGCAGTTCTTCCAAAAAATCTTGTATCTGGATTTGCAAAAATCACAAATATCTTTCTCCATTTAATGGAGCATCAAAAATTATTGGCCCAATAATTCTTCTGCCAATTACTCCTAACCATACATTAAAACTAAATGGCTCCTGATATGCACTTTCTCTCATATTTCTGGGATTTTCTTGTGCACAATAACGGATGTTGTTACGATTAAATAATCCCAAATTAGTGAACCTGGCCTCGTCGGAAAATAAAATTTGTTCATGAAAATTATTATCCAAATTGTGTCTGTTCAGAAACCAATTGCAATAGTTCAATCTTCTTTGAAAATCATTTTCGTATAAATGCTGGTGTATTTGGTACTTGTATGATTTTAAGTTTTTTCAAAATGCGTCGAGCTGATTCCCGATTTACACCGGTTTGGTCCTCAATTTGTCTTATCGAAATCGTGGGATCTACCTCGACAATTGCAAGTACATTGATTTTCGACACTTCATCGATAATGAAATTATTTTCGGTACTTCTGGTTCACTTCTGAATTGCCGTTCAACTCTTACAAAATAGTTGTTTGGTGGATGAGTTCTTTCGGGAAATCTTTCTTCCTATAAGTCAGCAGCCTGCCTGCTATTTTTTTACATTCGCCATAGATTAGTAGTACTTATATCTACTTTTTCATTTCGTGAATACATGGCAAAATAGAGTTAAAAACGTGATAACTTAGGTATAATTTAATGAAAAATACTTAAATTGCTGCCAAGTAAACAATTCTTAATTGTCAAATCAAAATGACGCGTCGTTTTACCTTCCTTTATTTCCACCGCCTGCTTAGTAAATATGTTTGTTGCAGTACAATATTCATTACTATGCAATAACATTCGATACTAATTTTAATGAAGAAAGCAATATATGATAGGCACAGCAATTGTATTGAACAAAAATAAAAGATGAATACGTATTTTTTAACTAGGTGAAGTAAAAAAATGGGGTTCCTATCTTGGTTTTTAAGATATCGTGGGTTGTTTAAAGATATTTTTTTAAATAAGTTAGATCTTATTAGTCTGTTCAGCTACTGGTTATTCCCAAAAAAATATGAGGCACAAAGTTGCATGCCAGAGGTCTTTCGATATCACGACACACTACGCATCAATATCTGCCAAGGTTCATATCAGGGCCACCTAGACTTAACAAACTAAAATTGATATTAACTGTCATTTTAAAAACAAATGCCATGTTCCGATAAATGGTTGAAAAGAGAATCTAGGGATGAATCAGATAGGTAAAAAAAAATATACGGGGTGCCATTTAAAATAACAGAGTAGATGTCACTTTCGGTGAAACCGAAAGTGGTGGACAAACATTTTTTATACTTAAAAAAGGACAATCACGCATTATATAAGTGTACAGGTCGACCAGCCTAGAATGGCCAACGAGATTAGGGTGCGCAGTAGTTGAAACCACCCCACCTTTACGGAGCTCACTTGTTTATGTTCCTTCCTCGTGTAAACATCGGTACAGTCTTGAGAAAAGTGCTTGTAGTGTATAACATATTTAATACATAGGTACCTATTAGAAGTATTTACTTATAAACATTAATGTTACGTGTACAAAGAACTGTTGTGCAATCGAAAACATCAACTAGACTGTGACATACCCGGATTGTTGGTGAATAAGAAAGCACTTTTTACTTAAACTTCTTCCCCCGACTGTACTATGTTCATAGTTAAGAAACTTGTCTCTATTCAACAGCGACGATATTCCGTCTCTCTCTGCGCGGCTGTTGGCAGTGTTGGCCATCCTACAATGGTTTACTTGTACCAAATTTCAAACTTATATCTTTTTAAATAAACATGCTACGGGGTGTTACATGTCTCCTGTGTCACCCGGTATGTTCACCACCAAAATTTCAAAATATTCGCATATCACACAATTTGTGCGAATTATTTTTGATTTGGTGAAACACTAAGTATTTATTATTAACAAATATATTTTTTTTATTTAAAAAATTTGACTGTGCCTTACACTAAAACTATTTGAAAAAGCGTGAACTGATGTTATATTCACTGACAATCAAATGATATATTAATTAGTTACAAAGATTTTTTTTTTGTGTTGGCTTGTGTCCTTGTAAGAGATGTTCTTACCTTCGACCAAAGTTCCATTGAAAATGCCATCGTGGTAGGCTGAGTAAAATCCTGCTCTACAAATACATTGGTATCTTCCTCTCGTCCACGTCATCGAGTTCAGTACCGGCCGATAGACACACTAGAAACCAAAAAGCAAAGGAGTAATTTAATGCCTAATTAAATGGGGTGTTTGCGTTGACAAGAAGTATTTTTTAAATAAATTCATTGTGTTTTCTATTAAACATCACTGCAATTTGACCAAGTTTCACATATTTCTTCATTTTCGTTAAGTTTTACAGGAACCTTATTTCATAAGGTTAATGTAATTATTCAACCTGCATTAGTACTACATGTTAACTGACAGATTTCGTGTTTGATGATATTTCGCGGTTATTGAAAAGGCTTATTTTTTTGGCCTGTACAATTATTGGCAAAATCAATCAAAAATATTTCTTTATATAAAAATATAAAACATGAAGGTCTTTAAATTCCGTCAGTCTGTCTGTCTATCAGTCTGTTGTCTGTCTGTAGGTGCTATAACTCAAAACTATTTAACGGAGAACAGTCAACTTTGGTAGGTAATAGTAGACCGCTTACAGATAATAAATAATGAAACAAATCATCAATCATTCAAGTTTTCTTCGTAACAGTAGTAGTAATAACTACATTCCGATTATTATTTTCCTATGTGCTTTCTTAATTTATAACTATTTAAGGAACAATTAATAGAAATGGCTACCTACTGGTGATGAACAGTTGATTCAGATAGTTAGAAAAATGCTGTTTCTACGTGTTGTAAATCTAAAAAATGTGCTATTGGTGTTTACATAAACTATGGAAGTGTTTTTCACAGGTCTTGCATATAAAGAAATAAAAATATTGGTATCATTAGTGAAACAATAGTTAAATGTTGTGAATCAAGTTTATCTCGGGATTCTCCGAAAGCACTTAGAAAAAGGAACTTTGATGAGGCAAGTAGCAATATTGAATTCGAGAAACTGAAAATACAAAATTTAGTGCTTAAAACACTTTGCGAGGAATCTGATATTAAATATAAATTACTAGAAAGTAATAATAAACTATTAGAAGAAAATCAATAATTACTTGAAGAAAAAGTTGAGCTGATAAAGACAGAGTAAGAAGTTGATCCTAAAAGAGTAGCTAACAAAAAAACAAAAATGTTCATAAAAAAATCCAGCTAGTTCAGTAACAAAAAACAGGGGTCTACTGCAGAAGTAAATATAGAACAAACCAATCAGGGACATTTCAATTTAACAACAAACCCAAAGATGCCCGAAAAAGATCATAATCATATATAGTTAGAGCTCGCACATTAAAGTAAAATGAATAAGATCTATTAAGCGACAAAAACGAGGAAGAAGACTGTAATGTCGTAAAAAACCAAGAAAACCTACTAAGAAATTGTATAGGGAGAATGAAGACAGTGAATTTACAATTACTAGAACATAGTCAGTGGGGTTTTGGTTTTGATAGTATAAAGGAAGGGTGCTGCGTGGCCCAACTCCTCGGCTGGGGGTGGCCTCCCAGAAGTGTTTAAAAAATATACGCACACATTTTATATATTTATATTTTGTTAATATAGTTGTACCTTGTTTTCTATTACTATGCTTTATTTTATAAAGTACACATTCAATAATTAAATTAAACCCTCTCGTATGCCAAGCGAGTTAAGTGACTTTAGCCAATACCGGCGATACCCATTTACTCTCTGGACAACAGAGTAATATGGGGAATACCTGTGAACGTCGCGAATTTGGTTAAGAAATGAGCCAGAGCGCTCTAAACGGCATTTGACGCGTGACAATAGATCCCCGAATGGAGATTTTGATATATTTTTTGAAAAATATCAATTGCTTTAAAATACTAGTAAAACATAATAAATTATTCGTCTCTGGCGACTTTAATGTTCAGTTGCAAAACAAAAATAACCGTAATGCTCAAGTGTTAATAAATATATTTAGATCCTTTGGTCTTTCACCTACAACTGAAGAAAACACTAGGAAAAATCACTGTCCAGATAACATTTTTACCAACATTCATTCTAATAATTATGAAATGAATACTTACACTTTATTCTTTGATCACTTAGGCATACATCTAAAAGTTAATGTTAAAAAACGAGTAGCAACCTACTAGTGTGTTATCGACCTTTAAACGATGAAGGGTTTTCCAACCTAAACGATTGCCTGTTCTACACAAGCTGGAACTATCTACATAACCCACATTTAGACGTAAATAAAAAATTTGTAATGTTTATCGGCGTTATAACTGATGCAAATGATAATATATTTTCCTTAATATCAAAAGTAATAAGCACAGAAGATCGTCAGCTATTTAGGTGGTTCGATGATGACCTACTCGAATTGAGAAGTCGACTTGAATTTTTTAGAAATATGCAGAAATAAATCCAACCACGGATAATATTTCGATATTCAAAAATTATAAATCTCTCTATGCCTCAGAATTACGTAAACATAGAAGACAAGCACATGATAATTACATAGCCTCGAATCAAAGCTTCATTCAAGCTAAAAATAAAAAAATTATAAACAATGAACTTATAAGAATTTTTTTTGCCCACTGTATATACCACGTCCTAAATTGGGGCGCATGTATGTTTGTATATCTCGGCTATTATTGGAGATAGAACGATAATAAAAAATTTCTCAACCCTGCATATTGTTAAGAAAATTTTCACATTTTTATAAAAACCGTTTAACAGACACATACTGTGTACTGTATAGGATATATTAATCGAATTAAAACAACTCTGCCAACAAGCAATCGTTATACATCTATATAGGCACTTCGAAGTCTTTTATTCTAATTTATTATCAGCAGCGTCACTGAAGTCTTTATTAACATTTCATATCAAGCGAGGTATTCCCCTGCTCCACGCCCCGTTAGATGTCGATTCCCCGATTGTGCCTCAGTAAATGCCACTTTTATTCATATCTCAATATTGTGAATTTTCGAATAAATTCATTTCTGCTGCTCTTTGACATTTTCAGAGTTTTTAGCGTGATGGACAACCTGTTCACGGTACTCCTCATTTAATTTCGTTTTGAAAAGGGTAATGTCATCTAGGCGAGGTTGATACATTCTCGGTGTATTGCAGAGGGAGAAATGTATGATAAAAAATGTAACGGAGAAAAATTTATCTACCGTGCAATGACAATAAAAATCAAATATAAAGGATGTCCCATTATCTGGAAAATGGTGAGACATAGGAAGAAATGTTAAATGAAAAAGTAATTCTGTTTACAAAGAGGCATTTAATCATTTTATTTTCAAATGTACACACACCTTAAAAAGGCGGCAGGTTATGCAACAATACAAAAAATCGGTAAAGGTATTTACACAGAACTTCCCTCTTTATTTATACAGGGCGGTCACTCTAAAAAATTATTAATTACGAAACCACACATGAGAATAGTAATCGGAAGGTATTATTACAAAGAAAACCGGATAACTTTTGGTCAAAAAAATATACAGAGTGGTCATCCGACAGCAAAAATTCAATAATAATAATAGTAATAATTTATTTATCCTTTCGATCATAGCATAATGATATAGGACACATAAACAAAAAACAATAATAATAAATAAAACATATAAAATATAATACATGACGATAATTGCACCAACATACATAAATAACATCGAAATAAATAGTCAAACATATCGTAAAACAATTATTTTTCCTACGTAGTTAAAAGTGTATGAGTACCTAATTATTATTTAAAAATTCGTCGACTGAATAATAACAACCATTTATTTAATACTTTCGCAATTCCTTTTTAAAAGAATATAAGGAAGCTTTTTCTTTGATTTCGGGAGGTAGGGAATTGGAAAATTTTACTCCGGCCAGCAATGGAGACTTCTCATACAGTGCTGTTCTGCGTCTCTGTATTTTCAGTAGATTACCATGTCTGGTAGGGTAATTATGTAATTGAGAAGTTGTTTCATACTTGCTGATATTCTTTTTTGTATATATGAGACAATTGTCATTATACACGCAAGGAAACGTCAATATAGCATGTTATTTAAAAAGTACTCTACGTGACTGAGTTTTCTGTAAGCCAAAAACTAATCGAATGACTCGTTTTTGAGCAATTAGAACCCTTTCGCTTTCAGAAGCGCCACCCCACAAAATGAGGTTATACGACAGTACCGAATTAATGAGGGCATAATAAACATTTAATAGTGAGATTTGGTCTAAAACATTTTTTAGTTGCAAGATTGCATAGTAGCAACTACTTAATTTTCGACAAACATTGCTAATATGGTATTTTCAGCTCATATCACTGTCAATATGTATACCAGGAAATTTTGTTGTTGCATTTGGTACAAGTGTTAATTGGTTAAATGTTACCTTCATGTCAGTGTAAAAATTTTTTCTGCCAAAAAATTGCATTAATACAGTTTTTTCTTGTTAACAATTAATTTATTATTAGCGCACCAATGTGTAAATTGTTCAAAGAGAGTATTGAGCTTTTCCTGCAGTTCCTCAGGGGTGTCTGCTTCTTCTGCTATGGAGACATCGTCTGCGAACAGCACAATGCACTCAGCACTAATATGAAGTGGTAAGTCATTTATAAACAAAAGGAAAATCAGTGGTCCCAGAACAGAGCCCTGAGGAACTCCAAGATTAACGTCATACTTCTCTGAACTAGTTTCTTCCAATTTCACAATAAGTTTTCTAAAGCTGAGATATGATACTATTCACGAAAGAAAGTTACCCCTAATTCCTATCGCAAAAAGTTTTTCTGCCACAAATGTTGGTTCTATAGAATCAAATGCCTTGGAAAGGTCAAAGAAAAGGGCAGCAACGTACTTCCTGTTATCCATACGATTGTACACAAATTCCAAGAAGTCAGTCGCCGCACTTTCGGTTGACCTGCCAGGGTAAAATCCATTTTGACATTTGGAAATTATTTGGTATTTTGTTAAATAAGGAAGTATTTTATTATATATAGCGCGTTCAATTATTTTACATATGACGCTAACTACAGTGATGGGCCTGTAATTCTCTATTAAATATGGGTTATTATTTTTGTAGATTGGAATTACTTTTCCTATTTTCAATTCTCCCGGGAATTTCCCCAGTTCTACAGACAGATTAACAATATGAGCTAGTGGTTCCGCAATAAACTGAGCAACAGATTTAATAAGTTTTGTAGACACACAATCTACTCCTACAGAGTTAGTATTTTTTAATTGACATATTATGTTTATTATATCCTCACTAGTGACTGGCGTAAAGAAAAAGGTGTTGTTATTATTAGGAATTGTAGTACATTTTTTTGTTACTTGATCACCAAAGTGATCCTTTATTTTATTTTATTTATTTTAATATTAAATAAAAGATGCCAAGTATGGAAGGCTTTCGTAAATATCTTTACAAAAAAGTGACCGTAATAAAGGTCTAAAATTTGCCTATTTTTGCATAGTAGATAGCGGGCCAAGGGAAAGAGCAACATAAATCCTATAGGGCTCAAATTAAACTTTGAGAAATTTTAAGGTGAGCATATGTTTCACTTCTTTGAAAAAATGCAAAAATCCTATTTAAAGGTAGGAAATATTTAAAAAGGGCAGTATATATTAAATTTTTGAAAAGATAAAACAACTCCTGTATTACTCAGATTTTATATTGTATGAATTTTTTACGGATTATGTATTATTCTGTAGCGTATTGGGAAGAATTTAGGAAATTTTCCTACAACCCTCCAACACCTTCTAATAATTAAAATACCAACACCAGAAAACGAACAAATGCATACGTCCTACCCACATGATACAATCGTCATGGGATTTTCACTAAAAAACATTTTTTTTTATGAAATAGGTTTAGAATTCCATGAAGCGTGGAAAATTTAAATTTGAGCAAAGAACATTTCCCATCTTTCTACTAATAAAAAATTGCTCAAAAAGTTTTGAATTTTTTTTTCTGAAATAGGTTTCGAATGTCATGAAACGTGGAAATTTTAAATTTGAGCAAAAAAATGTTTTCCACCATCTATTCTTGGTATAGTAGTAAACACATTTTCAAAAAAAGTTTGCTTTTGAAATATTGAAACGTGGAAATTTTAAATTTGAGTGAAAAGAAATTTGCCATCATATGTTTTGTAGTAGTAAAAAATGTTTTAAAATATTTTTAAAATCTTTCTTTGACAAAATTTTCAAATTTTTCTTTTTGAAAAAAATTTAGAATATCATGAAACGTAGAAATTTTAAATTTGAGCAAAACAAATTTTTTTCTACTGGTAAAAAAATTTTCAAAAAGTTTTGAAAAATTTGTTTTTTTCTCAAATAGATTTAGAATGTCATGAAAAGTGAAAGTTTTAAATTTGAGCATTATTTTTTCCCTTTAGACGGTCCACCCTGTATATTTTCCAGTGAAAGTTTAACGATTTTTTCGCTGACAGTGGCTACCTACCAAATTTGACTGTTCTCCGTCAAATAGTTTTTTAGATAATGCACCAACAGCCAGACAGACAGACTGACTGACGGAATTGAAAAACCTATATTTTCGTAATCTACGTGATCTGAAACCAGTGCCGGATTTCCCAATAGGCAATATAGGCAGCTGCCTAGAGTGGCAAATTCTTTAGGGCGGCATGCCGTCAAAAGATTTTATCACTTTTAAAGAATAATGACAAAATAATAATTATTATTCATTTTACGATTTATAATGAAAAATACACATACACACACAGGCCCGATAAGAGGAGGGGGGGTCAGGGGTGTTTCCCCCTGGGCCCGGCGGTTTTTGAGGGGGCCCGGGTTTCGCCCGATGTTGGAAATAATAACGAGTTTCGAATGACCTGTATTGTTTATAATGAGATAAATATGAAATTGTTAGGGGTAAAGGAATATTCTCGTTATTGCTGTTTAAAATTTCTATCGTGAATAAATATTTAGCCCTAGGGAATATCACCCCCCGCTCTTTAAAATTTCGATGGAGATATTGTAATCTAGGGAGTAGTACCCTTTGCTCTTCAAAATATTGACCGAGACAGATATTCAACTTTGAGGAATATCATCCCCCTGCTTTTCAAAATGATGACTGACATGAATATTGAATTTTAAGAAATATTACCCTCCGCTTTTCAAAAGTTCGACCGAGAGAAATATTCAATCCTCCCCCTCGCTCTTCCAAACTTTGATAGATATAAATAGTTTATCATTATGTATGTCACCCCCCGCTCTTCGAAATTCATATTGAATATTGGCTGGCGTGTATGTTACAACCCCCTGGGCCCCGATTTTCTCTCGTCGACGGCTCTGCACATACACGTTTAAATACCCACTTAGGTTTTTGTTTGAAAAAGGGCGTCAGATTCAAATCTGCCTACGGGCGAAAAATTCCAAAATCCGGCCCTGTCTGAAACGTGTAAATCCGAAAAAATTTCGGAGGGTGATTTTTTCTCGAATACAATGCTTCCCTTCGGTATGCGAGGGAAGTAAAACACTATTAGGTTTATTATAAAAGACGCTCAAATTGTCGCCCATATTCTATTTGACACGACTCATATCTTCTTAAAATTTCTCGTGTACAAGAATTCCTTATAATTTCTGCGGTTATTTGGCGGCAAGCAAGAGTTATCCTACTCTACAAATCATTAAGATTATTTGATTTTTCAGGTGTATAAAACTTGCCTTAAATCACTCTATAAAAAAAATCGAGGGGCAACATATCAGGTAACCGTGCAGGTCATTTAACACATCCCTAATTACCAATCCAGCTCCCTCCAAATCTCTCAGTCAGGAAACTTGTTGCAATGTTCTAATTATGCGGTGGTGCTCCATTTTGCTACCACCACGTAGTGAGGCGCTCATTAAAAAAATATATTTGTTTGGAGGCTCGAGAGTTTTTTCTACATTCGCCATAAATAAGTAACATATCAACGTATTCACTAGATGTAAACAGTGACTGTGTATTTCTGATTTGAAAATAAAATGGAGTCTTAAAATTAACAATTGTCAGTGAAACTGCTTTTGTATGTATTCAAGGCCAGCCTTATTAGTTTAAGAAAATGGAACATTGCGTATTCAAGATTAAACCGTTGATATATCGCAAACCGTTAATGATAGGTATAGGAGAAGGTTAATAAAATTTGTTCGAAAATAAAGGGATAATCAAAAAATATAAATATATACAGGGTGTTTCATTTGAAAAAGTGAAGTTGCATAACCTGCCGTCTTCTTAAGGCGCCTTCTACATTTGAAAATAAAATAATTAAATGCTTCTATTTAAATAGAATAACTTTCCCATTTAATATTTCTTTCTATGTCTCACCGCTTTCCAGATAATACTTGTCTAAATACGCTGTAGATCAAAATAGAGTATAAATTTTACTATTCACATGTTATATTGTACGTCCACAGAATTCATATGTGTGGGCGTGGGTGGTACAATCCTCAAATTATAATCAGCTGTACTACATCAGTAGAAGCTGGCGATGAATTGTTTATGTACGGTGGCGTAGCCAGAGGTTAAAATACGGAATTCCTGCTAAATAGTTTTTTTTGAAAGCATATTCAATTCAAGTAATGTATAGTAGGAGAATACACAAAACACACCATTAAGAATTAACAGAAATTGGTATTATAAAATTTCTGTGACATGTTTTATATCGTTGGAATGAGAAAAAAATAACGGAATTAATGGCGTCATGGCCTACTTTGAGATATGTATTTTTCATTTTTGCACAATAGCGTATGTCAAAGCCAACTGCATTTTTCGATTTTTTTGTTACACGTTATTATTCTTATTGTCTTTGCCGTCAACTTTCATTCCTTTAACTTTTTTCGTATCTCCTCAAATAAGGAAGCTATAACCGTTTGTGGTTTTCCTATTTTTCAGGTTTTTGTAATATATCTCATAAAGTAGGCTATGGATTTCAAATTTCTTTTTACTGAAATATAGCTCACAAAAAATGGGATAACTGTTTCTAAAACTTTATTCTTCTACAACAGATATTAAGCGAGATATTTGGTGTGGCCCTCGTAAAATAGACAGTCTGTATAAACAAAACAAAGAGTTTTCATAAACAAACACAATTATCTTTTTATTAGTCTTAGGTGTTGCAAAAAATACATTAGATCTACTATTAGACGATTTAGTAAGTGAAGATAACTAGACAGTCTTTCGTCATACTATTTCTAAAGTACTTTTTTTACTTAAACTGTACAAAATGCACTAGAAAGAAGAATGAATAATGTTAATAATAACAATAATTATTTATGTTAATAAACTTAAGAACGTAGGATACACGATGAGTAAAGTTTTCTGTTTCTCCTGGTACTTTGGATGCGTCCCGTTTTAACGTTTTAATTATCACCATTACTGTTGCAAAATGTGAAGCAGTTTCATATACCGTGCGTGTAGTGACGGGCTAGGTACGAATTGCAGCATCGCCTGTGCCAGTCGGTAATGTATAATTAAAGCTGAGACACAAACCAGATAAATCAGGCTCTTCACTTATGACGTATGATGGTTTAAATTTCTTTCTCCCTCTCTACGACTCCAGGCAGATACCAATTTATGAAGTGTTCTGCGCATTGTATTGTACCAATCACGGTCTCTGCTTGAACGTCGAACGTTACGTTTAGGTCCCGTGATAGTTTATGTTAACCACATTTCTCATGATTGCTCTTCTGCGCATATTCTGGGCAGGTAATACGTCACACGGCAAAAAATGAAACTGTGTATATTGAGAATACTATTGAGTGCAAAGTCTGTTTTATTTGGTCTATAGCTGGGATACTTAGTAGCCGCGTGCTGTCGCGACGGGCGAGTTTCTGTTGATGGGTTGTCATATCACTCGTATTACATGAATATATATACCTAACCCGCTGCTACACACACGGTAGGAAAGGTACACTTTGTGACATGTTTCTATTAGCTTGACCTGTAATATTGTAACGGAATCTTACAAATCACTTTTCATTCACTTCCAGATGTCGCATTGACTCGAAATTTGGCATACGTATATGATTCACATAACAGCACAATTTCACATTTTTTATGAAAAAATCCAAGACGGCGTTTCAAAGATGACGGACAGTCTATTGTCATTTAAAATAAGATTTTACTAAAAATTAGTATCTGGATATTCTTGAGGTCACTGACTACAAATATATTATTAAAACTCAAAATGGCGGCGTCAATATGGCGGATAAATTTTATCATGCATCGTCTGATTCGACTGAAAATCAGTATCTGAGGGTTATCGAGGTGGCAGATTTCAATTATTTGGTCTAAATTTAACAGTTCAAAATGAGTAATTTATTGTTTGATTCGTATGAAAATCTGTCTCTGGTATTTTCGAGGTCGAGTGGGGTGCTCAAAATACCTGGAAAAACGGAAAACTTTAGTCATCGGGGCCCCAAGCTCTTACGTTTATTAACTCAATTATTGTTATTAGTAACATTATTTTCTTCCTTTTGGTGCATTTTCTAACAGTTTAAGTTTATGTTTAAAAGCTTATTTTTTAATTTTTTGAAACTATTTGTTTTTACCGGTAGAGTTAAAGGGCCTCATTGCCTCACGCCACTGTTCACCTATATTGCAATACCCCGGGTAATAATTAATCGTTGATATTATTGCGTTTGGTGGGTTGTTGTACTTCGACAGAAGCCCACATCATTTGAAATTTACATAACGTGCTACAGAGTATGATTGTGCTGCTTCTGAATTATCCGTCATATATACGTGTTTCCGATACAAATAACGCCCACACATGTTTATGTGTGTATGTAAAGTTTTTTACTTCTTGGATTTGGGGGTTGGGAAATGATCGGTTATTATGTTTTGTATGAGGGTAAAGAGTAAGTAATGATCATTGTGACTATGACAAAAAATCTTGCTTTAATAGCTGTGCTCATATAAGCAAGTTAATAATTTTTCTGCACTGCGTGAGTGAGAGTACTAACTTCATTCCTTTTAATAATAATAATAATAATAATAATAATAAAAATCTGCGATTCACCCATGGGAGAAGGCGAAATTTACAGTTATTTGGGAATAGCTCAAAACAGCAATGTTGATCACTCTACATTGAAGAAGCAGTTTAAGGAAAAGTATGAGAGTCGATTAACAAAATTACTGAACACTTCATTAAACTCAAAAAATTTAATAACTGCCATTAATACGTGGGCCCTCTCGACTCTAACTTATTCATTCGGAATACTGAAATACACCGACGCAGATCTCAATGACCTGGACAGACTCACCCGTCGACTCTTAAAAAAATTCAGAACCCACCATCCACAATCAGCTGTGGAAAGAGTGTATCTTAAGAGAAACGAAGGAGGACGAGGACTTATTAGCATCTTAGAGTTATGCAGGAAACAAGAGGAAAACATGAGAACTTATTTCAGAAATTCCCAAAATGGCCTCCACAGAGAAGTCGTACAGGTGGATCAAAATCACACGGCTCTGAAATTGAACCAGCATATAAGAAATATCCAAGCGCGGCAACCGAACGTCACTTGGAGGGAAAAAGTGCTGCATGGCAAATACCCAAAGGTGTTGGACGCGGAAAGCACCGACAAACGTGGCTCGCTGAGCTGGCTGATGAAGGGACAGTTATACCCTGAAACGGAAGGTTTTATGACAGCAATACACGACTGTGTAGTGCGTACTCGCAATTATGAAAAACATGTATTAAATAAGAACGCCGTTGACCAATGCCGCAAATGTCAGAAACCTAATAAAACAATAGAGCACGTAATAGCAGGTTGCTCATCTCTCTCAAATTCGGTCTATTTAGGAAGACACAACCAAGTAGCAAAAATTGTCCATTCACAACTAGCTCGAAAGCACAAACTTAAAGCAAACCCTCCTGCCTATCACAATACAACCCCGACGCGATTTTAGAAAATCAACACCATCTATTGTATTGGGACACACCTATAATTACAGACCGAACGATCGACTATAACCGTCCTGATATAGTCATCATGAGAAGCAGTTGAAAAAGGCTACAATAATAGATATAGGGTGTCCTCTTAGTCACAATCTAATTAAAACCGAAACGGAAAAGATGACGAAGTACGAAAATATTACCATTGAAATGAAACACATCTGGAATCTAGACCAAATCGAAATAGTCCCCATCGTTATTTCCGCCACTGGAGTGATGACAAAGCATCTCACGAATAACCTCGAAAAAATAGGCTTAAGAAGATCTCTGTACATGGAAATACAAAAGGTTGCCATTCTCCAAACTTGCCACATCCTTAGAAAATTTCTTAACAACTGGGCTGCATGGGACTGATTGAATTATCTCCCCATGCCGCTCTATATAGCCTTGTCCTCGACGCTACAAAAAGGATAGGCGAATATTACCCAGTTTCAAAGCTGAGAATAAAGTGTTAAAATAATAATAGTAATAATAATAATAATAAAATAGAATTTAGAATTTTCTTACTTTTTGTTGGGTATTTTGCTAACGAAAAATTATTTAAAAATTTTTAATGAAAAACCTCTGCGCCAAACGGATCAGACAGAAGTTGGTTCTTGAATACTTGATTGTTTCAAAAAGTCTCACACCTAAAAGTGTATAAACTAGAATAATGTTATAAACTAAAAAATGAAAATGAAAGCTATAGATAGTTAACGTTTCGGAAGAGAATCTACTTCCGTTCTCAAAACTTTTGCCCGACAACCATGACAGTTCTTTTTTTATGTATTTCCATAGTCACGTGAGACATTAAGTTATATATTTTTTACTTACTTCGTCTCTAAGGATGGGCAACCAACTAGTAAAAAAATCTATTGAATAATTTGAAACGCATCTATCCTCGTTTAATAAATTTTCTTTTAGTTCCGTTGCTCTCTTCCAAAATCTTCGCCCAGTCCCATTGAATCCTGTGATCATTATCACACGCGTGTTCATAAATTTTGGATTTTTCAAATTCCCCCTTCTAGCGTAATTTCTATGTTCACCAAGCCTTACGTTGAAAGGTCTAGATGATTCACCTACGTAATGTTTTCCGCACTCACACGAAACACTATAAATACAATTTTTTGAATTTTGAACAATATTTAGAGGTTTGGTTTTTGATAAAACCGATCTTAGCGTGGAGCCCGTTTGAAAAAACCGTTCGTACGGAAAACCTGTTCCCAGTTTCTCGTAATATATCTGATAAACCATGTATATATGAAATTACTGCCATTACCTCAGGTTGTGATAGTATATTCTCTCTACAACAAATGTTCAATAACTGACTATCAACAAAACTCTCAGGATATTGATTATTTAATAAGGCAGTTTTTATAAATTCCTTTTGTTCCTTAATATTATATCATTTGAAGAAATGATTTTGGCTCTGTCATACAAACACTTAATAACACCTTTCTTAACACTAATATGTTGATTTGAATTGAAATTTAAGTATCTGTTTGTGTGTGTTTGTTTTCTATACACACTAGTTTGGTATGTGTTATCTAATCTTTTTATTAAAATATCTAAGAAAGGTAATTCATTATTATTTTCGATTTCTATTGTAAATTTAACTGAAGCTTCTTTTTCGTTAATCTGATTCAAAAAGTTACTAAACATTTTTTACTATAAGGCCATATAGCAAGATTGTCATCTGTATATCTCCACCATACAATGGGTTTATTAATATTATTAATATTACTTCCCTCAAAAGTTTTCCACGAAAATGTTATTTAATATTGGAGATAATGAAGAACCCATGGCGATTCCAAAGTCTTGTTGATAGGAGTCATTATTTAATTGAAAGTATGTTGTTTTAATGCAAAGTGTAAGCAATTCCATTATAGTTTCAATGCTTAACTTAGTTCTATTCGCCAAATCCCCATCTTGTTGAATATGTGAAAGAAACTTCGCTTGAAATAATCTCTCCAGGAATTTATTTTCACGCCTTCCAGTAAATTTTATCTTAAATTGCATCACTCCGCTCCACTACACTTACCTCAGTTGTTGAATCGTGGCATTTGTGCGAACCATGGAAGATGGATATCTCATTGGTGAAACGTTTATTACCCCTGACTTCGCATTGATTAACCTCCAGGTGAGATACGTCCACGTCCAGACTGAGGAAGCCCTTCAGCCTGAAAGAAAACACAATTTTACGAGGGGGCATCGGTAATTTTATTATTGTAACTTCAATAAACAATTCAATGTACGGCACTAATAGAACAAGCATTAGAGACGAAGAAAATGTGAAAATGTGTCTAATTGAAGTAGAAGATTGATGTTTTATTAAATCGCTAGATTTTACGACTCTGAATAAGAATAATAATAAATGGCCTTTATTAGAAAAAAGAAATACAATTTCTTAATCTAACGAGAAAAGTTTAGTTCAACAGCTATTCTGCCACTTATACCCTTAAAAACATGAGAACAAGTAACTTATAGGTACTAAGTTGAAACTTATATAAAACTTATAGAATTTAATTATAAAGTGTGAGTAAGAATAGTTAATTGAGTTACAGCCTAAGAGCTGGCTACGGAAATTAAAAATGATAAGGTGAAATCCTCCTGACTACCTGAAAAGGGGTCCTGCAGCAAGAAGTTGTTCACAGTGCATACCGCCATCTTCAACACTTTTCTCACATTTGCGCCGTATAGAGTGTGTAGCTTTACAAATGACATTAGGATTAGCCCGCAAATGTTCACATTCTTCGAGAATTCTTTCTATTAACTCTTCTCTTGTGTTTACAGGGATTGCGTAGACTTTGTCCCTTAAATAGCCCCTGACAAAAAATCAACTGGGGTTAAATCCGGTGAACGGAGTGGTTAGGCTCTTGCACCTAATCGACCGATCCACCGTTCAGAATAATTATTGTTTACCCACAAACGGTTGTTAACAGCAAAATGTGCAGAAACTCCGTCTATTTGAAACCAGCATTCATTTCTTAAATTAAGAGGAATATCCTCGAGATATTGAAAAAATGGTTATTTAAAAAATCATTAAATAATGGTCCATTTAAACGGGGAGGAAGGATGTGGGGCCCACAAAAGTCCCGTTTATAACACTACACCATACATTAACGCTAAACTCCTGTTGAAATGCAATAGGGCGAATTATATGAGGATTCTGATGAGCCCAGATCCTTAAATTATTAAAATTAACTGATGCATTATGGTTAAAGGTAGCTTTATCAGTTCAAATAATTTTACTTCCGAAATCGGGATCTTGTTTCATGGCATTTATAAACCAATTAAAAAAATTGATACGCCTTTCGGGATCACCTGATTGAAGGCTTTGGACCGGCTGTATTCGAAAAGCTTTCCTGTGGTCTTTTTTCAGAATCCGAAAAACTTTGTTTGCGCACGCAGCTGTTGGACCGCTCTTCTGATACTTAGTTTATTATTGTTGTTAAATTTGGCCAAAATTATGTTTTTAAATCGCCCGTTTCGCTGTTCTTCATTTCTTGGACCTCTTTTAAGTTCAACATTTCTAAATTCTAGGTGGATTTGAATAAAAACATCTTTAGATGGTTTCCTTCTATTAGGAAATCTTCTGCGATATTCGCGTACCGCGGCATTCGCGTTTCCATTACAATATCCATAATTAAAATGAATATCCGCGCACTCCACATTACTAAACATGACCATCTTTTACTTTTCAAGAGAACGCTTTTTCCAAAAGGAAATAATAAAACTACAGGACAATGAACTACAGAAAACCAAAAAACAACAATGTCATTATTGTCATTCGGGCATTGCATGCTAGATTATTTTTCATTTGTTACAAATTACAATCAAGGCACACTCTTGCATACTAGGAATGCTATCAATGTGAAAGCAGCAGTAAAAGATAGCAGTAGATTTAACCGAACATACCCGAATGGGACGATTATACCTCATTTCAATATAGTAGAAAATACAAATTTTTAAATTTCCATTAATTATGGCTATGTTTAGATATTGTAGATTTCTAAATGAAAAAAGTGAGGAAACAACCCTCAAGAACAAATTGACCATTACCCTAATTGAAATACTTAATTCGAAGCTAAATACAGTCAATGTCGGGCAAAATGTAGAAACTCTTCTAGCATCTTAAAATAGGAAGATGATCCATTGCATGCATCTATTAAAGGTACAGCTGTCCCTCAATTAATAAGGGCAAGAATCGCCCTCTAAACTAATTAAAATACTGTAATGGCAAAAAGCATTAGATATACATAAGATAATATTTGACAATAATTGAAGAAACATATTTTAGAAAGAGCGAGTGTTGTAAACAAATCTTAAGAGTAAAGAAAAATATATGGTGATATAAATTATCACATGGTTAGAACATGAACCCTTGCCTTCAATCCGGCAGCGCAGGAATCACCCCTTAAATGTAATATATTATGTTAAGAAAATCGTATCAGTTAGACATAAGGTAATTGTTGTAGAAAATTGTCGAAAGGTAGCTAAAACTATTCTCAGAAGCGCAAGCTTTGCAAATAAACGTTGAGGGTAAAATCAACCCCCGATATTATTGAATATAAATTTATTCTGTTCGGGCATCAGTTTGTAATTTACTGGTTATCAGTAAAATATATGGTGATGTCCATTATCATCTAGTTAAAACATGAACCCTTGCGTTAAATCCGGCAGCTCAAGAACCACCCCTTAAATGTAATACAATATTCTAAGAAAAGCGCATCAGTTAGACATAAGACAATTGCTGTAGAAAATTGTCGAAAGGTAGCTAAAACTATTCTCAGAAGCGGAAGCTTTGCAAACGAACCTTGAGGGTAAAATCAACCCCCGATACTATTGAAAATAAATTTATTCTGTTCGGGCATCAGTTTGTAATTTACTGGTTATCAATAAAATATATGGTGATGTCCATTACCATCTAGTTAAAACATGAACCCTTGCATTCAATCCGACAGCTCAAGCACCACCCCTTAAATATAATAATATGTATTTTAAGAAAAGCGCCTCAGTTAGAAGTAAGTTAATTGTTGTAAAACTGTTGTAAGCTGTTGTAAAACTGAGGTGCTTTTCTTAAAAAAATATGTATTATTATATGTAAGGGGTGGTTCTTGAGCTGCCAGATCGACTGCAAGGGTTCATGTTTTACCTAGATGATAATGGACATCACCATATATTTTACTGATAACCAGTAAATTACTAACTGATGCCCGAACAGAATAAATTTATATTCAATAATATCATGGGTTGATTTTACCCTCAATGTTTGTTTGCAAAGCTTGCGCTTCTGAGAATAGCTTTAGCTACCTTTCGACAATTTTCTACAACAATTACCTTATGTCTAACTGATATGATTTTCTTAACATATTATATTACATTTAAGGGGTGGTTCCTACGCTGCCGGATTGAAGGCAAGGGTTCATGTTCTAACCATGTGATAATTTATATCACCATATATTTTTCTTTACTCTTAAGATTTGTTTACAACACTCGCTCTTTCTAAAATATTCTGAACTATGTTTCTTCAATTATTGTCAAATATTATTTTATGTATATCTAATGCTTTTTGCCATTACAGTATTTTAATTAGTTTAGAGGGCGATTCTTGCCCTTATTAATTGAGGGACAGCTGTACCTTTAATAGATGCATGCAATGGATCATCTTCCTATTTTAAGATGCTAGAAGAGTTTCTACATTTTGCCCGACATTGACCGTATTTTGCTTCGAATTAAGTATTTCAATTAGGGTAATGGTCAATTTGTTCTTGAGGGTTGTTTCCTCACTTTTTTCATTTAGGAATCTGCAATATCTAAACATAGCCATAATCAAAGTTAATTTAAAAATTTGTATTTTCTACTATATTGAAATGAGGTATAATCGTCCCATTCGGGTATGTTCGGTTAAATCTACTGCTATCTTTTACTGCTGCTTTCACATTGATAGGAATGCTTGTAATATTGGTTACTAATTAATAAAGTTCAGATAAGATTTACTCAAAAACTGATAATTTTAGAGAAAAAACACAAGAGACTTTTTTTGTGTAGAAAACTAAATTTTTTTAAGTTCTGCTCATAAATTAACTTAAAAGTGTCACACAATAAAGTTGGGGCTTAATTATACCCAGGCCTCCCCAGTTTCACCCGCTCCTGACTGATTTTCGTACATAGTTGTCTTTTTTCTTAAAAGGCATTAAATTCCTGTGTAAATTATCATTTGCTTATCTTCAGACGTTTCGAAAATATTCATAAAAAAACATTTTCAGGAGAATTACTTGAACAGCCTGTATCTCGGAAACTAATCAGTTCACGAGCCATGTTTATAGGAACTTTTTTTCGTATTTTGGAAAGTTGTATTGCAATTTGTTTATTATAGAGGTATTCAAGAAATTTTGTTGGTCACTCGTGGTACAAGGGTTGTACTTGAAAGATTTTTTGTTTTCTAGTTTTCTTTCTGATGAAGTAAATTTATGTTATCAGTATCTATGAAATGGTTGTTTTCAATACAGTGTGTTGACATTGTTGTATTTTCATTGTTATTTAAGATTGACTTTTTATGTTCTTTTACCCTGTTCACAACGCTTCTACCACTCTGACCGATATAGACAGCATTGCAATATTTAGAATTGACTTTATATACACCAGACTTATCAATTCTATTTAGTTTTTCTTTGTTATTAACCAAAATTATTTCTATTTTTGTTTTGTTCACACTTATTGTAGAGATGCCTAATTTCTAGAAAATTAAATAATGTAGGTATCTCAAGGCGGGCTTAGGTTTATAACGTCCTTTAAACACTTGACTAATAGACGAAGGTTTTTTAATCTTTCTTTCATCTATATATATCTTTCAAAAAATGTATGTATAATGTGGACAATATTGTAAAGGTATTGTCTGTAATTGTTTATTTGTGCCATATTCAGATTTTCTTACTTTTTATTGGGTATTTTGCCACTGAAAAATATTTAAAAATTTTAATGAAAAAACCTCTGCGCCAAACGGATCAGACAGAGGTTGGTTCTTGAGTACTTGACTGTTTCAAAAAGTCTCACACCTAAAAATATATAAACTAGAACAATGTTATAAACTAAAAACTGAAAATCAAAGCTATAGGTAGTTAACGTTTCGGAAGAGAATTTACTTCCGTTCTCAAAACTTTTTTGGCCGTCAACCATGACAGTTCTTTGTTTATGTATTTCCATAGTCACGTGAGACATTAAATTATATTTATCTTATTTTTACTTACTTCGTCTCTAAGGATGGGGAACCAACTAGTACAAAAATCTATTGAATAATTAGAAACGCATCTATCCTCGTTTAATAAAATAATCGCGGATTCTTTAAGTTTTCTTTTAGTTCCATTGCTCTCTTTTTCCAAACTCTTCGCCGAGTCCCATTTAATTCTATGATTATTATCCCACGCGTGTTCACAAATTTTGGATTTTTCAAATTCTCCCCTTCTAGCGTAATTTCTATGTTCACCAAGCCTTACGTTGAAAGGTCTAGATGATTCACCTACGTAATGTTTTCCGCACTCACACGGAACACTATAAATACAATTTTTTGAATTTTGAACAATATTTGGAGGTTTGGTTCTTGATAAAACCGATCTTAGCGTGGAGCCCGTTTGAAAAACCGTTCGAACGGAACAGCAACGGAACTAAAAGAAAACTTAAAGAATCCGCGATTATTTTATTAAACGAGGATAGATGCGTTTCTAATTATTCAATAGATTTTTGTACTAGTTGGTTGCCCATCCTTAGAGACGAAGTAAGTAAAAATAAGATAAATATAATTTAATGTCTCACGTGACTATGGAAATACATAAACAAAGAACTGTCATGGTTGACGGCCAAAAAAGTTTTGAGAACGTTAACTACCTATAGCTTTGATTTTCAGTTTTTAGTTTATAACATTGTTCTAGTTTATATATTTTTAGGTGTGAGACTTTTTGAAACAGTCAAGTACTCAAGAACCAACCTCTGTCTGATCCGTTTGGCGCAGAGGTTTTTTCATTAAAATTTTTAAATATTTTTCAGTGGCAAAATACCCAATAAAAAGTAAGAAAATTGTAAAGGTATTTACACAAACCTTCCATATTTGTCACCTTTTATTTAATACTTATTTTTTGCTGACGGATAACCACTCTTTATTTTTTTTACCGAATGTTATCAGGTTTTATTTGCAATAATAGTGATAAATACATATGCCGATTATTATTCCCATTTGACGTTTCTTAATTTACAATTTTTTGCAATGACCGCTCTGCACAAATAAAGTAGGAAGTTCTGAGTAAATACCTTTATCATTTTTTTTATGTGAAATATTTCTTCTGACAAAAAAAAATCCATGAAAAAAACAGTTTTTAGAAAATTCTATTGTTTATAGAAAATTAAAATAAAGAAAGAACATCTAGCTACTAAAAAACAAAACAAGTCACTAGTCCTTGGTCTATACAGAGAGTTGTTGCCTTCTGTTTGTAAGATCAATATCTTTTTTTTACTCGCCAAGGTAAAAATACAAAAGCTAACAATGGCAGTAATTCAGCGCAAAAATGTACCCAACTTCCTATTATATTTAAAGAAAACTTTTTGTTTGTCTTCAAATTAAAGTCCTCGAAGATGGAAAGTTAATGTATAATAGGGGCAGCGAATCAAGCTAGGTAGGTAGAGTTTTGATAAATTATGGAATGAATAATTTGTCGAAAATAAAACACATTAATGAATTTATTTTGGGAACAACTTTGACGCAAATGGAAAATTAACAAGTTATTAAATTATAAAGTTAACGGTGCTAATTTGATTTTTATGCGTACTAGTTTAAGGAAATTGGACATTAAGCTCCCAAATTGGATTGATGTATACAGTGCATGGAATGAATTAGGTAACGAAAACCAATGATATATTACTTTAGTTTCATATTGCTTTTAACAATATGAAATTGGTGATAATTTAGGCACAGATGAAAAACAATCAGATTTAAAAAAAATAGTATATTCAAGCTAGGGATAAGTTGAGATCTGACTTAATAGGTGTTAAATAGCAATCATTCATACCTCCAAGCGTTCCATCTATCACTTCTTTACTTTGTACTTAAAACCTTATTGTCACTAGCTCTATGCACAGTCGTTGTAGGCATTAAAGACTTTTCTGAGGCTGAAGTACTTTCAAACGAACTTAAATTTACTGCGGGCCCAGACGGAATTCCAACTGTTTTGCTAATAGACTGTGCTAGCATTTTTGCATGTCCGTTATAAATAATTTTTAATGTACGTCTTAAGGTAGTTGTAGCATGAAACATATTCTTTATAGGATTTTGCAAACAGCGGAAAAGTGAAAAAGATTTCATTAATATTTTTTACACATAGTTTTTCTTTTGGTTCTCATAGATGGTTTTTTACTTCCCTCGCATACCGAAGGGAAGTATTGTATTCGAGAAAAAATCACCCTTCGAGATTTTTTCGGATTTTGACGTTTCGGATCACGTAGATTACGAAAATATAGGTTTTTCAATTCCGTCAGTCAGTTTGTCTGTCTGTTTGTCTGTCGGTTGGTGCATTAAAAACTACTTGACGGAAAGCAGTAAAATTTAGTAGGTAGTTGACGCTGCTGTCAGCGAAGAAATGGTTAAACTTTCACTGGAAAATATACAGGGTGGACCGTCTAATGGGAATAAATAATGAAAAAAAAATTTTTTGCTCAAATTTAAAATTTCCACGTTTCACGACACGCTAAACCTATTTCAGAAAAAAAAATTTTTCACCAACAATGAAAATTTTGTTACCACTAAATTAGATGAATTTTTTTTTCTTTGTTCAAATTTAAAATGTTCACATTTCATGGCATTCTAAATCTCTTTCAAAAAAAAAAAAAATAGAAAATATTTTTGCCATTTTTGAAAAAAATTTACCAAAATAGATGGACATTTTTTTTCTTTGTTCAAATTTAAAATTTCCACGTTTCCATGGCATTCTAAACCTATTCAAACAAATTTAAAAATTTTTTTGAAAAATTTAAAAATTTTTCTATTAATTACTACTTACTGTAGAATAGATGAAAACATTTTTTTGCTCAAATTTAAAATTTCCACGTTTCTTGACATTCCAAACCCATTTCGGAAAAAAATTGCAACATTTTTTTTTACCATTTTGGGAAAAAAATTACCACTAGAATAGATGGAATAAATGTTTTTTTGTTGAAATTTAAAATTTTCACGTTTTCACATTTTTGAAAAATTAAAAAAGAATGAAATTTTTTACCACGACAATACTTCCACTGTACTACGTGAATGTGGAATTGAAAATGTGACAGATGGCAATAATATTTGGCATATGCATCTATTATACTTTTATTGAAAATTGTGGTCATCCCAAGAAATAATTCAGTTATGGTAAAGGTATTTGCGCAAGCCTACCATATTTGGCACCTGTTATTTAGTATTAAACTTTTGCTGTTGGATGAGCACTCTGTATAATTTTTTGACCAAAACTTATCAGATTTTTTTTGTAATAATAGTGATAACTATATTCCGATTATTATTTTCAATGTCATTTTGTAATTATTAATTTTCTAGAGTGACCACCATGCACAAATAAAGAGGGAAGTTCTGTGTAAATACCTTTACCGATTCTTTTCCTCTGTTTCCAAAATCCTATAAAGAATATGTTTCATTGCTATAAGCAAACACATAATAAATAATTCACTTTTAAGTAGTTGTAGTATCTCGTTAAATCAAAGGAAATATTGTACAACACACGTAATTGCCTATATATAATTAGAACTAAACTTAAAACTGTTAATTTCAAATTCATTACTTTGAAACATTGAGGTTTTTTGCCCTCTAATCCTAGCTTTTTATTTAGGTTCAGCAAGGAAAAGTTAATTCAGATTTCAATTCTATAATTGGTTTTGTACTGTTGGATAGTATACGACTAAAATAATTGACTTTTTTAATCTATATTAGATCTTAAACTACAGATTTCTATAATGAAATTTTAGGTTGTTACGATTTTCAAAGCAAAATCAAAGTGTAAGCAGTTTTATGTTTTTATTAGTTTATTCCTGTTCCCTGAATTTTCTGTATTTTTCTTAACTGAAATAGAAGAGCTAAACATCAACCTCTATTAGCAATTATTAGCAACAAGTACCTAATACTTTAACTACCCAAAAGGACCGATCAATAAACAACAGCTTTCCCATAAAAAACCGAATGAAAAAATAATATGAACTGTTGGAGGTGGTGTCACTTTCAGTGGAAAGAATAATATTGTAGGATAAAGTGTCGGTTTACACATGGGCTTCTTGGGTTCTGATGATATTAATAGTGTGGCTGAATACTTCGATCAGTAGGCCGTAATGATTAATGATTTGCTAAGGTTTAAAGCGAAATCTCTCAATGATAGGGCAAACGTACGGTTTTACTGGTGTGACGCGTAAGGTGGAATTTAATATGGCGAATAATGTATATATTAGTTAATTTTATTTAAAAATGCAACTTCAGTAATACATAGATGTTTATTTAACCTCAATATGTATAGCAATGTACATTTGTAGCAAGTCAAAATCTATTTTAGTTTATACAAAATATAAATAACAAAATACAAATGAAAGTACAAAGTTCTGTACAGATCAATATGTAAATAAAATATGCACAAAAACTGTTTTATGTCGGTATAAAAGTACACATTAAAATAATAAACAATAGTTATTATACAATACATTGAAAACCAAAAATACTACAAACACAACGAAGCTCTGTCTCATATCAATATCAATTTATGTCTGGAGTGGGATTGTCAAAGTTATCTTCCATAGAATAGTAATAGTGTTGAATTTTGGAATTATATACTTTAATATTATTCAGCAACACATTGTTTTATAGATGTAAATAGTTTTGTCAGATCTAAAACGAGGGGTCTTTAACAAATCGATAGATCTTGTGTTATAGCTGTGATGATCTGAGTGGGATATTTCTGTATATTCCTATTAGAGAATAAAACACATATAACGATGGTAAACGCCATTATGCTAAACCTTAATAACAATGGTTTACAATATTTTCAATTATAAGTAATTTCAGTGAGTATTTTGACAGCCCTCTTTTGAGATTGAAAAAATTGTTTCAATTTGTCATCTTAAACAACACCCAGTGGCTCTACAGTTTTCCATTACCAATTGAATGATTTGATGACAACAGGTTTCTCTGATTTATCACTCTTTAGTTCAAACCCATGTGCAACGAAATGCCTTCAATTTCCGTTAAACAAATTTGTAAATCAGAATAATTTGTGTTTGAAGCAATTAAGGTTATGTCAGTGAAAGGAATACATCTGTATAATCTGTAAGGATAAAGAAAACGTTCAGTATCATTTATAAACAATATAAACAACAGTGATCCCAAGGCAAATCCTTGTGGGACCCCTGTTTAACATCATTAAGAGCTGAGTTGATATTATTTACACAATATAACGAAGATATATAGCAATTGTCCGAAGTAATAAACGTTCAGCACAATAAAAAACCGCTGCCTAAGGAATCACTACTTCCACATCCAGATTCTTCATCCAAGTCGTTTTAAAGGAAACATCTTGACTATATTTGCACTCTAGTATGTGCAAATTATTGGTCATAGAATTTTAATAATATTTGGGGCAGATGTCATAGAAAAGTTTGAGGAGTTGGTTTCTACCATATACGTTAAAAATGAAGTTTTTAGTTCACCCTACTTATTTTCTACTATTCACCTCCCACCCCTTCAATGGAGGCATCTCAATCAGATGTCACTACAATACATACGTGTACTAATCTCAAGTGAATATCTCAATTTGATGTTATCAATCCCATTAATAATGAAGCGGAGGTGGTGGAGTTTGAAAAATATTAGAAAGAAATCTGAGGCCTTGGTTTCTAGTATATACACCGAATCCCAAATTTCTGTACTCTTATCACCTTGATTTACTTATTTTCCCCTAGTCACTCCTATTAACCCTAACCCTTCTACGGAATCATCCCAAAATATAATCTAGTTCCAGATGTCGTTATAATACATACGTCTACCAAATTACAAGTGAATATCTCAATTTTATTTTATCAACCCCTTTAATAATGTAGTAAGGGTAGTGGAAGGGTTGAAACATATTGTTAAAAAATTTGAGGTCTTGGCTTCTAGGACATACACCGAATTTAAAGTTGCAATACTCTTACCAGCTTGCTTTACTTATTTTTCCCTATTTACCTCTACTTACCCCCACTCCAACGCAACCATGTCAAAATATAATCTAGTTTCAGATATAATTATAATATATAAATGTACCAAATTTCAAGTGAAAATTTAAATTTAATTTTATCAACTCTTAATAAGGGAGTGGGGGTGGTGGGGAGAAATAGAAAATACTAATAAAAAAACCTGAGACCTTCGCTTCTAGTACATACACCGAATTTCAAGTTTCTGTAGTCTTACTAGCTTGCTTTACTTATTTTCCCCTATTTACCCCTATTTAACCTCCAACACTTCAACGGAATCATCTCAAAATATAATCAAGTTCCAGATGTCGTTATGATACATATGCGTACTAAATTTCATGTGAATATCTCAATTTTATTTTATCAACCCCTTGAATAATGGAGTAGGGGTGGTGGGGGCTGAAATAAATTATCAAAAAATCTGGGGCCTTTGCCTCTTGTACATACACCGAATTTCAAGTTTCTGTAGTCATACCTGCTTGCTTTACTAATTTCCCCCTATTTACCCCTAAATAACCCCGAACCCTTCAAAGGAATCATCTCAAAGAATAATCAAGTTCCAGATGTCGTTATAATTCATACGTGTATCAAATTTCAAATGAATATCTCAATTTTATTTTATCAACCCTTGTAATAATGAAGTAGAGGTGGTGGGGGTTGAAAAATATTATAAATAATCTGAGACCTTGGCTTCTAGTATATACACCGAATTTAAAGTTTCTGTAGTCTTACCAGCTCGCTTTACTTATTTTCCCCTATTTACCCCTATTTAACCCCCAACCCTTCAACGGAATCATCTCAAATTATAATCTAGTTCCAGATGTCGTTATAATAGATACGTGTACCAAATTTCAAATGAATATCTCAATTTTATTTAATCAACCCTTTTCATATTGGAGTAGGGGTGGTGGGGGTTGAAAAATATTATAAAAAAATCTGACGCATTGGCTTCTAGCACATACACCGAATTTCAAGTTTCTGTGGTCTTACCAGCTTGCTTTACTTATTTTCCCTTATTTACCCCTATTTAACCCCCAACTCTTCAACGGAATCATCTCAAATTATAATCTAGTTCCAGATGTCGTCATAATACATACGTGTACCAAACTTCAAATGAATATCTCAATTTTATTTAATCAACCCTTTTCATATTGGAGTAGGGGTGGTGGGGGTTGAAAAATATTATAAAAAAATCTGACTCCTTGGCTTCTAGTACGTATACCGAATTTCAAGTTTCTGTACTCTTACCAACTTGTTTTACTTATATTCCCCTATTTACCCCAAATTAACCCCCAACCCTTCAACGGAATTATCTCAAAATATAATCTAATTTCAGACGTCGTTATAATACATACGTGTACGAAATTTCAAATGAAAATCTCAACTTTATTTTATCAACCCCATTAATGGGGTAGGGGTGGTGGGGGGTTGAAAGATGTTATAAAAAAATCTTAGGCCTTAACTTCTAGTACATACACCAAATTTCAAGTGTCTGTTCTCTTACAAGCTTGCTTTACTTATTTTTCCCTATTTTCCCCTATTTAACCCCTAACCCTTCACCGGATTTCCTCAAAAAACAATCCAGTTCCAGATCTCGTCATAATATATACGTGTACAAAATTTCAAGTCAATATCTCAAACCGTTCCGGAGAAAACGTGCGGACAAAAAAAAAGTTACAGACAGACAGACCGACAGACAGACCGACAGACAGACAGAAATTTTTTTTTTCGCTCAAATTTAAAATCTCGACGTTTCATGACATTCTAAACCTATTTCACGAATAAAAATTTTTGAAAATTTTTTTGCGATTACTATACTTCCAATCCACTACGTGGATGTGGAAGTAATTAAGCGACCATTTTTTAGAGTAGAATTTTCCCTTCCAAACAACTAAAATTATAATTGATTCTATTTTTTTTCTTTTAATCGTTAATTTTTATTATCTCAGAAAGTACTTTAGATATTATTTTCAATTTTGGTATGTGTTAATAGGATATAGAACCACATATTTTGGTTAGAAAAATTATTTTATACCTCCACCACTGGCGTCCCTGCAAACATGTCCTCTGATATATTTGACCATGAAAGTGGAACGCCACTGACATCTTTGTGGATATTTTTCTGACTAGCCTGGTCATTGCGCACTCGCGTCGTATTCCGCATTGTCTCACAACTACTCTCTCTTTTAAATCTTCTAAAGTATTAATGGGACTTAAATCACTAGGGTTTTAAGATGACGTCACAAAAAATCTATACTATTGAGATCGGGGGATCTTGCTGGCCATTGCCGAGGTCCACCATCACCATATATGTAATGCATAGTCGCTATTTCCGACAAAACTATAGGCCATCATCATAATTAATAATTTCTCTAAACTATTTGAATTTGTTCTCTACGACTATATTTTTCCTAACATAGAAAATAAAATATCAAACCATCAACATGGGTTCACGACAGGTAGGTCTACAACTTCAAATTTATTATGCTTGACTCAGTATTTTTGTGAAGTTTTGAATGGGGATGGTCAAGTTGACGTTATTTACACAGATTTCTACAAAGCGTTTGACAGGCTTGACCATGGTATCCTATTAAAAAATTAACAAAATTTGGATTATCATATGAGTTTGTTTCATTCTTTACTTCATATTTAAGCAATAGATTACAATATGTTTATTACCATGGACACAAGTCTGTCGAATTTAATGCCGAATTAGGAGTTCCTCAAGGGTCAGTCCTCGGTCTACTTTTATTCAATGTTTTTATCAATGACATAGTTATAAACTTACAGTGCCCACATCTACTCTATGCCGATGACCTAAACATTTACTACAGCGTTAATTGCAATAAAAATAAACTATTTCTGTTGAAAAATGTTGAAAAATGAAATGTTGTCACCTACTCACGTGGGCATAATATTTGCAATAAACTCGACTGCTCTGATCTATTAAAACTCTTTGACCTAAGAGTTCCTTCTAAATCAACTCGATTACACCAAACATTTCATATCAAATTTTCATGCACCAATCCATTATTGTATTCCCTATTAATATTATATGTAGGAATTATAATCATATACAGAATAATATTGATATTTCTCATTGTAGAATTAAGAATCTAAAGAGTATATAGGTACATGAACATAATTTGTAATACTTCTGTTATTGTAGAACTAAGGATTTTATTGTAGAATTAAAGATTTAAAGTGTATATATGGACATAATTTGTAATACCTACTTCTGTTATAGCCCAATATTTATTGTTAGTATTTCTATTCTATAATTGGGACATTTGTCCTGTTGAGTCGTGTAAATAAATAAATAAATAAATAAATAAATAAAGCAATTTCGATACAATTGTTTCAATCAAGAACTGTGCGTATGACGAGAAAAATGCAAGAAAACGTTTTTATGTAGACTTCACCAGGCTAATCAGAAAAAATATCCACATGAGAAAATGTCAGTGGCGTACCGCTTTTTTTGTAAAAAATGTCAGAAGAAATGCTTGCAGGGTCGCCACTGATGGAACAAGAAAATAACTTTTCTAACTAAAATATGTGATTTTATAACCTCTTAACACGTACCAAAATTGAAAAGAATATCTAAAGTACTATCTGAAATATTAAAAAATAACTATAAATAAAAATCAACACAACACAAAATTTAAGCTGTTGCGGACATATGTTCATATGAACTTTTCTTCATAAAAATGACCTAAGAAATCATATCCTGAAGTATTAGCACGTCATTAAGGAACACCCTGTGTATCTACACCATGCGACAATATTGTTAAGTACGTACATACATCATATAAAATGTATTGACGATAATAATTATTAGGTAATTATTATCCGGAAATACGTAATAACCCATTTTTACGTAATAAAAGAGCTCTAGGTGAAATCGTTAACTTTGATGATGTTAATACAAATTACCAGGTCTGGATGCTGGAACGTTCATCAGTCGCCGTCACAAAAGCCACCTACCTGTTTCCGTTACGGTCCTTTGTGGGCCCTGATTAGACCCTTGTATTCAATTAAACTCGAACATGACTTGCCCGATACTCTCTGATACTCCCGCAGTTATGATAAACATCCGGATCGTATTTTACGAATTTTATCCCGCATATTAGCGGGGAAGTAGTGGAAATATGTAATATATCATTATATGAACCTGCAATAATGCGGAGCAGAGCGAATAAATTCCTTTAAGTCCTTGGCATTAATTACGTTGCAGAACGCTTAAGTGGGTGTACGCAAACTGCTGTTTTATTCAGGCCCGGACTGTCCATAAAATCATGCCCCGAGACGTAGGAATAATTTGATATACGGAAGTACCACTGGGATGCTAGAACCGGGAGGTGTGCGTTAATAATAACCAGAACTTATATCTGCGGTTGCAATTTCATAATTATGACGGGTGAACAAAGGTGGGTTTGTAAGAGTATTTTTATCTTGTACGTATCTCATGTGCCAAAAAGCTACAATCATACCTTATCAATGTGATGCTGCTAAATCTAGGTGAAATATACATAATATCCCATTTAGAGCATCAAAATTATTGATTTGTGGTAGCACAATAATGAAAGTCAATAAGTGACTGTGTTTTGCACGATATCTTGTTAAACTAGTTATACTGTTATGGAACTAGGGGTTTTTAAAAGTGAATTATTTATTATTTGTTTGCTTATAGTAATGAAACATTTTCTTTATAGGATTTTGCAAGCAGTGGAAAGAAAAGCTATCTATGAGAACTAAAGGAAAAACTATATATAAAAATATTAATGAAATCTTTGCATTCTTTCGATAACCTGACTTCTGGTTATGCTAACAAGTAAAAATTCTGATTTGCCATTCTCATTTTAACACTAGCATCCAACCTAGCCCCCTACGGCTAAGCAGGCTAAACTAGTATCTACATGATCCCCTACGATATGTAAATTCAGTTAAAAATGAGAATAAAGGCCTGAAATTAATTTATTTACGTACCTTGTCTTTAAAAATTTTTCATTCTAATGAATTACATTTTCATAAAATCTCATTCAGTTTCTTGGAAATGCTTCATTAGAATGAAAAATTTTTAAAGACAAGGTACGTAAATAAATTAATTTCAGGCCTTTATTCTCATTTTTAACTGAATTTACATATCGTAGGGGATCATGTAGATACTAGTTTAGCCTGCTTAGCCGTAGGGGACTAGGTTGGATGCTAGTGTTAAAATGAGAATGGCAAATCAGAATTTTTACTTGTTAGCATAACCAGAAGTCAGGTTATCGAAAGAATGCAAAGATTTCATTAATATTTTTATATATAGTTTTTCCTTTAGTTCTCATAGATAGCTTTTCTTTTCAGTGTTTGCAAAATCCTATAAAGAAAATGTTTCACTAGGGGTTTATGTCAAACATTCTTTAGATCATATTTGTCGAATAGAAAACAAATCGTATGTATAAAAAATTAGGTTCCGATTATATTTCAGTTAGACATGGAGTACCCCAAGGTTCGTTTTGGGACCTCTGTTGTTTATAATATATGCCAATGACTTATTCCACAACATGTTCCCTAACACTTGTGTTGCATTTGCTGATAATACAACCATAATAAATTCAAGTCCAGACATGAATGATCTCGTGCTAAAAAGCGCGAACACTGTTTCTCAAGCCAAACAATGGTATATCTAATAATTTGAAATTCAACGAAGAAAAGGACTACTGACGAACGCAGACAGATACACGCCGATAGTTGAATTACACCGAGCAACAAATATGTCAATGATACGAGAGTACATGGACGAAATCGCTCAAAAATATTTCACATCTAAAATTCAACTATCGGCAATAACGACGGACATCACTGAAGTTAGAGCGCACGATGACCCATCCCAAGACACACTCATAAATTCATACATCAAAGACTATCTGCATTTTACGAAAGACGGTGACAATAACTCATTACACAAAACCCACTCGACGGACAAAACACGACGCCGCCAAAAAACCGTCCCCCCAAATACCTAAGCAAGCTAATAAGACTTCAGAAACTTCATTTTTAAAAGCTACAATTTAACTTGCTTTGTATGTTAATTAGTATGTTTGGGTCAAATCTTGCAAAATGGATCCTGGAGGGTAGTGTTCAATAGTGGATTCGTCGGCGCCCTGAGAGATTTGGCAGCGCCAGGAAGTTACCTTGCGATTCGGCAGCGCCCGGATATTGCCTTAGTATTAGGCAGCGTCGGGAAGTCACCTTGGTGTTCCGCAGCGTCCGACTATTGATTATGCAGCGCCCAATTTGGAATCGGTAGCTCACAGAAGTTACCTTGGTATTCAGCAGCGTCCGGGTATGGAATCGGCACCGTCCTAATACGGATTCGGAAACGCCCGGAAATTGTCTTTTTATTCTATGACCAATTATTTGCACATACTAGAGTGGAAGATCAAAATGGTTTCCTTTAAAGAGACTTAAAAAAAATATATTAAAAAAATCTATTCAAACAATCTATTCAAGAGAGTAATTAGTAAATAAGATGATAGGTCATTGTCTTGTGTTGCCTACCATCCATTAACGGTTTTCCATGTCTACCTATTCAGCAAGGTCTTCGGACTAGGATCTCTTGAGTCATTTGTCTTGTAGAGAGAGCTGGATGCTGCATCCCCACAGTTCAATTTCATTTGTCCAAATGGATTTTAGGATAATTTTATAAATTAACAATGTATTTTCTGGTGACAGCTGAGACTTCCTGTTAATCATCCAAGTTTGACTTTTGGTTGTAGTTAATTTTCTTTGGTTTGTATATGGCTTCTTCTGGTTAGCCTTTGGTCCAGATGAAGTCCAAGATACTTGACTTCAGTTTTGACCGGAATTGGCGAATTATTTATTTGGACTTGAGGACAAGTAGTTCGTCTAGTAGTGAAGGTGATTTGCGTTGAGTTTTCACCATTTACTTTTACTTTCCAACGGTCCATTCAATTTTGCAGCTCATTCAACTGATCTTAAAGTTTTTGTGAGGCACTGTCGGGATCTGGTTCCAATACCAGGATAGCGGTGTCGTCGGCAAATGTGGTCATCGTGATATTATCAGCAATGGGGATGTCGGATGTAAAAAGTAAGTACAGAGCGGGCCTCAGAATGCCACCATGGGGGACGCCGGATTTGAAAGGATTCGGATAATGAAGATTTGACTTTAACTTGGAAAAATCGATCGCTCAGGTAAGATTTTAGAATTAGGTGTACTTGGCTGGGCATATGCAATTTTTCTTCGTGCCAGACCTTATCGAATGCTTGCCGAATGTGAAAGAATACGGAAGTACACATTTGTTTCTGTTCCAAGCAGTTTCTAATTTTATTTACGATCCGGTGACATTGTTGTGTTGTTGAGTAACGTTCCTTAAACTCGAACTGATGTTCTGGAATTAAGTCATCTATAGCAACTAACTCATTTATCCGTGTTAGTAGGAGTCTTTCGAATATTTTGGACATTAGGGGCAGTAAATTGATGGATCTGTACGATGAGGGTTCTGTTGGCGGCTATCCAGGCTTGGCAATCATTACTATTTATGCATACTTCCACCTTCTACAGATTCGGAAAATGCAGTTTAGGGTATAGGAATAACGATGTAATTGACCACGACCCTCTAGTTCCATAAATCGTGAAAGCAGAGGCACACAATGAATTGAATTTAGTACGGCATGAATTAAGGATGGGTGCGGACGTAGGTAATAATTTCTAATACGAAACGAGAAAATAACTCTTCGTCAAAAGCGAAGAAGGTATTTGTCACATTTTAATAAAATAATAATTCTTATTAAAACCGAAATGAAAATGAACATTAAAATAAAATTAAACAACTCAGAAACTAAAATCAACTAATAAAAAAAATATTCTTATTAAATTATAACAATAGAATATTAAATAAAATTAAATAACCCTCAAAAACTAAAATCAACTAATAATTATCAAACAATAAATTAATGAAGTAAGGATTCAAACAAACCACCTTCTTGTGCCAAACAATAGCCAAACCGATTATACAATGAACCTCTCACATCATTGAGTTGATTTGGAGTAATGCTTGCACAAAGTTGGATAAGTTTTTCCCGTAATTCAACTAAATTATTGGCTCGGTCAAACGCATGTTCGTATGTGGTTTCCTTTAAAAAGCTCCAAAGAAAGAAATCATGGGGTGCTAGATCAGGTGACCTGAGGGTGGGCATTTTATCATTCCTCTTGTAGCTATTAAACGATTGGGAAATGTTCTTTCCAGAAAATTAATAACAGTTAAGGTATTGTGACTTGGGCAGCCGTCTTGTTGAATCCAAATGTCGTCAAAGTTGACAGGATTTTGAACTGCAGGAATTATTTGGTTCTGTAAAAGTTCTAAATATTTATTGCCATTTAAATTGCCATCGATTAGCAGTGGGCCTATAATATGATTGTCTAAAATTCCCGTCCCAACGTTCAACTTTTGAGGATACTGAGTTCGCACAGCAACACTCGAATGTTTATTTTTCCGAGACCAATATCGTATTACGGATTGATTGTGTTTCCTATGTAATGAAAAGGATGATTCATCTGTAAACAATATATTCTTTAAGAAGTTTTCATTCTCATTCACTTTATTTATCATGATTTCGCAAAATTCCATTCGTTTGAAATTGTCCTCGGGAAATATTTCTTGCGTTGTTTGAACTATAAAACAACTGTACCCATTTCTTTTCAAAATATTTCTCACAGTTCTTTCCTTCCTGTCAACTTCATCAGCAATTTGCCTGCTAGAACAAGGTTTACAAGTGCACAGACATTAGTTTCACGAATTTCACGTTCTTCGCTCATTTGTTGATGACGGGGTTCGGGTTGACAGCATTTTTTACAATAATTCACGACACACCCGAAATTCTCAAAATTTTTAATAATCTATGAAATTATGCTAGCTGAGGGGATTGGTCTGTCTTGATATGCCACAGTAAATAAATTAATTGTCTTCAGTGGAATGGCCCCCGAAGTACCACTTCACAATTTGCACTTTTTCTGCAGTTGTATAAACACACGGCATTTTAATAACGAAATTGGGATTAATTTATTTTATTACCACACGTCTAAACAGCTACGCTATTAAAAGCAGAATGGGTGGGCTTGTTCTCAACTCGACGCAGTCAAGTGATGGTGCTATTGTTTTATACCAATGTCATGCATTGTTCTACGACAAGGCGTGGGTTATCTGCGCAGAAACAAGTTTACGTACCTTAAATTAAATTTGCCGAATTTGTATATTTGTGGAGAATTGTACGGGATAATAACACAGTCTTAGCATACTGTTGAAGAGAGTTGTTAGTAAGATGACAGCCTTTCTGGGTAGGTGTTTTAAGATGCATCCAGCAATTAGGTCGTAACCTGGGGTTTAAAGAAACGGATGGGAAATCTGGATGTGGAAGTAGTGATTCCTTAGGCAGTGGTTTTAACTAAATACTCTAGGATGCCAGCTGTAAAAATTGTATTAACAGCGAAAAGTATAATATTATTTCGTCATTTATCATTTAAAACAAAACCAAACAAAACCTTAAGTGGAGCTTCAACAAAATTTAATAGGTATGAAAGAAATAATTGAAAATTTCCCTAGAAGAGCCCGGGGCGATAATCCGGCTCTGATTAAATTCGAATTACTCCAGCCAAGGCAAGGACTTAACTAGGTAGACACGGAACAACTAACTGAACGCCTTTCCGGAATAGTTTCGAGAATAACATAGTTTACTGATGAAAATTTAATTTATTATCGCATACTCCGGGCGCGATTTATGACAAAACGAGTGCCGACGCTTATCTATATTCGATGCAAGATCTGGGTTATACGCCGGTCCTCAGAAGGAAAAACCGACCCTAATAGGAAATGTTGTTGAACACGTGTATTTTTTTGCAGGCTAGGGAGTACTCCGACATGAAGAGAGTATATTTAATTCTGCAAAACGAAATCACAAGGAAACATCGCAGCAAACATAGAACAAAAGGCAAAGATCATTTTTCAATTTGCACGTTGGAGTTCGAAGATTATCGAAAAGATCATCAAAGTGGTTTCATTAGTTTTGTACGAATAAAACAAGCTAACCGTTATACTCATCGCCGATTCACTGCACTTTTTATATAATTGTTGCACATTCTATAGGATACTCTTCGCAGTTTTTTTTTGTAAATAATATTAGTTTTAGACATTTTTATTTTAATTACAAAACATAAAAAAATATGTAGAAACATTTTTTTATTTAAAAAAATGTATAACTTTTTGATTTATCGATCGATTTTGCTCAAAAATAATAGGTTTCTTCCTCTAGTTAACACTAACTTACTGGGTAGATTTCAATACAATCGGACTTTTCGATCTTAAGTTATTGTGCTTACAAGAGACGTGACGGACGGACAGACAGACAGACGAGCAGACAGATGGACAGGCAGACGGACGGACAGACAGACAGACAGATAGACGGACGTACGTACGGACGGACGGACGGACAGACGGACATTTTGAAAGTTGTTCAGAATTCGACCATCAACACAGTGCTATGAATTTTTTTTCTCTACGAGCAATATTACACCGTTTTTAAAAATGTACCGATCGAATGTTGGGGCAAAGAGCTCAAAGCTCGACCCCTAATCATCCGAGACCGTCATCAAAGTCAAGAATATT
Organism: Stenurella melanura; assembly: GCA_963583905.1. NCBI lineage: Eukaryota > Metazoa > Arthropoda > Insecta > Coleoptera > Cerambycidae > Stenurella > Stenurella melanura. The sequence continues at coordinate 122,781,884 of OY757316.1, read as the reverse complement.
GGCGGACCGATCGAATGCAACATACTCTTCGTTTTGTATTTGTAAAATAAGCTTTATTCGATCTTGCGATAAATGGGCTTGTTCCATGATATTCTTTTTACATGGTTTTTATACTTTTTCATATAGTACTCGATATTCTCATTATACACTTAAAATTTCGTATTACTAACTTAATCCGTTCTCGAGATATAAGGAGTTGAAATTAGTAATAGTTACAAAAACCGAGCGCTCATTTGTGACGTCACTATACGCAAGTAACGTAAGAAAGATGGCTTTATGGGACCTTTCAAATTTAACCTGAAAAGTCGAAAAACATGGAATTTTTGAACGCTGGTAACTAAATAAATACGTCGAGTGGAAGTTCGTTCTATGTGTCTACGGAAAAGAGAAGGTCGGCGATGAATTCTAATTGTAAATTGCAGGGTCAAAATCGAAAATTCGTCCCGGCAGGAGCGAGAAAAAATTGTAATTTTTTGACATTTCACCAAATTGTACTCCCCTACTGTCAAGTAATAAGCAAAACAAACAATACTTCGAGAACACTTATAATTATAACAAGTCTATTGAGATCGCCGAGTCTATGCGTTCGCCGTTCGTGAGATGGAGATTTGTAATTTATTTATTTATTTATTTATTTAGATACAACCACCCAACAGAAAACCAATTAAAGGGTGGGAATGTTACACTAGTAAGCACAAACAGTATAAGTATTATATATACCAAATTCACAGTACGTGTCGTACTGTGAAGAAACAAAATACAAATGTAATACTAAGAAAAAACTGACTTAAAATAATATATACACATCACATAACTCTAAAAAAAACATGAAACGGCAATAAGGGATATGAGGTTATACGCATAGTAATCTTTTAATTGATGCAGGACTACAATTAAATATATCAAGCTCATTTTGCACTGAATTATAATTTTTACACATAAAATGTATAGGTGAAAGTTTTAGTAAATTTGTTCGGGGAGTAGCAAGATAGAATGTTTCACGATTTCTGCTTCCTATACGAGGTACACGGAAACACAGTTGCTCCAAAATAGACGGGCAATCAGATATATTGTGAATAATTTTATGCAGAAATATTACAGAGTGTGCTATTCTCCTATTTTCTAGACTCGACATATCAAATCTTTCTAACATGAGGTTTTGCGAATAACCAGTTGTGGGATAATTGCCATCTTCAATAAAACACAAATACTTAACAAAACGACGCTGAATGTTTTCAATACTTTTTATATACGTAGCATAGCCCGGGGACCATACCAGTGAGCAATATTCTAATTTTGATCGCACAAAGGAGTAGTACAATAATTTCATAATGTCCGTATTATTAAAACCCTTACAATTCCTTATTACAAATCCTAGGCTTTTTAAAGCTGATGATACAGTTAAATTTATGTGTTCATTGAAACTTAGACTTCTGTCAAAGGTCACCCCCAGATCTTTAATTGTATCAGGTCTTTGTAACTCCTGGTTATTTAAATGATAATTAAAACTAATATAATTGCGTGCTCTACAAAATGTAAATGCGCTACATTTGGATACATTGAGTGGTAGTTGATTTAGTAGACACCAATCATTTATCTTATTCAAGTTATTTTGAAGCTTGTCACAATCTTCATCAGTTTCAATTACACAATAGATTTTTAGATCGTCCGCATATAACAGGTTTTCAACGTCAATATTTGTGACAATGTCATTAATAAAGATATTAAAGAAAAGTGGTCCCAGTACAGATCCCTGAGGGACACCTGAGCTAGCCAAGACGTCGAATGACCTGAAACCATGGTATTCTACATACTGCCGCCTATTTCCTAAATACGAGGTAATTAAATCTAATAGTGACGCTGATAGTCCGAAATTGCTAAGCTTTTGTATCAGAATACCATGATCCAGGCGATCAAACGCTTTGGAAAAATCCGTATAGATAATATCAACCTGTTTGTTATTATCCAATTTTTCAGAAAGGTATTGCGTGACACAGGTGAGGTTAGTCTCAGTGGATCTGCCGGATACAAATCCATGTTGGTTTGTTACAATTTGACCTTGCACGTGCCTTGTTAGTGGCATACTCAAGGTAAACTCAAAAACTTTCGCAAAATTGCAAATGATTGTTATTGGCCTATAATTCTCCGCGTTATTTTTGTTGCCTTTTTTGTAAACGGGACATAAACGAGAATATTTCCACACATCAGGAAATATCTGACATTTTAGGGATAAATTAAAAATTATTGTAAGTGGACGAGCAAAGATGTGTGCACAGTCTTTTACAATAAAGGCAGGTATATTATCAGGGCCCTTGGTAAATTTAGGTTTAATTTTCTTGAGAGATTTCAGCACGTCCAATTCCGAAAAGGTTGTTACGCATAAATTACTACTATTTACCTCACCGCAGGGGGAATTTTTATTACTATTTGTATTAGGATTTAAATAAGCTGCTTGAAAGACGGTCGCAAATGCATTAACAATATATTTTTAAGATACTAAACGTGCAAATAAGATTCTGATTTTTTGCAGATCCATTAATTTATACTTGCACTTTCGATTTATGAAATAAAAAAAAAATGCCGAACAAGCCCATTCTTTGAAGCTATTATGGTTTAAATTTAGGGTAAAAAGAGTGGTATCAAACACACTATTACGCTCTTTAGATCTCAATACAAAAAGTTAGGAATATATGGCGCCGCTTTGATACATTTCTCGCAACGATATGCTTAATTTAATAAAAAAAAGAGTAAATAAATCGGCACAGTATAGTCATGCAAATACTTTTAAAACTAGATTAACCTTTAACACATTGCATTTTAAAATATTTGAAACTGTCAAGTTCCGACACTGACATCAACTACGATAGTATAACATTTTGGGTGGGTAAGTGTATAGTTGATTAGTTGACTACACATATTTAAGGCACATAAGAAAAGCCATAAAAATCGGCCATAAATCTCTGTCTCGTTAGCCTAAGGGAGATCCCACAGAGCCGTACTTAAAATTTTTGTGCACAATAACAGTATAAATTCAGAAGTATTGTCTTTGGTAAATAAATACTTATTTGGTACAGTGATAAATAAAAAAATTTACTCTGTTTTTCTTGTGTCAAAATAGGAATAATATCTTACATATTTGTGGAGCATTGAGGAATTCGATATTCCATGATACACTGACAATATTAAGTTCGACTCTGTCGAATGTAGGGTTTACATTATACTCTTCGACGGTTTACTGCACTTTTTATATGATTGTTTCACATTCCATGAGATACTCTTCGCAGTATTTTTGTAAATAACATTAGTTTTAAAAAATTTTTGTTTTATTACAAAGCATAAAAAATACATTTTTTAAATTTAAATAACTCTTTTATTTAGTAATCGATTTGGTTCGAGGGGTTCTTCCCCTAGCTAACATTAACTTACTGTCCAAATTCTAATATAATCGAATTTTTCGTTCTTAGAAGACGTGACGGACGGACAGATGGACAGACAGGTGGACGGACATTTTGAAAGTTGTTCAGAATTCGATCACCAACACAGTGATATGAAAATTTCTTCTCTACGAGCAATATTACCGGTTTTAGAAATGTGTTGATCGAATGCAATATACTCGTCTCGTATTTACGAACTAAGATTTAATTACGTTTTTCTTTATTTTGTAATTAATTTGACTTTACTTTCGTTTAGGGAAGTGTGAGGTGTTGAAGTATCTGGGCTGATCCATTCCGGGCTCCTAAAGCTTCCGGTTCCCCTGTTTGAGGTGACAAATATGCAGAAAATAAGTTCTTAATATTTCTAAATGATGGAGTGAATTATATAAAAGCTGCAGGAGGAACTTTGAAGGAAACATACCGGAATATGCTGCATGTAATATATTTTGCACATGGGCTTCATAGGATTGCTGAAACTCTTAGGAGGTGCTACCCTAATGTTTATAAATTAATCACTAGTGTAAACACAGTTTTTCTTAAAGCACGAAGTCGTATACGGTTGTTTCACGAAATTGTGTTCACGAACTTAGCTAAAAGCAGCATTGTTCTATTACTGTCATTTTGAAAATATGAAATCCGTAATACACCAGTTAAACACAAATGACACAGTTGCTATTTCACAGGGGCAACAGGCATTTATGGATCCAACTTTTCATACACGGATGTTTTTCGCGAATTCCACTAGCCATACGGGACCTTCAATATCAGCCAACATCAGAATTTACTAGTGGATGCAATAAACGTTGTATTTGATCTTCGTCAATATATTTTTCAATCACAGGGAGATATTGCTGCGAGGATACAAAGACAGTTTAAAACTGTTTAAAAAAATCCCAGATATGTTACGATGGCAGGTGTATACCTTGTACACCTTTAAACGGCAAAGAAGTAGACATTGCTACATCGGGCATGAATGTGGTGACTGTGCGAAAATTTAGATATTTTAAGTTACATCTGTCGACTAGCGGTTCTTCTCGCAATATAAATGGACTTTCAATGAAAGACGCCGACGTTTAATTCCAAAACATTTAGAACAGATATTAGTAATATACTTTTATTATTCTAATCGGCATTGAAAAATATTTGTGTAGTTAATTCAGTGTTAAGTACGTCCTCTTATATCTCAAGTTCTCTTCGAGTAAATGTTTATAATAAATTCACTTTATCATCTTTGGATAATGTGGAATTCGCAGAAAAAAAATTCGATGTAAGATATTGTTCCACACATGCCTGCAAATCTTTATGCGCTGACACATAACCGCCTTAAGCCAACCCTGGTTTTACCACATATCCAATAGGTAATTCCGACCTCTGATAATATATCTACTCTTAATTCGACTTTTATCTCGCTTAAGAACGATTTCCTAAAACTCGCAGCTGATATAAGGTTAAGTGTAAGAGTAGCCTATGGCTAAACTTCGCCTTAATAAAGACGTTTTATTATTATTATTATTATTATTATAACATATCTAATGCTAATGTATCTAAGGTTATCACCCAACCTAAATATTCTGATATCCTTAAGAGTAAGTCTCAACCTGCGGTCATCATTCAGCCAAAAAAAACAGGATTAACCTAACGCTCAGACAAGGTCTGATATCAACAAAAAATCAATCCTCTGACGTCAGAACTACAGCTGTCGAAAGTTAAAAATATTAAAAATGGTGGTATGCTCATTGGATGCAAGAGCAAAGCAGACAATGAAAAACTTAAAAAACTGGCCCAAGAAAATCTCGCAGATTCGTACGAAATTAGAGAAGTACGTGGTGTTAGTCCTAGAATCCGTGTCGTAGGAATCACAGAAAACTACTCCGAAGAAGTCTTACTGGATTATTTAAAAAAGCAAAATAATGATATCTTTTCCGAAAATTGTAGCTGTAAATTTATTAAACTCACAGCCACAAAGAAAAACAAAAACATTTATCAGGCTGTATTTCAAATTGATAGGAGCTCCTACGATAAAGTCATTCAGGCTGGCAATTTGTTCAAAGGCTACGATAGTTGCACTGTTTTCGATGCTTTAGATATTTACCGCTGTTTCAAGTGTAATGAATTTCACCATTCTTCTAATAATTGCGACAAACCCGTGTCATGCCCAAGGTGTGCTCAAAATCATGAAGTTCATTTATGCACCTCTGAAACTTTAACATGCTCGAATTGCTCGAATTTAAAAAATGTCCCCACAGATCACGCTGCTTGGGATACTAATAAGTGTACTGCGTATATTCGTGCACGCGATAAACTTCGTAGTGATATACTAGCTTTAACCATTCAATAGCAATCAGCGACAAGTCCTTCAATGGAACCTCATCTCACGAATGTAGGTCGCAATACGAGTAGTGGAGAATTTTTAATTTACTATCAAAATACGCGAGGTGTCAGAACTAAGACGGTCGAACTTTACAACGCATCGGCGTGCTCCGAATATTCCGTGATAGCTTTAACCGAAACCTGGCTAGATTCCTCCGTTTTTAATAGCGAACTATTCAGCAATAAATTCAATGTTTTTCGTTCAGATAGAGATTTTGCTGCCATTAATAGATCAAAAGGTGGAGGGGTACTATTAGCAGTAAATATAAAATACACTTTATTTAGCCTTGATACTGCAGGTTTTAACAACATACCTGCCATCGACATCTTAGGTATAAAAATTTCAAATAATTATCAGTCTCTTTACATATTTGTTATCTACATACCACCGAGTATACCTGTTGCCGATTTTGAATATTTTTTTGAGACACTAGGTACCCTGAAGTATTTACAAAATAGCGATAATGATATAGTCATTTTGGGCGATTTTAATATCCCCAAATATGCATCTTACCTAAAAGACTCAAAATCTAACGCCCAAATTAGAGCCTTGAATAGTTTTCTAGACACTAATAATTTATCTCAATACAACTCAATATTTAATGGCAATGACAATATTCTTGATCTAGTATTACACAACAAAAACTGTGATGTATCTCAATCTCCTGATCCGTTAACTAATGAAGATTTTCATCACCCTGCTCTGATCACATCAACTGAAATAAGTACTGTTAAGAACCTTATTAATAATTTTCCAACCAATCATGACGTTAGTTATAATTTCCGCAAATGTGATTTCTCCAAATTGTATGAAAACCTTCTCAACATAGACTGGTCCTCCCTCCCTTCTTTTAATGACGTCAATGATGCATGCACTCATTTTTACAGCAAACTTGACTCTGTATTTGAATCTTGTGTACCTAAGAAATCGACTTCTCGTAGCGGCAGATATCCTCCGTGGTTTAATGGCAGTATAATAAAAAAAATTAGCCTTAAAGAACGTCTTAGGAGACAGTATGCAAGAACCAGTGATCCACTTATACACAATAACCTCAAAAACATCAGAAGGGAAATAAAATATGATACCAATTTAGCCTACAGAAATTTCGTGCAGAACTCTGAAGACAATATAAAAAATGATCCCAATAAATTTTGGGCTTTCATCAAACGTAGAAAAGGGTCGGCCAGTGTATCTGAAGAGATGTTCTTCGAGGGATCTTCGCTAAACAATCCCTCTGATATACTAAATGCATTTGCCAATTATTTCGGTCAATCTTATAATGAGTCTTCAATAGATATCGAGGAACATCACTTTGAGACCGATATACCTAACAATAACCCTATTGTTAGCATAAACTCATTCAGTGAAGATGAGGTTATTCGGGCTCTAAAACGAATTAAACCCAAAATGACGACCGGTCCTGATTCCATTCCAGCTTTTTTATTAAAGGATTGCGCTATCATCTTTGCATATCCTCTAACTCTAATTTTTAACTTAATCTTAAAAAACTGCCTATTTCCTGACCTATGGAAATATTCCAAAGTATGTCCCATCTTCAAAAAGGGAAACAAACTAGATATTGAGAACTTCAGACCAATCTCTGTAATTTGTAACTTCTGTAAAGTCTTAGAAATATTACTTCGTGATAGAATATATCATTCGATTAACACCAAAATCTCTATTAATCAACATGGATTTATGAAAGGGCGTTCAACAACAACAAATTTATTCTGTGTAACTCAATATATTTCTCAATCCCTAGATGAACGTGGGCAGGTAGATGTCATATATACCGATTTCTCCAAAGCGTTTGATAGACTTGACCACCAGTTGTTACTTAATAAATTAGAAAAAATCGGCTTCTCATATTCTTTGCTCCTTTTGTTTAAATCTTATTTAATTAATAGGAGTCAGTACGTTGCATTAAATGGGTTCAAATCGATCGAATTTGCTGCCACATCTGGAGTTCCCCAGGGATCTATTCTGGGGCCCTTGTTTTTTATCATATTTATTAACGACATAGTGAACGAAATTAATTTGCCTCACCTTTTATATGCCGACGATCTAAAAATTTTCACAGTAATTGATGAAATCGATGACTGTTTTCAACTTCAGACTTCTCTTGACAAAATAAACGCCTGGTGTATAGTAAATAAATTATTCATGAATCCTAGTAAATGTAACGTGATGTCCTTTTCTTTAAAAACATCACCTTTTATTTTTGATTACAGGTTAGATAATGTCATACTTCAAAGACCTATAACATTTCGCGACCTCGGCGTAACTTTTGATAGTAAATTATCCTTCACTGATCATATCGATACCATTGTGTCCGAAGCCTCCAAAGCCCTTGGATTCATCGTTCGTACTAGTCGAGAGTTCACTAATACTGATACTCTGAAAATTCTTTATCAATCCTTCGTCAGATCGAAACTTGAGTACGCATCGCTAATTTGGAGTTCCAGTTATGATGTTCACAAGAATAACTTGGAGGCAGTTCAACGTAGATTTCTTAAATTACTGTGGTTCAAATCCGACGGTACCTATCCAGTGATTGGTTTTCCGCACAGTAACTTGCTTGAAAGATATTCTATGACTACTCTTGAGGATAGGCGTACGTACTTTTCTCAAATATTTTTGTTTAAATTACTACACAATGATTTTGATGCACCCGAAATAATTAGTAAGCTTAATTTTCACGTTCCCAGATTAACCTCTCGTAATCACCAAGTGTTCTATTTACCTACGCCGCGTACCAACGTACTAAATAATTCACCTTTATATACGATTTGCAGTACTTCTATCAAATTATGTAACGACTTCGATATTTTTAATTGCAGCCTTAGTGACATCAAACAAAATGTTCTAACTTAAATAACCAGTGAGTGTCTTTGTTTTTCTTAATTTGCTTTGAATCACATATGTGTATATATGTATATATAGTTTTTATATTTAAACATTTCTCATGTTATTTTTTTCTCTTTCTTCGTATCATTAGTTATTCATAGTTCGTACATTTAAGTAATTTTTTTCTTCATTTTACTTTCTTTCTATGTTGTTGTATATTATGTAATTAATGCTTTGTATGCCTTTATTCCTGTTCTGTAATTGGGTATCTTACCTGTTGAACAGTGTATGCAATAAATAAATAAATAAATAAATATATAATATTCAAAACGACTCACCGTCGCAGGACTTAAATAATCCCTTTTTAACGGAAACTAAACAGAAATAATAAAGTGTGATATATCGTTGAAATAAGAATAACAACTACACTTTTGAAAACGTAAGAAAGTAGCGGTTCGAAAATATTTCCCATTTAAATCCTCTGCAGACCGGCCTGTTCATTTAGCCTGGATTATTAATGAGCGAGGAGAAAGCAATCACTTAAGTTGTCTCCATCTGAATCTTCGCAAACAGAGAAATTTGATGTATTGATAAGGATTCCTGAAAGCCCGAAGAAGGTGAAGTGAACGAGGAGGAGATTGGGCGTTGAAACTTTCCGTTTCTTGCGGCTTTGAGTCGGTTACTTTTTGCGGGTCTACGCGGCGACTGGCTCGTTTTTAATCAGCATCCTAAAAGGGACATGACTGCTGTCTTTATGAAAACTGGCCCCAGTGGAATGGGAAATTGTTTTTGTTACTTCTGTTGATTCGGTTCACACTTCGGTTAAATGAGACAAACTGAGATACAGTACTGGATGTACTGTATGTTTTAAAAGTGTCAAATTGGTGTAGGAAACATGAGAAGTGAGAAAGGAACACGAATTTCTGACTACAGTCTGTATTTAAACCAGGAGGAGTAAACATGGAAGTCCCATTCACACCATAAAAGTAACCAGAAAATACACTATATCCTTGAAAAAATGCATATCTAAGCAGATTGTGTTCTAAAAAAAATACCATAAAACTAAAAGTTTTCGAGATATTTGAGTCCAAATATTGGCATTTGCCAATGGTGAGTATAATAACCCTTATACCTTATAAATTAAATAGATACAATTAAAGTTACCTTTGGAATAATAGTTTTGACATTTCTCAATTTCAATCACATTTTGTTTATTGGTGTGTCAATAGAACTGTATTATTGTACCTAATTATTGTTTTCTTTGTGAATATTTATTATTAAATATGGTTTCTCATACAAATAAAGATAAATTAAACATGATTTTAATTTATGGGGAATGTCGTAAAACTGCTTCAAGAGCTGTAAGTTTATATGAAAAACCGCTGCCTAAGGAATCACTACTTCCACATCCAGATTATTCGTCCAAGTCACTTTAAAGGAAACATCTTGACTATATTTGCACTCTAGTATGTGGAAATTATTGGTCATAGAATTTTAATAATATTTGGGGTAGATGTCATAGAAAAGTTTGAGGAGTTGGTTTCTACCATATACGTTAAAAATGAAGTTTCTAGTTTGCCGTACTTATTTTCCACTATTTACAACCTACCACCTCAATGGAGTCATCTCAATCAGATGTCACTACAATACATACGTGTACTAACTTTCAAGTGAATATCTCAATTTGATGTTATCAATCCCATTAATAATGAAGCGGAGATGGTAGAGTTTGAAAAATATTAGAAAGAAATCTGAGGCCTTGGTTTCTAGTATATACACCGAATCCCAAATTTCTGTAGTCTTACCAGCTTGCTTTACTTGTTTTCCCCTATTTGCCCCTATTTAACCCCCAACCCTTCAACGGCATCATCTCAAATTATGATCTAGTTTCAGACGTCGTTATAATACATACGTGTACCAAATTTCAAATGAATATCTCAATTTTATTTTATCAACCCTTTTCATATTGGAGTAGGGGTGGTTGGGTTGAAAAATATTATAAGAAAATCTGACGCTGTGGCTTCTAGTACATACACCGAATTTCAAGTTTCTGTAGTCTTACCAACGTTTTACTTATATTCCTCTATTCACCCCAAATTAACCCCCAACCCTTCAACGGAATCATCTCAAAATATAAACTAATTCCAGACGTCGTTATAATACATACGTGTACGAAATTTCAAATAAATATCTCAACTTTATTTTGTCAACCCCATTAATGGGGTAGGGGTGGTGCGGGGGTTGAAAAATATTATAAAAAAATCTGAGGCCTTAACTTCCTGTACATACACCGAATTTCAAGTTTCTGTACTCATACCAGCTTGCTTTACTTATTTCCCCCTATTGACCCCTAAATAGCCCCCAACCCTTCAACGGAATCATCTCAAAGTATAATCTAGTTCCAGATGTCCTTATAATTCATACGTGTACCAAATTTCAAATGAATATCTCGATTTTATTTTATCAACCCTTTTAATAATGAAGTAGGGGTGGTGGGGGTTGAAAAATATTATAAATAATCTGAGACCTTGGCTTCTAGTACATACACCGAATTTCAAGTTTCTGTAGTCTTACCAGCTTGCTTTACTTATTTTCCCCTATTTAACTCCCAACCCTTCAACGGAATTATCTCAAAATATAATCTAGTTCCAGATGTCGTTATAATACATACGTGTAGAAAATTTCAAATGAATATCTCAATTTTATTTTACCAACCCTTTTCAAATTGGAGTAGGGGTGGTGGGGGTTGAAAAATATTATTAAAAAATCTGACGCTTTGGCTTCTAGTACATACACCGAATTTCAAGTTTCTGTACTCTTACCAACTTGTTTTACTTATATTCCTCTATTTACCCCAAATTAACCCCCAACCCTTCAACGGAATCATCCCAAAATATAATCTAATTCTAGACATCTTTATAATACATACGTGTACGAAATTTCAAATGAATATCTCAACTTTATTTTATCAACCCCATTAATGGGGTAGGGGTGGTGGGGGGTTAAAAAATATTATAAAAAAATCTGAGGCCTTAACTTCTAGTACATACACCGAATTTCAAGTTTCTGTACTCTTACAAGATTGCTTTACTTATTTCCCCCTATTTACCCCTATTTAACCCCCAACCCTTGACCGGATTTCCTCAAAAAACAATCCAGTTCCAGATCTCGTTATAATATATACGTGTACAAAATTTCAGGTCAATATCTTAAACCGTTCCGGAGAAAGCGTGCGGACAAAAAAAGTTACAGACAGACAGACAGACAGACAGACCGACAGACAGACCGACAGACAGACCGACAGACAGACAGAAAATTTTTTTTCGCTCAAATTTAAAATCTCGACGTTTCATGACATTCTAAACCTATTTCACGAATAAAAATTTTTGAAAATTTTTTTGCGATTACTATACTTCCAATCCACTACGTGGATGTGGAAGTAAAATTATGGAAGTTTTAAGAAACCAAAAACAACAAGAAGAAAAAGAACTGCAACTGATGAAAATATTGCATTGGTATTAAATCAAGTAGAAAATAACCCAAACATGTCAGTACGCAAGTTGACGGAAGAAACAAATATTGCACTGCACGTTCCACCTGTCATAGAATTCTTAAAACAAACAAATTTTTTCCATGTAAAGTTTATTTAGTTCATCATTTGATTCCAGGGGCCAATGAGCGGAGATTAGATTTTTTGGCGCAATTTTCAATTCTCTTAGAAGGAAATCCAAATCTTTTAGATACAATTATGTGGAGTGATGAAAGTCGATTCTACAACAATGGAGTAATCACAACACATACTTGTCGTTACTGGTCTCAAGAGAATCCTAGGTGGATGAGACATACCAGATCCCAGAATCGTTTTAGAGTAAATGTTTGGTGTGGTATCGTTAATGGTTACATTGTTGGCCCATACCTCTACCATGAGAATTTAACAGCTGAAAGATATTTACAATTTTTGCAAAATGATTTACAAGTACTATTAAGGAATTTGCCCGTTCAGTTGGATAATATGTGGTTTCATCGGGACGGAGCAGGTCCACATAATCATCACAACGTTGTTAATCATTTAAATCAAACATACCCAGGAAGATGGATTGGTACCAATGGATGGATAGATGGCCCGCTCGATCTCCTGACATTACTCCATTATACATTAATTTATCGGGATTTTTTAAAGTGAAGTGTACAAAGAACCAATAGAAGACTGGCAGGTCATTATAATAAAATTTATGCTAGTGTTGCCGCCATTAATCGGCATACATTATTAAAAGTTTGTAGATCTGAACTAATTAATAGGTTTACGATGTGTGTTAATGAAAATGGCAATAATTTTGAACACCTATTAAAATAGTTATTTTAATTTCATTAGTTCGTAAAAATTGTTTTATGTTCGTAATTGTTTTTTTATTGCTTAAATGTTTGAATTATATGATAAATAATATTTTTAGTTTTGTTTTCCAAGGGTTACTTCAAATATATTTAATTCATAAGATATGAAAAATTCTTTAAATATTTTCTTCTAAAAGTTGTAAATTAAATACAGATTGTCCCACTTAAAGGACTGAAATGTTGAAGAGATTACAATTATTCAATATTGGCAAATGCCAACATTTGGACGCAATGTCTCTAAAACGGTTAGTTTTATAGTATTTTTTTAGAACATAATCTGCTTAGAAATGCATTTTCTTTCACATAAACCCCATTTCAAAGTTTCTACCATAGAAATATTTCTTAAGAGCACAGCGCCATCTATATACTGATATATTAAAAAAAACAATTATATTCAAAAATAAAGTTGTCTCTATGCTCTACAAATTGACTTTTGCAGAAAAAAATATCTCTATTCGGTTGGAATATATCCGGCCTGGGAGTTTTTATTGAGACACCCTGTATGTAACACTGAATTTGTTAAAATAAATTAAACTTACTGTCTCTTAGAAGAAAGAACATTATTCCACATTTTTTTCGAGAGAAATGCAAAAAGAGAGCTAAGTACGGATACTACTTATAAGACGTCAGTCATTGGAAGATATGTAACATTATTATAATTATAAACAAATCTTCTTTGGCAGTTAATTAAATAACAAACATTGAAATTTAGTACACAATAAAAGTCTTATCTGAATTACAATTACATCAGTTATCAGTGACAAAGGTCAAGGCCACTTTAAGAACTTATCTAAATTCAAATTTAAACAACATAATATGGGAGATAACACCTAAATACACAATAAGATGTTATTTATTAATTCTATTTCTATGAATAAATAGGTAACTATTCCTATTTCGCGACAGTAGGTGTTCGATTATTCGAATTACCAAACAAAAAAATGAAAATTTTTCAATTTAAAACAAATGATGACCAAGTCAGAGTAGGCGTGTTAAACGGTGATAACTTGATAGACTTAAACGCAAGTGATAACACAGTTCCTCATTCTCTGGTTGAGTTGCTGGCTCAAGATAATGCTTTGGACAAAATTAGAAAGTAAGTTTTATTTCATTAGTTTTCCGTGTTTATGATCATATGAATAGCTAAATACAAATTCCAGTAACACCGCATTCTTCGCCATTTCTTCGAACGCAGTGTCCGTTATAGTGTATACGAGCACAATTGAAATCGTATAAAAACTAAAAGCCAGCAAAAACAGTCAGCAACTCTTTATTGTACATCCAATAACATCTTTTTGAAGTATTTTATCAGTTTTAGATATAAAGTCCAAATATTTAAATTTATTGGGTTTAGTTTTAAAGTTATCCCATACTATATTGAAATGTGTTATTGCTCAGCAAGGAATAACGAGAAGGTATGAACATATCCTTGTCTGGATGAGGGAATGGGACAGGTTAGATTGGCGAGGGGCAAGGATGTTAAATAGTAAAAATAAAATTTAGATTTCTTCTAAAATAAAAATAAAAATGTAAGTTTCTTAACCAAAGCAAAGAATTAGTACAACAAAAATTAATACTTGTATAGATAAAACATAAATAAAAACAAAATTAAAATATGTCTCTAGAATAAAGTAACTTAAATTAAAATTGCTTGTCAACTAAAAAAAATATATTCCAAGAAACGTAACATGAAAAAGTAAACTTCATACCTAATATAATAGCTAAATATTTTGTTCTGAAAATATATATTAAAAAAGTTAAATGTTAAAAGTTGACGCGTCCGAATCTTCACTTTCTGAAGAGGAATCATTATCCGGTTGAATTATAATCGGCGCAATGGGGGGTAGTGTTGGATATTGATTTTCTTTTTTAATTACATGCTTAACGCAATTTTTCCATAAATCAGTATTGTCGAGGTCATTTATTACTCCTCTTATATGATCAACTACTACCGCGCTTAACGTTGGAGAGTTATTACATTTTCGCAAACGATCTTTTAAAGTTGCTCAAACCATCTCGATAGGATTAAATATCACAGTACGGAGGTAACCTCAAAAGTGTATGACCGTGTATATTGGATACGTTATCAATAACATATTCCCTTTTGAAATTATGTTCTTTTATTAATTTCAGTAATTCGCGCTTTATTGGAACATTTTACAGGAATTTCCATATTTTTTTCTCTCATGAATTTTAAAATGTCTTCCTTGTATTAGTGTTTGGTATTTTATTTAATACTCGCGAATGGTAAGAAGCATTATCTAATACAATCACCGAATTAGGCGGAATATTTGGTATAAAGCTGTTCTGAAAACTATTTCTCGCACTGCACTGGAGAAATATCGAGTTCACGTTGACTAATGACTGATATATCTCAAACCAACCGACCAATCGGACTGAGGAATACCCGGATGCCAGCCAATCGTCGACACCTGTCCTCAAACCCAGGTCAATGACAGCACATCTCACAAGTCCACGTTGACTGCTGAGAAACGATTTACAAGTTTTTTTTAATGCTAGTGGACCTGTCCGTTTTATTATCTTTAAACCAGTGCAGTCGTAGATGGTTCATTCAGGCTGATTACATCGCCAGTCTCGGACTCGCCTGCACAGTTTCAACTACTATTGGATTCTCGATACAATTGTTAAATACATAGGACAAAATATCAAGTTAAAGTGCGCACGGTCTTGTGCTTTAACACTGACCAGTTTCAATTGACTTCGTAAACACTATACATTGAGTGTTTAACAACGAAACCTACAATCTTGGAACTGGCATACCATTCCATCAAACATGGCTAAGAATCATCTCGCAAATACCAGGTATTGAAACAAAAAAAAAAAAAACGTTTTGGAATTGGTTCAGCGTCGGAGGTTAAACAATTTTTAGAGGAAATAAAAGTTTTGAAGTTAGTGTTTAATTTTTTTACATTGTGCTTGAACTTGTTGATAGATAACTTTATTGTCTATAACTTTTATCTCGAATATTTTTACTTTGTTTTAAAAAAATATATTGCGTAAAAACTTATTTCTTCAAAATTATTTTAGTTATAAGAAAATATGTAGAAGCCAATCTATAATATATAAACCTTGTGTCTTAATTTGACTGGTTTTCTGGCACCTGGAGTATTTAACCAAATACATTTTTGTTACAATTGTATTCTCTTCTTTTACACCTATTCGAACAAATCAAATATGTATATACGAAATCATATTAATTCCTTATTTCAGCATAGCCGCAAGTCCGAAGCAAGTCCACAAACTAGCCAACGTTCAATTGTTATCCCCAATTACCAAGCCGGATAAAGTGCTAGGGGTTGCGCTCAATTTTAAAGAAGCCTGCGACAAAACCAACACGCCGTATCCAGTGGAGCCTATTACGTTCAGCAAGTTTGCCTCTACCATCGTCGGGCCTTATGATCCTATCAAAAAGCCATCAGCGAGTGAGGTAGGTGTATGTTTAGATGTGCGATATATTTTTTAGATTTATGTAAGCACTGTGTCTGGATTTTTTTCACGAGTGACTTTAATAATTTTCGTTTCTTACGTGATCAGCTGAGGTCGGTTAAAATGAATTTAGGTAGACTCAATGGGGGTTTATAATAAAATACTGATCTAGCAGAAAATACAAAGTTTTATTAGAAACAGTATGTTTTCGAATTCTTGCAGCGAATTTGAGAAATCATTTTTAGAAACAATAATAATAATTTCTATTTCTATTTAGTAATAATATTTGATAGATGTAGACATGATAACACAATCTTAATTAAGCATTTTCACAAATTATGTTATTTTTAACCTTTTATCCATAGAAAATGGGGATGTTACTGCAATTGGTTAAACAATCGGTAAAGGTATTTACACAGAACTTCCCTCTTTATTTGTGCATGGCGGTCACTCTAAAAAATTAATAATTACGAAATGACATTGAAAATAATAATCGGAATATAGTTATCACTATTATTACAAAGAAAACCTGATAAGTTTTGGTCAAAAAAATATACAGAGTGCTCATCCAACAACAAAAGTTCAATACTAAATAACAGGTGCCAAATATGGAAGACTTGCGCAAATACCTTTACAAGTATAATAGGTGCATATGCCAAATATTATTGCCATCTGTCACATCTTTAATTCCACATTCACGTAGTGGAGTGGAAGTATAGTGGTGGTTAAAAAATTTAATTTTTTTTTGAAATTTTTCAAAAAAGGTGAAAAAAATATTCAAAATGTTTTTTCTGAAATAAATTTAGAATGTCATGAAACGTGAAAATTTTAAATTTGAGCAAAAAAAAAATTTTCCATCTATTCTAGTGGTAAAATATTTTTCCAAAATGGTAAAGAAATGTTGCAAATTTTTTTCCGAAATAGATTTGGAGTGTCATGAAACGTGGGAATTTTAAATATGAGCAAAAAAAAATTTCATCTATTCTATAATAGTGATAAATAGATTAAAAATTTTTTCAAAAACATTTTTAAATTCGTTCTTGTTGAAATAGGTTTAGAATGTCATGGAAACGTGGAAATTTTAAATTTGAACAAAGAAAAAATATTTTATATCTATTTTAGTGGTAACATTTTTTCAAAAATGGTAAAAAAAATTTCTAATCTTTTTTTCAAAATAGGTTTAGAACACTATGAAACGTGGAAATTTTAAATTTGAACAAAGAACAAACATTTTTCCATCTATTTTAGTAGTAAAAATTTTTTCAAAAATGTTGGGTAAGAAAAATCTTTTTTTTTTTAATAGGTTTAGAATGCCATGAAATGGAATGGAAATTTGAGCAAAGAAAAACATTTCCTTCATTTATTTTAGTGGTAAAATTTTTTTTAAAAATGTTGGTGAAAAAAATGTTTAATTAATTTTTTTTAATAGGTTTAGAGTATAATGAAACGTAGAAATTTTAAATTTGAGCAAAATAATTTGTTTTCATTATTTATTCCCTTTAGACCTTGTATATTTTCCAGTGAAAGTCCAACCATTTCTTCGCTGACAGTAGCGTCAACTATATACCAAATTTTACTGCTCTCCGTCAAGTAGGTTTTTAGTTAATACACCAACAGACAGACAGACAAACAGACAGACAGACACAGACAGGCACAGACAGACAGACAGACATACTGACGGAATTGAGAAACCTATATTTTCGTAATCTACGTGATCTGAAACGTCAAAATCCGAAAAAAATTCGGAAGGTGATTTTTTATCGAATACAATACTTCCTTCGGTATGCGAGGGAAGTAAAAACTGAGATTAGACTAGATCTTAGAAATTAAGGGTTCTAAATTAATATTTTTTTTCTGTTCAACAAAAGATCATACGGATCTTTTACCGTGGTCAAAACGTTACATTTTGTTCATCGAATAGTTTTTTTCGTGCCAATAAAAAAATCTTCATTTTTTTATATCTTGCCTTTTTTGTCCGATGCACGGTTTTCGCTAAAAAGTAAAAAAACATCAAAAAATGAAAATTTTCTCTAAAAATCATGTTTTTAACAATGAAGCCTGTGTTTTATACAGGGTAGTTTCATGTCATTAAAAAAAACTGGTGGTAGGGAACGACAAGACAAACAAAAAAACCTTATATAACATGGGGTCTAAAGCTCATAGTTTTGGAGAAAAGAAGTAAACAAAAATTTCGCAAATTTTCAATGGAACCTTTTGAGAACTGCTGGAATATTGAGGTAGGTTTAGATCGCCGCGCGTGTCTTTGCCTATGATACTCAATATTTGTGTAGATAGCTATAAAATGTCGGCCATCTTTAGCGGTGCGGTAAATAAGATGAAAGACGTCGACGTTTCCTGAGTGTTTAATAGATCTGATCTGAAGAAAACTATACTCTGAGTCTCCCTTGTGCAATATTTTAGTTTCTGTGGGTGTTTCGTTACGTACACACGTCCAACCGTTCGTTGTTTTTGTTATTTTTGAATTTTGGGTCGCTGTGTATTTATAGTGAAGATTTATTTTATTGACTTTACCGTTCAAGTCGTTAAATTCTTGATTACGTACAGACACAACTTACTTGTTCGTTCTCTTTGTATTCCGTTTTGGATTTTGGACCAAGTTTTTCTTTTATTTTTCTTTATTGACAACGTTAGTTGATAGTTCATTGTTTAGTGTTGAACGGAGTACGTATGTCCTTAATTCTACGTACCGAACTGTGTATTGATGCAGATTCCGAATAATTTACTTAGGTAAGCTTTTAACCCAGGGCTCATTTATGTTACAAACGTTAATAAATCACATATAAATATTCTAAATTATAAACATTAATCTAATATTTTGTTTTGTTTTTGTTGAAAGGTGTGAATTTTACAATAATACAAAAAATATAAAGAAAAAAAAGTTGCTGTTTAATTTCGGAACTGTCGTTATTTCAAATTTCGTCGGAAATGTATTATTTTCGACGTATATGATACTGATTTTGATGAATCTGATATTTTATGAAACTAAATTTATTTAATTTAATTTTTATTTTGTATCTTTTGACATTGAAAAATATTTTTCATCTTATAAAATATGTATATGCGGATGATTCAACAATTTATAGCGAAAAAAATAAGTAGTAGGAAAATATCGTCAATTCAAAACAATAAAACAAATATATTCCTTTGTTATCGTTTCGTTCAGTAAGCGTAAACTTTCTCAGGCGTAAAAATGTAGAAGATGGCATATTTAATGGTTATTAATTACTCAAATACACATGTCGCAACCTCTGGGGAGCCTCAGGGTTCAAACTCGGGTCCACTCTTATTTTCGGTATTTATTAGTGACTTATCTTTACGGATGAAATTACTTAGAGAAATTACTACCATTGAGGATTGTGCAAGATTACAAGAACAAAAAAATGTAATTGAGAAATGGTGCCTAGTGAACAAATGATTAATGAATGTATCAAAATGTAAAGTTACGACTTGTTCACGAAAGGTAAATCAGATTGAATATTCATACAGTTTTAACGACATATCTTTAATTCATTGTGAGTGTATTGAAGATTTGGGTACACTGTTCGACTACAGATTGAAATTCACAGGACACGTTAATTCAACTACTAAGAGTGGGTTGTATCGACTCAGTTTAACCAAAATCGGCTTGATCTCAGATCAGAATCCAACGTGACCATTGTTGTAACAATCGTAGTCATGGATATTGATCTTCGATCATGGTGATTTTAGTTTAAACTTAGTCGATACAACACGCCCTAAATCTGTGTTAAAAACACTCGGTTTTGTTATAAGAAATTCAATAAATTTTACTAATACAGAAGCAAAAACAATATATTTGTGTTTTGTGCGTTCGAAATTGGAGTAAGGTTCAGCAAAATGGAATCCAATTTATGAGAAATATTCCCAATCATTACAATCTGTTCAACAGAAATTTCTTTAACATTTATCTTTTAAAATAGATGACCAATACCCCGAACAGGGATATTCAAATTATTTAATGATAACAAAATTTGACTTGGATTATTTAGAAAACAGAAGAATTATCTCAAATTTAATATTTATTTACAACATGATCAATAATACAATAGACTCTCCAGAACTACTACCTCAAATTCATGTTAGAATTCAACGTTTAGGCTCGTGTCAAACATTTACTTTTGCACTACCATCTAAAAGAACAAACACCCCTGACAAATTATCCGTTTATTCCATGATTTAAATATATTACTCTATTGGTGACCATTGTGACATGTTTAGTCTTTCTTTAAATAATTACTCCAAGACCATAAAACTTTTCGAAATAGATTGTAACCTACATTTAAGTACACAACCGTAATATTAAGCTACTCGAAACCACATAATTATTTTATGTTTATATTTTATACTTTCTGTATTTTAGGTATATTGTATACTTTGCATTTATGTAATTTATTTCTATTTTGTAAAATTGTCCTGTAACTGGAGGATTCTGTTGCGCAATAAATTCTTTATTATTGTTAATTAATTATAGCAATTCGCATCATCAACTTTCATCTTTTTACATTATGACGAAAATGTACCTAACCATTTAATTTTTTTTTATAGGCAGTCGACTGGGAAGTGGAACTAGTGGTGGTCATAGGCAAGAAGGCACAAAACGTGAAAGCCGAAAATGCATTGGACTACGTCTTTGGTTACACTGCAACACAGGACCTTACTGCAAAAGACTGGATTAGTAGAAACGGAGGCCAGTTCGTACTGTGTAAGAACATGGACAATTTCTGCCCGCTTGGACCTTGCGTTGTTACGAAGGATGAGCTGGGCGATCCGCACAAAATTCAAGTGAAAACTTGGGTGAATGGCGTTTTGAAGCAAGATGGCAACACGGAGGAATTGGTTCATAGGGTCGATAAAATTATCGAGTACTTATCTAGGTAAGATTTTTCATTATTAATATTTCGAGTGCCTAGGTGATTTGTTTTGCAATACAAGCTGGGCATCGTTACTTAGTCTGCACAGTAAATTTAAGTTACTTATGTTAGCTGCATTGATTAGCACAAAAAATAACGAAGTGATAGTCGGCTTGGGTCTTCATAGCAAAAAATGTTCCCAGTTTTAGGTACGTTCTTTTGTACTTTTATCAATTTAGACCATAGTTTTCTTCTTTTTTTAGAGAAGATAAAGGAGTATCTTATTTGGGGTACTAACGTTATTATATAAACAATTTGGCATAAAACACTCCTTAAACATTAGCTTTTAGTTGATGAACACAATCCTAACCTAACATTCTGGCATTTAATATAAAATAACAAGTGACAAAACGGGCAAGACCTTCGAGTCAATATAGTAACTTAGTAAAATAAAATTGAAATAGTAGCGGTGACGTAATCGAAATCGGCGTTTCAAGGGCGCGCTAATTGTCACATTTTAAATTTTTTCCTCTGTGAATTAAAACTGCAAACATTTTTAAAAAATCGCTAAAAAAGTACTTACACAGAACTTCCCTCTTTATTTATACAGGGCGGTCACCCCAAAAAATTATTAATTAAGAAACGACATAACTCGATCTATCTCTGAGGACATTGATCAACGCTTGCAAATGGACGTAATATACACAGATTTTTCTAAGGAATTTCACGCCGTTGACCACGCTATATTACTTTAAAAAAATGTCCTCCTGCGGTTTCTTCCAATCCTTGCTTGTATTTTTTCAATCCTATCTCTTAGGTAGAAAACAATATGTCGCTTATAGTGGGTTTCGGTCTGTCTTGTACGTGGCAACATCAGGTGTTCCGCAAGGATCAATTCTGGGACCGTCACTTTTTAATATATTTATAAATGATATTGTGGAAGTTACCCAAACCGACTGTTTGCTCTATGCGGATGATCTCAAACTTTTTAGGGCTATTAGTTCCATAGCGGACTGCAATCTATTACAAAAAAGCCTCTCCAACGTATCTAATTGGTGTGTTCGAAATAAGTTAAACTTAAATATGTCCAAATGCAACGTTATGTCCTACACAACAAAACTCATGCCCACCACGTTTAATTATAGCGTAGACAATGTGACCGTGACTT
The DNA here is from genome assembly GCA_963583905.1 of Stenurella melanura. Lineage (NCBI taxonomy): Eukaryota > Metazoa > Arthropoda > Insecta > Coleoptera > Cerambycidae > Stenurella > Stenurella melanura. The sequence goes on along the minus strand of OY757316.1, from coordinate 122,759,336 downwards.
TCAAGGACCTTGGAGTAATTTTTGATAAAGAAATTTCCTTTGTACCACACATAAATAACACAAGTTCAGAATCTTTTAAGATTTTGGGATTTCTATTCAGATCAAGCAGAGAGTTTACCAATATTGATACTCTAAAATTACTTTACTTTGCTTTTGTCCGGTCCAAACTTGAATACGCGTCACTCATCTGGAACCCTCATTACGTAACTCACGTTAATAGCCTAGAAAGAGTACAAAGGCGAGTTGTGGTTCAAGTGTGATGGAGTATACCCATCAATTAGTTTTCCACATCTAGAACTCTTGAGTAGATTCTCTATGGACACTCTTGAGAACAGGCGGGTTTGCTACTCTTAAATATTTTTACATAATCTAATACATAACAAGATCGATTGCCCAGAAATTTTAAATAAATTACAATTTTATGTCCCATTAAATACTTGAATAATGCAAACTTTTTATCTTCCCACTCCGCGCTTTAATAGACTTAAATTTTCTCCTCTATTCTCAATGTCATAATTACAACAAACATTGTGATAAATTTGATATTTTCAGCTGCACTGTTAATTCCATAAAATATTTTTATAGCCATCGATTCTTTGTTTTTCTTTGGATTCTGTTTTTATATAGTTTTATTATTATGCTTATCTTATAATGTGTATTTTTATATTTCTTGTCTTTGATATTTATTTTTCTTTAGTTATGCTATTATGTTACTTTTAGGAGTACTTTATATTTCTTTAATGTATATTGTATATACTTAATATTTTGTTTTTATGTATCCGTCCTGCTCTGTAAATGGATTATACCTGTTGAGCAGTGTATGCTAAATAAATAAATAAATATGAGAATAATATTCGGAATGTAAGTTATCACTATCACTACAAAGTAAACCTAATAACTTTTAGTCAAAAAAATATACAGAGTGGCCATCCGACAGCAAAAAGTAAATATTACATTAAAAGGTGCCGAATATGGAAGGTTTACGTAAATACTTTTACAAATTTCAACCATAGTTGCATTGTTTCTTAGCATATTTTTCAATAAAACTATAATACGTGTGTTAACTATATGCCAAATATTATTGCTATTCGTCACATTTTTATTTCTACATCCACGTAGTGGAGGCAAAAAACCATTAAACTTTTATTCGCATGATTGTAATAGTTCTGTTAACTCCTCTGTCAGGGATTCTTTCAGTAACCTTGCTCACCAACCTAATAAAAGTATTGAAACTTAGGAATACTCTTTACAATGTTGTTATTAAATTCGACGACGACGATAATGACAACGACAACGAAGAAGAAGAAGAAGAATAGGAGGAAAAAGAAGAAGAAGAAGAAGAACAGTAGAAAAAAGAAGAAGACGGTGATGATGATGAAGAAGCAGAAGAAGAAGAAGAAGAGGGGGGAGAAGAAGGACAAGGAGAAGGAGGAGGAGGAGGAGAAGAAGAGAAACTATAACAGAGAAGAATTAAGCCAGGAAAGAAGATTAAGAACAAAGCGAACAAAAAGGGAGTGAAAAATGAAATTAAAAATTGTTCTTAAATGTGCCTATATCACTAAGAACAATTAATTACAAGGGGGTAATCCCAAAAAAAATTCAAAATTTTTTTTGTTGCTGAAATAGGCTTAGAATGTCATGAAACTTGGAGATTTCAATATTGAGCGAAAACTTTTTTTTCATTATCTATTCTCTTTAGACGGTCCACCCTGTACATTTTCCAGTGAAAGTGTATCCCTATCGGCGGCAGTAGCGTCAACTACATACCAAATTGACTGCTCTCCGTCATGTAGTTTCTTTAGTTACAGTGCCAATTGATATACAACACACCGACTGACAAACAGACAGACTACATAGTCTGAAATGAGGAACTCCAAAGAAATTTCGGAGGGTGATTTTTTGACGGATACAATGAAAAAAACGGTAATGTTATTTCAATGAATACTTGCCAATAATATAAAAAAAATTCCATCGTCTTGGAATAGCGACATATTCTAAATTTGATCTTCTATCATCTATTCTCAATTGAAAGAAATAAGAGTAATCACTACTGAGAATATATTTATAAAAATCGCCGAATTTAACAATGCGTTCCATTGCACGTTCCTGTTGAATCTAAATTATAATGAAAACTGTTTATAGCTTATATTATTAACAATAGATGCCCTTAGCTTTAGTTTCCAAATTTATTTATTTCTTAAAGTTACTATTTCGTCATTTGCGAACAATTTGAAATCAAATTTTTATAAATCGTAAAATAAACGAAAATTACAAAAAATGTAGAGTCCACTCATTTTATGTCCAGAACATGTGAACATCTTTAACTACTATGATATCGAAATGTGACATATAAAGATCCCAAAACCAACGAGACCTCTTACATTAACGAGTATGTTTCAAGATATAGATAATTTAATAGAGTGGATTCTAAAAGGGGAAAACATTGCATTTGTTTTTCAATGTATAAAACAAATGTTATGATTATGGCTCTTGCATGTCTTCTAACCTCAAAAAACATTGTAAGAATACCCAAGAAAATGTAAGTGTAGCGAAAAATCTGAAAAGGGTACGTAGGATGGTGAGAGAAATCGAATGGCGCAAAGCAGACATCCATGCGGTCCTTCGTTTCCAAGATAGAGCAGCTCAAAGTCATCGGAAGAAAAGAATCTGTGTTTTTCCGCACTTCTAGAGGCTCTATCTTGGAAACCAAAAAAGCTAGACTTCTAGTTTGCGCCATTGGATTTCTTCCGCCATCCCACATACCCCTGAATTTTTTCAGATTTTTAGCTGCTCTTACAGTTTCTTGGGCATTCTTACAGTGCTTTTTGAGGTTAGGAAAAAATGCAGGAGCCAGTCGGGCAAAACGGACATTCAGGAGTACGTAGGATGACGAGAGAAATTAAATGGCGCAAGCCAGACATCCCTGCGGTTCTTCGTGTCGAAGATAGAGCAGCTCAAAGTCACAGAAGGAAAAAATCTGTTTTTCTGCGCAATTCTCGAGGCTCTATCTCGGAAACCAAAAAAGCTATAGACTTCTAGTTTACGCTATTCGATTTCTCTCACCATCCTACGAACCCCTGAACTTTTTCAGATTTTTGGCTACACTTACATTTTCCCGGACATTCTTACAGTGTTTTTTGAGGTTAGGGAAAATGCAAGAGCCAGTCGGGCAAAACGGACATGTCGGACATTCAGAGGTACGTAGGATGGCGAGAGAAATCGAATGAAGCAACCTGCGGTCCTTCGTTTCCAAGATAGAGCAGCTTAAAGTCATCGGAAGAAAAAATCTGTTTTTCCGCACTTCTCGAGGCTTTATCTTGGAAACCAAAAAAGCTATAGACTTTTAGTTCGCGTCATTCGATTTCCTTCGCCATCCTACGTACCCTTGAATTTTTTTCAGATTTTTAGTTACATTTACATTTTCTCGGATAATCTTACAGTGTTTTTTGAGGTTAGGAAAAATGCAAGAGCCAATCGGGCAAACCGGACATCGCATTCGCGTTCAGCAGATCAAAATCAGTGGGAATACATAGGTCTGCCTTCTTGTACTCGACGTTTTGTGTGCTTGTGCATCAAAGCTTTTGTGTCGATACGTAAAGAAAAAGTCGTTCGTTCGTTGACTCTTGCAGCCATACGTCGGATTTTTATACTCGATATCGATGTATGTACGAAATTTTAACATTGGAAATGTTTATGTTCGTATATGGGGGTCGAGTTGCCAGTCTTCATTCAAGGTCAAAAGACAGCGGTGTCGCGGTCGAGTGAGAGTGTCGTATATGCAACGGCTGATATATGCAAATGTAATATGTAGTATTAGTATTTATCGTAGTTTAGTATTTTACAGTTGTACCCAATTTTTTTTTTTATTGAAGTCACGCCGTTTGTTTTTTGTTCTACTCGCAGTGGCTTTGATAACTTTATAAAATTAGACACAAAATTTGTAATTATCCATATATGTGCAAAGAATCGTTTCTAACCGCTTCCATCTTTTGTCAAAAGTTTAGTCGGTGGCCGATTTTGACATACTGTTCTTTGCATGTCTATGAGAGTTTAGACAAAGCTGTACTGTGATAGAATTTGAGATCGCATCGATTTCCAAGCCAAAAGTACATTATACTATATAATTATTATAAATTTTAGCTTATCAATTTCCTAACGTTAAGTTACTAAGCTAACAGTTGTTTTTATCGAGAATAATAAGTAATATCTGGACTAGTTAATATACGACTCATACGTTTCTACAGAAATTGGGGGAGGCTACGTTTAATTATCTTCGGTTATTAGTTCCCCACTAATGTTCGTGTAATAATTTTAGTCATTAACTTATATGAACATTACGAACTTGTGTTATTAACTTTTGGTCATTTGGGAGGTTTCAGATATAGAGTAAAGTTGTTACCTCCGCTTCGCTGTAAATTCATAACACACTCTTCTGACGTATATACGAAGGCACATTTGGAGTGTGGTAAAACCTAACTTGAGAACGGTGATGTTAATTCGTGTATAACTTTCTGTATGTTACGCACTATTGCTTTTATAAAGGGTGTACCATAAGTAATGATACACGGAGCAACCGCAGATCCCTTACATAAATATAATGGGATTTCGTCAAAAGTTAATAGTATCCGAGACAACGATTTAAAAAAAAATTACGTAACTTTTAAAATAATTTAAATATTTTAATATCATTTGGTAATCGGATATTTTGAGGCGAGAAATTAAAATCTATTCATAGTTTTGCTGTTACTTGTAGAGGGTGCCACTTAAGACATCTTACATGTCTTTAAAACGCAATAATTTTTTTTTGCATTTTTGTGTCTTCCTCTTCAATGAAAATACCTCGGTTTCTATCTTTTTGCCGTGAGAGATATACCTTGTAATATCGCTACAAGTACCTAACCGTTTATATTTCAAAAATTCAATGCGACTAATTTAAAACATGATTTAGGAATGTACAGTTTCTCAAAGTTGGTTTTAAATAAAACAAAAACAATAAAATACGCTTTTAAAGAGTGTAGCAGAATAAGCATGGTAAAATGACTCCAGAAGCGTATCGACCTAATTCGGCGTCAGTAGACTGACAATAGGAGAAGAAATGTTTTTCTCGAGTTGTAGAACTCTGTTTTCATTTTTTATCTTTGCAAGTTGTGCGTTAATTATTGTAAAAATATTGACGATGTACATATGATTTAAATGCATCTTAAAAAAAGTCAGCTGATTTGGCTGCCTCCTTCGAATGAAATAAAATTAAAAAATTAAAATCTTTATTTTCTCATGAAAATAATGATTCGCGTACACAAAAATTTTACCAAGAATACATTGTTATGAGTAGTTTATTGCAGATTTTTTTCATTTGAAACTCTATGTATCCATATGTCTTACGTTCAATTCGTTCTACGACTGCCACTGCGGAAGAGTATAACATCTTCAAAAAGTTAGTTAAGTAATCGCAATATAATCATCACTACCCTATTATCAAGGAAATTCTTAAAAACAGTCACTTTGAATACGAACGACATATTATATTATTTACGTTGATACAGAATATATGTAGAAATAAAAAGAAATTTAAACAGATGTATAACGTTTCAATAATTTTTCCCCAGAATCCATATGATTCTCAAAGTAACTAATTAGATTATTGTGTTATTTTACACCTAAAATGAAGGGACATTTAAATTAAACACTCCTGCAGAACTTATAACTCAGTTCTTCCAAAAAACCGCTGTCTAAGGAATCACTACTTCCACATCCAGATTTTTCATCCAAGTCACTTTAAAGAAAACATCTTGACTAGAGTTGCACTCTAGTATGTGGAATTTATTGGTCAAAGAACTTTAACAATATTTGGGTTAGGTGTCATAGAAAAGTTTGAGGCGTTGGTTTCTACCATATACGTTAAAAATAAAGTTTGTAGTTTATCCTACTTATCTTCTCCTATACACAACCTACCACCTCCCCTCACAATCTACCACCTCCCACCCCTTCAATGGAGTCATCTCAATCAGATGTCACTACAATACATACGTGTACTAACTTTCAAGTGAATATCTCAATTTTATGTTATCAATCGCATTAATAATGGAGCGGAGGTGGTGGGGTTTGAAAAATATTAAAAAGAAATCTGGGGCCTCGGTTTCTAGTATATACACCAAATCCCAAATTTCTGTGCTCTTACCAGCTTGATTTACTTACTTTCCCCTATTCACTCCTATTTAATCCCAACCCTTCAACGGAATCATCTCAAAATATAATCTAGTTCCAGATGTCGTTATAATACATACATCTAGCCAATTTCAAGTAAATATCTCAATTTTAATTTATCAACCCCTTTAATAATGGAGTAAGGGTGGTGGGGGTTGAAAAATATTATTAAAAAATCTGAGGCCTTTGGCTTCTAGGACACACATCGAATTTCAAGTTTCTGTACTCTTACCAGCTTGTTATACTTATTTTCTCCTATTTACCCCTACTTAACCCCCAACCCTTCAACGGAATCATCTCAAAACATAATCTAGTTCCAGATGTCGTTATAATATATACGTGTACCAAATTTCAAGTGAATATCTCAATTTTATTTTATCAACCCCTTTAATAATGGAGTGGGGTGGTGCTGGTGGGGGGATGAAAAATATTATAAACAATTTTGAAGCCTTGGCTTGTAGTACATACATCAAATTTCTAGTTTCTGTAGCTTGCTTCATATATTTTCCCTTATTTACCCCCCAACCCTTGACCCAATATCTTCAAAAAACAATCCAGATCTCGTTATGATATATACGTGTACAAAATTTCAAGTGAATATCTTAAACCGTTCCAGAGAAAACGTGCGGACAAGAAAAGTTACAGACAGACAGACAGAAAAATTTTTTTCGCTCAAATTTAAAATCTCGACGTTTCATGACTTTCTAAACCCATTTCACAAAAAAATTTTTTTTTTACGATTACTATACTTCCAATCCACTACGTGGATGTGGAAGTAATTACATTACATGTGAATATTAAATTGTAGAAAACTGAGTATATTTTTCTTGTTTTCATTCAAAAAATTGTTTGTCGTAGTCAAATAGGACATTTGCAAAACGACCAGAAGTCAAAAATTAATTATATGGAACATACAGTATTGACATGCTAGTATAATGAAAATATTTGAATAATGGTATAGAGTAACACTAATAATATTTCATGATCATGATGTATTTCAGAATGTTAGAACTTACCAATAAAATTCTGATGCTACTCCTAAACTCCTTATAACAACTGTGAAGGTGTCGATACACGTAGACGCTAAAATGTCGAAAGTTGTGTCTAGATTGCTCTTAGATTACTCTGCTGTACAACAGTAGGGTAATCTAGACACAACTCTCGACACTCCGTCTATCCTTAGCCTGATGTATTTATATACACTTTAACGAAATCAAGAAAGTTCAAGCAATGGTGGACACTGGTATGATACACAACTATACAACTATAGGTTCAACTAATAAATTATTCTATATTAATTTTTTCCTTCTAAATCTCTAACATTACGAAAAGTAATAACTAAATGATTGGTTGTTAAAACCCAATCAGAATTATAGCACTGGAAAGAAATACATACCCCTCTTTATTTCACTATGTTTTTTGTAGCTAGTATAATTAGAATCCTAAAAAATTGACATTACCGTATATTAAAGTGACATCTTCATGTGGTAAAATACCACTCTATTAAATGATTTCGAATTTCGTAAAAAAGGATATTATCAGTCAAAATGCGGAAAACTGTATTTATTAGGGTACATGGGTTACCAGTGGCGACAGGGAGCTAAAATTTGAGGAAAACATTTATTTTCCTATTGTCGATCTACTGATGCCAAATTAGGTCGAAACGCTTCTGGGGCCATTTTACCATGCTACCTACACCCTTTGATTTTTCGAAAACTTGCCGCCCGTCATCATTTTGCATGTTTTTTTAGAAAATATCCAACAAAACTAATTTTGAAATACCAAGGCATAATCTTTTTTCAAACGTAATAATTGACATATATATTTGTTCACGTGAAGCGACAAGGACACTTCCACTCACAAATTTTTGATATAAACAAGAGGGGTTTCAAATAATTTGATATATTCGTAATTTATATAGTTAGAGAATCGGCACTAAGATCACTGGGGGTAACGACTTCTAACCTAGCACCCTTCATAATTTAATTAATTTCCACATTAATTGTTTATGTTACCAGACCCGATTAATTTATTTATAAGTGACAATTAACGCAAGGCGTTAAGTTCATTAAAGCATTTGAACCCTCATTTTCGGAGCGCGTTGCTCAGCGAACTAAGAAACGAAAATAAAGCTTCCTACCACAAATTTATTAAGATAATTATAAAATGGTACATCCTCCGATAGGAATCTGTATACCTACAGGGTCTATAATATCAACACTCAACGCGTGTTCCTCCAAATACGTTAGCTTCATCGTTAGACGATTAAAAGTGTTTTAATGTGTAATCATCGCCTGATGATGCCAACGCGGTTGGCGAAACGAGCGTCGAGTGTTGGTACTCGACTATTGTGTTCAAGAATTTTGGTATCGGTGGATAATTAAGAGTTCTTGTTGGAAAACTTATAGTCCATTATCTATGAGTTTTATCAAAAAATTAAGTCATTAAATAAATTTTATGCACACGAATAGTATTTTATTTACAGAATGGATAAAGAAAATTGGCAAGGTAGGGTTTAGGGAAGTATAGAAATAGAGGTTTTATGTAAAGGGCAAAATTAAGTATACAGTGTGTTCCACTTTTCACGGTAACATCTACGTAGCTCAGTTATTAATAAATCGATTTATTTTAAACTTGGTTAAGTTTATACACCTCTTGAAGGTAACTAAAAGCTCATATATCTATTTAATTTATTCCACGGACTAAGGGGGTGAAAATGGGATAAATTTTCAGGTAAATTGTATTAGGGTTTTTTTTTAAGATTACCACCATCTCATAGGCATCCTTTAAAATCACTTTGTGCCAAATTTTGTTAGAATATCTCTAGTAGTTTTAGAGGTAACAACAGGTACATATGACGTTTTGTCAAGAATTAATGGCCTTTAACTCGGAACGAGGTGAATTTAGAAACAAAGTTATTTCATATTTTTTACAAATTTGAAGTAATAATCAAAAATATCTTCGCACTCGCCGAAAACGCTAAGAAAATTCTGCCCATTTATACGGGCCCTATACAGTTTACTTGTTACTACATTTTGAAAAAAAAATGTATACGTTTAGCATTTTTCCGGTGGACCATCGAAACTCGAAAAAAACGTCGGATCGATGTGAAAGTCATATCTATCGATTCGAGAGCGAATTTAGAAAATTCCGTCCGTCGGTCAGTCGGTCTGTCGGTCTGTCTGTCTGTCTGTCTGTCTGTCTGTCTGTCTGTCTGTCTGTCTCTCTGTCACGCCCAGCCCCCCTAATCCGTTTTCGGATTGCAATGAAACTTGGGTGGTTAATAGGAGGTCTTTAGAAAACCTTAACGCCGGAAGCTCGGCTCCGTTCGGAAACCGGAAGTACCCGATATAGACGTTTCGAGTTTTTCGGGAGAAATTGAATAACTCTATAACGGGTAGTCGGATCGAGACGTTTCAAAAAAGAAATGGTGCCGCTGGCAATGCTCTACAAATAAGTATATCAGAGGCTATGTCGAAAAACAAAAGAAAATTGATTTTTTTTGCAAAAAACTGGTTTTCTCGAAATCGGGCTAGGAAGCACGATAACTGTCCAGAATATTGATCGATTTGGATGAGACTTGGTGGGATCAAAGGTACTCGGCCACAAATCAAGCCTATTGCCGGCGGCCCGAATTCGTTGACCGCGAGTATGTTTTCCAGGGCCGAGTATAATTTTTCAAAGAAATTAATAACTCCCGAACCGAAGGTCCGATTTTGATTTTTAAAAATGCCAATTGTAGAGCTCGATTAGGTCTATTAGTTGACGTTTGTGAGAAATTTGAGAAAACAAAAGCGAATCTACAAATCCTGGAAAACTTGATTTTTTTTATAAATTCTACAAATTCCGAACAGTTTCCTAATAAAAATCGAAAATTAACTATTTTGTCGATCGATCTCTATAACCAGTATAAGGCACGGACCTTTTTGGACAAAAAATCCGAAATAGAGTTTTTTCGAAAAATTTTAAATAAACGAGTTATTTACAAAAATGCATTCCACAGAATTATTTTAAAAAATATTACAAATTGCTACATTCTCCGTGCGATATAGGTGCAAACAAATAATGTAATGTTATATTTAAAATATCATTCATTTCCTTATTTCCATTTAGTAAATAAAAATAGAACCGATGCCCTTTCCGGGTTCAAAATGTAGTTAGCTTTTACTTTAGTCAATGCAAAAAAAAAAGAAAAATAAAACATGTCAAAGCACTGACTCATCTTGCGACCCTCTGCTGAAAATGTAATGAATCATCCCAACAAATTGAACAAAAAGCATATCAAAATGTAGTTTTTTTCACTTGTTTTAAATCTAATCAAATTTTTGTCGAGTACGAAGATGTATTTTTTTTTGTAACAAAAAATGTGAAATAATTTTGTTTCTAAATTCACCTCGTTCCGATTAAAGGCCATTAATTCTTGAGAAAACGTCGTCATATGTACCTGTTTATGCCTCTAAAACTACTAGAGATATTTTAACAAAATTTGACACAACGGGGTTTCAAAGGATGCCCTATGAGATGGTGGTAATCTTTGAAAAAAAAATCCCTAATACAATTTACCTCAAAATTTACCCCATTTTCACCCCCTTAGTCCGCACGTCTGTGGAATAAATTAAAAGGTATATGCGCTTTTAGTTACCTTCAAGAGGTATATAACTTAACCAAGTTTAAAATAAATCGATTTCAGCTGTTGCTTTCCCTCGTCTTACAATTTCGAGTTTCTCTAATTTTATTTAGATTGTTAATTAAATAATTCTGTTTAAAAATTAAGTGAAATGCTGTAGATAAGCTATGGGCATTCTAGCTCAAAATCCCATTATTTCTTATGGAAGTTCATTCTAGTCATTTTTTGACCGAATCACCTCCCACAACTTTTAGACCCCGGCCTCGGAAGATCCTATTGGTCGAGGGGCGTAGCAGTAAGAAGATCCTATTGATCGAGGGGTTCCGTACATATTCGTCTATAGGCTGAGATGTCTAGGCTCTTTCTATTGGTTAAGGGGTTGTTCCCATATTCGTATATTGACTTAATGGTGGATGGCGTATTGATTGCAATGGCGGCTTAGCGTATCAGAATGCAGCATACTGATTTGCTAGACCACCATGCTGCAATCTGATACGCTAAGCCGCCATGTTACAATCCGATTCGCTATCCTCCATTAAGTCTAGACTTTTCAACCAACAGACGAATATGGGAACAATTCTAGAACCGATATAAAGAGTCTAGACCTTTCAACCAATAGACGAATGTGTACGAAACTCTTCGACCAATCTTCTTATTGTTACGCCCCCCGACCAATAGGACCTTCCCGAGGGCGGGGCCTAAAGTGGTGGGGGTGAACTCTGTCAAAAATAACTAGAATGAACCTCCATAAGAAATGACACGTGATTTTAAGCTAGAATGCTTATAGCTTATCTGTTAAGGGCATTTCGTACATAGTCAAGAATGTCAGTTAATTATTTAGATTTTTGACGAATTTACCTTGGAACATGTACTATTAGCAAAACAGTTATAGGTAATAATTGATTATTGTTTTAGTGCAATGACTTTACTGCCAGGTGATGTTATATGTACTGGAACCCCTTCTGGAGTGGGCGCAAACCAGAATCCTCCGCAATACTTGCAAAAAGGAGATCTGCTGGAAAGCGAAGTAGAAAAAATTGGTAGGATGGCGAATCGCATTATTTAAAAGTGAATAACTAAAGAAAAGCGCAAAATTAGTAAAAATATTCCAATGCCAGCTGTAACTGTCTAATTTGCGAATAAATATTATTAAGTATATAGTTGACTTTGTATATTTAATGCACGTAAAAAACCTGAAAGATTTGCCGCTTACTTATAGATGGGAGAGCGGGGCATGCTGTATTTTTGTAGAAAATGTTAAATCATAAATTCCCTCCTGTCGAAATTATTTTAGGATGTAATGGTTCACAGCAGGTATGTAAACCCTACCCACGACAGAGTCGAACTTAATATTGTCAGCCTATTATGGAACATCGACAATGATCTACAAACATATAAGATATTATTCCTATCTTGACATAAGCAAAACAGTAAATTTTTTGAATGTATTACTGTACCAAATAACTATTTATTTATCAAAGACAATACTTTTAAATTTCTACTGTTATTGTGCACAAAATTTTTAAGTACGGCTCTGTGGGATATCACTCATGCTAACGAGACAAAGATTTATGGTCGGTTTTACGCCTTTTTATGTGCATTAAATATTTGTAGTCAACTATAATTACCCATATCCTACAATTCTTTTCCGCTTACGACATACTCAACCCAATCAGAAAGAATTGTAGTAGGTGCTCACTTTCAAAAGAGGTCAATAAATATTTAAAACACTACCAGTTCACTTTTTTCCTCTCCTTTGTCGGTAATGGGATGCTTAAATTTTCCCAAACGGTACCAGGCACTCCAGTGGCGGCTCGTCAGGGGAGGCAGGCCCCTTGGAAGAATCACCATATCTTCAAAAGTAATATCTTAAGAAATTTCTGTTAGGTGTATCTCAATTTTCAATATTTTTTATTGTTTATTATTCATTAATTAATTTTCAGTTTATATATAACATTTTTGCATTTCCTTTCCACAAACATACCTATAACGTTACAGTCCGGATAGTCTTTGTATGCATATTACCCGGTCCGCCGGTCTTTTACTGAATGAACACTGCGGTTCGCTGGAGGCTAATACGAAATAGCTTCCAACTTTACCGCATTTACTTTAACATGAATGACCTTGAATTTCTTTGTGCTGTGTAAAATAGCAACACTTGGAATAGCCAAGTATGAGGCTAGCTTCTAGATCTCAGTTCTTTATAGCGCATGTGCACAGCTCATTCAAGAGTCAGGTGATTCACAAAGAAAACGAACTGACGACTGACAGTTGCGTTTAGCCGGTTATAAGAACAACTTGACGTATAAATACATAAAACATTTGATAGGCGGGCTAGAAATAAGTGCTCTAGGTGAAAATATTCCCAACAACATGTTTTGTTGTCCGGACGTGGTGGATTATTTGTTATTAAATGGATTTACTACTCTTATTTATGACGAAAAGGTAAGAATTAAAAGAAATGCCAGGCCTACACCAGCAATGCTTTCGTTAGTTTGTAGAAGTCGTAAACAAAACAGAGGGTTTTGTGATAACAATTATAAAAAAGTCGAGTGGCTAACGGCATCAACAGTTAGAAACAAATTATATTGTTGGAGATGTTTATTATTTACTAATGATCAATCCTCAATTTGGGGCAGGGCCGGGTTTAATAATTTGCAAAATTTGTCGCGAGGTTTAGAAAGGCACGAAAAATCCCAGGAGCACATTTCATCTTGCATTAAATTCGAAATGTTTGGTAAACAAAATATTGTAAATTTCTTGGATTCTGCACATAAGAGAGAAATAGAACATGTTAACGAAAAGGTCCGTGAGAATAGGGAAATATTAAAGAGGTTAATAGATGCCGCTATATAGTTATCTTCACAAGAAAATTCTTTCCGAGGACGTGACGAAATACGAGAATCGTGCAATAAAGGAAATTTCAAAGAGCTGGTAGATTTTTTAAAAACTTATGACCCAAAATGAGAGAACTTTTTGAATAACGCCACTATTTTTTGAGACAATTCCGGTAAGCTTCTGTAGAATGATCATTTTCAGCACTTAAACGCATAAAAACATTTTTACTAGAAACAAAATGAGTCAAGACCGCCTTTCAAATGTATCGCTTATTTCAATAGAAAAACGTTTTTTGTCAGAATTGAGGAAACACGATTCATTTTATGATGAAATAATCAACCATTTTGCTAGTTCCAAAAATCGCAGGTTACCACTCATTTATAAAAATATTCAGGCTTTAAAGCAGAGATTAATATAGGTAGTTGTTATTTTAGAAAAAATATTTATTTGTGTTATTTATTTTTTAGGAAATATTTTTTATAATTCTCCATAATATAGAGTTCCGCGGTTATATATTTTTTTATATAACTTCTTTCTCAAAACTATTTTAATTTCTATTAAAACTTATAATTTTACACGCCTGGCAGTGATAATGAATACAATTTTTTGTTTGTAGAAAAACACTTTAATTTTTTTACCAAAACTATTTTTATTTTTATTAAAAGTTATATAATTTAATTACAAGTGGGATAGTAGGACTCCTTTGGATACCGATACTCGAGTCGTAGGAACGAGAATTTCATGAGAATGATTTTTTCATCTCATCATATTTTCTATTTCCTTTTGATTCTATTCTTTTATTAGTTCTATTCTCTCAAGTCGTGAATCGGTATCCTGGCGAACAATCCACGGCAAAAAAATGTAACGCGCCGTTGTAATACCTCAGGGGTGGTGGGGAAATGTACAAATTGTAGTCATATTGCACATCAGTTGTCTTTCAGAATATCAAGCCTCCTCTGCAGACAATATCACGAGCCGCCACTGAGGCACTCCCTGGCTACGCGCCTGAGCATATTGCACCACGGCGTAATAGACTTTGTTAAAAGAAATGTCTTTCACTTACCCACGACGGCCAGGTGGGGGTATAGGGACACTATAAGATATCAGCCATCTCCTTGCCAGGCAAGAATAATATGGATAAGTCCACCATCCCCTGTATGAAACGTTTGGTGGACTTTCCACGAATTTCGGAGATCTCAAACCGGGACTGGAATCCGCGTCTTCATACCTGAAAAAATATAGTAATTATTGACAACAGTCTATAGTCTATAATTGCGTTAATTACACTCTGTTTGGAAAAAACAGAGAGTAATAAATGACTTAGAGAAAGATCAATCATTGGCTTTCTTCTGTTTCTTTTCACATTTATGGAAATTATTGATTGATTGATTGATTTACCAACGTGAGGTAGGCATTGCTGCCGATTCTGGACATCCAATTTTTTTAACTGGTTGACATTCAAAATGTTCCGAAAAATTTAAAATTCTCGCAAATGTCGGAAAAAATTCAGGAGTATGTACGAAGGGGAGATAAGCCGAATGGCGTAAACAGAAAATTTCTATCTGAAGTTTTGCAGCCAGGGCGTTCGGAAGTACGAAAAATATCAAATTTTTACCCTTCGTCGACTTTAAGGGGTCGCAACTCGGAACGCACGAAACTAGTGGAGATAGGAAGCTGCGGTTTGCGCCATTCGATTCCTTGTTCAGTTTTCTACAATAAAAGGTTTTATTGAGTCGCTTCGGTCGTCTGCTTGGTCGATAGGGTCCTCGCTGTCACTCGAGAAGCGAAATCTTCCCGCCTCTCATTTTGATGGCTCATATCTCGCGTAAATAGCTGCGTAAAAAATTCATGCCCCCCATCCTTGAATTGCAAATCTAATTTGCAATCGACCAGGCCCAAAAAAGGGGGGCCAATTTTGTCTAGTTTTTAAGGGAGATTAAAAAAACATAGTGGCGCCCATTAGTGTTTTATCGATTGATCTTTGTTAATGAAAAGGATACAATAAGCACTCGGTGATACGTTTCAAATAGCTGTACATTTTTATCTGTCAATTAGCTGTCAGATTATTCCCACTCTTTGAGATCTCTAAGCCGAGGCGAATATTTTTAAGCTTATATTTTTATCTTTCTTATTAAGGTAAATAAGACGTTACAAAGTAAAATTGAATTCTTCGTTTTATTCTCCTGGATATGATACCCTTTTTTCCTACCATCAATTGAATTTAAGCAGAAACGGATTTCATTCGTGAACAAGACCCCACTCATCATCATTCCAATTTTGATGGTTTCAAGCAGATTTAGTCGTGGTTTTCGACGACATCTCTGGAGTTCTGGGTCTTTTTTTGAGTTATACTACTTTGAATCCTCTACTAATTGTATGCTCATTTATTCTGGTTTCATGAACCTTTTCCAGTTCGTTTCGTGGTTGAACTACCTGCCTATGCCTATTTCTGTGCGTTCACAACCTTATAAACCGATCATCTACAGTCATGGTTAACCTTGTCTTTTCGCAGACTTGGTAGTTTACCTCCAACGTAGAACATTGTGATGGATCGTCGATTTTGATTTACCAAACATATCTGCAACATTACTTTAAGATCACCAACATTTTCGATTATTGCTGCAGCCCTAGCGATATCAGTTAGGATTAAATCACACATTGTGGACTGTTTCATAATCAAAATATGCCAATTTATCTCTACTCCTTTTCTGCCGGTGTGTCTTTATTAATTTTTACTTACTTTTCTTACTTTCTAGTTGCAGGTAGTTATCGAAAATTTTTTTTATAATACTACATTATTATATGAGTGATTATGATAACCATTATTCACGAAGATGATGTTTGAGCCCACGAACCGTAGGCGAGTGGTGCAAATCGTCTGAGTGAATAGTGGTCATAATCGCGAATATAATTCTATGGTTTTTCTGCACCTATTCGTAAGAAGTGCATACGTTGGAAAACGTAAAGGAACAATATGGTGATACAATTGTCAGTGTCACGCAAGTTGATTGTCGCAGCCGCAGCAAGAGCTGATCGCGGTCGAATTTAAATATTGAATAAGCGAAACAGTGATTATTGAATTTGTATTTATAGTCGAGTCGCTGTATCGAAATTTAAAAAAAACCCAAAAAATGTTTAATACTTTATCGATTTTTTTGAAACTTTGTCGGTCGAACCTCCGACATTGTTAAATAAACAAATTAACAATTGAATAACTTCCCGAATAATTATTCAAAATGGCTGAATTTTTTTTAGGGGGGTTTTGGGGGTCGCTGATTACATATATAAATTTAAAAATTCATCAAAAGTATTTGTTTATTAACAAAAAATTTATAATATAATAAATAATTACGAGTATTTTTGCTAGTAATATATTTATTTCCTCAATTCCAACCAAAAATTTATTAAGATGATCTTTAAATTCCTATACGAAGTATAATATATTATCATAGGCATATATTTATGTGAATCTTATAGATACATCGTATGTAGGTATGCACCAAAAATAGAATTCCACATATACCACATATTCTGGAAAATACATTAAAAAAATGTTTTCGTTAGAAAAGTGAACCAAATAATTAAAGAACTCAACGTGACTTTGGACTATAACAACAAATGATAAAAATCGGCTAGTAACTAAGAATACTCGAAGGTGCGTTCATTAGAAACATTTTGTTTTTTGCTTCACTAAAAAAATCGAATCCGTTTACCAGAAATAAAAAAAAAAAACCGCTGCCTAAGGAATCACTACTTCCACATCCAGATTATTCGTTCAAGTCACTTTAAAGGAAACATCTTGACTATATTTGCACTCTAGTATGTGGACATTATTGATCATAGAATTTTAATAATATTTGGGGTAGATGTCATAGAAAAGTTTGAGGAGTTGGTTTCTACCATATACTTTAACAATGAAGTTTCTAGTTTACCGTACCTATTTTCCACTATTTACAACCTACCACCTCAATGGAGTCATCTCAATCAGATGTCACTACAATACATACGTGTACTAACTTTCAAGTGAATATCTCAATTTGATGTTATCAATCCCATTAATAATGAAGCGGAGGTGGTAGAGTTTGAAAAATATTAGAAAGAAATCGGTTTCTAGTATATACACCGAATCCCAAATTTCTGTAGTCTTACCAGCTTGCTTTACTTATTTTCCCCTATTTGCCCCTATTTAACCCCCAATCCTTCAACGGCATCATCTCAAATTATGATCTAGTTTCAGACGTCGTTATAATACATACGTGTACCAAATTTCAAATGAATATCTCAATTTTATTTTATCAACCCTTTTCAAATTGGAGTGGGGGTGGTGGGGGTTGAAAAATATTATTAAAAAATCTGACGCTTTGGCTTCTAGTACATACACCGAATTTCAAGTTTCTGTACTCTTACCAACTTGTTTTACTTATATTCCTCTGTTTACCCCAAATTAACCCCCAACCCTTCAACGGAATCATCCCAAAATATAATCTAATTCTAGACATCGTTATAATACATACGTGTACGAAATTTGAAATGAATATCTCAACTTTATTTTATCAACCCCTTTAATGGGGTAGGGGTGGTGGGGGGTTGAAAAATATTATAAAAAAATCTGAGGCCTTAACTTCTAGTACATACACCGAATTTCAAGTTTCTGTACTCTTACAAGCTTCCTTTACTTATTTTCCCCTATTTACCCCTATTTAACCCCCAATCCTTCACCGGATTTCCTCAAAAAACAATCCAGTTCCAGATCTCGTTATAATATATACGTGTACAAAATTTCAGGTCAATATCTTAAACCGTTCCGGAGAAAGCGTGCGGACAAAAAAAAAGTTACAGACAGACAGACCGACAGACAGACCGACAGACAGACAAACATTTTTTTTTTCGCTCAAATTTAAAATCTCGACGTTTCATGACATTCTAAACCTATTTCACGAATAAAAATTTTTGAAAATTTTTTTGCGATTACTATACTTCCAATCCACTACGTGGATGTGGAAGTAAAAAATGGAGCGGTTTTCCAGCTGTACGCTGGTGGGATGGGTGCTTGTAAGGGGTCGCATATGAAAACAATTACACGTATCGACTTCAAACAAAAAACATTCGAAAGGTATGTTTATTAGCTTAACTTTGCATTTTATTTCATTCAAAAATTCTAAACCGTTTTCCAGAAATTAAAAGAAAACGGAGCGAATTTCCGACCGTACGCTCGCGGAGTAGATGCTTATTAATAACGGCCTTTGAATACAATAACTGATTTGGACTCGAAACTAATAACATTTCAAACGTACGTTAAGCATGGTCATATTTAACATTTTGTTATATTAAAAAATTCGGTTTCTCTGAGAGTTTTTTTCATTTTTTAGAATGACAGATTTACAGAAATATTTGAAATAATGGATGATATTTCGGCCATTTTGAATTCGCCATTTTCAATTCTGACTTTTCCTTGTTAAATTAATAATTTGCGACCTAAGAAGCTTTTCTGGAAATTTTCTCATACAATTATGAATATTCACAGAGAATCTGCTGTAACAAAAGTCAAATTAAGGGAGCCAAGTCCGGCCCTGTCGCAACATAATAACCGTATTCAGATCTTGGTAACATTTTAAGGGTCGAGACTTTAGTAAACTATCGTAAAATACCGGTCATAGATACATCTGTTTTACGTTATTTTAGAGTCCAGGAAACGTGCTTTGTTAACTTTACTCTTTATTAGGTAGTCGACGTTAGCCACTTGTAAACAATAAATAAGCATCCAAATTATTTTATGTCCAATTTGCTTTGCCCACTTGAAGTTAAGGGCACTTGTTGAAATACCCAGGGGGTATAGTTAAAATTTTCTAGACTAAGGCAGTTGAAATGGGATTCCAGGAACATATGTAATAGACTAAGATAGATAGACCAAAGAAGGCAAGCAAGGAACAAAAGGGTTTTTTTTTCCATCTGCTGGACTGGTATAATAATGTTCAGATAGGCCATATGATAAATACCATGGTCCGTTAGGTAAATTCAAATGCGTACGGTTTAAAGTAAAGAAGATCCTAATTGGTCGAGAGTTTAAAGTTTACTGCCCACTTTGGAAACGTATTATTTCGATGTAGAGATTATCTTCACTCTTGGCTTAAGGTCTGTTCGGTCATCATCTACCTACAGGGTATTAGTAGTATAGTAAATTCTTGTTTTGCGAACCTTTTTCAATTCTAAAGTTTAAGTACAAATTGTTCAGTATTTTTCCGGTTTTAATAAGTAGAAAATTAATGTGTTGTAATTATTGATCTAGGAATATTCGGTCGCGATTTAGCTAAAGATTTGAAATTGTCGCGGACCATTTCTTTTCTTGATATAGTGTAATTACCGTTTGTTACTTCATTTAATCGTAAACGTTTGTGATTGTCATTTCCATTTGTTTTCATTTTCTTCTGTAAATATAGTGGTTTAAGTGTTTTGAGAAATCACGTGTTTTATTTGCTTGTCATGAAATTAAGTTCATTTTACATTCAGTAAAGTTTGTTGGTGAAGTAACCTGGTTGATGGACACCAAAAAGGATAAAATCACCTAGAAAGCAAAGGGTAAGCACAGTTTTGTTTTCGATGGATATACTATAATATCGACGGAGTTTGCAAAGTGATTGGGCCACTCCGTACTCTGCCAATGGTAATGTCTAATTAAATCATGTAATTAGGGGAATAAAACCCCAGTTATTACACTGCAAACAATTAGTGTCACAACCGCCATATTAAATTTGCCATTTTGATTTTGGACTCTTTGATATCAAATTCGTAATCAGCGACCTCTGAAACCCCTCCAAAAAAAGTTTCAGCCATTTTCAGTCATTTCTATGGCAGTTATTCAATTGTTAGTTAAAAATGTACGAAATAATTAATAACATACTCACCATTTTGATTCCGCCATTTTGAATTCGAATTCTTTAATATCAAATTCGTAATCAGCGCCCCCCAAAACCTCCCTTAAAAAGATCTCAGCCAGTTTGAATAATTATTCAGGAAGTTATTCAATTGTTAACTTAATTTGTTTATTTAGCAATGTCGGAAGTTCGACCGACAAAAAAAAACTCTTAACTTTTCGATATATGGACCCAAGAAAATATTTTCAAAGTTTGAAAAAAATCGGTAAAGTATTCAACATTTTTTGGGGTTTTTAAATTTCGATACAGCGACTCGACTATTTGATTCACTGTATAGTGAATTACGAATCGATAATTCACTAACAGTGAATTATGGGCACGATGTTTCACAGAAAAAAATAATTGCTACATAATTAAATAGGTGTAGAAAAAAAAAGTATGATCTCTTTCTTCACTCATGGGATTGCCGCAGTCGCCCAGGGTTTTGTACTACTTTGAATGTTCAATTTCTAGCAATAACTCAAGTTTAAAAGGGATGATGCCTAAACTGGGAATCTTTACAATTCAAATAACTTCACAGTCGACTATTAATGGAAGCTTTCCTAAACTTCTCCTCATCCCCAGATCCATCAATTATTTTCAAATAAAACCGTCTTACTTACCAAGGATAATCCGTATTGGGTCTATGTCCTGCTTCCATGCCAGTGTCTGTGACTTCTTTAGGGTCTCCCATCTCGAGGCCTTGCCTTTGCCACCAGGCGCAGTTCACCAAGGTCCCTGTAGATGCGTTTATAGCCAGAACGCGAGCTGATAACACGGTTTTGTCCGACACTAGCAGGTTCTTCGCAATCGCATCCTGTAGTCCTGAAAAAAAAAAGAATATTGTAGTTTGACCATTTCGAATCACTTTTGGAGGAAAAATGCTAACGTGGTAATATTAAGAACAGTTAATATGGTTAATATTTTGAGATTTTCATGACCTTTATGGGCTTTAAAATTTCTTTCTCAAGAAGTAGGACATTGCCAGAATTAAAATAATAGACTAGTTTCATGGGGAAATTGTAAAACTTGTATTATACAATTGTTTAAAAAAGTTGCTCGAGAAATTTAAAACGATCGTGGCGGATTTACTTAAGTTATTTCAGCAAGCTTGAAAATGAGTAGAAAGACCTGAAAAATAGATTTAATAGATCTAAATTTTAAAATTCAAAATGCGAAACTTGAAATTGTTAAACTTTCATAACTTAACAGATACATTAGCAGGAAGGGTGCACGATGTAGATAGTGAAAGATCGAAATTGGTTTAAAAATGAATTATTATTTGTTTGCTTATAATTGTATTGAAACATTCTTTATAGGATTTTGCAAACAGCAGAAAAGATAACTATCTATAAAAGAAAAACTTTGTGTAGAAATATTAATGAAATCTTTGCATTCTTTCGATAACCTGAATTCTGGTTATGCTAGCAAATTAAAATCCTAAAATGAATTTGTCTAATTTCTTATTTGACAATTCTCATTCTAACACTAGCATCCACACAGTCCCCTACGGCCATGCAGATTAAACTAGTATCCACATAACCCCCTACGATTATGAAGATTCAGTTAAAAATGAGAACAAAGACCTAAAATGAATTTATTTATCTACTTTGTCTTAAAAAAATTGTTCATTCCAATGGATTACATTTTCATGAAATCTATCATTCTGTTTCCTGGAAATGCTTAGCCTTTGAAACGTTTTTCGCCCTTATTCTGGAGCTCATCAGAAAGACATAAAGCCATTCATAACGATGTTTCATGCAAAACCAAGACAATTTCTATGAAAGTGTGAAATGATTATATTTGACATTGACTGATAAAAACAACCTCACCTATCTATTAGCTAACTAGTATTGGAGCCTATATACTCTATGCATGTTTAAAATTGAATTATTATTTGTTTGCTTATAATTGTATTGAAACATTCTTTGTAGGATTTTGCAAACAGCAGAAAAGATAACTATCTATAAAAGAAAAACTTTGTGTAGAAATATTAATGAAATCTTTGCATTCTTTCGATAACCTGAATTCTGGTTATGCTAGCAAATCAAAATCCTAAAACATAAATTTGTTTCAAAGGCTAAGCATTTCCAGGAAACAGAATGATAGATTTCATGAAAATGTAATCCATTGGAATGAAAATTTTTTTAAGACAAAGTAGATAAATAAATTCACTTTAGGTCTTTGTTCTCATTTTTAACTGAATCTTCATAATCGTAGGGGGTTATGTGGATACTAGTTTAATCTGCATGGCCGTAGGGGACTGTGTGGATGCTAGTGTTAGAATGAGAATTGTCAAATAAGAAATTAGACAAATTCATTTTAGGATTTTAATTTGCTAGCATAACCAGAATTCAGGTTATCGAAAGAATGCAAAGATTTCATTAATATTTCTACACAAAGTTTTTCTTTTATAGATAGTTATCTTTTCTGCTGTTTGCAAAATCCTATAAAGAATGTTTCAATCGAAATTGGTATTTTCAACACATCGTGAATTGCATAGGCGAAATCGAAAAATCGAGCTGATAGGAATAAACGGAATCTAATTTGGGACCCTATTCTTGAATTCCGGGGAGTAAAACAGTTAAGAGAAAGTGGGCGTGGTTCTCTTGGGGGATAGAAAATCGTGTTCTTGAATACAGCTTCTCTTGGTAGGTAGAAGAATGCGCTCTCCGGTTTTATCTCTTACAAAGGACCCCTGAAACAGTTTTTACTAAATCAGAATTTCCAAGCTATTTTATAGCCATAACTTTTCTTACTTTTAGATGGTAAATATTCTTCCCTTCTAGATAAATTTTTTTCTGAAAGATTCATATCTTAAGGTAAGACTATAAGTTTTTTCTGAATGCAAAGTGCAAAATAAGGTAGGTTACTCATATTTCTATTACTCTTGTTTGGACAATTCCTCTGAAATCTCTAGACCCGAGTTACTATAGTACTTGGAAAGTTAAAAATCTACAAGTATGTGAATAAAATCATTATTTGACCTTCAAGTGCCCGTAACTTGACACCTATGGACTCTTTGGACTTGCTGCGCATAAGAACTCTGGTTTGAGATGGTGCAACGAATATATTTCAGCTGGTTTTAGCTCAAACGACTGTATAACTTTTACAGTGTATTTTGGGTAGGGTCCTTTGGAAGGGAACAGTCAGTAACACGAGCTTGTTTATTTTTATGCAGACGATTTCAGTTCAATTCTCTTCCTATTTACGGTCTATAAGGCTGCGTTTGCATGCAACAAAATCATTGTTTATAACAATTGTGGGTCAATAGCATTTTTTTTTTTTGGAGTTTCACTTAGGCACTAAAACGAACAGAATCCACAATGATTCGCGAAAAGCCATTTATTCGGTAAACTTTTTCAAGTTTAGGTCAACTTTCGTCCAATTTGCCTGCACTGTAAAAGAAGAGAAAATGACTGAGGCGTGAGATATTGATCGACCTGTATATATAACTAATAGTTTCAATTAGCAATCTGGATTTCAACTCGTTTATTAAGTTTCGTCAAGTTATCACTGTTTCCTGTTGTGCTGCAACCAATATGATTTATTGAGGAGCTATTTTAGGACTCAGGATCGATATCTTGCAGGTCTTTACGACATGTGGTAATGACATGATTGATATCTTTTCAATCTCTTTGTTTGATTATAATGTCCTTCATAAAATAAAAGGGTTATCGGAGTTTTCCTGGCCTGGCATTGTTGCGCACAACGTGTCTTAGTTAACGTAAATCTGATGGTTTTAGAGTAAATTATAGATTAATGACATCCTCCAGGTGATAACATGAGGAGGTGTAAATATACAGGGTGTTCTTTAAGTAGGCTGTAACTTTCAGAATTTGATTTTGAAAAGCAAAATATGTCATTAAGAGAGAATAGCAAAGGTACGTTTGATTCCTTGTAAAGAAGTTCTAAAAAAAAAACGACAATTTTTTATTCATTATTTTTATTTGAATTAAATGGAAAATATGGAAAATACAATATAATCAACTACTGGCTACGATGTCACAGCTGAAATAGATCTATAAAATCTTAGCCAATCATTATTGTTTATTTATAAGGAGAGGGGGTGAGAGAGAAAGAAATAATGAGGGAAGAAGAGAGGCTGAGGAGAGGTAGATGAGGGAGAGGAGGAGAAGATAAGAGGAAGATGAGAAGATAAGGGAAAAAGGAGAGGCAGAGGCAGATAGAGGGAGAAGAGAGGGAGAATGGGAAGGAGGAGAGATATAACTGTCCAAAGCAAAGAAATAATTATCATCATCGAAGTTTACTAAATACAGGGTGTAATCAGTTTCATGTCATTAAAAAAAACTGGTAATGGGGACCGACTAGACAAACAAAAAACCTTTATGACTTTTCCCTCTAGGGGCACTTTGAAAAACATTGATCTAGGTTAACATATTTAATATTATGGTAGACAACTATTGAGAACCACTGCTTTCCTTGGTCGATGGACTTGTACTTCCCAATTATACAACTTTTAAATTGTCATAAAAAAGTGCTGGCCGGCACACGCGGTGTCAAAGGATCATCGACCGCCTTTGATGTACCGCCTCACTGAACTCAGGCAAGTATAAAGAGGTAAATAATTCGTTCTCCCTTCGCGCACAATAATGGCCATAGAGGTTTAAACAGAGCATTTCTTTGCATGTGTGTTTTTTAATCTGGAACAAAATATTGGATTTTTTATAATTTAGAAAATTTAAATGTGGTTTATTAACATTTGTAACATAAATGAGTGTCCTGGGTTAAAAGCTTACTACCTACCTAAATAATTCAAAATCTCCGCATCTGTATCAATACACAGTTCGGTACGTCGAATTAAGTACATACGCACTTCGTTCAACACTAAACACTAAACTATCAACACGTTGTCAATAAAGAAAAATAAAATAAAAACTTGGTACAAAAGCAAAAAACCGCTGCCTAAGGAATCACTACTTCCACATCCAGATTATTCGTCCAAGTCACTTTAAAGGAAACATTTTGACTATATTTGCACTCTAGTATGTGAAAATTATTGGTCATAGAATTTTAATAATATTTGGGGTAGATGTCATAGAAAAGTTTGAGGAGTTGGTTTCTACCATATACGTTAAAAATGAAGTTTCTAGTTTACCGTACTTATTTTCCACTATTTACAACCTACCACCTCAATGGAGTCATCTCAATCAGATGTCACTACAATACATACGTGTACTAACTTTCAAGTGAATATCTCAATTTGATGTTATCAATCCCATTAATAATGAAGCGGAGATGGTAGAGTTTGAAAAATATTAAAAGAAATCTGAGGCCTTGGTTTCTAGTAAATACACCGAATCCCAAATTTCTGTAGTCTTACCAGCTTGCTTTACTTATTTTCCCCTATTTGCCCCTATTTAACCCCCAACCCTTCAACGGCATCATCTCAAATTAGGATCTAGTTTCAGACGTCGTTATAATACATACGTGTACCAAATTTCAAATGAATATCTCAATTTTATTTTATCAACCCTTTTCATATTGGAGTAGGGGTGGTTGGGTTGAAAAATATTATAAGAAAATCTGACGCTGTGGCTTCTAGCACATACACCGAATTTCAAGTTTCTGTAGTCTTACCAACGTTTTACTTATATTCCTTTATTTACCCCAAATTAACCCCCAACCCTTCAACGGAATCATCTCAAAATATAAACTAATTCCAGACGTCGTTATAATACATACGTGTACGAAATTTCAAATAAATATCTCAACTTTATTTTGTCAACCCCATTAATGGGGTAGGGGTGGTGCAGGGGTTGAAAAATATTATAAAAAAATCTGAGGCCTTAACTTCTTGTACATACACCGAATTTCAAGTTTCTGTACTCATACCAGCTTGCTTTACTTATTTCCCCCTATTGACCCCTAAATAACCCCCAACCCTTCAACGGAATCATTTCAAAGTATAATCTAGTTCCAGATGTCGTTACAATTCATACGTGTACCAAATTTCAAATGAATATCTCGATTTTATTTTATCAACCCTTTTAATAATGAAGTAGGGGTGGTGAGGGTTGAAAAATATTATAAATAATCTGAGACCTTGGCTTCTAGTACATACACAGAATTTCAAGTTTCTGTAGTCTTACCAGCTTGCTTTACTTATTTCCCCTATTTACCCCTATTTAACCCCCAACCCTTCAACGGAATTATCTCAAAATATAATCTAGTTCCAGATGTCGTTATAATACATACGTGTAGAAAATTTCAAATGAATATCTCAATTTTATTTTACCAACCCTTTTCAAATTGAAGTAGGGGTGGTGGGGGTTGAAAAATATT
Organism: Stenurella melanura; assembly: GCA_963583905.1. Taxonomy (NCBI): domain Eukaryota; kingdom Metazoa; phylum Arthropoda; class Insecta; order Coleoptera; family Cerambycidae; genus Stenurella; species Stenurella melanura. Next base: position 122,732,450 of record OY757316.1, on the reverse strand, counting down.
ATTAAAAAATCTGACGCTTTGGCTTCTAGTACATACACCGAATTTCAAGTTTCTGTACTCTTACCAACTTGTTTTACTTATATTCCTCTATTTACCCCAAATTAACCCCCAACCCTTCAACGGAATTATCTCAAAATATAATCTAGTTCCAGATGTCGTTATAATACATACGTGTAGAAAATTTCAAATGAATATCTCAATTTTATTTTACCAACCCTTTTCAAATTGAAGTAGGGATGGTGGGGGTTGAAAAATATTATTAAAAAATCTGACGCTTTGGCTTCTAGTACATACACCGAATTTCAAGTTTCTGTACTCTTACCAACTTGTTTTACTTATATTCCTCTATTTACCCCAAATTAACCCCCAACCCTTCAACGGAATTATCTCAAAATATAATCTAGTTCCAGATGTCGTTATAATACATACGTGTAGAAAATTTCAAATGAATATCTCAATTTTATTTTACCAACCCTTTTCAAATTGAAGTAGGGGTGGTGGGGGTTGAAAAATATTATTAAAAAATCTGACGCTTTGGCTTCTAGTACATACACCGAATTTCAAGTTTCTGTACTCTTACCAACTTGTTTTACTTATATTCCTCTATTTACCCCAAATTAACCCCCAACCCTTCAACGGAATCATCCCAAAATATAATCTAATTCTAGACATCGTTATAATACATACGTGTACGAAATTTCAAATGAATATCTCAACTTTATTTTATCAACCCCATTAATGGGGTAGGGGTGGTGAGGGGTTGAAAAATATTATAAAAAAATCTGAGGCCTTAACTTCTAGTACATACACCGAATATCAAGTTTCTATACTCTTACAACCTTGCTTTACTTATTTCCCCCTATTTACCCCTATTTAACCCCCAACCCTTTACCGGATTTCCTCAAAAAACAATCCAGTTCCAGATCTCGTTATAATATATACGTGTACAAAATTTCAGGTCAATATCTTAAACTCTTCCGGAGAAAGCGTGCGGACAAAAAAAGTTACAGACAGACCGACAGACAGACAGACAGAAATTTTTTTTTCGCTCAAATTTAAAATCTCGACGTTTCATGACTTTCTAAACCTATTTCACGAATAAAAATTTTTGAAAATTTTTTTGCGATTACTATACTTCCAATCCACTACGTGGATGTAGAAGTAAAAGGAATACAAAAAGAACGAACAAGTAAGTTGTGTCTGTACGCAATCAAGAATTTGACAACTTGAGCGGTAAGTCAATAAAATAAATCTTAACTATATACACAATGACGCGAAATTCAAAAATAACAAAAACAACGAACGGCGGGTTGGACGTGTGTACATGACGAAACACCGACAGTAACTAAAATATTGCACAAGGGAGAGTTAGAGTATAGTTTTCTTCAGATCAGATCTAGATCTAAACCTACCTCAATATTCCAGCAGTTCTCAAAAAGTTTTATTGAAAATTTGCGAAATTTTTGTTTATTTTTTTTTCCAAAACTTTAAACTTTAGACCCCATGTTATATAAGGTTTTTTTGCTTGTCTTGTCGTTCCCTACCACCAGTTTTATTTAATGACACGAAACTAATTACACCCTGTATATCACACAACACTATTTGTTTAGTATATTTTAAAAACAATACGTAAAACGACGCACACGACACATATTTTAGAAACATCATGTGGCTAATAATTGAGTAAAAACTAGGCGATATAATATGACGAGTTAGCAGAAATAATTCGGTTTCTTGGCTGTAAGTCAAGAACACTTAGAGGTATCAAAATGGAGGTTATTATGAAAAATGTAGTTCTTAAAACTGTAGCCAAAAAATGTCTTATACATTTCTCTCATAGACCTTATAGTTTTTCCGCAAATGACCTTAGAATGTCACACTATTTGTACTGTGACACTGGAAATATTTCTTATCGTAATGCGTTTGTTTTTAAAGAATTCTTAAAACCTTTTGTGGCGGTTTTCTCGAAAATGGATTATCAAGTTCTATCAAGTGTGCCTTTTTTACGTAGAAAGGACTCCTGCATGAGATTTTCTAATCAAAAGTTCCGCAACATTTCGTAAAGAAAGAGACAAAATATTCATCATCAGGTATAGCTCATGAGTCGCCCTTCACGGGCTACCGTCATGTGATACATAAGTTATTGTTTCTTAATTTAAAAAATGCGTTCTTATCAAATTTGGAGAAGATCGGTCAAGAGGTAGATGACATATTGCAAAAAAATATAACTTTACCAACCTGCATTTTTCCCACAATAACAATTTACTAAAGGATGTTTAGTTCCTAAGGAAATGGCTTTGGAAACGTAGCCCGTATAGCCACGATGAAGTATAATTATTGCGGAAGTCATTATGTCTATTATAATCTAATTGAAAAAGAGAAAAAAAAAAGAAGAAAAACAACACAAGGAATAAACAAGGACACACTCTTTACGCCCAGGGGCCTTTCAAGGCGACTTTATATAAACACACATGGAGACCACGGTTGGTAGATGTTCACAACATAGGGTTAAACAAATGGATACAACTTTAAACATACGACAATCTACAGCTTAGTTCTTATCAAATATAGAAAGTTCAGTACAATTTTACCTAATGTCGGATTTTCATTAATTAAGCTACCATATTTGATATGTTTGTTGGGAGGATTAAAGATAACTCTGCAATACTGGTAAGAAACCGATTAATTTTTAGAGTATGATTTCCATACCCAAAGAATATTGATTTAAATCATATCGAGCGTGTTTGGTTATATTCTCATATTTTGATCCAAAGAATGTACTCTTGAACTATGGCCTATTATTAATGATCCACCCTGTATATTACAATATATTTGTTTCCCGAATCTGTAAATGTCTAATGGTAAAGTATGATATAAACCATGCATGGATGTCTCTGTTAATTTATAGCATGAAATGTTGTAATAAATGGCTGCAATCATATTAAATATTTTTTCGGCTTCTAAATGGGTACCCTCCGACGAAATATTACTCCTATTAGTCGTCCACATAAGCATTTACATTCTTTATGTTTGCCATATGTGCCAACTCTGATGATAATAAACGTATATAAATCATAATTATTTGCTTAACAATGTAGGTTTACATAGTTGTAAATATGAATGTATTACATTTGTTGCTGCCATCATAGCATTACACGGACGAAAAAGTTACGACAGTTTTATTTTTCCCATATTTATTAACTAACTCTTAAAGAGAATATCCATAAGTTGTCATACATGCCTATATTATTATGCTAAGAGAAGTTTTACTCCCAAAACATTTTGATGTAATATCATTTCTCCAAAGTGATAGAGTCGGGTACAATTTAAACTGACTTGTGTCATGGCCGCTAAAAGGTCTGAACTAAGATTTTATTTGATGCATAAGAAATGCCAGTAACTCTCAAACAGTTTTCAGCAATGATGTCCCTAAATAATTAAAAAAAAATAGGAAAGATATTATCATAAAATGTTAAGATTATTAATTTAGTAACTATAATTTTAGTGGAATTCTGATTATACCATGTTTATAGTTGGCTACATATGGGAAAAAATTGTATTTTTGACATTTCTAAAAAACTCTATTGGGGGTTCGTATATGCATGTCCAACAACAAAAAAACTTACATTTTGACACATGTCATGTGATCACCGGTTTGGCAGGACTGTAAAAAATAGTTGACCGTGGTATCGAAAAGTGAGTCAAATTGTTAAGATATCTAAAAATTTTATGAAGAAAAAGTGCATATAGAATACAACAAGGACCCTATATATCAATTTTGAAGCAGATACGAGGAAAATAAAAAAGTGCAAATTTTACCCCTAGCATTAATTATCATAAACTCTTGTGTCTATTTCACAAATATTTGATTAGTTTCGACAACAGCTTTATGTCTTTTAGTTGAATAAAGGTATTTTCATGTAAAAAAAGAAACGAACCTCCAATACAGTATTTTTTAGAAATCTCAATAATACAAATCTTTCCCATATGTAGCCAACTTTACGACGGACACTGTAGGTATATACGTTCGAGCACGAATGAAACTGATAACAAAAAATGAATTGCCCAATTCAGTCAATAACAATGAGTGATCAGAAAAAGAAATCAAAGACTAATATTGCTACAGTTCAGCAAGAGACACAGGAAGGTTTGGGCATTTCTTGCCAGGAAAGGATAGGATCGTAGTATTAGTAGGGGAAACGATGTCGGTAAAAGTAAAAACAAAAAAAAATCTGAAATCTCTATGAGGATAACGAAAATAAATTATTTTTCTTTTAGCGGTAATAAATAAAAATTCTGGTTGATAACATAAATATTAAAAATATTAACAATAATTTGAAAACAAATAAAATAAAACAATTCTGAAAGAACAACGCATTGACACGTTTTCATAAACACTAAAACACTACACTTGAACAATTTATCTACTCGACGCAAGTTTCATCATTCGTGTATTAATATACATAACGTAAGAAAGTAGATTTTATTAGAGATAAACACGCGCTAGTAGTAATAAAAGACACATTTTTGGGAAAAATAAAGTTTTAACAAAACTCGCGACGCAGTTTAATAAAATAAAGTTTTAGAAGGAAAATTAATAACTTTTAGTAATTAATCAAATAAAAAAAAAGTGGAAGTGCTGGGAATCGATCTCGCAACAACTCCATTTATATTTATTGCTGTTCGAGCATCTTACCGATTGAGCTATGCGATGGTGTTAGTTCACGGAAATAAATAATATTCGTCGCTAAATCACGCAGTTTGAGAATCACTGAGATTATGACTATGTTTCTCACTCCTCAGTGTACATTTCACATTTCTGTATCAAAAGAAGTGGGAAAGAATCTTGGTAGACATACATTGACAATGTCTTTAGGCTATGGCTTTAAGTTTGTGTGCAAGAGATAGTGAAAACTTATGTGCAATATTAATTCATACATCGGTCTTTTTAAACTTGACCCGACTACATCGTATACCTACCAGTACGCTTTCTAAAACTTGTCGAGAATAGTTCTGTATTGGACGCAAGCATGACATTTCGCAGACCATCTCTATCATAATCTTTATAAATCATCGAGACACAACTCGTATATCTCCCAGGGTGCAGGGATGAGAGCAAAAGAATTAGCAAAACGGTTTTTTTCTTTGTCTCGAAAATGATGCGTATTGTCGAAACATATTTTAAACAGAAAAGGTTCATCATGCTTCTAATATATTTAATTTTCTAAATTCTGTTAAATCTTCCAGTTCATCTATTGACGGAAACTATGAAAAAAAAACGCTGCCTAAGGAATCACTACTTCCACATCCAGATTTTTTATCCAAGCCACTTTAAAGGAAACATTTTGACTAGATTTGCACACTAGTATGTGGAAATTATTGGTCATAGAATTTTAATAATATTTGGAGCAGATGTCATAGAAAAGTTTGAGGCGTTGGTTTCTACCATATACGGTAAAAATGAAGTTTTTAGTTTCCCCTAGTTATTTTCTCCTATTCACAACCTACCACGTCACACCCTTTCAATGGAATCATCTCAATCAGATGCCATTACAATATATACCTGTACTGAGTTTCAAGTAAATATCTCAATTTTATGGTATCAAACCCATTAATAATGGAGCGGAGATGGTGGTGTTTGAAAAATATTAGAAAGAAATCTAAGGCCTTGGTTACCTAGCTCCAGATGTCGTTATAATACATACGTGTACCAAATTTCAAGTGAATATTTAAATTTTCTTTAATAATGGAGTAGGAGTCGTGGGGTGTTGAAAAATATTATAAAAAAATCTGAGGCCTTGGCTTCTAGTACATGCACCGAATTTCAAGTTTCTGTGCTCATATCAGCTTGCTTTACTTATTTTCCCCTATTTAACCATATTTAACCCCCAACCCTTTAACGGAAGCTTCTCAAAATATAACATAGTTTCAGATGTCGTTATAATACATACGTGTACCAAATTTCAAGTGAATATTTCAATTTTATTTTATCAACCCCTTTAATAATGGAGTAGGGTTGGTGGGGGTTGAAAAATATTATAAATAATCTGAGACCTTGGCTTCTAGTACATACACAGAATTCCAAGTTTCTGTACTCTTACCAGCTTGCTTTACCTATTTTCCCTTATTTAATCCTCTTCAACAGAATCATCTCAAATATAGTTCCAGATGTTGTTATAATACATACGTGTACCAAATTTCAAATGAATATCTCAATTTTAATGCATCAACTCCTTTAATAATGGAATAGTGGTGGTGGGGGGTAGAAAAATATTATAAAAAATTTAGCTTCTAGTGCATACACCGAATTTCAAGTTTCTGTACTCATACCAACTTGCTTTACTTATATTCCTCTATTTACCCCTACTTAACCCCCAACCCTTCAACGGAATCATCTCAAAATATAATCTAGTTCCAGATGTCGTTATAGTACATACGTGTACCCAATGAGTATCTTAATTTTATTTTATCAACCCCTTTAATAATGGACTAGTGGTGGTAGGGGGTTGAAAAATATTATAAAAAATCTGGGGCTTTGGCTTGTAGTACATAGATCGAATTCCAAGTTTCTGTACTCTTACCAGCTTGCTTTACACATTTCCCCATATTTACCCGTATTTACCCCCCCAACCCTTTACCGAATATCTTCAAAAAACAATCCAGTTCCAGATCTCGTTATAATATATACGTATACAAAATTTCAAGTCAATATCTTAAACCGGTCCGGAGAAAGCGTGCGGAAAAAAAAAGTTACAGACAGACCGACAGACTGACCGATAGACAGAAAGACTTTTTTTTTCGCTCAAATTTAAAATCTCGACGTTTCATGACATTCTAAACCTATTTGAAGAAAAAAAAAATGAATTTTTTTTTACGATTACTATACTTCCAATCCACTACGTGGATGTGGAAGTAATATGTGTGATTTTTACTATGTTGAAATGATGTTCGGTGTATCTTATATCAAATGTTCTTCCTGTTTGGCCAAGCTGTTGCATTCTTTATAAGACAGCTTATAAACTCCTGGTTTTTGGTCTTGTGTTTTTTGTTCGCGTTGTAAAATACACACATGGGACTTTAAATTTGAGAGAAATGAGGGCATGGTTAATACAATTTGTTCGGAAATAAAAGGAGAATCCAAACATTTAAAAATATACAGGGTGTAATATTGGAAAAAGCAAAGTTGCAAAACCTACCACCTTTTTGAGGCACCTTGTACATTTGAAAATAAAATGATGACTTTCCCATTTAATATATTTTTATATGTTTCGCCGTTTTCCAGACAGTGCTTATCTAAATAGAGTTGGGACACCCTGTATATGGAAACCAAAATTATGTTTTTTTATGGTATCTGCCACCCCCACTTCATTATTAAAGGGGTTAAGAAAACAAAATAATGATTTGGTGTGTGCGAGAATAAAAGATCTTAAACAAATTTTTTGTCATCACGCACCCTCATCCCCATTAAACGTCGGTCAGTGGACGCCAATATTCTTGACTTTGATGGCGGTCTCGGATGATTAGGGGTCGAGCTTTAAGCTCTTTGCCCTAATCATCGCTGCAGACCTGGACCGGCCTCGTAAGGGGTGGGCCTGCTTTTTACGACTACCCCACCTGCAAATGCAGACGGTTTAGGCGAAGTTAGCATACCTCCCCTGGTCCTGGCTGTTGGATCCTGCCAGCTGCGTCGTTTCTTCTGGCGCTCTTCTGTCTTGAGTTTCTTTCTTCGCTGGTATGTGGAAGAGATATTGAAGTGGCACATTGCTTTGTGGGTTTTTGAGTCAGAAGATTTCAAACATCATAATTATTAAAACTTTATGAACGACTATTTCCACATCCTGGAGTGTAAATATAATATCTAGAGGCTTGGGTAAGAAACTGGATGTGGAAGTAGTGATTCCTTAGGCAGCGGTTTATGGCTGGATTTGAATGTTATCTGAAATAGTCGGATTGATAACCACAACAATCGTTCAGTTTGTGATACTAACATGAGATTTGACATGCTTACAAAATGTTTAGCACCAAATAGATTGTGATATAGTGCCAGTTTTTTTTTGGTCACAACCTTGAAAAAATAAAAAAATTGGTGATTTATTATAATACGAGCAAAAACTACTGTTATGATATGTGTGAAAGATTGAAGGTAATGTATATTATATCTGTTAGATATGTTAACAATAATATATCTTAAACATTATGTATATATTTATACAGGGTGAACAAACTCAAGTCGGCAATATTGCCTACTTCTTTATTATTGAAGCTACGAGGTCGGTTAAATTAGTGAACTATTAGTATTTTTCCGCTGATTAACGTGGTGCTAACAGAAGAGAAAGAAGGAAAACATTGCTAGTCGATTAGGGTATAAATATAAAGGGTGTCCCATTAAAAAAAAACAACATTTTTTGAAATATATCGGAAAAGCGATATTTAATTGTTTTTCTGTTAATCAGCGAAATAAATACTACTACTACTAGGTACTACTACTAGTTTACTAGTAAATGTAACCTCTTAGCTTCAATAATAAAGAAGTTGGCAATACCGACTTGAGTTTGTTCACCCTGTATATATCACTGTCATCGTCCAAATGTTGAAAGTTTGCAAATGCCATACCTTTCAAGAGTATTATAAAAATGTTTTTTTTCCCCTACATTCTTAGACATCTCCAAAATACCCAAAGACTTGATATTGTTTGGGATGTACACAAACCGAACAGTCTTAAACAACAGACCCGACAAGCACGAGGATCTGGGACAAAATATGTTGTAACCCCTTCAACACCTATTCCATCTCAGTGGCAAGCCTTCTTTAGGGAGGATAAAAATAAGGAAAAATTATTCTCATATATTAAGAAATACTAACGACTGACACCGAAAAAGAAATTATCGTAACTTCTGGAAACTTGGCGTATTCCACTACTAACCGAGATCAAATTCATTTTAGGATTTTAATTTGCTAGCATAACCAGAATTCAGGTTATCGAAAGAATGCAAAGATTTCATTAATATTTCTACACAAAGTTTTTCTTTTATAGATAGTTAATTTTTCTGCTGTTTGCAAAATCCTATAAAGAATGTTTCAATACAATTATAAGCAAACAAATAATAATTCATTTTTAAACATGCATAGTGTCTTTCTTTGGGGACAAAGTTTGATCTCAAGTCCGAATATTCCTGATCCTGAACAATGGGGGTGGAAATTAAATGAAGGTGTTTATCAACCGCTATGGAGTACATCGCGAGAAGCTTTGGTAGCTTGTCAAGAACTTCTCTCTTGTAAATGTAAAATTACCTGCAGCCAAAAGTGTTCATGAGCCGAGTTAAAGTACACAATATTGTGTTTATGTGATGACGACTGTTATGGAACGGACAGTGAATAGTATTTTAAATTAAAATTAATAACAGTTCTTTTTGTTTACTAGTTTAATTGGCAGTAAAATTACGCTTAGTACATGTATGCAGTCTGTCTAGATGTCCCATTTCCATACCAATAAATGAAAGTCTTAAAGATTTCGAGAACTCTGAGATTGAACTTTATGGTAATAGCATTTTCTAGAATTATTTGTTCAGACAATAGCATTATTTGTTCAGACCTCGTCTTTACCTACAAAAAACATGCAAAAGGAGGCACATATAATTGACAATTACCTAAAATATCACTTAGAGTACGTTTTATAGTCATATATGTCAGAATTTTCGGAATCACTTTGGCTTTCGATAAATTGATGACTAAGATTTTGGAACACACTGTATATTTATTTATTACTTCCACATCCACGTAGTGGATTGGACGTATAGTAATCGCAAAAAAATTTTCAAAAATTTTTATTCGTGAAATAGGTTTAGAATGTCATGAAACGTCGAGATTTTAAATTTGAGCGAAAAAAAATGTTTCTGTCTGTCTGTCGGTCTGTCTGTCGGTCTGTCTGTAACTTTTTTTGTCCGCACGCTTTCTCCGGAACGGTTTAAGATATTGACCTGAAATTTTGTACACGTATATATTATAACGAGATCTGGAACTGGATTGTTTTTTGAGGAAATCCGGTGAAGGGTTGGGGGTTAAATAGGGGTAAATAGGGGGAAATAAGTAAAGCAAGCTTGTAAGAGTACAGAAACTTGAAATTCGGTGTATGTACAAGAAGTTAAGGCCTCAGATTTTTTTATAATATTTTTCAACTCACCCACCACCCCTACCCCATTAATGGGGTTGACAAAATAAAGTTGAGATATTCATTTGAAATTTCATACACGTATGTATTATAACGACGTCTGGAATTAGTTTATATTTTGAGATGATTCCGTTGAAGGGTTGGGGGTTAACTTGGGGTAAATAGAGGAATATAAGTAAAAGCCAGCTCGGTGGCGCAATGCTGAAGGTGTTTGGCTTGCGACCACGGAGTCCCGGGTTCGAATCCTGGCCAGGGTATGGATGTTGGTGGCGTTTTTTCATGTATTACCGAGACGGTAGCAGTGACCTAGACCGCTGTTGGGTGGCACAACATGTCTAGTCGCTGTTATCTCTCCTGAGTTCGAGTCTCAGCTGCGGTAGATGGCAATATCGCAGGGAATGGTTGTTGTGTCGATGTCTATGTGTACGTGTCCTGGTTGAGTGGTAGAGCAGCAATTAGCTGAACTCCGCCAGGACGTTACTATAAATAAGGCATTAAAAAAAAAAAAAAAGAAAAACGTTGGTAAGACTACAGAAACTTGAAATTCGGTGTATGTACTAGAAGCCACAGCGTCAGATTTTCTTATAATATTTTTCAACCCAACCACCACCCCTACTCCAATATGAAAAGGGTTGATAAAATAAAATTGAGATATTCATTTCAAATTTGGTACACGTATGTATTATAACGACGTCTGAAACTAGATCATAATGTAACAAAAGTCAAATTAAGGGAGCCAAGTCCGGCCCTGTCGCAGTATAATAACCGTATTCCGATCTTGGTAACATTGTAAGGGTCGAGTAAACTATCGTAAAATACCGGTCATAGATACATCTGTTTTGTGTTATTTTAGAGTCCAGGCAACGTGCTTTGTTAACTTTACTCTTTATTAGGTAGTCGACGTTAGCCACTTGTAAACAATAAATAAGCATCCAAATTATTTTATGTCCAATTCTCTTTTCGTTTGTCGAGCTTGTTAAATAAGGACTCGCCGGGTGGTCTAGTGAGATTTTCAGGGCTAAAGCAGTTGATAGAGGCTTCCAGGAACCTATGTAATAGACCATAAGATAGATAGACCACTTAAGGCAGATTTTTTCCCCCATACAAAAGCAAAGTAAGGAACAAAAGGGGTTTTTTTCATCTGTTTTAGTGGTAATAAAAATGTTAGGCCGTAGGATAAATGCCATGGTCCGTTAGGTAATTTCAAATGCGTACGGTTTAAAGTAAAGGAGATCCTAATTGGTCGAGAGTTTAAAGTTTACTGCCCACTTTGGAAACGTATTATTTCGAGGTAGAGATTATCTTCACTTTTGGTTTAACTTCGGTTCGGTCATCATCATCTAGGGTATTAGTAGTATAGTGAATTCTCATTTTGCGAACCTTTTTCAATTTTAAAGTTTAAGTACATTTGTTTCGTATTTTGCCGGTTTTAATAAGTAGAAAATTAATGTGTTGTAATTATTGATCTAGTATTCGGTCGCGATTTAGCTAAAAGATTTGAAATTGCCGCGGACCATTTTAATTCTTGATATAGAGTAATTATCGTTTGTTAATTTATTTAATCGTCTTTAAGTGTTTGTGATTGTCAATTTCATTTGTTTTCATTTTCTTATGTAAATATAGTGGTTTAAGTGTTTTGAGAAATCACGTGTTTTATTTGCTTGTCAGGAAATTAAGTTCATTTTACATTCAGTAAAGTTTGTTGGTGAAGTAACCTGGTTGATGGACACCGAAAAGGATAAAATCACCTAGAAAGCAAAGGGTAAGCACAGTTTTGTTTTCGATGGATATACTATAATATCGACGGAGTTTGCAAAGTGATTGGGCCACTCCGTACTCTGCCAATGGTAATGTCTAATTAAATCATGTAATTAGGGGAATAAAACCCCAGTTATTACAGTGGCGCAGTCTAAAAAGGATGTTTTTAAGGAAAAAATTTGCATAGCCAATTAATATTCAAGTTAATTAATTGAGTCACTGCATTTTTTAGAATTTTCAAAATTCGTCTTTTAAAATGAACCTACGTATTAACATGTCAGTTTTCGTTGTTGATTTTGTATTAAAATTACCTAAGAGAGTTTAAATTAGTGATTTCAAAAAGTAAAAGTTTTTTTTTACTCGTAAAATTATACCAATACGTTGAGAATTTCATAGAATTAATTTATTTTGCTAGAGTAATGATTTGTGAATGTGTCAAGTAAAGTAAATTAAAAGTAGAGGTGAAAAATAGGATATTATCATTGGTGGGGCATATTGTAGTATATGTAAGAACGGCTTGTGTTTGATTCCTGAGTAGCAAAGTAAAAAAATACCCTGAAACTTAACTACAATATGCAATTCATAAGGTTATATGTGTATAAAAGAATTAAGGTTGTGTCAAAGCAATAAACAAAGTATATGTAGAAATTAGTGCTCCTATTTACCGAGTGTTGAGAATAAAAAGGGAATTTTACTGATCTGTTGTGAAGTAGGGCATTTAGCGAAACGATATGTAGAGATATATTGTCGAGTAAAATTTAAAAATACGGACCTAGCGTTAAATTATTGCAGTAAACGAGGTTATTGCACCCTCGTTCGGACAAAACCCTATTTATAAACTTAGGTACCTGTAGGAGTTGGTCATCACAAAGAGTAAATACCGAGCAAATTGCAGTAAAATAAATAGTAACTACATTAGCCAAGGAAAGTGGCACGAGATAAATAAGATTTTATTTAAAAAGTAAAAGGACAATTCGTCCAGGGATTATTATAATATACGGGTTGATGCAATCAGTAGCTAAAATAGGTAGAAATGTTGGATAGCTAAGCATGACACGGGAACCACGTTATAAAATTATTTATGCACAGAAACAATTAGCACTGTCGCACAGGTAGCGAAGATAAACAAGTCATTGTAATTCGAAATAGGAACTTTTCGCGGGAATATTCACTTTAGATAGATAGAGTATATAGGTCACTCAATGAAATAAATTACGATTGTTTTCCAAATGTATGATATACCGAAAACCTAAGTTACGTAAGCGAAAACCGTGTTTTTCAAGGTGTTTAGGTGATTTTGTTGTAAATTGAAATATGTGCATTCCCAGATTAAATTACTATGTTAGAATAAATTACTATAACTTCACGTTAACAGCAAGTACACGAAAGAAAGTACAGAGAATTTAAGTAGGTAGGTCATTCAGGCAGAAAACAAGAGCTATTTATATATTTTGATTATTGTTGGTTTGCTTTCTCACTTTAGAGTAGTAGTAATTCAATATTTTCGTAAGTCAAAGTAAGTAAGGAATAAAATGTTAAAATGCTAGCCAGAAAGCAATCTAGAGTACTTATTTCCTTTCAGAGAGACAGCTTACCGCGGAAATTGTAATGGTACATTCTGTGCAAGGTACGCTAAAACGAAACCAGAAATCGCAATTAGACTATCGAAGAAAGTGAAATTTAGAGATATAAGCTATGTTAATGTACATAAATTTCCCTCTGGCTACACGTTCAGTCCAAGATATAGTTTTTCCAATAGTTCGTTTGCTTGCTTCCCAATTGTGGAATTGTTTAAGTAATTGATTAATGATTTATCGAGAAATAATAAGAACTTAAAAATATTTTTTATACGATTTTGGTTACAATATCCCTTATCATTTTTTTTGTTGTGACCTCGCATGCACATGCAAATGGTTACAGGTAAAGTAGTTTGTTTTTGTATTTGGGTTAATAGAATTGGTTAGTTTAGTTTTTTTTTTGTGTGGTTGAAAAATGTCTCGAATTAATTTACATAAATGGTTTGAAATGGTAAGAACGAAAATTTTTTTTTAAGATTAAATTTAACTAATTCACGTCTGGTTAGGTCTTTTTTTTTTAGGGATATGACCAGTTCTAGAATATATCTCATGAGTAATTAATTTGTTAAATATAAAGAACTAGAGATAAAAATCGCAAATTTTAATATTGCCTGGAAGGTCAAAGTAATAGAGGGCACGTACAAAATTTACCGCTAAAATTTGCATAATCACTACAGGTAGAAAGTTACCGATAGGGTGGAGCCTCTAAATTTGGAGAAATTAATTTTCGATTCATGAATTAAGCCAGGTGCAATCACCTGTTTCTTTTCGGAATGCAGGAAACAAGGAAATTACCTAGGGTTTTGTTGTTTCTGAACCATTTACGGGGGAGACAGTGCACGTACTGCTTATTGATTGGCGAGTCTGTATATGTATATAGGCATATGTGTACGGATATGAGTGTGTACATGTCGAGTATATAGATAGGTGAAAATGTATGAATTTTGACGTAGGTAGATGAGAATGAATATCTATAGGTAAATAGGCATGGAGGCGTACTAATGTATGTGTGAGTATACATGTATAGATGAGCAGATATATAATTTTTCTTTATTAGACGAGTAGAATAAACAGAAATTAATTAGTATCCAAATTTAGAGACTCAGAAATCGCGACAGAAGAGAAAGAAAAGTATACATTGCAGTTCAGGGGGCATATAAACCCAGCGTTATAGAATAGAAATGCACCGTATGGGTCCAGTCAATAATTTTGCGCGAGGTATTCTCAAAGTGAACGGAATTGGCGCGTTATTGTTATCAGACAAATTAATTAAAATTAATTAAATAAATAGTACACCTATGGTTAGAGTGCAGGGTCAGGGTGATATAAGAAAAAGCAGAGGTACGCAGAGAAAGTTAAGGTTTTACCTGAAGGGCTCTTCTGAGATAACTTTGTGAATTGAATATTGTTAGTGAATAAAAGGATAGATGATGATCGTAGAGTGGAGTTATGCTGAGAGTCCAACAAGGATTTAGAAATATTTCTTTGTTGTTAAACATGGCAGACAAAATTCAAGACAAAAACCGGGGTAAGAAGTTGCTGATAAGAAATTTGCAGTCTCAGGTGTTCCACCTCTGGAAAATTTAGAGTTTAGTTAATATGAATAAAGGCAATCTTAAGGGCAATAAGCTTTACAGGTGTAATAAACGTTTACAGGGGCGTGCCAATACAGGCAATTTAGTCACAGAAAGCTTGGATACAATGTCGTCCGTAACCCCAATGATGATAGACAGTAATAAATCGGAGGCCAATACATTAGAATAGTAGGTACATGCCAGTAAATTAAATTTTATAAATTAATTAATGTAGAGTACATTTTTGGAAATAAAACAATACAGAGAGCCCATCATTTTCGAACTATACAATTAGAATATTTACGTTTTGAAGAAAATATCAGAGACGATAGAAAGATAAGAAAAGAAAATTTTTATTTAATTTTTTGGATTTCATTTTGATTTTTGTTTTCTTTTGGGCCAAAATCATGCTATTGTTAAAGAGGCTGAGCTCATTCAGGAGCATATGGTAAACATTAGGTAGAAAATATAAGAAATAGCTTTTAGACTATCATTTTGTGTTAGATAAGAGGCATATAGTTGCATAATTTCAGTTTCTTTGTGTGGCCTAAGTGTTTTATTCAAGTCAAAAAGAGTTACGGATATTCTCTGATTATTATAAGATTAAATGTAGATATATCGAGTTTATACAACTCTAGAAGAAGTTAGGGCATTAACAAGACAAATATTTTTTTCCCTTTAGATAGAATGATGAGTGAAATATGGCATTGAGTTTTAAGAATGGTGATAAAAGAAGAAAAAAAAAAAATATTTCACTGGGTAACAGTTTTAGCTAGGGTGATTTTTATGAATTTTATTTTTATAAAATTAGAGGCTTTAGTAATAGGTACGAAAACCTGGAGGAGAACACCGGCCGTGAGACTGTGAATTTTCTTTTTGGGGTCCAACAAATGAGTAGGGGGGAGATGAACAAAAAGAGGAGATGAGAGAAATACCGAGGATAGGGACAAATGGAAAGAGAAGGTTTGGTATAGACTAATGCAGTGTCGCTTTTCTTTTCAGGTCCAGGAAATATGATGTATTTTTTTGTTCTCATCTCATGTTTTACATTTAGGGTTTATTTCTTTTTTTTTGTTTTTCCTTCTCCCCTACCCATGTAAGCGGATAGGAATTCCGGATCGCCGTATGTCGGGTAAATTGTGACGAGCATCGAACGAGATAGAGATGAAGTATAGTTAAGGAGTGTTCAACATACAGGGTATTCGCTAGTTGCGTGTCGAAGCAAGTAATTTATAAAGAAATAAGTATACGGGAAACGTTGATGTTAGTAGAAATACTCCCTTTCTTTCAACTATGACCAGGTAATATATCCAAGAGATATATTTGGCATAATAAGCACATTTTACCCCCTCCCCAAAGTTATGACAACGGGTTAGCGGAGCAGAACTGAAATTTTGAAGTAGGTTTAGTAATTGCTCCAAAGGAAATGGAAGGTTAGTTTTTTCCAATATGGTCCTAAGGTTGGACTGGGGTGAAATGAACTTATGCGGTTGTAGTTTAACCTTTTAACCAGTGACGGGCTCTCCAAAGGACAACAGATTATAGAAAACAATAATCCAGCAGGAGGAGTAGCGTTCGCTGTCTCCGACAGTGACTGTTTGCTGCGAGCGGATCGGAGCGATCGTTGCGGGAATAGCCGGATACCCCGAGTAGGAGAGGTGATTAGGGCCCCAAGCCGCGTGGCCACAGAAATACGCCCTTCAGATGTATGGTACCACTCAGACTCTGCCGTGGTGAACAAGTCTACGACTCCTGGGACACCACCCGAAAAACGTACGACAAGTTTGACAGTACCGCGACACGGGGCAACTCATACGGATATGATATAAGGAATTGGGGGTTGCACCGCGGATCGCGACTGTCAAACTGAAGAGATCATGCAATAGCCCAAAGAATTCCACGACTACGCTGACTACAACTTCCGAGTCGAAAAAGCAGCAAATGGGGGGTAGTTTCAGAAACACCCAGATGATGCACGATTTCGTGAAGACGCACATATTCCAACAGTCTAAGCTACGACTTAGTTTTTCAATGAATACCTGGTCGTGGAAATTCTCAATCACTACAATACCACAGACATTTCTCACTCCACCCCCCCCTCCTTATACACTTGGTGTCTGTCCGAGGTTAGCCCGATTTCGGAACAGTGCCCCGGCAAGACTCCTTATACGGCTAAGGATGAGAGAAGAGGGGACAGGGATCACTTGGAGGGTTACAGACTGAAAAGGGTAGTGCGTATTAGAGTAGTTATTTCTACTAATAAAAACACGTTATGGGACAGCAAGGCAACTAGTGAAACGTCAAATCGATACAAGAAACAGCCGCGGAATCGAAGGAAAGATACGGACCGGAGATTACGTAACCAAGATCGCGCCGTTCCTATCATCCATCCGGGCCACCGATTGTTCGCGTTCCGAAGGAACGTTTTTTTTGTCTGTAATTTTTTTTGTGTTTTTCTTTAAGTTTAATTCTAGGTCAGTAAGAAGGTTTAGGGCCACGAACACGCCAGGGGACCCGCAAACTACGCGCCGACCAAGGTAGGGACACGGATCTCCACAGGGGAAAAACCACAACAGAGAGGGCATCAGGACGAACACCCCAGTCAGGAGAAGGATCCAGCGGAAAACAGGCGTATATGGTTCTTACGTATTCACAGAGAACTTACACGTACTGATGAGTTTCAGGTTCCACATCCCCACTACCGTCGGACCGATGAGGAGAGCCAGGTTCCGCAAGGAGGAGGCCACGAGGTCCAGGGGAAGACCACCGACCACGTCCAGAGCCACCGCCAACGAGTAGCCACGGAGAGCAATCCAGGGGGACAGAGCCAGTTTCAAAGCAGGACGATTCGACCAGCGAGAGACGGGCTGCAGTAACCAATGACGACAACTAGTACTGCCAAAAATGTGGTTGCCCATCCGCGAAGACGACATCAGGTGACCTTAGACTTGGTGTACAGCGACGGAACTCAATGTAAGTGTCAGTGAACAAGTTACTCAGTGATCGTGACGGGAATCGCGGGGACCCTAGTAGATAATTAATTTTAAACTTTTGTAATCAACCTATACTGGGATCGAATCAATTGTTTTAGTCATGAAAAACCAATATGCTTCAATTTAAGGGGGGGGTAATGTAACAAAAGTCAAATTAAGGGAGCCAAGTCCGGCCCTGTCGCAGTATAATAACCGTATTCCGATCTTGGTAACATTGTAAGGGTCGAGTAAACTATCGTAAAATACCGGTCATAGATACATCTGTTTTGTGTTATTTTAGAGTCCAGGCAACGTGCTTTGTTAACTTTACTCTTTATTAGGTAGTCGACGTTAGCCACTTGTAAACAATAAATAAGCATCCAAATTATTTTATGTCCAATTCTCTTTTCGTTTGTCGAGCTTGTTAAATAAGGACTCGCCGGGTGGTCTAGTGAGATTTTCAGGGCTAAAGCAGTTGATAGAGGCTTCCAGGAACCTATGTAATAGACCATAAGATAGATAGACCACTTAAGGCAGATTTTTTCCCCCATACAAAAGCAAAGTAAGGAACAAAAGGGGTTTTTTTCATCTGTTTTAGTGGTAATAAAAATGTTAGGCCGTAGGATAAATGCCATGGTCCGTTAGGTAATTTCAAATGCGTACGGTTTAAAGTAAAGGAGATCCTAATTGGTCGAGAGTTTAAAGTTTACTGCCCACTTTGGAAACGTATTATTTCGAGGTAGAGATTATCTTCACTTTTGGTTTAACTTCGGTTCGGTCATCATCATCTAGGGTATTAGTAGTATAGTGAATTCTCATTTTGCGAACCTTTTTCAATTTTAAAGTTTAAGTACATTTGTTTCGTATTTTGCCGGTTTTAATAAGTAGAAAATTAATGTGTTGTAATTATTGATCTAGTATTCGGTCGCGATTTAGCTAAAAGATTTGAAATTGCCGCGGACCATTTTAATTCTTGATATAGAGTAATTATCGTTTGTTAATTTATTTAATCGTCTTTAAGTGTTTGTGATTGTCAATTTCATTTGTTTTCATTTTCTTATGTAAATATAGTGGTTTAAGTGTTTTGAGAAATCACGTGTTTTATTTGCTTGTCAGGAAATTAAGTTCATTTTACATTCAGTAAAGTTTGTTGGTGAAGTAACCTGGTTGATGGACACCGAAAAGGATAAAATCACCTAGAAAGCAAAGGGTAAGCACAGTTTTGTTTTCGATGGATATACTATAATATCGACGGAGTTTGCAAAGTGATTGGGCCACTCCGTACTCTGCCAATGGTAATGTCTAATTAAATCATGTAATTAGGGGAATAAAACCCCAGTTATTACAATAATTTGAGATGATGCCGTTGAAGGGTTGGGGGTTAAATAGGGGCAAATAGGGGAAAATAAGTAAAGCAAGCTGGTAAGACTACAGAAATTTGGGATTCGGTATAAAGTAGAAATCAAGGCCTCAGATTTCTTTCTAATATTTTTCAAACTCTACCACCTCCGCTTCATTATTAATAGGATTGATAACATCAAATTGAGATATTCACTTGAAAGTTAGTACACGTATGTATTGTAGTGACATCTGATTGAGATGACTCCATTGAGGTGGTAGGTTGTAAATAGTGGAAAATAAGTACGGTAAACTAGAAACTTCATTTTTAACGTATATGGTAGAAACCAACTCCTCAAACTTTTCTATGACATCTACCCCAAATATTATTAAAATTCTATGACCAATAATTTCCACATACTAGAATGCAAATATAGTCAAGATGTTTCCTTTAAAGTGACTTGGACGAATAATCTGGATGTGGAAGTAGTGATTCCTTAGGCAGCGGTTTTTTTTATGTCTTCAACTTTTAGTTTTACCGTTTGTTTTTGTAAACACTTTATAAAAAGGATAAAAGTTTATGTTATTAAAAGTATTAAATAGACATTTCATGACTCAAGGTCACAACTGTCATTCTTGAAAATTTTTGATTGGCACTATATCCCATTGTTTTTAGTACCTTCTGAACTGCCTGTCCACCAAATTTCATCTTAGTATCACAATCTGAACGATTCTTATGAATTATTGAACTTAGCAGGTCGACTGTTTATACCTGTTTCCATTGAAACAACACATACCTATTCTTTATTATAATTATTTATCACTTGATATTACGTATGAAATTACAATCTACAATATCTTTAGTACTTCTTTTATGCTTACGTTAGGAGTTCTCAACTCCTTACCACTGAAAAGTTGTAATTTAAAAAAGAGTTTAGAAAATGTGTCAGAAAATTTCACTGTCGAATAAATCGGATTACCTAATTCTGATAGTGGTGGCAAAATAAAAATGTATTTTTAACCTACCTAGAACATATATCTTTGTCGGCAGCTTGAAACTAATTTTATAAATCTAGGAAAAGGATAATTGCGAACAATTACCATAAATTTGAATTGAGCCATTAAAAGGCTAATAGTATCAAATAATTTAACTGTAAATTTGCATTTTAATTTTCATATTCTTTTATCACCACTCTGCCGCGGCAGCACAAACTCTAATGCTTATTAATTCGTGTTTGTTGTCTGTCGCGAAAACTGTCATAAAATTTGAAATAAGCGAGTTGACAATAATTTATCGGTTTAACAAAGTTTGCTGACATGTGAAAACTATGCTTTTCCTATTATAGTCATATTTTCTGTTACATATACGCGAAATAAACAAATGCTTGGCAGAAATTGTACATGCGTATAAATCATCCTTGCAGGACTTTTAACACAGAAAAAACACAAGTTGTACGATTTATACAATAATGGTTGTATTGGAACTGTACGTATTGTTTACAAATCATCATCTAGATATAAACAAATATATCTATTTACTTTATCAAATACAATAAACAAAGAAAATATTAATACGATATTAAATCTTTTCAAAATTTATGATAAAAAATAACTATACAGGGTGTCCCAATAAAAACTCCCAGGCCGGATATATTCTAAACGAATAGAGATATTTTAATTCTGTAAAAGGCCATTTGTATAGTATAAAGAGAGCTTCATTTTTGAATATAATTGTTTTTTAATATATCAGTATATAGATGGCGCTGTGTTCTAAAGAAATATTTCAATGGAAAAACTTTGAAATAGGGTTTATGTGAAAGAAAACGTATTTCTAAGCAGGTTATGTTCTAAAAAAACTAACATAAAACTAACCGTTTTCGAGACATTGAGTCCAAATGTTGGCATTTGCCAATATTGAATAATTGTAGTCGCTTCAACATGTCAGTCCTTTAAGTGGGACAATCTGTATTTAATTTACAAATTTTAGAAGAAAATATTTAAAGAATTTTTCATATCTTATGAATTAAATATATTTGAAGTAACCCTTGGAAAAAAACTAAAAATATTATTTATCATATAATTCCAACACTTAAGCAAGAAAAAAACAATTTTTACGAACTAATGAAATTAAAATAACTGTTTTAATAGGTGTTCAAAATTATTGGCATTTTTATAAATACACATTGTAAATCTATTAATTAGTTCAGATCTACAAACTTTTAATAATAAAGATCTGCCATGCCTTCTATTGGTTCTTTGTACACTTCACTTTTTAAAGTTTCCCATAAATAAAAGTCTAATGGACTAATGTCAGGAGATCGAGCGGGCCATCTAAGTACTCCATTGGTACCAGTCCATCTTCCTGGGTATGTTTGATTTAAATAATTAACAACTTTGTGATGATTATGTGGGCCTGCTCCATCCTGATGAAATCACATATTATCCAACTGAGCGGGCAAATTCCTTAATAGTACTTGTAAATCATTTTGCAAAAATTGTAAATATCTTTCAACTGCTAAATTCTCATGGTAGAGGTATGGGCCAAAAATGTAACAGTTAACGATATCACACCAAACATTTACTCCAAAACGATTCTGGGATCTGCTATGTCTCATCCATAGGATTCTCTTGAGACCAATAACGACAATTATGTGTTGTGATTACTCGACTTTCATCACTCCACATAATTGTATCTAAAAGATTTGGATTTTCTTCTAAGAGAATTGAAAATTGCGCCAAAAAAATCTAATCTTCGCTCATTGGCCCCTGGAATCAAATGATAAACTAAATGAACTTTATATGGAAAAAATATGTTTCTTTTAAGAATTTTGTGGCAGGTGGAACGTGAAATATTTGTTTCTTCCGTCAACTTGCATACTGACATGTTTGGGTTATTTTCTACTTGATGTAATACCAATGCAATATTTTCATCAGTTGCAGTTCTCTTTCTTCTTGTTGTTTTTGGTTTCTTAAAACCTCCATAATTTTTCAAATTAGAACACAAACTTTAAAAAAATTTCCAATCTGGTAAAGGTCTGTCAGGAAAACGCATTTCATATAAACTTACAACTCTTGTAGTATTTTTACGACATTCCCCATAAATTAAAATCATGTTTAATTTATCTTTATTTGTATGAGAAACCATATTTAATAATAAATATTCACAAAGAAAACAATTATTAGGTACAATAGTACAGTTCTATTGACACACCAATAAACAAAATGTGATTCAAATTGAGAAATGTCAAAACTATTATTCCAAAGGTAACTTTAATTGTATTTCATTTATAAGGTATAAGGGTTATTATGCTGACTAGATATCAAATATTTTTAATTATAATCTAACCTAAAAACAAAACGATTATATGAAAAATTCTTTAAATATTTTCTTCTAAAATTTGTAAATTAAATGCAGATTGTCCCACTTAAAGGACTGAAATGTTGAAGAGATTACAATTATTCAATATTGGCAAATGCCAACATTTGGACTCAAATATCTCGAAAACGGTTAGTTTTATGACATTTTTTTTTGGAACATAATCTGCTTAGAAATGCATTTTCTTCCACAGTTCAAAGTTTCTCCCATCGAAATATTTCTTTAGAGCACAGCGCCATCTATATACTGACATATTAAAAAAACAATTATATTAAAAAATGAAGCACTGTTTATGCTCTACAAATTGGCTTTTACAGAATTTAAATATCTCTGTATTGAAACATATTCTTTATAGGATTTTGCGAACAGCAGAAAAAATAACTATCTATAACTAAAAGAAAAACCGCTGCCTAAGGAATCACTACTTCCACATCCAGATTCTTCATCCAAATCGTTTTAAAGGAAACATCTTGACTATATTTGCACTCTAGTATGTGGAAATTATTGGTCATAGAATTTTAATAATATTTGGGGCAGATGTCATAGAAAAGTTTGAGGAGTTGGTTTCTACCATATACGTTAAAAATGAAGTTTTTAGTTCACCCTACTTATTTTCTACTATTCACCTCCCACCCCTTCAATGGAGGCATCTCAATCAGATGTCACTACAATACATACGTGTACTAATCTCAAGTGAATATCTCAATTTGATGTTATCAATCCCATTAATAATGAAGCGGAGGTGGTGGAGTTTGAAAAATATTAGAAAGAAATCTGAGGCCTTGGTTTCTAGTATATACACCGAATCCCAAATTTCTGTACTCTTATCACCTTGATTTACTTATTTTCCCCTAGTCACTCCTATTAACCCTAACCCTTCTACGGAATCATCCCAAAATATAATCTAGTTCCAGATGTCGTTATAATACATACGTCTACCAAATTACAAGTGAATATCTCAATTTTATTTTATCAACCCCTTTAATAATGTAGTAAGGGTAGTGGAAGGGTTGAAACATATTGTTAAAAAATTTGAGGTCTTGGCTTCTAGGACATACACCGAATTTCAAGTTGCAATACTCTTACCAGCTTGCTTTACTTATTTTTCCCTATTTACCTCTACTTACCCCCACTCCTTCAACGCAATCATGTCAAAATATAATCTAGTTTCAGATATAATTATAATATATAAATGTACCAAATTTCAAGAAAATTTAAATTTAATTTTATCAACTCTTAATAAGGGAGTGGGGGTGGTGGGGAGAAATAGAAAATACTAATAAAAAAACCTGAGACCTTCGCTTCTAGTACATACACCGAATTTCAAGTTTCTGTAGTCTTACCAGCTTGCTTTACTTATTTTCCCCTATTTACCCCTATTTAACCTCCAACCCTTCAACGGAATCATCTCAAAATATAATCTAGTTCCAGATGTCGTTATGATACATATGTGTACTAAATTTCATGTGAATATCTCAATTTTATTTTATCAACCCCTTGAATAATGGAGTAGGGGTGGTGGGGGCTGAAATAAATTATCAAAAAATCTGGGGCCTTTGCCTCTTGTACATACACCGAATTTCAAGTTTCTGTAGTCATACCTGCTTGCTTTACTAATTTCCCCCTATTTACCCCTAAATAACCCCGAACCCTTCAAAGGAACCATCTCAAAGAATAATCTAGTTCCAGATGTCGTTATAATTCATACGTGTATCAAATTTCAAATGAATATCTCAATTTTATTTTATCAACCCTTGTAATAATGAAGTAGGGGTGGTGAGGGTTGAAAAATATTATAAATAATCTGAGACCTTGGCTTCTAGTATATACACCGAATTTAAAGTTTCTGTAGTCTTACCAGCTTGCTTTACTTATTTTCCCCTATTTACCCCTATTTAACCCCCAACCCTTCAACGGAATCATCTCAAATTATAATCTAGTTCCAGATGTCGTTATAATAGATACGTGTACCAAATTTCAAATGAATATCTCAATTTTATTTAATCAGCCCTTTTCATATTGGAGTAGGGGTGGTGGGAGTTGAAAAATATTATAAAAAAATCTGACGCTTTGGCTTCTAGTACATACACCGAATTTCAAGTTTCTGTGGTCTTACCAGCTTGCTTTACTTATTTTCCCCTATTTACCCCTATTTAACCCCAACTCTTCAACGGAATCATCTCAAATTATAATCTAGTTCCAGATGTCGTCATAATACATACGTGTACCAAACTTCAAATGAATATCTCAATTTTATTTAATCAACCCTTTTCATATTGGAGTAGGGGTGGTGGGGGTTGAAAAATATTATAAAAAAATCTGACTCCTTGGCTTCTAGTACGTATACCGAATTTCAAGTTTCTGTACTCTTACCAACTTGTTTTACTTATATTCCCCTATTTACCCCAAATTAACCCCCAACCCTTCAACGGAATCATCTCAAAAATAATCTAATTTCAGACGTCGTTATAATACATACGTGTAGGTACGAAATTTCAAATGAAAATCTCAACTTTATTTTATCAACCCCATTAATGGGGTAGGGGTGGTGGGGGGTTGAAAGATGTTATAAAAAAATCTTAGGCCTTAACTTCTAGTACATACACCAAATTTCAAGTGTCTGTTCTCTTACAAGCTTGCTTTACTTATTTTTCCCTATTTTCCCCTATTTAACCCCCAACCCTTCACCGGATTTCCTCAAAAAACAATCCAGTTCCAGATCTCGTCATAATATATACGTGTACAAAATTTCAAGTCAATATCTCAAACCGTTCCGGAGAAAACGTGCGGACAAAAAAAAGTTACAGACAGACAGACAGACCGACAGACTGACAGACCGACAGACAGACAGAAATTTTTTTTTCGCTCAAATTTAAAATCTCGACGTTTCATGACATTCTAAACCTATTTCACGAATAAAAATTTTTGAAAATTTTTTTGCGATTACTATACTTCCAATCCACTACGTGGATGTGGAAGTAAAACTATGTGTAAAAATATTAATGAAATCTTTGCATTCTTTCGATAACCTGATATTCTGGTTATGCTAGCAAATTAAAATCCTAAAATGAAATATTAGGATTTTAATTTGCTGGCATAACCAGAATTATTATAGGAAGCTGTATTTACAACCCCTACTTGCGCTGACAAAATTTGGACTTTGTGGTTCAAGAGTAGGCAACATAAAAACACAATGCCATTTAGTGAAGATGAAGTCGTGTTACCAATTGTAGAAGCAAAATTGTCACAGCACCAGTACTTTCTAATAAGACAAGAGGCACAAAAACGGAATTGTGATATTTGTCCAAATTACAATAAAGTTTTGGAGGCTAAAAAAGGGCGCAGTCCCTTTTCATTCACTCTCACGGAAACCTTGGCAGCAGTTCGACTACAAACTCTCTTAGATCATACCTCCAGTCGTTTACACGAATTACAGACACCCGTTCTACCAACTTTAGATAATCACCATTTTAAAAACTTGATGCTACTGTTGAAAGAACCTATTTTGTGAAACTTATCTTTTAATGTAAAAAATAAAAAACGAATGTATGTTATTGAAAATAATAATTAAGTATACGATCTACCTATGTACCTCATTCTTTCTTTATATACTTGAAAATTTAAAGACAGCCTTTAAAAATCACCCCCTAAGCATACTTGTGAATTTTATTTTTCACATTTTCTAATTTTTACCTTATAATATTATTAAACACGAACAAATTGTCAACTTTTTTAATATATAACGTTTAACACATGTATTTGAAAACAAATTACCCCTTTTGATAAGATTTTTTTTAAGAGACAGTTAAGTGAAAAAAAATAATTTGTGCCGTTTTTTTTTTTTAAATCGGGACCACTGTGCGCTGGTACAGTTTAAAATTTTGAAGAAGGTTTTTTGAAGTTTTCAATGTGTGGTATATTAATTTACCGATGGATTTGACTGTCTTATAAACCAATGGGCATTTATGGCAATTCTTAACACTTTAATTTGGAATATTTGCATCTTTTTAATATTAATTTTGCTAGCTGTTCCCCATATCACTCAGCCGTACGTTACTAATGGCCTTAGGATCGATTTATATATTAATGTCGCGCACTTAACTCTGAGGTTCGATTTTGTATTAATAATGGGATATAGCATTGACAACCAGGTGTATCCATCATTAAGTTTTTTATTGATGTGGTAACTCTATATTACTCGTTTATCTAAATAGACTCCTAGATATCTAATTGCACTGTCTGCAGAATTCCATAATATTTCCTCGTCGTTGATGATAATATTATTGGTGTTTTGAGGTCTTCTCAGGGTAAATATTTTTGTTTCACATTTTGTTGGATTTAACTTGAGTCGCCATTTCATAAACCAGTCCTGTAAAACATTAAGTACATTTTGCAGTTTGTTTGCAGCGATATGAATATCATTATCTGGAGTTATTATTGCAGAGATAGACGGGATTGAATGAGCTTTATTTTCGTATTCTACGTAATCTGAAACTTGAAAATCCGAACAAATCTCGGAGGGTGATTTTTTCTTGAATGCAATACTTTCCATCGATAAACAAAGCGCGAAGTAAAATGGTGCGAGATTTAGCAATTTAGTATTCCGATATATAAAAAACAGTTCTTTTTCTTTTGGGTACCTGTCTCATTAATGGTCATTTTGGTAATCACGTTTTTATTAAATTCTCAGAAAAATGTATAAACTCTGTTGTTTTACTGGTTGAATAAAAAACCAGACCGAAAGAATGCAGGTGTTAGTACCACTTTTAAAAACAAGAAAAAAAATAAATACTCTGTGAAAACCAATCGTCCTCTATGAAATGTTCGATATTAAAAAAAATGTAATATTGTACTGAATTATTGCTTTGATGATGGAAGATAAGTATACAGTATGTCTCACTTTGCATGACTCCCATAACACAGATCGATTATTAACAATGCGATTTTTGAAAAATTTGGGTGGAAGATACTTACTCATCAAAAGACACTGTTTCATGGTAAAAATATTTGAAAATTCACTTGTGGCGTCCGTCCTTATGAAGAAAAATGGACATAATTTTCCAAAAGATATTAGCCAAAGTTTTACCTGTAAAACAATCTCATAATCTTATTCTTTGTTATCAAAAACTCACTACCGAATTTCTATAAGACGCCATCTTATTGAAATTCGGTAGTGAGTTTTTGATAACAAAGAATAAGATTATGAGATTGTTGTACAGTTAAAACTTTGGCTAATATTTTTTGGAAAATTATGTCCATTTTTCTTCATAAGGACGGACTTGGTGTTCATGTAATAAAAAAATAAAAATTCCCTTTTGAAAGAACGAATTATTACAGTCAACTTTAATTTCGGATGTAATGAGGAGTTAATTAAGTTGGGGAAAGACAGGCTTTCCATTTATAATTAATCACGTGACTTAAGTCAGCTTACTTAACAGTCTAAATCAAACATTAATTGACTTTGGAAACAAGAAAAGTTCAATTATAAACAAATTCAATTCAGGAAAAATTCAATGAATAATAAAATTTACATAGATACACTTGTTATGAACTTCCGCTTGAGATTTCCAAAGAAAAAAAAAAAGAAAAAGTGTTTTGCATATGTTATCATTCTCTAACGTAAAATATTAGTGGAAAAAAAGGCATTTATTATCATTATTATTATCGTTATTATTATTATTAAAACTGAACTGCAGTTTGCTTAATAAAGTCATGACCAACTTTTGTTATAGAAAAATCCCAGTGACAAAGTGCGCTATTATCAGTATGAAAATATAGGAAATTGGATGTCGATCAAATCTCGTTAAAGTTGGTCCTTATTGTTACATTAGGAATGTTAAATTTGTTTAAAATTGAACTTCTTTTAATGAAACATATTCTTTATAGGATTTTGCAAACAGCAGAAAAAACCATCTATGAGAACAAAAGGAAAACACTGTTTGTCAAAATTATTGATATGCAATCTTTGCATTGTTTCGATAAACTGAATTGTGATTATGCTAGCAATTAAAATCCTAAAATAAATGTATTTTTCTTATTCAACACTTCTAATTCTAACACTAGTTTCTACACAGTCCCCTATGGCTATGCAGAGTAAATCACTATCCACATAACATACATTTCTTTTTGTTCTCATAGATAGTTTTTTTCTGCTATTTGCAAAATCCTATAAAGAATATGTTTCATTATAATTTTAAGCAAACAAAAAAAAATCACTTTTGAACTTCTTTTATTTCCAAGTCAATTATTTACTTCCACATCTATGTATTGGATGTGGAAGTATAGTAATCGTAAAAAAATGTTCAATTTTTTTTTTGTTGAAATAGATATAGAAATAGAATGTCACGAAACGTCGAGATTTTAAATTTGAGCAAAAAAAAATTCTGTCTACCTGTCGATCTGTAACTTTTTTGTCCGCACATTTTCTCCGGAACGGTTTAAGATATTGACTTGAAATTCTGTATATATTGTAACGAGATCTAGAACTGAAGTGTTTTTTGAACATATCTGGTGAATGGTTTGGCGGCACAGAGGGGTGAATAGGTGGAAAAAAGTAAAACAAGCTGGTAAGAAACTTGAAATTTTATGTATATGTACTAGAAGTTAAGACCTCAAAATTTTATATGGTATTTTCCATCCCCCCACCACCCCCACTCCATTATTAAAGGGGTTGATAAAATAAAATGTAGATACATCAATCGGGATTTCGTAAAGCACATAGCACCACTACTGCTTTGTTGAACCTTAGTGATAATATCATCAGCGCACTAGACAAACGTATGGCAGCTATTCTTGTATCCCTAGACTACTCCAAGGCATTTGACACCATTGATCACACGCTTTTTTGTGCAAAGCTAAATTACTATGGTTTCGACGCGATATCCCTGCGGTTTTTCAATTCTTATTTGAGCGAACGTCGCCAATGCGTATCAGTCGCAGGAAATATATCTGATTTTAAAATTATTTCGTCAGGTGTTCCTCAAGGGTCCATTCTTGGTCCTCTTTTGTTTCTTGTATATACAGCAGATATATTTAATGTAGTAACTAGTTCGCATGTACAAGCATATGCTGACGATACCCAACTTCTTCACTGTTTTGAGCCATCTAATGCAGCTATTGCCACTAATTTGATAAACCAAGATTTAGACAACATCTATCAATATTCGCATCAACATAACCTTAAAATTAAGCCTACCAAATCAGTTGTTATTCTATTCTGCTCAGAACATTCTCGAGATCACTTAAAGGCGTCTATTCAACTAAATATTAATCAAGAAAATTTGTCATTTTCTACTCATGCCAAAAATCTTGGGATAATAATAGACGAAAAATTACGTTTTATGCAGCACATAAAAATTCTTTTACAAAAATTTTACTCCCGGCTAAAAGTACTGTATGCAAACAGGCATATCTTGAACTTTAAACAACGTAAAAAACTTTGTGAAACTTTAGTGATGCTTGTATTCAATTATTGCAATTTTATGTATTTTTACTGCCTGGATCAAGCTACAAAAAATCGACTACAAGTTTTGCAAAACTGTTGTTGTCGTTTCATTTACAACTTAAGAAAATTTGATCATGTTTCAAGCAAATATGTTGAGTTGCGTTGGTTAAAAATGGAACAACTCGTTAAATTCCACTATGCAGTTTTCTTATTTTCTTTAATAAAATATTCTATTCCAAGTTACTTAAGAGACAAGTTAATTTTCAGATCGTCAGTTCATACTGTAAACATCAGACATCGGTACGTGCTAACAGTGCCACAACATCGTACAGCCCTCTTCCAACGTAGCTTTTCTTACACATCCGCAGCCTTATATAACTCTATTGATCCCATATACAAAAATCTATCGACAGTTAATATCTTCCGTAAAAAAATCAAAGCCTGGTTCATTAATTCCAACAAAAACTAGAATATATTCTTGGGCACCATTTTGTACTGTGTTTATGATCGATTTTTTATTTAGTTATTTTGAGTAATTAATTTTTTAGTATTTCTATAAATATATTTTATAAAGTGTATACCGTCCGCCTATTACATTGGACTATTGTAATATTGTATTGTATTTTTTGTATTTTCACTTGAAATTTGGTACACGTATGTATTATAACGATACCTGGAACTACATTATATTTTGAAGGGGTGAGGATGTAAGTATAGGTAAATAGGGGAAAACGAGTAAAGCAAGCTGTGCAGAGTACAAAAACTTGAAGTTTGGTGCGTATACTAGAAGCCAAGACCTCAGATTCCTTTATAATATTTTTCAACCCCTCCCCCCACCACTACCACTCCATTAATAAAGGGGTTGATGGAATAAACTTGAGATATTCACTTGAAATTTGGTACATGTATGTATTTTTTTCTGGAAGGGATGGAGGGGGGTGTGAAATTGGGAAAAATCAGTAGAGTAAGCTAGTAAGAGTCCAGAAATTTCATTTTTGGCGTATGTGCTAGAAACCAATACCTTCATTTTTAACATCGAAAATGTTTAACAAATCGAAGATGTAACGGTAATACGGGGGTCCAGGGGACCAATTATTTCCGCATACTGCAAATATTGTCAAGAAGTGTACGTTTAAAGAGTCTTGTGGAAGTAGTGATTCCTTAGGAAGCGGTGTTTTTAAACATAGACTGTTAAGTAAACTGACTGACGTCACATGATTATTTCTAGATGGAAAGCCTGTCTTCCTCCAGCTTAATTAACTCTACATTACGCCCGAAAATAATGATACGACTAATAATTGGTACCTACTTTAAAGAGGAAAATTTTATTTTCTTATTACGTAAACACCGAGTACATTATCTTATTGCAATTCGGTATTAGTGAGTTCTTGATGACAACGAATAAGTTTATGAGATTGTTTTACAGTTAAAACTTTGCCTAATATATCTCTTTGGAAAATGAGGTTTATTCTTCTCCACAAAGACGAACGCCACTGGTGGATTTTTAAATATTTTACCGTGACACAATCTCCTAATTGGTAAGTAGCTTCCACCCAAATTGAAAAAAATCGCATCGTTAATAATGGCGCTGTGATATAGGAGTCATGAAAAGTGAGACATATTGTATATTGCGAATATTTCTCGAACAATTTGATCGCATATTAAACAATAAGGGAATATGCTAGCGTTGCTCGACGTAGAGGCAAATATTTGAATACTGGCCAGCTAGATCGCCTGACCTTACGCCCACAGATTTTTTTGGAGGAACTACTAACATCAATACCACTAAATCAGAATCTCTCGAAGAATGACGTGCACAAATTGTTCAAGGATGTCGTTCACAAACACAACAAAATTAACAACTATTTCGCGAGCGCCACTCAAATGATTCGATCTAATTAATCAATTAATTATCAATTACCATCATCAAAAGTGCCGCCTGTGAATACTAAATTACGCCTTCCCGCTCGCAAGTCAATTTATTTTGCGCGCAGATAATGATTTCGTGCATTTACATAATAACATAAAACTTTATTAACTCCCGATAACAGCTCTGCGAAGATAATAACGTTTTGTTATCTGTTTATCTAATTTATCAACTGTACGAGTGTGTCGTAGTGTATTGTGGCCTGCCCACGGTCGTAGGTAATTCTGTAGGCGCCATTATGTGTTGGTACGAGTGCTAATTTGGAGTGTTTTTTGTGTAGTCGTGATAAGTTTTTTGTTTGAGTGTTTTGGATTTAAGAGAAAATTTGAAGAGTAAGTATTAGAATGATCCCTTACTCCATGAAAATTCATGCTAGCAACATAACAGCATAACCCAACTTAATAATTTGAATATTTAAAAGACGTAAATTATGTATTTCAATTTTATAAATTAAAATAATTTTGGTGTCTATTGATTTCTGCTAATTTAAAAATTGATAATTTCATCTTTATGTTATCTACGCGTTCAAGAATTTCAGTAGTAACATGAAAAATGTGTTTTGTTTCTATCACGTGTTCGGCATATGTTAGAACTTGATATTGATCGTTGGAACTTCTTCATGTTCTGAAATTCTTTTTCTAAAAGTTCTTTTTGTTTGTCCAATTTGTATTTTGTACCATATACCATATAGCCCAATCAATAGGTAGCAGGGTATACCAACATTTATACCCGAAAACAAAAAATATGGTTGAATAGAAAAAAACTCTAAGAAAGATTTGTGGTTTGGTGGGCGCGATCTGAAGTGGCGAACCTCGTGGCGAACTTATGCTAAAAAAATGGAAAAGCTGAGAAAAATAGTTTTTCGCAAATAAAAAAAAACTATGACTAATCGAGAAAACTTGAATGAGAAAGTTCTAGGTGCTAAAAAGATCTTATGATTGCTATTTTTTAAGTATCAATTGCGATAAAACTTTTCGAGATATGTCGAGAAGACCGTCAAAAATCGGCTTTTCTTACTAGCGACCGTAAGTATAGCTCACAGCAAGCGAAAAAAGTATGTTTTTGAAAAATTTCAAAATACTTATCTTTTATTTTTCGAGATATATCGATTTTTCGAAAAAAAACGTTCTCGTGAGTGGAAGTTGAAAATCTTTGATCTTTGATTCAAAGATGGTGGTGCGGTGTTCTTTATCTCCGGATTAGCCATCTTGAATTTTAAAATGTCGAAATTCGGTCTAGATAGAGTTAAAGGCAATTTTATAACGAATAGTTTAAAACATTTTTTTAAGTTTCATTAATTCTAAAATTAATAAAACGGTTACAATTCATTTACAACATGATAGTACAACTCTTTGTAAAGAAAATGAGCTCAAGATCGTTACTGTACAACTCTCCGTTGAAATGATACTTTATAAAAATAAATGTTTATCGGTATTTTTTATGACTTAAATAAAAGATGAAATTGAAAAGCTGCTTGGTCAGAACACTGAGTCTGTAGGCTAAATATCTAGAGAAAAAAAAAAAAAAAAAAAGAAAAGCTGCTGAAAAATATTATTTTTTATGTAGTTGGAATAAAGGTGATTCAGTAAAAAAGGAGAGCATCTTGTTTACGTTCACATCCCCACTTCTCTCTCTAGGTGTGTTATCCACATATATTTATTTCCAGAATATAATGCTGGGTGCTGACATATACAACGACAAAATCACAATACACACAATAATATCACAGTGAAACTGTAAATCTCCTCCTGGTGTTATAAACTCGTTATAAAAAATATCGGCAAAGTTAGTTGCCCGTGACTTCCCTCGCTGGTCCTTGCCACACTATTAAAAAAACCGCTGCCTAAGGAATCACTACTTCCACATCCAGATTATTCGTCCAAGTCACTTTAACGGAAACATCTTGACTATATTTGCACTCTAGTATGTGAAAATTATTGGTCATAGAATTTTAATAATATTTGGGGTAGATGTCATAGAAAAGTTTGAGGAGTTGGTTTCTACCATATACGTTAAAAATGAAGTTTCTAGTTTACCGTACTTATTTTCCACTATTTACAACCTACCACCTCAATGGAGTCATCTCAATCAGATGTCACTACAATACATACGTGTACTAACTTTCAAGTGAATATCTCAATTTGATGTTATCAATCCCATTAATTATGAAGCGGAGGTGGTAGAGTTTGAAAAATATTAGAAAGAAATCTGAGGCCTTGGTTTCTAGTATATACACCGAATCCCAAATTTCTGTAGTCTTACCAGCTTGTTTTACTTATTTTCCCCTATTTGCCCCTATTTAACCCCCAACCCTTCAACGGCATCATCTTAAATTATGATCTAGTTTCAGACGTCGTTATAATACATACGTGTACCAAATTTCAAATGAATATCTCAATTTTATTTTATCAACCCTTTTCATATTGGAGTAGGTAGGGGTGGTTGGGTTGAAAAATATTATAAGAAAATCTGACGCTGTGGCTTCTAGTACATACACCGAATTTCAAGTTCCTGTAGTCTTACCAACGTTTTACTTATATTCCTCTATTTACCCCAAATTAACC
Source organism: Stenurella melanura (assembly GCA_963583905.1). NCBI lineage: Eukaryota > Metazoa > Arthropoda > Insecta > Coleoptera > Cerambycidae > Stenurella > Stenurella melanura. The sequence goes on along the minus strand of OY757316.1, from coordinate 122,697,752 downwards.
CCCAACCCTTCAACGGAATCATCTCAAAATATAAACTAATTCCAGACGTCGTTATAATACATACGTGTACGAAATTTCAAATGAATATCTCAACTTTATTTTGTCAACCCCATTAATGGGGTAGGGGTGGTGTGGGGGTTGAAAAATATTATAAAAAAATCTGAGGCCTTAACTTCTTGTACATACACCGAATTTCAAGTTTCTGTACTCATACCAGCTTGCTTTACTTATTTCCCCCTATTGACCCCTAAATAACCCCCAACCCTTCAACGGAATCATCTCAAAGTATAATCTAGTTCCAGATGTCGTTATAATTCATACGTGTACCAAATTTCAAATGAATATCTCGATTTTATTTTATCAACCCTTTTAATAATGAAGTACTTAGGGGTGGTGGGGGTTGAAAAATATTATAAATAATCTGAGACCTTGGCTTCTAGTACATACACCGAATTTCAAGTTTCTGTAGTCTTACCAGCTTGCTTTATTTATTTTCCCCTATTTACCCCTATTTAACCCCCAACCCTTCAACGGAATTATCTCAAAATATAATCTAGTTCCAGATGTCGTTATAATATATACGTGTAGAAAATTTCAAATGAATATCTCAATTTTATTTTATCAACCCTTTTCAAATTGGAGTAGGGGTGGTGGGGGTTGAAAAATATTATTAAAAAATCTGACGCTTTGGCTTCTAGTACATACACCGAATTTCAAGTTTCTGTACTCTTACCAACTTGTTTTACTTATTCCTCTATTTACCCCAAATTAACCCCCAACCCTTCAACGGAATCATCCCAAAATATAATCTAATTCTAGACATCGTTATAATACATACGTGTACGAAATTTCAAATGAATATCTCAACTTTATTTTATCAACCCCTTTAATGGGGTAGGGGTGGTGGGGGGTTGAAAAATATTATAAAAAAATCTGAGGCCTTAACTTCTAGTACATAAACGGAATTTCAAGTTTCTGTACTCTTACAAGCTTGCTTTACTTATTTCCCCCTATTTACCCCTATTTAACCCCCAACCCTTCACCGGATTTCCTCAAAAGACAATCCAGTTCCAGATCTCGTTATAATATATACGTGTACAACAGACCGACAGACAGACCGACAGACAGAAAATTTTTTTTCGCTCAAATTTAAAATCTCGACGTTTCATGACATTCTAAACCTATTTCACGAATAAAAATTTTTGAAAATTTTTTTGCGATTACTATACTTCCAATCCACTACGTGGATGTGGAAGTAATAAACTAAAAACAGTTGTTTTTGGTGGATTTTTTTTTGGGGGGGCGACAACCCTTATCGACATATTTGGTGCCACCTTAGCATGAACGTATTACATATTGTGTCAAATTTTATGGGAGTCTATTCATCCGATTAGAAGACCGTCGTGCTCAAAAAATTTTTTTTGGCAATTTTCATATCGATATTTGAAAAATAAAAAGCGGCGTACATCCTTAGCACCAACGAATTGTGTGTGCCAAATTTGGTTGAAATCCGACAACAAAATGATATATACCAATTTCCCACTTTACTTCAAAAAAAATTTGTCTTTGAAATATATATTTGGTTCTAGTATTTAATTGTGGTCGATCTAAAATGTACGGTATTGTGATTGTTTATCAGCTTTTGCTATTTTCAGTAATATTTTGCAAACGCCGTACGGTATCTAATGACCATCAAGGGTCGTGTAAATCGCACGAATAACGTAATCTAGTGTCTAAAATCCCAACAATGAAAATGTACGGCATGGACATATTTGTATTCTTTTATAGTTAAGGACAGGAAAAACGATGTAAAGTTGAAAATCTATGCATTGTATTAAAACATAGAGAATTTTTCAATTTGCATGATTTTTAAAAAATTTCGCTTCGTTTGCAATGTTCTAATTTTATTATTGTCCATTATTTTTGTACGGCTACTAAATAAAATAAAATTCTAACCTATATTAATCCAAAAAATAAATGGCCGTACAGTATCAAATAAACTTACCCTAGTAAACGTGAGTTTTTCCCTTTCTCGGGGGTGATTTTTTTATTTACATTGATAATACCCATTCTTTTTAGACGGGTTATGTTTTTTTTTAAGATTTGAAATGTCGTCTAATCTTTTGGAATTGATGCCGTACTGGGTCAAATCATCACCCTTGATAGGGGTCTAGGACGGGGGTTGACCTCGCGTTTGTCACCCCATGTTCCAACCGATTTGCACGGCATAGCAAAAAAATTCATCATTGTTAATATAAAAACCGAATTTCATAAAAGCCGTACGGTGTCATATCACCTTAGTACACAGAGGCCACTTTCCGGAAAACGAAAATTTTTCCTGTACTTCTGTCCCATTATTTGTGTACGGCATTTTCTTTTTAAGAGTCACAGGTATAAATACAGTCCAAATAAAGCCGTACAGTGTCATTTGCAAAAAATGCAACTACGCGGGTTACGATTTTCACTTTTCCGCGGCCTTAAATTGATTTATTTACTACAAACATTATACCTTTTCAAACGGTGTCATATGACCCCCTAAAAATTTAGCATGAGCTTGTGGTCAATAAAAAAGTTGTGTACTGAAAGAAAATTTTGATTTGCTGATATGGGAAAAATGCCCCACTTCGGGTAATTGATACAGTACCTAGAGGATGCCAGGCTGCTTAATTTGTAGTCAAAGAATGTTCTGATTTCAAAATTATGGTTATGTAAATTTTGTGATAAGGAAGAGAGTAATTTAGTATAGAAAACAAAAAGGTACAAAAATAAACGAAGTGAGGATAGGAAAGAGTGAAAGATTTGTAAATTATGGTAGGAAGAAATTTCCTCGATGATAGAAAATGTAATTGTAAAAGTTGTGGCATGGTAACGGACTGACTTCCAGCTGTAAAGATATCTGCTGATCGCAGTCCGTTAGTGTAATTATGTCGTGACAACGTGCATATAAGTCTTTGGGGGAGGTTGGTGTATTTACTCGAATAGGTATTTGCATCGGCATCGTCCTGTAGTGAAGTAGATCTGGCATTTGAAAAACAAGTGACTTTCTTCAAAAAAATTATAGAGGACGACTTCCCCCACTTCCCTGACACTTTCATATCTGAGATCTAGGTGGTGGGGGGGGGGGGGGAAGGGGGGCTGTTAAACATATGGAAAATCGGTTTTTCTCAGTTTGTGCGCGATCGGGGACCCGCACAAGAAAATGTTTCGAATAAAAAGGAAAGGTCCTCCTGAGAATCGATCCATTCAAACGGCCATATCTCCGATTCTAATAGGCCGATTTTAAAGAACCAGTTTACGCGCCTCGGGGAGGCCTTTCCTTTTTATTCGAAACAGTCCCTCTCCCCGATCGCGCGCAAACTAAGGAAAACCGATTTTCCAAATGTTCAATAGCCCCCTCTTCCCCCCACCACCTAGATCTCGGATGTGAAAGTGCAAGGGGGTGGGGGAAGTCGTCCTCTATAAGATGGGAACAACATTTTTTTGAAAAGAGGCACTTGTTTTTCACCCTCTTTTTTCTGCCAGATCTATTCCACTACTACTATAATTTTCATTTGAGACATTTCTTATTCCGGTTTCAATATCTTATATATTGTATTTTCCTGTGGGTGATCATGATGTGTATTTATTTTCACTAAAAGTAGCATCTGAATTCTACCTCAATAACATTTTAAAGTAAAATTGATAAATTGCTTAATTTACGTAAAGTTCTTTCAAACTTGATAAAAATATATCAGAATATTGATTTCTTTTATTATTCATATTAAATCTTGTCATGCTAGTGAGGCCAGGATACTGAATATAACCATTAGAGCATTTTATGCAGAAAGCACATAGTAATTATTTTATGAAATTGGAAAACGAACAGTTAGACGTCCGAGATACGATAACAGAAAATAGTTATGTATTTTAAGTTAGGAAAAAAAAATCTAGTTTTTTTAACGAATTGGTCGCATAATTTTTCCCAATCAGGTATCAAAAACAAAAAATTGAGTCGTTGGTCTCTATGAAAATCAATGTAAACAATAATAAACAGATCAAAACCAGACAGGGAATACTAATAATAATAATAATCATACCTTTAATGCCCAATAGGTAACACCCAATAACTGAATTTTTCACAAAAATTGTTTGAAATGACCTCCATCTCCACGTATACACATTTCAGCAATTAATGACATACACACTCCGTTCAACACATTTGGTAAATTAGGATAATTTTTTATGGTTTCTATGCACATTTAAATACGTTGTTGCAATTGTTCTAAAGCTCTTCCGCACCAGCTGCATTTCCACCACTTTCTCCATACACCAAGAGCATATCCGCGAGCTGGATAAGTGTAATCTACCATAATGTTCAAAATCTGCGTTTTAAAACACCACACTAAACTGTGAATTAACGTTATCAACAAAAAAAAGAAAAAGAAACACTTGGTCCAAAATCCAAAAAGTAACACAAGAAGCACGAACGAGAAGTAGTGTCCTACATAACCAAGTACTAAAGACTTGAACGATAAGTCAATAAAATCAATCTTAACATAAGTGGCATAAAATTCAAAAAGAACAAAAGCAACAGACAAAACCAAGGAACGGGTAGGTCGCGTCGTGTGTACGTTGTTATCAAGTAAGGACACAAACTGAAATTATTACTCGAGAATATTACAAGGGAGAGTGTGCACGCGTAATAAAATAATTTGGCCGCGAAGAAGCAAAAAACATGGCGGTGTTCTCTGTCGGTCGCTTTTAACTGCCTTGTCGGCATACTTATTTGCACGAATGTTAGAGTATGTGCGACAAGACGCGAGGTAGTAAAACCTGCCCCAATATGCCAGCAGTTCTCAAACTGTTACTAAGTATTTTGGAAATTTGTGCTTATTTTTTCTCTCCAAAACTATGAGCTTTAGACCCCATGTTATATAAGGTTTTTTTGTTTGTCTTCTCGTTCCCTACCACCAGTTTTTTAATGACATGAAACTAATTACACCCTGTATTAGACGAACATTATAATCATATTCATCTTTCAAATAATTCAATTTAATTGCAGAGTATATTAAAAACTTCTTTCGGACACCTTCTATATCGTTAATATGCATATTACAATTGAAACACCAGATTATAGAGCAATTCTCTAAGATTATACGTACAATAACAAGTATAAAAATTATATACTGCCAACGGCAAAAACTGATTCAGATCTTTAAATGGAACCCAATATTTTCAATGACTAACATTATTTCAAATATTACGATGGCATAGGATAATTGATTATCAAGATCTTTTACATGATTAGTCTCGTCTAACACTATTATTAATTTTGAAAGGATAAATGTAAGGCGGTTCCTACAAATGTAATCTTGTAATACTTATTTACATTCATATGCAGGACATTTACATCACAAATTCTAGAATATTACTATTTTTTGTTACTAAGACAAAGTCGTTCGGAAAGAAACTAAATAAAACTGGGCTAATATGAGGCCCTTGAGGAACTACTGATGTTACTCGGGGGATGACAGAGAACCATATTTTACGTATTGTAACCTACCAGTAAGATAACATTTCGGGTTCTGCAATAAGCAGATCATGGTGTTGCCTCTCACAAACGCTTTAGAAAAGTCGGTACAGACAGGGTCAACCTAAACTTTATGTTCTAGATCATGGTTGTCTCTGTCAAACGCCTTAGAAAGTCGATATAAATAGGGTCAACTTGAACTTCGTGTTCTAGATCATGGTTGTCTCTATCAAAAGCTTTAGAAAACTCGGTATAGACAGAGTCAACCCGAACGCTATAATCTAATGTTTGTTCTTTTGAAAGTTATGAATAAATTTGTTATAAATAAATGGTGCATATAGGTTTACCTGGGAAAAACCAGGTTCCTGGCTTACAGTTAAGTTTTTATAGTCCCTTGATATTGTTACTAAGTAATCTAATAATATTGGAATTTCCATCTGTATGCAAACTGTTCTATAGTTCTCTATATTTTCTTTTGGTTCAGATTTAGGTATTGTTCTTAGGTTTTAACAGTTATCAAACCAAATGCTGAATAATCATCCATATAAATAACTCTCAGAGATTTGTCAAGTAGATACAAAATATATTTATTTATATAGATATCATGTTATGAAAAATAATCTCAAGTGACTTTAATAGATTAGAAAAAAATACCTTGACGTTAAAAAGGTATTGTCATTTTAATAAGAATATGTCATTTTTTAAAACATTGAGTGGAGGAGTATACTCCTATAGTTAAGCGACAAGTACATGACATACCTTGTGTATTTATAGGCGATGATATCGTTATCAATTAAACAATAGTTTTAATCAAAGTTCATAATAATAATAAGGTATAGTACAGTTGAAATACGTATAACAAATCAACATTTGCATACAAAGTCCTCGACTAAAAATGCATTTTTTAAAAACTGCATGTACCACTAAGTTCTAATCTTATTAATTAAAGTTCTCGCAATTCTCTTTCTATCCTGATAAAAATGTTTCAAGAATGTTTTCAAAATGGCCGAGAAAATTAATTTGTTGTCATTTGATTTATGCCAAAAAAGTGGCCAAAATGACTTTAACTTTTTTTTAATGTTATCGGAAGGCTGACGTCCAGATCTACATTTTGATAAAAAAATGATCCATTTTCACGGTTCGGAGTCGTATGGAAAACCTGGAGAACCTGGAAAACTCAGGGAATTTAAAAATCTTTAAAAAAAGGCTGGGCATATCAGGGAATTTTATAAACTGTATAAAAAACCAGGAAATTCTGCGCCTCGATAAGAAAAACCATAGAGTTTTTAAGAATTTTCAGTGAATCAATTCAATTCAAGGAATTATTCTGTCAAATAAAAAATGACACTAAAAATATATGAAAATTAATATATTTGGTTACGGAAAACTTGGAAAATTCAGAGAATTTTTTCAGCTTCTCAAAGTCTGAACCCTGATTTTGGCCTTAATGGCACAACTACACATAGAGGGCTAAAAATTCTTGAAGATGCATTATAGCAAGCCTCCTCATTTTTATGGCTTACCAAAAATACATAAACAGAATGTCCCAGTAAGACCAATTTTTAGTTCCATAAATTCGTCATGCCACAATTTGGCAAAATTCTTCCTTAAAATTGTTAATCCATTGTCAATCCTGTCAAAAATAGTAAACATTTTATCGAAAAAGTTTATGAAAACAATATGCATAATATACATCTGATGGTTAGCTTCGACGGAGTTAGTCTGTTCATTAACGTACCAGTAGAGAAAACTTTAAAAATAATCAAAGACAAATCGTTAAACAAAAATAATTTGGAAGCTAGAACTAAACTGAGTGTAAATACCATAATGGAACTTTTAACTATGTGTATAAAAACAACTTATTTGTAATTGGAAAATGATTTCTATCAGCAGGACTTCGGTATGGCAATGGGTTCTCCATTGTCACCGATTTTAGCAATATATTTATGGAGGATTTTGGGACTAGACATGTTCAAAATTGTGCATACAAACCGGTTATCTGGTGGAGATACGTAGATATCTGGCCTAACGGTACTGAGTTAGTTGATAGTTTTTTAGAACATTTAAATAATAAAGAACCTTCTATTAAATTCACTTTAGAAAAGGAAACTAGAAATGAATTACCATTTTTAGATGTTTTAATTAAAAGCGTAAATGGTACAATTGAAACAAGTGTTAAAAAATCAACACATACCAACAGATATTTAAATTTCAACTCAAATCAGTCGATACACGTTAAGAGGGGTGCTATAAAATGTTTGTATGATAGTGCCAAAATCATTTCTTCTAATGATGAGATACTAAACAATGAGAAGCAGTTTATAAAAGAAGTTCTTATAAATAACTAATACCCTGAGGGTTTTGTCGATAAAACCTTCATAAATATTGAAAATAACAATCAGGTACGACAAAAACCTGAAAAACGTTGCACAGCGTTAATACCTTATCTATGTGGATTATCTGAAAAGTTGCGCCGTATCGGTGATAAATTTGATATTAGGACGGTATATCAAACAAACAACACTTTAAGATCTATTCTGACAAAGACGAAACCGAAAAACATTACGTGAGTTAGTCATCCAGACCATTTAGTGTAAGATTGGGCGAACATCAAAATTATATTAGAAAAAATGAAATTCAGAAGTTCAAGATCTGCGAACACGCTTGGGAGAACTGACATAGAATGAACTGGGACTCGGCAATAATTTTAACAAAAGAAGCAGATAGCAAAAAAAGAAAAATTAAGCGATAATATTATTAAATGAGGATAGATGCGTGTCGAATTGTTCCGTAGATGTCTGTACAACCTGATTGTCACTGTTAAAAGAAGAACTTCACAAACTTAACATTGTATAAAAATAAAAAGAAAAACTGTTAACTATATCAACAGCTCTATGTAAATAGTAAGTATCTATGGATATTGAATATAACAAACATTCTTAGAGCTGTGTATTTATCATACACAGCAAAAAAGATTTTTCAAAAAAAAGCATCGAAAAAGGAAACAGATTAGATTTCCGAAACGTTGGCGAAATATTTAATTTCACGTGTTTATACTAATTTGTGTTATTTATTAAAAAAAAAACAACTTCTGACTGATCCTTTGACGTAAAAGTTACAGGCGTAGAGGTTATTTACCAGTAACATACTGGTTAATTGTGATATTTTGTAGATTTCCCGACCACCAATTATTTATTCTTCCAAGTTCCATTTTTGCTTGGTCACCATTCACGTCAAATAAGTATTGTAAAGAACAATCATTGAATAAACTTACGTACATATTGTTAAAGACAATTCTGTGGTGTCATGGTATAAACAAAAATTTATAATTTTATGATAATTGTACAAGATAAATTTTAAAAATAAGAATATAATATATGTGTGCTAGAATATAGCTTTTTATCGCGGTATTATTTGATAACTGTAAATTTTCTATGTTGAAGGATCATTTGGATAGGTTCTTTGACTGGTTTGAATTTGAAATACAAGAAAAGTACAGAAAACACGTGATTTTAAAAATACTGCATGTACCACGAAATTCCTAATCTAAAAAGCAATAAAAAAATTTGTTTTATTTATTTCTTCTTCTGATACTTAGTATAGAAAACATAATATCAGTTAAACTGAAAGAGATATTTTCTTCTGAGTATATAAATATTACATGATTCAGCGCATTGCTCCCTCTTAATAAATTTTCTCAATTCAACTAAAAGACATTGAAATGATTTTAAAATAAAAATTGTCACGACGACGTCAGTTTTTGTTTATGTTCTAATTGGTTCTAAGCCACACAACTCTGAAACCTAATGTACTTATGCATTTCGGACGAATAAATAATACCACAAGTAATGTCTGTATCTGTCCTGTCACTTTGGCCCAGATAATATTCGTACAATATTAAAACTATACACAAACAACATTTCTGTTTCTTTGTCTTTTATTAATAGAAAAATATGATTTATGTCCAATCTAACTTAAATATAATATATAACAATATGATTATATACATTGTTTTTACAATAATTATATTTAGCTTTATCTAAACTAAGGGAATTAATAATAAATTTTTAATGAGATAACGCAATGGAAATAAAAAGATAATCAATGTATTTAGTGTACGCGTATTTAGTACGCTTAATAAAAAATTTTTGAATAAAGATATTATCCCTAAAAAATCTCGCATTCCATAACTAAACTATATATATTGCTATGTATTTGCAATGTTGCATATTTGTGTTGTGGAGTTATTTATGTCTTCCAGATTTGGTAAAGATCTGACGAGGCAATTGAAATATTTTGAATTGTTATTTAGTTGTTGTAGTTTGGTAGAACTGTTTTTAAGTTAGGGAATTTGTTTTATAGTTTTTATATGTCATATGTTGAGGTTATTATAATTTAATGACACTGACAATGAAAATTCTAATTTTGGGCTGAAGGGGTCAGGTTTGTAATAATAATCTAAATTTAGTTGTTTTAAAAAAACTTTGGCTTCTTGATTAAAAAGAAAAAGAGGGATAAAAAAAAGAAAGAAAAAATCAATAGATAAGGGAGGAGATTGAGAAGATTGAAAAAGAATTAAAAATTTGAGAATTTTGGAGAGAAAAATAAGTAGAAGAAAGAAGATCAATAGATACGGCAGATACGTGAGAAAAGTTTTGAAATTTGGAAAAGAAAATAGGTAGAAGGAAGGAGATAAAATAATTTGAAGAGAAGAAAAGAATATTAAGGCTAGTCGGAGAAGTGAAAAAAGTAAAGGAAGAAATAATTAAGAGGAGTTGAAGGATAGGAATTGTAAGGTGGAGAAAATAAGTAGAAGGAAGGAGTTAAATAGTTTGAAGAGAAGAAAAGAATATAAAGATTAGTCGGAGAAGTGAGAAAAGTGAAGGAAGAAATAATTAAGAGGATTTGAAGGATAGGAATTGTAGCTACGAAGAAAGAAGTGAGTGAAAGGTATTAAAATCAAAATTATTTATAAATTATCACATTCATAATTATATCAAGAAATTAAAGGGTTGTAATAAATAAAAATTTTGGTCAATTAAAATTTTAATTTTATAGAAAAAGGAATTTCCAACATAGAAACCTGAACCTGCAATCTGAGGTGGAATTGCATAGCCGGAGCTACAGAGATAATTAATTACGCTTATGGAGCTTGTCTCCTCTATTTTTTAAACTCTTTGCTATTAAGTGACATGATTTGCAACCACAACTTTCTCAGCTGGCTGCCGAGGAAGCTATAAAAGAGTAGCAACAGGTTAGCTCAGGGCTAGTCGAGGGTCACTCTGTGGCGAGAAGAGTTATATATATTTTTTTGGACAATTATTTGATTGTCAAATTAATCAAACAAAACTTTAATAAACTACAAAGAATTTGGACGCCAGCGTATTCAGTACATAACACTCTTGCAAACTTTATCAGGGGGAGAAAACAATCAAAATCAAATATAAAACAAATAATATATTAACATAAGTAAAAGATTGAAAATTTTACAACACTTTACAAATTATTAAAAATATTAATGGTAAAAATTTGATTTGTTTAGTTAACTAACAGACAAAAATAGGAATATTATTTAAACAAAGTAAATTTGAAGATTAACAAAAAAATTACAATTTAAAAAATAATCAACTGGTTTACAATTTTTCTTCTGACCAAAAGTTGAATTTTGCACATAAATTTGGGCTACTTAGCTTAGCGGAGACGTGGAATCCCGACGAGGACCGGTCCTGAAGATGACCGCGGGTATCCGGGAAGGAGGACGTAATATTCAGGTCCTGATAACATTGATTTCCAGGAATGGAATGATATCCAGTACTTTGAGAATAACTCCAAATACTCAATGTATGCCTTGTTCCTTGCTTCAATGGTGGTTTGGTCCAGGATTTTACATGAAAAAGGGGTAATGTAAAGAACCAGTTGATAATAGGAAAAAAATTTAAATTGTGAGAAAAAGAAAATTTCAGATATTAGTTCCTGTCTAATAAAAAAAATAATTGGCAAGAAATTTTACTTGAGGTAAAAGTACAAGAAAAACTACAAAAAGACTATGGTGACGAAGGTCACTGCAAAACCAAACTATTAGCAATTTAACAAAAAAACCTAAGTATTGGTACAATTTTACGTTTGGAAATATATGAATAAGCTATTGATTAATATAATAATGAAAGAAATGAGTAAATGAGAAAACTCTACTGTCATGAAATTTTAGCCCTTCACAAAATGGCTGACATGGCTATGACCAAAAATTTGAATAAAGGTAACACAACTGAATTAGATAGAAAATATCTGAATTGACAAAAAAACTAATATTTTAACAAATACAGCAAAAAAATTATGGGTTTAATCTCCCAAAAAATAAACTAATAAAAAATGATCTCTTAATCTCTTGTACTAACACGAGGTTAATTAAATGCGACAAAACAACTTTAGGTTTCGACACTTCATGAGATGAGATTGTCTGCACACGATTAAGAAACAAAGATTCTAATTTATCCCTTGATTAATTTCCGAGTCTAATCCTCGTCCACAGTAATCTAAAAAATTTATAAAGCACCACGGTATTGTGTCTCAAGCGACCACAAAATACAAAATTGCCACGATAATTAAAGAGTTAACAAAGATAAATGTCCAGTAGACATCGAAATCGCACAAACACGTGCCTCAATAAAAATTAATTATTACACGGAATATCCTTTAATAATTCCCAAAAATAACTATACAGCGACGTTTAACTCGATAATATGACCTCATTTAATAATTAAATATATTCAAAATACCAAAGCATTAAAGAAATAAACGTGAAAATCCGTCAAAAGAATAAGTAAACAATCTTAATTCACCAGCGCGGAAGCGAAAATGAAGAAAACTCGAATCTTAAACATGGCCTCCGTGATACTTCTATCGCGTATGTGCACTTGTTGACTTCGCGTCGGCGTTTACCGCGGGTAATTCAAATTTATGTAGCACGGGTGCTTCAACGAATAAGAAAAATTTCGTTACAGATTATAATGTAATATATTTTAGTTACAACCATTGTAATTTCTTCTAGTAGTTGATGCTAAATAAATAAAGTAAATCGGTAATAACTTTATCGTCCATGTAAGTTCTTTCCCTAGACAGTTCAACTAAATCCTACACCTCAAGGTGTACACAAACCAATTTAATTCCAGCTAAGGTTTCAGAACGGGAATTAAATCAGGCAGAACTATTAATCAATCAATAGTCACTATTATTACTAAGTACTTTGCGCGTGCAAAAAGTCGCGGATTAAATCACCTTATCTATTCAGAGCAAGTGATAAATCCATTCCTATGATATAAATAATACACAGAAGCGTATATTGTTGGAATTCTGACTTGTGTATCACACGAGAACTAATAGCTAGTATGAGTAACAAAAACTAATTTCAAATGATCAATTATTATGTTTTTGAAGCGTTCCGATTATAGTAAATTAAATGGTAATTAATATTGAGACATTTAGGAACAACTATAAATTAGTCCTTGGGATTGTTCTCCGAATATACGATGATAGAGATAAGATCGTCTGTTTTCATTTTGAAGCACCCGTTGTCGAAAATAAAGTACAGTAAATACTACATATCTACGTAAAAAATAACTAGAAAAATCGAGCATTGTCAAGATTACTCTTTAATTTCAATGCATAATATAATTATCGGAAAAATTAAATTCGAATGACATATTTGTTTACATCTATTATACAGTGAGCACGTAAAGGTTGGAATAAATTCATTAAAATAGTTACAAATCAAGTGACAAAAATTCGCTCAGAACCGTCGATTTTTAAATACGTTTCTCAATCTGTTTATTTAAAAAAAAGTGCTGCAAATATATTTTTTAAAGTTGTGACGTCATCGTCATTTTTTTTAAATGGCAACCCCCATTTTTTTAAATGTTATTTGAAAGAGCACATTTTTCTGCATACAGTACGTTAAATTCTAGGGAGTATTACATGACGAAATTATAGAGAAAAAATCTTAACTACTTATAACAATGTAATAAAACAAAAATACAAGAATTTAAGGATACAGCAAAAAATAATTTGATCAAATGTTCAAATTGTGCGCCAATTGCTTCTTGACAATGTCCAAGTCGAAACTGAAATTCTCGCAAAACGTTAATAATTGTTTCGGTCTATTAAAATAAACTTTGGATTTAAGGTAATCCCTATAAAAATAATCCAATGGGGTTAGTTCCGGAGATCTAGCTGGCCATTCTATCGATCCGTGTCTACCAATCCATCTGCGTGGGAAAATTTTGTTTAAATAATTACGTACTACTACCGAATAATGTGGCGGTGCGCCATCCTGTTGATACCATATGGAGTTTTCCGGTACATTAGGGTTTTCACAATTTGGATACAGTGCGACAAGTTCTGGAATTATGTTTTGTTGGAGCAGCTCCAAACATTTTTCGCCATCTAATGAACCTCGAATAAAACATGGACCCAATATTGTAGTTCCAACAATTTCAGCCCACACGTTAACTTTCTGTGGAAACTGAGTATCATCATCCAGTGTGGATTTTGACGTGACCAATATCGAGAATTTTGCCTATTCACAGTGCCATTTAAACAGAAGGTGGCCTCGTCAGAGAAAAGTACTCGACTTAAAAAATGTGGATTGATATTACATCGTTCCATCATGGTTTCGCAAAAATCTACTCTGCGGTCGAAATCATCTTCGTTAAGCTCTTGATCTAAATTCACTTTATATGGGTGCCATTTATTCTTCTTCAAATACTTTAAAACAGTCGACTAATTGACTGTTCTGCTGCGACTTCGCGACTTGGTTTGTGAGGATACTCCTCCATTGTCAGTAAAACATCTAACTGTTTATTTTCTGAAATTGTAAGACGACCTTTCGTAAAATTATCTCTTACATGACCACAATCTCGGAACTTCTTTTCTATTTTGCTAACAGTCGATTAGGGTATTTACCATTAAATAATTCACAAACCATAGTTTGTGTTCGGAACTTGTCTCCATAGCCAATCATTATCAAAATTTCAATTCGTTCTGTCTCACTTAAACGTTGCATTATCAGCACTTTCAATACGATATCACATTAAATACTAATGAATGGGCCTACCCATTTCAGCGTGGTGAGGCTAATATAATTTAGTGAACTGTATTTAGGTATAATAAAAAAAAAGAATGTGTCGGAAACTTACACAGTATGTTTGATGGATTCTCCGTCGTCGATGTCGGCCCAGGCAATAGGAGACACAAAGGGGGGAGGCAAAAGGAAAAGGAACAAATCTCCGACACACACAATTAACGTAACAATTATTAAATTAATTTAAGAAAGGACAATTATAATTCACTTATCACTGATAAATAACTATAGCGTTCTGCGGCGTAAGTGACTATTGTCTTACTTACTATCATACTACTGTCTCTATGCGGGTCGCGATCGACCCACACGGCATTAAAAAAACCGCTGCCTAAAGAATCACTACTTCCACATCCAGATTATTCGTCCAAGTCACTTTAAAGGAAACATCTTGACTATATTTGCACTCTAGTATGTGGAAATTATTGGTCATAGAATTTTAATAATATTTGGGGTAGATGTCATGGGGGTTGAAAAATATTATAAAAAAATCTGAGGCCTTAACTTCTTGTACATACACCGAATTTCAAGTTTCTGTACTCATACCAGCTTGCTTTACTTATTTCCCCCTATTGACTCCTAAATAACCCCCAACCCTTCAACGGAATCATCTCAAAGTATAATCTAGTTCCAGATGTCGTTATAATTCATACGTGTACCAAATTTCAAATGAATATATCGATTTTATTTTATCAACCCTTTTAATAATGAAGTAGGGGTGGTGGGGGTTGAAAAATATTATAAATAATCTGAGACCTTGGCTTCTAGTACATACACCGAATTTCAAGTTTCTGTAGTCTTACCAGCTTGCTTTATTTATTTTCCCCTATTTACCCCTATTTAACCCCCAACCCTTCAACGGAATTATCTCAAAATATACTCTAGTTCCAGATGTCGTTATAATACATACGTGTAGAAAATTTCAAATGAATATCTCAATTTTATTTTATCAACCCTTTTCAAATTGGAGTAGGGGTGGTGGGGGTTGAAAAATATTATTAAAAAATCTGACGCTTTGGCTTCTAGTACATACACCGAATTTCAAGTTTCTGTACTCTTACCAACTTGTTTTACTTATATTCCCCTATTTACCCCAAATTAACCCCCAACCCTTCAACGGAATCATCCCAAAATATAGTCTAATTCTAGACATCGTTATAATACATACGTGTACGAAATTTCAAATGAATATCTCAACTTTATTTTATCAACCCCTTTAATGGGGTAGGGGTGGTGGGGGGTTGAAAAATATTATAAAAAAATCTGAGGCCTTAACTTCTAGTACATACACCGAATTTCAAGTTTCTGTACTCTTACAAGCTTGCTTTACTTATTTCCCCCTATTTACCCCTATTTAACCCCCAACCCTTCACCGGATATCCTCAAAAAACAATCCAGTTCCAGATCTCGTTATAATACATACGTGTACGAAATTTCAAATGAATATCTCAACTTTATTTTATCAACCCCTTTAATGGGGTAGGGGTGGTGGGGGGTTGAAAAATATTATAAAAAAATCTGAGGCCTTAACTTCTAGTACATACACCGAATTTCAAGTTTCTGTACTCTTACAAGCTTGCTTTACTTATTTCCCCCTATTTACCCCTATTTAACCCCCAACCCTTCACCGGATTTCCTCAAAAAACAATCCAGTTCCAGATCTCGTTATAATATATACGTGTACAAAATTTCAGGTCAATATCTTAAACCGTTCCGGAGAAAGCGTGCGGACAAAAAAAGTTACAGACAGACAGACAGACAGACCGACAGACAGAACATTTTTTTTCGCTCAAATTTAAAATCTCGACGTTTCATGACATTCTAAACCTATTTCACGAATAAAAATTTTTGAAAATTTTTTTGCGATTACTATACTTCCAATCCACTACGTGGATGTGGAAGTAAAACTAGGTAAATAAAACTTCTTAGTATTACGATAAAGAATTCAAAACATATATTCTTCTAGGTATAATACTACAAGGCGCGTAACCAACTAATGTGTTAGAGCCAGGTCCGCGTTACTAAGTAAATGAAAAACAAGCGTAAACACAAAAAAACACATAACATGTTGCAAAGAGGTTCGACGATAAGTAATGAATGTGTTCTATTAATGTTAAATGTTTTTTTCTCAATAATTTAGTCTTGCAATACTCTCTAGAATTTAACGTACTGTATGCGTAAAAAAGTACTCTTTCAAATGACATTTTAAAAAATGGAGGTGCCATTTAAAAAAATGGCGATGACGTCATAACTTAAAAAAATATTTGCAGCACTTCTTTTTTTAAATAAACAGATTGATATTTAAAAATCGACGGGTCTGAGCGAATTTTTGTCACTTGTTTTGTAACGATTTTAATGAAGAAAAACATTGGCTGACGTGTACGTTGCTGATTTGCAGAAGTATTTCCAATTTTAAAATTATAGAATTTCCTTCATTTTCTGTATATACACTTTTATTGTAAGTCTAATGTTTAAAGAGATACAGCATCAGACAGATGGATTTAAGAAAAAAAATGTAATTATATGGACCAGATAATATTCCTGCATTTATTGTGAAATATTGCGCAGCCATCTTCGCTGGTCCACTCACAATAATATTTAATTCATCATTAAAAACGCGTATATTTCCTGGTGTGTGGAAATATTCTCGTTTAAGTCCTGTTTTTAAAAAGATGACAAGAGCATGACTGAAAATTATAGGTCCATAACATGAGTCTGCAATTTTGCAGGTATTCGAGATCACTTTATCATTATCCAATCATGTACATAGCCAAATTGTAAATAATCAACATGTGTTTGTTTCTGGTAAATCTGCTGAGACCAACCTTGTGTGTATTATACAATTCATTACTAAATAATTAGATGCAAAGAAGCAAATTGTATCTAGTCATTCGATCGACTCGATCCTGGTATTCTATAAGAAAAATGAGTAAATTTGGATTATCAGTAGCACAATTAGATTTATTCTATTCGAATCTAGAGAATAGGCATCAATATGTGAGATACCGTGGTTTCAGGTCATTTGATATTCTAGCCACATCAGGCGTTCCCCAGGGATCCGTACTGGGCCTGCTTATATTTGCGGTTTTTTAAATGAATGTAAAGAGCCCTCTGTATGCAGATGATTTGAAAATTTTTTGTGTAATAGCATGTGAACAAGATTGTGAAAAACTTCAAAATAACTTAAACATTATTAATGATTGGTGCCTAACTAATTACTTGCCTCTCAACATATCTAAATGTAATACATTTACTTCTTCTAAAATGCGTAACCCTATCGAGTACAATTAGCACATAAACAGTCAAATGTTGCAAAAGCCTGATATAGTAAAATATCGTAGATCTATGATAAACATCTAAGTATTAAGAAGCATATTAATGTCACCGTATCATCAGCATTAAAGAGCCTAGGTTTTGTAATACGAAATTACAAAGGGTCCAGCAATATTATGAAGTTGCTATACTACTCATTTGTATGATTGAAATTGGAATACTGCTCGCTCATATTATGGTCCTCTGGATATGCTATGTACATAAATAATGTTGAGAATGATTAACGTCGTTTTGTTGAAGATGGTATCTATTCACAAAATTTTACGTTGGAAAGATTTAACATGTCAAATCTACAAAATAGGATAAGGATAATACACTCAATAATTTTTCTTATTAAAATTATGTATAACATTTTTGATTTTAATCATTATATACAACAACTGAATATTCAAATACCTCGGATAACAAGTCGGAATTGTGAAACATTTCGTCTCCCTACTGCTCGAACGAATATATTAGAGTCTTCTCCTTTATATTTGATGTGTAAAAATTATAATCTATTGCAAGATAGGCTTGCTATATTCAAATGTTTTATCCGATCAATTAAGCAGCTTGATTTATAATAAAATATAACCTTTGTTCTTATACTATTCCCACCTCGTAATTGGTTGGGTGGTGTATCTGAATAAATCAATAAATAAATTAACCTCATAACAATGAATTCCTCAATATCGTACAAATATGAAAGGGATTGCAAAGTAACATTGATGAGAACAGTCCAATATAATCCTTTGGAGTTTAGAAATGAAGGTTTCTTCTCTTCTGACACATTTCCTATTGTATTTATTATCACCGGTTGTTTTGTACACTTCTCACCAAACTGTAACACTAAAAAGCATCGATGATTGCAGGAAAGCGATCTAAGACTGTAAAAGCGCACAGCATTCAGTCTTCAAATCATGTAGGATTATAATTGTGTATCCATTGTTCTGAATATCATGTTTCGCGAACAGCACGATTATTATATATAGCTTCGGAATTTTCTCATATCAACCTTCAAGACTTAATGAGTCACTTTCAAGTTTAATACCTCCTAATACTTTATTGTCAACGTCTTATTTAGGTAAGGCGACGGCTATATTTTTCGTTTCCGTAATTTATTACACACCAATAAACAAAAATATTGGCAGCAATAATTGGATGGTTAGTCTAGCCAGACAATAAACTTTCCTTAATAGATCCTCAGTAATATATAGTCGACCAAAGAACTAAACCAACAACTGTCAGAAGACTTTAACAGTCCTTCAGATACACAACAAATTGTTTGTTATTCGGAAGGTATTCATTCTTCTTTGCCCAATTGCAGATAATATTAATAAAATCAACACTATTATAAAAATGCATGTGTCCAGTTAGTGCTCCCCTCGGAAGATTGTGCAAAACGGGGTTTACAAAAAAACTTTCTTAACAAAACTTTAAATATTTCATCTCTACTAAGACGTCGCAAGAAAGAGTTACACAAGAAAGTAGGATTTTTTTTGATGAAACAGGGGTCCCGTATTACATCCTAAAATATTTTGCCAATCGGATGCAGCGTTGCTAAGTTATGATCCTATTTTTTTGACTGCCCTATTTCCGCTATTTATTAATTGTCTTTTCTAAAAATATAGGATGTTATTTAATAATGATGTATTGACTGAAAAATATTTTTAAAATAAATTATTATTGTACCGGATGTCCAAAATATTTGTTTATATTTCTTGATATTTAATTATTACTTTTCTCAATTTTTTAAAATGAAATGCCTATAATTCTTTTACATGGGATAAATAAAGCGTACAATTTCTCACATTTTGATATCATACATTTTATTCTCATTTTAAACGGTTTTAAACGATTTTTGCGTAAATTAAAGTGCACTTTATTTTAGCATTAAAATCTAATGGCTTTGGTCTTTTGTTTTGCGTTTGGTTTTTACTTCGTGACATTTCTGTAAGGTGTTTAAGATTATTGTGATTAAGTGGAATCGATATTGTTAAGTAATATTTAAAAATATTAATTATAATTATTGGAAAACAAGATTTGATATCTATTATGGTGTACCAGGGTTCAGACTCGTATGGAAACCTGGAGAACCTGGAAAACTCAGGGAATTTAAAAATCATTAAAAAAAACCTGGAAATATCAGGGAATTTTATAAATTGTATAAAAAATCAGGAAATTCTGCGTCTCGATATGGAAAATCATAGGGTTTTTAAGAATTTTCGCTGATCCAATTCAATTCAAGGAATTATTTGATGTGAAATAAAAAATTACTTCACTAAAAAATACATGGAAATTAATATTTTTGGTTATGGAAAACCTGGAAAATTCAGGGATTTTTTTCCGTTTCGCAAAGTCTGAACCCTGTAGTACGTTATTGGTGAATCTGATAGAAATTCTATGAAATATAGAACCCATATTAAGCATCTATATTCCCATGAAACATATACCTAAACCTAGTTACCCCCTTTGGTGTAAGAGTGAAATTATAAAGAATATAAAAGAAAAGCACAAAGTAAGGCGGTTATTTATATAAATCTAGTGATAATGAAGAATATCTCCAAAGGTTTAAAGATTTAAGCCGTAAAATAAAATTCGATATGGAGACTGCACACAAAGATTTCAGTAAATATTTACGAGAAAATATTGCAGATTATTATTTTGGCGATATATTAATTTCAAAAGAATTACGTCCAGTCTGCCCAAAAATTTCAAGTATAATGATCATTTCCGATCTTAAAATAATTAGTAACTCATTTGCTGAATATTTTCAACAATCTTATTCTACTGTAGAAGAATGTAATGTCGATGACGAACGTAATGACCTTCTTAATAACTCTTGTCTAAATATTCGTAAGATGAGGTTTTCAAGGCACTAAAGATGTTAAAGCCAAAACTAACCAGTTTTCCTGATAATATTCCATCTTTCGTAGTACGTACAGCAGTATTTGCCAAACCATTATGTATATATCTCTTCAAACTTCAACATTTCCACAATGTTGGAAACAGTCTAAAATCATACCCGTCTTTAAGAAAGGGGATAGAACTTTGATAACTAATTACCGGCCGTTGTAATCTTGAATAACTTTGCTAAAGCCCTAGAAATATTATTGTAGGAACGTATATTTTGCCATGTTAAACATCAAATATCTGAATTCCAACACGGCTTCTTTAAAAGCCAATCTATAGTTTCCAACTTATTCTGTTTAACTGAGTATATATCTGATGCAATTATTGATGATGGTAGTCTAGAAATTAGAAAGAAATGTGCCTCATTGACTTTTTTGCATAAGTTGTTACACCAGCAAATAGACTGTTCTGATTTGCTGGCTCAAATTAACTTTTATACACCTAGACTTCAATCTAGGCAAACTACTCTCTTTCATAACAATAGAGCTCGAACAAATATATTGCTTAGGTCCCCAGTGAATGTAATGTGTGTTAATTTTAATCAAATTTGTCATATATGTGATATTAACGCCTGTAACTTACAGGAGTTTACACAAGAGGCTGTCAATTTTTTTTCTGGTCTGAATAATTATAATAGTTGTAATAAGTAATGGTTGTAATAAGTTGAGATCCGTCACCTCTATCAATAACATAGTACTTCTAACAATAACATATTAAACCATCCAATATTTATTTACTATATTTATACATATACAAAAGATATATCTATGCTACAAGTTCTAAGTTAAGCCCCAGTCTTTATCTATATAATGTTTATCTACTATCTTATTTTATACATATACAAAATAGTGTATCTATGCTCTAAGTTCTAAGTTAAGTTATAAGTTACTTTATGTGGGCTTGATTGTATTGCTCTGTAAATTGTTGTACTGTTGGGCAATAAAGCTATTGTTATTATTATCATTATTATTGGCATAATCTATACAAGTTTTTCTAAGGCTTTTGACAAGATAAACCATAGTATTCTTTTACAAAAAGTACACGTTTTCGGATTCTCAAATGACCTCTTTCAATTCTTTATCTTACCTAAACAATACAACCCAATTTCTCTTATTCTGTGGCTATAGATCTGTCGAAGTTTTACCAACTCCAGCCATCCCACAGGGATTTAATCTAAGTCCACTGCTTTTGTTCATCATGTCTATTAACGACATTGTTACTGATATCGCTCTGAACTGTCGTCTATATGCTGATGATCTGAAATTATTCTGTAGAATTTCGGGCATCGACGACTGTTTGATTTTGCACAATGTAGACAAAATTAATGAGTGGTGTAAAAGAAACAAATTATTCCTCAACTCGTCAAAATGTAATGTTCTATCAGTAACAACTAAACAGAATATCATAAAATATGATTATGTGCTTGAAAATAAGGTACTCTCTAGACCTGAGACATTTACTGATTTAGGTGTAGTGTTTGATGAAAAGTTGTCATTTACCCATCATATTAATCATGTCAAAAAATCCTAAAAATCTCTTGGATTTCATACTAGGAATACTTTTAACTTCAATAACGCCTTCGGTCTCAAACTTCTATTGTGAGATCTAATTTGGAATATCCGTCAATCATTTGGTCACCATATTATAAGACACGTATAGATAACTTAGAAAATATTCAACGTAGGTTTTTGAAGTATTCCACATTTAAAGTTGATGGGACATACCTGTCTATTGGTACTCACCAGTCTGAACTATTATCGAGGTTCTCAATAGTATTGTTAGAAAGTCTCTTATCTAACTTTTAACATTGGAAATGTTTATATTCGTATATGGGGATCGAGTTAGCAGTTTTCGTTCAAGGTTAAAAGACAGCGGTGTCGCGGTCGAGTGAGACTGTCGTAGATGCAACGGCTGATATATGCAAATGTAATATGGGTTGCATATATCACAGGGGGTCAAGTTATCAGTTTTCATTTAAGGTCGAAATACAGCGGTGTCGCAATCGAGAGTGGATCGTAGCGTGTTATCATTTCCAATGCCCCGATGGTTGCAAGTATTGCGAAATCTGTGAATTTTCTTTACAGATTGATACATAGTATCACCGACAGCACTTATATACTTAATATGTTTACTTTTCATGCTCACAATATTGCTTCATTCCAAACAAATTTATTTAAACTAAACACGCCCCGGACAAATATAAAAAAAAATTCACCACTTCAAGGTATGTGTACTGCGTACAATGATATACACGGCCGCGTTGATAGTTTCAACTGCAACGTTGCCTCTCTAAAATTATGTATCTACAATAATAATAATGAACTCATTATTGTTCATCATTGTATCAATTGTACTTCGTGTTTCTCAAATTGTTCTTATAATTATCTTAATATTTGACTTAATTGATCTGCTTTTGAATGTATGCACTTTGTTTCTAAATATATTGTTATGAATTACACCCCATTGAAACTGGAGACTGATACGATTATGCCTAATAGTGAGTGACTGGAAACTTGTAGAAAGAAATAGAGTTCTCTAGAGTGTGGTGAGAGAAGATTCTTGATTTTTTCTGGACGGATCTAGAGATAATTTCAGAGCATATAAGGCGCGATTACCGGCGCAGAAGAGGAAGTTTTATAAAAGTGAAGAAGTTGAAAAATGACGTTCGGTAACAAAAGTGAGGTTAAATATCAAGTAAACAAATTGCAAAGGTTATTTTGAAGTATTGTATAGTCAGTAAATTATTAAATAAAGTGTTAGTGGTTTACCCCTTGTTAAAATTATTTAGAACCCACAGATTCATACAGGGTGTTTCCTAAAAGGCGGAAACACGTAACAGTATATTACCCTTTTCCTCTTTTTGTAATCTTTTTTTGTCCTATCCAGTAATTGGGTCTCTCGACCTGTTGGAGAGCGTATGTAAAAATAAATAAATAAAATAAAGCCTTCGTTATTTAATATATAGAGATTTAAACTGACAGCACCAATTTATTTCCATACGCTTATTTTGTACAGCATAAGACAATTTCGTAAAATATAAACTCGTCTCCATCTTAACAAACGGAATTCGTCACATGAATTGTTTAAGGATAATTATGGATGGTAAATAATCCAAAACTAAGTTTTAAAACCTCACAAAATTCGCAAAACATACAATTAAAACAACACGTTCCATCGGCTGATCACAAAGTGGCGGACATTTGCATTTCAGTATTTCCTAGTCTAGTAACATAGAAAATCAGTTTTAGTAACGTACGTAGAATAGAAATCAATTTTGATAATTTTAGTGACTTCTCTGTGTGACGTCAGCTTCATTCTTTCTCGATCGCACTATATAATGGACAATGTTTTTTATTACTACGTAACATTAACATTACAATTAATTTATCGAAAATCTTGAACTGAAAATAGATATATTATCATTTTTGATGCCAACAGTAAATTTATATTGTATGTAATTTACCACTTAATACTACGAGATAAAGTTGATAAAAATGATTGCGTCAGTTAGAAAAAATGTTTAGTATATTCTCGGAACACAAAATATTTTTGTTATGCGGAATGAAATAACCTACATAATAAAAAAATAGCGTTTAACATTATTTTAGTTATCAGGTACATACATAGTGAAGAAACTACGGGTTGGAATTTTATTTGGGTTTCAAAAAAATACTCTGGCGTTCTGCCAGCAGATTTGAAGTCAGTTCTAGTAAGCTTTAAATCCTCTGAAGACGTAGTTTCCGTCATCACTTGATGTGCGTTTCGCTCAACACGTTGTCATCATCGGGAGATAATGAAAAATAAAGTACAACTAAAAACATGCCTTTACTCACACTAAAATATTACCAAGAAGGAGCGAATTCAATCAGTTCTGCCATCATTACCTAAAACTCTGTTCAGCGAACCGTGACCGAATAACTAATAAAGCAGAGAATTTGGGATGGGTCCTTTGTCACTTTGGCTTTTCACATATTTTTGTTACATTTTTTTTCAATTTCAAAAGCATCCAACTGCCTATCATTTCTTATAGTTATAATCAGTAACTGATGTTCTACCTCAAACAATCGGGGTTTAGACAAAATTATAGTTGTACTTCCGCATTACTAAAAATAACGGACGACATATTAGGTGCGTTTTTTTGCTACAATTCTGCCACCGGATTACCAAAATTTGTCGTTTTTTTGCTCACCATCCTAATTCCAGTTTGCTACTTTTCATTCTATCTCAAGAAGCGGAAGGATCGGTAGCAAGCCGGGGTGGGGATAATTTGTTTGTAATTGATAGCTTAAATTCCTGATATATACTTTTTTATGTTTATTGATATCAGAAACGTTTATTTATATACATGAATGTCTATACCATCATCATTCATGATCTAACATAGCCTAAGATTCTCAAGAAAGTCATCTCCTACTTATAATTTCAGTTTTGTCGTTTTATTGGTAAATGTCACTCTGGTAATGCTACTGCCACCAGTCGTGGATAAAAAACACATCTATTAACAGCAGCGCATAACAATAAAGTCACAGCATTGTACTGATTCTTTTATATTACACTAAAACATTTGACAGATTAAATCATAAACTATTTCTAGCAATTCTGCACTATCCCGGATTTAGCAGTCTTGCTGTGGATCTGTTAGTTGTTATTTAACTGGAAGAAAACAAAAAGTAGTACTTAATGGAAAATGTCAGCCGCTAGAGACCTTGAGTGTGGTGTGCCACAGAGTTCCATTCTGGGCCTCTGTCTTTCACATTATATACTTTTCTTTTGAGCTGCATAAAAAACTGCCTGATACATTTCTATGCCGACGATGTGCAATCATATTTATCATTCGATATTAAGGACGTTGCAGAGGTAAATGTCATAGTGAACCCTGATTTAATATCACTGATAAAAATGTAAAAATAACATTAAATGACATAAAAATGGAGTGTATTAATTAAAATAAAATAAGCACGTATCAAATAAACCAAGAGTAGCATTTGCAGACTTAAGACCCACATCATTCCATGTCGATGTCTTAAAAAATGCCAAAGGTAATGGTTGACCAATTTTTCATAAAACTCATTTATGCATAAAGGTAGATATTCAATTCTTCAGCCAGAAAAATGCTATGTGATGTACAGGTGTTGTCGCTGTTGTAGTATATGGTCCGTCTTAACTAATTCTGACAATCAACGTATACAACGTATTCAGAATTCTTGTGTTCGCCTCGTATGTGGTTTAAGTGGACGGCGCGGCGGGGAGTGTCTGCCCAATTAAGGACAATAAAGTTGCTAACAATGCTGGAAAGGCGATTGTTACACTCTTTGGTGTTATTCAAGAAAATTATCATTCTTAGCAGTACATCGTATTTGTATAATACATTTTTTTTCCTCTACCGCATTCTACTACGAAGCTTTTCTTTTATTATTTATAAATTTCATAATGAGCTATTTCCACTTAAGAATACCACTGGATTTAAATTTAGGAATGGTGTTAAAAAAAATTCACAGATCTTGCATCTTTCGCAAGTATCTTAAGCGTATTGAAAATACCAGATGCAACTATAATACTCTTGGAGTCCAAGGATGGATGGCTAGGGAGAGAGGTATTTTCAGCATTCGCATTAGGTACCATTAGCGATTAGTGATAAAATAAAAAAAATAACAACTTTTATCAACTTTAATAATACCACTTAGGTTCATTGATGAATTTTTTTTAGATTAACCCAGCTATCATCTGTCAAATTTTGTCATAAAGCTTGTAGAACACCCTGTATAGTGCGTTTCTACTATGCTTTTTGATATCATACTTAGATGTGTTTGATAATTTTATTTACATAATTTTAAATATATTTGTCCATACGATCGAATTAAGCTAGTTCATGTTTTATTGGGTGTTCTGTAAGAAATAACTCAAGTTATGCAAACTAAGTAAGATGCAAACTAATATCCTATATCATGTGCCCAGTAGTATTTTCAATACTAAAATTTAATTTAAAAAAATTACTTTAAAACTCTTTAGTTTACATCTTTACGGTTTCATCTTTTTCTGATATTTTGTAGTTATTTTATTATTTACTTTTATTATTTCTCTATGTGAATTTCACTGTTTTAGCCAATTTCATAAAATCGATGCATTATTGTAATGTTTAATGTATTTTATATACATACAGGGTGTTTCAAAGTTAAAGGTACTGTTGCGTGTTTTCCCCCTTTAGGAAACACCTTGTATGAATCTGTGGGTTCTAAATAATTTTAACAAGGGGTAAATAACCACTAACCCTTTATTTAATAATTTACTGACTACAATATTTCAAAATAACTTTTACACTTTGTTTACTTGATATTTAACCTCTTGCCTCCAGAGTCATCCAGAATACAATCGAGAATCTTCTCCTACCACACTCTAGAAAACTCTATCTCTTTCTGCAAGTTTCCAGTCACTATTAGTCATAGGCGTATCATAGGGGGGTGTAATGCATAACAATACATACGTTACTTGTGGATAAAGGACACTTTGGAAGTTCCAAATTACCTGTCATTAATGCATCCATCGTCTATCCTTACTGAGGTACAGGAAGTTTTATTGATTTTGGCCAAATCTTCCTAAACCACCTTGTATAATCGATTCATAGTTAGAACATATGTTTCACTTATTTTACTTGATAGAACTTCACAATAAACCAAAAAGAAATTCAAGTCCGGCTTAATAGAAAATTGACAAAATATGTTGAAAACAATGTAGATTTACGCACATAAATCAAAATACTACTTAATTTTGTTAGTCTACATTTAAAAATAATATTATTTTTAATGCATGTATGTACAATAACAATAAATACGTGAAAGTAATAAACACATAACTAAAATAACTGTCCAAAGTGGCCTCCATTTGGTTGAATACATATCCTTGCTCTAGTAAGTAAAAGTTCATCTCTACTATTAATAGCTACGACATATATCTTTGCTTTTAAATGTTCCCAAAGATAATAATCAATAGGATTGAAATCCGGTGACCTTGAAGGCCAATGATGAGGTCCATTTCGACCTATCCACATATTTGGAAAATTGTTATTTGGAAAACTTCTCACAATATTCCTAAAATACGGTGGAGCGCCATAGTGCTGGTAATAAATTCCCGCAATATTTTCGTTTTCCAATAACACGGGTAAAAATTTTGCAAAAAGTCTAAATAAAGTTCACCTGATAATCTATCAGGGAGGATATGTGGCCCAATCAAATGATTATTGAAAACACCGCACCAAATATTAACAGCAAATCGATGTTGGGATTTATTCTGCCTTACAGCATGTGGATTCTCTTCGGTCCAAACATGTGAATTCCTTAAATTATAAACACCATCTCTTGTAAATTCTGCCTCGTCTGTGAACAGACATCTGTTAAGAATTCTAACCTCTGAACCTTTTGAATATGAAATGGATACAGATTATTTTTTTTTTAGTGTTCTCCAAACTGTTAGCGTTTGGAGAACACTAAAAAAAAATCTCTATCCATTTCATGTGGAACACCTAAAGCATAACCCACTCTTCTTGTATTAATTTTTGGATTATTTGCAACAATATTTAGTATATTCTCTTCTACAGTTAAAGGTTGCCTTACTTGATGCACATTTAAGATGGCCGTTGGATACCAACGGAATTTTAGAATAATTGACAACTCTAGCAAAAGTTTTATGATCAGGAATTCGGCGTTCAGGAAATCTTCTTTGATATTCTCTCATAGCAGCCCGTTCATTCCCAGCACAAAATCCATACGCATGGATTATATCCGCAGATTCACCATTTGAAAATTAATAATACATATTATGTACTTTGTAATGTGGGTAATAATATTAATGCAAATAGCAAATATTTTAGAATAATAAAACGCAAGTATGTCATGTTCACTTACGTAGTCTAGAAGTGAAGGAATGGTCACTGCTGCAAGTTAATTTTTTTTGTTAATTAATCCTGAAATAAATATTCAAGTTCCAACTGTCTGGACTATTTTAATGAAATTGGATTTACGGCAAGTAATCAAGGTTGATGAATGAAATGCACAAACAAAAATTTTTCATACAGGGTGTTGATTTTGACATATAACATGTAGTCAATTTTTTATAAAGCAGGACCTATATTTCTTTTTGGTTTATTATGAAGTTCTATCAAGGAAATAAGTGAAACATATATTCTAAGTATGAACCGATCATACGGGTGGTTCAATAGTTATGATCAAAGAAAGATTGGTCAAAATCAATAAAACAGTATCTTAGTAAGGAAGGACGATGAATGCATTAATGCCGGGTAATTTGGAACAGTCAAAGTGCCCTCTATCTACAAATAACATATGTACCTTTAACTTTGAAACACCCTGTATAAGAATTATAATCCTAGGTTAGTCGTGGTTAAGTGAAAGAGCAGGTGGTAAGTGAACTTCGCCCATGTAAACAAACTCGTTCCAGTCATAAAGTCATTTTTTATTATTATTACTATTATTAACTATTCTATGATTGTTATCACTAGATTTATCTTATATTCCAAATTTGAGATGGGTTGTATGTCCTTTAACTCTTGTTATAATTGAACATTTCGTATTCCCAATAAATTTCAAATTACAAAGGATTAAAACGATGTACCACAACTATTTTAAAAGCACTTTAATATGTTGAGTTCTTTTCCAGAAACTAATGTTATTTTTTTTCTTTCAGATAATGCAAAAGCCGTTGATACCTCTGTCTCTCTTGAGAGATCTGAGATGTAGGCACTGTCAAAATTTCGTCACCTGTGGACCAGTATACGTTGTGCCCGATGAAAGTATTCTTTGTGGCAGGTAATAATTTATTATCAATTTATTTTAACTCAGTCATTCTAGATTTGTTTAGGGCCTTAGTGATAATCGATTGAATAGAAATAGAGTTTAGTATACTTCAAGGTTCCTCGTTCAAGTAAAATTGTGATTTTTTTCGTTAAGAAACACAAACAGGTCACTCGGGGAATCATTTTATTCCAACCTTAATAAACTTACAAAAAGTTTTTCAAGATTAGGGTGTCTCCTTTAGGCATCGAAACTTTATTTTACCAAGTGAGAGAAGACCTTGAATTTGTATAAAATTTTATCTATCCGTTAGATTATAATATCAAATAGCCGAGCTACTATTAGAAAATATATTAGCAGAGGCACAAAAAAAACCTGTAGTACTAAGTATAGACATTAGTAAGAACATTTAATTGATATGGTAGTTATAATAGTAAATCAATGATGAATGTAAATAATCCACATGGAAATTTGATTCAGTGTCAAAGTTTTAATTAATTACGTCTAGACTTGAGTAGTGGCACAAATGAACGCAAACTTAACTGGTTACAGGATCATTTAATTCAATGTCAAAGGACACAATTGTCTGATTTTCTGTACAATTTCCATTAGTCCAGGCTTTGCTGCGCTAAAGCTACAAATATGCTGACATAGAACGTATATTTCTAGTTACAGAGGACAAGAACTTTTACAAAAGTAATATTTCCATCTAAAGCCTTCATAATTTCCTTATTTGCGTAAAGACGAAACCAGAGAGTCACAAGTCTGGCGCGTTAAAAATGGTTCTTCTCATCTATATAATGGGTTGAAAGAAATAGTAAAGAAAGCGAAAACTCTGCCTCTCGGTCTGAAATTCATTCGTATATGTAATTTGAAATATGAAAAGTGTGTTAGCACCTTGTATCCATCAATAACATAGCTGGTCTAAAAATGTTCAGGCTCACATTACATCTTACGCAGATGACAGTTACGATTTTTGTGGAAAGATCTCGGGAAAATGTTTATTCGGTAGCCGAAAGCAGTTTAAATTTAGTCTTTCAATATCTGAATATCAATATGCTTAGCTTAAACGTCGATAAAAGTAAATTTTTGTCTTTCACCCTCTTAGCTAGTGATCAACCAGAACGGAGATCTTTAA
Source organism: Stenurella melanura (assembly GCA_963583905.1). Lineage (NCBI taxonomy): Eukaryota > Metazoa > Arthropoda > Insecta > Coleoptera > Cerambycidae > Stenurella > Stenurella melanura. The sequence continues at coordinate 122,666,946 of OY757316.1, read as the reverse complement.
CTATTCATAAAAGGAATTGTCAAGAGAATAACGAATGTTTATGTCCTGAAATGAAAAAAACTAACAAAATAAAGTACGTCGGAGTAATGATTGATCATTATCTGAGATAGAGTGAGCATATCGAATATATTACAAAAAAATCGGTAAAGTTATTTACACAGAACTTCCCTCTTTATTTGTACATGGCGGTCACTCTAAAGAATTAATAATTACGAAATGACATTGAAAATAATCGGAAAATAGTTATCACTATTATTACAAAGAAAACTTGATAAGTTTTGGTCAAAAAAATATACAGAGTGCTCATCCAATAGCAAAAGTTCAATACTAAATAACAGGTGCCAAATATGGAAGGCTTGCGCAAATACCTTTGACTGAATTATTTCTTGGAATTACCACCCTGTACATTGAAACATATTCTTTATAGGATTTTGCAAACAGAGAAAAAATAACTATCTATAACTAAAAGAAGCATTTCCAAGAAATAGAATGATAGATTTCATGAAAATGTAATCTATTAGAATGAAACATTTTTTAAGACAAGGTAAATAAATAAATTCATTTTAGGCCTTTGTTCTTATTTTTAACTGAATTTTCATAATCGTAGGGGGTTATATACTAGTTTAATTTGCATGGCCGTAGGGGACTGTGTGGATGCTAGTGTTAGAATGAGAATTGTCAAATAAGAAATTAGACAAATTCATTTTAGGATTTTAATTTGCCAACATAACCAGAATTCAGGTTATCGAAAGAATGCAAAGATTTCATTAATATTTTCACACAAAGCTTTTCTTTTAGTTATAGGTAGTTATTTTTTCTGCTGTTTGCAAAATCCTATAAAGAATATGTTTCGATAGAATTATAAGCAAACAAATAATAATTAATTTTTAAACACCCTGTACATTTTTCAATAAAAGTATAATAGGTGCATATGCCAAATATTATTGCCATCTGTCACATTTTCATTTCCACATTCACGTAGTGGAGTGGAAGTATAGTGGTGGTTAAAAAATTTCATTTTTTTTTAATATTTCAAAAATGTAGGCAAAAATATTTTCATTTTTTTTTCTTCTGAAATATGTTTAGAATTTTTTTTCCTTCTTCAATTCTTTGGGACTTCCTGCCACATGTATGTTTTCTTTCTAAGCGGTGCTAGGGGAGTCTACAAGATATATCACAATTAACCGGTATGTTACTGGTAAAAAACCTCTATGCCTGTGACGTTTACGTCAAAGGATCAGTTAAAGGTTGCTTTTTATAAATAAACAACACAAATAAGTATAATAACTTGAAATTAAATATTTCGCCGACGTTTCGGAAATCTAATCAGTTTCCTTTTTCAAGGCTTTTTTTGAAAAATCTTTTTTGCGCACAGCTTTAAGAATGTTTGTTATGTTCAATATCCATAGATACTTACTATTTACATAGAACTGTTGATATAGTTAACAGTTTTTTAGTTTTTATACAATGTTAAGTTTGTGAAGTTCTTGTTTTAATATTGACAGCCAAGTTGTACAGACATATACGGAACAATTCGACACGCAATTATTCTCATTCAATAATATTATCGCGGATTCTTTAATTTTTCTTTTTTCGCTATCTGCCTCTTTTGTTAAAATTTCTCCTTGACGATTGATGTCAAGTTTGAAATATTTTTGAATAAAGTTACCTCTACTTTTGATAGGTTTTTCCCGGTAAAATCCAAAAATGTTCCACGCAATAAATCAATTAATGTTCACTGGTTCACAGACAACCTTCGTTAGATGAGAGACTCGCTGAATTTTCTTATAGAGCAAATCCTTCTAGTGCCATGAAAGATTTGATTAAAATCAGAAAACGTAATTATAAATATGAGCTAGCAAAAGCAAAGAAAATAGCTGACGACAATTACATTCTTCGGAATAATAACAAAGAAAAAGTTATGTGGAATTTAATTAACACTACTAAAAATGTCAAAATTAATCATAACCAACCCTCAACTATCTCTCCTGATGATTTTAACAACTATTTTGGTAACATTGCTCATAACTTAATAACCACTCTTCCACCCTCTAATGTTAATTCTCCATATTTCTTGAATAACTCCACTCTAAATGGTATTAACGAAGAATTTCATTTTCTGAGGTGTCATACATTCAAGTGCTTGATATAATTGACAATTCAAACAATACCAAGAGTAAAGACGCTTATGATATTGACGTAAAAGTGTTAAATAGTATTAAATATATTATTCTTATTCCCCACACAAAGCTTATTAATCAATGTATTAGAAATAATAGCTTTCCGAAAATTCTTAAACTGTCTAAAGTACTTCCTATGTTCAAAAAAGGTTGTTTGGATGACCCTTCAAATTATAGGCCAATCTCTTATCGTCCCTATATTTGCAAACATTTTTGAGATTGTTCTTAAAACTCAGATGACCAATTATTTTGAAAAGTACAAACTGTTTAATAACTGCCAATTTGGTTTTCGCTCTAAATTGTCTACAAGAGCCATAAATTCTCTGGTAGATGTGATTAATAAAGATTTTGAGACTAAGGAATTTGTATACGATCAATTTCTGGACTTAAGCAAAGCTTTTGACTGTGTACCACATAATGAACTGGTAAAAAAACTAAGTTTCTACAAATAGTAAAAATTTAATTCTGTCATATCTATCACATCGTTCACAGTTTGTCAATATAAATAATGTTATATCAAATTCAATTGACGTAAAACTAGGTGTTCCACAGGGCTCAGTTCTGGGACCTATTCTTTTTCTTATCTACATTAATGACTGGCCTAACAGTGCTCCTATGTTGAATTTCACCCTTTTTGCCGATGACACGATATTGGCTCATACTAATGTAGATTTGAATGTTCTTTTAACCGAGGCTCAAGCCTCTCTATCCACAGTTCAAGAATGGCTCTTAAGCAACAAGTTGGTGTTAAATAAAGATAAGACAGAGACAATGATTTTTAATTTAAGACTACACAATCTAGAAATTGATTCGTCTAACTCTTTTAAATTTTTGGGCGTTACCTTAGACACCAAGCTATCATGGGATAAACACACAGAAATGGTTTGCATAAATGTGTCTCGGAAAATTTTTCTATTACGTTGTTTAGTAAAACATGTTTCACAGGCAACACTTTTAATGGCATATCATGCTCTGGTTCAAAGTACAATAACTTATGCCATACTAGCATGGGGCCACTCCCCACATGCTAAAACAGTCTTTTCTATGCAAAGAAAGGCTGTAAGAATAATTGCTGGGTTGTCATATAGAAACGATTGTAGGGACACTTTTAAAAATCTAAACATACTTACCTTGCCATGTTAATATATATATTCCAGTGCCTCATATATATAAAAGATAATCTTAATAAATATGTAACACATGATAATATTCATGAGCACTCAATGCGAAACAAAAGAAATATTACTTTAGATTTTTTGAGGTTATCGAAGACAAGAAATGGTACGAGCTATTTCTCAATAAAATTCTTTAATGTGCTACCAGTCGCTGTACAAGAACTTGAATCCAATCGCTTTAAAACCGTAATTAAACGTTTCTTGTTAGACAATGCTTTCTATGACTTTGATGAATTCTTACAGGCTGATTTTTTTATGACTATAATGTTTGTTGTTTGCTATATATTTTTAACTGTAGGTTTATTATGTACTATAGGGACCATAAAATTATGAAAAAATTCAGAGATACGCAAAGAGAACAGAGTAATTGTATGTCATTAACCAGACATCCCTACGATACTTCGTTTCCGAGATAAGACCGCTCAAAGTCACCGGAAGGAGAAAATCTCTTTTTTCCTACACTTCCCGAGGCTCTGTCTCGCAAACCAAAAAAACTATAGATTTGTGGTTTACGTCATTCGATTATAAATAATAATTATTAAAGTATCAAGTATGGTTCAAAGTTAATTGTCAATGTTTAGGAAAACTAAAGCTAGCTCTGTTCCTCGTCGATACTTGCCTAACTAGTTTTAACGTCGGTATCTTTAATATTTTTTTACCACGTTTTTTCGACCCATCATATAAATGAGAAGAACTATATAATATTTACATATTACCACAAAACGCTAGTTTTGATTCCAGCAGACATCGGCCGAAAGACTGGAGCTCTAACGCCAGCCATTCCATTCCTGAGAGCTAACAGCTCGAAACTACAGTCTGCTCGTGAACTCATCATATGAGTCATCAAAGACGTTAAGTTATTTTTTCATTGGTACTCAAATACTTAAGTTAATAATGCTAAGGAATTAGCCGTCCAAAATCAGTTTAATCTGCCGTGCATCGTGAAACGAATTTATATCTAGCTAAGCAATTTATCAGTTAATCAATGCGAAAGCCGAGCGTGCACTGCTCTGCATCGTGATTCGTGAGGGATCGAACTGAGCTCGTGACATGCAACCATTTATTAATTGATTTATTTGGTGCTAATTTTTAATTTTACTGTTTAGTTTTCTCAATACTTAGTTGTTTGTTCTTCTTATTGCTTATAAAAACTCGTTACACTGGTGGACAAAGTTGATTTGAGTAAAAATTAAAATTCACTTTTGAGTCACACTAAAAAATATTCATTTGAATCAACGTTTGAAAATGGTACATTAAGGTACCGAAACTGCAGTAACGTGTGTTACAATAAATTAAGTGATAGAAAACAAAGTAGTGTCCTCTCTCATATCGCTATATATTATAGTTTGTAAATTTTCTTATAAAAATTGCTTATGCACAGTATTTTTTGAACAAACGTAACAAACGCACTGTGGTCCGAAATAAATAAAAAGTTGACAAAATTTAAATTCTATAATTGTGTTATACAGCTTTTACGCTCCAGGGGTACATTAGGGTAAATGTTAGGTAATATTTCCCGGAATATCGACTCATTTGTTCGAGAAATTTACCTTCGATGACCCTTCAAACATGAATAATTTTTAAATTATGATTTTACTTCAGTTTGTTGGCAGATTTCAACGTGTGACTGTACTTCAAATATTTGTGCTTTTGCCACCCCATAGTTTGATATTTTATTATATTTTTCATACTTTATGAGTCATTTTGAATAATTTGCATGAAAAAATACGTGTCAATAGCCACTGCCAAATAACCACCCCTTAAATTAATTTTTACTTCCTTCGCATACTGAAGGGAAGTATTGTATTCGAGAAAAAATCACCCTTCAAGATTTTTTCGGATGCTGACGTTTCAGATGACGTAGATTACGAAAATATAATTTTTTCAATTCCGTCAGTCAGTCTGTCTGTCTGCCTGTTGGTGCATTAACTAAAAAACTACTTGACGGGGAGCAGTCAAATTTGGTAGGTAGTTGACGCTACTGTTAGCGAAGAAATGGTTAAACTTTTACTGGAAAATATACAGGGTGGACCGTCTAAACGGAATAAATAGTGAACCTATTTAAAAAAAAATTTTTTTTGAAAAATTTTCTACCACTAAAATAAATGGAAACATTTTTTCTCTTTCTTTAAATTTAAAATTTTCGCGTTTCATAGCGTTCTAAATCTATTTAAAAAAAATTGTAAATTTATTTTATCATTTTTAAAAAAAATTTACCAACATTTTTTTCTTTGTTCAGATTTAAAATTTCCACGTTTCCATGACATTCTAAAACTATTCAAACAAATTTAAAAATGTTTTTGAAAATAAAAAAAAATTTTTGGAAACATTTTTAATCTATTTATCACTACTATAGAATAGATGAACAATTTTTTTTGCTCAAATTTAAAATTTTCACGTTTCATGACATTCCAAACTTATTTTGTAAAAAAAAATTGAAAACTTTTTTCACCAACATTTTTGAAGCTTTTTTTACTACTAAAATAGATGGGAATTTTTTTTTCTTTGTTCAAATTTAAAATGTTCACGTTTCATGGCATTCTAATCCTATTTAAAAAAACACATAATTTTTAAATTTGTAAGCTTTTTTTCCACTACTATAGAATAGAAGGAAACTTTCCCTTTTGCTCAAATTTAAAATTTCTACGTTTCATGACATTCTAAACCTATTTCAGAAGAAAACAAATTTGAAATTTTTTTTACCAACATTTTTGAAAAATTAAAAAAAAAATGAAATTTTTTAACCACCACTATACTTCCACTCCATTACGTGAATGTGGGATTGAAAATGTGACAGATGGCAATAATATTTGGCATATGCACCTATTATACTTTTATTGAAAATGTACAGGGTGGTCATCCCAAGAAATAATTCAGTTATGGTGGACATTTGTAAGGGCATTTGCGCAAGCCCTCAATATTTGTCACCTGTTATTTAGTATTGAACTTTTGCTGTTGGATGAGCACTCTTTTTTTACCAAAATTTATCAGGTTTTCTTTGTAATAATAGTGTTAACTATATTCCAATTATTATTCTCAATGTTATTTCGTAATTAATAATTTTTTAGACTGACCGCCATGCACAAATATCGAGGGAAGTTCTGTGTAAATACCTTCACCGATTTTTTTCACTATTTTTCTCGTAATATGTACGTCATTCTTGACTTATTAAGACAATAATCAGATTTCTGTCCACTTTTCTCTGATTTTATACCACCGTGAAACGGGTTGAATTAAAACCTGCTTCTATTTAAAATTTGTTGAGGTCAATTAACAAATTACATCATTTGAAATAGATTTTAAAAACTTCAATATAATTGAAAGAAGTGGCAGAATTGCCATTTTAAATTAAAATGTAATATTTACTTTAACGTAACCAATACTATTACAGATATTTTTGAGTTCATGATGCATTAATTTCCAGAAAACAAATGACATCATATCTAGGATTACATATAAACCGCATTTTTCTCTCATGAATGTAGCCCTGGTATTTATCAATGAGATTTAGATTAGGATTAAGACAGGTCTTGTAACATATACTCATACTGACATTTCCTTACTTAGATGTCGACACTTGGCTAAGGATATATACAAGAACACATCCTACGAAGCCCTAGCTTCAATGTTCATATATCCATGTTACAACTGGGAAGATCACTGCTCAATGACGTTGCTGTGGAACGAGAGTCTCCAGCACGAGGAAGAATGCACTTACAACGGATGCTGCAAAATGTTCTGGCACCATCCCAGGGCGTACTTCAAAGGAAAGAGAGAGATACCATTGGGAGGTAATAAACAATGTTTTTGGACATGCCCTATCGATCGTCATATCTCGCGTTTGGGACTAATCAGTCTGGTCGATTTTTATCACTTTTAATTTATTAAGTACTGAAAAAATATTTGCACAAGTAGATTAGTGGTTATAATTAACTAGGATTATGTTGAATTCGATAATAGAGTTAGATTGGGATTCGGCTGAAGTTCTGGTATAGGAGGTTTAATTGAGTGCACAAGACACTGAGAGACATACAGTGCCTTACTGTTTTAGTGTCTTCGTGTTTTTGACCTGTTGTTCAAAAACATTACGAGTATCGGTTTTAAAATCATAATGTAACACATACAGGGTGTTCCTTAATGACGTGCTAATATTTCAGGGTGTGATTCTTTAAGTCAATTGAACATATGTCTTAACGGCTTAAATTTTTTGCAGGGTGTTGAATATACTCGCTGTTTTTTAATATCTCAAAAAGTATTTTAGAAACTATTATCAAATTTGGTATGTGTTAATAGGACTTACAGGGTGTAATTAGTTTCATGTCATTAAAAAAAGTAGGGGTAGGGAACGACAAGACAAACAAAAAAACCTTATATAACATGGGGTCTAAAGCTCATAGTTTTGGAGAAAAAAAAAAATAAAAAAAAATTTCGTAAATTTTTAATAAAATTTTTTGAGAACTGCTGGAATATTGAGGTAGGTTTAGATCTAGATCTGATCTGAAGAAAACTATACTCTAACTCTCCCTTGTGCAATATTTTAGTTACTGTCGGTTTTTCGTTATGTACACACATCCAACCCCCGCCGTTCGTTGTTTTAGTTATTTTTGAATTTCGCGTCATTGTGTATTTACAGTTAAGATTTATTTTATTGACTTACCGTTCAAGTTGTCAAATTCTTGATTACGTACAGACACAACTTACTTGTTCGTTCTTATTGTATTCCTTTTTGGCTTTTGTACCAAATTTTTATTTTATTTTTCTTTATTGACAACGTTAGTTGATAGTTTAGTGTTGAACGAAGTGCGTATGTACTTAATTCGACGTACCGAACTGTGTATTGATACAGATGCAGAGATTTAGAATCATTTAGGTAGGTAGTAAGCTTTTAACCCGGGACACTCATTTATGTTACAAATGTTAATAAACCACATTTAAATTTTCTAAATTATAAACAATCCAATATTTTGTTCCAAATTAAAAAACACACATGTAAAGAAATGCTCTGTTTAAACCTCTATGGCCATTATTTGCTTGCAACTGTGCACGAAGAGAGAACGAATTATTTACTTCTTTATACTTTCCTCAGTTCAGTTGAGGCGGTCGATGATCCTTTGACACAGCAGACCGCCGCATGTGCCGGCGAGCACTTTTTTATGACAATTTAAAAGTTGTATAATTGGGAACTGCAAGTCTAATGACCAAGAAAAGCAGTGGTTCTCAATAGTTGTCTACCATAATATTAAAAATATTGACCTAGATCAGTTTATTTCAAGGTGCCCCTAGAGGGAAAAGTCATGATGGTTTTTTGTTTGTCTAGTCGGTCCCCATTACCAGTTTTTTTTAATGACATGAAACTGATTACACCCTGTATTTTAGTTAAAAAAGTTATTTTATAGACCCACCAGTGGCGTCCCTGCAAACATGTCCTCTGGTATTTTTTACGTGGTACGCCACTGGCATTTTTACATGTGGATATTTTTCTGATTAGCTTGGGAATTCTACATAAAGACGGTCTATTGCGTTTTTCTCGTCAGATGCAAAGTTCGTGATTAAAATAACTAAATTCAAATAAAAACTAATTATTATTAACATTGATATTGATATATTTTGTTTTATAAAAATTGTTGGAAAAGGTCACGTTCACTTAATAGACGTACTCCGTATTGTTTTACAGGAGGCAACTATTCGTTATCTTAAATATTCAGACAGCGTCGTAGCTAGTAATGAGCGCCCCTGGCAACATTTGAATTTTGCGTTCCCCAAGACTTACTTTTTAGAGAAACAACACAATAACTTTGAGGGTCTGCCAAGTGCGCCCCCCTGGCAGCCGCCCACCTGGCCAGCCCCTAGCTACGACGCTGATTCTAGAGTGTTAATTGGAGTTTTATTCACTAGGATTTTAAGACGACCCGTCAAAAATAAATCCAAACTGTTGAAATCTGGTGATCTTGCTGGCCATTGCCAAGGTCCTCCGCGACCATGCACGTAATGCATTGTCGCCATTACCGCATTCGTATAGTGCATCATATTTACTGAGATATTCGAATAAAAACAGCGAAAAAATAAAATAAATTCAGTGAAACACTAAAAATCGAAGAAATAATACGATGAGATAATTTTGAACACCAACAACTTATTTTATGTAAACAAATATTGTATTAGAATGAAACAATTTTTAAGACAAGGTAGATAAATAATTTCAATTTAGGCCTCTATTCTCATTTTTAACTGAATCATTCATGATCGTAGGGGGTTATGTAGATACTAGTTTAATCTGCATGGCCGTAGGGGACTGTGTGGATGCTAGTATTAGAATGAGAATTGTCAAATAAGAAATTAGATAAATTCATTTTAGGATTTTAATTTGTTAGCATAACCAGAATTCAGGTTATCGAAAAAATGCAAAGATTTCATTAATATTTTTACACGCAGAGAGAGTTCTTCTTTTAGTTATAGTTAGTTATTTTTCTGCTGTTTGCAAAATCCTATAAAGAATATGTTTCAATACAAATATTGTATTGAAAATGATATTTGTAAAAACGTCATTTAACGAGAAAAACGCAAGAGACCGTTTTCGTGTAGGATTGAACCAGGCTAATCAGGAAAAATATCCACATGGAAAAATGTCAGTAGCGTACCACATTTATAAATATCAGAGGTCATGTTTGCAGGGACGCCAACATAGCGACAACATAACTTTTCTAACTAAAATATGTAATTTTATATCCTTTTAACACATACCAAAATTGAAAATAATATCTAAAGTATTTAAAAAATAACGATAAAAAAAATTCAACGCCTTGTAACAAAAAAAGTCGTTGCGGACATGTGTAAAATATTAGTATGTCATTAAGGAACACCCTATATATAGTTCATGTGACAATATAGTTCGACATTTTTTTATAGAAAAAAACAAGATGGCGTTTCCAAGATGGCAGAAATAAAATACTATTTACCCTGACATTTGCTTCATATTTTTAGTGAAGCGCTGTATGAAATTCGTTTCCTGGTGCTCAGTATATACCTTACGGGAGACGGTTGCTAAAAATACAGAACGGTATATATTTATGGAAATAATCCTTAATTTCAAGAAGTCTCAAATTAGCACATCCATCAAGCAATTGGAGTTATCTTGACAATAATGTTACTTATTATTGCTTTATTCATTAGATTTATCAAAATAAATCAATCGATAAACAATGGCTTTATAAATAAAACGAAAGTGCTGGTGGCGATAAAGCAAAATTTCACCAAGGGGACACATGATATATGTATAACATACGTAAATAATAGCATTTATTCACAATCTTAAAAACCGAAGTAACATATGCCAACTTCTCGTAAAGTATTCTGTAAGTTCTTCAAGTAGATGCATTATAGGAGAGATTAAAAATACATTAACCTTTTTATAATTAAATTTTGATCTGGATTCGACTAATTCTATTAAAGAAGAGATTGGTTCAAAATATTTCTTTAAATAAACAAAACAAATTAAATAAAGAGAGGGAAATATAATTTCTATGTCAAATTAAATAAAGTTTAAGTTTTCTTTGACATTTAATCAAACCGTAATGCACAGGGTGGAAATCGTTTCGGTAGTACTGGATTTGGATTCCAAGCTAGAAGATAAAGTTAAAAGTGTCCTTTAATACCACTCGAAAAATATGTTCTCCACTAGTGTTTGGAAAAGTTCGAAATTAATAGATAGAGGAATATGTTTGAACATCGAGTTTACGTAAACAACGCTTTTCCTAATTGATGAAATGGAAGACGGAGACTAATGCAATTCTTTTCTTTTATACAGGGTGGGGCGATGTGCGTCGGACCTCGATATATTGAGTTCTACGGTAGCTACAATTTTTCAAAAAAATTGCAAGTAAACTAGATAAAAAGTCTATAAGTGGAAATTATTTTTTAACATACAGGGCGAGCCAAGACGAAATTATAGGACCAAGTGCCTTTTTTTTAAATGGAAAGCTATGCATATCAGTACATTTTTTGAAGCCTCTATTCATTCCTATATTAGCATTGAGTGTTTCCCATCAACTTGGATGTAATGATTTTTTTTGTTGAAATAGTGCATTCTGCAGATTGATATTAAAGAAATCACCACAGTCACAATTATGGGTTTTAAGAAAAACTTATTTGAAAACTAGTTACGAGACATTAATCTTTATGAATCAATTTCATTTCCTAAAAGTGTACAGGGTGGCCAACAATTATTTTTCAATTAAGAACTTAAACTGAATTTTCTCATTTTTTTCTTATGGAATACCCTGTATATTTTTCAATGATATGTAGAAATGATAAACGAAAATTTTTTATAAGTACTCCCCTATTACTTATTGCAACCAATTTCGCTTTATTTAGCAATAATTATAAAATTTAATAATAAACTTAAAAAAGAGGTTTCTTCAAATAACTCAGTAAAAAAAATTATAATAAATGTTCCACATGTTGCCCATATTGATTGACACACATCTCTATGCGCTTTTGAAATGAGGTTTCCACTGTTTCTAAAACTGCCGGTGTGATAGATCTAAAGGCAAATATTATTCTTTCCTTCATATTTTGTACTGTTGTTGGTGTGTCTCTATAAACAATTTCCTTCACGTATCTTAATAAAAAGAAATCCATTTTTGTAAGATCTGCTAATCTAGCAGGCCATTTAGTGGGTCCATTCCTTCCAATCCATTAAGGAGGGTAGGTATTATTTAAGTAGTCTCTAACTGTATTTACATAATGTGGTGGGGCACCATCTTGTTGAAACCACATCCTATTTCGAATTCTTTCAGGGAGATTTACTAATAATTGTGGCAGACAGTTTTCCAAAAAATGAAGATAAATAGCTCCAGTCAATGTACCATCAAAGAAATGTGGCCCTATTACATGTTCTCCAATAATTCGTCACCAAACGTTTATAGACCATCTGTGTTGGTTATCAACTTGCATAAAAAAGTGAGGATTTTTCGAAGCATAATAATGGAAACTGTGCCTATTAACAAATCTATTTTAATGAAAAATTGCCTCATCAGTGAATAAAACATTATTGCAGAAGTTGCATTTTACCTCTCACCCAATTACGAAATTGTATGCGCTTTTGAAAATCGTCATCAGATAATTTCTTTGAATATGATCTACATGCAACTTATTTGTTTTTAAGATTCGACCCACAAACCATCTACTTATTCTTACTAATGTGCTCACATCTCTTTGACTAATGTGGGGATTCTCAACTGTTGCCAGCACCACACAAAACTCATTTTATTCGTTCACAACACGTTTTATTCTTTCACTTTTTTTATATTCGACATTTCCAGTTACCAGAAATCTATCGAGAAAGTTTTGGAAGCTGCTAACATCAGAAATACTTCTTTCAGGATAACGTTGGTGATAAATTCTATTGGCTAGTAAACAATTTCTGTCTGACTCGCCCAAAACAAAAGTCAAGTCACAAGTTCCACTTTATTAAAATTCATATTGTAAAATTCCAAATATTTTAAATTCAATACAAATTGTAACTAACGACCGATAAGTGTGATAAATGCTCCGTTGTACATGACATTTTATATCAAATTGAGGTTTTATTGCTTGTCGAATAACGAAAACGGCAAAAAAAAATACAAAAAAACATTACAGTAAAGGACCTGTTAAATAATATTTACTAATTTCAATGGATTGGAAGAAATGGTCCGACTAAATGGACTCATTTCAAAATTGCATAAAAACGTGTGTTAATCAAAATGGGCACTACGTCGAACACCTATTATACATTTTTATAATGCATTATTTGAAGGTACTTATATTTTTAAGTTTATTCTTGAATTTGACACTTATTTATTTATAAAACGAAAATGGTTGCGATTAGCCATGGGGAAGAACTTACAAGAAAAGTTCGTTTTTCATTTCTACATCACATCGTTGAAACATATACAGAGTGTTCCATTTGAAAAAATTGAGAAAATTCAATTAAAAAGTTCTTAATTGAAAAATAATTTTTGGCCATCCTGTACAGTTTTAGGAAATGAAAATGTTTCAAGAACATTAACTAGATATCTCGTAATTGGTATTCACATAAGTTTTTCTTAAAACCCATAATTGTGACTGTGGTAATTTTTTTAATATCAATCTGCAGAATGCATTATTTTAACAAAATAAATAGGTTTGGAATGTCATGAAGCGTGGAAATTTTAAATTTGAGCAAAAAAAATAATTTCATCTATTCTATAGTAGTAGTAGTAGTATAGTACTTGGTGATTTTTTTCAAACATTTTTTAAAATTTTTCAGAAAAATTTCTACATTTTTTAAATATCAGTATCATGGAAACGTGGAAATTTTAAATTTGAACAAGGAAAAATAACTCCGTCTATTTTAGTGGTAAAAAATCGGTAAAGGTATTTACACGAAACTTCCCTCCTTATTTGTGCATGGCGGTCACTTTAAAAAATTAATAATTACGAAATGACATTGAGAATAATAATCGGAATATAGTTATTGCTATTATTACAAAGAAAACTTGATAAGTCTTGGTCAAAAAAATATACAGATTGCTCATCCAACAGCAAAAGCTTGCGCAAATACCTTTACAAATCTCCACCATGACTGAATTATTTCTTGGGATGACCACCCTGTACATTTTTCAATAAAAGTGTAATAGGTGCATATGCCAGATACTATTGCCATCTGTCACATTTTCAATCCAACATTCACGTAATGGAGTGGAAGTATAGTGGTGGTTAAAAAATATTTTTTTTTTAAATTTTTCAAAAATGTTGGTAAAACATTTTTCAAAATTTTTTCTTCTGAAAAAGGTTTAAAATGTCAAACGTACAAATTTTAAATTGGAGCAAAAAGGAAAGTTTGCTTCTATTCTGTAGTAGTGGTAAAAAAAGTTTAAAATTTAAAAATGATATATTTTTTTTAATAGGTTTAGAATGCTATGAAACGTGAAAATTTTAAATTTGAGTAAATAAAAAAAAAATTGGATCTATTTTAGTGGTAAAAATTTTTTGAAAAATGTTGGTGAAAAAAATTTTCAACATTTTTTTTTTGAAATACCTAGGTTTAGAATGTCATGAAACGTGAAATTTTTAAATCTAAGCAAAAAAAAAAGTTTCCATCTATTCTAGTGTTAAATTTTTTTCCAAACTGGTAAAATGTTGCAAACATTTTTCCGAAATTAGTTTGGAATGTCATGAAACGTGGAAATTTTAAATTTGAGCAAAAAAAAAATTTTTCGTCTATTGTATAGTAGTGATAAATAGATTAAAAATGTTTTCAATTTTTTTTTAATTTTTCAAAAAAAATTCTATCTGTGTTAAAATTTTTTTAAAATAGTAAAAAAAAATTCTAATTTTTTTAAAATAGATTTAGAACGCTATGAATCGTGGAAATTTTAAATTTGAAGAAATAAAAAAAAATCCATCTATTTTAGTGGTAAAAAAATTGTCGTGTTGGTAAAAAAAAATTTCAAAAAATTTTGTTTTTGAATCAGGCTTAGAATGCCCGTGGAAATTTTTAATTTGAAAAAAGAAAAAACATGTTTCATCTATTCTAGTAGTAAATTTTCTTTTCTGAAATAGGATTAGCGTGTCATGAAACGTGGAAATTTTAAATTTGAGCGAAAAAAAAATTATTTCACTATTTATTCCGTTTAGACCGTCCACCCTGTATATTTTCCAGTGAAAATTTTACCATTTCTTCGCTGTCAGTAGGGTCAACTACCTCCCAAATTTGACTGCTCTCCGTCAAGTAGTTTTTTTTAGTTAATGTACCAACAGACAGACAGACAGACAGACAGACTGACGGAATTGCAAAACCTATATTTTCGTAATCTACGTGATCTGAAACGTCAGAATCCGGAAAAATCTCGGAGGATGATTTTTTCTCGAATGCAATACTTCCCTTCGGTATGCGAGGGAAGTAAAAATTCATTACATTCAAGTGGTTGGGAGATATTCAATGCTAATATAGGAATGAATAGAGCCTAGAAAGAGACTTTCAAAAAATGTACTGATATACATAGCCTTCCATTTAAAAAAAGGCACTTGGTCTTGTAATTTCATCTTGGTTCGCCCTGTATGTTCGAAAATAATTTCCAGTTACAGACTTTCTTATCTAGTTTACCTGCAATTTAAAAAAAAATTCTAGCTATAGTAGAACTCGAAATATCGAGGTGCGACTCACTATTGCCCCATTCTGTATAACATACTATAATATCTAGCTTCATATGTAAAAAAAACTGTGCTCCTTCATATAGCACTATCAGAAGTGGGGGTTCGATTTACGAAAATGTCGATTACCTCATAACATTCTTTAAAATGGAATTATATGAGCGATTTCTGTCACTGGCTTGTAATAATTTTATCGAATTTATTTCAAGCTTTACGCGTGCACTGTATATATTTATTAGTTTTACGCAGATTTTATTAGCATCTTTGTCGATCCTAAACTAATAATAATAAAATCACTATTTATTATTCATTGTCGTTAAGTTTTTGTGGGTGAAGGGTCATAGTGGCATTACTGGAAATGAGAGAGCAGATTATATTGCAAAAAATTACCAAGACTTCCAATGCCAATACATACAGCAATATAATCCTACAGACGCGTATCATATTATTAAAAGTAATTTAAAAGCAAAATGGAATGAGAACTGGAAAGCATATGGATTACGTAGTAACACAGGGTACTTTAAAATACATAACAGTATTCCAAAAAATGTGTGGTATGAAAATACCCAAGCAAACAGGAAGATCATAGCTACAGTCGCAAGACTTAAATCAAATCATGGAAGGTTCCCTGCTCACCTGCATAAAATAGGTGTTCTGCAATGCCCTAATTGCACATGTGGCGAATTTGGTGATCTTAATCATATATTCTTTAACTGTCGAAATAACCAAGTACATACCGAGTGGCTCTCTAATGAATTAAGGAAAAAAGGAATAGTAGACCCGATGTGGCTACCCTCTGTATTGATAATAAACGATTTTTTTGTATTTAAATTGATCATAGAGTTTTTGGATAAAATTAAGGTTAAAATATAAGTAATACGCTTGGCACAATTGGTAGAATTTATAGCTTAGCTTCGTATTTCCTACTGTCTAACCTTTGTAGAATAATAACCAATTTATCCGAGGTCTACCTGTGTATGTCTCAAAATGCCCTGACCGACCCCTGGGCAAGAAGTGTGTCACCTTTGTTATAAATCCTGTTGGTTCATCTCGTCTTAGGTTCCGGTATCGATGTTGTTAGGGTATATAGGTATAGTGTATATAAAAAAATAAATAAATGAGTAAATCAATTAATTATTAATAATAAACAAAATTGAAAAATACGACATACGCGGCTAAAGGACAAGTTTCCAAGGCCAAAAAGTTAGAGGAGGATTATTCATTGTCATATGTCTTTTCAGATATAAGATTGACTCCTGTCCCCGAACACCTACTGCAATTCATAAAATGCGTGCTCTGTGAAAGCTACCTCTCTTGCGAACCGATCTACATCCAGAGCAATGGAAAAAACATATGCCACAGGTGTATAAACGCCAATGGAATACCCCCAAACTGCTTGAGAAATCTCGCCTACGAAAAACTGTCCACCATAGTGATCTTTCCTTGTATATACAGAAACAGAGGCTGTCCGACCAGGCTAAAATTCGGAAGAAATCTTTGGCAGCACGAGGCGGAGTGCTCCTACGGCCAAACGTCCAAGAAGATCACCAAAAACCCATACAAGAAAGAAAAGGGCGTGATTAAGACGCATTCTGGACATTACTATGGTACGATCACGCCTAACGTGGCGTTGTTCGCTCCACCAAGCCAGCAGACTGAATATGAGGTTAACAAGGAGGTGCTGAAGTCGTTGAAGAGGCAGCAGGAGAGGAGGTTCGTGAGAGCGGACGAGATAGGAAACCAGTTTGAGATAATGAACTCGGAAAATGAATCTGTTTGTACGGAGGATTCTGAAAGCAAGGACAAGAACTCGTTGGTCAGTGATAGGAGTCCACCAAGTTCTCCAACAAGGTAATAATAGAAGTATATTAATCTAGCGGGAATTGGTCACATCGGCACTGACTCCTTGGTATAGAAACCTAGAATTATTTTTAGATGTTTCCGTTCATCTACCGACTAATCGCGCAATAGTGACTAATATTAATTTTTTTCCGACAGTTTGCACTTCGAATAATTAGGTACATTTTTAATACGCTTTATTAGCTTGACTAGTAACTTTATTTGTAAGAAAATTTTGCAACTCACTTTTCTCACACTTCCAGATATTGTGTTGACTTAAAATTTTGCAAGCATCAATTTTACATCAATTCAATGCATTTTTACATTTTTTATAAAAAAATCCATGATGGTGTTTCCAACATGGCGGACAGTTTATTATCATTTAATATCCGATTCTAATATACATTGGCAACTGGAGATTTGTGAGGTTACAGATTATAAACATGTGATTGAAATTCAAAAATTCAAAATGGCGCCATCAATATGACGGATACATTTTATCACTTATCGTCTAAATCGATTGAAAATCGGTATCTGCGTGATACCGAGATTGTACATTAGAAATATTTGGTCGAAATTTAACAGTTCAAAACGGCAGCGTCAATATGGCGGATAAGTTTTGTAATTTATGATTTGAGTCGTCTAAAAATCGGTATTTTTCATCCTATTTTTGTCATTAACAAATAAATAAAAAGTTATAAAATACGTCACTAATTCCAACATTAATTTTCATAATTTTCTCAATTGCTATAGTAAGAATATTAAATGTAACAAGTAGAGAAATAGGCCATTGCCTTTGTGATGATACAAGACTCGTCTATGACTCGTTTTATAAATCTCACATAAATTTGTAGATTGATGAAGGTGTCACTTGGCTCTCAACCCTAGTTCACATCGATCTAAAAGATCTTTTGTTAATTACCCTACAATTAGTTGTTGCCCTATATTCCTAAACTTACAACGCCTGTAATTTTCTTGGCAGCTAATTTCCATATTATGTCTTCAGGTGTTAATTTCGCGTTTTCTAGATACCTTCATTAACATCTTGCATTCCCAAAGTATACGTTTCGCACTCTGCATTACATTACCACTGTATTTGCACTTAGGGAACCTGTCATCAGCCTTAAGTCAGACTGGTCGAGTTTTAAAAGTCTTGACGCATTCTGTGTCGAATAAATCATGCTCTTTTTCATTCGCCTTTAGTCTGGAGTAGGTATTCCTCCAACAGGACTCCTTTTGTTTCTTTTGCATTCAGGACTTCCTCTATTTTTCCTTAGATTAGTCACGTAGCGATCTGGCCTAACAAATGGAGTTTCGACACCTTTCTTGCCAGGCTGTGTACATTGGTACCTTCACATCCTTTCAAGTCTAGTAGACACCAACCACTGAACTAAATTGGTATCCCCCGCCGATTTTGGGTATCTGCCTTATTTTAACCATCTCCAATACAACCTCGATTTATCACTTGTAATATCTATACCTTTTGCGTCTTGTAGACTAACCATGAACTAGCACTACGTAGTTTTCTGTTTCAGGTTGGCGGAAAATGACCTAAAGCAGAAGCCCAACAACTACCCCTACCCGCCTCAGTCGGCAGAGCCCGGTTACTTCTCCAATAACAACGGCAAACCTCCCCAACTCACCTTAGAAAACTACCAGCAGAACCTCTTGTTGACCCAAGTACACCCAGAAAACTACCCCACGCCAAAATTGTCCCGCAGCAACTCCTATACAAAGAATTACTACCACCAATACTCCAACGCAGATAGGACAAGGAAACGGAGCGAGGATTCCCTTTCCCCGAAAACTTCAGTAGTCTCCAGGATGCCGCTAAGCAACATCGAGAACAATATCCTGGCCAGCCACTATCCCGTATTCGAGGATTCAAGACAGAACATCCCTTCCCCCGATAGCATGCTGCAGACTCCTCTCTACATCAACGGTTTGCACAGCCCTACTTTCAACGGGGGTTGGAACCGGTTCTCCTTCAACGACAGCCACTTGAGGGATTACCGGGTATCACGGACGGATAGCACAAACAGCAACAAGGAGCTGATAGACGAGCTGAAGATCAAGCTGAGGAAGAACAACTCCATGAGACAGCAAGCGGAGAGCGAGGCGGAAACAGCTGCGGACAGTCCTTATAAGGAGTGCAACAACTTGGAGGAGATATTACAAGCGCACGATAGGATCGTCCAGTAGTAGACGTGTGTTATTTATCGTATAGTAGTAAATATTGATAAGATAATTTTTTTATTGATGTTTACTTTGGACTGTGTGATTTATTTAGGGCCATTTGCGATCAGGCGATTCAAACTGATAAGGAACTTTTAACAATATGGCTAATAAACAGTTAATTGAGAATTTGCGGTTGTAGCCATAAAGTGAAAATTAGGTGTAATAATAATAATAGTAATAAATCAATACCCAAATGGAAACGCAGAAATCTCGTTTAAGAGAAAAGTTACACTATACTCTATTTGAAGGTGAAGATGAGTAATAAAGGCTTGTTATAAAAAATCATATAAAAACATAATCAATCATAAAAGTATGGCTCATCAATATAATATAATGTATAATAGACTGACTATGTCTTATTATTTTTTTCATTTCAAAACAGATTACACGCCGGTCATCAGAGACTTAAATTTGGTTTGAATTCTCAGGTTTATTTAGTCGTCAAAAGAGCTTTTGCAAAATCGACCTTACATGGGAATACGAAAAGGAAAAGAAAAAAAATTGTTCTTCAATTTGAGTCGATTTTTTGCGTCTAAAGGCTAGACTATATTAAGTGTTAACGAAAACTATTACATTTTTCATGGGCAATAGCGAAACAGTGGCCAGTAAATGAAACGAAGAAAATGTTTCGGTTTTTATTATGACAATGTTAACTAGTTGGCTCGTAAAAATTATTTACTTACGGTGATCGATGACTAGTACAAGTAAATAATTTGCTTCAACTATTCGGAGTAGTAGAGCTACTAATAGGACACTTGCGTCAGTAGATGGGCAACGGTAAGGATGGTATGTGTCCATCCGGAGCAACCGTGGGTCTTGGGGGTGGTGTCCAAAGGCTGCTGAAGGTGTTTTAAAACAGGTCTGTAACAGATCTGTACGATTCTAAACATGTCTGTACAAGTTCAAACTGGTCTTAAACAGCTTTAAAACAGTACAGTACGACATGGTGTTTGTTAGGTTAGGTAGGATGGTCGCAGCCGCGGCCATCGTACCTAACCAAACGGAAATCATGTATTCGTATTCCTGGTCTAAAGCGGTTTAAGATCTATTAAACTTGTTTAAAATCGTACAGGTCTGTATTAAAACACCTGCAGGAGCCTCTGGACATATCTTCTCCTTTGCCCAACTACCCCCTCAAAAGTCATCGTCGCTTCGGATGGACGCATGCCATCGAGAGCTCCACATTACATCTACTGAGGCAAGCGTCCCAGAGGTCCCACAGCTCTACTATCTGGTTCACTCGGCCCCGAAGGGGGCGCTAGAACTATTGGTGCGATGTTACCTTTGAATTACTGCCTACAAAGACCAAACCACTTCAAGGCGACACTGGAAATATGGTACTCGAAGAGCTCTTTGCCGATTAGGTTGGCATCATCGGTGATAATTATTAGGGTTGGTTGAATTCGACCATGACTATATTTTAATATAAATATAGGTATATTCTTAGTTATACTTTCGTTCCATTCATCACCAGACGATGCCAACGAACGTCAAGTATTGGTATTCGAGTGTAGTGCTTTCATGTTTATGGAAACTAGAGAGGCGGTTCACTCGGTTGTCTGTCGTGTCTCTCAAGTTTATCTGTACTGTATAATTTTCGTTTGGTTTAAATTATTGTGGAAATAAACTGTTGTGAGAGAAATTTTGTCTTATTTCTTCCCTAAAATGCATTGTGCTGAGATCGGTCAACCAAACGACTTTATAATGACTTTTCGTAGATAGTTTATTTGTAATAGAAAGAGTAAAGGGCCCAATATAGTTCCTTGTGGAACTCCTCGTTTTTTATGGGAGAAGATTATAAATGGCTACCGTTGGAGGCATCAGCAGTTCGCGATGAAACTTTTGATGATAGTCGCGTCATTTTAGCATGTAGGACCTGAAAATTTCCAAAATTGAAAGTGTAGGGTCAATTGACTTCATTTTTGCTGCAAAGAGATCAGAAAGACGTTTAGAAAAAACAGTACCTTTTATCACTTGGTGGACATGTTTGGTTTCATTTTTGGTCCAATAATTGACCAATTTTAATGGCCAATTTAATGAAACGAATGGAAAAATTTGTTTTCATACACAATTTGCCATAAAATTAGACGAAAATGGCTACTCGGGGGTTTCTGGGGACGCTGATCACGAATCTGAAGTTCAATTTGGGACATTCGAAATGGCGGACTGGAAATCGGGTCATTTTCCAGAAAAAATGAGAATGGATATCGAGGCCGGCGATTACGAATTCGAAGCCTAATTTGGTAAATTCAAAATAGCGAACCGGAAGTAGAGTCAATTTCTCAGGAAAAATGGTTTTCGTTTTGGGGCTGAAAATGGGGATTTTTCGTGGTCGGTGATAACGAATCCGATGTACAATTAGAGAAAATTCAAAATGGCAGACCGGAAGTATAGCCAGATCCTCAGGAAAACCTCGTATTTTTTTCTCTCTTGGGCTGAAAGTATTGAGAATACGAGTATTCCCTGAAAAATACACTACTTCCGGTCCGCCTTTTTGGATTTTCTCTAGTTGGACATCAGACTCGTTCTCAGCGATAACAAAAACCCCAGAGTTCCCACTTTCAGCCCAAAAAATAAAAGAATATGAGTTTTTCCGGAGAAATTGAGTGTGCTTCCGGTCCGCCATTTTGAATTTACCAAATTAGGCCTCGAATTCGTAATCGGCGACCTCGAAAACCTCCGAGTACAGATTTTCAAGGCCAAGATATCCATTCTCATTTTCTCTGCAAAATGGCCCGATTTCCGGTCCGCTATTTTGAACTTCCCACATTTGACTTCAGACCAGTGACCCCAAAAACCCTCGAGTAACCATTTTCGTCTAATTTTATGGCATATTGCGTATGATAACAATGGACTCCGCAGTTTTTTTTATAGTAAACATTGGTTTTTGTCGATTGTTTTGAAACTTGATGAAAATGTTTCCTGGGCCTCCTGATTAAAATTTTCTTTCACCACTAATCCGACCGAATCGATTTTTTGATCTAGAGGTGATTGAAACTGCGAAGGTCTGCTTAAATGTTCCATAAAAATTCTGAAAATATTTAGGTTCATTGTTTGGAAAAAAATAAGCATCTTTTGTCTCTTGGTATTATTTTTCCAAAGTGCTTCCTTCTCCCGGAAAAAAAATACAAACAAAAAAATTATTTTTTTGTAATTTTACTTCCCTCGCATACCGAAGGGAAGTATTGTATTCGAGAAAAAAATCACCCTCCGAGATTTTTTCGGATTCTGACGTTTCAGATCACGGAGATTACGAAAATATAGGTTTTTCAATTCCGTCATTCTGTCTGTCTCTCTGTCTGTCTGTCTGTTGGTGCATTAACTAAAAAAAACTACTTGACGGAGAGCAGTCAAATTTGGTAGGTAGTTGACCCTACTGACAGCGAAGAAATGGTAAAATTTTCACTGGAAAATATACAGGGTGGACCGTCTAAACGGAATAAATAGTGAAATTTTTTTTTTTCCAAATTTAAAATTTCCACGTTCCATGACACGCTAATCCTATTTCGGGAAAACAAATGTTTGAAAATTTTTTTCACCATTTTTAAAAATTTTTTTACTACTAAAATAGATTTAAAAAAAATGTCTTTCTTCAAATTTAAAATTTCCACGTTTCATGGCATTCTGAGCCTGATTCAAAAAAAAATTTTTTTGGATTTTTTTAAATATTTTTTAAAAAATTTTCACCTCTAAAATAGATGGATTTTTTTTTTATTTCTTCAAATTTAAAATTTCCACGTTTCATAGCGTTCTAAATCTATTTAAAAGAAAAATTAGAAATTTTTTTTCACTATTTTTAAAAAATTTTACTACTAAGTTAGATTTTTTTTTCTTTGTTCAGATCTACGTTTCCATGGCATTCTAAAACTATTCAAACAAATTTAGAAATATTTTTGAAAAATTAAAAAAAAAATTGAAAAAATTTTTAATCACTATACTATAGAATATACGAAAATTTTTTTTTTGCTAAAATTTAAAATTTCCACGCTTCATGACATTCCAAACCTATTTAGGCAGAAAAAAAATTGTAACGATTTTTTACCATTTTAGAAAAAAAAATTATCACTAGAATATATGGAAATTTATTTTTTGCTCAAATTTAAAATTTACACGTTTCATGACATTCTGAACCGAATTCAGAAGAAAAAAAAATTGAAAATGTTTTAACCATTTTTGAAAAATTTCAAAAAAAAATAATTTTTATTCTTTGTTCAAATTTAAAATTTCCACGTTTCCATGGCATTCTAAACCTGTTTCAGAAGTAGATTTTGAAAATTTTTAACCAACATTTTAGAAAAATTTTAAAAAAATGAAATTTTTTAACCACCATTATACTTCCACTCCACTACGTGAATGAGGAATTGAAAATGTGTCAGATGGCAATAACATTTGACATAAGCTATTACACTTTTATTGAAAAATATACAGATACAGGGTGGTCATCCCAACAGGGTGGACATCCCAAGAAATAATTCATGGTGGACATTTGTTAAGGTATTTGCGCAAGCCTTCCATATTTGGCACCTGTTATTTAGTATTGAACTTTTGCTGTTGGATGAGTACTCTGTATATTTTTTTGACAAAAACTTACCAGGTCTTCTTTGTAATAATAGTGATAACTATATTCGGATTATTATTTTCAATGTCATTTCGTAATTATTAATTATTTAGAGTGACCCCCGCACAAATAAAGAGGGAAGTTCTGTGTAAATTCCTTTACCGATTTTTTTTTACGGGAAAAGGAAGCACTTTGAAGAAAGAGTTGGGTGGAACAGAAGTTGCTTAGTTTTGTTGAAAGAACGCGCCTGCCGGTTTTCTTAGACAAAAATAATTTCGACCAAGAATTTCCCTAGATTTTAATTTTTTTCTACTTCAGAAAGACCCCAAAATATTCAGGCATATTCTTTAGGTAAAAATAATCAACTTATGTCTTTCAACCTTTTCTTCAAAGTGCTTCCTTTTCCCGTAAAAAAATTACAAACAAAATAATTTTTTTGTTTGTTATTTTTTCCGGGAGAAGGAAGCACTTTGAAAAAAAAACACCAAGAGACAAAATATGCTTATTTCTTCCAAAAAATGAGCCTGAATATTTTCAGAATTTTTATGGAACATTTAAGCAGACCTTCGCAGATGTTCACAATTTCAATCGCCTCTAGATAAAAAAATCGAATTCGGTCGGACTAGTGGTCAAAGAGAATTTTAATCAGGGGGTCCAGGAGAACATTTTCCCCAAGTTTGAGAACAACCGACTGAAACCCATTTTTACTCTAAAAAACTGTGGGGTCCTTTTTCAATGAATTTGACTAAATTGGCCAATTAGACTGGTCTTAAAAAACAGAATTTTCTGCTCCAAGGACTAAACTTATCATTTCTTAAGTATTCTTGTGAATTTTCAATTTAAAACATTTTCTACCGCGTAGATTTCGCAGCCTTTATTGCTAAAATTCGGTTTTTGACAATAAAAACAGCGATTTACTCGAAATTTATGCTTTAGAAAATTTTTTAAATAGAAAATTCGGATTCAGGACACAAAAATACTTAAGGAATGATAGATTTAGTCCTTGGAGTAGACAATTTTGTTTTTTTGTAGTCTTATTGGACAGAAAATGTAACCAAACATTTCCGCCAAAAAATGAAACGTGCTGTTTTTCTAAATGTCTCTCTGAACTCTAAAATGCCAAAATGACGCGACTATGAATAATGTGTATGATAAGATTGAAGGGATCATTTAGATCAACAGAAAATTGTTACATAGTGGTAAGTGAAAACTGTATTACCAAAATCTATATACAGGGTGTTTCAAAACTTGAGGTATTTATTAAATGAATAATGGTTTAAAATCATCGACAAAAGGCTACTTTAATAGGAGTTTTCTATTTACTGAAATGTTAATTATCATTTTTATTAGATGTCAGTTAATTATTGACTGTAATAAGGGTTTACAATGCATATTCAGTTTTGAGGAGTGGATCCTATCGCGGTTGCGATAGACTCCAATCGGAGTGAACGCATTAGGCGAAACGTGCGTGCTACTCCGGTCAGAGCCGCACACACTGATAGTATTAATCAGCTATCTTCTTCCAGAGTAGCCTTGGATTCGATCTCCATAGTGGCAGATGGCAATGTCAGTAGCCAATAGCTATCTATGCGATTTTGTTAGATGTAACCTCCTTTCGCAAAAGCCTTGCTTCTTGAAGTAGAAATTTGTTTGGTGCTTTCTTATGTCTTTTACCTAAAGACCTGTTTAATAGTCTGCAAATCTGATTATGTTATCATTAGATTTCTCTATTGCGTGTTTATATCCCTTGCATGTATTTTTAATTCTTCCTAACACCGATCTTAATCTTATCCTAATAAAATGAATGTTACTCTAATGTTCCTTGGAGAATTTATTAAAAGCGACATTAACATTCAATTTCATGTGAATTGTTTCCATTAGTATTCGTTCATGAATTGTTTGGAAAAACTACACATATATCGTTGAGTGTTACTCTCTGGATATTAGAATTATTGATTGAT
This sequence comes from Stenurella melanura, assembly GCA_963583905.1. NCBI lineage: Eukaryota > Metazoa > Arthropoda > Insecta > Coleoptera > Cerambycidae > Stenurella > Stenurella melanura. The sequence continues at coordinate 122,640,821 of OY757316.1, read as the reverse complement.
TTATGCTTCTATTAAGGAAATTAGTCAATAACATTTGTATAGGTCGTAAAATATATGGACAGTTGATACACAACGGCAATAAAGAATATTATTTTATTAGTAAAATAAAGACTTTATCAATGTTGTTATATGCGATGTTATTGGAATAATCCCAATATTATCATTTAATCCCCAATTTAAAATACCTAGCAAAACAAATATTTTTATGCTTACAAGTCCGACTAGTAGTATGTAGGGAAGCTCAATAATATTGAATTGTTTGCAATCGGGGGCTTGTTTGAAAGTCAATATTTGCTTGAATTTTATCATCGATTTTATACTGAACGTGTGAAAATAATACTGGAAACCGTTTGATGAATTTCAGGTACGTACACATGGTTTAAGAAATTAAATAGGACTAGAAAATTACATTAATAAAAGTTCTTCTACGTCTCTTAGTATATTCTGTAATGTACTTTGATTTTCGACGTCGACTATGTTTTTTGAAATCTGACGTCATCGAGAGAGTTTTAAATAACAACTTTTTCTACCGATTGAGGTTCACCCCAAAATAACGAAAAAAAATAGTCTAAAGGATTTAAATCTGGTTGCTGTGGTGGTCATTCAATGTTTTCCTCAACCCACTCATCTTTGTGGAAACATTCCGAGCTATTATAATTTGAATGAGCGATAAATCAAAATTAAACAACATGAAAACAAAATAATCTATTAACTTTTTAGGTTACAAGTTAATACGAAAACCTATCTAGCTAACTTAAATTCTAAACAGTACAAAAACGTACGTTAACAAAATTTAGATCATGTAATTAAACATGAAAACAAAATATTTCATACAGCAGTTAACCCTCATCAGGTTTCACAACCTAATTCATACAGGATTTGGGTAACTACAGAGCGCTGCTTTCTCTGATTCCTAAGCCGATTCAAATGTTACTCGCGCTTTCGCACTAACTAGGCCACTGTTTATTTATGCCTATTTGGACATCGAAATTGTCAGCAAATCACGTCACACGCCAAATGTCCGATACTAACATGAAAACGGTCAAATTGTCTGCCGATCTCAGTCGGGAAGTAAAAAAAAATCAATCACGATACCAGTTTCTCAACGTTACTAAAACGTATTGTTCTCCACACGCCACATCATAGTACATAAAATAAAAAACTTAGTTTCATTCCTGGACACATGAAGGTCAATGGACGGATGGAACTCAAAACAACTAATTTAGATTAATCACGCAATTATGCTGCTATTTAATACAGATTCATTCTGTCCTTTAATTGACTATTAAATATTTGCATTTTGTGATTTACTCCTTACTCTGATGCACAATTTAACATTACACGTAGCTGCAATACACAAACACGTAATCGTAACCATAAGATTTTAAATTCTTCTAATATACCATAAGGCCATTGCTCGACTCAAAAACCTAAATTCGCAAACAATTCTTGCGTTCATTCTAAACGACAACTCATAATAAACATTTAATTACTGAGGGCGGTTAAATTCACTATCTTCCCTCGCAAGTAACAACATTGTTAAAATACCCTTTATCAAATCGGGGAGGCCCAATTCACCTTTCCCTTGTATACAGACTTGTAGTCGGAACTCGAATGAATAAAACAAACGAAATTTTACCTGCACGAAGTAAACAACACCCCCTGTCGCCGTCTGCAACGAGTTAACGGTCAAACGGTCTTAAAGATCAAATTTTACTTTCGTACAAAAACAATTTTATAAATGCACACATTTTAGACATTTTTTTATTTAATGTAAGGCACTGGGTCTTCTTTTAAAACGTGACCGTTACAGTACTTTTATATTATCGAAAAAGAAAGTTTATTGTCATCGTTAAAAAAATGCCCTATTATAGCGATGATGTCAGTAAGAGCAGCCTATGGCTAAACATCGCCTTAATAAAGACGTTTTATTATTGTTATTATTATTAGATATATTAACGGCATATCATAGTAACAATAAAAATGCCAGATCTTCAGTAAGAGAGTATAGGAAACTATATCCGTATCGACAAGTTCCAAGTCGCAACACTTTCCAACGTATGTTGGTCAAGATAAGTAATACAAAGACACTGGAAAACAAGACAAAAATAAGGACTAATGATGAAAACCGTGAGTTGAATATTTTGTTAGATTTTGAAGAAGACCGAAAGAAATCCCTCAGAGATTGTTCAAGAGATTTAGATATCTCCTATTCAATGACATCAAGAACTCTTCACAAATATTATGTATTACAATGACGAACATCTTGACAACCCAGAGGATATTGTTAACGCTTGCGCTAAATTTTTTGAAAAATCGTTTCTACCAAGTGCACCGGATAACATAAATTCAGATGATAATAGATTAAATAATAATAGCATTAATTTAGTTTCCTTTTCTGAAGAAGACCTCCTAAAAGCATTTAAAAAAAATGAAACCGAATCTCACCATGGGGCCGGATGGTATACCTGCATTTTTACTGAAAGATTGTGCTAATATATTCGCCCATCCACTAAAAATTTTATTTAATTTGGCTGTAAAATGCTGTTCTTTTCCTGATATCTGGAAGTATATTAAAGTCTGTCCAGTTTATAAAAAGGGCAACAAAAATGATGTAACAAATTTCCGACCAATCACTATCATTTGTAACTTTGGCAAAGCTTTTGAAATTTTGCTGCATAATTGCATATATCCGCATGTCAAAAACAGTATATCCTCTCAGCAGCATGGATTTATGAAAGGTCGATCTACAACCACCAATTTAATATGTGCTACTCAATATATATCTGAGTCCATTGAGATGCAAGTTCAAACAGATGTAATATATTTCGATTTCACACAAGCATTCGACAGGCTTAATCATAACATTCTTATTAAAAAACTGTCCAACATTGGAATGTCATCGAATCTTACACACTTTTTAAAATCATACATGTCAGATAGGAAACAGTACGTCGCGTTTAATGGATTCAGGTCTACTGATTACTTATCTTGTTCTGGTGTACCTCAGGAGTCTGTCCTTGGGCCACTCTTGTTTAATATATTCATCAATGATATAACTTATGAACTAGATGTTCATTTTTTAATGTACGCAGATGACCTCAAGCTACTACATAGAATCTCTAACATAAATGACTCCAGTAATTTACATAATAATATATCTAAACTCCGCGCTTGGTGTGTCGAGAACAGTCTCACATTAAATGTGCAAAAATGTAACGTAATGACATTTTCCACAAAGGATGTTAATTTTACATTTAACTACTGTCTAGAAAACGAACCATTAACTCGACCGTCCTCGTTTAAAGACCTTGGAGTAATTTTTGACAAAAAACTCAGCTTTGTCAATCATATAGACACGTTAATTTGCGACGTAAATAGAACACTTGGTTTTATTATACGCAATGGGCGTGATTTCTCTAATATTTCAACGTTAAAACTATTATATTTTTCTTTTTTGCGATCTAAACTAGAGTATGCGTCTCTTGTATGGCAGCCCTGCTATAACACTCATAGTCTTAAATTAGAAAACGTGCAACGCCATTTTCTTAAATTTCTACATCTAAAATCTCATGGTATATATCCACCAATTGGTTTTCCACAAAGTGATTTACTTCAAATGTTTTCAATGCGTAGCCTATCTGAAAGACGCAACGAATTTGCCATAAATTTCTTAAAAAAGGTGATTCATTATGATATTGACTGTAGTGAGATACTCCAGAGACTTAATTTCCATATTCCGCGAATAAATTCAAGACAAAACCAAACTTTCTACCTTTCTATAGCCCGGACTAATACTTTAAAGTTTTCACCAATCTACAGCATGTGCTCTAGCTATAACTACAGAGAGCGTGATATCGACATCTTTAATAAATAGGAGATTCTGTCTAAATCATATATGAATTTTTTTATTCTCTCTTTTTATTGTAAATAAATTCAACTCTTTATTCTCTTTAATATTTATATTTTCTTTTGTTATATATCTTTGTTGAAATGTAAGCTAGTAAATTTAAGTAATTTTTGTACGATGTATGTGTTATTTCCCATCTTGTAAATGGTCTTGTACTGTTAGATGGTGTATGAATAAAATAAAATAAAAAATAAAAATATAAATATAAAGCTCGAAAACCAAGTGTGTTACAGAAATTATATCCCAATGGTAATATTGTCAGGAACAATTTTTGTCAAATTAAGCTGGAAATGCACAGAGAAGAACCACCAATTTTCAATCGTACCTTGGACCGTTGAGGCATCATTCTGCATGTCTGGAGTAAATAAGTTCGTTTATGCGTGGGTTCTTGTAGTGTCGTATACTGATATATATGCATATTGACTTGTTCTGTATTTCTTGTGTACTGTTTATCCTTTTGTAAACAATATACTTTTAATAGAGAAATAAATTATTATTATTATTAATAGAAAGAATAATCATTACTCGGCACCGATAAATCTGGATATGTTGGAATAATTTCAGTTTCAAGGCCCCAGAACTCTAAATTTGTGAGCTGGAATATTCCTGGTCCTGTGTTATTTAGAATTGCATTTATAACTGTAACTAAGACAATTATGAATATAGATCGAAAATAAAAGTAACTCAATGCCAAGACGTCCCACTCCCTCTGGTTCCAAGCACTCGCCCCAAAGTTTAATTTGATTTCTATTAGCCAGTTTCTTTGCACCATACAAACAAAACATATACACAAACTTTAAATGAACAAAGTTTCCTTGACATTTATTTCTGTGTAAAATCAGTTCATGTATTTACTTATATTCATTTTCGTAGTAGAAGTAGAATATCTTACTAAAAGTCCTATGTCGCCGATACCATTAATAAACGCTAAAGATTAACGACTTTCGTGGGAGCAGTAGCCCACAATACCACATAGTTACGAGACCAAATGCAGAAAATTAAAAAAGAACACCCTTTTATTTTTGCGGTAGATAAAGCTGGAAATTTAGGTATTGAAAACAAGGACCACCACTCTTAGAAAGCGCCTTTACAAATTGTTTCATAATTCCGAGTTTTATATGCAAAGGTGGAAGTAGAATTTTCTGAGGGTCAACTAATATACTATATTTTTGGTGTCAAGTCTTTTCTCGATAGCTACTCTTTTGTTGTCCAAAGTTTATCACAAGCTCTACTATCCCATTCACACAAAAAAACATGGAAATTTGGTAAAACCTCCTTTTTGGCCCAATAACATCCCAGATACTTTCAAATGGCCACATATAACCCACTTATGTTCATTATATTTAATTTTTTCCAAAGCTGTTCGCCAATTTTCGTAACTTTCTTTTAAATATACTGAATGTGCAATTGGAATTGAAGCATATTTATTTCCATTATGCAGTAACACACTCTTCAAGCTTCTTTTCGAAGAATCGATAAATAAACGCCAGTCACTAGGGTTATAAACGTCCTCTCCTAACTGCCTAATAACATCAGTGATGCTCACAAAATATGCAAATGTAAAGAAGGGCTGAAATTCTTTCTCACGATTTCTGTGCCAATAAAATGTAGTACCACGTGCTAACATTTTTTTTCTTTTAACCTCGACCCCAAAATCTCACTACTCTCTTTACTTAGACCTAAGTCACGTATTAAATCATTTAATTCAGTTTGATCAAAAAAATGAGGGACAGTGTCTTTGTCGTCTGGTGAAAAATCCACATCTTCATTTGCAGCTGCATCTGGTGACGCACTACTGACTGAAGATTCAACATTCTCCAACACAACCCGTGGTATTAGAATGGGAATATCTGGTCCATGAGGGACTGGCCTTATAGCTGATGGTAAATTTGGGTAATTTATACTTTTGTTCTTTCTGTTGTAACCCACTACACTGCATGAACAGAAATAGCAGTCATCGTAGTGATTTTTTGGCTCACGCTATATTAATATTGATATAATTTATGACTGTTAATTGTTTATACTTTTCGACGGCTGAGTCCGTGACCGAGAATTTAGGCAGGCATAGACGTTTTCCTACACAAAGAACCATTCAGATTGAGAATCTTGTGAAGATGTGTTGTAACAAGTGCTAATTTGTTCTTTTGCGATAATATTAATTAATTATTTCTCACCCCTACATAATGCGACACTAAAATGGATTTATGGAAAATCTGTAGGTGATACATAAAAATTGGTGTCATTTTCGACTTTAGCGCATCTAATGTGACAAAAATTACAAATTTTCATATAAACCGTCAAAACTTCGCAGGCCTGTGTTATATGTTGGCACAAATTGTAACAGCTTGTTGTATTATGTAGACAAATCGGCAATAAAAATTTTCAGAAAGTTTTGTTATTTGTCAATAATAATTATTTATTAAACGTTAATAGTAACCATTGTTATTTACGACTTCTGGTATTAAGGGCTGTTCATGTATTACAGTTACGTATTTAAATACTTAAAATACTTTAATTTTCCAAAAAGATATTGTACTGCGTATGTCCACCCCCGTGAAGGGGTTGTATCCCCCCCCCCCCCCCCCCCCCCGGATAAAAGCGCACATCGGTACTATATAACTTTTATTTTTTGAGGCATTCCTCACTTACTGTCCAAATTTAGCATCAATCGGTTTAATCCGAAAGAATTCTGAGCGAAAAACCTCCAAGCACTGGACTATGTTTTGGTTAACTTTCTCTTTCAGGTGAAGCAACAGAACAATTTTACATTTCAGACCGCACATCAAACTTCGAAATAAAAAAAATGAAGGTCACAAAATATGCCTGTAATTCACGATTTCTCTTCAGATAAGTTTTTAATAGAGGCAATGTTTACTCTCAGTCACTTTCAGTTTTTTCTTTCACCATTCAAATATTTAGCCTATATGTACTCTGTACTTATTTTATATTTACGTTCTACAAACAATCGGTTATTGATTTCCTTTAAATTTTTAGCTCCATTTTTACATCGTTTTCACGACTCAAAGACCCGGGGCAATATGCTGGAAACAATTTTATTTTTAAAAATAGATTCCGTCAGTTTGGGTGGTTACATTTTAAGTTTCTCTTTATTTCTGTGTAATTTAGAAGCCCTTTTATCAACGCGTACTTCTTCTGATTCGGAGGCGCCAAACGATTTCACGCGGTTTATTATTACTGATCTGAAAATAAATCGTGTGAGTTTCACGATTTTAAGTTTCTTTTTTGCGGAAGCGGTTTGATTTCGATTCCCTAAGGATTTAACGTGTGTTTGAATATTGCTAACTTTTAATGAGGCTTGTCAAACATTGGATCTGAATAGGAAATTCTATGAATAAAATAAAAGTAAAAGTAAGGTAACAAGAAAAAATTGGTAAAGGTATTTACACAAAACTTTCGTCTTTATTTATAAAGGGCGATCACTCTAAACGACTATTAGTTAATAAACGACGTATGGGAATAATAATCGGACTGTAATTGTCACCATTATTGCAAAGAAAACCTGATAACTTTTTGTCAAAAATATATACAGAGTGGCCATTCGATGGAAAATATGAAAGGCTTAAAAGTGAATTATTATTTGTTTGCTTTGATTGTATTGAAACATATTCTTTATATGACTTTGCAAATATCAGAAAAATAACTATCTATGGGAACTAAAAGAATAGCTATGTGTAAAAATATTAATGAAATCTTTGTATTCTTTTGATAACTTGACTTCTGGTGGTTATGCTCGCAAATTAAAATTCCTTAAATGCATTTGTATAATTTCTTACTTGAAAAGTCTCGTTCTTTTCAGAAAGAGAATGATAGATTTCATGCCTTTGTTCTCATTTTTAACTGAATCTTCTTATACCGTAGGGGGTTATGTAGATATTAGTTTTACCTGCATTTCCGGGACTGTGTGGATGCTAGTTGTTGAATGAGACTTTTCAAATAAGAAATTATACAAATGCATTTAAGGAATTTCAATTTGCTAGCATAACCAGGAGTCAGGTTATCGAAAAAATGCAAAGATTTCATTAATATTTTTACATATAGGTTATCTTTTAGTTCCCATAGATAGTTATTTTATTGCAATGTCGTATATTATAGCTGCTTGGACCAACTATCAAAAAACCGTCTGTCATATTTTCAGTTCCATATCCACGTAGCAGAGTGGAAGTATAGTAGTGCTTAAAGAAATTTCAATTTTTCTTTTTTTTTTTTTAAATTGGCTTAGAATGTCACGAAACGTGGAAATTTTAAATTTGAGTAAAAAAAAATTCCATCATACTTATATTCTATAGTATTAAAAACATTAATAAAAAATTTTGTGACATTTTGAAACAATTTTTCTTTTTGAATTTTTTTTTATGATGGATCTAGATGTCATGAAACGTGGAAATTTTAAATTTGAAAAAAGAAATTCCCATCTTTCTACTGGTAAAAACATGTTCAAAAATTTTGAAAAATGTATCTTTTATGAAATAGGTAGAAATTCTATATTTGAGCGAAAACATTTTTTTTTTCATTATTTATTCGCTTAGACGGTCCACACTGTATATTTTCCAGTGAAAGTCTCAGCTAACCACCAAATTTGACTGTTCTCCGTCAAGTAGTCTTTTAGATAATGCACCAACAGACAGAAAGACAGTCTGACGGAATTGAAAACCTATATTTTCGCAATCTACATGATCTGAAACGTGAAAACCCGAAAAAATCTCGGAGGGTGATTTTTTTCTCGAATCCAATACTTCCCTTCGGTATGCGAGGGAAGTAAAAATAGCAAACATTTTTTGGAAAATGTGTCAGAAAACTATTTTAATAATAGCACAGGCATGCAAAAAATAATGATCTGAACCCGGGACCCGACATAGTAATCCCTATGTATTTAGACGTGCTGAACACGAATCCGGTGTCCGTTTAGCTCCATTACCCACCAATTTTTAGTAAATCGCAAAAATAACATAAAAAATCAACATTTTTTTAGAATATTTTTGTGATTTACTAAGAATTGGTGGGTGATTTGCCATTTATATAAATGATCTTCCTTGCCATATAACAAAAGGTCTTACTATTATGTATGCGGATGACAACTATTTCCGTAGTTGCTGCAAATGGGGATGATTTACTTAAGGCTATTAGTACTGTTGTTGATGAAATGAATGATTGGTGCAATCGAAATAAATTAATTCTAAATAAATTTCAGTCTAAGATGACAATTATCATTAAATTCTTTACCGATATGCTACTGCTCAAAATTCTTAGGTATCTATATAGACCAATCGTTATCCTGGGAACCTCACGGCAATCATGTTTGCAATAAATTAAATAAAGCATACTTTGCTATATTGCAACTAAAAGGTACTCTAAGTGAGGAGGGAATTATTGATGTTTACTATTCCCTGGCTTACTCTCATTTATCACTTAACATCTGTGTTTGGGGAAGGTCAAGCCAAATATATAGAATCTTTATAATACAAAATATAAAAAAGAATTATAAGACTGATGTTTAACCTTAACTATAGAGAAAGCTGTAAGGGCATTTTTACTGCAAAGAAAATTCTAACTGTACGCTGTATTTTCATATTTAAATGTTTAATATACGCTAAAACTAAACTGCCACATTCAAAGGATCTCTCCATTACATGTGTATAATATTGTATAATAGTCTCTCTGAGGAACCCAAAAATCTTTCCCTACCAAAATATAACAGTGAAGTAAAGAAATTACTTATAGAAAGGGCATTCTATAGCATCCAAGAGTTTTTGTGTTGACCAAAGACAGTAGTGTTTATTTGACAATAAGTTTGTTTGTTTTTCTTGAATTTATTTTTTATATTTCTGATATTTATCTTTCTATATTTATTGTATTTTTATATTTCAGTGTAATTTTTATTATTATTGTTATGTAATTATTTATGTATAAGCTTTTTCTCTATTTATTCTACGACTTGCCATATATATAGATTGTATCACTGAGGATGGTAAATAAATATTATTATTATTATTACTTTAACGGATATAACCGTTTTATGGATCACCGATTGAATCAATTGAACGAGACAAACTCCTGACACCCTTCAGTATAAATTGTCGGCAATTTAATAACATAAGCATGTATAAATAAATTACCTCAAAGTAAAACCCCTCTGTCATTAGCTGATTTCCTGAGAGCTGTTTGATTAAGACATTATTAAATCATAATCCCAGGTAGAAAGAAAACTTCGTGCCAGCTTTTTGAATAAATTCCTCTTGTTTCGTCATTTTCCATTTCTGTGTCCATTAAAATTTGATCGCGATTTGATTGCGTATAGTAATCTGCGGCTTAATGAAGCTCTCCACTTTAATGCTTTATTCTCCGCGCCTCGCCCGGGAAGTAGGTCACAATAATTGCGTTTTTTTAATGTTCCGATATAATTGGGACAGTTAATGGTGTTTTGATCGCCCGGCGGAATTTACATTTTTCGTGTATTGAATCAATATGTATGCCTCGATATGGCTTGTGTTTCAGTGGAAACCGATACATTGAAAGTAATGTGTGTAGAGTAAGTAATAAATCGAAAATAGGGGGTCGATTAAGGGGAATATAAAAAAGAAAACTAGCTCCGTATGTGAAATTTCCTGCCGGATTCGAATTTTGAGTCAGCCAATTTATTTGGAATTGTGAAATTGTCAAAAAAGGCATTTTTTGCAAAAACTACAAAGAATATGAAAAAATTATTATTTTTCAATCAATTCCTGGTGTACTATTGGAGATACTGACCATACATTTTAACCAAACATTCCTTCAACCTTCATCGTAGGTATAGCGAGACGAAAATTCTCTTCCTATGATACATTTTTTACAAAAAATATAAAAACCCGTACATGTTGATCAAAAATTGTAAAAAGCATCATAAAATATAATATGAGACAAACTTTTTTATTATCAAAGTAAGACTAGTGGTGAAACGAAAAAAAAATTTCTGTCTGTCTGTCGGTCTGTTTGTAACTTTTTTGTCCGCACGTTTTCTCCTGAACGGTTTAAGACATTGACTTGAAATTTTGTACACGTATATACCATAACGAGATCTGGAACTGGATTGATTGTCTATTGAATATATCCGGTGAAGGGTTGGGGGTAAATAGGGTGAAATAAGTAAAGCAAGCTGGTAAAAGTACACATACTTGAAATTTTCTATATGTACTAGAAGTCAAGGTCTAAAAATATTTTATAATATTTTCCATCCTACCGCCACCTCTTCACTGCATTATTAAAGGTGTTGATACAATAAAATTGAGATATTCACTTGAAATTTGGTATACGTTTGTATTACGACATCTGCAACTAGATTATATTTTAAGATGATTCCGTTGGGGGTTAGATAGGGGTAAATAAGGGAAAATAAATAAAGCAAGTTGGCAAGAGTAGAGAAATTTGGAATTTGGTGCATATACTAGAAGCGAAGGCCTCAGGTTTTTTTATAAGATTTTCCATTCCCCCACCACTCCCTTATTAAAATAGTTGATAAAATCAAATTGAGATTTTGACTTGAAATTTGGTAATAACGACATCTGAAACTAGATTATATTTTGACACGATTCCGTTGAAGGAGTGGGGGGTAAGTAGAGGTAAATGGGGAAAAAGAAGTAAAGCATACTGTAAGAGTCCACAAACTTGGGCTTTGGTGTATACCGGGTGAGTCACGAATTGCCCTCACCCCGATATTTCCTAAAATATTTGGAATAAAAAATTGAAATTTGGAGGCCTCATTACACGACAAAATGCCATCTTTTTAATAAAAAATCAAGTTTGGTGCACATCCGGTTTGACCGGCAATGCCCACAACTTTCGATTTTTAAATGGAACACCCTATATATTTTTACATTTTTGGAATCTAGAGGAAATTTTGAATACCATACATCCATTTTGGTCACTTTTTGATAAACATTAAAAATTTTATTAAAAAATCTATTTCTAAATCCAGAGTGCTGTGGTGCCCAAAATATATTTTAGTTTGTGTGCTACGTTACTATAAAAATAAAAAGAGCAATATGATTGCATTACTTAATTCTCTAGAGGCGTTTAAAATTTTTAAATGTGATTTTTGCCCACTAACTCGGTTTTTTTAAATGGGAATTTAATCGTTCACCAACATTTTTAAATACCTCATTTTCATACGAATCTAATGATACCAAAATTTTGAAAATCCACTCAGAAACATTTGAGATTTCAGCCAAAATACAATGCAACCAAGCTTTTAGAAACATGCGGCTAATAGATAATAGATTAGTGGGCTTTGGAAACTAAAATGGCACATTTCTGTGTAAATCTGGTAACCTAATAACATTGAAAAAATCATAGTAGCCATTGAATGTATTAAAACAATATCAGCTGTCAGACAGATACAAAATAAAGCGTTGCGGAAATCTCTTTGAGTAAAAATTAAAGAAAATGAATAATTTTAGTAGAAATGAAAAGGTCGATATGTTACTGATATATGGAGATTGGAGAGCGTCTCAAAAATTCAACTGCAGCTGCAGAACTCTATCAGCAACGATATCCCAACAGACGTCATCCAAGCAGACACTTGTTTGCCAGAGTGGAACAAGAATTAAGAAACGAACCCAATCAACAAGATGAACATCAAACATTTATTTTAAGTGAGGACAAAGAAATTGATGTATTAAGATTTGTGACGGTACACCCAACAACATCAACAAGGGAATTGTCAATGGAATGCGACATTAGTCAGTCTTCGGTTTGCAGAATTTTAAAGAAACCTAAGTTTCGGTCTTATAAATACCAAATACACCAACATCTTTATGGAGATGATAACGACAGGAGGCTAGTATATTGCAACTGGTTCTTAAATGCAGTACAACAAAACCCAGATTTTCCTTTTCATATTTTATATTCAGGTGAAAGTAGATTTACGAACCAAGGTATGTTTAACAGAAATAATACTAGGTACTGGGCTCAAGAAAATCCGAGGTTGGTAGGGCGGGGGAATATTCAGGAAAGATTTGGGTTTAACTGTTGGCTTGGAGTACTTGGAGATCGAATAATTGGACCCATATTTTTTGATGGAACACTTATTGGCGAACGATATTTATTCTTTTTACAAAACCAGACAGCAGAATTTCTTGACTTGCTTCCTCTTGCCTATTTACAAAATCTGTTTTCCAACAAGACGGTGCTCCCCCACATAATTCCAGAAGAGGGATGGAATATTTAAACAACTTGCATGGTGAACGCCTTATCGAAAATCAAGGTCATATCAGGTGGCCTCCTAGGTCACCTGACTTAACACCCCTCGACTATTATGTATGGGGCACTCTCAAAAATAAAGTTTATAAAACTTCTTCAAATACCCGTGAAGAGCTGCAAAATAAAGTTGTACGGGCTCTTAATGAAATAACGCCGGCTGAATTGCGTAGAGCCATTCAAGCAACTGTACGCAGAGCCGAATTGTGTATAGAAAAAAATGGTGGACATTTTGAACAATATCTATAAATGTCAATTTATGGTTTAATTATATTAATTATCTTAAAGATATCTACTGTTACCTAGTTTAAGTTTAATTGTTCAAACGGAATTGATTTTTATTTATTTATAGGCCCGATATTTATGTTCATTTAAATAAAACTCTGAAAACCGAACTGATGTCGCATTTTATTGCAAATGTCCTTGTGGATGTAATTGTGTTTACCTCCACATACCTATGCTAAACTTAATTATAACGTTCTTGGCGCTCACAATTATTAAATGTTTGATGGCTCAAGATTGCCTATAACTACACGAGTCTGTCTGACAGCTGATATTGTTTTATTACATTCAATGGCTACTATGATTTTACCAATGTTATTAGGTTACCAGATTTACACAGAAATGTGCCATTTTAGTTTCCAAAGCCCACTAATCTATTATCTATTAGCCGCATGTTTCTAAAAGCTTGGTTGCATTGTATTTTGGCTGAAATCTCAAATATTTCTGAGCGGATTTTCAAAATTTTGGTATCATTAGATTCGTATGAAAATGAGGTATTTAAAAATGTTGGTGAACGATTAAATTCCCATTTAAAAAAACCGAGTTAGTGGGTAAAAATCACATTTAAAAATTTTAAACGCCTCTAGAGAATTAAGCAATGCAATCATATTGCTCTTTTTATTTTTAGAGTAACGTAGCACACAAACTAAAATATATTTTGGGCACCACAGCACTCTGGATTCAGAAATAGATTTTTTAATAAAATTTTTAATGTTTATCAAAAAGTGACCAAAATGGATGTATTGTATTCAAAATTTCCTCTAGATTCCAAAAATGTAAAAATATATAGGGTGTTCCATTTAAAAATTGAAATTTGTGGGCATTTCCGGTCAAACCGGATGTGCACCAAACATGATTTTTTATTGAAAAGATGGCATTTTAGTCGTGTAATAAGGCCTCCAAATTCCAATTTTCTATTCCAAATATTTTAGGAAATATCGGGGCGAGCGCAATTCGTGACTCACCCGGTATACTAGAAACCAAATTGTCAGATTTCCTTCTAATATTTTTCTATGACATCGGCCAAAGTATTATTAAAATCCTATGACTAATAATTTCCATATACTAGAGTGCAAATATAGTCAAGATGTTTTCTTAATGTGACAGGGATGAATAATCTGGATGAGAAAGTAGTGATTCCTTAGAGAGCGGTTTTTTTTATAAAAAGGGTATCACGGTAAAACAATTTTGCTTTAACATCAATCAAGAACAATATCAGAGTGATATGTTTATAAAATTTGAAATCAGTATCTCTAACGGATCTTGAGATATTAAGTTAGAAATAGGAAACACTACTCATTTTCATGCTTTTCATAATTTTGACAAGAATATGTCTCTTCCTCCAACTTCGCAATTCCGAATAGGCTGAGAGCCGGCTATATAGATTTCCTATGGATAACATTCATGAAAATCTTTATGTGAGTGAGTAAGTACTACCACAGACATATAGGGAGCCACTTTTCATTTTTGCAAATTTTGTCCGCGTCATGGAATTCTGACGTCACTTTCGGTCTCGATTTTTTGTGTCATCGAATACATGAATAAAACTTACGTCAAAATGTAGGCTTAGGCTTAATTCGCCCGCAACGCTGAGACACTCTTGATTAAAGTATTCTGTTTTGTGTTTTCTTAAGTCATCGAATATTATATGAATTATAATTTTTTTAAGGTCAAGTACACGCCTTCTAGTTATTAAAATAGGTTGCCTCTTCTTATTTGCCCGCATCCTCCCATTTTGACTCACTTCCGGTAAACTTTCATGACGCGGGAAAATTTGCTTATATGAAAAGTGGCTCCCTGTAGGTCTGTGGTAGTACTTACTCACTCATATAAAGTTTTTCATGCATATTATTCACAGGAAATCTAGACAGCCGGCTCTCTACCTATAATTAACTGGAGAACTCGAAATTCTATTCCACCAGAAAATTTTACATACCAATTTTGTTTGTCGTTTTTGTATATACTTTAGTCGACTACCTCACCTTTAAAATGCATCGCAGCGGGCACTAGATTCTCTACTAATACGCAGAATGCTCAAATGAGAGTCCTATCCCTACAAGATACGTCTACATCCACCCAGTTAAAACCTCTCGTATTCGAATTATTTTTAGTCACTAGCTAACAAGCTACATGCTTAAGAAGTACCCGCGATACCGCATCGCAAGACAAAATCGACATAATTTAATTGGGCATTAAAAAAATGTTACATCCTATAAATATGACATGATCGATATAAATTTCCATTCCGATGTTTTAACTGCTCTCACGGGGATACACTGTCTAAATCTATCTTGACAGAATGCTGAATTTAGCGATGTGACGGACGAAGTGAAAAAGGGGAAAAATAATGAGAGATAAAACAGAAATTTTGTCGGCGATACGTTTATATCGATTTTAAATTAGACCCCTAAGTGATCGTATTTTAAATATAATATGTATGTAAATATACTCATAGCTCTGTTGAATTCAAGAGGAACCTCGACTGAATAACTTTTTCGTCTTCGCGCTGAATATGAATAAATTTCACTTAGTCATATGAATACGGCATGGGAATCTTGAAACATAAATAGTAAAAACTCGTGAATATAGTGTTCGGTCTAAAAAAGATCCATGTGTATTGCGATGAGTTATGTCTGTATATAGTGCATTTCAAAATTAAACTGCATGCGTTAGAAACTTGAAGTAGAAGCAAGCAAAATCAAGAAGATGATAAAGTGTTTACTTATAGCCAAAAAGTGTAAATCGGTTTCATGAAAATAATGCTATTAGTTGTAAGTATATGTATAATATGTATGGTATTTGGTTTTGTTGCCACAAAATCATACTAAAGACACATTTTCGTGTGGTCCATAACATTAATGAATTTAATAAACGATTCAATTGTAGTGACCCCTCACCTAAATCGCGACTATCTCACAAACGTAGGAGCGAACAAATTTAAAAAAATTATGTGTTCATTAAGCGTCTATTGCAAGTCATTCACTAAAATTTGAATAATGTACATTGGACAGGTTTGAAGTTCTGCTAAGTTATAGTTAGAGATGTCTTACGTTTCAAGGAAATTTTGACCATACCAGTTTTAAATTCATTATATTTTGGAAAATATGCCCTACTGTGTAAGTACTATTTTAAACACCGATTAAACACGGTATTTCTTTATACGAGAACGTTTTTTAAAAATTTTATATTCTAAAATTTTGCCGGTATTCTCAAAAATGTGACTTCATGTTTATTATGTTATTTATCAGGGCATCTCAAAAATTGTTGATAAAATGTTAGATTACATAAATGATAAACATTTTCAAAACAGCAAATTCGGGTGTATCAAGTATTAATTGAGTTATTAAACCCAATAGATAATACTAACGTGACAGATGCAGATAAGATAGCGAGGTCGACAGAACGTCTAAGCAGTAAGCAAGCAAACCCGCACTGCACAGCAGTGCGGGTTGAACAACAACAACAGTGGGATTGCATAATTTATTTCTCTATTTCCTTACTACAAATGATATAATTAATTAACAATTGATATTTTTTATTTTTTCGGAATAATTGTTTATTTGATTAGAAGTGAACATTCGAAAAAGAATTTTCGTCTGGTCTCCTAAGATAACTGAGCTGACGTGGCGGCACATTTTTGTAAATAATAACGAGGAGTTTGGACAAACATGTTTTAAAAAACTACCACATATAAAAAAGCATTCGTTCATGCCATACCAAAATTTTACACAAAAATAATAAGTGGTTTTTGAGATATGATCACTTAAAGTTTAATGTGACGAGAATCTCGTTAAAACTGGGTGCATTTTGTGGTGTAAATTAAATAATTTTCATAACGTTTTAAACTAAATTATTAAAATTTCAATGAGTGATGTACAATTCACATGAAACATATTTTTTATAGGATTTTGCAAACAGCAGAAGAAAACTATTTGTCCAATTTCCTATTTGACATTCTCATTATTTATTTTAGAATTTTGATTTGCTACCATAACCAGAATTCAGGTTTTCGAAAGAACGCAAAGATTTCATTAATATTTTTACATACAGTTTTTCTTTTAGTTCTCATACATAGTTTTCCACCGCTGTTTGCAAAATCCTATAAAGAATATATTTCATTACTATAAGCAAACAAGTAATAAATAATTCATTTAAAAGAAATACAATTCACATATAAGGAACATACTTATAATTTTATCAATTTTTTTGCACTTCTTCTTTTTTGAGATATTCGCGGTTAAAGAGAGGGGTCAATACATTTGAATCGTATATTAGTATTGTCACTGGTTTCCCCCCTCGTAGGACACACCCCCTAAAATATCGGGTTCCGACATTATAACACGAGATACCAACTATTTATTTCCTAGTATAGAAATCTTGAACAATCTAGATGAAATCTTGATCCGGCATTTTCTAGGAAAGTCGTACTATTTCCGCCATATCTGAAGAGGTATCTGAACATACTACAGGTTCTCATAAAGTGGTCTTTAATAATAATTCATGCTACCAGCACCTAAGGAGCACTACCGGAATTACAAAATGATAGATTTCATGAAAATGTAATCCATTAGAATGAAAACTTTTTAAGACAAAGTCGATAAATAAATTCATTTTAGGCCTTTCTTCTCATTTTTAACTGAATCTTCATTACAGTAGGGGGTTATGTAGACACTAGTTTAATCTGCATGGCCGTAGGGGACTGTGTGGATGCTAATTGTTGAATGAGAATTTTCAAATAAGAAATTATACAAATCCGTTTTAGAATTTTATTTTGCTAGCATAACCAGAATTCAGGTTATCGAAAGAATGCAAAGATTTTATTAATATTTTTACACATAGTTTTTCTTTTAGTTCCCATAGATATTTATTTTATCTGCTGTTTGCAAAATCCTATAAAGAATATGCTCAAAAAAATCACAAAGTTCTAAAACCATGAAACTTGCGTGACCTAAATAATGGATGGCCCCTTATTTGTATACTTCACGCCATTTATTAGCCATAATTTGTCAAATTATAAAAATAATAATAATAAATATTTTTTTAAATTATCAGTACTTTTTTGAGATACTTAACTATAAGTACGATATTTCTGGTAAAAATGTTTGTCTACGCGTATTCATAAATTATCACTAATATACAGTGTGATCCTCTTTTAATGGAAACATTGCGAAACACTCCTATAAAAAATGTGTTCACTATCCGACATTTAATAAAGTATAGACTTTTACTTCATGACAAATGTTTAGAGATTAATTTAAATTTTTAAAGCCTACTTTGATTTTTCCCCTAGTCAGGAAAGCATTTGTTTAAACACCAAATCCAAAACTTTTTCCTCCACTTTTTAAGATGTTTTCAACAAGTTCCTGCAAAAAATTGCTATAGTATGACAATTCCCTAGAAATGTTAATTTTACTTTATTATTTGGCAAAATGTCCATTGTTTACTTATGTGTTTTTACAGAACTAAAATAATAATAATAATAATAAACAATTTTATTAAACAAAATATAAATGCATAGTACAATGTTTTCCCAGGTAATGTACATATATGTGTATATTTATTTTATGCAATATATAAGTTTAAAAGGCGCAAGTTCAGTTGAAATTAACTGCTCTTCCACTTTGGCCTCAGGTACTTACATTACGAAAATAAATTTTAAGTAGAGAGAAAAAGTAGTGTATAACTAAACGATATATGCTTCTAACAGAATTTGGGCTATGACATAATTGGGGATACTTAACACTATATGTTACTAGAACAAAAATGAACAGATATGAACACACAAACACTATTAGTGCGGCTCTTGTTTTTTATGTAACAGATTGAGAACAAAGGTACGAAACCGTTTTACTGACAGAGGCTTACATTCTTTTGGTAACTCGTTTAACTGTGCGGCTATATTATATACAAAGGATCTTCGGAACAGCGAGGATTTATGCTGAGAAATAGTTAATGCATTTTTACGTCTTATATTTATATTATGAATATCTGTTCTGTATCTTATTTTATTATAAAGATATGCCGGAGTATGATTAGTTAAAATTTTATGAAATAGTATATAAGCATGCAGTTTTCTACGACTATCCATGTCCAGCCAATGGGCTTTAGTTAGAGTATGTGATATTCTATCGTATTACGTATACCATATATAAACCTTAAGCATGAGTTCTGTAAGATTTGTATTCTTTTAGAATGTCTTGATGTAAGGCATGGCCCATAAACAAAGTCACAGTAATTGCACTGAGAAAGGACAAGAGAATCGCATAAAATTATTTTTGATTTTCTGTTTAAAGTGTGTCTGTTAGGATACATCATTCTTAGTTTGCCATAAGACTTTTTTTAGTAAGTAAGAAACATGATCCGTAAATCTGAGTTGATTATCTATAACCATACCTAGATTTTTTGCTTTAGATGCCACCTCTATCTTATCCTCTCCCAGTTCAATCACCATGTCTTTTTCCGAGAGGTTACCAAATAATACAACCGAAGATTTTGTGGAATTGATTTTAAGATTGTGTTGTTTGGAAAGATTTACTAAAGCTTTTATATCGTTATTAATACTTTGACATTCAGCTGCAATACTATTACGATAAAAAAAGTGATATAGTTGCGTATCGTCTGCATACATATGATAATTACAGGTATTAAGAACAGAGGGGAAGTTGCATGTATAGATCGTATATAAAAGTGGTCCCAAGATTGACCCCTCAGCAACCTCTTTGACAGCATCATAACTCTCTGATGATTCCCCAGATAATATCACTTTTTGTGTCCGACCCTCTAAATAATTTTTGAATAGCATTATAGTGCTTTGACTTAAACCTATAAAGTGGAGTATTGCAAGTAATATGTCAGGATTGATCATGTCAAAATCTTTAGTATAATCAAGTAGTATTAAGGCTCCAACATTTTTTTTGTCCAGTTGTTGAATAATATCGGTTATATTAAGAAGTGCAGTTCCACAGCTGTGACCTGGACGAAAACCTGATTGATCAGGTGGTAAGGAGTTATATTTTATTAAGTGGTGACGTAATTGTCCTTCAATTATCCTTTCTATTACCTTAGATAAAGCCGGTAGAACAGTAATTGGGCGGAGGTCTTTTATTTCCTTAGGGGAATCTACTTTTGGAATAGGTGTAACTCTACCCTCTTTCCATTGTTTCGGAAATACCGAGTGCTTAAAACAAAAATTTATTATGTGTGTTATATATGGCAATAGAAATGGACAAGAAAGTTCAAGCATTACTATATTTATACCATCCATTCCATAGGCTTTAGATTTAATGCTTGTTATGACCTTTAAAACTTCAATTTCTGTGACCTCGATTAGTTTAAACAGTTTCAGATTATTTGATTTTAAGTTATTATTGTAGAAATCTATTAAATTTTTATTAGGTTCTTCTCTAGTAGAACATACATTTGAAAAATATTCCTTGATTTCGTTAAGGTTAAAATTTGAAATTATTTGGCTTCTATTATTGTTGTTAATATCGAACTGTTTAACTATGTTCCATAACTGTTTGTTATTTGAATTTAATAATTTGTGTTCCATGTAGCGTCTTTTTTCGGTTCTAATTGCAAAAGTGGTATAATTTCTAAGTTCTTTATAATAATTCCAATGATTTATATCTTGTGTTTTTTTGAACTTACTTAGAGCCTTATCTCGTAAATTCATTATTAATTTTATGTTGTCTGTAATCCATGGGGATGGAGGTTTTGTAAATCTTGAAGTTTTAATTGGAGCATGTAGATTCATTAAAAAAATTAAATTGTCATTTAGAAACCTTACCTTATCATCCACTTCCATTAGATCATAAATTTGATGCCATGGAATTTCACGTAAGCCGTTCTCGTAACTGTCTAAATTAAATCTTTTAAAATCTCTATAACTTCTTACAATTGGATCTATTTTACTAACGTCTACTTCTATGTCACAGATAACTGCAGAATGATCCGATATATTCCAGATATCCTTAACGTTGCAGTTACCATAACTTAAATAATTATCAACAATTATAAAGTCTATCAAAGAGGCAGTATTTTGAGTTATGCGAGTGGGTTCATTAACGATTTGCTTTAGGCCTATTCCACTTAGTAAAGTATGAAACTGCGCGGCATTATTACTATGAATGTCTAGTAGATTGATATTAAAATCTCCGACGCAAATTAGATTATCACACTGCATATAAACACTGGCCAACGTTTCCTCAAAGGTTTCCAAAAATGATTGCAATTGTGAATTAGGCGGCCTGTAGATAATTCCGATTTCCAGCGTCTTTCTATTAATTTTGACACAATGTAACCAAAGCACTCTTTTCAATAAATACACTTTGTTTTATTAAATTTGAATTTGTCTTTCAAAAAATTATTGAAATGTTTAACGGCAATTTTCTCGAAAACGGTTGGAGTTATCAAGTTCTACCAAGTGTACCTTTTATGCGTGGAAATGATGCCCTCATCGGATTTTCTGGTCAGAAGTACCACAACGTTTCGTCCAAGAAAATATGAAAAAAATTCATCATCAGATACAGGTCTTGCGGCTCCCTCTATGATCTAAAGTGATGCAATACATAAATTATTGTTTCTTAGAGTAAACAAAGTTCCTATTGCAAAAAAAACGATAAAATAATTTGAATTTTGACACTCTGAATTTTTTTCCACAGCAACATTTTTCTAAAGCATATTTGGTTATATCCTCATATTTTGGCCTAAAGAATCTTCCACAGCACTATGGTCTATTATTAATGGTCCACTCTGTACAGGGCATATTTAGATTATTTAATATTTAAACACTGTTAATTATTTACAGTTTGTCCTTTTCAAATTGAGTTTGTTTTTAAAGAATTCTTAAAATGTTTTTCGGCAGTATTCTTTAAAACCGTTGGAATTATAAAATTCTATCAAGTGTATAAAAGTGAATTATTATTTGTTTGCTTGTAATTGTAATTATGTTTCATTTCTATCAAGTGTACTTTTTTTACTTATAAACGATTCCTGCATTAGATTTTCTAGTGTCACAACGTTTCGTAAAAAAGGGAAAAATATTCATCATCAGGTATAGCTCATGAGGCGCCCTTCACGGACTAGCGTGATGTGATATGATAAATAATTGTTTTTTAGCTTAAAAAAATGTTCTCTTACCAAGTGAAGACCAGTCAAGAGGTAGTTGAGATATTACAAAGAAAAGAAAAAAATACAACTTCGACACCCTGTATAGCCCACTTGTTTGAGACCTATTTTAATGAAAAGTTATAATTAATTCTTACCTCGCTAATTGTTTCATGAAAAGCCAGTTTTTTGTAGTAGAAAATGACTCAAAAAATTTACCCCCGCGATCTCTTCTAAAAAACCCTCTGAAACGGAAGAAATCCAGTTTTTTGCTAATATTTCGAAAAATAATGAAAAAGAAAAAAAGGATAGCACCACGTCAAAGAGCGGGAAATTTTACAAAGAATTAGTATACATTATTTTAAAGGGAGTGTCTACGCAACCGCCGCGGTGGATCTTTTTCACGACTTATTGAACCGCCGCGCCGCGCAGAGAAATTGAATTATTTTGTTATTTTCTGTCTGCGAGGCTAATACTGCCTGCGGTACTGATAATTTATTAACAATTATTTAGCAAAATAAATATCAACCTATTTAACCCAACCACCTAACCTAACCTAAAAGAATCAGATGAAAGAAATAAATTATTATATGAAAAAGAAGGAAAACATTATTTCTGCCGTCAAATCCAACCAGAATTTGTGAAATAGAACATTAATCGTTACAAAATAATTTATAAAAAAGTTCAGTGACCAGGAGTTGAACCCGGGGCCTGTTGGACCCCAACGCGAGAACGTTACGTATACGCCAGCAGAATAAATAGTCCGCCGCGGCGGTTACGTATGTAACCAAATCAACCGCAGCGGCCGTTATGTAAATAGTTAAAGCAACCGCCGAGGCGGTTGCGTAGACAATTTCTATATTAAAAGCGATTTCAGCCCTGAAGAAAAATAATTAAAAACATCCCCTCGAAAAAATAACAATAACAAAAATTTCAAAAAACAACAAATTGTTATATGTTAATGGGTAAAATATGACAGGTATCAATAAAATAAACATATTTATGAAAGAAATGAAAAGTTTTCGTAATTTGATCCTCAACTACCCCCAAAGACTACCCTCTGAAACGGAAAAATCCAGATTTTTGCTAATATCTCGAAAAATAAATAAAGTAAAAAAATAAATTTTCCTTCTTAAAGTTCGGTAACGCTGCTACTTTTTTTTATAGTCACTAAAATATCTTCTTAATTTTTCATTCAATAAAAAATATATTTATAAATTAAAAATGCTTACAACAGGTTATTTTTCCTTTCTTAAACAACTGAAGTTTTTATATTTATAATACTTTTTTTCATGAAAATGTTTTTCAAATTTTAATTAAAATAAATTGTCACTGATTCTTTAATGTCACTAACTTTAATATCCAAACTTGCACTGAAATAAATATAGAATATGTTTATTAGCATTTTTAACATTTATTACACTATCAAACTATTAATATATAAAAGTAAGCCGCAAAATAATAATAAATGACACGTAAAATATTAATTTATAATATTTCGATGATTTATATTTTAAAAAACCTACCACTATCAAAATTAATTTATTTTATAAACAACTCCTATTTATGTTTATATAAACAACAACGTGCTCCAAAGTACTCTTGAAGCATACACTAATGCACTTGGATTTGGTCAATTTTGCTTCACTTCAAGTATCATATACTTGAAACCTGGACATCAAACGTTGAAATAAATATTTAGAAGTTAAGTTTAGACTTTTATCTTTCTTTTCATAAGTTAAATATTTTTAGCTACAAGTTATATACAGAGCACAAATAAAAAAAACGTGTTTTCCAAGAAATATTTTCATACTCATATTAAAAATGAAATAAAAATATTTCTGAAAATGAAATGATATTTACTTATTAAATATATGCTACTTTTCATGTTACAATTTTTTTTTACCTACAAGCCTGTTTGACCGCATTAGACAAGTTTTCAAGTGAAAATTTCCTAACCCTAAAAAATGGAAAAAATACCAATGATTTAAAAGTTAATTTCTTTTTACCCTGGATACTTTAGAGCATAAAAACGAATCTTAGATTGAAGTTTAAGGTATAAACAAGCTATATCTACAAGGATTTTTAAAAAATAGTATTTTATTCAATATTTATGTTTTAATATAGAGGGGAAAAAATAATAAAGCTTAACTTCACGTGCAATTTATAAGAAACGATATTTATAAAAATTAAAAGTAAGTAAACCATTGGAAAGCTGAATTTTTCCTCTTTAAAATTCTACCTTTTTTTCGATTTTAATGGGTACAAATTGTCTTTATTATGTAGCGGCGGTCGAAAAATGCTACATTTCCCTGTGCGACGCGCTTGAAATATGGAGCGAACTGTAACAATTTCTCATGCTAAGGGAAAAATTTATTAAAAAAAACTTATATACAATTTTTTTGTAAAATTGTCTGCTCTTTCACATGGTACTATCCGTTTTTTTAAAATTATTTTTCGAGATATTAGCAAAAAACTGAATTTTTCCGTTTCAAAGGGTTTTTTATAAGGGTTCGCGGGTGTAAATTTGGGTGAACTTTTTTGAGTCACTTTCTACTAGCAAAAACCGCTGCCTAAGGAATCACTACTTCCACATCCAGATTCTTCATCCAAGTCGTTTTAAAGGAAACATCTTGACGATATTTGCACTCTAGTATGTGGAAATTATTGGTCATAGAATTTTAATAATATTTGGGGCAGATGTCATAGAAAAGTTGGAGGAGTTGGTTTCTACCATATACGTTAAAAATGAAGTTTTTAGTTCACACTACTTATTTTCTACTATTCACCTCCCACCCCTTCAATGGAGGCATCTCAATCAGATGTCACTACAATACATACGTGTACTAATCTCAAGTGAATATCTCAATTTGATGTTATCAATCCCATTAATAATGAAGCGGAGGTGGTGGAGTTTGAAAAATATTAGAAAGAAATCTGAGGCCTTGGTTTCTAGTATATACACCGAATTCCAAATTTCTGTACTCTTATCACCTTGATTTACTTATTTTCCCC
Source organism: Stenurella melanura (assembly GCA_963583905.1). NCBI lineage: Eukaryota > Metazoa > Arthropoda > Insecta > Coleoptera > Cerambycidae > Stenurella > Stenurella melanura. Next base: position 122,615,257 of record OY757316.1, on the reverse strand, counting down.
TAGTCACTCCTATTAACCCTAACCCTTCTACGGAATCATCCCAAAATATAATCTAGTTCCAGATGTCGTTATAATATATACGTCTACCAAATTACAAGTGAATATCTCAATTTTATTTTATCAACCCCTTCAATAATGTAGTAAGGGTAGTGGAAGGGTTGAAAAATATTGTTAAAAAATTTGAGGTCTTGGCTTCTAGGACATACACCGAATTTCAAGTTTCTGTAGTCTTACCAGCTTGCTTTACTTATTTTCCCCTATTTACCCCTATTTAACCCCCAACCCTTCAACGGAATCATCTCAAAATATAATCTGGTTCCAGATGTCGTTATGATACATATGCGTACTAAATTTCATGTGAATATCTCAATTTTATTTTATCAACCGCTTGAATAATGGGGTAGGGGTGGTGGGGGGCTGAAATAAATTATCAAAAAATCTGGGGCCTTTGCCTCTTGTACATACACCGAATTTCAAGTTTCTGTACTCATACCTGCTTGCTTTACTTATTTCCCCCTATTTACCCCTAAATAACCCCGAACCCTTGAAAGGAATCATCTCAAAGAATAATCTAGTTCCAGATGTCGTTATAATTCATACGTGTACCAAATTTCAAATGAATATCTCAATTTTATTTTATCAACCCTTGTAATAATGAAGTAGGGGTGGTGAAAGTTGAAAAATATTATAAATAATCTGAGACCTTGGCTTCTAGTATATACACCGAATTTAAAGTTTCTGTAGTCTTACCAGCTTGCTTTACTTATTTTCCCCTATTTACCCCTATTTAACCCCCAACCCTTCAACGGAATCATCTCAAATTATAATCTAGTTCCAGATGTCGTCATAATACATACGTGTACCAAACTTCAAATGGATATCTCAATTTTATTTAATCAACCCTTTTCATATTGGAGTGGGGTGGTGGGGGTTGAAAAATATTATACAAAATCTGACGCCTTGGCTTCTAGTACGTATACCGAATTTCAAGTTTCTGTACTCTTACCTGCTTGTTTTACTTATATTCCCCTATTTACCCCAAATTAACCCCCAACCCTTAAACAGAATCATCTCAAAATATAATCTAATTTCAGGCGTCGTTATAATACATACGTGTACGAAATTTCAAATGAAAATTTCAACTTTATTTTATCAACCCCATTAATGGGGTAGGGGTGGTGGGGGGTTGAAAGATATTATAAAAAAAACTTAGGCCTTAACTTCTAGTACATACACCAAATTTCAAGTGTCTGTTCTCTTACAAGCTTGCTTTACTTATTTTTCCCGATTTTCCCCTATTTAACCCCCAACCCTTCACCGGATTTCCTCAAAAAACAATCCAGTTCCAGATCTTGTCATAATATATACGTGTACAAAATTTCAAGTCAATATCTCAAACCGTTCCGGAGAAAACGTGCTGACAAAAAAAAGTTACAGACAGACCGACAGACAGACCGACAGACAAAAATTTTTTTTTTCGCTCAAATTTAAAATCTCGACATTTCATGACATTCTAAACCTATTTCACGAATAAAAATTTTTGAAAATTTTTTTGCGATTACTATACTTCCAATCCACTACGTGGATGTGGAAGTAAAACTAGCCTGTCATGAAACAATTAGCGAGGTAACAATTAATTCCGGCTTAAAACCCCAGGAAACTGGGCTAGTATCTCTTTCCACAGAAACAATTTACTAGAGCATGGCTAAATCCTCATATTTTGGCTCAAAGAATATATACCCTTGGGTTATAACCTATTATTAATGGTCCACTCTGTATACGATTTGAAACATAATAGACAATATTAACACAAAAAACATTCTTACAAATTATATCTTTTCAACCTAGTTAGTTAAGGATTCGACTGAAGATGGGAAATCAACAGAAACACTGACAAATATGTTACAAATAGTTACCAACATCACGAACGCCGATGTGATGAAAATCAATTAAGAGCATAGCCATTCAACCGCAACGAGGTATATAATATATAGATAGTTGATTTGAAAGTTTGAGCCGTTCGTATTCAATCCGAGAAACACCAAATATAAATGCGAACCCCGCAGACCAGTTGTTGATTCGGTCAGACTTCCCTAAAAATCCATCCAGACATTCCAACCGTGAAAACTCCATTCCAACATTAAGTTTCAGAGAACGTTATAAAAGGAAAACTATATAGATATAAAATATAACTTCGGAATCTTCTAAGGGGCTCTCGGAACGGCTGTATTATCTTTTTTTAGATTACTTTAGTTATATATAAGCCAGTCGAGCTGAAAAAATGTATCATTAGATTTTGTTTTATAACTTTTTTTGTTTACCGTAACATGCATAACATATACAACGTTGGAAAAAATTACGGGTATAGTCATAGTCTTTTGGAAATTAAATGCTAATTTTGTCGAAAATTACTATACACGTTATTGACAATTTATTGATTTTAAATTTAGATCAGATTTAAGCTCTTCTAACATCTGAACGGCCCAAGTAATTTTTTCAAACGTCCGTACGGACACAAGTCACAAAGGTTGAGATTAGGTAGAAGAGTAGGCTAAGAGATAGGGACATTATTTTTAGACATTGTAAACAATTCAAAAAGGACTTTTTTGTAGCTAATAAAATTATCCTTTATTTATTTTCTTGTAAATAGAAAAGAATCTAATTTATTTCTTCACCATACGAATACAAATTTCAGATGATGGAACGTAACTTGAAAAACTTTGACATAATCATTACAAAAGGAAAACACACGCTAAGATGCTAGTTTTTAATTCCATGACCTTTAGTTCCTTTGACCAACATAATTCTTTATATCACGGTATAAACAGCCAGCTGTGATATTTATGTAGCATTCTCCTCATTTGCTAGAATGTCACACTTTTGTACTCGCTTTCATTGTTGCTTCAGGAACAAAGAAACATTTTAATAATGCTCCTTTCTTTTAGGAGGCCTAAATAAAAGAAATCTACTGAAAGAACCGATACATTCCAACTCCGCTCATTTACTTTTTTTTAATTTAACGTAGTCATTTCTTATGCCGAGAATCGTTGAAGCCGAACGTAAGAAATTGACTGAATGTTCGAAGGGTTTTATTGGGAAAATAACAGTGAGATAATGAAAATCAGATTACTCGACTTGGGTCCGTATAAAGTGAGCGTTTAAGATTATCTATAAGAGGCACCCTTTACAAGAAATCGGTTTAATTAATTACTTTGAATGTGATTATTTAGTAGGGGTAACAATATAGACTAACCTGTCAGTCGCTTTGCTTACATGATTTCCTAATCAAGACAGTTTTGGTTTAATTTTCTTCTGATGGCATAAATAAAATTGAATTCTTTCAGGTGGCTGATGGAGTTCTGCTACCGCCTCCACGACTGGCTTCTAATCCATTTAATAATTTACGATATAATATGGTAAAATAAATAAAGACGGAGAAACAATATTACAAAATGGAACAAGTTTGTTTAGCAATTCTCGTAGGCAAAATGGCCGACAGTATCCTGTCTAGTCTAGGAGCGTAGTTGCTGGGAGTGGGGTTAAAACCCGATACCCACCAGCCCGTGGCAGGCTGCTAGTATTTTATTTCAATCATGTACGATTTCAAGAAGATGCTACACCAACATTTTTTTTTTCAGAACATTATAGTGTATTTTAATTTAGATATTTACCACTAGACAATGTATATACGCGAAATTAATATGGTGGCATGAACAGTATGCAGACTCTGATGCTTTATATTCTAGAAAACAAATAGTAGGGGTATTTTTAGATTTGTCAAAAGCCTTTGACATTATTGATGATGTTCACCTACTCACTAAATCGGAGAAGTATGGTTTTCGTGGCACCAATCATATACCTGTTAAATTATATCTCACAAACAGAAGATAATGTGTGCATGTAAAAGACGAATGTACAGGAAAATCTATAACATCAAAGTGGAAGTATGTGTAAAGGGTAGCATACTCGGACTTCTACTATTTTTATTATACATTCATTACTTTCTAGAAAATAGTATAATTTTAAATTAAAAAATCGGGAAGCAATAGAAAGTTAACAAAGTTATTTATTGGGATGAATCATTGCAATAACATATGTTATAATTGAACAATAAAAGAAATTGAGAAAACTGCAAACAGAACTTCAGCAGTTCTCCAGTAGGGTATATTTTTTCCATGATATTGGTAAGGTGTAGTGCATTAAATATTAAATTATATTTGTTTAATTATCCACGTACCTCAGATGCGGCAGAATAACATGTCTTACAGAGTTATTCTCGAAAAACGGGTATTAGACGTTTCTTGGGATCTGTTCAGTTTAGAAAATTGGGCTAAGGGGGTTTTTGGATATGGGGGATCTAACTAAAATATTTTCTTGTATGTGTTATTTCCGCTTACACCGGATGTAGCACCTTACTTTGTTATTTTAAATGAAACACCCTATATTTTGTTCCATATTTGGATTTCTCATAAAATTTTAGTTTGGGTTTATATACCATAATATACTCTTAAACCTACCAATTTTCGAAATAACTGACCTGTACTTGTACCTGTACTCTGTATGATATTGTGAAAATATAAGGAACATTTTATTTAGATCATAGGGTACTTGTATAAGTTCGAAAAGGAAGTCTCTAAATCGGCGATTTAAGATGATTGTACAGACTGTCTATTTTACGAGGGCCACACCAAATATCTCGCTTAATATCTATTGTAGAAGAATAAAGTTTTAGAAACAGTTATCCCATTTTTTGTGAGCTATATTTCAGTAAAAAGAAATTTGAAATCCATAGCCTACTTTATGAGATATATTACAAAAACCTGAAAAATAGGAAAACCACAAACGGTTATAGCTTCCTTATTTGAGGAGATACGAAAAAAGTTAAAGGAATGAAAGTTGACGGCAAAGACAATAAGAATAATACCGTGTAACAAAAAAATCGAAAAATGCAGTTGGCTTTGACATACGCTATTGTGCAAAAATGAAAAATACATATCTCAAAGTAGGCCATGACGCCATTAATTCCGTTATTTTTTTCTCATTCCAACGATATAAAACATGTCACAGAAATTTTAACCGATAGTGTCAATATTTAATATTTTACGAATACCACAATTCATATAATTGAATCGTAACAATCAGCTGTGCCATAATTAGTGAAAAACAATGTATACAGTTATTAATAAATTTAAAAGTAGGCTATGGATTTCAAATTTCTTTTTACTGAAATATAGCTCACAAAAAATAGGATAACTGTTTCTAAAACTTTATTCTTCTACAATAGATATTAAGCGAGATATTTGGTGTGGCCCTCGTAAAATAGGCAGTCTGTATAGTACATAAACCCAAGCTAAAATTTTATGAAGAATCCAAATATGAAATAAAATATTGGATGTTCCATTTAAAACAACAAAGTTAGGTTATACATCCGGTGTAAGCGGAAATAACACATGCATGAAAACATTTTCGTTAGATCCGCCACATTCAAAAACCCCCTTAGAGCAAATTTCAAATTTCTAAATCCAACAGATTCCAAGAAACGTCTAATACCGTGAATAACCCTGTATACTACCATAAAAGTAAGGAAGAAGGCGGTGAGACATTACCGTATAACCGGCACCTCCGCCATAATTTTAAGTCTTGTTAGGCAAATTCGCTTTCAAGAGATACTAGCAGAAAATATCTACCCTGTAGTGATCCACATATTTTACTATACGCTGCTTATAATTTTTGCAGTTAATGAGTTGCTTAGATAGTCTAGAATCTAACAAGGAATTATGCAAACCTAATCCAGAAGGGTTCAAAGAGCAGAGGTGATCAGTACAAATGTTTAAATAATATTCTACATTATTATATTCTACATTAATTGACATTAAGATTCCTTATACTACCTCTCTTTGTTTTTTTTTTACCATGGATGAATTTTTGTAAAATGGACATGCAAAGTCACCACTGTTTGGTAATATTCATTACAAGTCACTTAACTTGTTTCTTTTTTATCACAAACGAGAATAATTATGTAGATAATTGACAACTATTTGTTTATTATCAAGATAATAACATTAAAAACAAGATATATATTAGATTTATGACAAATACTTTGGAACAAAATTAATAAACACATTGAATATAAATATTTAATGCAACAACTGTTCAAAATGCCCTCTACTTTGCTGCTGACAAGCCTATATCTTGGAATTCATGGCAGTTACAGTGGCTCAGTGAATTTATTTGTTGAAATGCAGCCCGTACTCTGTTCCTCAGAATTTCTTGGGCAGTAGTCGGGGTGGCATATACAATATTCTGGACATTATCCCTTCGGTAAAAGCCTAAGGGGATCAAATCAGGGGACCCCGCTGGCCATTTCCAAGATCCTCGGCGGCCAAACCTCCTAAACTCGAACGATGCTACTAATTCATCTTACATTTCCTATGTATTATGTGGACCGCAACCATCCATTTGATAATACATAGAATTATAAATATTAAGGGCAAATTATCAATAACAGTAACAACTACTGTTCATAAAATTTAAACGTATTTATTGCTATTTAAATTCTTCTAGTAGATATGATACTTATACATGTTATCTACTAATAAGCAGAAAACGTTAAAACTAAAGTTCTGGAAATTTGACGATATGAGAAGGAAAACTACTTTGTTTTCTACCACTACTATTAAATTTACAGTGGATACAGAGAAAGATAATAAAATCAATTTTCTGGATCTAACCCTAACGCACAAAAATAAAATTCACTTTAATATTTATAGGAAGCCAACTTTTACAGATACTACAATCTCAAATTATTCACGTAGCCTCAAATCTCATAAACCAGCAGCATATAATTCCATGATTCATAGAGCTTTATCATTACCTCTCTCAGAAGAAAATTTAAGAACAGAATTAGATACCATAAAGTCAATAGCCCTAAATAACGGTTTTCAGGAAAGAACAATAGTAAATTTAATTAACAAAAAACAATTTAAATTAGCTTGTTCCAGTATATACCCACATATTAAAAGTAGTAACAGTAAAAAATACGTATCCCTAACATACTACGGTGACATATCTGAGAGAATTGGTAACATTTTGTCAACTCATAACCTGAAAGTTAGTTTTAGACCAGCTTTCAAATTATCCAATATTTTGTACAATGCTAAGGATACAACCGATCCTCTAAAAAAATCAGGAGTTTATAAAATTACATGTCCAGATTGTAATGCCTTGTATATAGGTCAAACTGGTCGTTCATTCGAAATTAGATATAAAGAACATTTACGGTGTTTTAATTTCCAAAAAACAGATTCAAACTTTGCAAATCATATTTTAGAAACAAATCACAAATTTCCGGATGTAAACGACCTAAAGATATTACATGTGAAAGATAAAGGTTTTAAATTAAATTTACTAGAATCAATAGAAATTATCAAATATAACAAAAATCCCGAAAATAAACTTCTAAATGACCAGTTGGACCTATATCAATCCACCCTGTTTAATGCATTAAAATAATCCCTTATAAACTTATTTACATAATTTATTACTTATTCAAAATTCTTAATATTTATTGCTTTCTAATATCTGATAAATTAATACCCAGAATAATATAATTAGGTACTTAGTATAAATTAACACAACCCTTTGTAAATTCATTCATTTGAATCAACGTTTGAAAATGGTACGCTAAAGTACCGAAACTGTGCAGTAACGTGTATGTTACAATAAACTTTAGTGGTAGAAAACAAAGTAGTTTTCCTTCTCATATCGTCATGATTAACTATCACAAAGTAACGGCTTCCACAATCGATTTTCTGGAAATTTGTTTCCCGCGCCGCATGAGAATTTTGTTGCGTCCAGTGTCGTACTTCTCATCTGTTAAAAAATCCTTATTTGGAAAATTTAGCTTCGTTAGTTCAAATAATCCTTTTAAAAAATCATGATTCTTTTGCTGATAGAAATCTGTTCTAAGTGAACAAATACTACGTTCTTGTACAATGGCTACCACTCGACAACACTAACACGGTGTTTATATTGATAAAATAAAACATTCTGAAATTGTCCTTTACCTACTATTACACATTACTCGTGCTAATTGTATATCTACATTTTACAAAACTTCGTCCATAATAAAAAATACGAGAGATAAGTACAGGGAATGCTAATAGCAATTGATGCAGAATTCAATACTCCATTTGAAAAAATTGACTTTTGGACGTTTGAACTAAAGCAATGTTCGATTATGAAAATAAAATACCCTGTATGATATTGTCAAAATATAAAACAATTTTCAGTTACATCATATGGTTCTTGTATGAGTTTGAAAAGAAAATCTCTAAATCGACGACATGATAAAAGATATCCATGTTTTTTCGGAAGGGTAAGAACCGTCACAAATCTCCATAATTACTAATTATCTCAAAAACTGTTAGGTTTTAATATTGTGGTACATACATCCAAGCTAAAATTTCATGAGGAATCCAAATGTCTAAACCCAACAGATCCCAAGAAACGTCTAATACTGTCTATTACCATACAGGTAGGGAATAAGGCTGCGAGACATTGTCGCGTAACCGGCACCTTCAACAGAATTTTAAATTTTGTTAGGCAAACTCGTTTTCAAGCGGTACTAGCAGAAAAATCCACCCAAAAGTGATCCACATATTTTACTATACTTTGCTTATAATTACTGAGGTTAACGGATCGCTTAGATAGTCTAGAGTCTAACAAGGAATTATGCAAACCTAATCCAGAAGGGTTCAAAGAGCAGAGGTGATCAGTACAAATGTTTAATTAATTACATTGTAAGCCTTAGTCACCTTGCGTAATTAACTTTGATCTAGGGGGTAGCCTCGAAAATGTCACAGATATTATTTTCTCAAACTAGAACTGATTTGTAATAGTATCATTTTGAAAATATTCAGAATATAAACGCTAGTATTGGTATTTAAACTCTGTCTTATTAAAGAAAGGTATTTGTTCTTCAAACTTCAGAAAAGCATGGCATTTTTTAACTCACTTTTTGATATTTAAGTTTAAACATTACAGTATCTAATACTGCAATGTGTTATTACAATATCTGATACTGTAATGTGTTACCTAGCAATACTTTCATATTATTGTAATTATTATATTAGTAAGCAATTATTTTTTAATTTTGACTTTTGACTACATACTTTTCTACTGACGTTAGTAAAGGAAGAATGTTAGATAACTATAGATTAGGATTCTACTTACAACATTTTTAATACTCTGCTTAATTAAACTTGGTAACTTTTATTTAAGTTGGAGCTATAACAATACAGTTAAGCATTTATAGATACCTCTACTTAAGAAATATAGTTTTCTACCAACCTTAGTAAATGAAGAATGGTAAACAATAAAAAAATCGGGCTTCTCTTTACTAGATTTTTATTATTTTGATTAAATAAAGTTAGTATTCTCCATTTTAATTGGAGCCAATATACGGATGAATTAGTTTACACTTTTATTTACTTTCATTTGATAGTGACAAGTTAAAGACAATCATAATTAGCTATGAAAAACAATAGCTATAACATCCTTAGGGTGACACGATTGCTAGATTACGAATTGTTTTTTTAAATTTGAATAATTATAACTTTTCATTCATTTTAAAAAATAAGTTACCTACCGGACTTATAATGTAAATTACTATTTCTTACGCTGTGAGCCACAGAAAAGGTACCACAATGCAATATCTCCATAGCAACGCGTATTTTGTTTAATATGCCGGCCATGCGATGATGCACAATGCGTTTTTGTTGGTGAAATTCGAAGTTTTGTGTCTCTATTTTTTTACTTCCCTCGCATACCGAAGGGAAGTATTGTATTCGAGAAAAAATCACCCTCCGAGATATTTTCGGATTTACACATTTCAGATCACGTAGATTACGAAAATACAGGTTTTTCAATTCCGTCTGGCAGTCTGTCTGTTGGTGCATTATCTAAAAAACTACTTGACGGATAATAGTCAAATTTGGTAGGTAGCTGACACTACTACGAGGGAATAAATGGTTGAACTTTCACTGGAAAATACACAGGGTGGACCGTCTAAAGGGAATAAATAATGAAAAAAAATGTTTTTACTCAAATTTAAAATTTCCACGTGTCATGACATTCTAAATTCTATTTCAGATTTTTTAAAAACTTTTTGAACAATTTTTTACCAGTCGAAAAACGGTTTTTTTTTTGCTCAAATTTAATATTTCCATGCTTCATGACATTCTAAATTTATTTCATAAAAAAAATTCAAAAAGAAAAATTTGAAAATTTCGTCAAAGAAATTTTTTTTTTAATATTTTAAATATTTTCTTACTTTTTATTGGGTATTTTGCCACTGAAAAATATTTAAAAATTTTAATGAAAAAACCTCTGCGCCAAACGGATCAGACAGAGGTTGGTTCTTGAGTACTTGATTGTTTCAAAAAGTCTCACACCTAAAAATATATAAACTAGAACAATGTTATAAACTAAAAAGCTCAAAATAAAAGCTACAGGAAGTTAACGTTTCGGAAGAGAATCTACTTCCGTTCTCAAAACTTTTTTGGCCGTCAACCATGACAGTTCTTTGTTTATGTATTTCCATAGTCACGTGAGACATTAAATTATATTTATCTTATTTTTACTTACTTCGTCTCTAAGGATGGGCAACCAACTAGTACAAAAATCTATTGAATAATTAGAAACGCATCTATCCTCGTTTAATAAAATAATCGCGGATTCTTTAAGTTTTCTTTTAGTTCCGTTGCTCTCTTTTTCCAAAATCTTCGCCGAGTCCCATTTAATTCTATGATTATTATCCCATGCGTGTTCACAAATTTTGAATTTTTCAAATTCTCCCCTTCTAGCGTAATTTCTATGTTCACCAAGCCTTACGTTGAAAGGTCTAGATGATTCACCTACGTAATGTTTTCCGCACTCACACGGAACACTATAAATACAATTTTTTGAGTTTTGAACAATATTTGGAGGTTTGGTTCTTGATAAAACCGATCTTAGCGTGGAACCAGTTTGAAAAACCGTTCGTACGGAAAACCTATTCCCAATTTTTCGTAATTTATCCGATAAACCATGTATATATGGAATTACTGCCATTGACCTAAATACCTCAGGTTGTGATAGTATATTCTCTCTACTACCAATGTTCAATAACTGACTATCAACAAAACTCTCAGGATATTGATTATTTAATAAGACAGTTTTTATACATTGTTTTTCGTTCTTTAATATTACATCATTTGAAGAAATAGTTTTGGCCCTGTCATACAAACACTTAACAACACCTTTCTTAACACTAATATGTTGATTTGAATTAAAATTTAAGTATCTGTTTGTGTGTGTTTGTTTTCTATACACACTGGTTTGGTATGTGCTATCTAATTTTTTAATTAAAATATCTAAGAAAGGTAATTCATTATTATTCTCTATTTCTATTGTAAATTTAATTGAAGGTTCTTTTTCGTTAATCTGATTCAAAAAATTATTTAAACATTCTTTACTATAAGGCCATATAGCAAAAATGTCATCTACATATCTCCACCATACAATGGGTTTATAAGCTAGATTATTAATATTACTTTCCTCGAAATTTTCCATGAAAATGTTACTTAATATTGGAGATAATGAAGAACCCATGGCCATCCCAAAGTCTTGTTGATAGAAGTCATTATTTAATTGAAAGTATGTTGTTTTAATGCAAAGTGTAAGTAATTTCATTATAGTTTCAATGCTTAACTTAGTTCTATTCGTCAAATTCCCATCTTGTTGCAATTTGTTTTTAATTATTATTAATGTTTTATCTACAGGAACATTTGTAAATAGGCTTACTACATCAAAACTGACCATTAGATGATTATTGTTAAAATGTTTTTCTGACAGCTTTTCCAAAAAATGTTTGCTGTTTTTAATATAAGACTCGGAGGAACCTGATAAAGGATTTCGGATTTTTAATAAATATTTTGAGAGTTTACTACATGGAGAATTAATGGAACTCACAATTGGTCTTAAAGGGATGTCAGGTTTATGAATTTTTGGCAAACCATAGAAATGAGGAGGCTTGCTGTGATGTGGAGTTAACATCTTTCGTTCAATATCCGTAAATTCGTTTTCGTGTTTAAATAAGACTCTATATATTTTGTTTTCTAAAGAATTTGTGGGATCTTTATTTAATTTGGAATAATTTCCATCATTTATCAAGTTCGTAATTTTTGTATCATATATAGCTGTATCTAAGATTACCGTGGCATTGCCTTTATCTGCTGGTAAAATTTTAATGCTATGATCATTTTTTAGAGATGAAATGGAACGTTTTTCATCGGATGTTAAATTATCTTTAGTCTTATATTGTTTCTCTAATTCAATTTTAGAACGAATTCGGTATTCATTAGCATCATCTAATGGAAGCTTCTGTGCAGCCTGTTCAATTGCAGTTATTATATAAAAAAAACACACACAAACAGATACTTAAATTTCAATTCAAATCAACATATTAGTGTTAAGAAAGGTGTTGTTAAGTGTTTGTATGACAGGGCCTTTTGGAAAAAGAGAGCAACGGAACTAAAAGAAAACTTAAAGAATCCGCGATTATTTTATTAAACGAGGATAGATGCGTTTCTAATTATTCAATAGATTTTTGTACTAGTTGGTTGCCCATCCTTAGAGACGAAGTAAGTAAAAATAAGATAAATATAATATAATGTCTCACGTGACTATGGAAATACATAAACAAAGAACTGTCATGGTTGACGGCCAAAAAAGTTTTGAGAACGGAAGTAGATTCTCTTCCGAAACGTTAACTTCCTATAGCTTTTATTTTGAGCTTTTTAGTTTATAACATTGTTCTAGTTTATATATTTTTAGGTGTGAGACTTTTTGAAACAATCAAGTACTCAAGAACCAACCTCTGTCTGATCCGTTTGGCGCAGAGGTTTTTTCATTAAAATTTTTAAATATTTTTCAGTGGCAAAATACCCAATAAAAAGTAAGAAAATCTGAATATGCCACAAATAAACAATTACAGACAATATTTTAAATATATTTTTACTAATTGAACATATGATGGATACATTTTTGTGCTCAAATTTAAAATTTCCACGTTTCATGACATTGCAAATTTATTTCAGAAAAAAAAAAAATTCAAAACGTTTTGAACATTTTTTTACCCGTAGAAAGATGGGATTTTTTTGGCTCAAATTTAAATTTTCCACAACTCATGACATTCTAAATTTATTAAATAAAAAAAATTTTTCAAAAGAATAATTTGAAAATTTTGTCAAATAATTTTAAAATATATTTTTACTAATAGAATACATGGAAAAAATGTGTTGGTCTAATTTAAAATTTCCACGTTCCATGACATTCCAAACCTATTTCAGAAAAAAAAAAAATTCAAAACTTTTTGAAAATTTTTTTACCAGTAGAAAGATGAGATTTTTTTTGCTCAGATTTAAATTTGCCACGTTTCAAGACACTGTATGAAACATTTCATGAAAAAAAAATGTTTTTTAGTGAAAATCCCAAGACGATTGTATCATGTGGGTAGGACCTATGAAATTTTTCGTTTTCTGGTATTTGAATTATTACAAGGTGTTGGAGGATTGTGTGATAATTTCCTAAATTTTTCTAAATACGTTATAGAATAATACATAGTCCGTAAAAAATTCATACAATATAAAAAATGAGTAATAACAAGAGTTGTTTTATTTTTTTAAATTTTTTCAAAGTTTAACTTGAGCCCTACGGGATCTATTTTGCTCTTTTCCTTGGCCCGATATCTACTATGCAAAAGCAGGCGAATTTTAGGCCTTTTTGCAGTCACTCTTTGTAAAGATATTTACGCAAGCCTGCCATATTTGGCACCTTTTATTTAATATTGAATTTTTGCTATCGGATGACCACTCTGTATATTTTTGTGACAAAAAGTTATCAGGTTTTCTTTGTAATAATACCTTCAGATTACTATTCTCATGTGTGGTTTCGTAATTAATAATTTTTTAGAGTGACCGCCCTGTATAAATAAAGAGGGAAGTTCTGTGTAAATACCTTTACTGATTTTTTTTCCATAACTAATCGACGTTCCAAGAAAGAATACAATGTTTTATTCGGAGTAAAAGCCACTTGTTGTGACTCGTCTGTAATTACTTACTATTCTTACTTACAGACTCGTCACAAAAATATCACTTTTACTTCTAATAATACAATATTCTCTATTCTACTAGTGTAAAACAATAGCTTTTTCAATGTTGTCTGAGTTTTGAAGTTTCTCTGGTTATAATTAAATATAAAATGCATTTTCACATTTTATCACTGATGATAAAAAATACAATTCATTGTAATAGATATTTATTCCTTAAATTGCAAGAAGTTTATACTTTTTCACGAGTTGTAATTGTTGGAAAGAAACACTCATTTTTGTAATGTATTGGATACAAATTTTATTGAAATACTAAAATAATCTATCGCTATCTTTTGCTATTGTGCTAATAAACTTCCTTTCCAAAGTTAACTTTATTTAATTTTAATGATAACAGTCTACGGACATGGCTGTGAAACCGTGACATTTTTCAAGAAGAATAATTAATTGTTTACTTACCGTTGTGATGAGCAACCCCCATATCTTGCAATAAGGTAGCGGCTAGATCTGCCTTTTGACGCGCCGACTCGAACCGTAGAGTGTCCAAGGGGACACTCAGAGATCGAAATTGCTCTGTCACGCAGAGGGAGCCTAAGCTTCTCGTAGCTACTTCGTGGATGCTTTCCAGGCTGCTTTCGATGTTGTCCTGGAAAAAAAGTCAAATTCAAGGTAATTGTACCACAGTGATATGATAAGGTGGGTAGTGGGCGGATTCTCTCAAAGGGGACTTTAGATTTGCGGTTTTGTTCTTGACACAATTCAATTAAAAAAACCCTCCCACAATTTTATTGTGGGGAGGTTAAAATACATAAACAGGGTATATCAATACTTCTTGTTCATAAAGCTACCATAGATTTCTGCGCTCAAAATAAATGGATTTAAATAATTTATCTAATTTTCAGTTGCATCATTTCGGTTGCTGTGGTTACGCCGAACAAAAGGTATTTATAACGTCACATTTGAAGTTTTGAAAAGTTTTTTGTATAATTTCTAAAACCTTGTTAGAGAAAGTATAGTCTACAACACGCTTGGAATGGAATATTCCACACTCGCGAACCCTAGTTGTTGTAGAATATACTATCTACTGACAGGCAATTCATGTATAAAAAATGTGTTAATAATGTTTATTTACATCTTATAACCGTTCTGTTATATCCGTGTCACGTTTTTCCCATTATAGTAATCGGCGACATTGTATAATGTATTTTCTTTTAAGCTTGGCTCAGGTTTCCAGCTGGGACAATCTTTAGAGTTTCCTGGCAATCGATTATACACAATGAAATTACACTAATCCATCATATCGCTCTTGGCAATCTTGTAATTGATGTGTTTTGTTCCACTTTTCTTACAAATGATGCCAAAGCAAAGGTGTGAATAGCTTAAATAGGTAGACAATAAACAATAGAGACACATTATCTCTTCTAAAATTTAGTTTGAGAAATAGCCTCTTAAAGGTTTAATAATGATATAAATCTATTACATAGAAAGGCAAAGGTAACATTTCAGCATATTAATTTTTCGATCTTTAAGCTAATGCAAAAATGTTTAATTAAAGATTTGTTGTCAGCAAAGTTTCACAGTTTTTGGAAATCTACTAGATGATATTTTCATTAGGGGCATTCGTTTAAAGGTCACTTTAAAGTCAGCTGCAACCACATATTAAAACCCATGGCTAGTCACTCACACAGTATTTAAATCATCTCTACTATGTAACGCATCCGTTGACGAATGTGTAAAAGTAACTTGAGGATGGGTAGTTTTCAACAGCGGTTTGGTTTCAATCTTTGACTTGGAATAATCGGTACTGCAATTATTGGTCCAGCAATCTTTGAAGGACATTTGAATGGTCCCAGATATTTAGGATTCTTGAAAATTTAGATTGAGAACATTTTCGATTAATTTCCTTTAGATCTAGGACAGGAAATGTATTTTCAACAAGATGTCGGTGCTCTCCATAATCCAAGAATAGTAACTGATTACCTTCAGTAGAAATTCGGAAAAAACATTTCGGCGAATGATCCTGTCAGGTGGCCCTAAGGTCACCTTTTTTTAAATAAAAAATCGGTAAAGGTATTTACACAGAACTTCCCTCTTTATTTGTGCATGGCGGTCACTAAAAAATTATTAATTACGAAATGACATTGAGAATAATAATCGTAATACAGTTATCACTATTATTACAAAGAAAATCTTATAAGTTTTGGTCAAAAAAATATACAGAGTGCTCATCCAACAGAAAAAGTTCAATACTAAATAACCACGACTGAATTATTTCTTGGGATTACCACCCTGTACATTTTTCAATAAAAGTATAATAGGTGCATATGCCAAATATTATTGCCATCTTTCACATTTTCAATTCCACATTCACGTAGTAGAGTGGAAGTATAGTGGTGCTTAAAACATTTCATTTTTTTAAAATTTTTAAAAAATGTAAAAAAAAACAATTTTTTTTTCTTCTGAAATAGGTTTAGAATGTAATGAAACGTGGAAGTTTTAAATTTGAGCAAAAAGGCAAGTTTCCTGCTATTCTATAGTAGTGGTAAAAAAATATTACGAATTAATTTTTTTTAAAAATAGGTTTAGAATGCCATGAAACGTGAAAATTTGAAACAGCAAAAACAAAATTTTTTCCGTCTATTCTTGTGGTAAATTTTTTTCCAAAATGGTAAAGAAATGTCACAATTTTTTTTTCCGAAATAGGTTTGGAATGTCATGAAACGTGGAAATTTTAAATTTGAGCAAAATTTTTTTTAATCTATTCTATAGTAGTGATAAATAAAGATTTTTTCAAAAAATTGTTAAAACTTTTCAAAAACATTTATAAATTTGTTTGAATAGGTTTAGAATGCCATGGAAACGTGGAAATTTTAAATCTGAACAAAGAAAAAAAATTCCATTTATTTTAATGGTAAAAATATTTCAAAAATGTTGGTAAAAAAATGTTTTTAATCTTTTTTTTTAATAGGTTTAGAATACTATGAAACGTAGAAATTTTAAATTTGAACAAAGAAAAAAAAATTTCATCTATTTTAGTAGTAAAAAATGTTTCAAAAATGGTGAAAAAAATTTTCATTTTTTTTTTCTAAAATAGGTTTAGCGTGTCATGAAAAGTGGAAATTTAAAAGATTTTTTTTTTCATTATTTATTTCCCTAGGACGGTCCACCCTGTATATTTTCCAGTGAAAGTTTAACAATTTCTTCGCTGACAGTAGAGTCAACTACCTACCAAATTTGACTGCTCTCCGTCAAGTAGTTTCTTTTAGTTAATGCACCAACAGACAGACAGACTGACTGGATTGAAAAACCTATGTTTTCGTAATCTACGTGTTCTGAAACGTCAGAATTCGAAAAAATGTCGGAGGGTGATTTTTTCTCGAATACAATACTTCCCTTCAGTATGCGAGGGAAGTAAAAAATGAAAATTTTTAACCACCACTTACTTCCACTCCACTACGTGAATGTGGAATTGGAAATGTGACAGATAGCAATAATATTTGTTATACTTTTATTGAAAAATGTACAGGGTGGTCATCCCAAGAAATAATTCAGTGATGGTGGACATTTGTGAAGGTATTTGCACAAGCCTTCCATATTTGGCACCTGTCAGTTAGTATTGAACTTTCGTTGTTGGATGAGCACTCTGTATATTTTTTTGACCAAAACTGATCAGGTTTTCTTTGTAATAATAGTGATAACTATATTCCGATTATTATTTTCAATGTCATTGTGAAATTATTAATTTTTTAGAGTGATCGCCATGCACAAATAAAGAGGGAAGTTCGGTGTAAATACCTTTACCGATTTTTTTTTTAATTTTTCAAAAATTTTGGTAAAAAAAATTTAATATATTTTCATTTTCCGAAATAGGTTTAGAATGTCATGAAACGTGGAAATTTTAAAGTTGAGCAAAAAGCAAAGCTTCCTTCTATTCTATAGTAGTGGTAAAAAAACTATTGTTTTAAATAGGTTTAGAATGCCATGAAACGTGAAAATTTTAAATTAGAGCAAAGAAAAAAATTTTTCCATCTATTTTTTTAGTGGCAAAGAATTTTTCAAAAAAGTTGGTGAAAAAAATTTTCAATTTTTTTTCTTTTCTGAGATAGGTTTAGAATGTCATGAAACGTGAAAATTTTAAATTTGAGCAAAAAAAACTTTTCTTCCATCTATTAATTCTAGTGGTAATTTTTTTTCCAAAATGTTAAAAAAATGTTGCAAATTTTTATTTTTCGAACTATGTTTGGAATGTCATGAAACGAGGAAATTTTAAATTTGAGCAAAAACATGTTGCATATATTCTATAGTAAGTACCTAGTGATAAATAGATTAAAAATGTTTTCAAAATAATTTTTAAATTAAAAAAAAAAAATTTAAATTTGTTTGAATAGGTTTAGAATGCCATGGAGATGTGGAAATTTTAAATTCGAACAAAGAAAAAAAAATTCCACCTATTTTAGTGATATTTATTTTTCAAAAATTTTGGTGGAAAAAATTTTCAATATTTATTTTTCTGAAATAGGTTTAGCGTGTCATGAAACGTGGAAATTTTAAATTAGAGCAAAAAAAATTTTTTTTCCCTATTTATTCCCTTTACACGGTCCACCCTGTATATTTTCCAGTGAAAGTTTAACCATTTCTTCGCTGACAGTAGCGTCAACTACCTACCAAATTTGACTGCTCTCCGTCAAGTAGTTTTTTAGTTAATGCACCAACAGACAGACAGACAGACTGACGGAATTGAAAAACCTATATTTTCGTAATCTACGTGATCTAAAACGCATGCGAGGGAAGTAAAAAGATACAAGGGGGCGAATATACAACTGAACCACCCGGTATTGGGTATTAGTGTCACTATCGGTGAAACCGCAAGTGGAAAGAAAAATCACTAATATGTCAAACAGTGACGTTTATTAATTATATAGGATGTAATTTATTTTCGAAACTAACGTTATAAAGGTGTACCATGATCCTGTTACACTAGGTATATGTTATAACCTAACGAGTGCGAGATTTTATACATGTTTTAATACGCTATTACACGAAATTTTAGCTGTACTTCCAATATTAGGCGAGGAAATTAAAACTTTTAGTTTCTTTTTACTTTATTGGCGATTCTCTGGACATACCAATTACATTAAAGCACTAGCAAATGCAGCTCCTCCCCACATCCCGCAGGTTCAGACATTATAATTCCCAGAATAGCTTGCAAAGCATACTTTTCACAATAATCTTATTTCTGTAAAGCTTCACGTTTATCTGTAAGTAAATCGGATATATTTATCAGACCCAAAAGTTTTCCACCGACCTAAATACTTTTTAAAATCTCTGACAATCTTGTTATCGCATCGTAAGGCCACGTGAACTTTCCACCCTATTTAAAGTAGCTGCTTTTCCGGTAGGCCTACGAGTACCTCGTATCTTTGCTGAAAAATAAGCTGATTTATAGAAGTCCTGTGTTAGAAATATACTTCAGTGATAAAGTTCGTTTGATTACATGAGTATTTTATTAACAAGTTTGATTTAAATTGAACTTATAGAATAAAGTACAAGAAGCTTAGACTTTAAGATTGCATGTTCAGAATTTTTACTTTCCTCGCTTACCGAGGGAAGTATTGTAATCGTGAAAATAATCACCCTGCGAGATTTATTCGGATTTTCGCATTTCAGACCACGCGGATTACGGAATTGAAAGTCCGTCAGTCTGTATGTTCATCTGTTGGCACTATAATTTAAAAAACTACTTGGCGGAGAAGAATCAAATTTGGTAGGTAGTTGACGCTACTGCAAGCAAGGGAATGGATAGACTTTCACTGGAAAATATATGGTGGACTGTCTACAAGATCAATAGAATTTCGATAGAACGGTGACCAAATGATTTGACAATAATCAAGGTTAGACCTAACAATGCTGTTATATAATACTTTGATACACTCTATGTTAGTGAAGTCTTTAGTACTTCTAACAAGGAAACCCAGCTTATTTAGTCTTGAATTACATATTTGCCTTATATGACTATTAAAAGATAGTGTTTTGTCAAAGAGAACACCGAGATCTTTAAATTCTTCAACACGGCGAAGTTCAGTATTACCAATAGTATAAGGGAAATCGATGGTTTGATTTTTGTTAGAAAACGTCATCGCTACACACTTTTTAATGTTGAGATCAACTTTGAGGTCATTGCACCACGTACAGATATTGCCTAGATCCTGTTGCAATAGGGTACAGTCGTAGTAGTATTATCGATTCTGCGCTATAGCTTGCAGTCATCTGCAAAGAGAAGGCAAGTTGAGTGACAGAAAACATCAGGCAAGTCATTAATAAAAATGAGAAATAGCATAGGACCCAAATTGCTTCCTTGAGGTACGCCGGAACTGATTTCAAAGTTTGATGACTGGTAGCCATTTAGATTGATATAAACTTGTCTTTTATAGAGATAAGAACATAGCAGACATATTATATCAGAGTTTATGTCATAGTGTTTTAATTTAGAAATGAGAGTCTGATGGTCCAGCCTGTCGAAGGCTTTAGCTATATCTGGGTAAATAACATCCAACTGTATATTATCTTCAATGGCGATTTTAGCATCCAGGATAAGATTTAATAAGTTAGTATTGGTAGATTTTGCAGGTAAGAAACCATGTTGAGAAACGGAGATTACTGGTTTTACTGAGATGTAAATAATTTCGTGGATAGTCGTCTCAAATAACTTGGAGAATGCACATAGAATCACGATTGGAGAGTAATTTTTAATAATTTTTTATCAGCTGATTTGTGTATTGGTAGCAGTCGCCCCACCTTCCCTTTAGAAGGATAATAGGCATTTTTTAGGGCCAAATTAAATATAATACATAACGGTTCTAACATTATACTATAAAACACACTTAGCTGCTTTAAAAGAACTAAACAATTGTTATTTAAGAGCTTTTAAATAGTCAGTTGAAGAAGTATTTTTGACACTAAAAGCATATGGCATTGACTTCAAACCAACTTTAAACGATAAATATTGATGTCGGGCATAACCCCCATAGAAGTCCGCACGAATGCAACTTTTTGCTTTTGTTTATTTAAAGTTTAAATTAATTTTTCAAATTAACAAATGGAATATATCGGCTCTGGGTTAGCGTATCAAAATGGGGTTTTATGCATATGAAAGTGCTTGGAGATAGGAAAATTTTGCCTGGCTCCAAACGACGCGTATTGGAAATATCTTCCAATTTTTTCGGATCCGTCAACCCTTTTGATTTTATTTAAAAAAACGAAAATAATTTTGTTTAAACAATTATTTGACCATGAAGCTCGCGGTTTAGGAAAATTTTTCATAATAAAATTTTGTTCGGCGGAATTTTTTCCATAAGAATCCGTGGCTAACTCAAATGGTATAGAAAATTTTTGGGAAAAATCCCAGGCGCAGACTCGCCTACATTACAAATAACAATAATTGAGCAAAGATACGTACAGAAGAAGGGAAAACTAAAGAGGTCCTTCTGATGGACTGAGATGCTTTTCTTGCAAAACTATTGCGAGATTTCATTCTATCTCGTCGAGTATCCCAAATCGGCCATAACTTTTTGCACGTCCACAGGAAATCGAGATAATGATCATTTTGCGAACGCGCACGATTTTGAATGCCCTAGTTCAGCTTCCCTTGCGCCCACTGGCCCAATTTTGCAAGTAAGCACTTTCTTGCATTTGATTTTGCGATGCCTACATTGCAAAAATCGATTTGCTATGAGGGATTGAATGTACAACTCTTTAGGAAGAAAATAAGCTCAACCATGTTACACTGACATCTCTAAGCTGTAGGTAGAAATTAATTTTCAAAAAGCGCCTATTTAATAAACAAATGCTTCTTTGCAAAAATTATGCAAGCACACATTTCCAAAAACAAGAAAAAAAAACACTCATTCTACACAGCATAGCACAGTACAACAAAACCTATATAATCTATCAAAGTTTGTTAGGTCTATGTTCATTGTTTTTAAAGTTACAAATTAATTAAGAAACAGCGTGTTTTAGCAGTGCTTTGCATTTTGTTAAAAAAACTAATTAACCGATTTTAATGACGTTGGGCTCGTTTTGTAGATAACTTCACTTTTTAATTAAACATAGACGAACTAAATTTCATCCGTTGGATTTTAGACACAATAGTTATACATAATGAGAGGTCATATTTCCGCTGGTTGGCATTATTCTTCCAAAACTCCCTTTTGCCTAGGTTAACGGAAGAAGTTGTTAATGAGATCCGTCAACGTATGGAACAAGAGCCCGTAAAATCTTTAAGGCGTCTCTTTCAGGAAATTGTACTGTCTTATGGAACATGGCGAACGACTGTAAAGAAGAACTAGGCCATACATTCATCAAATATGTTCATAATTCTTACAATACCAGTCGAATACAATTTGAAATCTGATCAAAACTCAGTGATATATTACAATATTGTTTTTCACAGTTAAAAATGGATTTAGAACAACTACATTACATGTAAAGTTCGACCGCCCTCATACTTTAGAATTTACTCGCCTTCAGCGTAACCAACGTAACGATCGATATTGCCGGAAAGGATTTTCTATATTACGGAACTTCTCGGGTTTGATTGATAAAGTCGGATAGATGCTAATGCATTTTCTCACACCTTTGCTTCTACCGAGTGAGTCTCCTTCAAGGCAAACAAGAAACTTGAGGCGATAAGAAGCGTAATCTATACAGGGTGTTTCACGAGAAAACGGACATGCTTTAATGGTAAATAGAGGACACCAAAAGTAACCATAATCACCCATAGAAAAAGCTAGTTGGGCCCTTGTTGCTGAAATACAGGGTGTTTCATGTAATTTTGCCAAAATCTCTTTTATGCATATATAATAATAGACCAGTGAGCTTGAATAAGAACTTGTATTGCGCACAAAAATAATCCAGGTCCGGACTCGAAAAATGTTTTTGTTGCTCTTCAAGAAAACAATACCCTATATATGTTCTTTTAAATTTCAATATCAAATACGAAAAGTACATAAAAAACGAAACAAAATGGCTTCATTAATTTTTTTGCCACACCTTTGCGGCATTGAAAGTAACTTTCAATAAATAATGCAATATGAGAATGATCGATGAATAATACGCACAAAAAATTCTTCCACTATTAAATTAGGCATTTATACATATACAGACTGTCTATTTTACGAGGGCCACACCAAATATCTCGCTTAATATCTATTGTAGAAGAATAAAGTTTTAGAAACAGTTATCCCATTTTTTGTGAGCTATATTTCAGTAAAAAGAAATTTGAAATCCATAGCCTACTTTATGAGATATATTACAAAAACCTGAAAAATAGGAAAACCACAAACGGTTATAGCTTCCTTATTTGAGGAGATACGAAAAAAGTTAAAGGAATGAAAGTTGACGGCAAAGACAATAAGAATAATAACGTGTAACAAAAAAATCGAAAAATGCAGTTGGCTTTGACATACGCTATTGTGCAAAAATAAAAAATACATATCTCAAAGTAGGCCATGACGCCATTAATTCCGTTATTTTTTTCTCACTCCAACGATATAAAACATGTCACAGAAATTTTAACCGATAGTGTCAATATTTAATATTTTACGAATACCACAATTCATATAAGAGTCGTAACAATTAGCTGTGCCATAATGGTAAAAATTCACTTTATAATAATTATAATTCCGTAATTATTTATTACAATTTAATACAAACCAATAAATATCTCATAAATAAAAATACAAGTACAAAACGAACATCCAAAGAAAAAAACGAAACAATATGTATAACAGTACTACCTACTACTATATTGAAAAGAAATTGTGTGTATTTATTTTTCTAACTACAAATGCTCAAATTGTGCACCATGCATTCTGACACATAAACGTGCTCTACGAGACACGTCACGCATTACATTTTGGAGCATTTCAGGAGTAATTGCCTCACATGCGTTTCGAATTCTGGTTTTGATGTCCTCAATATTTTCAGGGGCAGTTTGAAATACCTTTTCTTTAATGTAACCCCAGACGAAAAAATCCAAGGGAGTAATATCTGGTGATCGAGCTGGCCATAGAATGGGTCCATAGGTGCCTATCCAGCTATCTGGCATAACTTGATTTAAATAATTTGTACATATTACAGCAGTGTGAGGTGGAGCCCCATCTTGTTGAAAATATGAATAATTTAATCTTTCTGCCACTGTTAATTCATAAAGAAAATCTTGAAATTCGTTTTGCAGGAAATTAAGGCATCTACGAGCGGTTAATTTGCCATCATAAAAATAAGGTCCAATTACTTTAGTCCCTAAAAGACCCAACCAAACATTCGTAGAAAATCTTTTTTGGAAAGCAGTCCCTCTGCACCAATGTGTATTTTCTCGTGTTCACTTATAATGCATATTTCTATTGAAAAATCCATTATTAGAAAAATTTGATTCGTCCGACCAAAGAATTTTGCTACATATCAGCGCGTCATTCCTTTTCTTATTTAATAACCATCTACAAAATCTTACTCTCCTTGGCTTATCTCCCTCATTTAAATGTTGAACTTTCCTCATTTTGTAGCATCGAAATCCGTTTTTTTTTCAATATTTTTCTTGCACTGTCCTTTTTTATGCGACAGTTTCTCTGAATTTGTCTCAAAGAGGTTTCCTCATTTTGGTTAACATAATTCATTACTCTATTCACTTTTCTTACATTATCCGCAACATGCGCTCGCCTTACTACTTTTTTTGAAAATGAACCGTGCGTTTTTAGATTTTGAACTAACTTCCTAAACATAGTTCGATTTGGCTGCTGAGCATCTGGAAATCTATCTCCGTAAACCGTGACTGCCATCTCAGCGTCAAAATTGCACTGACAATAAATGCTAATCATATCGAATTTGTTATTATTGGTGTACACCATAATTACTGATATAAAATTTGTCTTAGAACTCGACAACGCAACATACAACATACAACAGTGACAATCTGTCAAATTTATTAATAACTGTATACATTGTTTTTCACTAATTATGGCACAGCTGATTGTTACGATTCAATTATATGAATTGTGGTATTCGTAAAATATTAAATATTGACACTATCGGTTAAAATTTCTGTGACATGTTTTATATCGTTGGAATGAGAAAAAAATAACGGAATTAATGGCGTCATGGCCTACTTTGAGATATGTATTTTTCATTTTTGCACAATAGCGTATGTCAAAGCCAACTATTTTTCAGGTTTTTGTAATATATCTCATAAAGTAGGCTATGGATTTCAAATTTCTTTTTACTGAAATATAGCTCATAAAAAATGGGATAACTGTTTCTAAAACTTTATTCTTCTACAATAGATATTAAGCGAGATATTTGGTGTGGCCCTCGTAAAATAGATAGTCTGTATAAACGAATTTCTACGGCTGTCGCCGCCTCTCCACCCCCTGTTTCCAAATTTTCCTTTCATAACAGATCTCTTACCCGCATAGCTTCATCTACGTCGTCCCTCCAGTTTCTTCTAGGCCTTCCTCTTTTTCTTCTCTCAGGTGGCACCCACTCTAAGATTTTTCTGAGCCATCCATTTTCCGGCATCCTTTTGGTATGACCAAACCAAATCAGTTGTTTCCGTTCAATTTCGTCTGCAATATCTCCCTCCATATTCATATTCTCTCTAATGACCTCGTTTCGGATTCTATCAAGTCTCGATGTTCTGTAGCTCCGTCTTAAGTAATCCATCTCCGTAGCTAAAAGTGTTCTCTTGTTGGATTTACTTAGGTCCCAAACTTCCGCACCATATATAGTGACACTTTGGACAATGGTCTTGCAAATGCGCTTTTTCGTTTCCTATTTAATGTCCTTTTCCCATAGAAATGAATTTAGGGCCCCAATAGCTTTCCTTCCTTCGCTTATTCTTTCCTGAATCTCATCATTACTTGTTCCCTGTTTGTTTAAGATAACCCCTAAGTATTTGCATTTACCACGTCTTTAATGTTCCCATTTTCTAAAGGTAGGTCACCAGTAAATGTACTGTTCCATCTAGATATCTACGTCTGATGTACCAAGGTGAGAGCCAGCGGCCAACATCTTGGTAACATCATCTTCTCTAAGGCTCAGGACCTCTAGAATCATTGCCTACTATTACACTTCCTCAGATTCATTGTAAGACCAGCGCGTTCGTATTCATTGAGCTTCCTTATCATGTAGCTCAAGACTTGCTCATCTTCCGCTATCACAACTTGGCCATCTGCGAAAAATAGACTTATAGTGTCTCGCCTCCTACTTGTAGGCCCATGTTTTGACATTTACGGACCCATCCTCTCAAGACTTGATCTAAGTATATCTTAAACAGAGTTGGCGATAAGCAACAGCCTTGTCTTAATCCCTTCGTTGTTTTAAGGTTCCGTGAGTGTATTTCCGATTTCCACTGTTATTTTAAGCGTGAACAAATTGTCGATGGTTGATCTGCCAGCTCGGAATCCTGATTGTTCTTCCGCTTGTTTGTCTTCAATATCTTCTTTGATCAGGTTTCCTATACTCGTTGAATATATCCTTCCTATAGTTGCTATTACTGCTATACAGCGATAATTTTTTGGGTCATCTTTAGGAACCTTTTTATGGACGGCTGACAGATATGACTCCCCTCAACTCCACTCGATCGGGGTGTTTTCTCCGTTAATGCATCTTTCATACAGAATTCTTAGCATCTCAATAAGTTTCTCTGGTCCACACTTTATGAATTCAGGGTATATTCCTCCGGGCCTTGGGGATTTTTTTAACTTCGTTGAGGCTATGGCTTTCTTTATTTGATCAGTTTGAAGATGAATATAAGTCACATTGGGTTCGTGTTGATGTTAATCTTCCATGAACGTCGGTCGTCTTTCTTCCAAAAGAGATTTAAAGTGTAGTACCCATTCTTAATTGGGCACTACATTTAGTGTGGGGCCTAGTTTGTTAGATGTTCTTATTGATTTAATAGCTTTCCAAGCTTCCGAATTTCGAGATCCGCCTATATATTGATCAATGTGATCGCACTTTTTAACCCAGGAATCATTATTTTTCTTTACTACTTCCTGTTTAACTATCCTGTTCGCTCTTCTATATTCCTCTCTTGACTCTGCGTCATTAGTTTGAAGAAACTTTAAACATAACTGTTTCTTTGCCTTTACTTTTCTTTTAATCAATAATTATTATGTTTTAATCACCAGTTTTTATGAATGGGGTAAAATGAACAAAAAAATAAAGTTACAGACGACAGTACCTATTTCATTCATTTCACTTATTAGAGGCTGGTAAAACAACAGCATAATCTACTTATTAACAACAACAGCGTTGAAATCCGGAGACCTTGCCGTCTATACATGAGGACCTTCCCGACCAGTCCATGTGTTTGGATATTATGTATCATTTAAATGATTTCTAATTTGGTTGGAGAAATGCGGTGGGGCCCCATCATGTTGAAAGAACATACCTCGGATAATTACATTTTCTAAAAGATTCGGTAACGTATGTTTTAAAAAATTAAGATAAACGTTACCAGTTAGTGTACCTTCAAAAATATGGTCCTAACAAGTGAGTGCCTACATTTCCAATCAAAATGCCCTTAACCGTTAAAAATCATTTAGTTGCCTCTATTTATCATAGCAGCCTTACTTCAAAATAAAAACCATTAATTAAACTTATAAACAAATGAAGCGACGCTACTACTATGACTAAACGTTAAATCAGTTAGTTATCCCCGATGAATATGTTTTATGACAATATCTGCATTTTTTTATTTTCACAATTATTATGTTGATATAGTGTATTCACGGACGGCTAAAACTAACAAATATGCGTGATTGCTTCGTGATCACGACGTGTTCCATCCCCATTGGTTGCATTTTTCAGGAGATTGCCAGCGGTTTTCTCGACTTCAATTGTTTGTAATTTGCGTAATACTGTATTCACATTTATTAAAAAATCTGAATTATTATAACTCATAAACGGTTTAGTAAATCCATTTGAAGTTTATGGTAGTGTATTATCAAGTTTAAAAGAACAATATCCTAATATTCAATCGTTCTAAAATCGATCAAGAAACACCTTGCGTATTCTTAATAATTTTACGCACGAAGGGCTTGGTGAACTAAGCGCACATGAACAGCGCATGTAATTTCTCAGAGCTCGGTGAACAGACTTTTGTTTGCTACTATGTGCATTATTTATATGAATCTTTGTTGCTATCGTTACTGTTATTGTTAGTAGACATGGTATGTTTCTGTTTTAGTTCTTAATAAATGAGAGGAATGAAATAGATTCTTGGCTTATTATTCTATTTATTTTACCCCCTGAGAAAAAATTGGTAATAAAAACATAATAATTATTCCTGAAAAAAATTAAATGCCTAATTTAACAGTGGAAGTATTCTTTGGGCGTTTCATTCATCTGTATTTTCTAAAGCCTCATATTGTATTATTTACAGAAACTTATTTCAAATACTGCAAAAGTGTGGCAAAAAAATTTATGAAGCCACTTTGTTCAGCTGTTTGTGTACTTTTCGAATTTAATATTAAACTTATACAGAGTATTGTTTACGTGAAGAACAACAAGAACCTTTATTTTTCGAGTCCGGACCTGGATTTTCTGTGTACAAGCACCTATTGAGGATCACTAGTGTATCATATGTGCCAAATATGAACTTATTATTCCATTCCAAGTAACAACAAAAAGACATTTTGGCAAAAATACATAAAACACCCTGTATTTCAGCAACGAGAGCCCAAATAGCTTTCTCAATTGGTGATTATGGTTACCCTCGATGTCCTCAATCTGCTATTAAAGCATGACCATTTCCTCGTAAAACATCCTGTATACATAAAAATAAATAATAAAAGTATTGTTCTATTTAAAAAATTAGGCACGTCTTGAGCAGCGAAGTTATGGAATTTATTCCCACATGCATACATTTTATTTGAAGTCTTGAATAGCCAGCCTCCTATCCTAATTAGTATACAGCAGTCCACACCCTTTGGATACGACAGGCATGTCGTCTGTGAAATGGAATAAAAAAAGAACAAAACACGTACGACAAACGATATTTCTATGCAAATTGCACTTCTGTCTAGAGTTCTAAAGACCGCGTTTTTATTAAATTTTTGATTCCCAAAAGACGAAACGCGAAAGATAAAACAACTGAAAGTCTATTATCCTTACTCTTCTTCAGCTAACGAAAGCGCTATAGAATTCTTAAGAAATTTCCCTGAACTTTACCGTCTCGCTGCATTCTTATTTTAGCTTCCTGCGCTGCTATTGAGCAGAAAAAAATTATATAAGGAGCATCTCTTTGACGAGGTAGAGAGAACAAAATAATTTAAAAGGCACACGAGTTAATTTAAAAACTGCCTATTTTGTAATGAAAGGACCTTATTCTGCTTCATATTGTTGATTTTTACCTCGGATACGTCTCAATATGACCTGATAACTGGTGGGGAATTTTTGGCTTTAGGATGCCATTTTGGAAGTAGTCCATCATGAATATTAAGAGAAATTCAGAATTTCGCTTGACTTTCGCTACCTTGATGGGAGAAGTTCTACCAGATAGAAATCGTACTAATAAATGTATTATTAAAGAAAGAACGAATAATAGATTAGAATAGGACTCTCTCATAAGAAACAGAAATCACTACAGGAATCACTACTTCCACGTCCAGATTTCTCATTTAAGACTATTGAAAGGAAAACATATGACTATATTTGTACTCCAGTACGTGGAATAGGCGTAGAATAGGACCGACTTGGGCCGTATTTGGAGAACTGAGAGATGTTCTCAAATTAAACATTCCCATTTACCTTAAGCGAAAGGTATTCGACCAATGTGTTTTGCCAGTTCTAACTTACGGGGTGGAGACTCACTTACCAAGGCGAATAAGATCCGGGTAACCCAAGGGGCAATGGAACGCGTCATGCTGGGATTGTCTTTGAGAGACCGGATGCTGAAAACAAAACTACGGTATTAGATCTGTGGTAATCGATGCGATTGATAAAATAGCAAATCTGAAGTGGAACTGGGCGGGACACGCCGCAAGAGTAAGCGATGACAGGTGGACGAAGCGCATATTAGAATGGGGACCGAGACAAGACGCACTTCGGAATAGGGGACGACCGCCAACCAGATGGACAGATGACTTGAAACGAGTTCATCCAAATTGGATGCATATAGCACAGGACAGACATTCATGGAAACAGTTACGGGAGACTTATGTGCAGCAGTGGACGCGCATGGGCTGATGAAGAAAAAGAAGAAGACGTGGAAATAATTGGTCGCTGAATTTTAATAATACAATAAGATTTGAGATAGATGTTATAAAAAAAAATTGATGCGTTGGTCATTACCAATACATACGTGTATCAAATTTGAAGTGAATACCTCAATTTTATTTTACCAACCCCCGTAATAATCGAGAGGAGGTGGTGGGGGTTGAAAAATATTATTAAGAACTCTTAGGCCTTGACTTCTAGTATACACACCAAATCCCAAGTTTCTATACTCTTACCAGCTTCCTTTACTTATTTTCACTATTTACCTCTATTCAGTCCACGGCCCTTCACCGGAATTAGGGCAAAATATAATTTATTATCAGGCTATGAATAACTAATGATACGAAGAGAGAGAAAAAAATAATAGATAGATAGATGTTTAAATATAAAAACCATATAGACACATATATGATTCAAAGTAAATTAAGAAAAACAAAGACAATCACTGGTTATTTAATTTAGAACATTTTGTTTTATGTCACTAAGGCTGCAATTAAAAATATCGAAGTCGCTACATAATTTGTTAGAAGTACTGCAAATCGTATATAAAGGTGAATTATTTAGTACGTTGGTACGCACCGTGGGTAAATAGAAAACTTGGTGATTACGAGAGGTTAATCTGGGAACGTGAAAATTAACCTTACTAATTATTTCGGGTGCGTCAAAATCATTGTGTAGTAATTTAAACAAAAATACTTGAGAAAAGTACGTACGCCTATCCTCAAGAGTAGTCATAGAATATCTTTCAAGCAAGTTACTTTGCGGAAAACCAATCACTGGATAGGTACCGTCGGATTTGAACCACGGTAATTTAAGAAATCTACGTTGAACTACCTCCAAGTTATTCTTGTGAACATCATAACTGGAACTCCAAATTAGCGATGCGTACTCAAAGTTTCGATCTGATAGGATTGATAAAGAATTTTCAGAGTATCAGTATTAGTGAACTCTCGACTAGTACGAACGATGAATCCAAGGGCTTTGGAGGCTTCAGACACAACAGTATCGTTATCATCAGTGAAGAATAATTTACTATCAAAAGTTACGCCGAAGTCGCGAAATGTTATAGGTCTTTGAAGTATGACATTATCTAACTTGTAATCATAAATAAAAGGTGATGTTTTTAAAGAAAAGGACATTACGTTACATTTACTAGGATTCATGAATAATTTATTTACTATAAACCAGGTGTTTATTTTGTCAAGAGAAGTCTGAAGTTGAAAACAGTCATCGATTTCATCAATTACTGTGAAAATGTTTAGATCGTATATATAAAAGGTGAGGCCACTTAATTTCGTTCATTATGTCGTTAATAAATATGTTAAAAAACAAGGGCCCCAGAATAGATCCCTGGGGAACTCCAGATGTGGCAGCAAATTCGATCGATTTGAACCCATTTAATGCAACGTACTGACTCCTATTCATTAAATTAGATTTAAACAAAAGGAGCAAAGAATATGGGCAGCCGATTTTTTCTAATTTATCAAGTAACAACTGGTGATCAAGTCTATCAAACGCTTTGGAGAAATCGGTATATATGACATCTACCTGCCCACGTTCATCTAAGGATTCAGAAATATGCGATGTATGCTGATGTCACCTCTTTAATTGTTTCAAATAAAACAAATGGAGGTTTAAAACTCGACGGCAATAGCTTGCTTAATAAACTAAGTGAATGATTTTCCAAAAATTAGTTATATTGTAATGTCGAAAAAACCCAGGTCTTAAGATTTCATAACAGTCAAAAATAGAGTAATAAATTACAGGTTTCCGTTCGGGAACTCAATTCTGGGACACCCTGTATATGTACAAATCAAGATTTTATATACTGGCTATTTACAGTATCATAATGTAAACACGAGACAGAAACGTAACATTTATAGTAGGTACAACACTCGCAGTGCTCCATCTAGTCTATGGATATAGGCTGACACTGCGTATGCAGGACACGCCGATCATTATTATTATTATTATTATTATTATTATTATTACTATTATTATGTTAGCCAGTGGTAAACGGCAGCGACCGACAGCAACTTGCAGTCGTCCCTAATTGGAACAATAACTTTCCTCGATTACTGAAATCGATCACAAAACAAAGTTATTGTGCAGTGTCTGCCTCACTTTTTTCCATCGCTGATGAAAAAAGTTAATTACCAAAATGTCAACGCCGTTCTGACTAGTATTAACACGGCGATTAATCAAAATGGAACGGTTTCACCGTTTAGTAGTATTCACGTCAGCAGATATCATTTTTTTGCTTTCTGTATCAAACGCGGGCTGACATGTCTGTACTGCACGGAATACATTATACGTTTATCGATTTTAACGTACTATGCCAATATGTTATATTGTGGTTTCGACGGAATGTGAGGCTGCCGAGTCAAGAGCGAAGATATTACCGAATATATTGCGTTGTTTGTTTACGCTCTGGCTCGGCAAATCACTTCACTTCGTGTTGTGAGGATGTGATGAAGTCAGACGTTTTATTATACGTGCTTGGAGAAGACATTTTTAACATTGAAAATGTTCAATAAATCGAAAGTGTAAGGTGACGGTAATACGGGGGTCCAGTAGTGACTTGTGTGACGCTTGTAGTCGAGTCGCTGTATCGAAATTTTTTAAAAACCCAAAAAATACTTTACCGATTTTTTTGAAACTTTGGAAATATCTTCTTGGGTCCATAAACCGAAAAGTTAAGAGTTTTCTTAAACAAATTGAGTTAACAATTGAATAACTTCCTGAATAATTATTCAAAATGGCTGAATTTTTTTAGGGAGGTTTTGGGGGTCGCTGATTACGAATTTGATATTAAAAAGTTCAAATTCAGAATGGCGGAATCAAAATGGCGCATATGTTATTAATTATTTCGTATATTTTTAACTAACAATTGAATAACTGACAGAAAAATAACTGAAAATTGCTCAAACTTTTGGGGGGGGGCGCTTCAGAGGTCGCTGATTACGAATTTGATATCAAAGAGTCCTAAATCAAAATGGCGGCTGTGACACTAATTGTTTGAAATATTCTCTGTGAATATTCATAATTGTATCGGAAAATCGATCCGTTTTTTTCGAATTTTTGGAAAATGTTTGAGAATTTTTGAATGAAATAAAATGCAAAGTTAAGCTAATAAACATACCTTTCGATATTTATAATTGTCTTCAAATGTGACCCCTTACAAGCACCCATCACACCAGTGTACAGCTGGAAAACCGCTCCGTTTTTTTTTAATTTCTGGAAAATGGATTCGATTTTTACTTCCCTCGCATACCGAAGGGAAGTATTGTATTCGAGAAAAAATCACCCTCCGAGATTTTTTCGGATTCTGACGTTTCAGAACACGTAGATTACGAAAATATAGGTTTTTCAATTCCGTCAGTCTGTCTGTCTGTCTGTCTGTTGGTGCATTTACTAAAAAACTACTTGACGGAGAGCACTCAAATTTGGTAGGTAGTTGACGCTACTGTCAGCGAAGAAATGGTAGAAATTTCACTGGAAAATATACAGGGTGGACCGTCTAAACGGAATAAATAATGAAAAAAAATTTTTTTTGCTCAAATTTAAAATTTCCACGTTTCATGACGCGCTAAACCTATTTCAGAAAAAACAAATTTGAACATTTTTTTCAAACATTTTTGAAAAAATTTTTACCAAGATGAAAAAAATTTTTTTTTGCTCAAATTTAAAATTTCTACGTTTCATGACACGCTTAACCTATTTCAGGAAAAAAAAATTGAAAATTTTTTTCACCAATATTTTTGAAAAAATTTTTACTAGTAAAATGAATTTTTTTTTCTTTCTTCAAATTTAAAATTTCCACGTTTCATGGCATTCTAAGCTTGATTAAAAAAAAATAAAAAATTTTACCATTTTTGAAAATTTGGTTTACCACTAAAATTGATGGAATTTTTTTTTATTTCTTCAAATTTAAAATTTCCACGTTTCATAGCGTTCTAAATCTATTTAAAAGAAAAATTAGAAATTTTTCTTACTATTTTAAAAAAATTTTACCACTAAGATAGATTTTTTCTTTCTTTGTTCAGATTTTAACTATCCACGTTTCCATGACATTCTAAATCTATTCAAACAAATTTAAAAATGTTTTTGAAGAATTTTTTAAAAATTTGAAAACATTTTTAATCCATTTATGTATCACTACTATAGAACAGACGAAAAAATTTTTTTTGCTCAAATAAAAAATTTCCACGTTTCACGATATTCCAAACCAATTTCGGAAAAAAAAATTTGCAACATTTTGTTACCAGTTTGGAAAGAAATTTAACACTAGTATGCTCAAATTTAAATGACATTCTAAACCTAGGTATTTCAGAAGAAAATTTTTGAAAATTTTTTTCACCAACATTTTTCAAAAAGTTTTTACCACTAAAATAGATCGAATTTTTTTTATTTGCTCAAATTTAAAATTTTCACGTTTCGTAGCATTCTAAACCTATTTTAAATACTTCCCTTCGGTATGCGAGGGAAGTAAAAATACATAATTTTTAATTTTTAAACTTTTTTTAGCACTACTATAGAATAAAAGGAAACTTTCCTTTTTGCTCTAATTTAAAATTTCTACGTTTGACATTTTAAACCTATTTCAGAAAAAAAAAAATTGAAAATTATTTTACCAACATCTTTCGAAAAATAAAAAAAAAAAAGAAATTTTTTAACCACCACTATACTTCCACTCCATTACGTGAATGTTGGATTAAAAATGTGACAGATGGCAATAATATCTGGCATATGCACCTATTACACTTTTATTGAAAAATGTACAGGGTGGTCATCCCAAGAAATAATTCAGTCATGGTGGACATTTGTAAAGGTATTTGCGCAAGCCTGCCATATGTGGCACCTGCTATTTAGTATTGAACTTTTGCTGTTGGATGAGCAATCTGTATATTTTTTTGACCAAAACTTATCAAGTTTTCTTTGTAATAATAGCAATAACTCTATTCCGATTATTATTCTCAATGTCATTTCGTAATTATTATTTTTTTAGAGTGACTGCCATGAACGAGGGAAGTTCTGTGTAAATACCTTTACCGATTTTTTTGAGTGAAACAAGAAACAAAATGTTTCTAATGAAGGCACCTTCGAGTATTCTTAGTTTCTAGCCGATTTTTATCATTTGCTGTTATTATTGTTCAAAATCACGTTGAGTTCTTTAATTATTTAAGTTCACTTTTCCAATGAAAACATTTTTTATATATTTTGCAGAATATGTATACCTATGTGGAATTCTATTTTTGGTGTATACCTACATACGCTGTATCTATAAGATTCACATAAAGGTATGCCTATGATAATATATTATAGTTCGTAAAAATCATCGTTTATTTGGAAATGCGTGCGGATTATTTATCTTCATAGATTTTTTGTTAAAAAAACAAATACTTTTTATGAATTTTTAAATTTATATAAGCAATCAACGACCCCCAAAACCCCCGTAAAAAAATTTCAGCCATTTTGAATAATTATTCAGGAAGTTATTCAATTGTTAACTTAATTTGCTTATTTAACAATGTCTGAGGTTCCATCGACAAAACAAAAACTCTTAAGTTTTTGAGTTATGGACCCAAGAAGATATCTCCAAAGTTTCAAAAAAAAATCTGTAAATATTTTTTGGGTTTTTTATATTTCGATACAGCGACTCGACTATTGGAAATTTCGCAGTTTTTGTGAATTTCTGCAAGTTCTATATATGCTAGGCGGATGTCTTTTGTGTAATTTTAAATATCTCGTCAAATGCAAACTATTGGAAATAGTTTAAACAAATTTAAATTCGAGGAGGTGCAAATACGGGGGTTGTAACATTTTTTTGGACAAGAAAGCGTTCGGTGCTGTTACGCCTTCAGTAGGGTCTTAACTGAAACTGATTCACTGTGGCAAGTGATGTACTCAGGAAATGATCCAATGATTAAATTCCACTTGCCGTTTGGTGAATATCGGTGCCGTTACATCGCATACTTTTTGAAAGATTCAAATTTGATGTTAGCCTAGTTAGAAAGTGGATGAATCAGCGCTCATCGTACGGGTTGGTTTTGGAGTCTGTGATGTACAGGGGTGAAGTTACAGGGATGTAAAGTTGAGGTAGGTTTTTAACTGGGTAATTTTACTTCCACATCCACGTAGTGGATTGGAAGTATAGTAATCGCAAAAAAATTTTCAAAAATTGTCGATTTGGGTTTAGCATTATATGGACAAATCTGTGGGTTTTAAAACATTTTCTGACAGTTGGATTTGAGGGTTGAAAAATGGGAAACACTTATAACGATCGGAAAAAGCTGAAAATCGATATTTGTGTGAAATTCGGTGTTTTGAGACTTTTTGCGGGTCGATTGTAATTTGTAAGAGAATTCCTATTTGATGTATTTGCGAGAAGGGGGTGGTTATATCGGGGATGAAATTAATTTCTTAATGTGAAGTTTCGGTGAGAAAAAGTGAGTGGCAAGTTGCGTTTTTGGCAATATGTGGATGAATCTGGTGGTTTTTAAGAATTTTTTGGCAGAGTTGGATTTGGGGATTGAAAAAATGGAAAACGCCGTAATTATCAGAAAAAGACGAAAATTTACATTTGTGTGAAATTCGATGTTTTGAGAATTTTACTGATCGATTGTAAATTTTAAGAGAATCCGGGTGCTAGTGATCAGGTGTGATTTTTTTTGTTGATGTTTAGATGAGCAAAAAGTGTCGAAGAATTTTCTGGCCGAGTTGAACGTGGTGGTTGAAAAATGGAAAAAAGTTACAATTATCGGAAAAAGCTGAAAACTGACATTTGTATGACGGTGTTTTGAGACTTTTATGAGGGCCATTGTAATTTTTAAGAGGATACCAGACATTTTGTTTGTTGCAGAAATTTTGGCGAGAAAAAGTGTCGAGTTGCGTTCTTAGCAGTATGTAGACGAATCTCTTGGTTTTTAAGAATGTTTAGCCTAATTGGATTTGGGGATTGAAAATGCGAAAAATATATAAATATTGGTCTGCCGACGCCTAGCGTCGTTTCTGTAAAACTTGTGTATTTGATATATTTTGGTACCTAAATTCATGTTCATGCATAAATTTTAATACCTAGATTCATATTCTTGCAACTCCATGTCTCGACGCCGACCGGCGCATGGCGCCGATTTTGTAAAACTTTCGAATTTGATAAGTTTTGCATTCTTGCATTTTTACGTCTCAACACCTGTCTGAATTATAATTTTAAATTATTTTGATATAGTTACCAGACTCCTTCCTACCGAAATTATTTTAGGATGTAACAGTTTACATCAGGTATGTGAATCGTGCTCACGTCAGAGTTGAACTAAATATTGTCAGTATATCATGGAATATCGAATTCGTCAATGGTGCACAAATATGTAAGATATTATTCCTACTTTTCTTTTTCTTCTTCAATTCTTTGGGACTTCCTGCCACATGTTTGTTTCCTTTTTAAGCGGTGCCCGGGGAATCTACAAAATATCACAATTAACCAGTATGTTACTGGTAACCTCTACGCCTGTGACTTTTACGTCAAAGGATCAGTTAAAGGTTGCTTTTTTTAATTAAACAACACAAATAAGTATAAAAACTTGAAATTAAATATTTCGCCGACGTTTCGGAAATCTATTCTGTTTCCTTTTTGAAGGCTTTTTTTGAAAAATCTTTTTTGCTCTGTATGATAAATACACAGCTCTAAGAATTTTGTTATATTCAATATCCATAGATACTTACTATTTACATAGGACTGTTGATATAGTTAACAGTTTTTTTTTCATTTTTATACAATGTAAAGTTTGTGAAGTTCTTCTTTTAACATTGGCAACCAAGTTGTACAGACATCTACGGAACAATTCGACACGCATCTATCCTCATTCAATAATATTATCGCGGATTCTTTAATTTTTCTTTTTTTGCTGTCTGCATCTTTTGTTAAAATTTTTGCCGAGTCCCAGTTTATTCTGTGTCCATTCTCCCAAGCGTGTTCGCAGATCTTGGACCTCTGAATTTCAATTTTTCTTATATAATTTCGATGTTCGCCCAATCTTAGACTAAAAGGTCTGAATGACTCACCCACGTATTGTTTGTTGCACTCACACGGAATACTACAAATGCAATTTTTTGAATTTTCCTCGTGGTTCTTCGGTTTCTTCTTTGCCAGAATAGATCTTAGTGTAGTTTGTTTGAAATACCGTCCTAAAATCAAATCTATCACCGATGCGGCGCAACTTTTCGGATAATCCGCATACATAAGGAATTAACGCTGTGTAACGTTTTTCAGGTTTTTGTCGTACCTGATTGTTATTTTCAATATTTATGAAGGTTTTATCGACAAAACCCCCAGGGTAGTGGTTATTTATAAGAATTAACTTCCTTTATAAACCGCTTCTCATTAGTATTTCATCATTAGAAGAAATGATTGTGGCCCTATTATACAAACATTTTACAACACCCCTCTTAACGTGCATCGATTGATTTGAGTTGAAATTTAAATATCTGTTGGTACGTGTTGGTTTTCTATAAACACTTGTTTCAATTGTACCATTTACTCTTTTAATTAAAACATCTAAAAATGGTAATTCTTTTCTAGTTTCCTTTTCTAAAGTGAATTTAATAGAAGGTTCTTTATTATTTAAATGTTCCAAAAAACTATGTATGCACAATTTTGAACATGTTTAGTCTCAAAATCCTCCATAAATATACAGGGTGTAATTAGTTTCATGTCATTAAAAAAAACTGGTGGTAGGGGACGACAGGACAAACAAAGAAACCTGATAATGGGGTCTAAAGTTTGGAGAAAAAAAATAAACAAAAATTTCGGAAATTTTCAATAAAATCTTTTGAGAACTGCTGGAATATTGAGGTAGGTTTAGATCGTCGCGCGCTTTGCCTATGATACTCAATATTTGTGTAGATAGCTATAAAATGTCGGCGGTCTTTAGCGGTGCGGTAAATAAGATGAAAGACGTCGACGTTTTCTGAGTGTTTAGTAGATCTGATCTGAAGAAAACTATACTCTGACTCTTCCTTGTGCAATATTTTAGTTTCTGTGGGTGTTTCGTTATGTACACACGTCCAACCCGCCGTTCGTTGTTTTTGTTATTTTTGAATTTTGGGTCGCTGTGTATTTATAGTGAAGATTTATTTTATTGACTTTACCGTTCAAGTCGTTAAATTCTTGATTACGTACAAACACAACTTACTTGTTCGTTCTTTTTGTATTCCGTTTTGGATTTTGGACCAAGTTTTTCTTTTATTTTTCTTTATTGACAACGTTAGTTGATAGTTTATTGTTTAGTGTTGAACGGAGTACGTATGTCCTTAATTCGACGTAGAGAACAGTGTATTGATGCAGATGCAGAATTCGAATAATTTACTTAGGTGGTAAGCTTTTAACCCAGGACACTCATTTATATTACAAACGTTAATAATTCACATTTAAATATTCTAAATTATAAACATTAATCCAATATTTTGTTCCAAATTAAAAGACACATATGTAAAGAAATGCTCCGTTTAAACTTCTACGGCCATTATTTGCTTGCATTTGTGGAGGAAAAGATAACGAATTATTTACCTCTTTATAATTGTCTCAGTTCGGTTGAGGCGGTCCATCAAAGGCGGTCGATGATCCAAGGCTTTTGCACTTTTTTATGACAATTTAAAAGTTGTATAATTGGGAACTACAAGTTCATTGACCAAGAAAAGCAGTGGTTCTCAATTATTTTCTACATTAATATTAAAAAAAATATATTAAAGAAGTTGACCTAGGTCAGTTTTTTTCAAAGTGCCCCTAGAGGGAAAAGTCATAAAGGTTTTTTGTTTGTCTAGTCGGTCCCCATTACCGGTTTTTTTTAATGACATGAAAGTGATTACACTCTCTATTGCTTAAAATCGGTGACAATGGACAACCCATTGCCATACCGAAATCCTGCTGATAGAAATCATTTTCCAATTGAAAATAAGTTTATACACATAGTTAAAAGTTCCATTGTGGTATTTACACTCAATTTAGTTCCAGCTTCCAAATTATTTTCATTTAACAATTTGTCTTTGATTATTTTTAAAGTTTTGTCTACTGGGACGTTAGTGAACAGACTAACTACGTCAAAACTAACCATCATATGTGTATTATGAATATTGTTTTCATAAACTTTTTCGATAAAATGTTTACTATTTTTTATATTGGAGTCAGTATTTTCAGATAATGGATTAACAATTTTAAGCAAGAATTTTGCCAAATTGTGGCATGGCGAATTAATGGAACTAACAATTGGTCTTAATGGGACATTCTGTTTATGTATTTTTGGTAAGCCATAAAAATGAGGAGGCTTGCTATAATGCGGTGTAAGCTTCCGTCGTTCAAAGTCATTAAATTCATTTTTGTATTTAAATAAAGTTCTATAAATTTTGCCCTCAATTGATTTTGTTGGGTTTTTACTTAATTTTGAGTATGGTCCTTCATTGATAAGTGTCATGATTTTCTCATCATATTGTGATATTTTGTAGATTCCCCGAGCACCGCTTAAAAAGAAAACATACGTGTGGCAGGAAGTCCCAGATAACTGAAGAAGAAAAAAATTAAGATAATGCCACAAATAACATTTAGACTATATTATTCCTACCGCGAA
Source organism: Stenurella melanura (assembly GCA_963583905.1). Lineage (NCBI taxonomy): Eukaryota > Metazoa > Arthropoda > Insecta > Coleoptera > Cerambycidae > Stenurella > Stenurella melanura. The sequence goes on along the minus strand of OY757316.1, from coordinate 122,574,217 downwards.
AAGCGAAACAGAGTAAGTTTTTTTTATGTATCACTGTACTAAATAAGTATTTAATTACCAAAGACATTTCACATTTAAGTACGGTTCTGTGGGATATCGCACATGCTAACGGAACAGAGATTTATGGTCGGTTTTTATAGCTTTTTTACATGCATTAAATACGTGTGTGTCAACTATAACATAATTCGAAAACCGATTTTGAGATAAAACAAAAAAAACTTCATTAGAACTATTTGTCATATTTTAACAATCAAAAATGATTGAATAATAAACCAGTATTTAATTTCATGACTAGACCATCTTTGACCAAAGTAATTTTTAATATCACGGTATAAAGAAGGAAAGACATTAAATTCATGTGTTCTCGTGCATGGAGCTCTAAAAAAGCGAATTGTTGACCATTAAAACCGTAATGAAATGTCCTCTAATAACTCTCACGATCTCCAACATAGTGTTCTCAAAGACTTACATAAGAAACCCTCAGAGAGTTTTACTTTTCGAGGAAATATCCCACACATCTCAGAAGTTTTTCAGTGAAATTACTACTTCTCGGCATTCGGCACTATGTTTAAGCTTTTAAGTAGATCGTTCAGATGGTCGTATCGTTCAGTCTCTCATCTTTAAATGCGGCGATGTCGTGACAGTCGCGTATAAAAGCACGTTACTTTGATGCAAATTGATGTTAGACTTTCAGAACCGCTAGGATTTAATCAAGTTTATAGTTTATGTTCATACATGATAAGCAATAGAACAAGCGGTAGTAGCACAACCTTCAGGGGGATTGGAGTTAGGATAAAATAATAACACAGCAAAAAAAAGTTCTGTACCGGAGACATAAGTGTACATATTCGGAAATTGGGGTTCGTGATATAGGGAATAAACGCCCCGCCCCATAATTCCTGAACGCAGGCAGGTTCTGAAAGTAATCGAGTCTACGAGTCTACATTAAATTTAGTAACTGCATGAACTGAGCATGGCGTACGTTGCTAATAATTTCTACACGGAACAAGACAACATCTCGTCAAAAGCCAAGAAGTTATTTGTCACATTTTTGACAAATAATTTCTTCTAATGGAAGTATTTCTGCAGATTCTTTTTTAGCCATAAAGGCTGTGGGAAAAAAATATTAATTCTTATTAAAAACGAAATAAAAACAGAGCATTAAAATTAAATTAAATAACTCTCAGAAATTAATATTAACTAATAATTATCAAAAAATAAATTAACGAAGTAAGAGTTCAAACAAACCACATTCTGTCTGTAAAGAAATGCCACAGCAACTAAATTTATTGTGTCTTCAATGGAATGGCAGCCAAAGTACCACTTCACAATTTGCAAAAGTCCCCTACGGCTATGCAGAATAAACCAGTATCCACATAACCCCCTACGGCTATGAAGAACCAGTTAAAATGAGAACAAAGGCCTAAAATGAATTTATTTACATACCTCGTCTTTTGGAAAATCTTTCATTCAAATGGATTACATTTTTCTGCTGTTTGTAAAATCCTATAAAGAATATGTTTCATTACAAGTACCTATAAGCAAACAAAAAATAATTCATTGGGTTGATTCTACGGTTGGTTCCTTGTGAAACATTCTTCAATAATTTAAATATACAGGAAAATTATGCTTTTTAATGTTTCAAAAAGTTTTATTAAAACTCTACACGTGTTTCGGCTTATTAGGCCTTTATCAAGAGTACAAGATAATACTAAATTTAAAATGTGTTCCTTACTTATTTATACCTAATGGAAGGTATAAATTATTCAAAGCTTTTAATCTATTTATTACATGCAACTAGTTATATGATTCCTATCCTATGTAAATATACTACAAATAAGTTCTTAATGTTAAATTATTTTTTCTAGAATATTATGACCCATAAATAATGTTTGATCATTAGTTACATTTTTATGCTTTTTGACAGCTTTCATGATCTCAAATTGTTCTAGTAAATCTAACTTCTTTCCTTTATTTTCTGTATGGAGTAATTTGACTTCATTAAAATTAACAAAATGATTATTTTCTATGCAGTGTGTTGACATACCGGTGCTATGTATACCATTCATTATTGATTTTTATGTTCAGCGAGACGATTTTTTAATTACGACCAGTTTGACCGATATATATAGCATCGCAGTCATTACATTTTAATTTATATACACCTGTTTTTTCTAATAAATCTCTTTTGTCTTTATTATTAACTAACATTTTCCCTAGATTATTTTTATTAACAGTAATAGTTTTACATCCTAGTTTTTTCAGTTTATGACTAATTCTATCACTAATCTTAGGCCTATAATTAATACATTTATATATGTCAGTTCTTTGTGGAGTATCAGCATAAAATTCTTTAAGTAACTTTTTCTTTTGTTTATGTTTTATTAATTTATCTATGAGGTTTTCACTATAACCGTTGTTTCTAACTATTTCTTTAATGGTGTTCACTTCTTTCATAAAATTATTCTTATTTAAAGGGAAGGTAAGCAGACGGTGGATAAATGAATGGAAAGATGCCATTTTTATTTGTGATGATTGCTTAGAGTTCTTGTGAATGACTGTGTCTGTGCAAGTTGGTTTACGGTAAATGTCAAACTCTAAGCTGTTGTTTCTATTTTTTAAGTTAACGTCCAAGAAATTTAAGCCTTCCTCGTTTTCTATTTCTAGAGTGAATTGAATTTTATCGTGAAATGAATTCAGAAGATTTAAGAATTTATTAAGTTGTCTTTCTGTACCTTGCCAAATACAAAACACGTCATCCACATATCTAGAAAAACACATTATTTATTAGGTTATTTTCGCAGTTAAACAACTTATTTTCAAAGTCTGACATAAATATTTCAGCTAACGGTGATATGGGGGAACCCATAGGTAATCCATCTGTTAATTTATAAATTTCATTATTAAATTGAAAGTAATTTTGACTCGTACAGGTTTTTATTATGATGTTTAATTGATTTTTTAATTCTAAGTCAATATCAGATTGATTGATAAGTATTTCTATTATTTCAAATAATGGTTGTAATGGTATGGATGTAAAGAGGCTTTTAACATCAAAGGATACTAATTTTGCGTTGTTCGGAATTTTGAGATTTTTTGTTTTTTCTATGAATTGGAAGGAATTTTTAATTAAAAAATAATTCACTTTTAAACATGTAGGTTGATAGACAACATACCAAAAAATATAATATAATTCATTTCTCAAAGGGTTGGAAACCACCCGTATAGACCTGGGTCCCACTTGCCCCTTTAAGTCATTTTTCTATTCAATATTTTTGTATGAATATCGGGTTTTTGGGGTCGCTGATTATATTATGAATCTGAAGTCCGAATCCGAAAATTCCTGAATAACAGACAGTGGATCTAATATGGCGGATATAAAAGTTGAAAAAGCATTTAGAATTTGAAGATTATGACTGAAACCTGTTACTAGAGAGTTTTCAAAGTCGCTAATCATCAATATAAGGTTTAATTCGGAGATTCTTAAATCTAAAATGGCGGACTCACTATGGCGGATTAAAAAGTGCCATAGAAATTGACATTTACCACCCAAAGAAATGCGTTATGAAAATTGAGTCATTTGAAAAACAGACAAATGTATGAAAATGAGAAACAAAGAATATGTTTTTCTTAGACATTTGCCTATTTTTACTTAAATGAAATTTTTAAACATTCATTACGCATTTCTTTGAGTGGTAAATAACAATTTCTACGGTACTTTTTCACCGACATAATGGGTCCGTCATATTGGATTTAAAAATTTCCGAATTAAAACCTTATATTCGTGATTAACGACTTTGAAAACCCCTCGAGTAACAAATTTCAGCCATAATCTTCAGATTTTGAATGCTTTTCCGATTTTTACATCCGCCATATTGGATCCTACATCTTTATTCAGGAATTTTCGAATTCGGACTTCAGACTCGTGGCAAAGGGGAAAATTCTACATTTTTTCTTCAAAAAAAATTACAAAGCACTCATTGTTTTGCACATAACATTATTATCTTTAAAGCTATACGGATAAAGAAAATCCTATAAAAGAGTATTTCAAGCCCTTTAATTTCTATTACATGTATTTCTAACATCATACCGGTTGTTTAATAATGAATTATTATTTGTTTATAATAATTGTATTGAAACATATTCTTTATAGGATTTTGCAAACAGCAGAAAATATAACCATCTATAACTAAAAGAAAAACTTTGTGTTAAAATATTAATGAAATCTTTGCATTCTTTCGATACTCTGAATTCTGGTTATGCTAGCAAATTAAAATCCTAAAATGAATTTGTCTAATTTCTTATTTGACAATTCTCATTCTAACACTAGCATCCACACAGTCCCCTACGGCCACGGAGATTAAACTAGTATGTATCTACTTAACCCCCTACGACCATGAAGATTCAGTTAAAAATGAGAAAAAAGGCCTAAAATGAATTTATTTGTCTACCTTGTCTTAAAAAATGTTCATTCTAATGGATTACATTTTCATGAAATCTATCATTCTGTTTCTTGGAAATGCTTAGCCTTTGAAACGTTTTTAGCCCTTATTCTGGAGCTCATTAGAAAGACATAAAGCCACTCATAAAGATGTTTCATGCACAACCAAGACAATTTCTATGAATAAGTGTGAAATAATTATATTTAACATTGGCTGATAAAAACAACCTCAACTTGTAAAATCCTATATAGAATATGTTTCAATACAATTATAAGCAAACAAATAATAATTCATTACTAAACATGCATAGAGTACATAAGCTCCAGTACTAATTAGCTAATTGACAGGTGAGGTTGTAAACCACCTTTCTCTCTTACAGTATGATTCGGTGGTTACTATTTTACTTTTTACCCGTTACTCTAGAAGTAAAGTGGCAATTTCTAAAGCGTGAACTTTTTTATATTCGGCATTAGAAACTCAATGCAAAAAGATCTATTCATTATGAGTGGGTTCCTAGCTAAAAACCTAATTACATTCGACTACTCTTATATTCATATTACCTTTTTCACGAGCCCGCTTCCTGCTGTAAGAGCGGCGCTGATCAAGATGGCCATGACCAGCGTTTGTGTCTTCCAGAAAAAACTCTCCTCCATTACGCATCCTCATTGGTACTGAAAAAGAAACCAACATATATGATCGGTAGAATTCTTTATTTATTGTTTAAGATAAATAAAATACAGCAGATTCCGCATAGTAAGTACTGTGTGAAAATAAATTTGGAGTGAAAGGAATTCTGATGGTAGACAGCGTTTCTTTTCGACAAAAGATGCAAGAAACGAATTTGTTTAAAAACGAACGGAAAATTCTTTGGAAAGGCAACTAAGTCTTTTTAAATCTCAGAGGAAGGTTCTTGTCCGTTAACATACACTTTGTAGCGTACTGTGTGACCTCTATAAAAAAAATGTGTTTATTCGATTTTAACGACACTTTTCCTAGACTAACAAAATCTATAATTTATGATAAAAACTAAGACATTAATATCAACTTTCTAGGCCTACCATGATTTATTTATTCTGGATATATTTTATATTAGTATATCTGACCGTTGACGCTATATTTAAAAAACTATTTGACGGAGACCAGTCTTTGGTAGGTAGTTGACGCTACTGTCAGCGAGCAGATGGGTAGAATTTTACTGGAAAATATTCAGCGTGGAACACCTAAAGTGAAGAAATAATGAAAAAATTTGACAGATGGCAATTAGATTTGACGTATAATTAACACAATGGGCAAGAAGAAACTTATTATCATTTTAATGAAAAATATACAGGGTGGTAATCCTAAGAAGTAATTCAACTTTGATGGAAATTCGCAAAGGTATATACGCAAACCTTCCATATTTAAGACATTTTAGTTGCCACTTCTGGCTGTTTTACATTATTTTGGATTTTGTCCCAGATTTATAGAATTAATGAACTGGCAGACACCAGAGAGTCACAATTAAAGGATACGATTCTAACATGATACCAGTAAATCAAGGTGTGGCACAAGGTTCAATACTGAGGCCTCTTATGTTTACGTTGTATACAGCTGAATATCAAAAAGTTCTTAAAAACTATACGTCACATTTTTATGCTGACGATACTCAGCTCTATTACTCTTTCAAAGAAACTGATATTGAAAATGCTTATAAACTCATTAACCATGACATCTCTTATTAAAATATCTAATGTTTTCGTCTTTCCATAATTGCAACAAAATCCAATGTAGTGTTATTTGGTAGGAGGGGCACCAGAGGTAAGTGTGTAGAAAATGCCAACTTACAAATCACAAGGAGCATATAGAGCTCACAAATGTGTAAGAAAAATTCAGGTTTATATATTGAGTTAGGTCTAAAGTTTATCGAGGATACTAATTATATTATTAAGAAATATTTTGTCAATTTTATGTGAAGCTCTGATCTTCTTTCATAAAAACTATGCTTCAATTCAGTATTTCCCTTTCTTACGCCCAGTTGATGCCCATCGATTACAACGATTACAAAATAGTTGTGTTAGACTAATTTGTGGTATAACAAAGTATGATTCGGTATCCTGGAGAAAGAAAGAAATTAGCTGGTTTAATATTAAGAACAGAAATATTCTCCACATCTGTTTCTTCTTTCATAATATAATATTTACTAAGTCATCTCCTTATTTGACTAATTAAATTACATATAGAATGCATACAATGTACAAAATTTAAAACATAATTAAAAAAATACATGTCTAAAGAATTTGTAGTAAAACTTCTAACACTAGGCCTGCTCTCTATTTTTAGTTAAAATGCTGTGGTGTATAAAAATTAATAATTTATATGGCCATTTACTATTATTATTATTTTCTCTCCAGTTGAGTAGAAGAGCAGATAATTCATTTTAAATTCACTAAACTCTGCCCTTTAGAATCAATTTGTCTCTTATTTCATATTATATATATATAATTATTTCTTGATTATAATAAGAACGATTATTATTATTATTTATTTTTTCTGTCAGGTGACCACTCTGTGTATTTTTTAAACGAAAATTGTTGTTTCTTAATTAATAGTTTTGTAGAGTGACCGCCCTGTATAAATCAAGAGGGAAGTAAATACGTTTACCGATATTTATAATATTATTTTCAAAATATTCACAAAGTAACTTCATTCTTTGTAGTTTTCACGCTTTCGCAAATACTTGACACCCTGTATATAGACTGAAAACTAGTACAATTTTCACATTTTTCCTCGTAAACTTGAATATGGTGACACTCTGTATATATCGATTTCTCTGGGTGCTTGATTCCTCTGGATGAATTATTCACAAACGAAAATCTGAAACATTTAAATCCACGTAGTCCTTATCGTCCGTAGCTTTAACAAAACAATGTTTTTTAATCTCAAAATCCTCTGTATTAGATGGAAACCTGCATTATTTAGGCCACGATAATACTGTTGAAACATTAGAAATAGCATTATAAGTAAACAGACAAGAAGTCTTTATAACTTTTGCGACTTTCGAAGTAAAGCCGTTTATGCTGCTGAGAAAGTTTAAGTCCTTTGTTGTTAGTACCTTCTTTTATGCTCTGAAACTCAATATAGCTATATACTTGGGCTGGGTCACGGATTTTACGCCCAATAATATCTTCTTTAAGTGTAATTTTCTTGTACCCTTTTTTTTATGTGCACCTATGTAGTTAATTATTGAGAGAGGTTTTCCATTTGGCCTTTTTCCCCAAAGACATGAAGACATATGTGGAATGATTTTACACTGGGATATATCGTACAGGATTGTAACCAATAGGGTTTTGCTGCCGGATTATTTATGTAGTGAACTAAAAACAGCCGCTTTGCAATATAAAGGGGTAAATTAGGACTAACTATTGAAATATAGACCTTACTTAATATTTCTCTATCTTGTAGTACTAGCAAAATTTCATACGCAATGTTAAAATGTCTTGGTTTGGTGGGCCTTACTGTGAAAATAATAAAAAGTATCTGACAATACAGGGTATAATTAGTTTCATGTCATAAAAAAACTGTTGGTAGGGAACGACAAGACAAACAAAAAAACCATATAACATGGGGTCTAAAGCTCATAGTTTTGGAGAAAAAAAATAAACAAAAATTTCGTAAATTTTCAATAATTTTTTTTGAGAACTACTGGAATATTGAGGTAGGTTTAGATCGTCGCGCGTGTCTGCCTATGATACTCAATATTTGTATAGATAGCTATAAAATGTTGGCGGTCTTTAGAGATGCGGTAAAGATGAAAGACATCTACGTTTTCTGAGTGTTTAGTAGATCTGATCTGAAGAAAACTATACTCTGACTCTCCCTTGTGCAATATTTTAGTTACTGTGGGCATTTCGTTATGTACACACGCCCAACGCCGTTCGTCGTTTTTGTTATTTTTGAATTTAGGTTCACTGTGTATTTATAGTTTGTACCGTTATACCGTACTTCTTTATATTTTTTTTTTTTGAGTTGCTCAAAGCATGTTACATGATAATGGAATATAGTGTTGATAAAGAAAGTTATTGTTACGATACATCACCCCTAGCTCAAGTTTCGGTGGATGGGCCGTAGGTATAAAAATATTGTATTGTCATACACACCTTAGTTGTTATTTTTTTTAGCGGAGATTAAATTTTCCCAGAGAGTGAGAGAGAAAGATATAGGCGCCAATCCGTTTTGTAATTATAATTTACATTTTATACAGAAAATTAGTTATCAAACGGATAAACTAACCAATAATAGAATTTTCAAGATCTTATATAAAAAATGCAAATTTAATTTAATGCGTTGGTGAGTCTTAATCGTACGTTATCAAATGTAATAGAAATAGAAGTTGTTATTAGCTCACTACAACTTTAGAATAGTTATTTGTATAACACCAATGAAATAAATCAATCAACTAAAATATAAAACTGATTTTATTAGAAATCAATAAAACTGAGGACTTAAAAACTAGGTAAAACTGACTTGCTTATGAACCAATCAGGTAGATTCTCAATGAACAAATTTAAACTTTAATACATACGTGAGAAACAATATAGACAACAAGTACCATCAATAATATCTTAGTAAAAATATATAGTATTTTAAACATATACACTGTATAGTATTTTCAAAGATCATATATATATATATATATTATAGAAAATAAACCCCTACTAAAGAATTTGTGATCACAAAATCCGAACATTTACCTTTATGTAATTATGTAGTTAAATTCTCTATATTGCATGATAAATTTAACGAGCAATGTTATTTTAAATTTAAAAGAGTGTACATGTATATACTTCAAATATGAAAATTATTAATAAAATTTAAGTTATTTACCAGTGCACTCTTTGCTCAGATAACTTATTAATAATAAAATGAATAAAGGTGGTGTAAACAAATTTAGAATAATAATATTTTAACAAATTATATAGTGACACTTAGCTGAGGATTTCTTCATAAGAAGAGGGTTTCCTGTCCAACGAAGGTGTATGATTATGAGAAAATCCACTCCTCCACGGTCGTTGTAGTTCTGGAATTTTTCAGCAGCAAGCCGAGGAGTTCCATGTACTCTGCTGAACCAATCCAGGACTTTTCCAAAGTGGCTTTAGAAAATCATGTATACTTTGTCCTATATGTCTCCCAAGAATTTATTTGTTTAAACTATGCTGAAGGCATCCTACTCTAATTTAAATTAAGTATCTTCTTAATAAGAAGAACCATTAAAATAAAAAAACGAAAGTTTCGGAGCCATAAAAACACCCTAAAATGAAATGAAATATGTTTGAATTTCTAATAAGTGACAAGCGCTAAATTTGTTATATTTGTTTTAGTTATTTACTTACGGAATACATTTTCCGGTGTTTGATGAAAGTATTCTCCCTTCATTATAAAACGCTCCTGGTCAGCAACGAGGTATGAAATTTGCTATAAAAAAGCGGAAGACGCCATTTTAGAAATGGTCTCCATGAAGTAATTAAGTTATTCTTACCCAAGTTTATTCCGAAAACTATTTACCATCCGTATTTTTACTCTATACTGTCCACTAAATTTATTGTTACTAATTGACGTTAGAAAAATATTTAAAACAATATAATTAGATCAAAGATCTTTAATAATTCACAGCAGTACTAGGACACGTCTATCTTCAAATGACGGAGCTATTAAACTGGCTCATATATCATTTGAAATTCTATTTGCTAAACCTGCTTTAATTTATCAAATTTAGGCAATTTTAAATACATGTATATGCAAATTAGATTGTATACAGTTAACTAGATCGAATTTAAATATCTAATTATTAATAAACCCATAAGGTGGCAATGTAAATGCTACAAGTTAAGATTTATTTTATAGGCTTACCGTTTAAGTCGTTATATTCTTGATTACGTACAGACACAACTTACTTGTTCGTTCTTTTTGTGTTTCTTTTTGGATTTTGGACCAGGTTTTTCTTTATTTTTCTTTATTGACAACGCTACTTGATAGTTTAGTGTTTGGTGTTGAGCGGAGTGCGTATGTCCTTAATTCGACGTACCGAACTGTGCATTCATGCAGATGCAGTGATTTCGAATAATTTAGGTAGGTGGTAAGCTTTTAATCCAGGACACCCATTTATGTTACAAATGTTAATAAACCACATTTAAATTTTCTAAATTATAAACATTAATCCAATGTTTTGTTCCAAATTAAAAAACACACATGTAAAGAAATGCTCTGTTTAAACCTCTATGGTCATTATTTGCTTGCAGTTGTGCACAAAGAGATAACGAATTATTTACCTCTTTATAATTGCCTCAGTTAGGTTGAGGCGGTCCATGAAAGACGGTTGATAATCCAAGGCCTTTGCCTTGACACTTCAGACCACCGCGTGTGCCGGCGAAGACTTTGCACTTTTTTACGACAATTTAAAAGTTGTATAATTGGGAACTACAAGTCCATTGACGAAGAAAAGCAGTGGTTCCCAATTGTTTTCTACCTTAATATTCAGAATGTTGAACTAGGTCTGTTTTTTTCAAAGTGCCCTAGAGGGAAAAGTCATAAAGGTTTTTTGTTTGCCTAGTCGGTCCCCATTTCCAGTTTCTTTTAATGACATGAAACTGATGACACCCTGTATAAAACCATCAATTTTCTGCTTCATAAATAAACCACTACTTAAAGAAAAATTTCTTGATTTTATTAAAATAGGGTTCATAATCCCCGCCTTCAAGAAAAGTTGTAAAAAATATGCTGAAATTATCGACAAATTTCTCGTCTAATTTTCAAGAGTATTAAACAAATATATTAAGAGCATATCATGTCATTGATGATAAAAACTAATATATTTACCGAGCCTCAACATAGATTTAGACTAAGGAAATCAATGGCATCTGCATATTTATTTAAATATAGTTTATAAAGAATTAGATGAGGGCATATATATTATGTTGCTTTTTCTCGATTTATCGAAAGTTTTCTATCCTGTGATTATCAACGCTCCACGGACGGCTCTCATACAGACATAATACTATATTGCTAACACCTACTGAAACAATAAGAAAAATGAAGTGGTGAAATATTCGCTATTGTCAGCTACAATGTATTTTTGGTAAATTTAGCCTAAAAACGGTAATGTTTCTTACAAAAACATGTAATACATATTAGAGAAAATCTATCTCTTAAAGTCAGTCTAACCATAATTTCCAGCTCCCTTAAATTCGCTTTTTACTTCCCTCGAATACCGAAGGGAAGTATTGTATTCGAGAAAAAATCACCCTCCGAGATTTTTACGGATTCCGACGTTTCAGAACACGTAGATTACGAAAATATAGGTTTTTCAATTCCGTCAGTCTGTCTGTCTGTCTGTCTGTCTGTCTGTTGGTGCATTTACTAAAAAACTACTTGACGGAGAGCAGTGAAATTTGGCAGGTAGTTGACGCTACTGTCAGCGCAGAAATGGTAGAAATTTCACTGGAAAATATACAGGGTGGACCGTCTAAACGGAATAAATAGTGAAAAAAATTTTTTTTCGCTCAAATTTAAAATTTCCACGTTTCATGACGCGCTAATCCTATTTCGGGAAAAAACAAATTTTGAAAATTTTTTTCACCAACATTTTTGAAAAAATTACCAAGATAAAAAAAAAAATTTTGTTCAAATTTAAAATTTCCACGTTTCATGACACGCTAAACCTATTTTTGAAAAAAAAAAAAATTGAAAATTTTTTTCACCAACATTTTTGAAAAATTTTTTACCAAGATGAAAAAATTTTTTTTTGCTCAAATTTAAAATTTCTACGTTTCATGGCATTCTAAAACTATAAAAAAAAAAATTAAATTTTTTTTACCATTTTTGAAAAAATTTTTTCTACTAAAATGATATTTTTTTTTCTTCAAATTTAAAATTTCCACGTTTCATGGCATTCTAGCCTGATTCAGAAAAAACAATTTTTGAACATTTTTTGAAATTTTTTTTTACCAACATTTTTGAATTTTTTTTTACCACTAAAATAGACGGATTTTTGTTTTATTTCTTCAAATTTAAAATTTCCACGTTTCATAGTGTTCTAAATCTATTTAAAAAAAAATTAGAAATTTTGTTTACTATTTTAAAAAAATTTTACCACTAAGATAGATTTTTTTTTCTTTGTTCAGATTTCACGTTTCCATGGCATTCTAAAACTATTCAAACAAATTTAAAAATGTTTTTGAAAATTTTTTAAAAAAATTTGAAAACATTTTTAATCTATTTATCACTACTATAGAATAGACGAAAAATTTGGTTTGCTCAAATTTAAAATTTCCACGTTTCATGACATTCCAAACCAATTTCGGAAAAAAAATTTTTGCAACATTTTGTTACCAGTTTGGAAAAAAAATTAACACTAGAATAGATGGAAACTTTTTTTACTCAAATTTAAAAGTTTCACGTTTCATGACATTCTAAACCTATTTAAAACAAATATGTAATTTTTAAATCTTAAACTTCTTTTACCACTATTATAGAATAGACGGAAACTTTCCTTTTTGCTTAAATTAAAAATTTCTACGTTTGACATTTTAAACCTATTTCAGAAGAAAAAATTTTAATTTTTTTTTTTTACATTTTTGAAAAATTAAAATAAAAATGAAATTTTTTAACCACCACTATACTTCCACTCCAATGCGCGAATGTTGGATTGATGTGACGGATGGCAATAATATCTGACATATACACCTATTATACTTTTATTGAAAAATGTACAGGGTGGTCATCCCAAGAAATAATTCAGTCATGGTGGAAATTTGTAAAGGTATTTGCGCAAACCTGCCATATGTGGCACCTGTTATTTAGTATTGAGCTTTTGCTGTTGGATGAGCAATTTGTATATTTTTTTGACCAAAACTTATCAAGTTTTCTTTGTAATAATAGCAATAACTATATTCCGATTATTATTCTCAATGTCATTTCGTAATTATTAATTTTTTAGAGTGACCGCCATGCACAAATAACGAGGGAAGTTCTGTGTAAAGACCTTTACCGATTTTTTATTAATAAAAACCTTAGTCTTTTATTTAGTTTATTATTTTTCAAGTGTGTATTATTGCAGATGATCACGGTGTATAATAGTGTGCAATTGAATCATCCTGTATAACTTCTATCAGCCAGTAGAGAAGATTATGGGAGGAAACTAAAATAACTATTTGTTTCATTTAAACCAATAGATTACATTCATTTAGAAACTTAATTTACATTGTCTGAAATCTGATTTCTTCTTCGCGATGACTCAAAACCTGACCAGCCACACATTCACCCCCGTACCTCATCAAATAAGTGTAACGACGATCAAGATTTGTCCTTTGAAATCCACGTCCGTCTCTCCAAAGAAAGTAAAGTGAAACGCGGAGTAAATGTTTTGCAGCTTCAGCTTAAACACCGTTTCATTTTCGATGAAGGTTTAGTCCCGTGGGATTTCGGGGGAAATTGTTCGGGGGAAATTGTATTTCATTCCATTTATCGTCGCTTATAAAGCTGGGTAGAGGGCTGAGGAAGCTGAACAGTGTATCGCTCAACGTTTGAAGGTGGAACGACTGAAGATGGAACAGCAAATAAAATCAAATACGGCGTTCCCCTATGAAAGCTTGGATAAGTTGAGACAATTGTTTCAAGGTTAAATGGATGATCGTGGGATATTGTTAGAAGTGCTAAGAGGGCTCGAACGCTGCTGCGTATAGAGACTTATGTTTTAACTAAGGCTTTTTTATCTTTCATAGCAGTGGAGGCAAATAAGCAAACATTTTTGTGAAAACAAATTTTCTTGTAAAGTAAACTTCATATTTCTAAGTCAGATAAAAAATTTCAAAGTTTTGCCGCCTATTACCACTAGGATAGAGCGGGGCATGGATTAAAATAAGAAATTAACAGAAACTCGCCAGTATCGTTTACAATTTCTAATTTACGCCACTCACTCCTAAAATATTTTACGATCTAACGGTCACTACTGTTTACTTAATTTTTCACACACATACATAATGCTGTAAAAGGGCAAACAGAACGGCACAGGTATTAAGCAGAGACGGACCACAGTCTTCCGCGATATTTCGAACGAGTTGTGTTATATTTAGAATATATAGGTTATGTGCTTCATACAATAATACAGTGTGTGGTTCAGTGTTTACATTTTATTTTGATTGTGAGTGCCTATAATGTATAATACTTTAACAGATAAGTGAAATTGCTCTTTGTTTAAGCGTATTTCATGTAGTTGTGTAAAAATATTCCGGCGGATGGTGAAATATTCGAGTGTTTTCCGATTTTTAGTGGCTGTGGTAAAATAATATTGTGATAATGTTCAGGCCTTGGGAAGATCCTCAACCTAGCACCAGCAGAGAATTTAACGAATATATGGGAAATGGCATTGACTCGCAAATTACTAGACAATATTTATGCGAACATACTAAAAAAGTAGTTTTAAACGTTTATAAAAATATAAAAGAAAGTGAAGATGAAAAGGGAGCCGTGGAAAAAACGGCCTACTTAACAGAAATTTCAGAACGGTCTATCTATAGAATAATTAAGGATGTGGTACCTAATCGAAAAGTTAGATCGGATAAAGGAGCAGCACGAGCATTAGATTCGTCTATGGTGAAATTGTTAATTTATAGCAAGAATATGAAAAATGATGTACCAACGGTGGAATCAATACATATGGAACTGAAAACAAATGGTGCAGTGTCAGTTACTTCGGCACTGGATAATAAAAATAGGATTTACGTTCAAGATTATTAATAAAAGGGCAGGTATTATGAAAAGCTTCAGAATTGTGCAGTGGCGTAATGAATATTTGGAAAATATAAAAAAATTTCGAATTGAACAACGACCTATTTATTATTTAGATGAAACTTGGTATGATACCCATGATACAGTGAAAAAAGGCTGGATAGATGGTTCAAAAATGTAAAGTTGATATGTCTGCAAATAAAGGAACCAGATTAGTAATTGTACATTGTGGATCAGAAAATGGATGGGTGTATAATGGTCTCAAATTATGTGGAAAAAAAATGAAAGAATCAAACGTTGAATATCACCAAAACATGACTACGGGTATTTTTGAAGCATGGTTTCAGACTTCATTGCTACCAAATATAAAAGAAAACAGCGTAATTGTTTTAGACAATGCCTCGTATCATTCGCGACAAATTGAGAAAATACCAAATACGGGAACAAAGAAAAAAGATATTCAAGAATTTCTCCGAAAACATAATTTGGAATTTGAAGAAAATTTTAGGAAGAAAGATCTTTTGGAAATTGTTAAGAAGCAAAACTTCCCAAAACAATATGTGATTGATACCATGGCTAAAGCTCAAGGACATACAGTTTTACTGTTACCCCCATATTTTTGCATTTTTAACCCGATAGAACTAATATGGAGTCAGCTGAAAAGAAGTATTCGCAAAAATAACACCTTCCCCAAATTTGATGCCAAAGTAGTCGACCGTATTAAAGCTAAAGTGGGGGAAATAACACCAAGTAATTGGAAAAAGTGTATTCAGCATGTCATTAAAATTGAAGATGAATTTATTAAGTTAGAAGAAAGCATCAGCCCTAATCAAGACCGTTTAATAATATATGTAAATTGAGATACCGACGATGATACCGATTTAGAAAGTGGTTGTTAAGTGTTGAGTGAGTGTAGTGATTAGAGTTTTAAATAAAATGTTACATGTGATTTGATTTAGTGTACATTGTGAATTTGTCGGTTCATTAGTATTTTACATACGCGCAAATGCAATATAACGTGATTTTTATTTATTATATTAAATGTATACATATATTATTTGATAATTATTTATTTGTTTCTTTTTCAGAACTGAATTTATTTATTTTATAGTTATTTATTTGCTGTCTAGAATTGAATTTATTTATTTCAATTATCTGTTTGTTTTCTAAAATTTTATTTATTTATTTAATCTGGGTTAATTAGATTTAGGTACCTACGGGTTATTGACATAAATTCAATTTTTTCTTTATTTAATGAATTTAAAAATTTACTTTATTTCTTTGACCTATTTTAATAATATCGATAACCTTAACTCTGAACCCACATTTTTTGGCAAGGAATTGCTCGTACCTCCTCGTGGCCCCTGCTGGGCAACAATAATAATTCGATAGGTATGTTAAATTATTATTGGTGGAACTGAGCAACAAAAGAATATTTGGTATAATTTTAATTTAGACTAATAACATTTATCAATGCTCCACCAATATATAAAATATTATTCCTATCTTAACACAAGCAAAACAGAATAATTTTTTTTAATTTATCATTATCGCTGTAACAAATAACTATTTATTTATCAACCCTACATTAAATTAATTAGATTGTAACTCACGGCACAATAATTTTAAGTACGGTCCTGAACCGCAATAAATTACGTCGGCTTTGACACTTTTATGGCCGAGTTTTATGGCTTTTTTTTGGGTTTCTCGCGCCGTGTTCACTCCTTTGTCGGGAATTTTTATTTGACTTAGAAATATGAAGTTCACTTTAACGGCGACATTTTTTTAAAACCTATTCTAGACATCATAGAGTGTCTGTAATAAAAATCTATTCTTTGATCACGACACAGTGTGACTAAACCGTAGTGTTCCACCCAATGAACTTATAGATCGAAAAATTTAAGATTTTAAGATGCTTTTTATAAACTTGATGATCTCTCAATCACTCCAGGTTGATTTTCTATCGAATATAATAACTTTAAAGTGTATCTTCTGTTATATAGAAAATAATATAAGATTTTAAAGAAAATAAATATTAAATACTTTAAGACTTTCTAGTTATGTAATTTGATACTAATCTTAAAATTTGACAGCTGTCAAAATCTCTGTCAACTTATTTAATATGCCATTTATTAAGTTTAATTGAAAGTTAAACTGCTAAATAGGTATTTTTCTCCAGATCTTCGAGATACTTGATAGGAAATTAATGTCTAATATGCTATGTCTCTGAAAATTAAAAATAAGCATGTATGTCTTTCATTATTACAAAATCTTCTAATACTACAGGCAGTGAATGCAAAATTTTATAAAAATCTCGCAAAAATTAATAAAAGGATCGTCTCCGGGATTTAAGTAGGTAATAAACTGTAGAATGGAATGATGCATTCTTTGCACAAATTTTTTTGAATTTTTCCGGAATTTGGAAATGCAAAGAATGCATCCTCCCATTGTCCAGCTTATTACCTACTTAAATCCCAGAGATAATCCTTTTATTAATTTTTGTTACCCTAAATGGCTAATTTGTCTCTACTATAAGTTTCCATAAAAAAAGAGATATTTAAAGTGATTTAAAATTAATTGGTTCCATAGTTGATATTTATTTAAATTATACACTATCAAGCTGTCAATTTTTCAGTCAGCTCAATGAAATAATCAGTTATTAAGTATTTTCAAAATTTAAAGTGCTAAACTGTTAATTTCCTATGGATTTAGGAGATATTTGACAAGAAATTAATGTCAAATATATTATGTTTATGCTTTGGCAACTGTCAACAATTATAAAAAAGAAAATGGACAATATAATCTGTAAATATGTATAAATTTGTGACCGTGACATTGACTTTCATTGGAAGAATCCATATTTTTTAGTAAAAATACGTTTTTAGATGAAAATTATTTAAAAAAAGGTTACATACCGACCGACAGACAGGCAGACAGACAAATAGACGGACAAACGGAAATTTTGTTTTCGCCCAGATTTAAAATCTCGAGATTCTATGACATTCTAAACCTATTTCAACAAAAAATATTTTTGAAAATCTTTTTACGATTACTATACTTCAACTCCACTACGTCGATGTGGAAGTAATTGGGAACGAAAATCGAAAATCCGGCTAGAGAGATTGATACAAAATTTCATAACGAACATTTAAAAAAAGAGCTTAAAATCATTAATTCACTCCCACATCCACGTAGTGGATTGGAAGTATAGTAGTCGTAAATAAATTTTCTTTTTTTTTTTCTTGAAATAGGTTTAGAATGTCACGAATCGTCGAGATTTTAAATTTGAGAGAGAGAAAATTTCTGTCTGTCTGAAAATTTTTGTCCGCACGTTTTCTCCGGAACGATTTAAGATATTGACTTGAAATTTTGTACACGTATACAGTACCGGTGATGTGGTAGACAAAAGGACAAACGGACCGAAAATTTCATTTTTCGAGGAAAAGTCATTCTTGATGAAAAAAATTGCTTGTTGAAAAAATAGGATTGTCGACGAAAAAAATAAAAATTGTATACAGTGTGTCCAAAATGTTAAAAATTTTAATTTTTTGCAACAGTAAAGTACCCAAATTTTAAAGTTTTTAGCAAAATGCTATTTAAGAAAATTGTTTCAAATCATCGCATCTTCTAAGACTTAACAGAAATAAATGATTACAGTGTCAATCAAAACGTCATTGTCAGTAACTTTTAGGGATTTTGTTAGTTTACAATGTTAACAACGGAGCAAAGAACACATTTAATACAATGTTATGGTGACGGAGATTTTTCATACAGATACGTTATTGAAAAATTTCATGAAAGGTTCTCTACTCGTACTGCAGTCTGTTAGAGAAAACCCCACAATGTCCTTGAGGAAACGAGCAACGCAACTACAGGTGGTCCAAAATAGAACTATTCAAGAAATTAAAAAAAAAATAAGATACGTCCCTACAAACCCCATCATAACCACACATTAGAAGAGGGTGATGATGGCAAAGGGCTGGATTTTTGTTTGTGGGTAGGCAGTAAGATTTTAGGTGGTAATAGGGGATTCCACAAATTTATAATGTTCTCGGATGAGTCCACGTTTTCGACAAATGGAACTGTGGCAACACAACATGTCCGCTATTGGAGTGATGTCAATCCTATGTTCAGAATCACGACCCGACGTCAATATTTAATAAAAGTGAATGTTTGGTGAGCTGTTTCCTATTATGGTATAATTGGACCATATTTCTTTGATAATACTTGTAATAGAAATTCTTATTTAAATATGTAAAATACTTTTTTTTCTGATCATTTGCGACAACTGCCAGCAAATTACAGAGATAACATGTACTTCCAGCAACATGTATGCCCAGCTCATTATGCTGCAGAAGTAAGGGGGTGGCTTGACTTGGAATTTGGACACAAATGGATCGGGCGAAGTGGTCCAGTTTTATGGCCCCCAAGAAGTCCCGACCTTACGTTAGAAAATATGTTTTTATGGGGACGCTTAAAACAGTTAACTTATGCCAATGCACTGCCAAATGATGTGGACATTTTAAAACAAAGAATTACACAAGCTGTAGAAGCAATATCCCTAGAAGAAGTGCGGAGGAGTTATGACTATCTTAGAGCCCAACTGGAAAAATGCGTCCTTCATGGCGGAGCGGTGTTTGAATAATAATTGTTATGGTCTATTTTTATGAATGATACCTTAAATTATAATCATGTATTGGTTGCTGTTTATAGTATTTTGTTACATGTTTTATTTAGTAATTTGAAATAAATACTTATGTATTCTTTGTCCCGTTTTTTACATTGTAAACTAACAAAAGCATTAAAAGTTATGGCAAAAAAATTATTGGAAAAAATTCTTTTAAAATTATTTAAAAAAATAATTTAAAACAAAAGAATGCATGATATCCAAATTTAATGAAAAACAATATCTTAGAAGATTCGATGATTTGAAACAATTTTCTTAGATAGCATTTTGCTATAAACTTTAAAATTAGGGTACTTTACTGTTGCAAAAAATTTGAATTTTTAACATTTTGGATACACTGTATACAGCAAGCAAATTTTTTCATAAAGAATGACTTTTCCTCAAAAAATGAAATTTTCGGTCCGTTTGTCCTCTTGTCTACCACATCACCGGATATACTGTATATTATAACGAGATCTGGAACTGGATTATTTTTTAAACATATCCGGTGAAGGGTTGGGGGGTAAATAGGGAGAAATAGGTAAAGCAAGCTGGTAAGAGTACAGAAACTTGAAATTTGGTGCATGTACTAGAAGTCAGGGCCTCACAATTTTTTATAATATTTTCCATCCCCCGACTCCATTATTAAAGGGGTTGATAAAATAAATTGAAATATTCACCAGATTATATTTTGGGCTTATTTCGTTGAAGGCTTGGGGTTTAAATAGGGGTAAATAGAGGAAAATAAATAAAGCGGGCTGGTAAGAGTACAGAAACTTGAAGTTTGGTGTATGTACTAGAAGCCAAGGCCTCAGATTTTTTATAATATTTTCTATCCCCTCACCACCTTATTAAAAGAGTTGGTAAAATTAAATTAAAATTTTCACTTGAAATTTGTATGTATTATAACGGCATCTGAAACTAGATTATATTTTGATATGATTGCGTTGAAGGAGTGGGGGATAAGTAGAGGTAAATAGGGAAAAATAAGTAAAGCAGGCTGGTAAGAGTACAGAAATTTGTGATTTGGTGTATATACTAGAAACCAAGGCTTCAGATTTCTTTCATTTAATAAGTGTCTAGAAACTTAAGTTTTAACGTATATGGTAAAAACCAACGCCTCAAATTTTTTATTACATCTGTCCCAAATATTATTAAAATTCTATGACCAATAATTTCCATATACTAGAGTGAAAATATAGTCAAGATGTTTCCTTTAAAGTGACTTGGATGGAAAATCTGTATGCGGAAGTAGTGATTCCTTAGGCAGCGGTTTTTATGATTTATGGGTTGATTTGGGTGGAACACTAGTTTTGTCCCACTGTGCGCGATACGGAAGCCACCTCTAGTTTGGGTTTTTTAATAATATGTTTTTTTCCTTATTTCTGTTTTGCATTTTTGTAAATATCTCAGGTTCTGATGGTTGGATCGGAATGAGTCAATAATTAAATTATTCACAAGAAATTTTACGTCAATACTGTGTAGGTTTTCACACTTTATGTTTTGGTGTACAAAAGTATTACATTTGTTATTCAATTCTTACTGAATAAAAATTTTATGACTGAAATATGTCCAATCATTTGTACAACTAAGTAATTGATCAAAAGATAATTTGAGAACCGACTACTGACTTAAGAGTTTGTTTCATAGAGGAAGATTTTTGAAAGTAATAAGAGAAGGTTAGATACAAAATTAAATTCAATATTCATTAAATGAAACGTTATAACAATTAAATTATCTAACTTTCATCTTTCGTAAATGATAAACTTAAATAAAACAATAGTACATTTACTTGCAAGACACTGTATATATTCTCTGATTAATTGTTCAGAAGTTAAAACCCCTCACTACTGTCCATAACTATATCGGAAATCACAGATACATCTGTATCTGCACAAACCATCACAACACCAATCCTCGGTATATTCGCCGTGACAAAAAAATAGGATAGTGGAAAAGGAAAAACGTCGAAATGCCGCTGCCCGCCTTGTTTCTAGCAGGACAAGCGAACCGAAATAACGAGTCTTGTGGATATTCAGTGAGAGGGACGCATACACGCGTGATGTTCAAACTGCCTGACATACCATGGTTCAGTAGGCAAAGCTTCATGGACGAAGCTCTACGGTGTTCGGTGTGTTGGCGGTTTGGAAGCTGTTCTTTACCTGGGATTGCACAGGGCTTCCTTATAACCGCCTACCCCTGGTTGTTTAATAGAATGTTTCACCTCATGCATACGTACGTGTATAGAAAATGAATAAATTGCGTTTCAGGCCATACAGTCCGGAGAAAAAAAACAGAAAATAGAGCCTTGTGAGTTTAGAGCAAAACAATTTTGAAAAAGACTTTTTCACGACAGCTTCTTCGTTAAAAACATAAAATAATAAAATTAGCTATCAATTAATTCAATCATGACTTTTTTTCAAAACCCAAAGAAACCAACTTTAACTAAACCCAAAATTATCTTCGAGTGCGATTAAAATTTTAGCTAATTATAGTTAAAAGCGTGCTCAAGAAGATGAGGTGGACTGATTTCACACGATCAATTTGCTACCCAGTGAAGCCCTTGCAAATTTGTCACTAAAATACTTTTAGAATGTTATATTATTTTAAAACTAGAACCTGGGGGAGTTTCAAATACTAAATGATCCCACAGCAAATACTACTGCAAATTATATTGACATTCATTCCGTCAATATAGCAATATAGCTGGAACCTCCCCACCCGATAGATCTTTAAAGCCAAAAAGAGCACTATATTGTGTGCCATAGCGGAACTAAACGTGATCCGATTTCAACCATAACCTTTTCAGCTCTTTCGGAGTACTAAAGAAACCCTCATGCAAAGTTTCATCTAAATCCGTTTAGTATTTTCGCCGCTATCGTGCTAACACACATACTCACACACACACACACACACATATTTTTTTTCCTTCTTCAATTCTTTGGGACTTCCTGCCACATGTATGTTTTCTTTCTAAGTGGTGCTAGGGGAATCTACAAAATATATCACAATTAACCAGTATGTTACTGGTAAAAAACCTCTACGCCTGTGACGTTTACGTCAAAGGATCAGTTAAAGGTTGGTTTTTTATAAATAAACAACACAAATAAGTATAAAAACTTGAAATTAAATATTTCGCCGACGTTTCGGAAATCTAATCTGTTTCCTTTTTCAAGGCTTTTTTTGAAAAATCTTTTTTGCTGTGTATGACAAATACACAGCTCTAAGAATGTTTGTTATATTCAATATCCATAGATACTTACTATATACACAGAACTGTTGATATAGTTAACAGTTTTTTAGTTTCTATACAATGTTAAGTTTGTGAAGTTCTTCTTTTAACATTGGCAGCCAAGTTGTACAGACATCTACGGAACAATTCGACACGCAATTATCCTCATTCAATAATATTATGAGGATAATTGCGTGTCGAATTGTTCCGTAGATGTCTGTACAACTTGGCTGCCAATGTTAAAAGAAGAACTTCACAAACTTAACATTGTATAGAAACTAAAAAACTGTTAACTATATCAACAGTTCTGTGTAAATAGTAAGTACCTATCTATGGATATTGAATATAACAAACATTCTTAGAGCTGTGTATCATACACAGCAAAAAAGATTTTTCAAAAAAAGCCTTGAAAAAGGAAACAGATTAGATTTCCGAAACGTCGGCGAAATATTTAATTTCAAGTTTTTATACTTATTTGTGTTGTTTATTTATAAAAAACCAACCTTTAACTGACTCTTGACGTAAACGTCACAGGCGTAGAGGTTTTTTACCAGTAACATACTGGTTAATTGTGATATATTTTGTAGATTCCCCTAGTACCGCTTAGAAAGAAAACATACATGTGGCAGGAAGTCCCAAATAATTGAAGAAGGAAAAAAAATTAAGATAATGCCACAAATAACATTTAGACAATACACACACATACATACAGACATTTTTCAAAAACTACTTTCTTGGGTTCCTGGGACCTTAAAACGTAAAGATTTGACGTTATCTCAATTTTCGATTATGAACCAATTTTAGTACCCTTCCACAATTTTGTGGGGAGGTTAAAATGAATAGTATGTCGTAAAGTAAAATGTTCAGTTGTATATTTAATGATAATGTTAATGTTGTCGTTACTGGTCTCAAGAGAATCCTAGGTGGATGAGACATACCAGATCCCAGACTCGTTTTGGAGTAAATGTTTGGTGTGGTATCGTTAATGGTTACATTGTTGGCCCATACCTCTATCATGAGAATTTAACAGGTGAAGGATATTTAAAATTTTTGCAAAATGATTTACAAGTACTATTAAGGAATTTGCCCGCTCAGTTGGATAATATGTGGTTTCATCAGAATGGAACAGGCCCACATAATTAATATATAATAATTGTTAATTATTATTTAAATCAAACATACCCAGGAAGATGGATTGGTACCAATGGAGTACTTAGATGGCCCGCTCGATCTCCTGACATTACTCCATTAGATTTTTATTTATAGGCATTTTTAAAAAGTGAAGTGTACAAAGAACCAATAGAAGACATGGCAGATCTTTATAATAAAATTTATGCTAGTGTTGCCGCCATTAATCGGCATACATTAATAAAAGTTTGTAGATTTCAACTAATTAATAGGTTTACGATGTGTGTTAATGTAAATGGCAATAATTTTGAACACCTATTAAAACAGTTATTTTAATTTCATTAGTTCGTAAAAATTGTTTCATGTTCGTAATTGTTTTTTTATTGCTTAAATGTTTGAATTATACGATAAATAATATTTTTAGTTTTTTTTTCCAAGGGTTACTTCAAATATATTTAATTCATAAGATACGAAAAATTATTTAAACATTTTCTTCTAAAATTTGTAAATTAAGTACAGATTGTCCCACTTAAAGGACTGAAATGTTGAAGAGATTACAATTATTGAATATTGGCAAATGCCAACATTTGGACTCAAATATCTCGAAAGCGATTAGTTTTATGGTACTTTTTTTAGAACATAATCTGCTTAGAAATGCATTTTCTTTCACATAAACCCCATTTCAAAGTTTCTCCCATCGAAATATTTCTTTAGAGCACCGCGCCATTTATATACTGAAAAACAATTATACTCAAAAATAAAGCTCTCTTCATGCTCTACAAATTGGCTTTCACAGAGTTAAAATATCTCTATTCGTTTAGAATATATCCGGCCTAGAAGTTTTTATTGGGACACCCTTTATACCAACAAATACAGACATTTTTTATTCGATACTTGAATCCAGACTGTTTTGATTATCAAATATTCCTTTATAATTCTTTCCTCTGCGAGGTTTATTAAAAATGTTGGTAGGGTGATGACATACCCATTTGATTAAATTAAATAAGTATAATAAACTAAACTTATGAACGCAATCCACCCTCCTAGATCAAATACTCCAACGAACTTTTAACTTGAAACTATCCGAACTATAATTTGTTCTCTAAGGTGTTAACGGGAGAGTTAGCCTACGAAAATCAATTTCCTGTTACTTGTAGGTTGTTAGTTGTTCCCACATCAAAAGTTTTGCCACTTGTTGTAGAGAGTTTAATGGCAAATCTAATACACTCCGCGACATGACGGATTGTTGGGGTGATTAATTACACCTCCATTATTTATTAGTTGGGGCGAAAGGGTGAACTTTTATTTGCCAGAATGACATTTATCATGTCCGTTGTTTACCTTCACACATCCCCCGCTAATAAAAAATGCATGTACTGTCCAAAAAATCAATTATTTCATCAGTTTTAAAGCGTAGTAACAATTTTAATTTTCATTAATTAATAAAGTATTACTCTTTATTTTATTATTTTATTTAATGTTAAAAAACCACAAGTCGCATACCCACCAAACCCTAAACCTTATATCATTATAACTGATAGAAAGTGTCTATCTGAAATTATAATAGTATACAGGGAAATACATTTTATAAAACTGCCGATGACGGCATATGTTGAATGAAAAATAGGGTAGCTGTTATAAATCAAAGTACATTACTGAATCGAATAAAAATACTAAGAAAAAATTGTTAAGGGTGTTTTTTTAATCAAACTTATACTTTAGCCAGGTTTAAGTTGTATACATTCAAAGTTAGAAACGGGTAAAATTGTGGCTGGCATTTATTTTGACACCGTCCGCATTTGCGGAGGGATAGGCAAAAAGCTGGCCCACCTCTTACGAAGCCGGTCCAGGTCTACAGCGATGATTGTGGCAAAAAGCTCAAGCTCGACCCCTAATTATCGGAGACCGCCGTCTTTAGTCAAGAATATTGGCGCGCTGATGATGCCAGCTTAATTGTGTCTTCCTTAGATCCAGATATTATTAAAATTTTACTCTAGACTATACTCAAAGAATGAGAAATAAAAAATCGTCATTCTAAATACCGAGATGATAGTATGTATCAATTTTTTCTACAAAAACAACCTATATCAGACACAAACTTAATAAGGGACGGTCTACCAATCATATGTTCTAAAACGTTAAAGTACTTAGGGATTTACCTTGATGAACAATTAAGCTGGCTAGAACACATTAGTAATTTAGCTAAAAACAGCTATTATTTCGCCTTTCTCTCTTTCTCTTAAAAAATAAGGTAAACAGTGTCCGTATGTCAAAATTGTAAACATTATTTTATAAAATATTCAATTCTAGCTGTGCCCTGTGTTTATATTTTAAAATCACTAACATATGTGAAACAGAAACTTAAAAATTTTGTAAAAAATAATGCCTCTCACAAATGCCTTACTCGTAGTGGGTCTTTAATAAAGCTCCCCCTGCACAGAAGAACTTTACTCGAAAAATTACCTCATTACATCAGTCCCAAATTATATAACAAGCCTCTTCAATCAATTAGCAAAAAAAACTATACAAACTTTTAAATCCGCTGTGAAAAAAATGTTGCTTAATAACAGCTACTAGAGCGTGGGCGAATATTTGTGCGATTCATTAATATTGTAACTACATCTATGAATATTCATAAATTTCATTTATTAAGGTGGCCATTCCCTAAAAAGAGACATACGATAAGGATATATTTATTATTTTTGTCCATAACTTTTTTTTCTTAGTACATATATTTAAGAAAACTGTAAGAGTACCTAAGTAGAACCATAACAAGACTATTACTATGAATTTTCACTCAATGATTTCAGTGGTTTGCAAAATAGCTAAATTTAAAACCATGAAATAGGAAGATTTATATAATTCTTAAATTTAAATCTAGCTATTTTGCAAACCGCTGAAATTATTGAGTGAAAATTGATAGTAACAGTCTAGTTATGGTTCTACTTAGGTACTCTTATACTTTTTATAAATACATATACTAAGAAAAAAAAGTAATGGCCAAAAATAATAAATATTTCCCTATCGGATGTCTCTTTCTAGGGAATGGCCACCTTGTGTGTTTATTGACTTTATGTATTTAATTTATATTAACTAATGTTTTATGAGTTGTTCTGTGCATTGCTTTAATGGCAAATTAATTAATAAATTATTTTTTCTACGGTATCTCCGTTGCCAGACAGGGTAGGGCTTCCGTGCTTTCCGACCGATACCACACGGTAGCCACGCGGGCCATAATTACTATTATTATTATTATAGAAATCAGATATTTCCACATATTTACCCAACTCTGTATATATCTTTTTGAAAGATGTACAATTGAAAGATAAATTAAAAAAATTTCTAGTTTAAAGTTTAAAGAATGGTATTTACTTTTTCGTAATAGGTTATTTTCCAAAAAAATCGATATCTCAGGATCTACTGATCAGGTTTAGAATATTCAAAGATGAAAATATTTTTTTAAATAATTTCTAATAGACCACTGTAAAAGAAACCGAGTTTTGAGACTAAGGATTTAAGAATTTTCGAAAATTTTTAAAGTGAAGGAAAAACGTTAAAATAAAAGCACATAATAAATATTTTTCACATTGTGAGAGAAGTCATAGAAACCTACAATTTGAGCTCGAAAACATCTACGTTGGCGCTTGATCCCAAAACTTATAACGATTTTCACTTTCTCGGGTGAAAAACGCAATCTTAATATTTTCGAAATCGATTCGCATCGCTTTCCTTGGGAAACTATTAGCTATCTTCAACTCAATCACGTATTTGTTCTAAAAGAATGTTGGTATTAAAGTTGGTTTCCTTGGCTTCTTTGGCGTTTTGAAATTAGATTGCATTATTTTGACATCCGATTTAAACAGATCTACTACTTTTACTTGAAATAGTTTTTCTATCCTTCGAAAAGAAAAAAGTTACGGCAAAAAAAACAATTTTTCCAAGTATTTTTGGCAGTAGAAAATTAAGCAGAATATAACGAAATCGAGTAAAATACTAGACTATGTTTTTTGCCACTATATTTGCACAAAACGTTATTTTCAAACAATGATTCAACTAAGAATGAAATACAAAAAATTTGGTCCCTGTTTAAATATGTTTCTAGAATTAAACACATTAGAGAATTATGAAACTACCCTGGTAGTTTATGATATCCTAACTATCTAAGGGTCAGGTTTCTCAGAAATATTAATTACATTTTGGTAGCTGTAAAAAGAGGCGAATACATAATATCCAATTGATGATTTAACAAAATTAAATCATCCTTATTATTGTATTTGTATATTTCCAATGCTTCTAACAAATTAAGTTTCAAACCTTTGCTAGCATAGTGTAAGATTTCCATGTTCTTAATATCTGGGAAGTTATGTCCACTCTCTAATATGTGATTAGAAAAAGCAGAATCCTTGGCGTTGTACATTAAATTTGATAATTTTTGATGGGGTTTAAATGCTATCTTGATATTATGTGTTTTGAGAATATTTGATATTTTCTCTGTTAGTGTATCACAGTATGTGATGGTAGCGTAAGGTGTTTGTTTCTCTTCTCTAACTATGGGATAAATTGCTTTAAAAGTATACTGGTTTTGTTTTTGGCGATAGTTTCTGTGGGGGAACCATTGTTCTTGGCTATTTTTTTAATCATTGAGAGCTATGTTTTTATTTGCGTTTCTGATAAAGTCAACGAAAAAGCTCTATGTAGCATTGAATTGCTGCTAGTTTGTGTGCGTATGGGTGGCAAGAATCAAAGGGGATAGTTATATCAGTATATTATTATGTAGGTTTTCGAGGAATATCAAATTTGAATTGGTTATTTTTGTGTGTGATAGTTAGGTCTCGAAAATTTATTGTATGATTCTTTCCCGTTCTAATGTAAATTCAATTTCGTTATAATTATGTATTACCACAGAGTAATGGCTTCCTCAATCGATTTCTTTAAGCAGAACATATTTCTATTCGCCAATCTACGTACCTACATATTCAGAATCACAAAATCTAGCGCTTGGTCTATTCCTTATCCTCGGTTCCGTGTGAGGTAAATGTTGAATAACTTACTTCGCGAAATGTTATCTGCTATGTTCTTGTTATCGTTTCGGTCAATCTGTACGTGATGACATTCACCACTGGAATATACACAACTCAGAGTTGATGCCATTGTTTAAGGCCGTAGGGAATATAATAGAGAATGAAACATGGACAAATTCATCTCAACGTTCCACTGTACGACGTGTACTTTCGCTTAATATCCTGCATCTGCGTTTATAGTTGTAGTATTCGAATCATTAAGATTTAACTCAAGTTATCTAAACTATGAATAACAGTATTGAATTATCGGATTATTGAAATTTTGTCATGTAGAAAATAAAACGAGTGTGGGCTACAAAACCAGAATGTGGCTCTTATTTCTTCAAGTAAATGTACAAATCTACATTTGTCCAATTAGTCGAATACGAATACGTTTTATTCATCTTTGTGCCATATAAACATGGATAAGACAAGTCAAATGCCCTTGTATGGGCTTACAGAGATTATAAATGTATAGTGCAGTAAAAAGTATACATACAAATAAAACAATAAGTACCTATAGAATAAAAATATAAAATATATGAAATACCTACCTTACTCATTTAAATTTAGTCAATAAATAAATAGAATTAAATGTAAACAACACAAAATAAGAAATTAAAAAATGTAATGAACATCAAACCGCACGGATAAAATCACAAAATTCATTAATTGCAAAAGTTTAACACAGTAAGACTTTAGTTTATTCTTAAAAATAACTTGAGCCTTACTATTTTTTATTTCATCTGGTAAAAGATTATAGATAGGACATGCAGCCTTTATGGGTGATTTCCTAATTTCTTAAAGAACTCATGCCTATGTTGGCAGAGAGATATGGTGTCTCTTCCTCTGGTGAAATAATTGTGGAAATCTCTTTCCTATGTACCTATTTTTGTTGTTAAAGTTTTAACAGATATATAGACGCCACTGTCAGTATATTATATTTTTTAAATGTGTCACGACAAGACTCTTTATAGGCGACATTAAAAATTAGTCGAATAATGCTTTTTTGTTGAATAAATATCCTAGAGACATATTGAAATATATTATTTATAAGATTTTGCAAACAGCAGAAAAAAATAACTACATATGAGAACTTAAAATATAAATGAATTTTTTACATTCTTTCGCTAACCAGAATTCTGCTTATGCTAGCAAATTAAAATAAAATGAATTTGTCTAATATATGATATAAAGAATATGTTTCAATCCAGTAGCGCCATGGTGTTAGTACGGTTGGGCGGATCGCGACGGTTCAGCTCAAGGCAATAAAATTATAAAGTTAATACTCCTGCCGCCTATAGCAGTTTAAAGTTAACATTAAAATTAAACATATTTAAAACTTAAATTTTAAGGCACTGTAAACTAAAACACACAATGGGAAATGGGGTGGTTAAACAAAATAAATTTTTGTTGCTGTCACGGGAAAGAACTCAATGAAAATCCCGTTCTAAGCAAATGATCCTAGTGGTCTGCCCGCCTCTAGGATGAAACGAGATAATTTCTTGAGGGTAAATAAAACGAATCATTGAATTTAACTTACTTTAATGGTTTATACAAAATACACAAACAAAGCAGAGCAATTTGACATCAGGGTCGTGAGTAAACTTTACAAAAACTTTCGTCAGAATAATCATGTAAACAAATCATTAGTCCATCTGACATAGAACAAAATACAAAGCAAACTGTACACAATAAGAATCCGCATACGGTAAATAATTAAACTAAACTAAACACGATCTGGCCACAGCGGTAAAACAAAGAATTTTTACGATAACATAATTAAGACACATAAAATGAAAATATTACTAACTGTACGTAAAGTTAATAACAAAAAATGGCCCGACAATTAATATTTTCGATATAGACTGGTTCGGTAGTCGTACACTAGGTTTTTACGCCCAAAACACACGGGAGATGTCTAAAAACGGGGCTATATAGTACAGCAAACATAACGTTCACATGAAATTATTCACGCACCATTATAGTCTTCTCATGGGGTAAGAGAAGTCTTTACCGTACGGTAACACTGGATACAATAATAGCATATTACGTTTCCTAAACATTCGAGACCTGAAAAGTCACTTACTGTTCGCGGTTAGTAAATAGTTTTTTGTAATACCTGTGAAAATCAAAGAAAAGTAATTAATGAGTTAAATTTGAATTATTGACAACTACCTGTCAAAATTTAATTTTAATATTTTAAATAAATTAGGTATATCGTATATACTAGAAATTAACAAAAGAAAGCCTAATAGATAAACAACTCGTTGAAAAGTCAAGTTTGACAAGCAATTTTAAAAATACTATTATGGATATCGAAAGAAGCTGCAAATATTGCTTGTACATCGCTTCTACCTGGGAAATCTAAAAAAAGGTACGAAATCACATATGACGTATTTAGAAAGTGGTGCGACGCTAAATATGTGGATATTCATACCAGTGAGGCGGTTTTACTCGCAGATTTTCTAGAGAAATCTAAAAAATATACATCTCCAGCCAGACTATGGTGCGAATATTCCATGCTGCGGTCAACCATCTTCTTAAATGATGATGTTGACATTTCAAAATATGCCAAATTAAGGGCATTTTTAAAAAACAAAAATATCGGATATCGTCCCAAAAAAAGTGAGGTGTTTACTACAGAACAAATTGTAAAATTTTTGAGTGAAGCATTTGACCAAACATATCTGATGAAGAAGGTCGTTGCTATTATGAAAATTGCGGGAGCCTGCCGCAGAGATGAATTATGCAAGGTAACAGTAGACGATATTGTTGATAAAGGAAGCGTAATACTTATCAAAATACCTGATTCTAAAAATCACCTTTCAAGAAGTTTCACTATCGTAGACAATGACAATTTCCACTGTCTGGAATTATTCAGGAAATATATGAGTCTGCGACCAAAAAATTCAGAAAATAAAAGATTATTCTTGAGATATAAAAATGGGAAATGCGTTAACCAACCAGTTGGGAGAAATATTTTCGCCAAAATTCCGTCTGATATTGCAATATTTTTAAATTTGGAAAATGCAAAAAATTACAGTGGACATTCGTTTCGCAGAACCTCGGCAACTCTTTTGGCTAACAGCGGAGTCGACGTTCTTGCGTTGAACAGGCACGGTGGGTGGAAGTCCTCGGCAGTAGCAGAAAGTTATGTGGCGGAATCTTTAACGAACAAAATACAAGTAGCTAACAAGATTTTCAACATTAGCAACCTAGAAGCCGGTTCATCTCGTCAAACATCTGATAATGATCTCTCGGATAAGATGGAGAATACTCCACTAGATGGTCCTGAAGTAATTAAAGAAATACAAAAAAATTTAACATCAATTTTGACTGTTGATAATATGAATAATTGTACATTTCCATAAATAATAAAGATGCTTAAAATAATATCTTCATTTTTGTGTATGCATGAAATGTTTGGTTTCAACGATAGATTCTTTTTACCTAAAATTTCTGTTGATCTGAGCAGGTAAATAATAACTAGTACGTAATATTCACTTACAGCCCACGTCGGACTGTAAGTGAATATTACAGCCCTGTAACCATGGCAACCAGTAAATGAATTGTAAGTTCAGCTTACTCTAATAAAAATTTGTTAATAATGATCCACTTACAGTACAGGTATTACAAAAAGAATATCACTGGCCAAACGTGGAATGAGGTATTGAAGCCATCAATAATTCTGCATTGTCGCAAGTGGCTCAAACAGCATTATTTACATCACAAGAGGCATACATAATACAAAAGACTACTTACAGTTGATTCGTCGAAAGCATTGCTTTGCTGTAGCTATGGGCAATGGAACACAACACAGAACATATAAACTATAATAACTACTTTACTGATTCTATTCGCAGTTATTAATCACTATATACAGATATTTACAATAAATGGCGGCTTTTTAATTCTTACGACCCTACATGGGCAACCGCCTCTACGCCATCTTTTCGGCGTCTCCCTGACGGACTCTGCGTGTATATCCTCTACTGTTTTCTAAACTTCATCGTACAAGCTACTACGCTATTGGTCAAGCATTTGTCATGATTAGCTGATAAAATTTAAACGCGTATAATGCTCAGACATCTTACAATTTAAATTTAAAATAATGAATAGAATAGTCGCGCGTTTTATCTAATTTAAGGTACTGAGTGTTCTTACAAAACGTCACCGTTACAAGAAAGATAGGTGAAAAGGAAACATTAGAGTTTAATAGGTCTGAATAG
Organism: Stenurella melanura; assembly: GCA_963583905.1. Lineage (NCBI taxonomy): Eukaryota > Metazoa > Arthropoda > Insecta > Coleoptera > Cerambycidae > Stenurella > Stenurella melanura. The sequence continues at coordinate 122,540,696 of OY757316.1, read as the reverse complement.
TGCCGCATTTTAAAAACCGAGAGATTTTCTCAAATTAAACATACCCATTAGACTGAAGCGAAAGGTGTTCGAACAATGTGTTTGTCCAGTTCTGGCTTGCGAAGCGGAGGCTCTAACACTTACCAACACGACAGTGAATCAGATCCTGGTAACTTAATGACCAATGCAACGCGCCATGCTAGGATTGTCTTTGAGAGACCGGGTACCAAATATAGAACTACGTGTTTAGATCTGGAGTAATCGATGCGATTGATAGAATAACAAATCTGAAGTGGAACACAGAGGGATACGTCGCAAGAATAAGGGATGATAGGTGGACGAAGCGCATATTAGAGTGGAAACCGAGACAAGCAGATCTTCGGAAAAGATGACGACCACCAACCAGATGGACGCTAAATGCATTCAAATTGGATTAATTTAGTATAGGACAGACATTCGTGGAAACAATTACGGGATGCCTATGTCCAGCAATGCACGCATACAGGCCGATAAAGAAAGAAGAACGCTTTACAAATGCATGGAGATCACAAAACCACTAGTAGTGTACATAAGTTTATGATACTGATTACTGATTATGAGATCCCAATGAATTTTTCAACGTTGGATCCGGATCCGAGGTCAAGATAATTCCCATACACTTCAATTTTTTGTACAGGCAAAACCATTCCTTCAATAAGGTAAATTTATAAATATAAGTACTCACTATATTTATTGAGTGGAAAGGAATTTTAGAGAAACAAGTGAAAAAAACTACATTTTGATATGCTTTTTATTCAATTTGTTGGGATGATTCATTACATTTTCAGCAGAGGGTCGCAAGATGACTCAGTGCTTTGACATGTTTTATTTTTCTTTTTTTTTCTTTTTGCATTGACTAAAGTAAAAGCTAACTACATTTTGAAACACGGAAAGGGCATCGGTTCTATTTTTATTTAGTAAATGAAAATAAGGAAATGAATGATGATATTTTAAATATAACATTACATTATTTTTTTGCACCTCTTTCGCACGGAGAATTTATCAATTTGTAATATATTTTTTAATAATTCTATGGAATGCATTTTCGTAAATAACTCGTTTATTTTAAGTTTTTCGAAAAAACTCTATTTCAGATTTCTTGTCCAAAAAGGTCCGTGCCTTATGCTGGTTATAGAGATCGATCGACGGAATAGTTAATTTTCGATTTTTATTAGGAAACTGCCTATAACTATACGAGTCTGTCTGACAGCTGATATTGTTTTATTACATTCAATGGCTACTATGATTTTTCCAATGTTATTAGGTTACCAGATCTACACAGAAATGTGCCATTTTAGTTTCCAAAGCCCACTAATCTATTATCTATTAGCCGCATGTTTCTAAAAGCTTGGTTGCATTGTATTTTGGCTGAGATCTCAAATATTTCTGATCGGATTTTCAAAATTTTGGTATCATTAGATTCGTATGAAAATGAGGTATTTAAAAATGTTGGTGAACGATTAAATTCCCATTTAAAAAAACCGAGTTAGTGGATAAAAATCACATTTAAAAATTTTAAACGCCTCTAGAGAATTAAGTAATGCAACCATATTGCTCTTTTTATTTTTATAGTAACGTAGCACACAAACTAAAATATATTTTGGGCACCACAGCACTCTGGATTCAGAAATAGATTTTTTAATAAAATTTTTAATGTTTATCAAAAAGTGACCAAAATGGATGTATTGTATTCAAAATTTCCTCTAGATTCCAAAAATGTAAAAATATATAGGGTGTTCCATTTAAAAATCGAAAGTTAGTATCACTTCCGGCGAAACCGGAAGTGAAAAAAATCAATTGCATGTCAAGAAGTGCCGCTTATTATGTATGTAGTATATCCTAAATTTCAATCAATTATCTTCAAAAGTAAAGGAGAAAGGGGGGGTATACCTTAATCCTGTTACGCCCGGTATAACTTAACCTGTTAAAAAAATACTTAGGAGAAGAATAATGATAATAATAATAATTGAAACAAACAAAAGCGTGAGTTATCCGATAAATACAATTTTCACTTTATCCAAGTATGTTGATTTGATTTTCTACCTATATATCACGAAATTTATTCGTGATCTTGAGGAGGCCATTTGGAATTCTTGAATTTCTACAAAATATTTATAATCTGCGATCTCGAAAATCTCCAGGTTCCTTTTTTCAGACGAATCAGACTAAATTACAAAACATATCCGCCATAGTGCTACCGCCATTTTGAATAATTAAATTTTAGCCAAATTTTTATAATCTATAACCCTCAGATAAGTATTTTCAGTCCAGTCAGACGATAAATGATAAAACTTATTCACCATATTGATGCCACCGGTTCGAATTTTTGAGTGTCGTTTACATATTTCGAATCTGCGACCTTAAAAATACCCAGATACCAATTATTGCTAGAATCGGATATTAAATGACAATAATCTGTCCGCCATCTTGAAAACGACATCTTGGATATTTCTATAAAAAAATGTCAAATTATATAGTCACGTGAACGATATACACATGCAAAATTTCCAGTCAATGCGGCATTTGAAAGTGGGTGAAAATTGAGTTGCACACCAAACTACAAAGTTACAGGTCAAACCAAGTCAAGCGTGTTAAAAGGAAACCTGGAAAATCCCTCTGCACAAACAACATATTAAATATACCGACATGAGATCAAACAATAACGCTACAGAAAAAATATATAAATCTGATGAATACAGGTTTATTTTTTATGTAATTATAAAACGCAAACATTAGGTAGAATGGTTGATAGGGGAAATCCAACAGATTGTTTCACATAGAGATTACCCTAATGAATTTAGAAGCGCTCTAATTACTTTTATCTTTTAACTCCCTTAATTCTGTTTAAATCTCTCATGTTTAATAATAATGATGATGATTTTTGGGTCAGAAAAATTTCTCTAGAGATTTAGCGTATGTAAACTGGAGAATATTATAGACTGCCAATTTATTTATTTAAATTATAATATGATATTTACATCTGTGATATTGCTATTGAACCGAGGGAACGTCTCCAAAGAAGATTTAAAGCAGGTAGAACTGCATTATAATTTGACCACAGAAGACAGGAACTATACAGAAGCGAAAGCTTGCCACGGTACCTTTGATACCCGTAGGATCTGATTTCTGTGACCTTAAAGTGACAAGTAATATGTCTTACTACACTCAGAGAAATGATGTACACACAAAATATATCAATATTTAGGTCCAATACAATGTATACCGGGAAAATTGTCTTGTTTTAGACGAAAATGGTTACTCCGGGGTTTTTGGGATCGCTGATTTCGAATCTGAAGTACAATTTGGAAAATTCATAATAGTAGGGAACTGAGCCGTCTGGAAAACGCCTGCAAAAAGAGGTCAACCGGGTGGCCACGAGTCAATGTACGCCTCCAATATTTTGGTTGTTTTTGTATTTAAAAATTTGGTTTTTAGTACAAGTAAATTAGACAATAATAGGCTACTTTTATACTAACAGGAATGAAAATATCACTTCCGGTTGAACCGGAAGTGACATCAACTTTTTTTTCTTAAACGGAATGACTATATTTTTTTATGGTTTCTCATTAAGGATAAATTTCTAAGTGCAGCAGTATTTTCATATGTAAAAAATTCCATAAAATATGTGAGATACGAACACTTTTTTAATTTTTTCAAAATGGCCGCTTCAGATGAATGCGATGTAAGAAAATTACTAAGTAGGCTATGGAAATTATTGGTAAGATTGTAGACTTGTCTGTAAAGCATAAAATAGTTGTTTGAATTACTGATAGGTACCAGTATTTTTAGTTTTTTTTTTTTTAAACGGAATTTGATTTTCATTTTCATTTCCGTAGGGGTCGTATGGAATTTTTTTTAATGGAACTGTGCTATTTCTTTTATTAATCAGAAATAATGATTCATAAACTATAATTTTTTCGCCATTAATAATTTCTTAACGATATCCTTCGTAATAATAGAAGTATCTTTAAAAAGTAAGCGCCAACAAATCATTTTAATAAGGTACATATCTACATTTAAATCCAAAATTGCAGATAGCCATGAAAATGACAGACATTCGCAACAATTGAATTAGTCTTGACTTACTCACTAATTTTCTGAAGCATATGTATTAAAGTTGTTATAAACAAGAAAATTAATATAAAATGGCTGAAAATTATTTAAAAGAAGAAAAAGTTGACATGATCATTATTTATGGAGAGACTCGACGTAATGCAACTAGAGCACAAAGTCGGTATGGACGGAGATATCCAGAAAGAAGACAACCTTCGAGAAACTATTTCACCCGGTTGGAGCAACAATTTAGAACTGAACCTAATCTAGAAATTGAAGAAATATTTATTGTGGATGAAGAAACGGAAATTAATGTATTAGCTTTAGTGCATGTTGACCCAACCATTTTGATAAGACAAATTGCACATGAATTACCAGTTTCCAAAGAATCAGCCAGAAATTTTTTTAAAGAAACACGGCTTTCGTTCTTATAAATATCAATTGCATCAATTTTTGTATGAGAATGATTATCAACGAAGAATAACCTTTTGTAATTGGTTACAGTTACGCCAATTAAGAAATGAGAATTTTATCAAAAACATTTTGTTCACTAATGAATCGAGATTTACAAACCTTGGGCTATTTAATCGAAACAACTCTCGATATTGGGCAATTGATAATCCTCACATTATGTGACAGGGGCGGTTTCAGGAGCGGTTTGGCTTCAATGTTTGGTTAGGCGTACTGGGTGACCATATCATAGGTCCAATAATTTTTAACGAAACTCTAACTGGACCAAGATATCTAGAATTTCTCCAAAATATAATAGTTCCACAGATTAATCAAATTCCCAATACCAATATTGACGAGGTTTACTTCCAACAAGACGGGGCTGGACCACACAATGCTATTATCGTTAGGGATTACTTAAATCAATTTCCAAATTTTCAAATTTCCTGATCGTTTGATTGGGACCCATGCTCCAGTCAGATGGCCTGCAAGGTCGCCTGACTTAACCCCACTCCATTTTTTTATTTGGGCGCATTTGAAAAATAGAGTCTACATGACTGCTCCAACCACAAGGCAGGATCTGGAAGATAGAGTTCGACACAAAATTGCACAAATAACTTCTCAACAATTACAATTAGTATAAAAGTAGCCTATTATTGTCTAATTTATTTGTACCAAAAACTAAATTTTTAAAAACAAAAACAACCAAAATATTGGGGGCGTACATTGACTCGTGGCCACCTGGTATACTCGAGGACTTAAAGAAACTGAAAATGGCTTCCCATAGAAAATCACCTGCCACATTCGAATTTTGAGTTCGCGTTAAGATTCGGAATTGCGAACATCCCCTAAAAGTCAATTTTACCCCAAAATTGAAAATAGACATTTTTTAATACTTCTCAAGTCATATCTGCATTATTAAAAAGTTATCGAGGTATTTTTTTTTTGCTAAATGATTATTAGTAACTGACTATAACACTGGCGCTGTTAAATTGTGTTCCATTGTCTTCCGTTCTGAAAGAAATTACAAATTTATAAGTCGTTGTTGGTTTTGTGTAGTGACATTTGGAGTCATAGAGGAACGATTGTTATTTTTTTAAATTTAAAAAGAAGTCAGCGACAAAATTTCTCCAAAAATACCATAATTGTTTTTAATGGAGAAATTTTGGCTCTACGAGCGATATTATGCCTGTTTTGGAAATGTGCCCATCAAATGCGAGTGCCCAAGTAACACATTATCTTTAACGACGGAGTTCTCGAAAACTAAGCAGAATTAAAAAAGAGTTTCAGTAAAAAAATTGTTTAATTCATTGGCTACAATGTTGTCGTTATAGTACCTAGTTATCTTTAATAATATTAAAGTTAACAAGCGACTACATTTTATGCTGCAAATTACAGAAAGCTATGGTATTTCTATTTTCTTTTATTATTAGGGTATTAACTATCTTAAATTTTTAAACTTTGGTCATTTCATCGTGATTAGAAGTATGTGAGTATTGCCTGTTTTAAATTTAAGATCAATAAACGTAGTAATAAAAAAAATATGACAAGTTAAAAAAATAATGCCAAAAAATCTCAAATTAAAAATAAACAAAAACCTCAACATACCACTGATTTTGCAATTCCACATTAATTCGCGACTAAAAAATTCGGATGCAGCAGGTCAGTTTACATTTGTTAGCTGAAGTATTTATGTCAAACTTAGAAAATTTAATTTTTAACAGCAATAACAGTTTAAATACACATGTGTTTTATTAGACTTGATATGTAGACGATATTTTTTGTATATGGACCGGTACAGAAAGGAACCTAAGTAATTACCTTAATTTCTTAAATTCTCTTAATAATAAAATTCAGTTCACAATGGAATCGGATCAAGATAGTCAATTAAACTTTTTAGATATTAATATCAAAAAACAAAACAATCAGTTGAAATGTAGCATCTACCGCAAACCTACTACTACAGATACAGTAATACATTATAATTCGCTGCAATCATGGAAAATTTAGATTTCACCCTTTCATAGTCTAATACATAGACTGACGAATTTTCATTTAGATCAAAGTGATTTTGATAGAGAATTAAATATAATTGAACAAATTGCAAGAAATAACGGATGCAACGAGTCACTAATAGATACCATGGTCAAAAACAAACAACGCAAAATGCTTCAAAAAGAATTTTTCACTGCGCCTAACAAACCTACAAAATATAGTTTTATTAATTATGTTCCGAAATATAGTAACAAAATTTCTAAAAAATTAAATAATTTGGATATCTCTACAGTAAGTGTGAACAAAACAAATATAGGAAACATTTTGGTTAACAACAAAGAAAAACTAAACAAAATTGATAAATCTGGTGTATATAAAATTAATTGTAAAGATTGCAATGCTGGCTACATCCGTCAGAGGGGTAGCAGCGTTGTGAACAGGGTAAAAGAACACAAAAAATCATTCTTAAATAACAATAAAAATACAGGAATGTCAACACACTGTATTGAAAACAACCATTTCTTAGATACTGATAACATAAAATTACTTCATTCGGCAAGAAAAGGTAAACGTTTAGATCTGCTAGAACAACTAGAAATCAAAAAATCTTTCAAGTACAACCCTTGTACCACAAATGACCAACAACATTTATTGAATAACCCTATAATAAACAAATTGTTAAGAACTATCCTTTGATTTATTCAATCAGTTTAGGCCCACTCCAAACATTCAAATAATTAAGGATGTTAAATTAAGTCTTAAAGAGATTAGGTCATAAATAGATTACGACGTAAATACTTTTAGGTATAAATTAGAATAAGCACGTCGGAAACTTTAGTATTCACTATGTAATACTCTTGATAAAGGCCTAATAAGCGGAAACATATGTAGAATATTTATAATATATTGATTGATTCATCCAAAAGCAGTGTTTAATTTATAATTAACAATTATTTTCAAGATGTTTCACAAGGTACCTACCACAAGTTCAGTTCAGTGTATTTTACACAAGTTCCAATCTTCAGTTTCTTTATGTCCTCGAGTGATATACATACGAAATTCAGATGCCTCGGTTCCTTACTATAATGGCGGATTTGAGAAAATGAAAATGGATATCTTGGTCCTGAAAATCTGTACTCGGGGGTTTTCGAGGTCACTGATTACGAATCCGAGGTCCAATTTCATAAATTGAAAATGGCGGACCGGAAGTAGAGTCAATTTGCCAGGAAAAACTAGTCTATTTTTCGTTTTTGGGCTGAAAATGGGAACTCGTGGGTTCTCGTGGTCGCTGACAACGAATCCGATGTCCAATTAGAGAAAATTCAAAATGGCGGAAGTAGAAGCCAAATTTTTAGGAAGACCTCGTATTTTTCTTCTTTTGGGCTGAAAATAAGAAAAATATACTACTTCCGGTCTGCCATTTTGCATTTTCATCAGCGATAACGAAAACCACCCGAATTCCCACTTTTAGTAAAGAAAAGGAAAGGATACGAATTTTTACGGAGAAAGTGACTGTTCTTCCGGTCCGCAATTTTGAATTTCGTAAATGTAACCTCTTGATAAGTCTTGGTCAAAAAAATATACAGATTACTCATCCAACAGCAAAAGTTCAATACTAAATAGCAGGTGCCACATATGGCAGGCTTGCGCAAGTACCTTTATAAATGTCCACCATGACTGAATTATTTCTTGGGATGACCACCCTGTACATTTTTAAATAAAAGTATAATAGGTGCATATGCCAGATATTATTGTCGTAATATATTCGAATTTCTTGAATATTATCTAAAATATTGGAATTATTATTAAGAATATGTAATGCATTGAAATAACTAGATCGCATAGTGTACAGGCAGCGGATGTAACATTAGATTTCCGTTGCCTGTGCAATCCATCACATACCTATTGGCGTTTTTCTACAAGGCATTGCACTAGCAATGAACTGCACATTGCTGAGTCAGGAAGAACGCGGATAGATATTGATGGAAAAATGCGGAGAATTAATCAATCGTGGCAAAACCTCCGCAAGGAGAGGTCTGGTGGGCCCCGCTTCGCAAGGAGCGGGCTAGCGGGCCAGAGTTGTATTACCCGGAAGGGTAATTTAATTAATTCAATTGTTGTCAAGCCTCCGGAAGGAGATAAATCGTCGGTTAGGCTCCGCAAGGAGAAGTTGCGACAAAAGTTGAGTTGTTGCCCGAAAGGGTTGTTTTGAGAAAAGCAGAAAAGAAGAGAAAAGTCCCGAAAGGGTGAAATCAGAAAATAGTTGCCTCTTTTCGGCCGGCGCACGGAATTCAGCCATCATCCAGGGATGAGGAAAATATTGATGTAAGTACCCTTTGTTTCTTACTTGTCAATATATATATACATTTTTCACGGCTAAATTGGGTATTATTTTCTGTGTGTGTGTGTGTGTAACCCTACCACCCTCTTTACGACGTTAAGAGGACCGACCCGGCCTCTTGCAAATTTAAGTCGAGCACCAAGCGAGTACCCCGATAAGAAGGGGCGCGCACCCTGGGCTCGACACATGGTGGAGGTACCGGACATTAAGTTAGACCGGACATTAAGTTAGGCCGGGTAATTAATGGTTTTTGCCGACACATGGTGGAGACGCCGGTGTTTTTAATTATACCGGGTACATTTTAATTTTTTGTGTTAAGTTAGGCTAGCATATTTTGTTTTGCCGATGTATGGTGTAAACTTATTTTAATTTTTTTTAAATTTAGTAATAACGCCGCGTATATTCTAATGTTTTTTTTGCCGACGTACGGTGAAGACGCCGTGATTAATTTTTTATTTCTTTTTATTATTGATTCTGTGATAGATTGTTTTTTTTTGACTAAATATTAGTTTTATTTAATCGTAAGAGCTAGTAGTACTTAGATTAGTTTTTTCCGATTTATTGGGAATTTGCTGAATTTCGCAAAATTGGGGTTGAAGTGCAAGGTTTTTTTTAGCTTGAATTATTCGTAATTTTTTTTCCTTGTTGGTTATTTAATTACTTGCAAAATTTAGTGACAAATGATTTGTGGTACCGACGAAATTATTTTTTAATTCATATATATATATATATGTATATATATACTTATAATAATTTTTTTTTGTGGTAATATCTATACTTTCTCTAGTGCCCGTTTACCTGGCTAGAGACAGTGTGGCAATAATTTCCTTTATTTGATTTTTTCAAAATAACTGCTTGGAAATTCTATTCTTTTCCCCGACCTGGGTCACAGGCGGGAGAATTGTAGATTTAGTTAGTATACGGTGGTAAATTAATACCCTTGATTAGTGCCCGTGTACCTGGCTAATCAAGTCTAATTTCCATCTGTACTCCTGCAGTTGTATGAAAATATGTTCTAATTTTGATTAGAAATATTATTCGTGGAAACGGTACCCCAAGTTACCTTGTATGCCAAGATTTTTCTTTTTTGGTTTTGTTAGAATTTTTTATTGTATTTTTTTAAATATTTTCTTTTGAATGCCGCGCCTAAAACCCGGTAAAAAGGAAAGGCAGGAAAGGAGGGAGGCAATTAGGAAAGCCCTCTTATGTTATTCGCTAACACCAATTGAGGTGCAGCTAAATAAATCAGGTCTGCCTTTAACCCCGCGTGTCGTAGAAGAAAATCCTACGAATTACTTCTCTTTCCCGGAATCAACAAATAGTCAGAGACAGAGGGGAGAGCGAAAAGAAGCCCTTTTGTGCCACTCACTAACATCAATTGAGGTGCAGTTAAACGAGGCAGGTTTGCCCTTAACGCCACGGGTAATAGAAGAAAGTTCTGCAAATTATTTCGTATTTCCTGAATCAAAAAACAAAACAGAGAGCTTAATTTTAACAAAAGAAATTATTGCTAAGTTTAAAATTTTATTTGGAGATGACGACGACATGTAGTGTCAGTTTAGCTATTTAGGTGAATGGTAATTTGTTTTTTCTGATATAATAGTCGTATGGAGGGAGGTCCATCGCGAAGTAATTTCTTTTATGTATTTTTGTTTTTTATTATCACTGTATAGTTTTTAATTTTATTTACGAAAACACACACACCCATTTGAAAAAGAAAAATAAGGTAATGGCATTAGACTGAATAGGGAAATTTTTTTTTATTTTTTTTGTGTATATATATGTGTCCATTTTTTTTTTCTCTCTATTCCTCACTTATTTTTATAAATAACTTGTGGTGTTAGGTGAATTTTTATTTGATAAGTATTTCTACAATTCACCGTTATTTATTCTCCTTTGATTTTAAGTTAATTTAACTTTTTTTTTCCCTTAATTTTGAAGTATTTACCGATTTAATAAACTAAGTTAAGCATACCTATTACTTTTTTAAATAAAACATTAGGGTCTTTCATTTAACAAACTCTGCACAAAGCCTGAATATTAATTTTCTTTTAAATTAAATTTTTCGCATTACTATTTATGAAAATAAATATAAAAATGCGGTAATGTCAGGAAACGAGAAGAAAATAACATTACGAGTAGAACCAACGCCTGATAACTTTAATCCGGAGTCCAATAGTACGAAAATATCAGACAATCAGACATCTAACCCTTTTCAGGCGAGTAGTAGTTTAGATAATAAATGGCACCTGAATATTCCTCACATTAACTTAAGCACTACGAGGTATGAAATTAATTACATTAAGGAAGCGATAGAAGCTACTAAGATCCCTTATTATATTTTTATACATTATTATTAATTTGGAATACTGTTTTATCCGTGGGATTAATTTATTTAGTTCTACACCGAAATGGTCCACTGACAGTATTGACTACAACAGCCGCCCCCGTTACGGCAAGCGATACACATCCCGTACATCATAATGTACTCATAGGTTTACTGTACGCCATATTTACAATACTAGCGACTTACGTTATCATTAAAATATGTTGGTTTTATATAAAGAAAAGAAAATCAATAAACAGGGGACATAAAAGCGCTCCTGTACCCCCACGTCGGACTAATCACCAAAAATACAAATCGTATATTTTAGAGACAAACGACGACATAGATATCATTACCCTTAAAGAAAAAAAACAGATTAATTGTGTTTTAAGGCAAATAGATGAACCGTCACAAAGTACGAGCAGTGAATGTGTAGTTTAGTAATAAAATTTTCTTTCCTCTTTGAAGAAAGAAAAAATGTTCATACTTAATATAAATATATTTTGTTTAGAGTATAAGTATTAGATTATTTTAGTAAAAAATTACTCGGTAGAAATTAAAGCTAGATGTAAAAGTATTCATATGAAAGAAAACTGAAACTTAGGTTAAAGACAAAGCTATAATTTTTATATTAATTAATAACAATTGGTAAATTATTAACAGATAGCATTCATTTAATTATATTACTCAACCTAATTGAAGTGAAAATAGCAAACATTTGGAAAACTAGTACCTATTATGGAAATTGTAAGCTTAAGAGAAAATAAATCAATTAAAAACGATTTGTAAATTACATCAATTCCAGGATACCCATGGTATTGGCATTTAGAGTAATCTTTTTGTTTTACAAATGTCTAGTATGGATGACGCAAAAGATCCACTGATAACTACATTCTTAATTTATTATTATATTTCAGATTAGTTATCAACCCAAAGTGAAGCCCATATAATTCAATATCAAAAAACGCGGTGTGCCATGATAATATTTAACACCAAACTATTCTTAACCCCGTATTATTTTTCAGAGATCCCGGCAGAAGATGAGGATTACCCAAAACAAAAATTTGCTAATACATAGGGTGTGCCAGGAGTATAATTAACACCCAACGATATGTAAACAATCGCGTTATAAATTTACCGACCGGTACAATTTAAAAATTAGTTACCTTTAGAAAATGGTAATCCGTTATTTACACTTATAAATTTTCCACACACAGATCACCAAAACACCGGAAGAACACACTAATTTTCGGTTGTTTCACTGTTTTCTTCACTAACTAACTCTAAATTAAAACGAGTTTTGTGACAAAGAACAAATAAAATCAAATTAAAGCCGCAACGTCCGGAATTTGACTGAAGAAAAATCGCGTAGTAAAGTGTTTCGAGATTATTTTGTAGAGATATGAATAATACTTTCAAAGCACATACTCCATCGGATGGTCAGAACAAAAGATTAGAAAATGCTGAAATAATACTTTAGTTATCGAAATGGCCTTAACGCTCATTAGGGCACACGTGTACATTACTTTGACAACATTCTTTACTACTACAGAGTGATCTGCTAAAACACTGACAAAATCATTCAAACAAATTTTTGAATAATTTTTCTTACTAGGCAGGGCATTACGTTATTTAATATTAATTTGTAATATAAATATTGTTTTACTTTAATTTCATTTCACTTAATTATTCATAAGAAATGTTAGGGATGTGCTCGAACTGACATTATTTGTAACTGCGTAGAATCGCATTAGAAGGAAAAAAAGGGCAAGGTACAACGCTAAGTTCGCATGCACAGATGTTGGCAGACGATTTTCTTTTATATAATTTTCAACTTTTCCTTCATAGTTTTATAGAAAAGGAAAGATAATGTTTTGAGTAAATTTATGGGTAGAATTAAGCACTATTATTAGTAGTATTAATTCAGTTTTAAGATGTATGCTAATACTAGTTTCTCTTATTTTTTATGTAAAATCCGGCGAACACGCTAAGTACAACAGGAGATACGAGAGGAAACTTCCCCGCCCCACCCAAACACATGGCAGCCAGTTGATCCGGGGAACAACCTGTGGACCTGTAGAGCCAGCCGTACAGATATCTACAGATGAAAGGAGAGATCCAGTTTGGTATTTCCAGAAATCCAAATCTAAGGCAGCTGAAAAATTAAAGATGGAAGTGGATGACCAAAATGTGCCAGGAACGTCCCAGTGTAACTAAGTGTGAACCACTCTGTACATACCAAAGTGCAGAAGTACTCTCTGAACATTTCCCAGCAAAGCTTATCTAAACTTCGAGGAAATATAGAAACGGTACCTCTGCTACAAGTGATAAGTTATGAACCTGAATATGACCTAAACTATCATCTTTCATGGTACAGAAAGTGTAAGTGATTGACATTATAGTACTTGTTAAAGTATGCTTGGACTTCTATAACACGGGCGGACCAAATAAACTTTCATAAATTAATTCTCATAAATTTAGTGCGGCTACGGACTCTTACAGTTCACTAGGTTATACCCAAAGACAAAATTCCAGTGGCGTACAAAAGGGGGACTACAACACTACCGAAATTATGCGTGTTTCGTCGGGATTATTTTCTATATATTCTTTTTTTTTAGTAGGATAACGTTGAGTTTAGGTTAAGGAAAAAAAATGTCTATCTGTTTTTTTATCAATTTTGATCATGTTAGTATAAGGCTTAGGTTAAGGTAAATTTTCTTTGTTTTTCTTTCTATTTTATAAACATTCCAGATGATACCTCATACATGGAGGATGGCTGATTCATTGGACTTGTACCGGTTTTGAAGAGAGGCAAATATTACCATTAAATTAAAATTAGAGACAATTTAGTAAAAGTTGGCATCACTGGAGGCCAGTGATTAGTAGGGTGGGGAGTAATGTCGTAATATATTCGAATTTCTTGAATATTATCTAAAATATTGGAATTATTATTAAGAATATGTAATGCATTGAAATAACTAGATCGCATAGTGTACAGGCAGCGGATGTAACATTAGATTTCCGTTGCCTGTGCAATCCATCACATACCTATTGGCGTTTTTCTACAAGGCATTGCACTAGCAATGAACTGCACATTGCTGAGTCAGGAAGAACGCGGATAGATATTGATGGAAAAATGCGGAGAATTAATCAATCGTGGCAAAACCTCCGCAAGGAGAGGTCTGGTGGGCCCCGCTTCGCAAGGAGCGGGCTAGCGGGCCAGAGTTGTATTACCCGGAAGGGTAATTTAATTAATTCAATTGTTGTCAAGCCTCCGGAAGGAGATAAATCGTCGGTTAGGCTCCGCAAGGAGAAGTTGCGACAAAAGTTGAGTTGTTGCCCGAAAGGGTTGTTTTGAGAAAAGCAGAAAAGAAGAGAAAAGTCCCGAAAGGGTGAAATCAGAAAATAGTTGCCTCTTTTCGGCCGGCGCACGGAATTCAGCCATCATCCAGGGATGAGGAAAATATTGATGTAAGTACCCTTTGTTTCTTACTTGTCAATATATATATACATTTTTCACGGCTAAATTGGGTATTATTTTCTGTGTGTGTGTGTGTGTAACCCTACCACCCTCTTTACGACGTTAAGAGGACCGACCCGGCCTCTTGCAAATTTAAGTCGAGCACCAAGCGAGTACCCCGATAAGAAGGGGCGCGCACCCTGGGCTCGACATTATTGCCATCTGTCACATTTTCAATCCAACATTCACGTAATGGAGTGGAAGTATAGTGGTGGTTAAAAAATTTCATTTTTTTTTTATTTTTCAAAAATGTTGGTAAAAAAATTTTCAAAATTTTTTCTTCTGAATTAGGTTTAAAATGTCAAACGTGGAAATTTTAAATTAGAGCAAAAAGGAAAGTTTCCTTCTATTCTATAGTAGTGGTAAAAAAAGTTTAAAATTTAAAAATTACGTATTTTTTTAAATAGGTTTAGAATGCTATGAAACGTGAAAATTTTAATTTTGAGCAAATAAAAAAAATTCGATCTATTTTAGTGGTAAAAACTTTTTGAAAAATGTTGGTGAAAAAAATTTTCAAATTTTTTTTTTCTGAAATGGGTTTAGAATGTCATGAAACGTGGAAATTTTAAATTTGAGCAAAATAAATTTTTCGTCTATTCTATAGTAGTGATAAATAGATTAAAAATGTTTCCAATTTTTTTTTTAAATTTTTCAAAACATTTTTAAATTTGTTTGAATACCTTTAGAATGCCATGGAAACGTGGATACCTAGTTCAAATCTGAACAAAGAAAAAAAAATCGGTAAAGGTATTTACACAGAACTTCCCTCGTTATTTGTGCATGGCGGTCACTCTAAAAAATTAATAATTACGAAATGACATTAAGAATAATAATCGGACTATAGTTATTGCTATTATTACAAAGAAACAAAAAAATATACAGATTGCTCATCCAACAGCAAAAGTTCAATACTAAATAGCAGGTGCCACATAAGGCAGGCTTCGTCTATTCTATTCTATACTAGTGGTAAAAAAAGTTTAAGATTTAAAAATTACATGTTTTTTTAAATAGGTTTAGAATGTCATGAAACGTGAAACTTTCAAATTTGAGCAAAAAAAGTTTCCATCTATTCTAGTGTTAATTTTTTTTCCAAACTGGTAACAAAATGTTGCAAACATTTTTTTTCCAAAATTGGCTTGGAATGTCATGAAACGTGGAAATTTTAAATCTGAGCAAACCAAATTTTTCGTCTATTCTATAGTAGTGATAAATAGATTAAAAATGTTTTCAATTTATTTTTTTAATTTTTCAAAAACATTTTTAAATTTGTTTGAATAGTTTTAGAATGCCATGGAAACGTGGATAGTTTAAATCTGAACAAAGAAAAAAAAAATTCTATCTTGGTGGTAAAATTTTTTAAAAATAGTAAACAAAATTTCTAATTTTTCTTTTAAATAGATTTAGAACGCTATGAAACGTGGAAATTTTAAATTTGAAGAAATAAAAAAAAATCCATCTATTTTAGTGGTAAAAAAAATTTCAAAAATGTTGGTAAAAAAAAAATTTCAAAACATTTTCTAATTTTTTTTTTTAATCAGGCTTAGAATGGCATGAAACGTGGAAATTTTAAATTTGAAGAAAGAAAAATTTTTTTTTTCATTTTAGTAGACAAAAAAATTTTCAAAAATGTTGGTAAAAAAAATTTAAATTTTTTTTTTTGAATTAGGCTTAGAATGCCATGAAACGTAGAAATTTGAGCAAAAAAAAATTATTCATCTCGGTAAAAAAAATTTTAAAAATGGTAAAAAAAAAATTCAAAAAATTTTAAATTTGTTTTTTTTTTTAATCAGGCTTAGAATGCCATGAAACGTAGAAATTTTAAATTTGAGCAAAAAAAAAAATTTCTCATGGTAAAAAAAATTTCAAAAATGTTGGTAAAAAAAATTTTCAATTTTTTTTTTTTCTGGAATAGGTTAAGCGTGTCATGAAACGTGGAAATTTTAAATTTGAGCAAAAAAAAATGTTTTTCATTAATTATTCCCGTTAGACGATCCACCCTGTATATTTTCCAGTGAATTTTCTACCATTTCTTCGCTGACAGTAGCGTCAACTACCTACCAAATTTGACTGCTCTCCGTCAAGTAGTTTTTTAGTTAATGCACCAACAGACAGACAGACAGACAGACAGAGACTGACGGAATCGAAAAATCTATATTTTCGTAATCTCCGTGATCTGAAACGTCAGAATCCGAAAAAATCTCGGGGGATGTTTTTTTCTCAAATACAATACTTCCCTTCGGTATGCGAGGGAAGTAAAAACGAAAAAAGACTAGGTTTTCCTGAGAAATTGACTTTACTTCCGGTCCGCCATTTTGAATTTACCAAATTAGGCCTTCTTTCTGGAAAATGGCCCGATTTCTGGTCCGCCATTTTGAATCCCCAAATTGGACTTCAGATTCGTGATCAGTCACCTCAAAAACTCACCAGTAACAATTTTAGTCTAATTTTATGGCATATTGTGTATGTTAACACATTCTTCAATTAATTTAATTGAATTGGCCATTAAAAGTGCCCAATTATTGGAATAAAAATGAAACGAAACATTTCCGACAAAAAATAAAAGGTACGGTTTTTTCTAAATGCCTTTCTGAATTCTTTGCAACAAAAATGAAGTCAATTGACCCTGTACCTTTTTTCTAGGTTTCAGATTTTTCATGCTAAAATGCCGCGACTAATTCACTAGCACTCAAATTTGAGATTTTGGTCATTTTAGCGCCCCGTTGGACTATAACAGAACATAAAAATTTTCAAATGCAGAAATTTTCCAGGGAGAGAGAGAACGAGAGAGAGAGAGAGAAGACAGCTTATAAAGTCAAACATTTGCAAGCGACGTCTCTGTCAATTCTGACAGTTCATTCTTGTACGGTAAAAACCAACCGGTACACCGATATTAAAAATGCATCCCGATCTATCTCCCCATTTACATACTGAAGAATGCAACAAGCTCATAGCTTTATTGAAAGGATGTCACAAGGAACATCCGATAGCAAAGTTCGTGGGCATATGCAACTCGTTTGACACTGAGATGCTAAAATGTATGAAAGTGGAAAGGAAGGAGAGAGGAGCGAGGAATTTTAAAAAGTCCAACGAAACGAAGAAGAAAATACGTCAACTAATAGAACAAGATGAAGAGTAGATGTTATTGAAGTTCATTGTTGGACGAAAACAATTATTTCGATATATTTTGTGAGTTTATGTTTGTTAAATATTTGCAGAATGTTTCTCTCATTATGTTTGAGTTATGAGGATTTAAAATAAATATTCAAATCTACCATTTTATTTTATTTGATATATTATATTCAAATATGTAGTCATTTTAATTATAATATTACATCGTAATGGTTGCGAAAAATACAGATTTCAAGTTAGTTAAGTTGCTAGTATTGCAGTAGTTAGGTTAGGTTAGAGTAGGATAATATGTTAATGGACTCCTGTCCGACTCCACTGCGGCCATCAGATATATTGTGGTTCACTCCTAGTTATAGTTCATCCAACAGATTCAGTTTTTTAATAAAGCCCATAATCTTGTTGGGTGAGAAACCGCTCAGGTCCTCTGGTTCCAGTTACCCTTTGCCAACCAGTGAGAAGTTGGTTCATTCTGTAGCAGGACAGGTACACAAAACGTGCTCTGTCGTATCATCATCCTCCAGTGATGACTTTGGTTTGCAGTGCCTAGTGTGTAGGCCAATTAAAGTTCTTAGGTTAGTTAAATCTATTTAACTTTAATCGATCTTTAGTTCTTGACTTCGAAGGGTATGTAATAAACTCCTTTGAGTGAAATAATCCTGGTAGTTCCTGCTAGTGCTGTATTGTTTTCAGTTCAGCCCAGGCTAAAATAGCAGCCGTGGTAGAGTTTGCAGATATGCCAAGTGCCGGTTCTGGTGCTATAAATTTGGTTTCCACGCTTTCTCTGGTCAAAGAATCACCTTCCATGCCATAGTGACTAGGTATCCAGTCAGTTTTTTGTTTCTACCCTGTCGGGTAAGAGCTTCCTGGCATGTCGAGGCCGTTTTAGAGTTACAACGGTAGGATCCAAGGGCTTTAAGAGCCGCCAGGCTGTCTGAAAATATTTTTATTGATCTGTGTCTAGGCTGCATCTGTCATAGCCTCCATACACACAGCTCAATGGCGTGAATTTCTGCCTAAAACATAGTCGCATTATCACTCAGGCTCGAAGATATTCTTCGTTGGTTTGCGCCTATGTAGGTTGGTTTCGTTCCGATCCCATTATTCTTTTCCAGGAAACAGGATTTTAAAGGAGAGTTCGTGGTTGATTAAGATAGGCATCACATGTCAAGGCTTCCCAAGATGCTGTGACAGTTTAAGTCGTCCAACGGCCTGTTGTGCTCCATGATGCTATCCTTCGGCATGTTAGTTACCGCCTGATGGATTCTGTATGATGCTCACCTGGATTTTCTTCCCAGGTAAATATGGAGAGGAGATACTTCCAGAGCAGTTATTGCCAGTCATGCTTGTCTCTGCAATCCACAGAGTTTGGTTTTGGTCGTAGCCTCTTTGATTATACTAGTAACATTATAATATATAAATAAGTAACGGACCAATGATCGGCCCTTGCCCCCTACCAATATCCATGATATAAGTGTCGAAGGGATCAGAGTCTATGAAAATGAGTATTTTCCTATCACCTAGATATGCCTATATTGAGTTTAGTATATTACCTCTAAATTTTAAATTGCTTTAGTTTAAAAATGTAAAAATTTACCCATGCAAAAGCTGTAGTACTTAAAATTAATGCCCATCGATTTAAAAATAATAGGGCTCTTCTCTAGATAACACTAATTTGCTGTCCAAATTTCAACACAATCGCACATTCTGTTTTTAACTTATCATGCCCGACATGACGGACGGACCAACGAACGGACATATTGAAAGTTGTTCAGAAGTCGATCACTAACACTATGATACGAAAATTCTTTCTCTGGGCTCGATATGTAATAAATGTACCGATCATATGCAATAAACCCTTCGTTTTCAAAGTTACGAAGAGTATAATAGAGGACTGTCTTTAATACTTATTATTAAATTATTATATAATTAAAGACTTCTACAATTAAAATTTCACCATGGCTGATTCAAAAACGAGACTCAAGTGATTGATAAAAGCTAAGTATGTATGACCCTAATTTGTTCCTCATCTGTTCGGGTAGATGTTTAAAATTTTATCAAAATAAATAAACGAAAACTTGGTCTACTAAACGATTTAAAAGAGAAAAAAAACTCCATTAACTAAAACGAGCCTACATGAAATTGCCAAAGATGATAATTTATATCTTAAGTAATGACACACATTTCCACTTTGTTCTTGGGAATTCTGTTGAATCTGTTGCCACAGTGATTGATAGTTTATGTGAAAACCAACACATCAACTAAGGAAACTACCCCTATCGGACAATATAGAAATATTTCTTTTAGTTGTTTATTTACACCGCTAACTGCGGGAGGTCAAAATCATGTCTAGACAACCCACATGCTTCACTTTTTCGGGTCTCATAGCTGTGGGAATATTTCTTTATTACTTCCACATCCACGTAGTGGATTGGAAGTATAGTAATCGCAAAAAAATTTTCAAAAATTTCTATTCGTGAAATAGGTTTAGAATGTCATGAAACGTCGACATTTTAAATTTGAGCGAAAAAAAAAAATGTCTGTCTGTCTGTCGGTCTGTCGGTCTGTCTGTAACTTTTTTTTGTCCGCACGTTTTCTCTGGAACGGTTTGAGATATTGACTTGAAATTTTGTACACGTATATATTATGACGAGATCTGGAACTGGATTGTTTTTTGAGGAAATCCGGTGAAGAGTTGGGGGTTAAATAGGGGAAAATAGGGAAAAATAAGTAAAGCAAGCTTGTAAGAGAACAGACACTTGAAATTTGGTGTATGTACTAGAAGTTAAGGCCTAAGATTTTTTTATAACATCTTTCAACCCCCCCACCACCCCTACCCCATTAATGGGGTTGATAAAATAAAGTTGAGATTTTCATTTGAAATTTCGTACACGTATGTATTAACTATAACGACGTCTGAAATTACATTATATTTTGAGATGATTCCGTTGAAGGGTTGGGGGTTAATTTGGGGCAAATAGGGGAATATAAGTAAAACAAGTTGGTAAGAGTACAGAAACTTGAAATTCGGTATACGTACTAGAAGCCAAGGAGTCAGATTTTTTTATAATATTTTTCAACTCCAATATGAAAAGGGTTGATTAAATAAAATTGAGATATTCATTTGAAGTTTGGTACACGTATGTATTATGACGACATCTGGAACTAGATTATAATTTGAGATGATTCCGTTGAAGAGTTGGGGGTTAAATAGGGGTAAATAGGGGAAAATAAGTAAAGCAAGCTGGTAAGACTACAGAAACTTTAAATTCGGTGTATATACTAGAAGCCAAGGTCTCAGATTATTTATAATATTTTTCAACCCCCACCACCCCTACTTCATTATTACAAGGGTTGATAAAATAAAATTGAGATATTCATTTGAAATTTGATACACGTATGAATTATAACGACATCTGGAACTAGATTATTCTTTGAGATGATTCCTTTGAAGGGTTCGGGGTTATTTAGGGGTAAATAGGGGGAAATAAGTAAAGCAAGCAGGTATGACTACAGAAACTTGAAATTCGTTGTATGTACAAGAGGCAAAGGCCCCAGAATTTTTGATAATTTATTTCAGCCCCCACCACCCCTACTCCATTATTCAAGGGGTTGATAAAATAAAATTGAGATATTCACATGAAATTTAGTACGAATATGTATCATAACGACATCTGGAACTAGATTATATTTTGAGATGATTCCGTTGAAGGGTTGGAGGTTAAATAGGGGTAAATAGGGGAAAATAAGTAAAGCAAGCTAATAAGACTACAGAAACTTGAAATTTGGTGTATGTACTAGAAGCGAAGGTCTCAGGTTTTTTTATTAGTATTTTCTGTTTCTCCCCACCACCCCCACTCCCTTATTAAGAGTTGATAAAATTAAATTTAAATTTTCACTTGAAATTTGGTACATTTATATATTATAATTATATCTGAAACTAGATTATATTTTGACATGATTGCGTTGAAGGAGTGGGGGTAAGTAGAGGTAAATAGAGAAAAATAAGTAAAGCAAGCTGGTAAGAGTATTGCAACTTGAAATTCGGTGTATGTCCTAGAAGCCAAGACCTCAAATTTTTTAACAATATGTTTCAACCCTTCCACTACCCTTACCACATTATTAAAGGGGTTGATAAAATAAAATTGAGATATTCACTTGTAATTTGGTAGACGTATGTATTATAACGACATCTGGAACTAGATTATATTTTGGGATGATTCCGTAGAAGGGTTAGGGTTAATAGGAGTGACTAGGGGAAAATAAGTAAATCAAGGTGATAAGAGTACAGAAATTTGGGATTCGGTGTATATACTAGAAACCAAGGCCTCAGATTTCTTTCTAATATTTTTCAAACTCCACCACCTCCGCTTCATTATTAATGGGATTGATAACATCAAATTGAGATATTCACTTGAGATTAGTACACGTATGTATTGTAGTGACATCTGATTGAGATGCCTCCATTGAAGGGGTGGGAGGTGAATAGTAGAAAATAAGTAGGGTGAACTAAAAACTTCATTTTTAACGTATATGGCAGAAACCAACTCCTCAAACTTTTCTATGACATCTGCCCCAAATATTATTAAAATTCTATGACCAATAATTTCCACATACTAGAGTGCAAATATAGTCAAGATGTTTCCTTTAAAACGACTTGGATGAAGAATCTGGATGTGGAAGTAGTGATTCCTTAGGCAGCGGTTTTTTTCCAAATTTGAAGGACTAAAGTAACATACTTACATTCATTAAAACTGTGAGGACAAAGTTTAATTACATATTATTTATTCTATTTGTATTCTGCTATTTGTGGGAAATTTCGACTTAGCCTTATGACATGTAATGTGATCAAATGAATTAATAGAATTAATAGAACAGCATACCATCGTGGAAAGTAAGAAAGTGTATTTGTCAAGAGAGCACTAAACATCTCCCGATTTGCACCAGAACCTTTTCAGCTCATGTACGATACTAAATATCACCTTTGCACTAAATTCCATCAAAAAATGTTATCGCTGGATTCGGTTTGTGTATGAGTTAATAAGTGTTGATACGATTTAATTTTCTCTTGCACACAAATGTTAAAGCGATAGCCTAAAAACATCGTTCACGTATTTCGACAAAGCCGAGTTCAGCCGACAAAGCGACCTCAAAACAAAGATTTGGACTTATCTCATTTTTTTTTTTAATTAATGGGGAGGTTAGAAAGGTGAATATTTCGAAATATCTATTACTTCCACATCCACGTAGTGGATTGGAAGTATAGTAATCGCAAAAAAATTTTCAAAAATTTTTATTCGTGAAATAGGTATAGAATGTCATGAAACGTCGAGATTTTAAATTTGAACGAAAAAAAAATTCTGTCTGTCTGTCGGTCTGTCTGTAACTTTTTTTGTCCGCACGTTTTCTCCGGAACGGTTTGAGATATTGACTTGAAATTTTGTACACGTATATATTATGACGAGATCTGGAACTGGATTGTTTTTTGAGGAAATCCGGTGAAGGGTTGGGGGTTAAATAGGGGAAAATAGGGAAAAATAAGTAAAGCAAGCTTGTAAGAGAACAGACACTTGAAATTTGGTGTATGTACTAGAAGTTAAGGCCTAAGATTTTTCTATAACATCTTTCAACCACCCACCAGCCCTGCCCCATTAATGGGGTTGATAAAATAAAGTTGAGATTTTCATTTGAAATTTCGTACACGTATGTATTATAACGACGTCTGAAATTAGATTATATTTTGAGATGATTCCGTTGAAGGGTTGGGGGTTAATTTGAGGTAAATAGGGGAATATAAGTAAAACAAGTTGGTAAGACTACAGAAACTTTAAATTCGGTGTATATACTAGAAGCCAAGGTCTCAGATTATTTATAATATTTTTCAACCCCCACCACCCCTACTTCATTATTACAAGGGTTGATAAAATAAAATTGAGATATTCATTTGAAATTTGATACACGTATGAATTATAACGACATCTGGAACTAGATTATTCTTTGAGATGATTCCTTTGAAGGGTTCGGGGTTATTTAGGGGTAAATAGGGGGAAATACGTAAAGCAAGCAGGTATGACTACAGATACTTCAAATTCGGTGTATGTACAAGAGGCAAAGGCCCCAGATTTTTTGATAATTTATTTCAGCCCCCACCACCCCTACTCCATTATTCAAGGGGTTGATAAAATAAAATTGAGATATTCACATGAAATTTAGTACGCATATGTATCATAACGACATCTGGAACTAGATTATATTTTGAGATGATTCCGTTGAAGGGTTGGAGGTTAAATAGGGGTAAATACGTGAAAATAAGTAAAGCAAGCTGGTAAGACTACAGAAACTTGAAATTCGGTGTATGTACTAGAAGCGAAGGTCTCAGGTTTTTTTATTAGTATTTTCTATTTCTCCCCACCACCCCCACTCCCTTATTAAGAGTTGATAAAATTAAATTTAAATTTTCACTTGAAATTTGGTACATTTATATATTATAATTATATCAGAAACTAGATTATATTTTGACATGATTGCGTTGAAGGAGTGGGGGTAAGTAGAGGTAAATAGGGAAAAATAAGTAAAGCAAGCTGGTAAGAGTATTGGAACTTGAAATTCGGTGTATGTCCTAGAAGCCAAGACCTCAAATTTTTTAACAATATGTTTCAACCCTTCCACTACCCTTACTACATTATTAAAGGGGCTGATAAAATAAAATTGAGATATTCGCTTGTAATTTGGTAGACGTGTGTATTATAACGACATCTGGAACTAGATTATATTTTGGGATGATTTCGTAGAAGGGTTAGGGTTAATAGGAGTGACTAGGGGAAAATAATTAAATCAAGGTGATAAGAGTACAGAAATTTGGGATTCGGTGTATATACTAAAAACCAAGGCCTCAGATTTCTTTCTAATATTTTTCAAACTCCACCACCTCCGCTTCATTATTAATGGGATTGATAACATCAAATTGAGATATTCACTTGAGATTAGTACACGTATGTATTGTAGTGACATCTGATTGAGATGCCGCCATTGAAGGGGTGGGAGGTGAATAGTAGAAAATAAGTAGGGTGCACTAAAAAATTCATTTTTAACGTATATGGTAGAAACCAACTCCTCAAACTTTTCTATGACATCTGCCCCAAATATTATTAATATTCTATGACCAATAATTTCCACATACTAGAGTGCAAATATAGTGAAGATGTTTCCTTTAAAACGACTTGGATGAAGAATCTGGATGTGGAAGTAGTGATTCCTTAGGCAGCGGTTTTTTAAATGTGTTTATTAACGATAAACGCTAGTGTTACTTACATTACGTCACACTGCCGTGTCTATATGATGTTGATTTGAAAACAGTTTGTAGAATTTGTAGACCAAGAACTAGGGAATGAGGTAACCGTTTTACTTCCCTCGCATACCGAAGGGAAGTGTTGTATTCGAGAAAAAATCACTCTCCGAGATTTTTTCAGATTTACACGTTTCAGATCACGTAGATTACGAAAATATAGGTTTTTCAATTCCGTCAGTCTGTCTGTCTGTCTGTCTGTCTGTTGGTGCATCATCTAAAAAAACTACTTGACAGATAATAGTCAAATTTGGTAGGTAGCTGACACTACAACCGGCGAAGAAATTGACAGAAAACTGTAATATATATTAGTAAACACTCACGTTAAGTTCCAATGGGAATTATATTCCTAAAGTACTCGAGAATACCAAATTGTTTTTTTCATGGGAAATTACTAGTGGAAAAGTATGTTTCATTGGAACATTTACCAGTGAGTTCGAGAATTGAGCCGCAGGGGCCTTCCAGGGCACTTAATAAAACAAACACAGGTGGGCCACGGTTGAGAGGACTTCATAAACAAAGGAAATAAAACAAGGGTTTTGGATAAAGTACCTAAATGTCAAAGTTGGCATCAAAGAAGAAAGAGACAAGTTCTTTCACGAAATTAGGATGTGTTAGACTTAAAAAATATGGTAACCATGCGGGTGAATCAAACCATTATCGTGCAGGAAATTTAAAAAAAAATTGATTTAAGTTTTCTGTTTTTGTTTTTTTTTATTAATGGGCAATTTTTTAACTTAAGCTTAACTATCTTAATTCATCTTTCTGCAGGCCATATAATATCAATGGTCTCGGATACAAGTATAGGAATACCTAGATTAGTTTCCCATTAAATATATTAAATATAACATTCTGTATCTAGCTAAGCCCAGGCTGTAATGGAGTTAATATTAGCGTGATTAAATATCGATGTCCTTTGATACTGGCATATGTTACTCGTATAATTAACATGTGTTCATTAAATAACGCATTGCCTGAAAGTTAAAAATTATCACTTGTAATACAATCAGGGATCATAGGATACACGGAGGCTCAGAAAATGATTCTAGTCTATTTGGAAATGAAACAGAGTCATAAAAACTTATTATAATATTAACAGATTAGGAATAATTTTACAAAAATTATGCTACTTATGCAAATCATTTCCAAGTCATGTTACATAAGGGAGAATGATTTATTTCGGTTTTATTATTTAAAAAATTATCCAATCGCTTATGTTAATTAATTTCTAAACATTCTAATATTCTTTACGTGTAAAATTTCGAAATCATCCTAAATGGAACCTTTTTCTTCTAATAAACGGTTTGCATATGTAGAGACCGTTTTATTCTTAATGTTACTATCTTTATGCTCATAGTGACGTTTCTTGAAATGCCCGCCAGTTTGTCCAATATACAGGGTGTCCCAATAAAAACTCCCAGGCCGGATATATTCTAAACGAATAGAGATATTTTAATTCTGTAAAAGCCAATTTGTAGAGCATAATGAGAGCTTCATTTTTTAACACAATTGTTTTTTTAATATATCAGTATATAGATGGCGATGTGCTCTAAAGAAATATGTCGATGAGAGAAACTTTGAAATGGGGTTTATGTGAAAGAAAATGCATTTCTAAGCAGATTATGTTCTAAAAAAAAATACCATAAAACTAACCGTTTTCGAGATATTTGAGTCCAAATGTTGGCATTTGCCAATACTGAATAATTGCAATCTCTTCAACATTTCAGTCCTTTAAGTGGGACAATCTGTGTTTAATTTACAAATTTTAGAAGAAAATATTTAAAGAATTTTCGTATAATTGCTTTGTTATTAGGTTAGATTATAATTATATTTAATATAGGTCATATAAACATACGATCATTAATGAATTGTTTTGTGGATCTGTCAAATCTAATTTTACAACATGCATTTGATGTATTTTCAATAAGTGAAACTTGGTTGACTGAAGAAATTCCTAATGAAGTTATTCAAATACCGGGGTATAAGCTGTTTCGGAGGGACCGGCTCGGTAGGGGTGGAGGCGTTGCAATTTTTGTTAGATGTATTTTTCAGTGTGAAAATATTTCTGTAGATGTTCCGGGAATTTCAGTTTTTGAAAACTTATGGATAAAACTTAAATTAGGTAACTTGAATGTTGCTATAGGGGTAATATACAGACCTCCTCAAACTAACATACCTCAGTTTACTGAGGCAATTGATAATGTCTTGTCGCATTTAGTACCCTCTTATGATTCAATAATTGTTACTGGAGACGTTAACATAAATTTGTTAAATTTAAATAACCCCTTGACTCCCTGTTTTGATGCATATGGTTTTACGCAGGTTATTAATGAACCGACTCGTGTTACTCAATTTTCATCAACCCTTATCGACCCTATTTTTGTAACTAATCATGATTCAATATGTAATAGCGGGGTAATTGATGTAGGTAACATTACTGATCACTTCTTGGTGTTCTGTAATGTGAAATATAACGTAACAAAGACAAAACAAAAATTTCACACGTATAGAGATTTCAAAAACTTTAATCAGGAATCGTTTGATGAGGATTTGTTTAAAATTCCTTGGCACAATATATTATACATCAATGATAGACAGCAAAGTAGAGTTTTTAACCAACAATGTAATATCTCTTTTTGATACACATGCTCCAATTCGAATGGCAAGAATGAATAAACCTTTCGCACCCTGGCTTAATGATGGTTTAAGATTATTGAAATCCCTTAGAGACAAAGCATATGTTAAATTCAAAAATAATAAAACAGATCAAAATTGGCGTGACTATAAAGCATTACGTAATTTTCACCTGGCGTCAATTCGTAGGGAAAAAGCAGCTTATCTAAATTACATTAATAAAAATGATTCCGGTAATTTTTGGAAAAGTTTAGAAAAAATGAATATTAAATAAAGTAAGAATGTAGTACTACCTGATGATATATTGGATTTCAATGAAATTAATAATCATTTCTTATCCGCTTTTAATAATAATACCGTAAATTATGATACTGTAGACTATTATAACAATACAACTTTCAATAACGATTTAAATTTCAAATTTGATACCGTTGAGCCTAGATTAGTTCTAAAAATAATAGGTAATCTCAAATCTAACTCATACGGATCTGATGAAGTCTCATTACAAATGCTTAAACTATGTTTACCGGCAGTATCTCTGTACGTTACTCATATAATAAACTGTTGTTTAGACTTAGGTATTTTTCCCACCAACTGGAAGACTGCAATTATTTCTCCGATACCGAAAGTAAATAATCCTACTGAGTATAATCAATTACGACCCATTAGTTTACTACCTGTACTTAGTAAAATTCTTGAAAAAATAGTATATCAGCAAGTTGAAAATTATTTTTCTACAAATGACCTTTTCCCAAAAAATCAATCGGGTTTTAGAACTGGACACAGTTGTACTACTGCGCTGGTAAACATATCAGATGACCTGGTGAAA
The DNA here is from genome assembly GCA_963583905.1 of Stenurella melanura. Lineage (NCBI taxonomy): Eukaryota > Metazoa > Arthropoda > Insecta > Coleoptera > Cerambycidae > Stenurella > Stenurella melanura. The sequence goes on along the minus strand of OY757316.1, from coordinate 122,512,059 downwards.
CATTTAGATAAAAATCGTGCAAGCACACTCATCTTATTGGACTACTCGAAAGCATTCGACTGTGTAAGTCATGAATTAATGTGTGCTAAATTGAAATATTATGGTTTTAATGAAAATGCAGTGTCATTTTTTACGTCATATTTGTATAACAGACACCAAATAGTGCGTACTAAATTTGGTCAATCTGAAGCTAAGTTAATTAAGTCTAGAGTACCTCAAGGTTCTATATTGGGGCCAATCTTATTTTTAATTTACACGTCGGACATTTACCGTCATGTCACTCATTGCAATATGCAAACTTATGCTGACGATACACAACTGCTCTATACTTTACATCCAGACAACTATAATCTTGCAGTTAGATGTATTAATGCTGATCTCATGTCAATTTATACCTATAGTGTAAATCACAATCTTGTTTTAAATCCATCTAAATCGGCCGTGATTTTATTTTGCTCCAAAAATTATTATTCACATTTAACTAGCAATATGACAATAAAGATCAATAACGAAAATATACCTTATAAAAAAGAAGTTAAAAATTTAGGAGTTATCTTTGATCATAAATTGGACTTTGAAAAGCATGTCAACAGTCTAGTTAAAAAATCTTACGTACGATTAAAATTATTATATTCTAATAAGCATATTTTAAATTATGATATTAAGAAAAAGCTTTGTGAAACAATTGTTTTGCCTATTCTGAACTATTGTCTTATCATGTATTATCCTTTTTTAAATACAGCTAACAAAAATAGAGTACAAAAAGTTCAAAATACTTGCTGTCGCTTTATTTTCAATTTACGTAAATATGATCATATAAGTACAAAAATCAGGGACTTGAAATGGTTAAAAATGGATGATACTTGGAAACATGATTTATTGGCTTTTGTGCATCGCTTGTCGCTTACTACTGAACCGGAGTATCTTAAGAATAAACTTATACCACGAAATCAATTTCATGCTGTCAATATAAGAAACATAGAAAATTATACAATGCCTTTACATAGATCCGCTCTTTTCCAAAAATGTTTCACTTACAATGCTATAAGATGCTATAACAGTGTTGAAAAATCCGCAAAAACGTTTTCGATTAGCAAATTTCGTAACTATATAAAAAATAAATTACTAAATCCACAAAATCACTTTCAGTGAATGTCACCAGCTAATTTTCAATCTTTGTCGAGTTGTTTATTTCTGAATATATCTCTAATTTGTTGTTAATTTGTAACGTTGTGTTTTATATAAGTATATGTGTATATACATTGTGCATTCTACATACTTTATTCCTCTCTCATTTGTACATTACATACTATTATATGTTATTATTTACTATATATTATTATTATTATTATTTTTTTATTCTTAATATTTTGTATTATTTAGATATAAGGTTAAGTGTAAGAGTAGCCTATGGCTAAACTTCGCCTTAATAAAGACGTTTTATTATTATTATTATTATTATTATTATTATTAATTAAAAATATTTGATATCTAGTGAGTATAATAACCCTTATACCTTATAAATTAATTACAATTAAAGTTACCTTTGGAATAATAGTTTTGACATTTCTCAATTTCAATCACATTTTGTTTATTGGTGTGTCAGTAGAACTGTATTATTGTACCTAATTATTGTTTTCTTTGTGAATATTTATTAAATAAATAAATTTATTGATGCCAAATACCCAGTGGGTTTACATAAGTCACATTACATATATTACGACAAACTAACAATAAAAAACACATAATGTGCGAGAACAATTATTTTTAGTCGTCGTCGAGGGTGGATGTATATTTTGTGAGTTCTTGCGACCTTTTCAAGTGGCTGATAATAAGTGGTGAATACATATGGTGCGAAAGTATATAGTCAAGTGGCATAATTGTGTGGCAGGTATCTGGAATGAAAATAGACATTGGGGAGATATAGGGTACTGTGTTTAAAAGAAATACTAATGCATCATATTTTATTCAGTATTGGCAGTTTTCTAGTATTTTATATGAACTAAGTGAACAGCGAACAAAACACTAACTAACAAGTTGAATTACTGGTTTATAAATAAAAGAAGTGTCTTAATAGTTTTAACCAGAAATACTAAGAAACATACGACATAGCCAAATAAAAACAGAATCGCATCACTAGTAAACCATTCTATTAAAATATGATGAATGAAAACTTGGATATTTCCAATACAGATCTCTTAAATAAACTGTTACAAGTTATAAAAGAGGAAGGGAGGGCTAATAAAGAAGAAATAAAACAGCAAATTAGAGAAGAGAATAATAGCCTCCTCGAAAAAATTGAAAACCATGCAATTAAAATAAATAAGTTGGAAGAAAAATGCAATAACTTGTACTTAAACTTTGAGAGATTAAATAGAAAAAATAATATTATAATCTTTGGGTTGGCAGTAAACGATAAATCGCAATTACTGCAATTTACAACAAAAAAATTGCATGAACTATTAGGCATCGAAATTCTAGAAGCCGATATTAACAATATATATCAACTAAAAAGTGGTAAAGTTCCTCCAATAAAAGTGGAATTTGTTAGATATCTGAAAAAACAATTAGTAATAAATAACTGTAACAAATTGAAGGGTACAAATATATATATAGCTCAAGATCTAAGCAAAGAAGACAGAGAAGATCAAAAAATTCTACAGGTCCATCTAAAATTAGCAAGGTCAAAAAATCTTCCAGCCAAAGTAATTGGAAACAAGCTTACAATTAATGACGAGATATACACCATTCAGCAGCTGAAAGAAATAAGCAGGGAGGATAACAACGCAGAAGAAATTTCAATGCATGATTCTGAAATAGAAACAAACGAATCAAACAGAATCCTTACAAGTTCAATAATAGTGGATTCAAAACAACAATACGCAATATTGGAGAAGAGACCAACTACTTCACCCGCAGACCCGCAAAAGGAAAGGGAGAAAAGGAAGCTACAAGTAACTAACACTAACAGCAGTGATAAAAGTGGTAGAATAACTAGAGAGGCAACAAAAAAGTTAGAGACGAATACGAAATACAGAACACAAAAATAAGTAAAAAAAAAAAATAAAAGTGTCAACAACATTTCCATACACATTAAAACTGGCAACTAAACCCACAACGAAAAACAATAGACCCAATACACTTAAAAAAGTAAAAAACATTCGAATGTACGTATTCTTTGTATTATTTTATTGTATGTATTCTTGCTATTTAAGATATTGTTTATTCCTTAAATTATCACAGTTTGCTGCTATACTTTTTTAATATTCAATAAGTTCAGAAAATTGTTCTCACTCACTTTTGATTACTAATCTTATGCTTACTAATAAAATGAATCAATATATTAATAATAAATAAAATAAGTTAATAACCTAACTTCTTAATCTTAAAGCAATAATGGATGCTTTTATTCGAAACTATGTAAACAAAGAAATAGAAACAATAATAGTTAAAAATTTTGATGATAAGATTTTGGCAAACAATAATAAGTATCTTAATGTATTCCACAGCAACATACGCAGTATTGCAAAAAATCTCGACGAACTGTTAGTGTTCTTAAATAATATATGCATAAGATATGACATCATAATATTATCAGAAACATGGGCGGTGGATAATATAGCCTTATTTAATCTGGAGGGGTATAAATTATGTTATAATGAAGGCAACGTAAATAAAAATGATGGTGTGATAGTTTACATTAGAGAAGATATAAATATGAATTGTGAAACCTATGCTTTACCAGAAATTAATAACAAAATTTTGAAAGTTGAGTTTACATTAAATAAAAAAAAATTCTTAATTACGGCATTATATAGGTCACCAACAATAAATATACAAACATTCAATCATTACCTGAACGAATATTTAAATAAAATTCACAATAAGTATATAGATTATTATTTGTTGGTCGGTGACCTAAATATAGATATTCTTAATGAAAATAAATATTCGGCAGATTACTTAAATATCCTTCACGAATATGGATATATATCGTATATAAACAAACCTACTCGCACAGATGGTGTAACTAGCACTTGTATAGATCATATATTTCTAAAAGATAAGTATGAAGTACATAAGAAAAACAAGGGATTAATATATGAATATCAGATAACGGATCATTTTCCTACTGCGATATGTTTAAATATTGATGAGGAAAACAAAAATAGTGATCAGTCGCCAAATTATTATAAATCATATATTAATTATGAAAACTTAAAATGCGACCTACAAAAAGAAACGTGGGGTTTTATTTATGATAACGGAGAAACAGTTGATACAATTGCAACAGGCTTTATCGATAAAATAAAATTCTACATAAAAAAGAACACACATTCTATTAAACAAAAAAACAATAAAAATATTATAAAAAAGCCATGGATAACTAAGGGTCTATTAACTTCCATAAATAAGAAAAATAATATGTACAAAATTTTTAAAGCGGATGAAAATAATGTCCATACTATAGAAAAGTACAGAAGTTACAAGAACAAGCTACAGCAATTAATAAAGAAAGCTAAAATAATGTACTTTAAAAATAAAATTTATAGTTGTAAAGGAAACTCTAGTCAGATGTGGAAAACCATTAAGGTTGTTTGCAATGAAAACAAAAATTATGAAGTTATCGCCACTCTTAAACAAGACAATATTATAATAAATGATCCTTTTGAAATTGCAAATAGCTTTAACGATTATTACGCAAATTTAGGACAAAATCTTGCGGAAAAAATTGAAAGGGCACATGTAGCAACACCCTTGCAACTAACGCATAATGCAAACTCCATATATCTTAGTGAGGTAACAATTCTTGAGGTTGAGGAGGCTATCAAGGAATTGAAAAATAATAAGCTCCCCGGCATCGATGATATAAAATCTGAAACAATAAAAAAAATCAGTGCATTAATTGTAAAACCTCTTGCTCACTTAATTAATAGGTCAATAAATCAAGGAAAAGTACCATCAGTATTTAAGGTTGGAATTATTAAACCACTCTATAAAAACGGAGTTAAAGATGAGGTAAGTAATTACAGACCTATAACCCTTATATCCAATTTTGCGAAAATATTCGAAAAAATTATTAAGAAAAGATTATTGAGTTTCCTAAACAAATATAAAATAATTTCGGATAGACAATACGGATTTAGGGAACATAGGTCTACCCAAGATGCGATATGTGACTTAACCTCAAAAATTTATGAAGCCTTAGATAAGAGCGAACCCGCTTTGGCAGTCTTTGTCGATCTTGCCAAGGCGTTTGATACTGTATGTCACACTAAACTTCTCGAAAAACTTGACGCTGTTGGTATCAGAGGGCAAGCTCTTTCACTGCTAAAAAATTATTTAGAAGATAGAACCAATTATGTATCAATACAAGGTATACATAGTAATCCCAAGACAGTCAGATATGGAGTCCCACAGGGGACCGTACTGGGTCCACTGCTATTCTCCGTATACATTAATGACCTATTAAACTTGAACGGTTCAGGAAAAATAACAAGCTTTGCTGATGACACGGTTATTTTATATAAAGGTAAATCTTGGAATTCTCTACGAACCGACATACAAAAAGACTTTTGTAAAATAATAGCGTGGTTTAATAATAACACCTTAACACTGAACTCGGATAAAACAAAATATGTGGCATTCAGCTCTTACAAAAGCGGCCTACCTCAATATAAATCTATATATGTCCAAATAAATAATGATGTTATAAATCTAAAGGAAAGTGATACCGTCAAATACCTAGGTGTTATCATAGACTGTCACCTAAGATGGGACAAACAAATAAATTACATAGTTAAAAAGATCAGGGGCATTATCCCAAAATTAAAATATCTAACCGACTTCTTAGATTTCTGTGACCTGAAAACCATATATTTCTCACTAATCCATAGCCACATAAACTATGCAATTTTAGCTTGGGGGGGAATTAATAACAACTACCTACATTCATTAAATACAATACAAAAATGGAGTTTAAAAATAATCACCAAAAGAAACTATACATATCCATCTGATTTATTGTACAAAGAAGCGAAGGTACTGGATGTACGTCAGTTATTTGGCCTAGCCATGTGTACGGAAGTATTTAAAAATAAAAAACTTCTTGAATTTACTGAGCATCATTACGTCACGAGAGCAAAAACTTCAGCCATCCCTAGAAATATAAAATGCACTAAAACAGTTGGTCAGAGATGTTACACCTACCTGTGCTCTAAAATGTACTCCATATTACCTCAAAATATTAGAAAATTAAATACAATTTACTCGGTAAAGAACCACATTAAAAAATGGATGTTCGATAACCCCAGAAATGTAATACATGCGATAATAGATAAAACATATTACTATAACTAAACTTAACTTACAGCTGTGACAGTTGTTGCAGTGACATATATTGAGAAAATCTGCCTTAATCTTGGCATCTTAATCACCTAGATACTACAAAATAAGTATTGTTTACACAGTTAAGAAACTAAGTAGGTAATAAATTAAGCATAAATGTATAATGAGAACTATATTATTAGGAAAGTACACATTATAAATGTATTATCCAATGAATAACCACCTTGGCATACGAATTTTAACTCACAAACAAGCACTCACAGTCCTGGACGAGTGAGTACTTCGTGAGTTCTTGTACGTTTGTTTATTGTTTGTTTATTTTCATAAAAATGTAATTAATGTTACTTTATATTCTTTAGATGAATAAACGTTATTATTATTATTATTATTATTATTAATTATAAAATGTCAAATAAAAACTCATTAAATGAATAGTATGCTCCATTCAGCAAAATTTGTTTTACCGTTAAAATAAATTTTTTCTCCGGTAACTGCTTAATCTCTGATGGTAACTTATTGAAAAATTTCGGACCATAATAATTTATAGCATTCTGACTTTTGCCTAATCTGGTGTAGTCTAGACATACTAGATCCCTGTGTCTGGTATTATATTCATGAAAGTCACTATGCGAGACATATTTGTTTATATTTTTTTTAACATAAGTGATTGCTGTAAGAATATAGTAACAAGGAACCGTTAGAATATTCAGTTCTATAAATTTGTCCTTTACATTCTGTCTGAACAGCAATCGTGTCATTATTCTCATAACACGTCTCTGCAGTGAGAATATTCTGCCTAAGTGAGAGGAATGTCCCCAGGTAAGTATGGCATAAGAGAATACACTTTGAAATAAAGAGAAATATACAGTTTTTATAATATTTTGGGGTAATTCTGCCATTAAGTTTCTAATTAAATATGCAACTTTAGCTAATTTGTTACTTAAATAATCAACATGTTGATCCCAGCGTAGATGAGGATCAATGATTACACCTAAGGATTTTACACTCTCGGGATTGTCAAACTGATCTAAGCATCTGGTTGAAAAAAACATAGTCTGTGTCTTAGACTCATTGAGAAGTAATTTATTTGCTCTGAACCAGTCGGAAGCTCTCAACTGCGAGAGCTGCATATCCTGCAATAAATTATTATTAAATATGGTTTCTCATACAAATGAAGATAAATCAAATATGATTTTAATTTATGGGGAATGTCGTAAAAATGCTTCAAGAGCTGTAAGTTTATTTGAAATACGTTTTCCTGACAGACCTTTACCAGATCGGAAAACTTTTGTAAGTTTATGTTCTAATGTGAAAAATTATGGAGGTTTTAAGAAATCAAAAACAACAAGAAGAAGAAGAACCGCAACTGATGAAAATATTGCATTGGCATTACATCAAGTAGAAAATAACCAAACATGTCAGTACGCAAGTTGACGGAAGAAACAAATATTGCACGTTCCATCTGCCACAGAATTCTTAAAACAAACAAATTTGTTTCATATAAAGTTCATTTAATTCATCATTTGATTCCAGGGGACAATGAGCGGAGATTAGATTTTTTTGGCGCAATTTTCAATTCTCTTAGAAGAAAATCCAAATCTATTAGATACAATTATGTGGAGTGATGAAAGTCGATTCCACAACAATGGAGTAATCACAACACATAAATGTCGTTACTGGTCTCAAGAGAATCCTAGGCGGATGAGACATAATAGATCCCAGAATAATTTTGGAGTAAATGTTTGGTGTGGTATCGTTAATGGTTACATTGTTGGCCCATACCTCTACCATGAGAATTTAACAGGTGAAAGATATTTACAATTTTTGCAAAATGATTTACAAGTACTATTAAGGAATTTGCCTGCTCAGATGAATAATATATAGTTTCATCAGGATGGAGCAGGCCCACATAATCATCACAGCATTGTTAATTATTTATATCAAACATACCCAGGAAGATGGATTGGTACCAATGGAGTACTTAAATGGGCCGCTCGATTTCCTGACATTACTCCATTAGAGTTTTATTTATGGGGATTTTTAGTGAAGTGTACAAGGAACCAATAAAAGACATGGCAGATCTTTATAATAAAATTTATGTTAGTGTTGCCGCCATTAATCGGCATACATTATTAAACGTTTGTAGATCTGAACTAATTAATAGGATTACGATGTGTGTTAAGAAAATGGCAATAATTTTGAACACCTATTAAAACAGTTATTTTAATTTCATTAGTTCGTAGAAATTGTTTTATGTTCGTAATTGTTTTTTTATTGCTGTTGCTTGTTGTTTATTTATTTAAAGTTTGAATTATATGATAAATAATATTTTTAGTTTTTACTTCCCTCGCATACCGAAGGGAAGTATTGTATTCGAGAAAAAATCACCCTCCGAGATTTTTTCGGATTCTGACGTTTCAGATCACGGAGATTACGAAAATATAGGTTTTTCAATTCCGTCAGTCTGTGTCTGTCTGTCTGTCTCTCGGTCTGTCTGTCTGTCTGTTGGTGCATTTACTAAAAAATTACTTGACGGAGAGCAGTCAAATTTGGTGGGTAGTTGACGCTACTGTCAGCGCAGAAATGGTAGAAATTTCACTGGAAAATATACAGGGTGGACCATCTAAACGGAATAAATAGTGAAAAAAATTTTTTTTCGCTCAAATTTAAAATTTCCACGTTTCATGACGCGCTAATCCTATTTCGGGAAAAAAAATTTTGAAAATTTTTTTCACCAACATTTTTGAAAAAATTTTTACCAAGATGAAAAAAATTTTTTTTGCTCAAATTTGAAATTTCCACGTTTCATGACACGCTAATCCTATTTCGAGAAAAAAAAATTTTGAAAATATTTTTCACCAAGACCTTGAAAAAATTTTTACTACTAAAATAATTGAAAAATTTTTTTTCTTCAAATTTAAAATTTCCACGGTTCATGGCATCCTAAGCCTAATTAAAAAAAAAAAATTTGAAAATATTTTTTAACATTTTTGAAAATTTTTTTACCACTAAAATAGATGGAATTTTTTTTTATTTCGTCAAATTTAAAATTTCCACGTTTCATAGCGTTCTAAATTTATTTAAAAGAAAAATTAGAATTTTTCTTACCTACTATTTATAAAAAATTATACCACGAAGATTGATTTTTTTTTCTTTGTTCAGATTTAAACTATCCACGTTTCCATGGCATTCTAAAACTATTCAAACAAGTTTAAAAATGTTAAAAAAAAAAAAATGAAAACATTTTTAATCTATTCATCACTACTATAGAATAGACGAAAATTTTTTTTTTGCTCAAATTTAAAATTTCCACGTTTCATGACATTCCAAACCAATATCGGAAAAAAAATTTTTGCAACATTTTGTTATAAATTTTGAAAAAAATTTAACACTAGAATAGATGGAAACATTTTGTTTTGCTCAAATTTAAAATTTTCACGTTTCATAGCATTCTAAACCTATTTAAAAAAATATATACAGGGTCCTGCAGCTCACCTCCCGTCTTCTACTACACCTAAACGATTTATTTTAGAAAAATGATTCAAACGGGACAATAGACTGTTTGTTAGAGAGCACATTTTAAAAATATTTTTGAATATACAGGGTGTTCCAGAAATTGGTGGTGCATCAAAGTTGTATCTTTTTAAATGGAACACCCTGTAGTTTTATTGATTTTTGGGACCCCTTCGAGCTACTGTACATATCCCTAGAATATTATCAAATTTGATTTGATAGTTCCAGAGGAATAAATGAAAATCGAAAAAAAAAAAAATGTTTTCGTCATATTTTAAAAAATTTATAAAAAATAGAAAAAACATCTTCAAACCAAAACTAAGGAACAGGTTGCTTACAATAAAAGGTTAGTTTATCCTACTATGAATATCGTAAAAATAACTTATACAGGATGTTCAAAATTCAATGCCAAACTTTTCAAAATGTAATGCTATTTTTCTCCATTTTTTCAAATGGGACACCCTGTATATTTTTATCTCATCGGATGCAGAATTAAAAAATGAGCATATTTTTTAATTACAATTATCTCGACTATCTTAAAGGTTTAACAGATATTCGTCAAAAACTACTACAAATCGCAAAATTATTATCTAATAGTTTTACTTAACATTTTTCAAATCAATAACTAGAACTTATGTTCAATATGTCTTCCGTTCTCTTGGAGGCACAAACGAAGGCGGGTATGAAATGATCTTGCTACTCTTCCTAATAGGTCGGGTGTAATGTTTTGAAATGCGTTCCTGATTCTTTGCTGCATGTTTTCTGGTGTGGTTGGAGGTTCCTGATAAACGATTTCCTTAACGTAGCCCCACAAAAAGAAATCCAATTTAGTGAGGTCGGGTGATCGGGGCGGCCAATTACATGGCCCTCCTCTTCCAATCCACCGGTTTGGAAAGGTTGTATTGATATGGTCCCTGACTTGTAATGAATAATGTGCTGGGGCTCCGTCGTGTTGCAGCCACATTGCATCTCTCAAAGGTATTGGTAAATTTTGACATAAATTTGGCAATTGATTTTGCAAAAAATCAAGATACATAGCACCATTCAAATGTCCGTTAAAAAAGTGAGGACCAATAACATGTTCACCAATAATTCCCCCCCACACATTTATTGACCATCTGTGTTGTTGGTCAACCTGCCTAAAAATCCTTGGGTTGTGGTCGGAATAGTAATGAAAGTTATGGCGATTCACAAATCCGTTTTTATGAAATGTGGCCTCATCAGAAAACAAAACCTTATCAAAAAACTCACAATTTATCCTAATGTTAGCTTGCGCCCAATTGCAAAATTCGACACGTTGCTCAAAATCTGCATCGAAGAGTTGTTGATGAAACTGGATATGGTAGGGATGAAAACGGTTGTCCTTTAAAATTCGTTGAACGGTTCTCTCACTTACACCTACGGCATCACCGACTGCTTTTTGACTAACGAAAGGGTTTTCCGTAACAGATAATAGCACAGACAATTCATTTTCTTCATTTCGAGCGGATCTATTTCTAACTGGTTTTGTATAGTCTACATGTCCCGTTTGTACAAATCTCTCTAATAAGTTGTTCAGGCTTCTTTTGTCTGGATGTCTCCGTTCCGGATAACGCTGTGCGTAAACTCGACTTGCCAAAAAACAGTTTCTTTCTGATTCTCCTAATATGAAAATCATATCTACTAGCTCTTCTCTGCTGTACTCCATCACAAAAAATGCTTAAAACTTGTAAATTACTAATACGTAATTTAAAATATTGACATATGTCTATTTGTATGACAGTTTGTAAGCAAATTTGTTTCCATGGCTATCTACTAAATTACCTTATTATGGTTAAGAAACAACAGGAATATGATTTCTGTTTACTCCCCTTCATTTACGCCTTCAAGAGGAGAACTGCATAGACAGTTATATGACAAACTGTCTAATTTAGGTATTTGCTTATTTAATAACATTAGAGGAGCTAAATGATAAAACGGAACACATATTGAACATAAGTTCTAGTTATTGATTTGAAAAATGTTAAGTAAAACTATTAGATAATAATTTTACGATTTGTAGTAGTTTTTGACGAATATCTGTGAAACCTTTAAGATAGTCGAGATAATTGTAATTAAAAAATATGCTCATTTTTTAATTCTGCATCCGATGAGATAAAAATATACAGGGTGTCCCATTTGAAAAAATGGAGAAAAATAGCATTACATTTTGAAAAGTTTGGCATTGAATTTTGAACATCCTGTATAAGTTATTTTTACGATATTCATAGTAGGATAAACTAACCTTTTATTATAAGCAACCTGTTCCTTAGTTTTGGTTTGAAGATGTTTCTTCTATTTTTTATAAATTTTTTAAAATATGACGAAAATTTTTTTTTTTTTCGATTTTAATTTATTCCTCTGGAACTATCAAATCAAATTTGATAATATTCTAGGGATATGTACAGTAGCTCGAAAGGGTCCCAAAAATCAATAAAACTACAGGGTGTTCCATTTAAAAAGATACAACTTTGATGCACCACCAATTTCTGGAACACCCTGTATATTCAAAAATATTTTAAAAATGTGCTCTCTAACAAACAGTCTATTGTCCCGTTTGAATCATTTTTCTAAAATAAATCGTTTAGGTGTAGTAGAAGGCGGGAGGTGAGCTGCAGGACCCTGTATAATTTTTAAATTTTAAACTTTTTTTACCACTACTATAGAATAGAAGGAAACTTTCCTTTTTGCTCTAATTTAAAATTTCTACGTTTGACATTTTAAACCTATATTAGAAGAAAACAATTTGAAAATTTTTTTACCAACATTTTTGAAAAATTTTTTACCAACATTTTTGAAAAATTAAAAAAAATTGAAATTTTTTAACCACCACCATACTTCCACTCCATTACGTGAATGTTGGATTGAAAATATAACAGACGGCAAAAATATCTGGCATATGCACCTATTATACTTTGATTGAGAAATATACAGGGTGGTCATCCCAAGAAATAATTCAGTCATGGTGGACATTTGTAAAGGTATTTGCGCAAGCCTGCCATATGTGGCACCTGCTATTTAGTATTAAACTTTTGCTGTTGGATGAACAATCTGTATATTTTTTTGACCAAAGCTTATCAAGTTTTCTTTGTAATAAAAGCAATAACTATATTCCGATTATTATTCTCAATGTCATTTCGTAATTATTAATTTTTTAGAGTGACCGCCATGCACAAATAACGAGGGAAGTTCTGTGTAAATAATAATAATAATAATAATAATAATAATAATAATTTATTAGTCAAGCAGATCTTATACAGATATATGACAAGTCAAAAAAAATGTCTTTTACACGTTAAAATGGCTTTAAAATTTAAGAATAAAGAAAATATACATTTCATTACATACTGACAATAAAATGAGTAGATACAACACACACATAAAATTACACAAGTAAAAGCAATAAATATTATATTAGATAAAAAATTATATGAGGCCCTAGTTGGTATTTAAAAAATCTTCAACTGAATAAAATACATTTTCAATTAAGTACTTTTTGACGTTCGTTTTGAATTTATACCTTTACCGATTTTTTTTCCAAGGGTTATTTCAAATATATTTAATTCATAAGATATGAAAAATTCTTTAAATATTTTCTTCTAAAATTTGTAAATTAAATACAGATTGTCCCACTTAAAGGACTGAAATGTTGAAGAGATTACAATTATCCAATATTGGCAAATGCCCATATTCGAAAACGGTTAGTTTTATGGCATTTTTTTTGCATAATCTGCTTAGAAATGCATTTTCTTTCACATAAACCATATTTCAAAGTTTCTCCCATCGAAATATTTCATTAGAGCACAGTGCCATCTATATACTGATATATTAAAAAAACAATTGTATTAAAAAATGAAGCTCTCTTTATTCTCTACAAATTGGCTTTTACAGAATTAAAATATCTCTATTTGTTTAGAGTATATATACGGCCTGGGAGTTTTTATTGGGACACCCTGTATACCTCAGGGCAAGTACCGCAAGTCAACTTATAGACTCCCGATTTGTAGTCTTTTTGGATTTTGTCTTTATTATTTTTAATATATTTTCCTAATGAATTATTTGTCTTATAAGCTATAAACGAATATCGTTTTCTTAAATATACCGAAACTTTTTCTGTTTGGGAGGGAGCCTAAATACATGAGCGTTTTGAATTTTGAGTCGTCTTTCTTGAGTATTAGATGTATTAATTTCACACCCCTTTAAGGGGATATGCCTGGATAAGAAAGACTTATTTTGAAAAATTTCAAATGAAGAATCAACCTTCATTTTCGATAAGGAATTGGTAGTTACATTTTTTTGCGCGTTATTACGAAACATCCTGTATAGTAGTACGCACACCGCTGGATATTATCTGAAGGTTTTATGTCCACTTTCATTTCCGAATAGATTATAATAGGTGTTTTTGACGCCAAACTTGACATATTCAATTCTTCTCTCACTTACAACTTAACAAAGTTAGTCAGTGTATTATTTATGGAGCGTATACGTGTATGTATAACTTAAGGAATCGATGCGAAATGACTTTGGTGACGCTGTGCGCCTAACAGTCAACCATGACAAACGGACAGAGCTGTCAGACGTACCATACATCAAACGGGGGATACCTCGAATAATGCATGACAAGACATTGTAGATAAGCAGACGTAATGATTAAACTTTACAAAAGGGAATACCTGAAACTTCAAAAAAATATCGATAGACAAAAGAAGATATGCTACTTAATTTAATTAGCTTAAAAATTTGAAATAAAACTAAACAACAATGTAGATTAGGAAAGATAGGCTGATGACAAGATGATTTACGCCAAGGAAGTGAAAATTATCCATTAATTATTTTTTTATAAAACTTCAATTAAAAAGTTCAAGGTAATCTGCGAGCTGTTTTGAAATGAATAATGAGCGAGGGCAATGTATAAAATTGCCAAAATTAATTTGTAAAGTGGGTTTTAGCAAATGGGGATCTATTGTAATGCTTGTTCAGTCACAGTTAGCGGCTGAATTTAAATTCGAAGGACTAACCCTTTGTTATAAATGTAAAGGATTATATCGGCCGTTTGTAATAACGAAAGGTCAGGCTTTAAGAGACTTTTGCGGATTATTTATGGACAGGGATAGGACACTGATTTCACAGCTTAGTAATTAAAAAACAAAAGACTAGGTGGAATTTCCCTTATGTGGTATTACATTCTACCTATTCTCCTATTTTGCTAAATATAACAAATTGGCTTTGCGTACCTTATTTTATATTATTTACTTAATTCTTAGGAATGGGCGTAATACTGTTTTCTTTTATAAATGCAGCCTCTTCTTTGATTAGCTCAGTCGAGCTCTTATCTCAGAATTCGTTAAAGGTGTGTTTTGAAATTTTGTGGATCTATTATGTTTCTTTTTTAAATTAAACTTTTTTATTTGAAATTTTATGTCTTTTAATGTTTTTTCTAAATTGTGAAACTTTTATTTACTGTTAGTAACTGTGAGTAAAACTAAGACTATACAACTAATAAGAAACTACGTTACTATAGCAATTTTATTGCTGGACCTTGTAGACATTACAAGGACTTTATCCAAAACTTTTTCCTAGTTTTGGATAAAGTCCGTGTGGTGGAAAGCTTTTGTTTATACAAAAGAATGTTAAAAATCGTGTCTTTTCGCAGTTTTTCTGCAATAACTCTGGTTCTATGACTCTTATCGTAATAAGTAAAGAGAAGAATATTATTCACGATGAAATTGCGAAGAAAACTAGATATATCAGAAGTCTCTTGGTCAGTTGGTTAAGTTGCAACACATAGAAACAATTGTGAGTGGCCATATTTAAACAATTGGTAATAACTTAAACAATAATGTATTAAATTTAATTAAACTCTGGAAGAATATGCCACCGATGGAGATAAATTATGGTGCCAAATTTATAGTCGAAATGTTTATAACAACAGCTCAAAAACAATAACAAAATCTTAAATTTGTTTAATTTTCTTTTTAAACAAATGCATTTTTCTCATCAATATTTTACCTAAATTTAAAAATTATTAGCATATATTAAAAATACATTAGATAAGAAACAATTTTTTTAAAGTTTTATCTACCCCAATTGGGACACGAGATATGACAATTCTTGCATTTTAGTTTGTTTAAAACAAATTAAGTGAAACAGTGACTTGAAATTAGTACTAAATATTTCATAATATTTAAAACGATTAACTGGCTGTATTAAAACATTTTTAATCACATAAGTTGTTGCAATATTATCGAATTTAATTTGACTAACAGCACGCACGGCCTACTCAGTCTAGAACGTTCTAGCGCTCATTCGAGCGTATTCAATCCTGCTTCATCATTTTTCAATTTCATCGTGTCGAGATTTTTTTTGTTTTGTTTTAACAATTGTTTTTTCTTGTAGATTTCAGATTTGCTGCACAATTTTGAGATACACTATTTAATTTAACGATACATTCATTTAGTAACTGAAATATAAGCGCTGTTTACATCTTCTTTACACAATTATTTCGGATCCCACCCCCTCAAAAGACCCCAATTTCCCAATGCATTTTTTAAATTATTTTTTCGACAATCGCAGTTGATGTTGGACGAGTTTCATACGTCTCAGAATTTTGGAATATTTTAATTTAAAACTATATACTGTAATACCTCTCTTCCAGTCACTCTGTTTGAAACTGTTCTAATTTTAAAAGTGATGGACGTCAATTTTTAATTACTCTACATCCTCGGACCGGATCACTATAAAAAGTGGAATAAAAGCACTCACCTCAATCTGTTAAAACATAGAAATTAGCACGTGATTTTAGGTGACATACCTACATAATTTTTTTTATCTACTATTTACGAACTGAGACTTCATATTTCCATACAATTTAATTCAACGCATTAGTACTTACAGGAAGTATGAAATTTGTAATATATTATGTAAACACTATTATTAGTCATTTTCTTATCAATTCTCTTATCAATTTATAAATGACACAATTATCTATGTTCAGAGGTTCAGTTGAAACGTTTCTACTCACGAGTTATGTAATATTTACGTGAAATTAAAATGTTTGAGAATCATCTTTCACTTATAACTTTAAGAGAAAAAATCCTAAAATTGTTAAAACATTTATGAAAAAAGTTGACAAGTTTTGCTTTCAGTAGATTTTAATGTTTTATTGAATAGATAGGCTTTTGTTCTCTTCATGGCTCCAAGAGGTTATGTAAATACTAGTTTAGTTTGCATGGCCATAGCCGACTATGTGGATATTAGTGTTACAATGAGAATTGTCAAATAAAATAGACAAATTCATTTTAGGATTTTAATTGCTAGCAAAACCAGAATGAAAGGTTATCGAAATAATGCAAATATTTGAAATTAATAGAGTACTTTCAAAACCCTATGAGCCGCGAGATGCGCAAAAGCCGGAGTTTATTGTGTATAAGTAATATATACAGAGTGTCTCACCGGGAACTGAATCGATCGATATAGAGAAAAGTACGTATCAGAAATTTTTGAAAATTTTGATAGTTACTAATGTCGGTGTGGCCATTCCAACTAAAATAATTAGAAGCATGGGGTACTTCCTGTTATCGGAAGTCGATACCAACTTGCTTATTTTAAATGGAACACTCGATATATTTTCGACTTTTCGAGATGACAATAAAATTCTGAGTTCAGGCATGAGCACGCGCTATATCTAAACACAGTAGTTTCGAAGATATTTGACATTTTATAAAAAAATTGACAGGTGCAACGGTTGGCAAGAGCCGTTGTAACCTTTTCTGTGTAGGACATCCTCATTTGCTCTTTGGCCCGGAGAAAAGGCACAAGAAGAACTACGTTCTACAACTGAAATAAATTCAATAATATCATGCCAAGTGTTCCGTTTTTCGCGTTACATTTTGTCAACTTCAAACCGCGAAAACTTGTTTAGGACAAATGGAACAGCCTGTATTTTTTACGTCAAATTGTGTAAAATTGAATTCCCTTTTTTCTGATATTAGCATTGAGGAGTTACAGTTTTCAACTTTTTGAAATATTTGCGATTTTATTAGAAATTCATGAATTGTTATCATTTCATTAAAATAGCTATGATTAGAAACAATCAGTCATTATCTTATGTCAAGGAATGCCAGTACGTTTAAATTACACCCACGAAGACTTTTTAAATTCGTTTATTATTTATGGAGAATGTGATACCGTCCCTGTATATTTTCCAGTGAAAATTTTACCGTTTCTTCGCTGACGGTAGGATCAACTACCTACCAAATTTGACTACGCTCCATCAAGTAGTTTTTTAGTAAATGCACCAACAGACAGACAGACGGAATTGAAAAACTTATATTTTCGTAATCTACGTGTTCTGAAACGTCAAAATCCGAAAAAATCTGGGTGATTTTTTCTCGAATACAATACTTCCCTTCGGTATGCGAGGGAAGTCAAAATTGAAATTTTTTTTTACCATTTTGGAAAAAAAATTACCACTAGGATAGACGGAAAAAATTGTTTTGCTCAAATTTAAAATTTTCACGTTTCATGGAATTCTAATCCGTTAAAAAAAAAATAATTGAAAGTTTTATTCAAAAAATTTGTAATATTTTTTTTACCAACACTATGGAATAGATGAAATTTTTTTTTTCTCAAATATAATATTTCCACGTTTCATGACATTCTAAGCCTATCATTGCAGAAGAAAAACATGTTTTAATTTTTTTTTTCATATTACATTACATTTTTGAAAAATTTCAAACAAAAGCGAAATTTTTTAACCACTACCATACTTCCACCCCACTAAGTGAATGTGGAATTGAAAGTGTGACAGATGGCAATAATATTTGGCATATGCACCTATTATACTTTTATTGAAAAATGTACAGGGTGGTCATCCCAAGAAATAATTCAATCATGGTGGACATTTGTAAAGGTGTTTTGCGCGAGTCTTCCATATTTGGCACCTGTTATTTGGTATTGAATTTTTGCTGTTGGATGAGCACTCTGTATATTTTTTTTGACCAAAAGTTATCAGGTTTTCTTTGTAATAATAGTGATAACTGTATTTCCATTATCATTCTTAATGTCATTGCGTAATTAATAATTTTTTAGAGTGACCGCCATGCACAAATAAAGAGAGAAGTTCTGTGTAAATACCTTTACCGATTTTTTTTCTTATTTTTTTCTACTATAACGAAATATTTTATTTCCGAAGGACCTACGTAGTAGCATCCTTCCTTTCTTTGCTGCTTCTAAATCTCTCTTTGGCATCCAAACATAGTTAGCCATCATATTAATGGTCTAGTTTCACTGATACCTTGTTTCCATAACTTCCGGAAACTGGTCTATGTGGTTATGAAGAAAATGAAGTTTCAAATTCATATTGCACCCCAATTTACCAAAGTTACTGACCATCTTTTTCACTATCACCTTATAATTTTCACTTTTATGATTCCCGAGAAAACTTTCAACTACTTCTTAGAAATTTCAGTGAAGAACAAGGGGAAAGGTTTCATCAAGATCTAAAAATTATGGAAACAAGGTATCAGGCAAACTGAAGCATTGATATGATGACTGACAATGTTTAGATGTTAAAGAGAGATTCACCGGAAACAGCAAAAAAAACGAAGGCTGCCACTATTCGAAAATAAAAGATTTCGTTACAGTAGAGCAACTAAAAAAAAAAAAAAATTTCTCAAATAAACACTCTTTTATTTTCGATTTTCTGGAAAAATCAAAGGTTGTTTTTGAATAAGTTGAAAGTTTGATTTACTCTTTTAAAACGCAATAGATATATTTCTTTAATTGGGGGCAGCTATATCTCCCCTTAAGAGTGGTTTATTGTTTTGATGTCTGTTTGTAATCGTCTTAAAATTGGCTTAAGTAATATACAGAATGAGCAGGATTTTATTTTTACTTATTTCCATATAACTTATTTTTGCCGCTCCCTAGGAGTACATTGTGATCAAATTAAAAGTCCAAAAAATTCCACTAAAAAAAAATATTTCAGATTTCTTAACGTGATGCATTAGATTTTATCAGTTAGGAGGGTTTTATAACCTGTAAGAGGTTGTTTTACTATAATATGGGTATTGAGTGTAAACAATAAGTTTTACAGTTACTCGGTTGCTGGGTAACTTTCTTTTTTTTACTTTGACAAATTCTTAGAAACTTTACTTTTTGACACATTTTTGGACTATAGAAAAACTGGTGGGTGTAGGTAAAATTCTGATGCCAGATTTGGATTCAGCTGTACAAAATACATAAGGGTGGTCTGGTCAAGAGATTAGAAACAATTTTTTTTGTGTGTGCCTGTGTAATTTTACAGATAGTTCTTCTTTTTCGTTCTCACAGACGGGAGTTTTTTCTACTGTTTATGTGTCATTACAAGGCAAACAAAAAATAATTCACTTTAAAAGTTAGTTTTACAAATGTACTTAACATAAATTTGAGGTCGATACAGAAATGTGTAATTACAAAAGTTCGCTTGATGAGATTAATATTATTTGTCCGCTTGAGTCGACTTATATTTGATGGCTGATTTACTGACTTACTTGTATAGAAGACGTTCACCTTGCGGAGAGAATATCAACTTTACTGGAAAGTTAAACATGAATCAAAATAGCTTCTGGTTCATCTTTCAAAAAATGGCCCTGAAACAATTAATACATTTTTAACATAGCAATATATCGTAAATATCTATGGAGAAAAATCTATCTTACAAGTATATGGTAGAACATTACATATATCTGTATTACATTTATAAGTGGTAATTTATTTTCTCTACAAAACAAATTAAGTCTACCAGTGACAATGTACTCGTGAGGATAGTTTATTTTTATACAAATTTTCATAATATTTGCGTACAACAGATAAGATATACTCAGGCGATAGTAGCGCTATTAACTAAAAAAAAAAATCAAATGTAAAAGATAAAATAAAGACAAGCTAACCATTACACTCAGTTACTTAAAAAAAAGAATTTCATTCAGCAAAATCATAAAATTTGTTTTCATTATTTATGGCAGGTATATTTTTAAAAACAACTGCTTTGAAAAAACCGCTGCCTAAGGAATCACTATTTCCACATCCAGATTTTTCATTCAAGTCACTTTAAAGGAAACATCTTGACTAGATTTGCACTCTAGTACGTGGAAATTATTGGTTTCCACTATATACGATAAAAATGACGTTTCTAGTTTACCCTACTTATTTTCCCCTATTCACAACCTGCCGCCTCCCACCCCTTCAATGGAATCATCTCAATCTGATGTCATTATAATACATAATAATTGTCCTAACTTTCAAGTGCATATCTCAATTCTATGTTATCAATCCCATTAATAATGGAGCGGAGATGGCGGGGTTTGAAAAATATTAAAAAGAAATCAGATCAGCCTTGGTTTCTAGTATATACACCAAATCCCAAATTTCTATACTCTTACAGCTTTATTTACTTATTTTTCCCTATATACTCCTATTTAACCCCCAACACATCAACGGAATCATCTCAAAATATAATCTAGTTCCGGATGTCTTTATGGTACACACGTGCACCAAATTTCAAGTGAATATCTCAATTTTATTCTATCAACCCCTTTAATAATGGAGTAGGGATGGTGGGGGGGGTTGAAAAATATTATAAATATTTTGATATCTTGGCTTCTAGTATATACACCGAATTTCAAATTTATGTACTCTTACCAGCTTGCTTTACTTATTTTGCCCCATTTACCTCTATTTAACCCCCAACCCTTCAACTGAATCATCTCAAAATATAATCTAGTTCCAGATGTCGTTATAATACATACGTGTATCAAATTTCAAATGAATATCTGGTGGGGGGACGAAAAATATTATAAAAAATTTTGAGGCCCTGGCTTGTCGTAGATACATCAAATTTCAAGTTTCTGTACTCTTACCAGCTTGCTTTACATATTTCCCCCTATTTAACCCCAACCCTTTACCGGATATCTTCAAAAAGCAATCAAGTTCCAGATCTCGTTATAATATAGAAGTGTACAAAATTTGAAGTCAATATCTTAAACCGTTCCGGAGAAAACGTGCGGACAAAAAAGTTACAGACAGACAGACAGATAGACGGAACATATTTTTTTCTCTCTCAAATTTAAAATCTCGACGTTCCATGACATTCTAAACTCATTTCAAGAAAAAAAAATCGCTAAAGTTATTTACACAGAACTTCCCTCGTTATTTGCGCATGGCAGTCACTCTAAAAAATTAATAATTACGAAATGACATTGAGAATAACAATTTTTTTTTTTTATGTGGCACTATGGAACTAGTCCAATCAGCCAGAAACACAATATAAATGGTAAGGTCAATATTTGACTAAAGATTAAACATTTGAACTTAACTTTTATATGCTGAGAATAATAATCGGAATATAGTTATTGCTATTATTACAAAGAAAACTTGATAAGTTTTGTTTAAAAAAATATACAGATTGCTCACTCAACAGCAAAAGTTCAAAACTAAATAGCAGGTGCCACATATGGCAGGCTTGCGCAAATACCTTTACAAATGTCCACCATGACTGAATTATTTCTTGGGATGACCACCCTGTACATTTTTCAATAAAAGTATAATAGGTGCATATGCCAGATATTATTGCCATCTGTCACATTTTCAATCCAACATTCACGTAATGGAGTGGAAGTATAGTGGTGGTTAAAAAATTTGATTTTTTTTTTAATTTTCAAAAGATGTTGATAAAATAATTTTCAAAATTTTTTCTTCTGAAATAGGTTTAAAATGTCAAACGTAGAAATTTTAAATTTGAGCAAAAAGGAAAGTTTTCTTCTATTCTATAGTAGTGCTAAAAAAAGTTTAAAAATTAAACATTATATATTTTTTAAAATAGGTTTAGAATGCTATGAAATGTGAAAATTTTAAATTTGAGCAAATAAAAAAAATCAATCTATTTTAGTGGTAAAAACTTTTTGAAAAATGTTGGTGAAAAAAAAATTCAAAATTTTTTTTTCTGGAATACCTAGGTTTAGAATGTCATGAGACGTGAAACTTTTAAATTTGACCATTCTAGTGTTAAATTTTTTTCCAAACTGGTAACAAAATGTTGCACAATTTTTTTTCCGAAATTGGTTTGGAATATCATGAAACGTGGAAATTTTAAATTTGAGCAAAAAAATTTTTTTCGTCTGTTCTATAGTAGTGATATATAAATGGATTAAAAATGTTTTCAAATTTTTAAAAAAATGTTTCAAAAACATTTTAAAATTTGTTTGAATAGTTTTAGAATGCCATGGAAACGTGGATAGTTAAAATCTGAACAAAGAAAAAAGTCCTATCTTGGTAAAATTTTTTAAACATAGTAAGAAAAATTTCTATTTTTTCTTTTAAATAGATTTAGAACGCTATGAAACGTGGAAATTTGAAGAAATAAAAAAATTCCATCTATTTTAGTGGTAAACAAATTTTCAAAAATGGTAAAAAAAAATTTCAACTATTTTTTTTTTTTGAATCAGGCTTAGAATGCCATGAAACGTGAAAATTTTCAATTTGAAGAGAGAAAAAAAAAATCATTTTAGTAGTAAAAAATTTTCAAAAATATTGGTGAAAAAAATTTTCAATTTTGTTTTTCCTGAAATAGGCGTGTCATGAAACGTAGAAATTTTAAATTTGAGCAAACAAAAAATTTTTTTTCTTAAAAATTTTAAAAAATTTTTTTTTTTTGAAATAGGTTTAGCACGTCATGAAACGTAGAAATTTTAAATTTGAGCAAAAAACAATTTTTTTATCTTGGTAGAAATTTTTTCAAAAATGGTGAAAAAAAATTTTCAAATTTTTTTTTTTCTGAAATAGGTTTAGCGCGTCAAGAAACGTGGAAATTTTAAATTTGAGCAAAAAAAAAATTTTTTTATCGTGGTAAAAATTTTTTCAAAAATGTTGGTGACAAAAAATTTCAAATTTTTTTTTTCTGAAATAGGTTTAGCGCGTCATGAAACGTGGAAATTTTAAATTTGAGCAAAAAAAAATTTTTTTCACTATTTATTCCGTTTAGACGGTCCACCCTGTATATTTTCCAGTGAAAATTCTACCGCTGTCAGTAGGGTCAACTACCTACCAAATTTGACTGCTCTCCGTCAAGTAGTTTTTTAGTAAATGCACCAACAGACAGACAGACAGACAGACAGACGGACGGACGGACGGACGGACGGACGGACAGACAGACAGACAGACTGACGGAATTGAAAAACCTATATTTTCGAAATCTACGTGTTCTGAAGCGTCAGAATCCGAAAAAATCTCGGAGGGTGATTTTTTCTCGAATACAATACTTCCCTTCGGTATGCGAGGGAAGTAAAAATTTGAAAATATTTTTGCGATTACTATACTTCCAATCCACTTCGTGGGTGCAGAAGTAATACTAAAAAAATAGGGCATGTTAGTAATGCTATATATTAATTAAACCTGGTACAGATTGTTTGAATTTCCATTATATGGCAGTAGGAAAATGCCAAATTTTTTCTTCATTTTCTTCAAAATTACAAAGTACTCATTGTTTTGCACATAACATTGTTATCTTTCAAGCTGCACGGATAGGAAAAAAACCTATAGAGTACTTCAAGCCCTTTAATTTCTCTTATTATGCATTTTTAACAGCATGCTGATTATTGCTGATATTTTTAAGCGCCATTTCTAAACTATCACATTTTTAGAACTACTCATCGTACAGAAATAAACAAAAAATAAAATACTTGTAATTTCATAATATGATAATTCGTACCATACCACTGTTTGCATAAATGTAAGACTTTTACGTTATGTATGAAAAACGGAAGGTACCAACTTTCTAAAGCCAAAATCGTAATCTTCAAAGCGTTTTAACTTGGAAAATATAAATGTTCATGAAGAACTGTAATCCATCTTTTCTCTTACAATATGACTCTAGATCACATTCGGTGGTTAGTATTTTACTTTTTTGTCCACCCCTCTAGAGGACTGAAAATTGGCGGGCGACTCCAAGTCTATATCAATTTATAATATTTATGTAAACTGATAGTGCAGTAAGGGTATCTTATTCGTAAATTGCGAACAACTCATAAATTTTCGCGGCTATATAAGTAAATATTAAAATTACAATAATTAAAATCTGAGTGTAATGATAACAAGAATGTTAAACGGATATGGCGTTTCCTTGTATTTATGATGAATTTATTTTTCTTCCGTACTAAAAGTGGCTCATTAAATCTTAACTCTATTTTACGGCGTCTTTCGTTGCGAGTGACGTTTCGTTTTAAATACATAAAATAGTTTCGGCCGTATCTCGTTTACGACACAGATAAAACATTAACGGGATGAAAGGTGGAATCTATTTAGTTAATTTACAGCTTTTATACGGAAATAATTCCAGGATTTTCTATCTTGTTGCTTAAAGTACTTAAAGCGCGTCTAATCTGACCTAAAACGAAACGTATACTTTTATACGGAAGGCAAATGGATGCATTAAACCAGACAAGAAAAATAAATGATGCATCAGGAGATATTTAAAAATTAATTTATTTTAGCGATTTCTTGTCACTTGCTTTGTAACAATTTTATCGAATTTACTCCAAATCTTCCAGCGCACACAGTATCCTATTTTAGTTCAGAATTAGAAATTTGGTTTTAGTGCAAGTTCTCCCGGAAAAACTTTTAAAAATTTGTCTATTTTTGTGCGTACGTTTTCTCGGGAATGGTTTAAGACATTGACTTGAATTTTGGTACACATATGCATCATGACGAGATCTGGAACTAGACTACATTTTGAGCTAATCCAGGTGCAGGGTTGGGGTTAAATAAGGAAAAATAAGTAATGCAAGTTGGTAAGAGTACAAAAACTTGGGATTTGGTGTATACGGGATGATTCAGTTTGGTATTCGCCTCCTGTATCTCTTTTCTTTAAAAAAAGTACAACAAATCAAATATATTTGTAAATCGCTTGCAAACTCTATCAAATGATGTCCTTAAATCATCTTTGTGATCATGTATGCTAAAGTAAAGATAGTCAACTTTTTCTTTTTTTTTCAAATGGTATGCTACACTTTTGTTTGCCGACTGCTGTAGAGATTCTTTTTCTGCATTCACCTATGTAAAAAAATTATACATTTCCATAAGAAAATTTTCGAGAAAATTAATAAAATATGATAAAACTTCATTCAAATGTTTTGTTTCGGAACCAATACAGTTATCCATGGAAACAATTGAATTTTGACATTGTTAGTAACGTCCAATTGGAAATACTGTTATTTGTGATGTGATTATGTTATTAGTTTTTATTTTATGCTATACTTATAAATAAGACGGTCAGGGCCAAGGTGGGCCGAGGATGTCCGCAGGGAGGGGTACTATCTCCGCTACTGTGGAATCTTCTGCTCGACGGGCTTCTGGCCGAATGGACTCAATTAGTGTGACGTCACATAATTATGCAACCCCTATATACTAGTGTCATGACACACGGGTTGCCTGCCAAGCATACTGAAATTTGACCCTTAATGCATATGTTTATAAGGCGACATTTTCCGGGATAGAAACATAGCATACAATTTTATTTTATTTCTCCCGTGTAAGAAATATTTAAGAGATTTCAGTTATCATATTACATGGACAAGGTATCGGTAAATATACACAAGTATAAAGTATTACAAAAACTGTAAACAAAAATTAAAATAAAGTTTTTATAACTCATACAAAGATATATACATTTTAACATATTTTTTGAATGTGAAATAGGTATTCGAAGTCCTTAAATATTTCTTCCACAGGAGAAATAAAATAAAGTTCTATGCTATGTTTCTATCCTCGAAAATGTCGCCTTATAAACATGTGCATTAAGGCTCAAGTTCCAGTGTGCTTGGTAGGCAACCCGTGTGTCATGACACTAGTATATAGAGGTTGCCTAACTTGTGACGTCACAACTAATTGAGTCCATTGAACGAGGCAGGTTTCTATGCACAAGCATACGCAGATGATTTGGCTATCATGATTAGAGGCCAATTTGAAACAACTATTACAGGGCTCATGCAACGGGCTCTCAACATAGTTCAGGAATGGTGTAACAGACATGGGCTCTCTGTCAACCCTGGCAAGACGGAGCTAATGCTGTTCACTAAAAAGAGAAAAATAAGCGACTTCCAGCTTCCTTCACTTATGGGCACACGTTTGTGTCTTTCCCGCACAGTAAGGTATCTCGGGGTAACCTTGGACTCCAAGCTGTCATGGAAGGACCACGTTGAAGCTCAAACGAGGAAAGCGTGCGCCTCCTTATGGATGTGCAAACGCATCTTCGGTCCAAAATGGGGAATAAGTCCGAAGATTGCTCTTTGGACATACACCACCATGGTGAAACCCCTAATAACATATGCGGCACTAGTGTGGTGGCGCTGCCAGGAGCGCTCCACAATTAGGGCTCGCCTATGTCATGTTCAAAGGCTAGCTTGCCTTGGAATTACAGGAGCTATCAGAACCACTCCAACGATAGCAATGGAGGCCATTTTTGGACTCACTCCCTTGCATATCGAGGTGGAACTGGAAGCTAAAAAAGCAGCAAATAGACTGTTCAAAAATGGAATGTGGAATGGGACTGGCCGGGGATGGGGGCACACAAAGGCCCTGGATCTGCCGGTAAGGGACCGGGTCATCACCCAAGCGGAGGATGACCGGTGTCTCCCTGTCTATAATTTCACTCTTCCATACTCAGCGGTTTCCCAGTCTGAAGGACTGGGAGCGCGATAAAAACCGTCTTCTGAGTCCCAAAGGTCTCGAGTGGTACACAGACGGATCTAAGACTCAGGAGGGAACTGGTGCTGGCATACACGGCTGCAAACCAAGGGCTC
The DNA here is from genome assembly GCA_963583905.1 of Stenurella melanura. Lineage (NCBI taxonomy): Eukaryota > Metazoa > Arthropoda > Insecta > Coleoptera > Cerambycidae > Stenurella > Stenurella melanura. The sequence goes on along the minus strand of OY757316.1, from coordinate 122,484,346 downwards.
GCATATCGGTGCCACTTGGAAGGTATCCTAGTGTATTCCAGGCAGAAGTATATGCCATATTGGTGTGTGCAAGCGAGAATCTCAGGAGAGGTATCGCCAACAAACATATTTATATATGTAGCGACAGCCAAGCAGCCTTGAGGGCTCTTGTGTCAAACAAAGTGACCTCAAGACTAGTTTTAAACTGTCGAAATATTTTGACAGAACTGTGCGAACACAACTCTGTCAAACTCATATGGGTGCCCGGTCACAGAGGTGTGGAGGGCAACGAAGAAGCAGACCGATTGGCGGGAGAAGGAGCAATAACTCCGTTCCCTGGCCCTGAGCCAGCCTTCGGTTTGCCAAGAAGTCTGATTCAATCAGAGTTACGAGACTGGGCCACTGCAAGGTTCAGCAAGTATTGGACTCAGGCCCCTGGAATGGGGCAGTCGAGGCTCCATATAAAGGGGCCCTCGACTGACTCAACCATTAAGTGGCTGCTTGGGCTCGATAGAGAAAAAATGAGACGGATAGTAGGCTTGTTAACAGGACACTGTCCTCTGAACAAACATCTTCACACAATGGGATTGAAAAACAGCCCTATTTGTAGGATGTGTGGAGTGGAGGATAAAACCACCACTCATATCCTATGCAATTGCGCACCCTTAGGTGCGTTAAGGTATAGGCATCTCCAAAGGCAATTTTTACAGCCGGAGGAGTTACGGGATCAACCATGGAATAGACTGCTATCCTTTGCGGAGAGCACTGGTCTCTTCTAGAAGATCCCACATGACGCGAATGCACAATGGGCCGACAGGCCTAAGTGCTGCGGATTTCACAGATCTGCTCGCGCGATAATAATAATATAAATAAATTAATACCGGGTGCCACATTATATTTTGACCCTTCTTAAACCTATATAACTTTTGAACTAATTTTGATAAGTTCATCCCTGAGTAATAGACTTTTTTTGCTCACTTCCGGTTTAACCGAAAATGACATAGCGTATTTTCGGGAATGGGGCAACTTTGCTATTTCAAATGGACCATCTGTATATTTTTTCACCGTTGGAAAGCCCATTGTTTCCCCTTTCCGAAAATGCCATATTTGTCATGGAAATTCTGCAGAGTGATGGTTTTATAAGGTTTTAAAGTGAACACTGCGTTTTATCGAAGAAAATAATGATTCAAAAAGTAGACTATGGAAACAAAAGACAGCATCACTTGTAAACGTCAAATTAGTTTATTAACAGTTGCATATTACTTCAAAATTGCTAATATCGAAAATGTACGTATGAAATTCGATATAACAAAGTGTAACAAGTGTAACATTTATTAAACAAATAAGAAATAAACAAAATAACACACATTATTTACAAAAGATGTTCAAAATGCCGGCCATCAACTTGGATACATTTATTTATTCTCTTTACAACGTTGTCATAGCTTCTACTTAACTGTTCGGGAGTAATGTTATTAAAGACATTTCGAATGTTTTCTTTAAGTTCTTCTAAATTTTGCGGCTATAACACCCGTCTTTCACATACCCCCATATGTAAAAATCTGGAACTGTGAGCTCTGGGGATCGAGGGGGCCATGCTGTAGGACCTTCCCTTCCTATCCAACGATTTCCAAAGGTGACATTCAGGGAATCTCCAGTTATCATAGCATAATGAGGCATAGCACCGTTTTGTTGGAAATAGGCAGTCTTCAACAAATTATCCTGTTCAAGTTGTGGATAAAAGAAATTTTCTAACATGTCCAAATGTGATGGGGCATTGACAATTGGATTGTTAAAAGAAAGGCCTTGCCATTTAAGTGAAATGATGCTTCGTGTGACATGATTCAACATGAATCAAGAAAATGCCTACCTCTTCCACGTAAATCAAGAATTTTTCTGCAAAATTGTACTCGTTTTGGAAAATCAGTTTCCTTTAATTCTCAATGAATCTGAATTTTATAAGCATTCAATTTTAGAGAATTTTTCATAACAGTATGAACAGTAGTTTTCGGAATACCTGTTGTGGAAAAATTTTCTCGTAGAAGAAGAAGGATCGTTTTGTGTGATTTCCAAAATTTTAATTGCATCATTAATTAGGCCCATTTTCATTATTTGGAGTTCCATTTTTACGATCAATACAACCCGAATTCCAAAACTTTCTATACCATTTTCTAATTGAATTTTCTGTTGGAGGTTCCTTGTTAAACATAGTTCTAAATCTTCTTTGTGTTGTTTTGTAAGATTTAAAGATGATTATTCAGGAAAAAACTTATCAAAATTAGAAGAAGACAGGTGAAAACCGCATTTCATTATCTCAACTAGTTCAAAAGTTATATAGGTTTAGAAAGGGTCAAAATATAATGAGGCACCCAGTACTAATGAAACAAAATTAGACATTCACTTGTATAATGTAACATGCGGAATGCTCAATAGCATCCTTCATTACACTGTTAATATTTATTAGAGAAATTATAAGTTATCGGAAATATTATTCCCACAAACTTTGGTACTAATAGAATGCACTTACTCCTTACACTATGATGAACGTACGTCATCTGTGAGAGTTAACGCTCGCGAATACTAGATGGCGCTCCAGGAATGATATTTCAACTAAATAACGGGTGAAACTCTTTCTCGTTGAACCATTGAACAAATTGGACGTATTTATAATTTTGGTTGACCTGTAATGGGGATGTTAGGATTTGAAAAACCTCGTGATGATCACATGAGGTAAGGTTTTAATTATTACACCGGTAAATGCCATCTAACATTTGAAATATTGTTTTAGGTTTTTCTTATATTCTTATAAATTAAGAATTAATTTCTTAATAACAAAACTTATTCACGTCTAATGTTTTTAACGTAGAAGCATTTCAACGTTATATTATTTGCTCTGAGCAAGATTTGAGATTATCTACATTCAATTTGCGATGCCTACTATGTTTCCACTAGGCAAACAATGTTCATATGAAGACAACCTTTCTATACTACATTTTGAATTTGGATATACGAAAACATTCTGAGCGATGAGATTTTCTTCATTTTGTCTTGGCGACAAATCTTGTACGAACGTTTCTACGATTTCATAACCTCAAAATGGGATTAAGGCAGCCACATGTGAATTTAAATCCATAATCATCGGAGAACAGGATCGTATGTAGGACTTTCCTTAATCAGGATAACAAAATAAAAGATAAGTACTTTTGATTGCTACATATAAAAGGGATTATTTTCACATGATTGTAGTTTTGGGTCATAAAAGCCAAGTGTCTAAATTTAAAATATGAGATTCAAGCTAAATCTATTGTAATTTTTTGTTAGATTATGTTTTAAATACGCTGTCATAATTAATCCGTTGTCGTACATTAATTCATAGTTACTTAAATCTTAAATTTATTGTCGCACATATTTCATCGTAGTATTAATTTCATGGTTAATTTTATCGTGATTCCTTACTGTAAATATTTTATCGTAGTATTGTAATACATTTCTGTTGGTAACATAGTAAGTTGTGGTTCATTTTTATGGTAACGAGAGTGTTTAAGGTTTATGAACTTTGAGATAATGTTACGAGACATATTTGTTGTAATATAGTATTTTGTCTCTCGTAAAGGATCTCAAGTTACTAATTTTGTTGTAATATATGATTTTTCATTTTGAGATAAATTTACGAGACTTATCTTCTGTAATATAGTTATGTTGTCTCTCGTAAAGGATCTCAAGTTTATTTAATTTGTGTATTATATGATTTTAGTATTGAGGTGAAAGTTACGAGACGTATCTTTTGTAATATATTTTTGGTTCTCGTACACGCCTCAAATTTGCCTTGCCGTTGAGCAAATTGTAATATAGTGTATCTTGTAATATAGTTTCTTTTGTATATATTTCTGTCTGGTACTTTGCTATACAGTATCGTTGATGCTGTGGTAGCTCATTTTTTTGTAATATAATATTTTGTAATATAGTACTATTGTACATATGTAACTTTTGTCTTTTGTTTATCTTTATCTTCAATTTTCCTTGGTTACACTAAGTAATCAATGGCGCCCAAGCCTTGAACTCCATGCCCTTTTGCTCTCCGTATCTTTACTGTGCTAGCCAGGTTACACCAGTGACGCTAACCACGTCGCTCGTAGGGTGGCCCACACTGGAACGACTTGGGCAATATATTAACATCGACTAAAACCTTTCTTAAATACCCACAATAAAGAAAGTATACACTTCCATAAGAAAGATTTAGAGAAAATTAATAAAATATAATTCAAACGTTTTGTTTTGGAATCAACATAGTTAGAAAATTGGATATACTTTTATTTGGGATTGTGTTATTAGTTTTTATTTTATGCTACACTTATAGATTTATCCTAATGAGGAAAAATTGGACATGACGTTCATATGGAAGCGTATACTTTTTTACACAGGTGAATGCAGAAAAAGAACTTCTACAACAATCGGCACAAAAAGTAAACCATTTGAAAAAAATAATACAATTGAAAAATAAGTTGACTATCGTTACTTTGACATATATGATCACAGCGACGATTTAAGGTCGTCATTTGATAGAACTAAGCGATTTACAAATATATGTGACACAATACCAAATTGAATCACCCGGTATACTATAGAAGCCAAGGTCTCAGATTTCTTTCTAATATTTTTCTGACTAATAATTTCCACATACTAGAGTGCAAATATGGTCACGTTATTTCCTTTAAAGTGACTTGGATAGATAATCTGGATGTGAAAGTAGTGATTCCTTAGGCTGCGGCTTTTTAGCTCGAAAGATACTTTATAGCATTTTGAAACCAGTCTAGTACGACAACCCTGTATGTATATGTTTACGTCCAATTCAAGTTTCCAAGTTTGCCCATTTATTCTGCTCGATCCAAATAATTTATACACGAAAGAACAGGCCAATTTATAATGTTATTTATCAGCGGTGTTTTTTTTTTTATAAGGAAAATCAAACTAGTTCTGGCCGAGTGCCATTTTCCGAGATACATATTTATTAAGCTATGAATTATGTGGAGCACAAAAAAAGTATGGGTCATATACGACGGGTAGAAGAAGGCGGAAAATAATATAGTTGTAAAGAATATACTGTCGATATGTGTAATAAATCATATGGACAGGATTAAAATAAACATCCTCAATATCTAAATATGTGCCGGCCACATCACAACTTTCTCCAACGTGATGGGAATTGCAAACGTTATTTTGACGGTTAAAATAAGTTATCATGCATTTAAATGTTTTCTTAACCGCTTCTGAAGTCAGCGAGGCAACTCTTTGAAAATCCAGAATGATTTTGTGTTAGGTAAAGAGAAACGAGGCCTACAGTTTATAGGATTATTTTATAATTAAAATTATTTCGCGGTGAACAAGTATTGAACCTACTGCCCTAGGTATGCCAGTATGCAAACTAGACGTGCTAAACCACTGAGCTACGATCCCCTTTAAATACGTGGACTAATGATGTCTCTTTTCTATCTGCCTCTACGCCACTCAAATACTCAGCATTTTATCTAGAGGCAAATAAATATTTTCTACAATAAAGCTACAGTATAATTGAAAAATGATCGGATTGTAAAATAATTCAAACATTTACTGTATAATGGCTAAAAAAGTACGAACGCTGTGAGCGCCGCGCGGGGCTGCCTCGGGCGGTTTTTAGAAATTTCCCTGAATTTGAATTCAATACAAATTGGTTGGTCTGGACCACTACAAAAAATTTCACTATACTCAATGGAAAGAACTGATATTTATCTTTCATTCACCGTAGATCGCAGTTAGAAAAATGGAAGTATTCAGTACTGAAAATATATGTATAAAAAAATCACATTTTAAGTTACATGTAGTATATTGCACATTCCTATTGATTCTAAATTATAATAAAAGAAGCAAAGAGCTTATTAAAAGCAACTGGTCACGTTTGGAAAGACGCGGAAATTAGATAATGCTCTGTCCTGTTGTATAGCCTGCACAATTACTATGCTCGGTCCTGTGTTGGAGTACGCTAAGCCGGGAATACTTTGTTTGAATCGGAATTCTATTGGGTATTTATGACAAATATGTTTACCCAATCGTGTGCAAGCAAGGAAACGCGAAGCCGTTTCAAGAGGGAAATCAAGGAGTGAGTTTGGCCCTGGGCTAGCTCCAAGCTGATCTGGTCAACGTTCAGCTAATTACTTCCACATCCACGTAGTGGATTGGAAGTATAGTAATCGCAAAAAAATTTTCAAAAATTTTTATTCGTGAAATAGGTTTAGAATGTCATGAAACGTCGAGATTTTAAATTTGAGCGAAAAAAAAATTTCTGTCTGTCTGTCTGTCGGTCTGTCTGTCGGTCTGTCTGTAACTTTTTTTTGTCCGCACGTTTTCTCCGGAACGGTTTGAGATATTGACTTGAAATTTTGTACACGTATATATTATGACAAGATCTGGAACTGGATTGTTTTTTGAGGAAATCCGGTGAAGGGTTGGGGGCTAAATAGGGGAAAATAGGGAAAAATAAGTAAAGCAAGCTTGTAAGAGAACAGACACTTGAAATTTGGTGTATGTACTATAAGTTAAGGCCTAAGTTTTTTTTATAATATCTTTCAACCCCCCACCACCCCTACCCCATTAATGGGGTTGATAAAATAAAGTTGAAATTTTCATTTGAAATTTCGTACACGTATGTATTATAACGACGTCTGAAATTAGATTATATTTTGAGATGATTCTGTTGAAGGGTTGGGGGTTAATTTGGGGTAAATAGGGGAAAATAAGTAAAGCAAGCTGGTAAGACTACAGAAACTTTAAATTCGGTGTATATACTAGAAGCCAAGGTCTCAGATTATTTATAATATTTTTCAACCCCCACCACCCCTACTTCATTATTACAAGGGTTGATAAAATAAAATTGAGATATTCATTTGAAATTTGGTACACGTATGAATTATAACGACATCTGGAACTAGATTATTCTTTGAGATGATTCCTTTGAAGGGTTCGGGGTTATTTAGGGGTAAATAGGGGGAAATAAGTAAAGCAAGCAGGTATGAGTACAGAAACTTGAAATTCGGTGTATGTACAAGAGGCAAAGGCCCCACATTTTTTGATAATTTATTTCAGCCCCCCACCACCCCTACTCCATTATTCAAGGGGTTGATAAAATAAAATTGAGATATTCACATGAAATTTAGTACGCATATGTATCATAACGACATCTGGAACCAGATTATATTTTGAGATGATTCCGTTGAAGGGTTGGGGGTTAAATAGGGGTAAATAGGGGGAAATAAGTAAAGCAAGCTGGTAAGACTACAGAAACTTGAAATTCGGTGTATGTCCTAGAAGCCAAGACCTCAAATTTTTTAACAATATTTTTCAACCCTTCCACTACCCTTACTACATTATTGAAGGGGTTGATAAAATAAAATTGAGATATTCACTTGTAATTTGGTAGACGTATATATTATAACGACATCTGGAACTAGATTATATTTTGGGATGATTCCGTAGAAGGGTTAGGGTTAATAGGAGTGACTAGGGGAAAATAAGTAAATCAAGGTGATAAGAGTACAGAAATTTGGGATTCGGTGTATATACTAGAAACCAAGGCCTCAGATTTCTTTCTAATATTTTTCAAACTCCACCACCTCCGCTTCATTATTAATGGGGTTGATAACATCAAATTGAGATATTCACTTGAGATTAGTACACGTATGTATTGTAGTGACATCTGATTGAGATGCCTCCACTGAAGGGGTGGGAGGTGAATAGTAGAAAATAAGTAGGGTGAACTAAAAACTTCATTTTTAACGTATATGGTAGAAACCAACTCCTCCAACTTTTCTATGACATCTGCCCCAAATATTATTAAAATTCTATGACCAATAATTTCCACATATTTTTTATTGTTTATGATTGTAGATTGGGACATGCATGAGAATGCATTGATAGAAATTTACGTTTCTGAGTTTTGAGTTATGGAAAATATATGATTTTATGAAGATAAGAAGATAAGGTTCAGTGTCATATTGAGTGATTCATTTTGGAAAAAGTCATAGTAATATTCTTGTTAAGGTTCTACTTAGGTAGTCTTATAATTTTTTCAATATACGTACTAAGAAAAAAAAAGTAGTGGCCAAAAATAGTTAATATTTCCCTATCGAATCTCTTTCTAGGGAATGGCCACCTTAATGACAGTTTTCGAAAAAAAATATTTTTTTCAGTTTGAGGATTTTTATTTTATGTTCCACCCACAGAGACCTTGATAACTTTTTAAATATTTTTCTACTATTAAAGATCAGAAGCTATCATACGAGTTATTTTTCCCAGCTTTTACTTCTATTTTCCCTTGACAACTTGGCTAATACCTAATTGCAAATTATGAACTGTATGCATTGCGCATTGCTTGCAGTCGATCGCATACCGGCAAACGATCGCCTAGACACCAGAATCGCCGATCTATAGTCTCATTTTAAAACGAAACGTCAATTAAGTCCAGAATCTGCTGCAATAGTCATTAAGCCAAGAGTACTTGCTAAAGTATTGTAATTAAAATTAAGGCAAAGTTTAATTAGTTTCATATTAATTTGTAGTCGGGCTTATTGTTGCATTAATTAAAATCATTATCAAGAATTTTGCAGCAAAGAAAGTTCTCATTGTTGAGATGTTGAAAAGGTATTCTCTACGTCTTACGTCTGGCTTAAGCCAAACGAGGTATATAGAGAACACACAATACTTCGTCAACCTTTATATTACAGTAATCCATTAGAGAGAAACATGAGTGTACGTGCCGTACAGGCTTGAGAGCAATTTTTACGAAACGTACTAATTGTTGCTCCGAAATGAAAAATTGTTGGTAAATTGAAAAATGTACACTCTGAAATTTGTTTAGTGCACTGGTCAATTTCTTTTTCTTCTCGACAAGTACCGATCCTAGAAAAAAACAGGCTTCAAATAAAAAAACCGCTGAATAAGGAATCACTACTTCCACATCCAGATTCCCCATCCAAGTCTCTTGAAAGGAAAACATCTTGACCACATTTTCACTCTAGTATGTGAAAATAATTGGTCATAGAATTTTAACAAAACGGCGTTGCCGCATACCAGCCAAGCCTCCAGAACTTCCGGACTCCAAGGCAATTTTCGGGCGTCTCTGAATCCGTACTAGGACGGTGCCGAATACGCATTCAGGCGCTGACGAATACCAAGGTAACTTCTAGGATCTGTCTACCTCAAATTAGGGAGCTGCCGAACACCGAGCTGACTTCCGGGCATTGCCTAATACCAAGACGATTTCAGGAAAGAAAACTGTTTTAGACTTGACTGTCATTTTATTTTGTCAACATGTCAATTGTTTCGCCACACAGTAGCTTATTCGAATATTGAGTACCACTACTATACGATAGCAGTACTCCAAGTTTGAAGAAGCCACTGTCTGGCGAAACAGTTGTCATCTTGACAGAATAAAGTGAAAATCAAGACTAAACCTAGTTTTTTTTCCAATTGATATTTAATTTAATTACAATTTAGTTAAAGATGTATAAAAACCAGGCCACTCAAAACAACTTCTTTGAAAAGTAGTACTAGTGGCGCACCTTAGAATCACGGGGACTTGCAAGAGCGACTTACCTGTGCATCTGAATAATTTTCAAACTCGCTTCAGGACAGTTGCAGTGTTTATATTTCAATCCGTAAGTGTATATATTACAGATTTCGAGTTGGGCACGATTTGAGATAATACGAAACAGCCACTATGATCAGTGGGAATACGTACACGGAGTAGGGAGGAATGATCTTAAATTAAAAACTTTTTGTAAGTTTTAAAGGAGAGAATTTTAAAAACAAAAAATTCGTCTTTTTAAAATTCCTCTACCGCGCATCTAGCACAATTTACGTCTTCCGGGGTAATAAGGGTATGTGAAGTACATACAGGGTGTCCCAGATTTAAACGGAAATTAAGCCGCGTGGCCGACTTAATATCTTTTTAAAAAATATTACAAAGTTTAAAAAGTTACAAAAGTTTATTTAATTAAATTCACAATATTAAATGTTATAAAAATGATGTTTACTGAATGAGAGCTCGACACGAAGTGAGTTATCTCATCGCTGGTCACAGGGAAGCAGCTGGGATGAAACCGCTGACATGGCTTTATTGTTTATCTTATCTGGGTTGCTATATGACTTAACTCGGACATACTGTAGTCGAAGGTAGAGCACACTCAGCTGAGTTCAAAACACCCCTGTACTCACCGTTAAATGTGAACCGTTTTTGAAATACGGGGGGGGGTGACTTATGGTTTTTGACTAGAATTCAGTTCGCCATATTTTTTAAATGACTGCACATATTTAGATAAAAGTTGGTATACATATTATGCTCTTTTAGGTTAATGAACAACTTAAGTGATTTTGGAAAAATTCCAGGACCGACCTCCATTTTTTTAATATGGCCCTTGGGGTCATTAACATCACACTGTATATTATTTTTTGGTAAATGTTAGTAAACTTTTAAAAAGCCCATGGACCAGTTTATGGTTATTCTTCAATACATTGTCTAAAATATTGAAAGACCAAATTTGACATTCTACAAGTAACACAATCCAGTTGCTAACATCATTATTTTATTAATTTTAGCTAAATACCTCCTAGAAGAGGTTGTTGTTTGTTTCTGTTTTGACATTCAATGTTTCAAGCTTTTTTTAGTTTAAATATCATCCAAAATAATACACATTCCATTTCTTTCATGAAATAAAAATAATGTTATTGAAGAGGCTTGAATTAACAAGCACAATTTAAAAATATATGCTTAACACCTGTTGAGAATAACTCGAAAATATTGAAGACAAAAGTTTTCAATTTTATTTTGACAAAATAGGTTTATTTAGAACTTTAAATAATTGAAAAAAAATTGAAAACAGTGCAAATAATTAAAAATATAACAGGTTTTTAAAATGAATGCTTCCAGCGTCAGTATATTTTCGACAACATTTTAATATGTTTTTCACTGACCTATCAATCACTTCCGGGTTATTTCTAATGTTATCACATGCAGTAATATTTTTTTTATAGAAGCTGTTCTCGTGTATTGAACTCTTTACTCTTCATTGTACACCTCTGTCTTGGGATGACCCCATAAAAAATAACTTAGAGGTGTAAGATCCGGAGACCTCGGTGCCTAGTTTACCGGACTTCCGCGACCAATTCATCTGTTGGTGTAATGCTGGTTCAGATGATCCCGGATCTGTACAGAAAAATGGGGTTCAGCACCATCGTGCTGAAACCACAAACCTCTAGTATTGATGTCTTCTAATAAATCTGGCAAAATATATCTAATAAAGCTTAAATAAACTTCACCAGTTAGCCTTACTTCAAAAATGTGGGGCCCTATTAGATGATTATTGTAAATACCACATCACACATTAATTTTAATCTGTATTGGGAATGTTTCCGTATCACTGCATGTGGATTTTCGGTTACCCAAACATGCTGATTTCTACAGTTGTTAATTCCGTCACGTGTGAATTGGGCTTCATCTGTGAATAGATCTCTCGATATTGTTCTTCTGTGACCCAAATTCTACCTACAAGATGTTAAGCGGGGAACGTCGTCGCAGTCTTCTAGACGTTGAACTGTTTCATCATGAAATGGATATAAATTTTCCTTCTTTAATGTTCGCGATAATCTTGTCTGATACTGTTAACTCATTACTTATTTTTCTAACACTTATGGGTGGATTATTTTCTACAACCTGTAATATTTGCTCTTCCTGTGGAAAAGCTCTGGGAACATGTTCATGCTTTGTCATTGACGGAAAATGTCCATGTTCCCCACGAAATTGGTATACTTTTGAAAACGTCTTATGGTCTGGTACACGGCGATTTGGAAAACGTCTTTGATACTCTCTTTTTGTAGCTCTCCCATTTCCGTCGCAAGAGCCATACACAAAAATAATATCCGCATAATCTTCATTACTAAATTGAAACGGAATCTTAAAATTTTTACTTTTAATAAATGGTTTTTTATCACTTATTCTAATAATTACTAAGTGCGAACAGCAATTCTTATTTGTAAAATTACACATTTGACATGTGCCTACTTGGGATTTTTAATGCAACAATGTCATGTGTTACCCGCATTGTTTTATTACTTATTTTTTATTCGTGAAATACATGAAATGTGCTTTATTTTGGACGTCAAAAAATGTCAAAACAAAAATAACAACAAAAACAAATAACAAATAACAACCTCTTCTACGGCGTATTTAGCTAAAATTAATAAAATAATGATGTTAGCAACTGGATTGTGTTATTTGTAGAATGTCAAATTTGGTCTTTCAGTACTTTTGAAAATTGATTGAAGAATAACCATAAACGTGCCATCAAATATTATGACATTATTTTATAAATTGGTCCATAGGCTTTTTAAAACTTTACTAACATTTATCAAAAAAACCGCTGCCTAAGGAATCACTACTTCCACATCCAGATTATTCGTCCAAGTCACTTTAAAGAAAACATCTTGACTATATTTGCACTCTAGTACGTGGAAATTATTGGTCATAGAATTTTAATATTTGGGGTAGATGTGATAGAAAAGTTTGAGGAGTTGGTTTCTACCATATACGTTAAAAATGAAGTTTCTAGTTTACCGTACTTATTTTCCACTATTTACAACCTACCACCTCAATGGAGTCATCTCAATCAGATATCACTACAATACATACGTGTACTAACTTTCAAGTGAATATCTCAATTTGATATTATCAATCCCATTAATAATGAAGCGGGGATGGTAGAGTTTGAAAAATATTAAAAAGAAATCTGAGGCCTTGGTTTCTAGTATATACACCGAATCCCAAATTTCTGTAGTCTTACCAGCTTGCTTTACTTATTTTCCCCTATTTGCCCCTATTTAACCCCCAACCCTTCAACGGCATCATCTCAAATTATGATCTAGTTTCAGACGTCATTATAATACATACGTGTACCAAATTTCAAATGAATATCTCAATTTTATTTTATCAACCCTTTTCATATTGGAGTAGGGGTGGTTGGGTTGAAAAATATTATAAGAAAATCTGACGCTGTGGCTTCTAGTACATACACCGAATTTCAAGTTTCTGTAGTCTTACCAACGTTTTACTTATATTCCTCTATTTACCCCAAATTAACCCCCAACCCTTCAACGGAATCATCTCAAAATATAAACTAATTCCAGACGTCGTTATAATACATACGTCTACGAAATTTCAAATAAATATCTCAACTTTATTTTGTCAACCCCATTAATGGGGTAGGGGTGGTGCGGGGGTTGAAAAATATTATGAAAAAATCTGAGGCCTTAACTTCCTGTACATACACCGAATTTCAAGTTTCTGTACTCATACCAGCTTGCTTTACTTATTTCCCCCTATTGACCCCCAACCCTTCAACGGAATCATCTCAAAGTATAATCTAGTTCCAGATGTCGTTATAATTCATACGTGTACCAAATTTCAAATGAATATCTCGATTTTATTTTATCAACCCTTTTAATAATGAAGTAGGGGTAGGTGGGGGTTGAAAAATATTATAAATAATCTGAGACCTTGGCTTCTAGTACATACACCGAATTTCAAGTTTCTGTAGTCTTACCAGCTTGCTTTACTTATTTTCCCCTATTTACCCCTATTTAACCCCCAACCCTTCAACGGAATTATCTCAAAATATAATCTAGTTCCAGATGTCGTTATAATACATACGTGTAGAAAATTTCAAATGAATATCTCAATTTTATTTTACCAACCCTTTTCAAATTGGAGTAGGGGTGGTGGGGGTTGAAAAATATTATTAAAAAATCTGACGCTTTGGCTTCTAGTACATACACCGAATTTCAAGTTTCTGTACTCTTACCAACTTGTTTTACTTATATTCCTCTATTTACCCCAAATTAACCCCCAACCCTTCAACGGAATCATCATAAAATATAATCTAATTCTAGACATCGTTATAATAGATACGTGTACGAAATTTCAAATGAATATCTCAACTTTATTTTATCAACCCCATTAATGGGGTAGGGGTGGTGGGGGGGTTGAAAAATATTATAAAAAAATCTGAGGCCTTAACTTCTAGTACATACACCGAATTTCAAGTTTCTGTACTCTTACAAGCTTGCTTTACTTATTTCCCCCTATTTACCCCTATTTACCCCTATTTAACCCCCAACCCTTCACCGGATTTCCTCAAAAAACAATCCAGTTCCAGATCTCGTTATATATGTACGTGTACAAAATTTCAGGTCAATATCTTAAACCGTTCCGGAGAAAGCGTGCGGACAAAAAAGTTACAGACAGACAGACCGACAGACAGACCGACAGACAGACCGACAGACAGACCGACAGACAGACCGACAGACCGACAGACACAGAAAATTTTTTTTCGCTCAAATTTAAAATCTCGACGTTTCATGACATTCTAAACCTATTTCACGAATAAAAATTTTTGAAAATTTTTTTGCGATTACTATACTTCCAATCCACTACGTGGATGTGGAAGTAATAATATTCAGTGTGAGAGTTAATGACCATAAAAGCCATATTAAAAAAATGGAAGTTGGTCCTGGCATTTTTCCAAATCACTTAAGCTATTAACTAGAAGAGCATAATATGTATACCAAATTTTAGCTAAATGAGTGCAGTCATTTCAAAAATATGGCGGACTGAAGTTCTGGTCAAAAACTATAAAACACCCCGTATCTTAAAAACGATTCACATTCAACGGTAAGTATACGGGTGTTTTGAACTCAGCTGAGTATGCTCTACCTTCCCTTAAAGTACGTCCGTTTAAATCTGGGACACCCCGTATATTAGTTAAATTTTATCAGTATCTATAAATACCCTGTATATTAATATTTTGCCTACAAACATTACCCATCTGGTTGGTAACGCATTTTTGTTTGGTGTTGAAGTAATTTTTCAGCACCATACGCTGATTTAATGCCTCTTATATTGATTCCACCAACCTTCATTACTCGGAGGAACATAAATAAATGACATTTTGACTCGTAAATGCGTAAAAAAATGTTGTAGCTGAAGATTAAGCGTTCTGTCAACCTTAATTAACGAGTAGAACCCTTTTTTCTTACGGCGCTATCAGTTTTTTAATTATAAAATATTGTAGAGGTGTTTTACATTTCTCATTTTCCTCGTTCGAGGCGCATTTACAGCCACACGAAAAAGAGAAAAACAATTACCGTAATGGGTTGGTTGAGCACTTGAGCAGGAAAGCAGGCAAGGCAAATGTCGCTATTATAAGCGGTGTCATGTTGATTGAAACATCCGCTGACTTCCCCCGAAAGCCAAATATTTAAAGGTGTACTTGTCTTATCATATTATGTTCTTAGTTTTTACTTCCCTCCCATACCGAAGGGAAGTATTGTATTCGAGAAAAAATCACCCTCTGAGAATTTTTCGGATTATCACGTTTCAGATCATGTAGATTACGAAAATATAGGTTTTTGAATTCCGTCAGTCTGTCTGTCTGTCTGTCTGCTGGTGCATTCACTGAAGAACTACTTGACGGAGAACAGTCAAATTTGGTAGGTAGCTGACGCTACTGTCGCGAAGAAATGGTTAAAGTTTCACTGAAAAATATATGTCTAAAGGGAATAAATAATGAAATTTTTTTTTTTGCTCAAATTTAAAATTTCCACGCTTCATCGCATTCTAAACCTATTTCAGAAAAAAAAATGAAAATTATTTTTTACCAACATTTTTTAAATTTCCGCGTTACATGACATTCTAACCTATTAAAAATAAAAAATTTAAACGTTTTTGAAAAAATCTTTTTTTAACACTACAATAGAAGTGGAAACATTTTTTTTCTCAAATATAAAATATCCACGTTTCATGAGATTATAAGCCTATTTCAGAAAAAAACAGAATTTTTTTTCGCGACATTTTTGGAAAATTTTTTATCGTTAAAATAGATGGAAAAAAATTTTCTTTGCCCAAATTTAAAATTTCCACGTTTCATGGCATTCTAAACCTTATAAAAAAAATGTTTTTACCACTACTTTTTATTATTATTTTTTTCGCTCAAATTTAAAATTTCCACGTTTCATTACATACTAAGCCTATTCCAAAAACTTTTGAAAGTAAAGAAAAATAAAAAATTTGCAAAAAGTGTAATTTAAGTGCTCCATGTTCTAGAGGAAAACGGAAAACGTTAAAACATAAAACAGACTTTATTAGAACTGATTTGAAAACAAAATTTTAAAAAGGAATATGCCATGCCGTTGAAAAAATTTTTTTAGCACACGATCATACTATTTTAAGTCTGCCTCCATATTATTGCGTTTTCAACCCCTTTGAAATAGTCTGGGCTGATGTAAAAACAAGACTACATCAATATAATCAATCCCCACAATTAAGTGAGTCTGTCTTAAAGAATATAAAGACGAAATAGGCAAAAGAGGAATATGGAGGAAGTGTGTATCTTATGTGATAAAAAAGGAAAATGAATATTCTATATTACCACCTATTAATCAAATTATTATTAATGTAAATACCGATTCAAGTTCTAAAAACTCGGAAAGTGACGAATGAAATATTGTTTATTTAAAGTTGTTTACTTAACGTCGACCTATTTCCGCTACTGAGAGCAATTGCTGATGTCAAGAAATAAGAGCTCCCCCTTTTGAATTTTTCCGAGTTTTTCCTTTATAGAATAGTAGAAATTTTCTACTTGCCTAACATCATGATACTGCAAAAATTAAAGTACCATGGCCTAACATTTAATAAACAAGGCAGTCGCTGCTTTACGCCCCTTCGGAAGGATTATATACCATCTATGCAACTCCCGCCTAAGATTACATAACTTTGCCGCTAGAAGATAGAACGAGAAATAGGTCACTAGACAATAGACGTAGCCTTAATATATCATTTATGTGACTTATCAAATGTGATAAACATATTTTTTCATTAACCACTTCTATTGAATAAAGGTATTATAGAAATCCCTTTCTTTAACAATTAAAAAATAATTATTTCGTATTTAAAGCATTTTAATATTTCTACTGTCACCGCCTATGTCCCATAAAGGAGATGCCGACTTTACTCAGAGTTTTCGTTTTTATGCTGTCCCAATTGAGATCATCTATACTATACACTATCTTTTTCTATTACAATATGATTCTATATCAAATTCGGTGGTTACTATTTTCCTTTTTTGCCCACCGCTCTTGGTGACCATTCCCTAGTAAAAGGCGTCGATTTCTAAAGGGTAAGCTTTATTGGATTCAATATTAAACACTCAATGCGAATAAAATCATGAAAATCTATTCAGCATAATTGGGTTCCGAGACATTTTACTTTTTGTGTCTAATTGCACTCGACATATACCTGACTACAAAGTTTCTGGCCACTATTTTGGTTGCTTTCTTTTTAAATTTGCAATTCTGGACCTTGAATTAATATTTACCAATCCCAAATACATAAATAATGATACTTTTTTTATCCATATGGATAGAATTATTGCAATTACTTTCAATTAAGAGGAATACCCTTAGTAGTTCACCTGCGAAGTTTCAAGGATTACGGTTTAGTTTACCCCCGGCAACACCAATTGTAGGAGAAATAACTTTACATTTTATTCGCTACTGAAGAGAGAACGGATACGTCTTTTCTTTCAACCGCAGTGAGAAGTGGGAAGAGCCGAGAGATTTATTTCATAGCATTATTACCTGAGATAACCTATAATTTATATGATGCGGATCACAATTGAAGTGAAAACAGTGTAAACAGATAATTACGGGACACGAATAGATGATGGGTCTGATGTAGCATCAGACTTTCAATCGCGGGGACCTGGGTTCAAAACCTGGTGCCTTTTGTATTTTTTCTTATTTGTTCGTAAAAAAATTATAGGCATTTATATATATAAAAAACATTATGGGTATTTTTGTAAGATATGAAATACCATAAAGAATTTTTTTAGGAAATTTGACGAAAGTTTACCGTATTGCCAGATACTAACTTTTATATTTTATTCAGTATCCTAAAATACATCATTCTATAAATATTTGTTTGTTTTATATTATTGAACAAAAACCAGGATTGAGTGGCATTCCCCCATTTAAATATTTTATTGAATATCAAAATTTTTACAAATTACCCGGAAATTTGCTTTTATAGTTATGAAAAAGAATGATAACATTTTCCTACCAACATATTATATAGTTATACACCTACCAGGGCGGGTGGCAGCAAAAACAGGGACGTCCTCACTTATGCATTTATTTTTTAAGAAATTACGTACGGGTCGTATTTGATTTAAACATGCATTTTTTCGTAATCTTATTAAAAAAAGTGTAATATGTACTTAGCAAATGTCCAGTATTTTTATCCCAAATGTATTTTTAAATTCTGTTTACCAAAAGCAAATGTCAGTTTTCGCAATTTAATTAATTTATTACCGTTTTCTTAAATGTTTTTTATATTTCAAATAAGCTACCGGACATTACTTAAATTGCCAAAGCTCACATTTGCATTTAGTGAAAAATATTAAAAAATGTCTCTCAAAAAAATACTGCCTTAACATATTTTATTCAATAATTAAAATATACAACATTGCCGGAGCCAACCGCACAACCACATCGCGCAGCGTCGTGCTGTTAGTGCGGTTGGGCGGTTGACTAACATATTCCATTGCATTTTTCTAAGGTTATTTCTAATTTAATTTTCATTAAAATGAAAGTATTGGTAAATCAAACAACGTCGGTCGTCGTCGAAAGGAAAAAATGAAAGAATAATATGATTCTTGGTATTAAAATTTATAAAATTCAGAAGTTTCACAACAATGACGCTAGGCGTCGGTCGGCGTTGAGACGTAAAAATGAAAGAAAATGAATCTAGGAATCGAAATTTGTCAAATACACGAGTTTTACAAAAACGACGTTAGGCATCGGTCAGCGTCGAGACGTAAGAATATGAATCTAGGAATTGAAATTTATCAAATACACGAGTTTTACAAAAATGACGCTAGGCGTTGGTCGGCGTCGAGACGTAAAAATGCGAGAATATAGATTTAGATATCAGATGAAAAATATTATAAAGACATCTGAGGGCTTGGCTTCCCGTATAGGTGCGCACCAAACTTCAAGTATTTGTACTCTACATAGCTTGCTTTTACTCATTTTCCCCTATTTATATAGCTATACGTACATCGCCACCCCTTCAACGGAATCATCTCAAAATATAATTTAGTTCCAATTGTCCTTATAATACATATGTACTAAATTTCAAGCGAATATCTCAATTTTATTGTATCAACCTCTTTAATAATGGAGTACGAGCGGTGGGGGGGTTAAAAAATATTATAAAAAAATCTCAGGCCTTGGCTCGAAGTACATACACCGTACTTCAAGTTTCTATACTCTTATCAGCTTTAATTATTTTCCCCTATTTACCCCTATTTAACCCCCAACCCTTCAACGGAATAATCTAAAAATATAATTTAGTTCCAGATGTCATTATAATATATACGTGTACCAAATTTCAAGTGAATAAGTCAATTTTATTTTATCAACCCCTTTAATAATGGAGTAGGGGTGGTGGGTGGGTTGAAAAATGTTATTAAAAAATCTGAGGCCTCGGCTTCTAAATATAAAAAATTTTGAGGCCCTGGCTGCTAGTACATACACCAAATTTCAAGTTTCTGTACTCTTACCAGTTTGCTTTACCTATTTACCCCCAACCCTTCATCGGATATGTTCAAAAAACAATCCTGTCCAGATCTCGTTATAATATATACGTGTACAAAATTTCAAGTCAATATCTTAAACAGTTCCGGGGAAAACGTGCGGACAAAAAAAAAGTTACAGACAGACAGACCGACAAACAGAAATTTTTGTTTCGCTCAAATTTAAAATCTCGACGTTTCATGAAGTTCTAAACTTATTTCAAGAAAAAAAAAAATTGATTTTTTTTTACGATTGCTGTACTTCCAATCCACTACGTGGATGTGGAAGTAATTCCTCTTTTTTTCTTGTACCGTATTGGTACACTTTGGGCCTTTAACTATTGTTCATACCCATTGCGCGATTAAATGTGTTCCGGTAAAAATTTAATTAAAATAGGTACGCAACAGCTCAGTTTATATATTTCTCTACTGTGGCAACAGTCAAAGCCTGGAGAATGAGAAATCTCAAGTTAGACAAAGAGCCAATGCGTATATGATTCGCTCCTCTGGCTAGGTGGAGTTGGAAAACATTTCTAAACATTTTTTAAATTACATGCGTAATTGCCCTGAAGTAAAAAAACTCATTAAAAAATTGACATTTTTGAATTATGTTGAAACGAATGTGTAAACAAAAGATGATAGAATTATCTGACTGATGCTTTTTTGAGAATGATATCTAGAAGTATGTTAAGATTGGTTCACCGGATTTGAAAAAGCAATGGTCACATTGTAGAACTAGTAGCTAATTTCTTCTTCTAAAAAAAATGAGTGTGATACTTGTAAAAATAAAGCTGCTAGAGCTAAGCGTGTTTGCTATGTTTCACGTATATTTCCGCATACGAGGATTCCTCTTAACCATTAATTTACAACGATTTCTTAAATTTTTCAATAACTGTTAAATAAACAAAGATCGGCAAATTCTATTTAATAAACATTTTAGTATTGGGTCTTAGCAGTACAACGCAATAAACGCCATGTAAATGTA
Source organism: Stenurella melanura (assembly GCA_963583905.1). Lineage (NCBI taxonomy): Eukaryota > Metazoa > Arthropoda > Insecta > Coleoptera > Cerambycidae > Stenurella > Stenurella melanura. The sequence continues at coordinate 122,463,670 of OY757316.1, read as the reverse complement.
TTCACTGGTATTCTCGTTCGGGGGTTTTAACTTTTTCTAACGCCACTCCACTATTATTATGAACAGTATAGCCGGCAGATCGATGTAAACAAATTAAAAGCAAAGCAAGTAAACGTACAAAAGTTTTAAAATATGGATAGGAGTATGGTAAAGTCTCATACTTTTTAAAATCAACTTACATACTTTTCAAATATCGGATAGTCGAGTCCATAGGAGTTTCAGTTGGGAGAGTTTCCGGGCAAATTCCAGCTTCTCCGGGCGAGAAATTTTCCGCCGTGTGGGAGGATCGATTTTACGATTTACAACATGACTGCATTGTAATGTTTTCAGTGGCACTCAACAAGTGGAACGGGTTCTGTGAATAATTACCATTAATTAATTTAGTTGCCTGATACTGTTGCAAACTAGAGAGGAAACAGTGCATTGAAAATTAAATAGTAGTTCGTTGTATGAATGCTTTTCACCCAAATTTTATTCACGAAACTATTGAAATCTGAATTCAAAGTGTGTGAAATTCCTATCTATGGCGATTTTAGTGAATAACATGCAAATCAAACGCTTCTACATATTATTAAAATAGTGAAGTCAATGCGTCGGAATTTTAGCCCGATTTTGTTACAAATGAGGAACGCTACCAAACCACCTCTCCTCCTCATTTTCGAGGGTGCTGAACACGAACATGGGGGTAAGAAAAATTTTAATATAGGGCAACCCCTCCAAACGGTCAAAAACCACCCCTTTTATCGGTTTTCTTTCATGGACGCGCGACAGCAAGGGATATATGCAAATTTCTGCAGATTTGAGAGAGATATGATAAGGGGAGAAGATAAGTGTCAGAGACCTGACCGTGACCACCCTTGGGGATTGAAGCCACCCTCCCAGGCCATACTGTAACACTAACAAATTTTGTAGGAACGGCTAACCTACTTAATGCTGTGCAAAATGGTTCTAGAAAAAATAAATCTACAACTACAGCCATTCATGAACTCGAAGAAATTATCTACGAAACAGTTAATTATAAAACACATACCGTAGCTCTATTTTATGACCTGCGTCGTGCCTTTGATATTGTGGACCCTAAACTCCTAAACAGATTAAATACGGTATTGGAATTCGGGGTGTAGCGCACAACTGGACTGCCTCATACCTATCAAATATATTTCAAAATGTTGTTGTGGAGGGAATAAAGTCAGTTTCAACAAATATTGCGCTAGGTGTACTTCAAGGCTCAATTTTGGGCCCTTTGTTTTTTATGACATTTATTATGACCTTACTGATTATTCCGTTGCCTCTGATGATACAAATTTCCCAGTGCGTCATAATAACGTCAACACCCTTGCACAGAATTGTAATACAGCATCTACACAACTTGATGATTGGTGTAATAAAAATGGACTTTTGCTGAACGTAAACAAAACATTTCATATGAAATTTTATACGAAAAATAATACTCCAGATTATATGTTAATTAAATTATGTAGCATATCCGTATTAAGTGCTGACAACATAAAATTTCTTCGCTTAACTATTGACCATAAACTTACATGGGAAGTTCATATAAATAATGTTTGCTCTAAGCTTAGCAATATCTGTTACATTATGAGAACCTTAAGGGAAACATCACTATTTTAAAAACCTTGTGTTATGGTCTAGTACAGTCAACCCTGCGGTATTTTTTGTGGCCTATCTAGAAAGGGCTTTCATAATTCAAAAGAAGATACTCGGATGTATGGTAAACGCTCATCCATTAACAAGTTGTAAGGCAAATATCAAATATCAAATATCTTGTGTGACTAAGAATAGCAAGAGTCGTAAGGAATAGTTGTGTGTAAAGGTAGGTTTACGAAAAATGTCGAATGTGAAGAAGTATTCTTGTGTGCGTTAATGTTATTATCTGTTTCTAATGTGATGTAAATTATTAATAAACAGGATAACATATAATTGTCTAGTAGTACCTTTAAAGCATGCTAAAACGTCATCTACGTATCTATATCAAAAATGAATATAGTTTTTACCAATTTGTGAGTTTAGTGTGTGTTCTTTTAAATCAGATATGAAAATGTCCCCCAACCAGGGATTTAAGGGTGATCCCATAGGACGACCGCTGTTTTGAGTATAAAAATTATTGTGAAATTGGAAATATGGTCTATGGGATCATCCTTAAGCCCCTTGTTGGAGGACATTTATGACATGTAAATGTAGATGTAGATCACGAAAATAACGATCTTTCAATGCCGTCATTCTGCCTGTCTGTCGATTTGTTGTCTATGTGTGTGTGTTGTATCCAAGAAACTATTTGATATAGAACAGTGAAATTTGGTAGGTAGTTGACGCTACTGCCAGCGAAGAAATTGGCACACTTTAACTGGAAAAAATAATTACCAAATAAAAGGTGGCAAATGAAAAGAAAAATTCTATGCAAATGCCTTTACCGAGTACGTTTGCACGCCACAGTAAAATCGCATAATAGAAAGCGAAGCAATGGTTATACCGATATAGCAGGAACCATACAATTGGCTAGTAATACAGTTTTTATGAAAATGTAGCAATTCAATTGGTAAGTAAATTAAAATCCTTTCAAACTCTATTCCAGACGCTAAAGATAAGAAAAAAATAGCTCTGACTCTGCTTTTTAGTCATTTGCAGCAGTGTTACCACTTCGAACACCTACTGCCGCGCCCTCTATTAGTAAACCGTCCAATTAAATTGACAACATTTTATATATTTTTCTAATGTATTATTAATCTCTTATAGGAGCAAATATTATCCCGATTTTTAACCTTTTTTCACATTTGATATATTTATTCTAGTATATATCATATTTTATTTGAATATTTGAGTCCGATTAAAGAATGTAAAAAGTTAATGATGAATTAGGAACGATTGAGTGGTATGTTCGCACATAATAATCCGAAGGAGAAAACTTTGGAAACTTAATTTCATTAGTATTCAAATATAAAATACGATACAGAATAGATTTAAGTTAACCAGTTTTAATAATTAAATCATATCTGATTTCTGCTGGTTTGTTTTTAAGAACAATATTTTAAAAGATTGACGACCATAAACGCGGTATTTGACCTTGGTAACACAGCCATTTTGTCCATCCCTCCGAAAGGGACGAAAACCATTTCCAAATAGAAAGCCGACATTGAAAACTTTTCAACACTAATTTACGTAACCTTAAAGAACATTACAGGAGGAATAATGAAGATTCATACCATGGACGAGAATTCCAGGGTAAAAAAACTTCATTGACTTAGAACTACGTAGAGATATATTAAAATCTCGAACTCCATTCCTGACACGAACTTGTGTGGAAGTTTCTATTACCCAACTAATAAATCAACCCAACATAAAATTCAATTATATCATGCGATCGTCTTTCTTGGAAAGGCGTTTGCCAAGGTAAATTAATACCATGAAATTGTTTTATTATTGGAGAAAAGCAAAAGCAATAAATGTATTTCTTAGCACTGGATTGTATAAAATAAATAAGCGAACAAAAGACGTAACGACAGAAAAAGTTATTAAAGGAAACACATATAATACATTTGGGTTATCCGCGGCACAGTTAGATTTTTTTTAAACATATATCTAGAGAATAGATGTCGGTATGTGGAATATCGTGTTTTCAGGCCGTTTGATATCGTGGACACACCGGGCGTTCCCCAGGGATCCATTATGAGCCCGCTTATGTTCGTTGTTTTCATAAATGTTATTGTAGCTAATCTGAATGTAGAGAGCTTATTGTTTGTGGATGATTTGTAAATTTATTGTGTAATAGAAAGCAAACAGGATTGTGAAAAGCTTAAAAATAACTTGAACATGATTGATTTTTAGTACCTAATCACTCGCTTCTCAACATATCTAAATGTATTACATTTATCTTTTCTAAAATGTGTAAACCTAACGAGTATGACTATCAAATAATTGATCAAATGCAAGTATAAAATAATGGATCTGCAAAAAATCAGAATCTTATTCGCACGTTTAATATCTTAAAAACTATTACAAATCTCCACCTCGCGAAAATGGGGCGTGGCCAGGCGCTACGTCACTATACGCATAGACTCGGCGATCTCACTAGACTTGGTGCTCCTTAGTTGTTATCATTATAAGTGTTTTCGAAGTATTGTTTGTTTTGCTTACTTCTTGACAGTAAGGGACTACAATTTGGTGAAACGTCAAAAAATTACAATTTTCTCTCGCTCCTGTCGGGACAAATTTTCGATTTTGACCCTGCAATTTACGATTAGGATTCATCGCCGACCTTCTCCTTTCCGTAGAGACATAGAACGAACTTCCACTCGTCGTATTTATTTGGTTACCAGCGTTTGAAAATTCCATGGTTTTCGACCTTTCAGGTTAAATTTGAAAGACAACCACTTTTCTTACGTCACTTGCGTATAGTGACGTCACAAATGAGCGCTCGGTTTTTGCAACTATTACTAATTTTATCTCCTTATATCTCGAGAACGGAAAAAATTAATAACACGAAATTTTAAGTGCATAATGAGAATATCGAGTACTATATGAAAACATATAAAAACTGTATAAAAAGAATATCATGGAACAAGCCCATTACATCCAATCCTTATTCTACTATTCAAATCTTCTGAGTTAAGAGGTTGGGTTTCTTACACAAATGTCTTAAGGTAACCTCACAAAAATAAATCCAGCCGAATAAAATCTGGCGGTCTAGCTGGCCATCGCAGTGGTCCAGAATTACCTATCCATTGATTTCCAAACGTCGTGTTCAAATAATCATCATAATGATATTGGTGATATTCTATCTTCTATCTTGCAGGTGAATTTCTTCAAAATAAGTAGGTAAGGAATTTTGTAAAAATTCTAGATACATTTCGTTTAAGTTCGTTTCAAAGAAATGTGACCCTAGAAAAATAACTGTATACTTTTATTTGCGTCCCTATATAATTTTGTTGTCAAGATCCTAATAGCATTCTGTGTACATTTATTTGGCTGGAATTTGAATAGAATATATGAGAGAACGTTTTATTTTTTAAAATATGCATATCATTTTGCATTTACTGCTTTTTTCAAAAATGTCTGCTATTTTCGATATGGCAGAAATTGAACGATAGTTTGCCATTTGATTACGGTCGCCAACTTTGCGTAATGGTTTAACTATAGCGCACTTTAATATTCGAGGAAAAATTCCTGACGTTAAATTGTTTGTGTTCAATTCATTTGAGGTTCTCATTTATAGTTAATCCAAGGTACTTTATGTTTGTTACCGCTATCATCTCTTGTGTACATGAGCAATTATCCTAAAATGTATTAAGATTACAATATAGTTGTGCAAATAGATTCTGTTTATATTTGGAAGATATTCATTATAGATACTGAAACAAATAACTGTTGTTTTTTCCATATTTTGTTTTTCCCACACATACGTGTATATATGTCCTGTTCGTTATTTGATTTCAACTTATTATGAAACCAATTACCGCACAATTTTCTGTTCTAGGATAAGTACTATTGTTTTTCTTACTTTTTATTGGGTATTTTGCCACTGAAAAATATTTAAAAATTTTAATGAAAAAACCTCTGCGCCAAACGGATCAGACAGAGGTTGGTTCTTGAGTACTTGACTGTTTCAAAAAGTCTCACACCTAAAAATATATAAACTAGAACAATGTTATAAACTAAAAACTGAAAATCAAAGCTATAGGTAGTTAACGTTTCGGAAGAGAATCTCGTCAACCATGACAGTTCTTTGTTTATGTATTTCCATAGTCACGTGAGACATTAAATTATATTTATCTTATTTTTACTTACATCGTCTCTAAGGATGGGCAACCAACTAGTACAAAAATCTATTGAATAATTAGAAACGCATCTATCCTCGTTTAATAAAATAATCGCGGATTCTTTAAGTTTTCTTTTAGTTCCGTTGCTCTCTTTTTCCAAAATCTTCGCCGAGTCCCATTTAATTCTATGATTATTATCCCATGCGTGTTCACAAATTTTGAATTTTTCAAATTCTCCCCTTCTAGCGTAATTTCTATGTTCACCAAGCCTTACGTTGAAAGGTCTAGATGATTCACCTACGTAATGTTTTCCGCACTCACACGGAACACTATAAATACAATTTTTTGAGTTTTGAACAATATTTGGAGGTTTGGTTCTTGATAAAACCGATCTTAGCGTGGAGCCAGTTTGAAAAACCGTTCGTACGGAAAACCTATTCCCAATTTTTCGTAATTTATCCGATAAACCATGTATATATGGAATTACTGCCATTCACCTAAATACCTCAGGTTGTGATAGTATATTCTCTCTACTACCAATGTTCAATAACTGACTATCAACAAAACTCTAGGATATTGATTATTTAATAAGACAGTTTTTATAAATTGTTTTTCGTTCCTTAATATTACATCATTTGAAGAAATAATTTTGGCCCTGTCATACAAACACTTAACACCTTTCTTAACACTAATATGTTGATTTGAATTGAAATTTAAGTATCTGTTTGTGTGTGTTTGTTTTCTATGCACACTGGTTTGGTATGTGTTATCTAATTTTTTAATTAAAATATCTAAGAAAGGTTTTTCAAACGGGCTCCACGCTAAGATCGGTTTTATCAAGAACCAAACCTCCAAATATTGTTGTTCTTGGTGCCCTTCTTATAGATATACTTAACAATATGACGTTATAAAAGTTTTTAAAAATTGTTTATTTTGTTTATTATATATTTTTTAAATAAACAGAAGATTAAAAACCAAAGTAAAGTTGTAAAACATTTTTTTTTCAAATTCATTATCATATTGCTATTTTTATTTTTTACATTGAAGAAAGGCATTTATTAGCGTTAAGAAAAATGTTTTAAGCCATTTGTTTATAAGTTGTTTATAAACAAATTGACTAGTTTTATATTTAAAACGTTTTTTCTTTTACAATTTTATTGTCTTGAGAATATTATGATTTTGAAATAATTTTTTTTTCTTAAAAACATTATCTTGTTTATAATTGTTTTTTTTTTAATTATTCATCATTTGAATAATTAGTTAAGAAATTATTTTTTTCTGAAAAATCATAATTGGCAATCCTCAATAAAACAACAAAAAGAAAACAAAAATTTATCAACAATTTCATTGTTTATTAATTTAACAATTTGTTATAAACAAATTTTGACAATTCTAATATTTTTTTCTAAATCTTAAAAAAATTACAAAAACGGCCATATGCAACAACATATTGAAAAAAATTTGTTTGTATTTTTTATAGCGTTTTTTAATATTACACGATGCAGAAGTTGAAACGGGCACTTGATTTGTCAACTAAAACACTGATACAACTTTTAAACTATTAAAGATATCACAATAGGCATTCAGGTCGTTTTTATAGAGGATTAATTGGACGGCATTAACCAGAAAGGAGCCAACCCACAAAATTTAAAAAATTTGTTTCTTAATTTACTTTAATGTAGAATATCGTAATGTGTGTTCAGCTGAAAAAGTCCAACTTATATTTTCCTTATAAGAATTTAATGGTGTAGTTTCAATATTGTAATTATGATGCAAAACCTTTCTTTGCAAGCTTGTTTCTTGATTTTAGCTGCGGGTGTTAGTTCCTTTCTGTTTAATGCTGTCCAATTAATCTTTAAATGAGTTGACTTCCAAGTTTGTAACTCAGGTATTATGCGCACTTGTTTATCAAAATTAAATGTGTTTTCGACGTTTTTGAATCTTTTATGACTTCTAGCTTATCAAATAATGTAGATACGGTAATCGACCTTCAAGGCAATTTAATAAAATTTGATAAAATATCTGACAGTTGCAATTGTTTATTTGAAAATAAATAGAACACGTATTTAATTTTTATAAACAAATGTGCATAATAACTGATTAATAATAGTTACAAACTTGGAAGTCAACCCATTTAAAGATTAATTAACCCTCTATAAAAACGACCTGCATGTCTATTGTGATATCTCTAATAGTCTAAAAGTTATATCAGTGTTTTAGTTGACAAATCAAGTGCCCGTTTCAACTTCTGTATCGTGTAATATTGAAAAACTGTAAAAAATACAAACAAATTTTTTTCAATATGTTGTTGCATATGGCTGTTTTTGTAATTTTTTTAAAATTCGGAAAAAAAATATTAAAATTGTCAGAATTTGTTTATAACAAATTGTTAAATTAATAAACAATGATACTGTTGATAAAAAAAAATCTTTTTGTTGCTTTATTGAGGATTGCCAATTATGATTTTTAAGAAAAAAATAATTTCTTAACTAATTATTCAAATGATGTATAATTAAAAAAAGACGATTATAAACAATAAAATAATGTTTTTAAGAAAAAAAAAAATTAAAATCATAATATTCTCAAGACAACAAAATTGTAAAAGAAAAAACGTTTTAAATATAAAACTAGTCAATTTGTTTATAAACAACTTATAAACAAATGGAGTAAAAAAATTGTTTTAACGTCAATGAATGCCTTTCTTCGATGTAAAAATAGCAATATGATAACGAATTTGAAAAAAAAAAATTTTTACAACTTTACTTTGGTTTTTAATTTTCTGTTTACTTAAAACAATTATAATAAACAAAATAAACAATTTTTAAAAACTTTTATAATGTGATATTGTTAAGTATATCTATAACAAGTGAAAAAAAACTACATTTTGATATGCTTTTAATCCATTTTGTTGGGATGATTCATGACATTTTCAGCAGAGTCGCAAGATGACTCATTGCTTTGTCATGTTTTATTTTTCTTTTTCTTTTTGCATTGACTAAAGTAAAAGCTAACTACATTTTGAAACACGGAAAGGGCATCGGTTCTATTTTTATTTAGTAAATCAAAATAAGGAAATGAATGATGATATTTTAAATATAACATTATCACTTATCAATTTGTAATATTTTTTAAAATAATTCTATGGAATGCATTTTCGTAAATAACTCGTTTATATAAAATTTTTCGAAAAAACTCTATTTCAGATTTTTTGTCCAAAGAGGTCCGTGCCTTATACTGGTTATAGAGATCGATCGACGGAATAGTTAATTTTCGATTTTTATTAGGAAACTGTTTGGAATTTGTAGAATTTATCAAAAAAATCAAGTTTTCCAGGATTTGTAGATTCGCTTTTGTTTTGTCAAATTTCTCACAAACGTCAACTAATAGACCTAATCGAGCCCTACAATTGCCATTTTTGAAAATCAAAATCGGACCTTCGGTTCGGGAGTTATTAATTTCTTTGAAAAATCATACTCGGCCTTGGAAAACATACTTGCGGTCAACGGATTCGGGCCGCCAGCAATAGGCTTGATTTGTGGCCGGGTACCTTTGATCCCACCAAGTCTCATCGAAATCGATCAATATTCTGGACAGTTATCGTGCTTCCTAGCCCGATTTCGAGAAAACCAGTTTTTTGCAAAAAAAATCAATTTTCGTTTGTATTTCGACATAGCCTCTGGTATACTTATTTGTAGAGCTTTGCCAGCGGCACCATTTCTTTTTTGAAATGTCTCGATCCGACTACCCGTTATCGAGTTATTCAATTTCTCCCGAAAAACTCGAAACGTCTATATCGGGTACTTCCGGTTTCCGAACGGAGCCGAGCGTTCGGCGTTAAGGTTTTCTAAAGATCTCCTATTAACCACCCAAGTTTCATCGCAATCCGAAAACGGATTAAGGGGGCTGGGCGTGACAGACAGACAGACAGACCGACAGACAGACCGACAGACCGACTGACCGACGGACGGAATTTTCTAAATTCGCTCTCGAATCGATAGATATGACTTTCACATCGATCCGACGTTTTTTTCGGGTTTCGACGGTGCACCGGAAAAATGCTAAACGTATACTACATTTTTTTTCAAAATGTAGTAACAAGTGAAAAAAACTACATTTTGATATGCTTTTTGTCCAATTTGTTGGGATGATTCATTACATTTTCAGCAGAGGGTCGCAAGATGACTCAGTGCTTTGACATGTTTTATTTTTCTTTTTTTTGCATTGACTAAAGTAAAAGCTAACTACATTTTGAAACACGGAAAGGGCATCGGTTCTATTTTTATTTAGTAAATCGAAATAATAAGGAAATGAATGATGATATTTTAAATATAACATTACATTATTTTTTTGCACCTCTATCGCACGGAGAATTTATCGATTTGTAATATTTTTTTAAATAATTCTATGGAATGCATTTTCGTAAATAACTCGTTTATTTTAAGTTTTTCGAAAAAACTCTATTTCAGATTTTTTGTTCAAAACGGTCCATGCCTTATACTAGTTATAGAGATCGATCGACGGAATAGTTAATTTTCGATTTTTATTAGGAAACTGTTCGGAATTTATAGAATTTATCAAAAAAATAAAGTTTTCCAGGATTTGTAGATTCGCTTTTGTTTTCTCAAATTTCTCACAAACGTCAACTAATAGACCTAATCGAGCCCTACAATTGCCATTTTTGAAAATCAAAATCGGACCTTCGGTTCGGGAGTTATTAATTTCTTTGAAAAATCATACTCGGCCCTGGAAAACATACTTGCGGTCAACGGATTCGAGCCGCCAGCAATAGGCTTGATTTGTGGCCGGGTACCTTTGATCCCACCAAGACTCATCGAAATCAATCAATATTCTGGACAGTTATCGTGCTTCCTAGTCCGATTTCGAGAAAACCAGTTTTTTGCAAAAAAAATCAATTTTCATTTGTTTTTCGACATAGCCTCTGGTATACTTATTTGTAGAGCTTTGCCAGCGGCACCATTTCTTTTTTGAAATGTCTCGATCCGACTACCCGTTATCGAGTTATTCAATTTCTCCCGAAAAACTCGAAACGTCTATATCGGGTACTTCCGGTTTCCGAACGGAGCCGAGCTTTTGGCGTTAAGGTTTTCTAAAGACCTCCTATTAACCACCCAAGTTTCATCGCAATCCGAAAACGGATTAAGGGGGCTGGGCGTGACAGACAGACAGACAGACAGACAGACAGACAGACAGACCGACAGACCGACAGACCGACTAACCGACGGACGGAATTTTCTAAATTCGCTCTCGAATCGATAGATATGACTTTCACATCGATCCGACGTTTTTTTCGGGTTTCGACGGTGCACCGGAAAAATGCTAAACGTATACTACATTTTTTTTTCAAAATGTAGTAACAAGGGCTCCAAGAAGTGAAAATTTTATAGGCCAATTATTAAAAAAAAAAATGTCTCTAATGATAACGGAAGTCCCATAAAATTTCGTTAGTTAACAATGGCCTCACTTGTTGAAAAATAAATTTTAACATTTTTTTCCAACAGGACCTTATTTTTTGAAGTATTACGAATACACCATAATTTTTTCAAATTTTTTAATTGATATTTCATAGTATAAAAAAATGATTTTATGTGATGTACTCTCTTTTGAGGCGGCGGTCGCATCCTGCAGCGGTCGCGCGGAATCCTATTCTCAGCGTTAAATTAAAATGATAAATAATGGAGATAGAGGTCCGGCAGCTGGGACTTTTTCATTGGGAATTTCCTCCCCTTTAAGAATCCTTTTTCCGATTTCCGTTATCGCTTATAGTTTTTGAGTTATAGGCGAAGAACTAAATGCCTTTTTTTTTCATCTTAATTTGTTTATAACTTTTGCAATTGTTTATGTGCTAATAACGCATTTTTCTAGACGTCACTCCGAATCCAATGAGCTATCGCGCATATTTTTAGGAGCTATTTCAAGAATTAACACCTTTTTGAACTTGTGAATTAGACTAAATATGCATATTGCGTTTTCTAAGATGACTGCTCAAATCTTGATTCTATTATAATATACCCACTTGATTAAATGAAATAGGTTACAGGTTAAAATAAAATGCTATATACAGATGATATTTTACGTTGCTTCATTACTCCAAAATTAGTCAGATAAATGGTCATGACACTGACTCTAATCTAGTTGAAATCGAATGGGGCTCCCAGAAGTACGTTTTTATGGCGACTCTGTTACACTTGCCAGATACCCTAAGCATCATGCGTCTTGTTATAGGACATTATGTCACGACTGGGTTGATTCTCGTCCTGTTTTCGTCGTGAAATAAGTAGCTACATATTGGCACTTCGACGGTATAATAAAAAAATCGGTAAAGGTCTTTACACAGAACTTCCCTCGTTATTTGTGCATGGCGGTCACTCTAAAAAATTAATAATTACGAAGTGACATTGAGAATAATAATCGGAATATAGTTATTGCTATTATTACAAAGAAAACTTGATAAGTTTTGGTCAAAAAAATATACAGATTGCTTATCCAACAGCAAAAGCTCAATACTAAATAACAGGTGCCACATATGGCAGGCTTGCGCAAATACCTTTACAAATGTCCACCATGACTGAATTATTTCTTGGGATGACCACCCTGTACATTTTTCAATAAAAGTATAATAGGTGTATATGTCAAATATTATTGCCATCCGTCACATCAATCCAACATTCGCGCAATGGAGTGGAAGTATAATGGTGGTTAAAAAATTTCATTTTTATTTTAATATTTCAAAAATGTTAAAAAAAATTTTTAACATTTTTTCTTCTGAAATAGGTTTAAAATGTCAAACGTAGAAATTTTAAATTTGAGCAAAAAGGAAAGTTTCCGTCTATTCTATAATAGTGGTAAAAGAAGTTTAAGATTTAAAAATTACATATTTTTTTTAAATAGGTTTAGAATGTCATGAAACGTGAAACTTTTAAATTTGAGTAAAAAAGTTTCCATCTGTTCTAGTGTTAATTTTTTTCCAAACTGGTAACAAAATGTTGCAAAAATTTTGTTTCAGAAATTGGTTTGGAATGTCATGAAACGTGGAAATTTTAAATTTGAGCAAACCAAATTTTTCGTCTATTCTATAGTAGTGATAAATAAATTAAAAATGTTTTCGAATTTTTTAAAAAAATTTTCGAAAACATTTTTAAATTTGTTTGAATAGTTTTAGAATGCCATGGAAACGTGCATAGTTTAAATCTGAACAATGAAAAAAAATTCTATCTTAGTGGTAAAATTTTTAAAAAATAGTAAACAAAATTTCTAATTTTTCTTTTAAATAGATTTAGAACGCTATGAAACGTGGACATTTTAAATTTGAAGAAATAAAAAAAAATCCATCTATTTTAGTGGTAAAAAAAATTTCAAAAATGTTGGTAACAAAATGTTTTAAAAATTTTCAACATTTTTTTTTTCTGAATCGGGCTTAGAATGCCATGAAACGTGGAAATTTTAAATTTGAAGAAAAAAAATTATCATTTTAGTAGAAAAAATTTTTTCAAAAATGGTAAAAAAATTTAATTTTTTTTTTAATAGTTTTAGAATGCCATGAAACGTAGAAATTTTAAATTTGAGCAAAAAAAAAATGTTTTCATCTTGGTAAAAAATTTTTGGTTGGTGAAAAACATTTTCATTTTTTTTTTTTTTTCAGAAATAGGTTTAGCGTGTCATGAAACCTGGAAATTTTAAATTTGAACAAAAAATTTTTTTTTTATCTTGGTAAAAAATTTTTCAAAAATGGTGAAAAAAATTTTCAAATTTTTTTTTTCCCGAAATAGGATTAGCGCGTAATGAAACGTGGAAATTTTAAATTTGAGCGAAAAAAATTTTTTTTCACTATTTACTCCGTTTAGACGGTCCACCCTGTATATTTTCCAGTGAAATTTCTACCATTTCTGCGCTGACAGTAGCGTCAACTAGCTGCCAAATTTGACTGCTCTCCGTCAAGTAGTTTTTTAGTAAATGCACCAACAGACAGACAGACAGACAGACAGACAGACAGACCGACAGACAGACAGACAGACAGACAGACAGACAGACAGACAGACCGACAGACAGACAGACAGACTGACGGAATTCGTAATCTCCGTGATCTGAAACGTCAGAATCCGTAAAAATCTCGGAGGGTGATTTTTTCTCGAATACAATACTTCCCTTCGGTATGCGAGGGAAGTAAAAGCCGCTCTCTGGGAAATATTGCAACTATACATAGTTCACGGAATTTGACCTTGATTTTGCAATATTACAAATTGTGCATGTATCAGGTTTTCAAAATATTTGTGTTCCAGAAGGCAGATGTAAAATGCAAGAAAATTCGAAGTTAGTTTGCTTACTTCTGTCACAATATCAGTTGTAACTAACAGGTGGTCCCTGGGAACGGGAAGTTTTGAAAATGTTATTTTGTAACATGTATAGCTGGCCACGGATTTATTTGTCATGTTGTCTGTCATTATATACCATTTGGTAATCATGGAACAGCGGTCCGTGAAAAAATATTTATGTTTTTGAAAATCAATCAATAAAATACTGATAAATCTAAACACATATATCATATCAGTTAATCTCATTATCTATAAAAGTCATTCAAAAAAACGCTGTCTGAGGAATCACTACTTCCACATCCAGATTTTTCATCAAAGTCACTTTAAAGGAAACATCTTGACTAGATTTGCACTCTAGTATGTGAAAATTATTGGTCATAGAATTTTAATAATGTTTGGAGCAGATGTCATAGAAATGTTTGAGGCGTTGGTTTCTACCAAATACGTTAAAAATGAAGTTTTCAGTTTACCCTACTTATTTTCCCTATTCACAACCTACCACGACCCACCCCTTTAAATGTTTAAATGTTTTCTTAACCGCTTCTCAAGTCACCGAGGTAACTTCTTGAAAATCGAGAATGATTTTGTGTTAGGTAAAGAGAAACGAGGCCCTATAGTTTATAGTGGAATCATCTCAATCAGATGTCATGACAATACATCCGTGTACTAACTTTCAAGTAAATATCTCAACTTCATGTTATCAAACTCATTAATAATGGAGCGGAGATGGTGGTTTTTGAAAAATATTAGAAAGAAATTTGGGGCTTTGGTTTCTAGTATATACACCAAATCCCTTATTTATGTACTCTTACCAGCATGATATACTTATTTTCCCCTATTCAACCCTCAACCCTTCAACGAAATCATCTTAAACTATGATCTATTTCCAGATGTCGTTATAATACATACGTGTCCCAAACTTCAAGTGAATATCTCGATTTCATTTTATCAACCACTTTAATAATGGATTAAGGGTGGTGGAGGTTGAAAAATATTACTAAAAAATATGAGGCTTCTAGGATATACGCCGAATTTCAAGTTTCTGTACCTTTACCAGCTTGCTTTACTTATTTTTCCCTATTTACCACCAATTACCCCCACTCGTTCAACGCAATCATGTCAAAATATAATCCAGTTTAAGATATCGTTATACGTGTAACACATTCTAAGTGAAAATCTAAATTTAATTTTATCAACTCTATTAATAAGGGAATGGGAGTGATGGGGGATGGAAAATATTATGGAAAATTTGAGGCTATCACCTCTAGTATACAGGGTGATTCAAGTAGGACATTCATTAGAAGTTTTTCAACTTGCAGTTGGATTAGAAACTTGAAATTTGGTATGCAGCCATAATCGATCATGCACTTTCTATCTAAAATATTTTCAGTCCTCCAACTATACAGGGTGTGCCAAAAATTGGTACCAACGTTCTTATTTTAAATGGAAACCTATATTTTTCTTTACATGGTTCGATTGGTGTTCTAATTCTGAGTTTAGGGAACCTAAATTATGTTAACTTATCTATTACAATTTTTGACATATGTCCAATTTTTTGAAAAAAATTGCCGCTGTAGTAGTTTACGAACAAATTTGTATCTCGCAAATCTTTCAAAATTATGAAACCAAATTTGTGAAGCAGATAGCTGGAAGTTCAGGCTAACTTTTGATGTCCCATTGGTGGTCCCATTTTGAACCATAAGGGCGCAGTCGATTTTCAAATGTCGCAATCAAAAATTGTCAAAAAGTCAATTTTTTCAAATGGCACCTACTATTTTTTTTCACACCATTCGAAAGAAAATTGAATTTTAGTGTGAGTTACTTAAGCATTCCCTATACCTAACTTCACCCCATATCGAGTTATTAATAAAAATCAAGAAATACCTTATCTTGCCGAGAGATTCCTTACTTCATCAAGTATGCCATGGAAACAAAAGACAGTTGTAATAATTTTTAAAGAAAAATATGGATTCTTATTTAATTACACACAACACCAACAAATTATTATTAACGAACAAGAACAACGTTGACGAAATTCTGACGTAAATGTTCAATGTGACCACCATATTTTTGTTCAAATATTCTATTATTCTACTTTCAACAGATTGCGTAGCACATCTTTGGGCCTACCATTTCTGACGCCAGAAATCAATGCAAAATTGAATTTTATGGCCACTTTTATTAACATTGTGTATGTCTATCTACAGTCGTTTTTGAGTTATTGGCATTTTTTGAAAAAAATATTGTTTTTTTTCTCAAGGGTAGTAGGCTTTGGAAACAATCATTTCATTTTAATTTTTATTCAAAAATCGTATTGCAATAATAAATAATAACAACAAAATAACAACAAATAAACAAATAAACAAAATAATTATTTCAATACAAATGCTCAATGTGTGCACCGTTTTCACTGACAGAATTTCGTCAACATTGTTCTTCTTCGTTAATAATAATTTGTTGGTGTTGTGTGTAATTAAATAAGAATCCATATTTTTCTTTAAAAATTATTACAGCTGCCTTTTGTTTGCATGGCATACTTGATGAAGCAAGGAATCTCTCGGCAAGATAAGGTATTTCTTGATTTTTATTGAATAACTCGATATGGGGTGAAGTTAGGTATAGGGAATGCTTAAGTAACTCACCCTAAAATTCAATTTTCTTTCGAATGGCGTGAAAAAAAATAGTAGGTGCCATTTGAAAAAATTGACTTATTAACAATTTTTGATTGCGACATTTGAAAATCGACTGCGCCCATATGGTACAAAATGGGGCCACCGATGGGACATCAAAAGTTAGCCTGGACTTCCAGCTAACTGCTTCACAAATTTGGTTTCATAATTTTGAAAGGTTTGTGAGATACAAATTTGTTCGTAAACTACTACAGCCGCAATTTTTTTCAAAAAATTGGACATATGTCAAAAATTGTAATAGATAAGTTAACATAACTTAGGTTCTCTAAACTCAGAATTAGAAGACCAATTGAACTATGTTAAGAAAAATATAGGTTTCCATTTAAAATAGGAAAGTTGGTACCAATTTTTGGCACACCCTGTATAGTTGGAGGACTGAAAATATTTTAGATAGAAAATGCATGATCGATTATGGCTTCATACCAAATTTCAAGTTTCTAATCCAACTGAAAGTTGAAAAACTTCTAATGAATGGCCTACGTAAATCACCCTGTATACATCAAATCACAAATTTCCATACTCTCACCAGCTTGCTTTACTTATTTTCCCCTATTTACCCCTATTTAACCCCCAGCCCTTCAATGGAATCATTTCAAAATATAATCTAGTTCCAGATGTCGTTATAATACATACGTGTACCAAATTTCAAATGAGTAGGGTAGTGGGGGGGTTGAAAAATATTGCAAAAGAATCTGAGGCCTTGACTTGTAGTACATACATCAAATTTCAAGTTTCTGTACTCTTATCGGCTTGCTTTACATATTTCCCTATATTTACCCCTATTTACCCCCCAACCCTCCACCGGATATCTTGAGAAAACAATCCGGTTCCAGATATGATTATAATATATACGTGTACAAAATTTCAAGTCAATATCTTAAACCGTTCCGGAGAAAGCGTGCGAACAAAAAAAAGTTACAGACAGGCCGGCAGACAGACAGACCGACAAACCGACAGACAGACAGATTTTTTTTTTCGCTCAAATTTAAAATGTCGACGTTTCATGACATTCTAAACCGATTTCAAAAAAAACATTTTTGAATTTTTTTTACGATTACTATACTTCCAATCCACTACGTGGATGTGGAATATCTTTTTATGCTTACTCTCAACCGTCAAACCATTTTAACTTTCGTAACCCATCTTATGATCCATTATTTCATGCTTATGTGATTATTACATTTTTGTGAGACGTTGTGCGTCTATTGATTGTTCTCGTGGTTTGACCTATATAACTACAGCTATTCCAATTGTTGCATCAAGGAATAACTTGTTTTGTAAAGATTCTTTGGCAATAGTAATAATAGAAAAGATACAGAACTTAAATAGATACGGGAATCATCGTGTATAATGATAAATGGGAAGTTTGTATCTTGCTTTATTTTAAGAATCATATCACAAAACATTCTAACGCACTTAGTGTAAAAAGTGGGGTTGTAGAGGTACCACACGCGATTTCAGAGCAAGCGAGGCAAATCTATCAAATTACCTGACAGTTAAAAAAACAAAGTGGAAAGAACGTAAACAAGATTATGATGGAATGGTAATGGAGTTACCGTAACTCTACCCTTTGAGAAGTGTCCTGGCCAATTTGTACTGAACTGACGGATGCAACGTGTAATATCATACCAAGTTCCACTAATAATAATAATAATAATAATAATAAATCGTCTTTATTTTTACAAGTGAAATACAAAGAAAATGTATTTACAATATGTTAGAGATGTTGGGGGATGCTCGGCGAAGTTTAGCCAAAGGCTACTCTTACACTTAACCGAGCATTTTGAGGACAATGGTAAGTAATAAACTAATTCTAAATTAAACTAAAAGTAAGATGTCTAAGTAAATATACTAATCGTATAACTGAAAGAAAAATGGAAAAAATAACATTAAGGTGGCCATTCCCTAGAAAGAGACATCCGATAGGGAAATATTTATTATTTTTGCCCATAACTTTTTTTTCTTAGTACGTATGTTTAAAACAACTATAAGAGTACCTAAGTAGAACTATAACAAGACTATTACTATGAATTTTCACTCTATAATTTCAGTGGTTTGCAAAATAGCTCGATTTAAAACTACGAAATAGGAAGATTAGCATAATTTTTAAATTTAAATCGAGCTATTTTGCAAACCACTAAAATTATTGAGTAAAAATTCATAGTAATAGTCTTGTTATGGTTCTACTTAGGTACTCTTATAGTTTTTTTAAATATACGTACTAAGAGAAAAAAGTTATGGGTAAAAATAATAAATATTTCCCTATCGGATGTCTCTTTCTAGGGAATGGCCACCTTAATTAGGTGGATTTAATGTGAAATGTATATGAAGTTAGTACTTAAATTAATTTGATATGTATCTACAATTTATATTTACTTATCTATTAAAATACATGTTTTTTTATAGATATACGAAACTGATGCTGTGACATCGATTTAAAATTTTCGGGTATACCATTGTACAATTTTACAGCGTTATAAGAAAACGACCTTTGAAAGATGGTTGTAGTATGTTGGGGCACTGTAAGTTTGGTGTGAAATCTAGTACTAATATTGTGTATAGAGTTTCTAGGTATAAGTTTTTGTCTAAGACAAACTGGAACGGAGGTCAGTAAAAGTTTGTGAATAAACGTTAAATAGTGATAGTTTGTTTGTTCCGTCATTTTTAACCATTTAAGTTGTGAGAATTTGTCAGATACGTGACCAAATTTCCTCAGATTGCATACAAACCGACAGCAAAGATTTTGTACTCTTTGACACTAAGCAAATATAAACTGGAAAGAAGTTAAGGACAAAATGAGAAAATATTTTAGAATTTAGAATTCCCAAGTAGCATTTTTAGACACAATTTCGAAACAAATTTTGTAACTATTTCGATTCTTATGTCAGATACAATGGTTTACATATATTTCAGATATTTTTCTGAAATTATTACCAATTATGTTACTTTTACATATAGCACAACTTATACCGGGTGGCCACGAGTCAATGTACGCCCCCAATATTTTGGTTGTTTTTGTATTTAAAAATTTGGTTTTTGGTACAAATAAATTAGACAATAATAGGCTACTTTTAGACTAACAGGAACGAAAATATCACTTCCGGTTGAACCGGAAGTGACATCAACTTTTTTTCTTAAATGGAATGATTATATTTATTTGATGGTTTCTCATTAAACATAATTTTCTAAGTGCAACAGTTTTTTCAGACGTAAAAAATTCCAAAAAATAAGTGAGATAAGAAAATTTTTTTAATTTTTTCAAAATGGCCGCGTCAGATAAATGCGATGTAAGAATATTACTAAGTAGGCTATGAAAATGATTAGTGAAGGTTGTAGACTTGTCTCTAAAGAAGAAAATAGTTATTTGAATTACTGATAGGTACCAGTATTTTTAGTTTTTTTTTTTTAAAAAGCGAAATTTCATTTTCATTTTCATTTCTGTAGGGGTCCTATGGAATTTTTTTTAATGGAACTATGCTATTTCTTTTATTAATCAGGAATAATGATTCGTAAACTATAATTTTTTCGCCATTAATCATATCTTAACGATATCCTTCGTAATAATAGAAGTATTTTTAAAAAGTAAGCGCCAACAAATCATTTTAATAAGGTACCCATCTATATTTAAATCCAAAATTGCAAATAGCCATGAAAATGACAGACATTCGCAACAATTGAATTAGTCTTGAGTTACTCACTAATTTTCTGAAGCAAGTGTATTAAAGTTGTTATAAACAAGAAAATTTATATAAAATGGCTGACAATTATTCAAGAGATGAAAAAGTTGACATGATCATTATTTATGGAGAGACTCGACGTAATGCAAGTAGAGCACAAAGTCTTTATGGACGGAGATATCCAGAAAAAAGACAACCTCCGAGAAAGTATTTCGCCCGGTTGGAGCGACAATTTAGAACTGAACCTAATGTATAAATTGAAGAAAGATTTATTGTGGATGAAGAAACGGAAATTAATGTATTAGCTTTAGTGCATGTTGACAAATTGAACATGAATTACCAGTTTCCAAAGAATCAGCCAGAAAAATTTTAAAGAAACATGGCTATTGTTCTTATAAATATCAATTGCATCAATTTTTGCATGAGAATGATTATCAACGAAGAATAACCTTTTGTAATTGGTTACAGTTACGCCAATTTAGAAATGAGAATTTTATCAAAAGCATTTTGTTCACTGATGACTCGAGATTTACAAACCTTGGGTTATTTAATCGAAACAACACTCGATATTGGGCAATTGATAATCCTCACATTATGAGACAGGGGCGGTTTCAGGTTTCAGGAGCGGTTTGGCTTCAATGTTTGGTTAGGCGTACTGGGCGACCATATCATAGGTCCAATAATTTTTAACGAAACTCTATCTGGACCAAGATATCTAGAATTTCTTCAAAATAAAATAGTTCTACAGATTAATCAAATTCCCAATACCAATATTGACGAGGTTTACTTCCAACAAGACGGGGCTGGACCACACAATGCTATTATCGTTAGGGTTTACTTAAATCAATTATTTCCAGATCGTTGGATTGGGACCCATGGTCCAGTCAGATGGCCTGCAAGGTCGCCTGACTTAACCCCACTCGATTTTTTTATTTGGGCGCATTTGAAAAATAGAGTCTACATGACTGCTCCAACCACAAGGCAAGATCTGGAAGAAAGAGTTCGACACGAAATTGCACAAATGACACCTCAACAATTACAGAATGTTAGACGTGCAACGATAAGTCGCGCTACTCTGTGTATTTATCATAACGGTGAACAGTTTGAACAATTTTTATAATGGTTTATTATAATTAAGGTTTTAAATAGTTTTGTTATTCTTGGTAATTTATTCATGGTTGTAACGTTATACCTATCAAAATTATTTCTTGTTTAATTTGTGTTTATTTTTTAAAAATACTTCTATTATTACGAAGGATATCATTAAGAAATGATTAATGGCGAAAAAGTTATAGTTTATGAATCATTAATTCTGATTAATAAAAGAAATAGCACAGTTCTATTAAAAAAAATTCCATAGGACCCATACGGAAATGAAAATGAAATTCCCTTTTTTTGAAGAAAAAAAAAACTAAAAATACTGGTACCTATGAGTAATTCAAACAACTATTTTATGCTTTGCAGACAAGTCTACAACCTTACTAATAATTTCCATAGCCTACTTAGTAATTTTCTTACATCGCATTCATCTGACACGGCCATTCTGAAAAAATTAAAAATTGTTCGTATCTCACTTATTTTTTGGAATTTTTTACATCTGAAAAAACTGTTGCACTTAGAAATTTATGCTTAATGAGAAACCATCAAAAAATATAGTCATTCCATTTAAGAAGAAAAAGTTGATGTCCGGTTCAACCGGAAATGATATTCTCATTCCTGTTAGTCTAAAAGTAGCTTATTATTGTCTAATTAATTTGTACCAAAAACCAAATTTTTAAATACAAAAACAGCCAAAACGTTGGGGGCGTACATTGACTCGTGGCCACCCGGTATACTTTAAGAAAAAATAATAGTCTAGGTGCCTGCGTACAAAAAATTAATTTATACATATTCTCTTGTAACTTCTTGTATGGCTTAATTGCGCCTAATCTACAACTTTTTTCCCTTGCGAAAATTTTCGAAAACACGATGTTCCCCCTCCACTTCTTCCGAAAGATTTCCACGAGTCGCGTCGTACTGGAAAATCGGGAAAGCTGTTTTGTGGGACAATTCGAAAATTGGATTCTACATGCTACTATTAAGCAATATTGAAAAAATCAGCTGATTATCAATAAATTTGTAAAAGTTGTTAATTCGGAATTTTTATAAAGATTTTTAAAAGTTGTTCATTCAGAATTTTTATAAAAATTCTACCCTAGCCCTGTGCCGCCCTCTGACTAAGCATCTTTGGTCGAACACAATCCTTGAGCTACACAGTTCATACTTCCTTCTGACGAAATCGGAGCATATGATACCAATTGGCACCCTGGGCACCGACTAGTCAACACCCCCAAACTCCTCCAAACTCTGGGAGGGCTCGGCAACAGCACTACAGACGAAAGACGCTCCCGGGAGCCGACATGCCAGCGAAGAAAGAAGACTAAGACAGAAGAGCGCCACAAAAAACGACCCAGCTGACAAGGTCCAACAGCCAGGACCAGGGAAGATTTGCTAACATCGCCTACACCGTCCGCATTTGCGGCAGGGTGGGCGAAAAAGCAGACCCACCAGGCGTACAGCGATGATTAGGAGAAAGAGCTCAAGCTCGACTCATAATCACCCGAAACCGCCATCTTTAGTCAAGAATATTGGCGAGGATGTCATAGGTAAGATCCCAATATAAAAATTTTTTTTGTAGATTATTATTATCTTTTGTGTGATTAGTATCTCATGGGAAATCAAAACTCTGCACCCGTACTTTATAATTCGTAGCACTTATACAACCTTTTGAAGAAGAATTTTCTTCTTAACTAAATGGCCTTAATCGAATTATTTATTCTTTAATCGTATTAATTCTTGCATCATTTACTATATACTGTTCTATATTCTGATATCTATTTTATATTTTTATACGTTCGAATTTTACTTCTTAAAAGTAAATTGAAATGAGTTTACTGGGCGCCAAACAGTTTCTTAAAAGCTGTTAATATTATAGACTATAGAACACCATTAGCATGACTATCTACAATCTATAGAATGACTCTTACTCAGGGTCCAACGAAGAATGTAATTAACAAATTTAAATAACAAAATCTAACTTAACTAAAATGATAAATATGGCCTTTATTTAAAATAAATATGTACCATGAATTTCTGATATTGTAAAGCTTTACCTTGTCTTTCTTTCGACTCGAGTAATGTTAAATTATAACCTCTAACTGGTTATTATAATCCTTGAAATATTATGTCACTTGACTGACTTTTTAAACCTCTCAAGGCTTCTTCTTCTTCTTCTTTACTGAATTGACGTTTGTTTATAACCTCCAATTTGTTTTCAAGATTTCCTTGAAATATTTCTATCACTTGGTTGACGTTTGAAATTTCTTCACCATATAAATTTGCTAACTGGATTAACAAATACTTCCCTCTTCTAAATCTGCTTTCCGGATAATCTACTTCGTAATACTTTCAAAGTCTTTCACTTCTTATATTTAATCAACTTTTACAATTTATTCTTGATATCAATATATCTGGATTGCAATTTTCTAACCTTCAAATTATTCACCACTTTTCTTTTATTTTCAATTTATTAATTATTCTTGGATGAATATATTTCGCAGCTCGCTGTTCAGCGGTGTGTGATCAACTGATTTGTTATTTTTAGTCGTTTCATTGGGTTAATTTCCAATATTTCAATTGTTTTTTTCTATTTTGATCCAATATTTCAAAATTTAATTTTAATTTAAAATTTAAACTATTCAGTTTTGTTTGTTCTTTACCTTAATTGAATACTGTTTTTAATTCTTTAAATTTCCTGATAAGTTTCTTATTCTACTTTTCAGGATTAAGTGAATAATTGTAATTACTCGAAATATATTGGACATATTACATATACTTTCTTAAAACCTACTTATAACTACAATTAACAATTCCAATCTCAAATAAATACTAATTCATACATTTAGATGAATAGCAATGATAAACACAAAATGCTAGTAGTTAAAAACGTACTGCAATTTTCATACTGACATAATACTGATATTATAAACTAAAACAAGAAATTGATACGCCAACAAACATTTAACATCATACTATTAGTCCTTTCTTTCTGCATGATGTGAAATATCATTTACAAAACACCTTTCTGCAATGATATTTGAAAATATCTGAAAACTTAAAATGTCATTCAGTGTTTTGTAATCTATGGACTTACTATTTCTGAATTACTCACGCTGCAATGCAACTACTGGTAATAGTCTTTCATTCAATATTCATTTTGTGTAGATTTACAGTATTTCTACACAATTTAAAATTTTCAGTCCTAAGTTTTAACATGAATGTCAGATTTTATAAATTTTACTTTATTGTTTTCCAATTTCATTCTAAATCATTTTAAATGAGACTGTGAGTCTCTATAAGTTCATGTTTTATCATATACTATTTAGAATAACCTTGTTAAAACTAAATCAACTTCATTTTATGTTTTTTTAAATATTTTGTTCGTATTCAATATCAAGTTTCATTCTCTGCATCCTACTCGCTGAGAATAAGTGAACTTGACTCAATTATATAAACCACAGATATTCCTGCTTCTGTATGATCCGTTAAAGTAAAACTGTTATGATTAATTCCTAAAATACATACAAATTTGTGAATTTTATTTATGATTTCAAACACAATACTTAGGTAGTGTTCCACAGTGTGGATACTGTCATCGGCGTCGGCGTCGCGAACAAGTTATGACTTGTCTAGCGCGCTGTGCTCATGTTTTAGTCTTCTGCCGAAACAGAAGTCATTTGAGCACAAAAAATAGTCTTCTGCCGAAGCAGAAGTCATTTGAGCACAAAAAAAGTCTATATAAGACAACACTTTTTCTCAGCGAGCAAGTAGTGATCGATCCTTCAAGTAGTAATGTTCCAGCCTTCAGCAACTAATAGTCTTCTGCCGAAACAGAAGTCATTTGAGCACAGACGCCAACGCCAATGCTGATGAGGTTATCCCTTCCTCTTGTGTTGCAACCAGACAGTGTGTTTTAATTGAGTTTTATTGTGTTGAGTGTCAAGTGGCAATGCATACCCGGAGTGGCAAGGCAGTAGGCACTGGGGTCGAGAGCGACGTCTCCACGTCGGCCCCCCCTCACTGCACGACGCCCCTCACAGCATCTGACCACGAAGTGCTCCGCCAACACGACGCCCTGACAAGGGGTACGGGGGTCACGCCCGACGTCTCCACGACGGTGGCCCCACACTGCACAGCAAGCAACACAGCAACCCGGCTCGGCGAGGTAAGCATGTCCTCTGATTTCTCCACAGGCACAAGTGCTACGCATGGCGTCGCGACGACGGCGCCCCAATACTGTGCGTCGCCGGGCTCAGCACCCAGGCATAGCGAGGCAGGACTCGCCACCAACATAGGACACGACACTGGGGTCACGCATGACGTCATCACGACGATGCCCCCTCGCTGCATGGCACGCAGCGCAGCCACCTGGCATGAAGCCCAGGCAACAAATATGGAATGGAGTAGCAACGATTCTCAGGCGATGCCCCATTACTGCATGGAGCGCAACGCAGCATCGTGGCATGGAAACTCGGCGATGGAACAGAGATTGGGCGGTGATGATGATATGGTGATGCCCCCTCGCTGTATGGTGGACCCAACAGCATCCCGGGCCAACGACGATTCCTCGACGCTGGGAGATCGCCGCTTCGCTGGATTCGCTTCCACACATGGGGAAGCCTCCCACTCTGGCTCAGGGCTGCCCAGCGGTCAGTACACCATTGCTGCCACACCCGACTGGCCCCAACTCTTCAGCGACGCCTCGCTGACACCTCGCCGCCAGCTGGCCACCCCTCACTGCATGGTACCACCAACAGCAACCAGCCCAAGTCCAAGCACGCCGCCCAACGCACAGTACTTCGTCACGCCTACCTCGTCGGCCGGCGCCTACCACGTCACCCCGCCGTACCAGACGGCAAGACCTAGTGCTACGCCCCAAAGACAAATAGTGCTCCAAAACCAAACGACTGGAACGATCCCAGTCCCCTCTGCCGCCATAACGGACCAACCCCAACCGAGCTTGGGACTACCCAGCTATGAACAATTAGCGCAACTCCTGGCTCTGACCACTTCAAACCTAGCCTCCATTACCCGGCAGCAAGAAAATTGCCGGCCACCCATTACTGCACGTAACGAATCACAGCCGTACGCCACAGAAAAGGCTAACTTACGTGGACATGGCGACCAACAACGTGAGGCCAGATCTTTCCGGAGGGAAGAGGATCCACGACGACCCGACTACACAGATTCTGGGGAAATGGACCCCCAGTGGCGCCCAACACAAAACCTAGCAGAGAGCATGACAAGACTAATGGAGGGAAGCGTTCAAGCCGCAATACACGCAATACAAGGTCATCACAGGATGCCCACAAGAAGAACGAGAGCGCTGCCCACTTACTCAGGCCTGGAATGGGAGGATCCAGTCAACTTCCTGGATGAGCTCGAGGAGGCGATGCTCCATGAAGACATCCACGGCAGGGATAAAGTGAGAGTAGCTATAGAACAGCTCGAGGGTCAAGCCAGACGCACCCTGGAGATGTGGAAGTACCACAACATCACATACGAGTTCTTAAAGGAAAAGCTCTTGCGGCAGTTCAACGACACTGCCACCCTGGGGAAGCTACGCTCCAGGTTACACGGTGAGAGACAGAAAGACGACGAACCCGCCGCCGTTTTTATACAACGCAAAATTGGACTCTGGCTGAGGGTAGAACGGTATACGCCGGAAGAAGAGATGGTTATGGAGGTGCGCGAGCTCCTGCGACCGGAACTAAGATTCGCAACTAGAAATGTCCCAGTGGCCACGATGGAAAGCTTGAGCCGAGTGGCTGAAAACGCCGAGGGTGACTACAGGGAATTTCAGAGGCAACTCCGACCGCTGCCGAGGCCAGCCACCATCCCGCCTGCGAGTAATACTACCAATAGTCTACCAAAGTGCCGCAAGTGCCCGGGATTTCACTATCACCGAGACTGCCCCACCAACCAAACTCAGTCAGAGCCCCAGCAAGGCAACTCCAATTTCCGCGGACACGACTCCAACCAGCGAGCCAACCCCAATTTCCGTGGACACGACTCCAACCAACAGGGAAACCCTAACTTCCGCCAACAAAATGTCCAGACAGGGGGTAACAACTTCCGAGGGCATGGCACCAACTTAAACAACCCTAGCCAACAAGCAGGTCCAACCAATAACCCGGGCCCAGGACAGACATCCACGGCACCACCGCAGCAACGAAGTCAGGCAGCCCCCCGGCAGCAAGCTAACAGTCAGCCCCAGGCGGGAAACGAGCAGCGAGCCGGCCCAAGCCAGGGTGCCCGGCTCCAGAATTAAGTGCGTCAATAGGACTGACGGCCGGTCCCGGCCCATCATCCCACTTGTGGGTCGAGGCCAACGGATGCCGTTTACTGGCCCTGCTGGACAGCGGGGCGACTCATTCCTTCATCCACAGCAACTACGTAGAGGACCTTCCGAGGACTAATCATCCGACGATGCCCGTGCTCTTGGCTGCCGCCAAGGAGATCAAGCACACCCAAGGCAGCGTGGAAGTGCCCCTGCAGATCGGAAACTGGACAGTTTCGGTCGAAATGCATATTTTGGAGGATATGACCAAGGATATCATCCTAGGAAGAGACTTCCTAGCGAAACAGGAAGTGGTGATCGACTTTCTGCGGCACTGCATACACGCAGGGGTGTCAGAACGGCACACCCTGTTCTGGGACATGGAGGTTAGGACCGAGGACTCGGCCCGCACCGTAACAGCCAACCCAGAGCAGCTACCAGAGACGCACAGCCGTGCGTATGAGGAAGTCATCACTAAATTTTCTGATGTATTTCAAGAGACGCTCAAACAGCCTACTACACAACTCACTACCCATGAAATCCGTCTGAAAGACGACAAACCATTTAAAATACGACGTTACCAGTACTCGGCGAATAAAAAGGCAATAATCACTGAGGAAGTGAAGAAGATGCTGGCAGCTGGGTTAATTCGACGCAGTAACAGCCGTTACTGCTCACCGATCGTCATTGTGAACAAAAAGGATGGGACTTCCCGCTTTTGTGTCGATTACCGCCAGCTGAACACCCAGACGCTGGAAGAAGTGTCCCAGTTGCCGCCGATACGGGAGACGATCCGAGAGCTAGGTGCAGCGAAGGTTTTCACTAGTTTGGACTTAAAGAGTGGATACTGGCAGGTCCCGATGCACGAGAATAGTGTACCCCTGACAGCTTTTAGTACCCCAGACGGAGCGACATTCGAGTTCCTTGTGATGCCATTCGGGCTACGCAACGCCCCCTCAACGTTCCAGAAGTTAATGACAGAAGTGCTGGCCGACTTCATAGATGTCTTCGTGAAGGTATATCTCGACGATATAATAGTATACTCTGAAGATCATCAAGACCACCTTCGTCACTTGGCTCTGGTATTAGAGCGTCTGAGGATACATGGATTGCACTGTGGACTCCCGAAGTGCCGATTTGGAGCCTCCGAGCTGGACTACCTGGGCTACAGGATAACTACTACTCAAAATCAACCCCAGGAGAAACACGTTATCCAAATAAGAGACTTTCCCACTCCTCGCACCAAGAAGGAACTCCAGGGATTCCTAGGCACCGCCAACTGGTTACGAGAGTTTGTACCCGAGTTTGCCGAGCTGACAGCCCCGCTGACAAACCTAACAGGAAAGGAGAGGTTCCAGTGGAACACAGAAGCGGAGACAGCGTTCGCACTGATCAAAGAGAAGCTATCACAGCCTCTAGCCCTTTGCAGACCGGAGCCAGGACTGCCTTTCTACCTCCAAACCGATGCAAGCAACCATGGCATGGGTGCGGCTTTGTATCAAAAAACGCCAGAGGGGGAGAAACGGATCATTTCCTGCTCCAGTGCAAAGTTTACAGGACCTGAGAAACGCTATCACATCAATGAACAGGAGACACTCGCCGTAGTATGGGCCTGTCGTCGATACCGCCACTGGCTGGAGGACCAGCACTTTACACTTGTCACGGACAGCCGAGCATTGCACTGGTTACATCAGTTCAAGGACGAGAGGGCCAAGCTCACCCGGTGGGTGATTGAACCAGCTGCCCGACTTCCTGTCGCGTCATCCCCAAGAAGCCATGCCAGCTGATACCGGCGATGACTCCCGCTTACTGCCTCCTGACGAGGAACCCACAACCCAACAACCAACCACGCCAAGGGCCATCATCGATACCCCGACCACGGAGGAACTTCTGATGATGGAAGCCGAACCTGAGGAGCTAACCACTCTGTTCGATGAGATCAAGGCCGCCCAACTCACGGACTACGCCATCTCTGGTTCCATCGGACATTGGGGGGACATCCAGGATCAGGAACGAGGCCTAGACCCCTGGGAGAAGCGCCTGAAAGAACAATTCAGGGTAGAAGATGGACGCTTATGGCATGTCACTGAAGAGAGGACCGCCCTCGTTGTGCCCGAAGCCTTGAGGCCCCGCATTCTGCACCACTACCACGACGCCCCACATGCAGGTCATCCAGGCCGCGACGAGACGTACCGGGCAGTAAACAACCGTTATTACTGGCCCCAACTCCGCAAGAACGTCACGACGCATGTGCGACTATGCATGGTATGTGCTGCAACCAAGCGAGGACCCCTTCAAGCTGCCGCTCCACTCCGCCCGAGACCACCCACCAAACCCTGGCAAGTACTCTCGTTAGACGTCATGGGACCCTACGAAGAGACACCAACCCATAACCGAGTTATCATCGTGATAACAGATCTCTGTTCCAAGTGGATCGAGGCCGAAGCTGCACCCCAAGCTGATGCCAACCACATCTTAGGGGCCTTGGAACGAGTCTGCCTCCGATGGGGATATCCCGATGAACTCATCACCGACAAGGCACCCACCTTCACCGCCAAGAAGATCCTCAACTTCTGCAAGCGGAATAAAATCAGACATTTTACATCGCCGATCTACCACCAGAGAGCCAATCCTGTGGAGCGGCGTAACCAAGAGATAAAGAAGGCCCTACGAGAAAAGCTGATGGGAAAACGACAAAACCGATGGGACGTCGTGCTGCCGCAGATCATCTTTTCCTTGCACAACAGAAAAAATGCTGCCACCGGCTACTCACCCAGCGAGCTGCTGCTTGGGACCGAGTTACCTCGCCCAGGAGACTGGCAACACCCAGAGCAACGCCGCCCGCTACCAGAACCTCGACGAGCAGCTAGGAGCAGACATGAGAAAGCGGCGCAACGACAGCAAGTCTACCAGAGGAATCTTTTCCCAGAGCCAAGGACAGCCCCGATCGAGTATCGACCCCAGCAACGAGTGATGTGCCGAGGCTTCAAGGAGCGCCGGACCAGCTTTGGACCCACATGGGAGGGACCTTTTGTTATCATTCGAGCCCTGGGTGATAACACGTACGAAATTCTCAGGAACGAGATCCCAGTGCCCATTCACATTGATGACATCAGGCCCATGCCAGGCCAGAAACCCGACAAGCGACCTCCAGTGCCTCCAGCCGTACGAGCCATCGCAGCTGATACCGACGATGACGACAGCAACAACGAGGATGACGATCCCGAGGATCCAGGACATCCAGCCCCACCAAGGCTCGCAGCTCCTACTGTCACAGGACCAGTAGCGCCCGCTGCCCCAGAGCCAGCAGCACCCGCTGCCCAACAGCCAACCACGCCTACTGTCACAGGACCAGTAGCGCCCGTTGCCCAGAAGCCAGTCACGCCTACTATCACAGGATCAGTAGTGCCCGCTGCCCAACAGCCAACCACGCCTACTGTCACAGGACCAGTAGCGCCCGTTGCCCAGAAGCCAGTCACGCCTACTATCACAGGATCAGTAGTGCCCGCTGCCCAACAGCCAACCACGCCTACTGTCACAGGACCAGTAGCGCCCGTTGCCCAGAAGCCAGTCACGCCTACTATCACAGGATCAGTAGTGCCCGCTGCCCCAAAGCCAGATGCCAACGCACAAGTCTACATCCGTGGATCTGGTACCTACTTCCGTGGACATGGCGACTATCTACGTGGACATAGCACCACAGCCGCCGCTAAACCAAAATTTCCAGCCCGCCGACTGCCCCCAGTCGTGCCTGGCCCATCCACCTCAGCCAAGAGGAGACAAACAAACAAGAATGAGAAGTCCCCGGCGCTGTCAGCCGCACCGCCGCCGCCAGCAGACCCTGGGCCTTCTACGTCAAGACAAGAGCAGCCGCTCGACACGACGCCGATACTGTTCCCGATGCCGTTCTGGGCGAAGGCCGTGACCACGCCTGGCCACGACCGACAGCCGCCATCCGCCAGCCAGATGCCTGTCCCAGTCCGGACACGAGTATTCGTCAACTCGAACGCCAGCCCGAGCTCAGCCGGCTCTGGCGCACCGCTCCAGGATCCCGCTACCTTAGCACGTAGCACAGCAGGACCTAGCAGCCCCCACGAGGCGCTCCAGTATCTCACTGCCTTAGCCCGCAGTACAGCAGGACGTTGCAGCCTCAATAAATCGCTCCAGTCTCCCGTTGCCTTAGCAAGCAACACAGCAGGACGTTGCAGCCTCACAGGTTCGCTCCAGAATCCCGTTGCCTTAGCGAGCAACACAGCAGGACTTAGCAGCCCCCAATTCACAACAGGATCAGGCAGCCCCGGGCGTCGCGGAGACGACGTCCAGAAAAAACGAAACGTGCGATAATATACCATTGTAAATAATTCAACGCCACAGGGCGAAAACTTTGTTCAAACTAGGATACATTTATGATTTGTCACATAAAATACTTTAATTTTAAATATCTTGTTTTACCTAAAATATCTTAATGGACCTATTATTAGTTACTTATATAAAATATCTTACCACACTTAATCTTAGTCTATATATGTTAAAATATCTTAGTTGTTGAAATATCTTAACACTTACTCTTAGTTTATAGTTTTGAAAATATTGTATCCACTCACTCTTACATTATATAATTGAAATTATTGAACTGAAACATAACCTGTATGCCTTTATTAATGTTCAATAAAGTCACAAAAAAGGGGGGTGGTGTCATCGGCGTCGGCGTCGCGAACAAGTTATGACTTGTCTAGCGCGCTGTGCTCATGTTTTAGTCTTCTGCCGAAACAGAAGTCATTTGAGCACAAAAAATAGTCTTCTGCCGAAGCAGAAGTCATTTGAGCACAAAAAAAGTCTATATAAGACAACACTTTTTCTCAGCGAGCAAGTAGTGATCGATCCTTCAAGTAGTAATGTTCCAGCCTTCAGCAACTAATAGTCTTCTGCCGAAACAGAAGTCATTTGAGCACAGACGCCAACGCCAATGCTGATGAGGTTATCCCTTCCTCTTGTGTTGCAACCAGACAGTGTGTTTTAATTGAGTTTTATTGTGTTGAGTGTCAAGTGGCAATGCATACCCGGAGTGGCAAGGCAGTAGGCACTGGGGTCGAGAGCGACGTCTCCACGTCGGCCCCCCCTCACTGCACGACGCCCCTCACAGCATCTGACCACGAAGTGCTCCGCCAACACGACGCCCTGACAAGGGGTACGGGGGTCACGCCCGACGTCTCCACGACGGTGGCCCCACACTGCACAGCAAGCAACACAGCAACTCGGCTCGGCGAGGTAAGCATGTCCTCTGATTTCTCCACAGGCACAAGTGCTACGCATGGCGTCGCGACGACGGCGCCCCAATACTGTGCGTCGCCGGGCTCAGCACCCAGGCATAGCGAGGCAGGACTCGCCACCAACATAGGACACGACACTGGGGTCACGCATGACGTCATCACGACGATGCCCCC
Source organism: Stenurella melanura (assembly GCA_963583905.1). NCBI lineage: Eukaryota > Metazoa > Arthropoda > Insecta > Coleoptera > Cerambycidae > Stenurella > Stenurella melanura. The sequence goes on along the minus strand of OY757316.1, from coordinate 122,430,377 downwards.
TCGCTGCATGGCACGCAGCGCAGCCACCTGGCATGAAGCCCAGGCAACAAATATGGAATGGAGTAGCAACGATTCTCAGGCGATGCCCCATTACTGCATGGAGCGCAACGCAGCATCGTGGCATGGAAACTCGGCGATGGAACAGAGATTGGGCGGTGATGATGATATGGTGATGCCCCCTCGCTGTATGGTGGACCCAACAGCATCCCGGGCCAACGACGATTCCTCGACGCTGGGAGATCGCCGCTTCGCTGGATTCGCTTCCACACATGGGGAAGCCTCCCACTCTGGCTCAGGGCTGCCCAGCGGTCAGTACACCATTGCTGCCACACCCGACTGGCCCCAACTCTTCAGCGACGCCTCGCTGACACCTCGCCGCCAGCTGGCCACCCCTCACTGCATGGTACCACCAACAGCAACCAGCCCAAGTCCAAGCACGCCGCCCAACGCACAGTACTTCGTCACGCCTACCTCGTCGGCCGGCGCCTACCACGTCACCCCGCCGTACCAGACGGCAAGACCTAGTGCTACGCCCCAAAGACAAATAGTGCTCCAAAACCAAACGACTGGAACGATCCCAGTCCCCTCTGCCGCCATAACGGACCAACCCCAACCGAGCTTGGGACTACCCAGCTATGAACAATTAGCGCAACTCCTGGCTCTGACCACTTCAAACCTAGCCTCCATTACCCGGCAGCAAGAAAATTGCCGGCCACCCATTACTGCACGTAACGAATCACAGCCGTACGCCACAGAAAAGGCTAACTTACGTGGACAATACACAGCAATACATATACATTTCTACATACTATCTAGAATATGGTTCTAGTATTCAAATTCGATGTTTCATAATGGGAGAAGACCTTTAGTTTTTCTGAAACTGGTTAAATAACAAACATTTACTCATTCTACATCACCTTACTCTACTCTAATAAAGCCGGTTGAATAATTTCATCGAGCAGGATGTAACACATTACCAACTGTGCTGAGAAAATCGATTACATTTCTCGCAACCATATCTCTTATATGCACATTTATCTGCACGTGAAGGCTTCAATAAAATAAAAATGCATAACCACTAGCACGAAGCATTCGCATTCATGTCTAGTCATACATCCTAGAGTCTTAAACACGTGAACTTGAAATAAACATTTTCCATGACGACCATAAAAATGTTTTGCGATCCTGCCCCAGATCGCTCATTATGGACAGTTTAATATCGGCTGTAAAAAGGAGATAAAACAAACAAGAGGGTAAAAGAAAAGGCCAGACTTGAAATGAATGAACAACTCATAATAAATAAAGTTAACCTTCAAAGAAACGAGGAAACCTCCGGCTCGTACTCTGGGTGTAATTAAATTTATAATTGTTATTGAACAGATGTTACTAGCTGTTCTACAGTTCCTGGCGTTGTTAACGAAACTTGGTTGCTCTTCTGGAAGCCCTTTGGCTGCAGTGTTCGTAAGATTTTACATTAATTTTAGAGACGGTAGATATTCATAACATTTTTAATTAATATTTATTTAGGGAATTTCTGCCTCTTCTGTAACTTTACGAGATATTTTTTGTTTTTGTTACAATACGTAGACTAGTAAATAGAAGATATACACTATTTTGTATACAAAATTCAATACAATTTTCTCAAATATAGGATGAGACTAGTTTGTTTCAATGTCAATTATATTTCTGATATTAGTATATGTCGTCTCAAGACCTCTACTACAATTGCAATACTTTCCTTCGGTATGATTAGGATTTAAAAATCAATGAAAAAAACTACATATGTATTCAGGAACAGTTCAATCCGCAGACTTTTATTAATTTTATATTCAATATAAAATAAATTCTATACTTTGGCGGAGTCGCCGGGAATTTTAATTATTAACTTTAGGTACGTGTGATAATACAAGTTGTCTCACCGGAAACCGAATCGCTCGATGTTGGAAAAAGTATATAACAAAACATTTTGAAAATAATTACAAGTATGTGGTACTTCCGTTCATACAGGAAGTCGATACCAACTTGCCTATTTTAAATGGAACGTTCTATACAGGGTGATTCACGTAGGCCATTCATTAGAAGTTTTTCAACTTGCAGTTGGATTAGAAACTTGAAATTTGGTATGCAGCCATAATCGATCATGCCCGTTCTATCTAAAATATTTTCAGTCCTCCAACTATACAGGGTGTGCCAAAAATTGGTACCAACTTTCTTATTTTAAATGGAAACCTATATTTTTCTTTACATGGTTCGATTGGTCTTCTATTTCTGAATTTAGAGAACCTAAGTTATGTTAACTTATCTATTACAATTTTTGACATATGTACAATTTTTTGAAAAAAATTGCCGCTGTAGTAGTTTACGAACAAATTTGTATCTCGCAAACCTTTCAAAGTTATGAAACCAAATTTGTGAAGCAGTTAGCTGGAAGTCCAGGCTAACTTTTGATGTCCTATCGGTGGTTCCATTTTGTACCATATGGGCGCAGTCGATTTTCAAATGTCGGAATCAAAAATTGTTAAAAAGTCAATTTTTTTCAAATGGCACCTACTACATTCGAAAGAAAATTGAATTTTGTGGTGAGTTACTTAAGCATTCCCTATACCTACGTTCACCCCATATCGAGTTATTCAATAAAAATCAAGAAATACCTTATCTTGCCGAGAGATTCCTTACTTCATCAAGTATGCCATGGAAACAAAAGACAGTTGTAACAATTTTTAAAGAAAAATATGGATTCTTATTTAATTACACACAACACCAACAAATTATTATTAACGAACATAAGGTAAGCTACACTCTACAAGGAAAATATATTCTATAAAAGTATACCAATCATTCCATTTCTCACGTTATATTTTGTCAAATTCAATCCTCAAAACTTGTTTAGTTTCAATGGAACATCCCATATTTTTTACATCAAGTTATGTAAAATTAAATACTCTATTTTAGTAGAGGGATTGTAGGGGTTAAAGTTATAACTTTTTGAAATATTCGGGATTCTCTTAAATTTTCAATGATTTTTAGTAAAAACCGCTGCCTAAGGAATCACTACTTCCACATGTAGATTATATTTTGAGATGATTCCGTTGAAGGGTTGGGGGTTAAATAGGGGTAAATAGGGGAAAATAAGTAATGCAAGCTGGTAAGAGTACAGAAACTTTAAATTTGGTGTATGTACTATAAGTCAAGGTCTCAGATTATTTCTCAACTCCCCCCCACCCCACCACCCCTACTCCATTATTAAAGCGGTTCATAAAAAAAACTTGAGATTTGGTACACGTATGTATTATAACGACATCTGGAACTAGATTATATTTTGACATGATTGCGTTGAAGCACCCCCCCCACGGTAAGTATAGGTAAATAGGGAAAAATAAGTAAAGCAATCTGGTAAGAGTACAGAAACTTGAAATTCGGTATATGCCCTAGAAGCCAAGGCCTTAGATTTTTTAATAATATTTTTTAACCCCCCACCACCCTTACTCCATTATTAAAGGGGTTGATAAAATAAAATTGAGATATTCACTTAGACCTATGTATTATAACGACATCTGGAGTTAGATTATATTTTGAGATGATTCCGTTGAAGGGTTGGGGTTAAATAGGAGTAAATAGGAGAAAATATGTAAATCAATCTGGTAAGAATACAAACATTTGGGATTTGGGAAGCCAAGGCTTCAGATTTCTTTCTAACATTTTTCAAACCCCACCACCTCCGCTTCAATATTAATAGGATTGATAACATAAAATTGAGATATTCACTTGAAAGTTAGCACACGTAAGTAATGTAATGACATCTGTTTGAGATGATTCCATTGAAGGGGTGGGAGGTGGTAGATTGTGAATAGAGGAAAATAAGTAGGGCAAACTAGAAACTTCATTTTTAACGTATATGGTAGAAACCAACGCCTCAAACTTTTCTATGACATCTGCTCTAATAGTATATTACGTACCATGAACTGTAAGTGATATGTTTGGTCAGATGCTTCACTCAAAAATTTTACAATTTTTTCTATAGTAAACACCTCACTTTTTTTGGGACGATATCCAATATTTTTGTTTTGAAATGTCAACATTATCATTTAAGGAGATGGTTGACTGCAGCATGGAATATTCGCACCATAAGCTGGCTGGAGATGTATATTTTTTAGATTTCTCTAGAAAATATGCGAGTAAAACCGCCTCACTGGTATGAATATCCACATATTTAGCGTCGCACCACTTTCTAAATACGTCATATGTGATTTCGTACCTTTTTTTAGATTTCCCCTCCCCTTCGATATCCATAAAGGTAATTTCCACAAAAACTGCTTGTCAAACTTGACTTTTCAAAGAGGTGTTTATCTATTAGGCTTTCTTTTGTTAATTTCTGGTATATACGATATACCTAATTTATTTAAAATATTAAAATTTAATTTTGACAGGTAGTTGTGAATAATTCAAATTTAACTCATTAATTACTTTTCTTTGATTTTCGCAGGTATTACAAAAAACTATTTACTAACCGCGAACAGTAAGTGACTTTTCAGGTCGAGAATGTAGTTTGGGAAACCGAGGCCCGTAGGGCCGAGGTTTCCTAAACATTCCTAAGCATCTGACCAAACATATCTGATGAAGAAGGTCGTTGCTATTATGAGAATTGCGGGAGCCTGCCGCAAAGATGAATTATGCAAGGTAACAGTAGACGATATTGTTGATAAAGGAAGCGTAATACTTATCAAAATACCTGATTCTAAAAATCACCTTTCAAGAAGTGTCACTATCGTAGACAATGACAATTTCCACTGTCTGGAATTATTCAGGAAATATATGAGTCTGCGATCAAAAAATTCAGAAAATAAAAGATTATTCTTGAGATATAAAAATGGGAAATGCGTTAACCAACCAGTTGGGAGAAATATTTTCGCTAAAATTCCGTCTGATATTGCAACATTTTTAAATTTGGAAAATGCAAAAAATTACAGTGGACATTCGTTTCGCAGAACCTCGGCAACTCTTTTGGCCTCGGCAGTAGCAGAAAGTTATGTGGCGGAATCTTTAACGAACAAAATACAAGAAGCTAACAAGATTTTCAACATTAGCAACCTAGAAGCCGGTTCATCTAGTCAAACATCTGATGATGATCTCTCGGATAATATGGAGAATACTCCACTAGATGGTCCTGAAATAATTAAAGAAATACAAGAAAATGTAACATCAATTTTGACTGTTGATAATATGAATAATTGTACTTTTCAAATTTCCATAAATAATAAAGATGCTTAAAATAATATCTTCATTTTTGTGTATGCATGAAATGTTTGGTTTCAACGATAGATTTTTTTTACCTAAAATTTCTGTTGATTTGAGCAGGTAAATAATAACTAGTACGTAATATTCACTTACAGCCCACGTCGGACTGTAAGTGAATATTACAGCCCTGTAACCATGGCAACCAGTAAATGAATTGTAAGTTCAGCTTACTCTAATAAAAATTTGTTAATAATGATCCACTTACAGTACAGGTATAACAAAAATATTATTAAAATTCTATGACCAATAATTTCCACATACTAAAGTGCAAATCTAGTCAAGATGTTTCCTTTAAAGTGACTTGGATGAAAAATCTGGAAGCGGTTTTTACTATTTTTACAAAAAAATCGGAGTGCTAAGAGCAACAACATTTTTAATTAATGTTTTGGCCTATTCTTGTCTATATGCAAGCCACATAATCACGTCTGCTACATTGTGCTTACATACAGACAATCATACATCGGTCGTAACATTAATTTCAGCTTTAGCTGAGTCCTGTTTACATTTTCTGATCATAACTGAAGTTATTCCATTTTCGTCTCGGTGACCCGCTAGTAATAACGGCACCGTAATGTTGTGAATGGAATGTTGAGAGTGGTTTTATTACATCAAGTGGATTAAATCATTTTACACGCATTTCACGCTTGGATAAAATTAAATTAAATAACTTTTGTATATCCAGGGACTATATTCTGGAAATATAATTGCATTAATAAATGTCAGTTGGCTCGGATGCATTAATGGGCGCTAAGTGTTTTTTCGGAGTCAAAGAGGGAAGAGGGTAACTAATTTCTCACACCCGAACTTTGTATATAGGGAAAATTGAAACAAGCATGATAATAAATTCACTTTCTTTCGATTGACTTATTATTAATTTTCACGTGTGTGTCTGTGTAATATTGTATATTAAAGATTTACCTGAAGCCTTACCACTTTTTTAGTGTTATTTTCTGATGATACAACTGTTGCCAAACAGATAAAGGATAGCACTGAGGAAACCATTAAGGAAGAATTCGATGTATTTATACAATCATTCGACTGGTTTAATGCAAATATGCTATGCATAAATCCAAGCAAGACAAATTCAATGGTATTCTGTATTAAACCAGTTGCATCTGAAAGTGTTAAATTCTTAGGTTTAACTCTAGATAATTGGCTAACATGGCACGCACATGTTGACATGTTGCCAACGAAACTATCCAAAAAAATACATGCTATAAGGTAAATTAAAATTAGAATTGGTCTAACCTCAGCAATGGTCACATACCATGCGTTATTCCATAGCTAAATGACATATGGTCTAATCCAGCAAGTTTTTACTGTTCAAAGGAGAGCAATTAGAACCTTATCGAGGGGAATAAGTCAGTTAGGTAGCTGTAACCAGTGATTTATAGAGTATAAAATAATGACTCTGCCATGTTGTGTAATTTATTACAATCTAATATACATCAAAGATCACCTTGATGAATACTCTAGAATTGTGACAACCACAGTTACCTCGCTCGCAATAGAAATGATATACACATACCACAGCAAAGATTAACGTTTACAAAAAGGAACAATTTTGGAACTGCACTCTTTAATTCTCTTCCGATATCACTAAAACATGCACCATTCACGTTATTTAAGCAAAAACTGAAAATCCATCTTATAGCTAAGGCTTATTATAGTATCACTGAATTTAATTAAACAGATTTGTTATTATACTAAATTAATTACGCCTTGACTTAGTTTAAATGTTCAGCACTATTTGTTATTTATGTTTAGAGATTGTCATATACACTTATAACTTACACCTTTACTTAGTTAGTTTTTAATGTTATTTGTTATCTATGTTTACTGTTTGTTATACAGGGTGATTTTTTTTGGCATCTATAGAAGTACATCGAGAAAGAAAAATGATATCGATCTGAAAATTTGGCTATAGGCCTAACGGGGTAGGATCTATTTAACGAAAATATTTCCAAAATGGTTATACCGGAAGTTGACCCCAGCTTTGTTCTTTTAAATGGAATGTCCCCTTTTCATTTTTTTTTTTAGATTCTGCAATTAATTTAAAGAATATTTCGTTACAGGTTTCCTATAGTTAAAATTAATATTTCCGGATATATGAATTTTTTTCCCAAAATTTTGACAGACAAGTTGTATAACATAAAAATTAATATCTCAGTAACAATAATTGATAACATGTTGATTTTTCTATGGGAGTAAGACATAGTATTGGAGTCATATAAGAAAATTATCGAAATATCCACTAAACAGTTTCTAAAATTATTGACATATGTCGACCACACAAAAACAGCAAAAACAATGTTTTTTAAACGTCACCATACCTAACTAAATGCGCATCTAACCATGTATCATGTTCCCATACCCAAAATGTATGGTTCTTTAGATATTTGCGATTTTCTTATTTTATCAATGAAATGAAAAAATTAAAGTTGTGTAATTTATTAATAATAAAATTTTTATAACGAAACCATAATTATACTGTTCAATATGTTCTCCATTAACCTCTAAACATTTCAGAATTCTATTATTTACTGAGTGTGTAGTAGCACTCCGAATTTCATTTGGGTGCAAATCTTCAAATGCTCTTTGAACTCTATCCAACAGTTCCCCTCGGTTAGTTACCGGGGTTCAATACGACTTCACAGGTAAAAATCCATTGGGGTCAAGTCAGGAGACCTGGCAGGCCAAATCCATGGACCCAAACGCTTTATCCACCTGTCATCGAACATTTGATCCAATTCGTTACTAACTGTTCTGGAACAATGACTTGGAGCTCCATTGAGTTGTTACCAGCATGAAAGGTAACAGGTAAATTGTCTAGAAAGTTCGTTACGACAGTTCTTAAAATTTCTAAATATCTTGGTAGATTCAAATTTTCGTCGTAAATGTGGTAACACAATTTATTGCCACAAACAAAACACATTAAAACTAAATTTATACTGAAAATTCTCCCCACAGTAAATAAGTACAATACAAACTACTTGTAACGAAATACAATAACATAAATTACCTGTCGCATTTTTTGTATTTTGTTTTGTCAACACTCAAAGCCTACTCTTTAGAAGACGGCACTTTTCGAGATACTTTTCAATTTTCATTAATAACACCGGAAATCGCAAATACCTAAAGAACCATACATTTTGGATATAGGAACATGATATATGGTTAGATGTACATTTTTTTCTCTCTATCGAATGGTGTATTTAGTTAGGTATAGTGACATTTAAAAAAAAATGAGTTTTTGCTGTTTTTGTGTGGCCGACATATGTCAATAATTTTAGAAACTTTTTAGTCGATATTTCGATAATTTTCTTACATGATGAGTAACTGCAATACGCCGTCTTATTCTCATAGAAAAATTAACGTGTTATCAATTATCGTTACTGAGATATTAATTTTTATGTTATAAAACTTTTTTGTCAAAATTTTAGGAAAACAATTAATATCTCCGGAAATATTAATTTTAGCTATAGGAAACCTTTAACGAAATGTTCTTAAAATTAACTGCAGAATCTAAAAAAGTGAGGGCGTTCCATTTAAAACAACAAAGTTGGGGTCAACTTCCGATATAACCGGAATGCCACCATTTTGAAAATATTCTCGTTAAACAGATCCTACCCCGTTAGGCCTATAGCCAAATTTTCAGAACGATAGCATATTTCTTTCTCGATGTAATTCTAATAGACGCCCAAAAAAAATCACCCTGTATACATCTTTTTGAAAGATTGTACATTTTTACAAATTATTTTTAGTTGAATTTATTGTACTATTTGACGTTTCAAAGCACCACTGTGCAATTTATGACCAATAAAATGGATGTATCAATTTATCTATGTCTGTGCATTGATTTCTCTGACCTGCCTTAACCGGTTTCTATGGAAATCGTTTGAAAATTCTACGGTATGGCTTGGCCGCGGCGGTGGTGTCACACTAGTTTGACTTGTTTAGTTAAATTTAAAAACAGTTAGAACCAAAGTGTTTTCAGTTTAGTGTTCGTGAGCTTAAATTACTATCTAAAACTGTTTTGTAATCGCTAGCACTTTGTTATTTATTGTGTTTAGTGCTTGGTAATTATGAGCACTCAGCTGAGTTCAGCTTTGAAAATCATAATTCCCAATTTGAAGATAATTGTCTTCCCGGCGACTCCGCCAAAATCTAAAATGGCATTTATGTACTTTAAACAAATGTATGTATACTCACAGTGAAACGAGATTTTTTTGACACTGCCAGAGGTAAGAGAAGCTACAAAAATCACGTCATTAAAGTTGTTGCCTGAAAAAGCTAGAAAATTATACAGGGCAGCTCGTTAGAAGTTTCTCAACTTGCGGTTGGATTACAAACTTGAAACTCGGTATGCAAATATAATCGATCAAGCCCATTCTACCTAGAATATTTTCAGCCCTCCAGTTATACAGGGTGTGCCAAAAGTCGGTACTAACTTGCTTATTTTAAATGGAATACCCTATATGTTTTCATCTTTTCGCAATAACCATAGAATTCTGAGTTCAAACATGTAGCATACTATACCTAAACCCCGCTGTTTCAGAGATATTTGACATTTTATAAGAAATTTTACAGTTGTAATGGTTTGCAAGAACCGTTATAACTTTCTGCGTGTAGGAGATCCTCATTTGCTCTTTGGCACGTAGAAACAACACACGAAAGAGCTAACATCTAGAACAATAATAAATTCCATAATGGTATACCAAGTGTTCTATTTTTCAAATTACATTCTGTCAAATTCAATGCTCAAGAACTTTTTTATTTCAAATGGAACATCCTGTATTTTCTTACATCAAGTTATGTAAAGCTAAATTCTGGAAATCTGGAAATCTGGAAATCCTCTAAGGTCTGGATAATTTATTAATAACCAATACCCTGGGGGTTTTGTAAAACCTTCATAAATATTGAAAATAACAATCAGGTACGACAAAAACCTGAAAAACGTTACGCACCGTTAATTCCTTATGTATGCGGGTTATCCGAAAAGTTGCGCCGCATCGGTGATAGATTTGATATTAGGGCGGTATTTCAAACAAGCAACACTTTAAGATCTATTCTGACAAAGACGAAACCGAAGAACCACGAGCAAAATTCAAAAAACTGCATTTTTTTTTTTTTTAACTTTATTTATCAAAGATTACCACCTATACACTACAATATGTCTACAATAAGTTTCTACTTCTATACACAAATATATACATACACGTACCTACACACAAGAGCACAATACAAATTCTGTTATTAAATTACCCTAAAACATTTTGATTTATAGTATTCCGTGTGAGTGCAACAAACAATACGTGGGTGGGTCATCCAGACCTTTTAGTGTAAGATTGGGCGAACATCAAAATTATATCAGAAAAAATGAAATTCAGAGGTCCAAGATCTGCGAACATGCGTGGGAGAACGGACATAGAATAAACTGGGACTCGGCAAAAATTTTAACAAAAGAGGCAGATAGCAAAAAAGAAAAATTAAAGAATCCGCGATAATATTATTGAATGAGGATAGTTGCGTGTCGAATTGTTCCGTAGATGTTTGTACAACTTGGCTGCCAATGTTAAAAGAAGAACTTCACAAACTTAACATTGTATAAAATCTAAAAAACTGTTAACTATATCAACAATCCTATGTAAATAGTAAGTATCTATGGATATTGAATAACAAACATTCTTAGCGCGGTGTATTTGTCATATACAGCAAAAAAGATTTTTCAAAAAAGTCTTGAAAAATGCAACAGATTAGTTTTCCAAAACGTCGGCGAAATATTTAATTTCAAGTTTGTATACTTATGTGTGTTGTTTATTTAAAAAACCAACCTCTAACTGATCCTTTGACGTAAACGTCACAGGCGTAGAGGTTATTTACCAGTAACATACTGGTTAATTGTGATATATTTTGTAGATTCCCCTAGCACCGCTTACAAAGAAAATATACATGTGGCAGGAAGTCCCAAAGAATTGAAGAAGGAAAAAAACATCAAATAATACCAAAAAATCAATCTGGCTTTAGAGTTGATCATAGCACCATAAGTGCTCTTCTCAAAGTCTCTGATGATATAATTAAAGGCTACATCTCTTGTGTTGCTTGACTATTCTAAAGCGTTTGATACGATTAATCACGACTTATTGCTCTCCAAACTAAAATACTATAACTTTTCTAACAGTGCTTTAAAAATACTTAATTCTTATTTTACTAATCGCAAACAGAAAATTGTAGTCAAGAATACTTCTTTTTCTGAGTCAAAGATGCTTGAATTTGGTGTACCGCAAGGGTCAATTTTGGGACCGCTGCGCGCTGTTATTCATCTTATATATTGCTGATTTTTTTAGTGTCTTAAAAAGCTATAGATCACACTTCTATGCTGACGATACCCAGATTTATAGCACCTTTGATTCATCACAGATTATGTAGTCCACTGAGCACATAAATCAAGATATTAAAAGTCTTGTAAATTATTCTTGCCGGCATTGCCTAAAAACTAATTCAGCTAAATCTGCTGTTATCGTATTGGGAAGTAGAACAATAGACAATTCATTAGTAATAACACCAATATTCTTGTGGAAGGTCAAAGACTAGCATTCATGGATAGTATAAAAAATTTGGGCCTATTTTTTTACCATAACTTCAAATTTCAACATGTTAATAACCTTATGAAAAATTATATTCTTGTCGTCATAGTTTGATGTAAAATTAAGAACTCTTTTAAGCGAATCTCTAGTCTTATCTTTTTTTAGCTATGGCGATATTATATATGTATGTTTTCTTTTTAAGCGGTGCTAGGGGAATCTACAAAATATTACACAATTAACCAGTATGTTGTGATATATTTTGTAGATTCCCCTAGCACCGCTTAAAAAGAAAACATACATGTGGCAGGAAGAATTGAACAAGGAAAAACAAATTAAAATAATGCCACAAATAACATTTAGACAATATTATATATGGTCCCTGTCTCGACCAATCAAATGCTTGTAGGATTTAAAAGGTGCAAAATGCTTCTATTAGATTTATATTTTATTTAAAGAAAAATGATCATGTATCGCCATAAGTTAAAAACCCTTGGATGGTTAAATATAGCCACAAAACGAGAACTTTTGATTCTCAGGTCCTCCATTCGCTAGCGAAATTTAAGATACACTGAGAATTTAACAATTCCTCATCATTAAACAGCTTTTTTACCAAAAATCCTTTACGTACTCCACATCAACGTTATATAATTCCATTCCTGTTAATATTAAGCAAGTTTCAGTAAACTCATTTAAATTTTCTTACAAAAGATTTCTTCAAGACCAGTGAACAAATAATCAGAAATAAAACATTTTTAAGACTACCTAATGTTAGTAGAGTGCTCGCGTTGACAAAAGTCGCTTAGTTTTCGATCCCGTTGGCACTTTTAGAGTAAAATGTATGACCTTGTCAGATATGTTACTTATGCCCTGTGGATTACGAATCCACTTGTCGTCAAAGAATCGTCATGAATATAAGGGCGCAAATCAAAATTTTCTATTTAACTACACCACGCGATAGAGTCAATCATGAAGCGTATTTTATCCAAAAATCATTAAATTCTCTGTAGAATTTCTATTTTTAAAATAAATAAGAAAACGAACTTTTGCATAGGCTTATATGGCAGTAAAAATCAAAAATCCTCATTTTCTCTGTTCGACTACGGCTGAAAATTAATTATTTTTCGTCTACTTTTCCATTCCCACGACGATATCTCCCAAACTATTATATTTATCAAAAAAATATATTCTTTATAAAATATTTGCCATATATTCCAGATTACAATGGTTTTTAAATCAGATTTTTTGAGAATTTAATAAGAAAAATATTTAATAATGTGTAGCGTGATATCAATTTTCGAAGCTTATCAGCGGCATGCGTTCGTTGCAAATTCTCGCTCTCCCACGCTTTAAAACTGTTTCAACACACCCCACTTCGCACCCGCTCTGGCCTACCGTTGGATAGATTGGCACATAGAAGCTCTCGTGGTTCATAATATTTTGAAATTTATATCTTGAAAATGATTATTACTACGAAATAAATGTAAGTAGTATATTTGTAGAATATTAATTCAGTGTTACATGGACTTAAATAAAAATTATGTCCTGCCTAAAATTATTGTGTAATAGATTAACACATTATAAAAAACTCCCTATATTTCACTGTTTGCAAGAAACTTTCAGCTGGTATGTATTTTAAATTTTCTACCATATAGGTAACTGATGTATATGCTTTTTAGAAGAAATTAAAATGAAAAGTACTACTGATAGCACAAATTCTGAAAGTGAGATTGAGAAAAATATAATTGAATGTAAACCAGATTCGTAACATATTAGCTTAATTTGTATGAAACCGGGCCCTGTAATCAAAGGTTTTGAGAAATCGTTTGCAACATTTACTGATTGTTTAGAAATCTATGAAAAAATAAGTAACCAAGGAGAAGATGATCTATATCCTAGCATTACGTCATTCAAAAAAACAAACAATTTTGACTGGTTTGGCACCGAAATTGCTATTCTAGTTTTACTAGCCAAAGAAATATAGAACATTTAAGAACATAAATAGAGAAAGAAATTGAAAAGAGTTCAGATGGATCCAATGCCTGTCCATCAACTTTTTCCTATGTGTATTTTCGTAAAATTATTTTTTTAAATAGAGAAATGTGCTTTTGTCAGAAGTACAACAATAAAGTTTTCTCAAGTAATGACCACGGAACCAGAAAGAAAAGTAAGACTACTAGCCCACCAGAATTTTCGAAAAAAATTGTGCTAACGATTTAATACCTATAGAAATTGAATGTCATATTTCATGTTTCTAAAGTCGCTATATAAAATGCAGAGGTCTATCTAAGAATAAAAATAAAAGTGGGAAACGGACAGACAACGAACGGAGGGAGTTCTACTAAAATATGTAAAATTCTTGAGAAACGGTTTTTAAAGCAAAAAGGGTATGGTATGTCGTCAATTTATGATGAGAAGTATCTAGAATGGATAGATATAGGTCTAAAAGAGAGATCAGTAGACTACTTATAAATACATTTACCGGCAAAGGATTCAAAATTGTTAAATCTACAAAGAGAAACGAAAAATATGTTAATTCAGAAAACGAGGCATGAAACTTTGCATTTTCTATTGTGACTTTGGAAATATTAAACATGATATTTAGTTTCTATAGCATTTAAATCGTTAGCACAAATTCTTTAGAAAATTATGGGATTTTGGTGGGCTAATAGTCTTATTTTTCTTTCTGTGTTCCTGGTCATTACTTGAGAAAGCTATTTTATTGAAAAAAAATTCATTTTACGCAAGGACACGCCTGAAGAAGATATTGGACATGCACTCCATCCACCTGAACTATAATAATAATGTTTAATACTGTTTTTATTTTTTTTCTCTTTCTCCATTTTTCTCCTTCAATGTTCCATATTTCTTTTGCCAGTAAAACTAGAACAGCAATTTCGGTGCCAAACCAAACAGCCAAAATGATTTGTTTTTCGAAATCGCATAGTTCTAGAATATACATCATCTTCTCTTTGGTTACTTATTTTTTCACGGAGTTTTAAACAATCAATAAATATTGCAAACGATTTATCAAAACCTTTGTTTACAGGGCCCGGTTTCATACAATTTAAGCATAATATTTTACGAATCTGTTTTTCTTTAAATTTTATTTTTGTCTCAATCTCACTTTCCGAACTTGCGCTATCAGTAGTACTTTCCATTTTCATTTCTTCTTCAGTTACCTATATGGTAGAAAATTTAAAATACGTACCAGCTGAAAGTATCTTGCAAACAGTGAACTATAGGGAGTTTTTTTATAATGTGTTAATCTATTACACAATAATTTTAGGTAGGCCATAATTTTTATGTAAGTCCATGTAACACTGAATTAATATTCGACAAATATACTTACATTTATTTCGTAGTAATAATCATTTTCAAGATATAAATTTCAAAATATTATGAACCACGAGAGCTACTATGTGCCAATCTACCTAACGGTAGGCCAGAGCGGGTGCGAAGTGGGGTGTGTTGAAACAGTTTTAAAGAGTGGGAGAGCGAGAATCTTTAACGAACGCATGCCGCTGATAAGCTTCGAAAATTGATATCACGCTACACATTATTAAATATCATGGTTATTAAATTCTCAAAAAATCTGATTTAAAAACCATTGTAATCTGGAATATATGGCAAATATTTTATAAAGAATGTATTTTTTTGATAAATATAATAGTTTGGGAGATATCGTCGTGGGAATGGAAAAGTAGACGAAAATTAATTAATTTTCAGCCGTAGTCGAACAGAGAAAATGAGGATTTTTGATTTTTACTGCCATATAAGCCTATGTAAAAGTTCGTTTCTTTATTTATTTTAAAAATAGAAATTCTACAGAGAATATAATGATTTTTGGATAAAATACGCTTCATGATTGACTCTATCGCGTGGTGTGGTTAGTTAGAAAATTTTGATTTGTGCCCTTATATTCGTGACGATTTTTTGACGACAAGTGGATTCGTAATCTACAGGACATAAGTAACATATCTGGTAAGGTCATATATTTTACTCTAAAAGTGCCAACGGGGGGAAAGATAGAATTTAATTTGCACTCTACTATGTAGGCACATTCTTCTCTCGTTATTTCAAATTGTGTTTAGTATAATTTTATTCCCATTTATTATCCTTTTTCTTTTTGTAATTATTTATTTTGTTAATTTTTATGGTTGAGTATTTGAGCAGCTTCTGCGCTGGACTTCGCCATATATGTTTTCAATAAAGGCACTTTATTATTATTATTATTATAAAAATTTTGATATATTTTTTGGGCCAAAATACACAAATGATAAAATTTTTAGCGACATTTCTGTTTTAGTTTTCGATTTTTTTTTTCAATATTTGGGGAATCTTTCTAAAGGCAAAAATGGGGCCATAGAAATCTGAAATTCTGAAAAAAATTGAGTTGAAGTAACTTTATGTAACATGTAATTACGGATTTTTTGAGACTCCAGATCCCCGGAGGGAAAGTGGAGGTAAAATATTTCCATCATGCAATAGCCTTTCTAAGACACCATCCTAAAGCTTTGTTATATAACAACTTGTTATCTAAGACAAGAGCCTTTTATCTTTAACGTTCTTAAATATTCATATTAAGATGTGGATATAAACCATTTAGAACAGACGGTGAACTGTTTCCTTTAAATTGTTGCAAAGAATAATTGTAGATGGAAGTCTGTACCACAATATTCATTGATAACATGACAGTGGAAACCGGAATTCCTATTTCATTGTTGGAAATGTCTCGTGGGGCAAATCCTCTAAATCCGCCTGGAAAATGAAAGCCGAACCATGACATTCCAGCTTTAAAGCAGTGGTGGGTCGTCAAATTTGTATATATACATTAAATATGTATTCGTGACATTCCTGAAAATAGGAAAATATGGAGGAGCCCTTGCTAATAATAATATACTTTTGTTATATTGTTTACCTTATTATTTAGTCCCGTGTTTAACGGTAAAAATAGGTCATTACCTCAGAATTCTTTCGGATAACACCAACTGATGTGAAATTTGGATAGTAAGTAGTGAATGGCAGAAGGAACAAAAGATATATAGTGCTAATGAGCGCTTTTACTCTGGGTTTGGATGCCACCCCTTCTCGGGAGTGGAAATTAGTACACTCAAAATAACCCCAGAAATCGATAGGGTGATACGATTTCTAAGCAAAAAATGTTCTGTGAAATGTTTTCGATAAATCAATATTTTTCAAGTTATTTGTTAATGAAAATGTAGATTGTTCATCTAAAAAATCGGTAAAGGTATTTACATAAAACTTCCCTCGTTATTTGTGCATGACGGTCACTTTAAAAAATTATTAATTACGAAATGACATTGGGAATAATATTCGGAATATAGTTATTGCTATTATTACAAAGAAAACCTGATAACTTTTCGTCAAAAAAATATGCAGAGTGCTCATCCAACAGCAAAAGTTCAATACTAAATAACAGGTGCCAAATATGGAAGGTTTGCGCAAATACCTTTATAAATGTCCACCATGACTGAATTAATTCTTGAGATGACCACCCTGTACATTTTTCAATAAAAGCATAATAGGTGCATATGCCAGATATTATTGCCATCTGTCACATTTTCAATCCCACATTCACGTAATGGAGTGGAAGTATAGCGGTGGTTAAAAAATTTCATTTTTTTTTTTTTATTTTCCAAAATGTTGGTAAAAAAATTTTCAATATTTTTATCGTCTGAAATAGGTTTAGGATAACATGAAACATAAATTTTAAATTTGAGCAAAAAGGAAAGTTTCTATTTTAGTGGTAAATTTTTTTTCAAAAATGGTGAAAAAAATATTCAAAAATTTTTTTTCTGAAGTTGGTTTAGAATGTCATGAAACATGAAAATTTTAAATTTGAGTAAAAAAAATGTTTCCATCTATTCTAGTGTTAAATTTTTTCGAAAATGGTAAAAAAATGTTGTAAATTTTTTTTCGAAATAGGTTTGGAATGTCAAGAAACGTGGAAATTTTAAATTTAAGCAAAAAAAAATTTCGCCTATTCTATAGTAGTGATAAATACTTAGATTAAAAATGTATTCAAATTTTTTTTTAAATTTTTCAAAAACATTTTTAAATTTCTTTGAATAGTTTTAAAATGCCATGGAAACGTGTGACTTTTAAATCTGAAAAAAGAAAACAAATTTTCCATCTATTTTAGTGGTAAAATTTTTTTCAAAAATGGTAAAAAATTTTCACAAAAAAATTTGTTTTTTGAAATTGGTTTAGAATTCCATGAAACGTGGAAATTTTAAATTTAAACAAAGAAAAACAAATTTCATCTATTTTAGTGGTAAAAAAAAATTCAATGTTGGTGAAAAAAATTTTCAATTTTTTTTCTTCTGAAATAGGTTTAGCATGTCATGAAACGTGGAAATTTTAAATTTGAGCAAAAAAAAAATTTCCACTATTTATTCCGTTTAGACGCTCCATCCTGTATATTTTCCCGTGAAAGTTTTACCATTTCTTCGCTGACAGCAGGGTCAACTACCTACCAAATTTGACTGCTCTCCGTCGAGTAGTTTTTTTAGTTAATGCACCAACAGACAGACAGACAGACAGGCAGGCAGACAGGGAGACAGACAGACAGACTGACGGAACTGAAAAACCTATATTTTCGTAATCTACGTGATCTGAAAATTCAGAATCCGAAAAAACCTCGGAGGGTGATTTTTTCTCGAATGAAATACTTCGGCATGAGAGGGAAGTAAAAATGTATGTTTTAGAGCGATTTTTCACGAACAACTCGAAGATTTTACATTTTATCGAAAAAAATCTTCAAGTGCAAAAATGAAGCTTATAAAATAACAAATCGCTTGTTTTTTATATTCCTGTAGATGCAATACGAACCCAATTATGGCTCGTTGAAGGTTTGCTCGCCGGAAACTGAATTCGAACCTTTTAACGTTAAATGACGAATTTTTGTTAGATCTTTTTTAAAGTACTTGAAAAGACCTTCAAAATGAACTTTAGTAAAGTTCGCTAGCATAAATACTTAGTTATAACAAAAATAAAATGTTTGTCTCGTTTGTCGGAGGAAAAACCAGCAATGAAACCAAAGGTTAAAACGCAACAATTGAAATTGATCCATTTACAATTTACTTTATTTAGGTACTAACAACATTAGATTTAGATTAAATCTACTGACAATATGTTCTAGTAGTTTGAATGGTACGAAGGCGTGGAAAGGACATAGTAAAAATATTTTTATAATTGCAAGTTTAAACTGGCAATTATAAAAATATTTTTACTATGTCCTTTCCTCGCCTTCGTAGTACGGTTTCGAATGCCTAGATTTTAATTCAGTTTGATTCAATTTTGAAATGTTTTTAAAATGTTTGAATAATTTTTTTTTTAAACTAAAGGGGATACGTAAAAATGCATAAGTACAAAACTTTTATTTTTTTCTTGCAAATATATTTTTTTATCTTGGATGAAAATTAGTTGGGATACCACCGTTTTCAGTTCACATCAGTTCAACAATAGATTTGCTATTTTCTTAGCTTCATTTTTGCTACTAGTGACTTTTTTGATAGAACGTAAGGTTTTTCAGTTATTCGTGAAAAATCGCTAAAACATGCATTTTTAGAAAAAACTTCATAATAAAAAAAATAAACTTGATTATTTTTGAAAATGATAATAAATCTTTTTTCATCTTTTGACCCTTCAACTAATTTTAATTTAACATTTCTTGCTTAGAATTCATCTCTCTGTCGATTTCTGTTAATTTGAGTGTACTGATTTCCACCCCCGAGATGGGGTAGCATTCACCCCCAGGGTAATAGCACATCCGCACTATATATCTTTATTTTTAGAAAAGGGAAAAATAATGCTTTTTGATGTTTCAAATAAAAACTGTATTTTTATACACTCTACGTATGTTTCGGCTTGTTAGGCCTCTCTCAGGAGCATTACAGATGAATACTAAAGCTATGAGGGTGGTTGTTCTAAAAATAAATGCAATAATACCCAAACATGTGAAATTACGGGGATTTCAAGTAATAAAACTAAGGATCTACCTACTCGGAATATAATTCAATGGGCTATTCTTAAAGCTTTGTCTATTATAGGAGTATTTATGAAATTTAGTTGGTCAGGGATTTTTTTAAATTCTAATTGTTCAAGGAGGTTTAAGCGTTTTCCTTTTCTTTCTTTCAATGCAATGTGTTGACATTCCTGTGTTTTTGGTATTGTTTAAAATAGATTGTTTATGTTCTTTTACCCTATTAGCTATACTTTTGCCACTCTGGCCAATATATACCGCGTTACAGTCCTTACATTTAATTTCATAAACCCCCGATTTGTTGACTTTACTTATTTTTTCTTTATTGTTAACTAAAATACCTCCTAAATTTGTTTTGTTTACACTTATTGTGGAGATGCCTAACTTATTCAATTTTCTACTTATTTTATCACTAAATCTAGGAATATAATTAATAAAATTGTACTTGTTGTTTTGTTGGTTACAGTAAAAAAAATGTTTTTGAAGTAATGTTCACTGTTTGTTTTTAACCATGTTCTCTATTAGTGACTCCTTATATCCACTATTTATTGCAATCTGTTTGATTATATTTAATTCTTTATTAAACTCATCTTCGTTTAAGGAGAAATTTGTGAGTATGTATTAGGCTATGAAACGGAGAGAGTTTAATTTGCCAAGATTGTTGTGAATTATAATGTATGACTGTGTCTGTTGTAGTGGGTTTTCGACAAATACTGAATTTTAATTAATTACGATCTTTTTTAATATTCAAATCTAAAAAGTTTAGTTTAATTAAACTTTTAGATATGAATAATAATTATTAGTTTCAATTACTAATTACTATATTTTACTTATCTTACCTGACGATCCCATAATGTTGAAATACTTGTATACTATAACATTAAGAAGAGTTACCAACATTACTATTATTCGTAATATAATATGAAGACGTTTTGGTATAAAGAGACTAGGATGGGAAATCTGGATGTGTAATTACTTGTACTTCAGGCAGCTGTTTTCTCTCATAGTAACTTATTGTAACGGACTGAACATAAAAAAAATATTGTTATTAATAAATCTTCTTTCTTTTGTTTTCGTTCATCCTATAGACACACGAAATCCTATTAGGCCATAAGAGTCCATCAATTGTAAACCGTCATCGCATTTTCTCCTAATGTCAACGTTACACACCTCCATTCTACAAGTTTGTTGAACAAACACAGAAAAGGAATGACTGGAGAGGTAGCGGAATCGGATAGAATTAAACATGAGCCCGACTGTCAGTAGCGGGCCTAGCGGCGCAGAAATAACATTTTTTTACAAGTTGGTTTCTTCTATCGCTTTGGAAATTTAATGGATGTTTTCGTAAGACAAAAAATAATGTTTTCCTGTTTGAATCATGATGAACTGAACGTCCCTTGTGGAGAGGTCACTTCTCTTTATTAAATATTTGACCTTCGACCTCTGACTTGTTTCATTGTTTGAAGCTAATTAAGTATTATTATGAATAGAAATAGTAATAGTTTATTGATATTTGGGACTTATAAAAGTTACATTCACGATTCGGTAGTCGTTTTGTGATTCATATAATATTTTATAGTCTAATAGATTTAATCCAAATGTACCCCGACTTGAAAAATGCCAGATACTTCACGAATTAGAGAATGTTGGTAATACTACATATTAACAAAACCAGTACAGATTTTTGATTTTCTATTCTATGGCCAATAACAGCAGAGATATCCTATTTTTTTAATTACAAAGCACTCACTGTTTTGCACATAACATCTTTATTTTTCAGGCTGTAGGGATAGGAAAGAAATCATATCAAAAAGTACCTCAAGCCCTTTAATATCCATTATACAGGGTGTAATTAGTTTCATGTCATTAAAAAAACTGGTGGTAGGAAACGACAAGACAAACAAAAAAACCTTATATAACAAGGGGTCTAAAGCTCATAGTTTTGGAGAAAAAAATAAACAAAAATTTCGCAAATTTTCAATAAAATATTTTGAGAACTGCTGGCATATTCAGGTAGGTTTAGATCGTCGCGCGTGTCTGCCTATGATACTCAATATTTTTAATAATAATAATAATAATAATAATACATTTATTTACCAGCACAAAATACATAGTAAAAAGGTACAAATTCGGCACATGCAGCCGTTCTTCCACTTGCCCTGCACACGTATACACACACACACACACACCCACACACCCACGCACACACACAAAATAAATACTATATTACCTAAAAAATTACAAAATATTTGAAGTTCCTATACAAATTTGTAAGAAAATAAAGAAAAATATATACGTAAGTGTACCTCTGTTGAAGTTCTGGTGGTGTCTCCCGCAGTATATACCCATCGAAGCATACAGGTGAGGCAGTCAATAGCGAGGTTGTTCATTTTGTTTAAGTAACAGCATATTTTTTATAGTATTTGTAAACTTATTATAAGAAAAATGTTTGACGTCATTATCAAGTGCATTCCATAAATGAGGTGCAATAAAACTAAATGATTTTTGAAAAATTGCGGTTTTATGTTGTTTTACCAAAAAATTCTCTATATATCTAGTATTATGGTGATGAACTTGGGTAACCAATTTTGTACGTAAATAGTTTGGTTCACCTGTACTTAATATTCTCCAGATGAAAGTATACATATGTAACAATCTACGATATTCCATATTTAATATTTTAAATTCACGTAAATAAGGTGATATATGGTTTCTGTATGGAATACTATAAATAAAGCGCATACAAGAGTTCTGTACTTTTTGAACAGTATTTCTCATTAGAGAAGACATAGTGTTTCCATATACGACATCGCCATAGTCAAATAGAGTTAAAATTAACGTATTGCAAAATTTAAGTTTAGTATCTAAAGTTAAAATGTTTTTTAAATTATACAATTTCTTTAGTCGAAAATTTGAGAGCTTCACTTTATTAACAATATGTTTTTCGAATTTTAAAGCCGAATCTATATATATTCCCAAATTTTTTGCATTATCAACAATAGGAATGCTTTGATTATTTATCACAAAATTAAAGTCAATTGCAGTGAAATATTTTCTCGTTGAAGGAGTACCTATTAAAATTGATTGAGATTTTGAGCCATTTAATTTCAGATTATGATTGCATGCATATGTATAAATGTTCTTTAAATCCAGATTTATTAGGATTTCGGCTGTTTGAAATTCTGATACATTAAAAGAATAATAAATTTGTGAATCATCTGCGTATTGATGTAAAGAGCAATATTTTAAACTATTGGACATATCGGTGACATATATAGAAAATAGTAATGGTCCTAAAATTGACCCCTGAGGGACACCACTGTTTAGGGTTTTGGACTGTGAATAATTTTTATTAATATTAACACATTGTTTCCTTTCGCTGAGGTAACTGGACATAAGCTCTATTGCATTACTTGAAAAACCAAAATAATGCAATTTTGCTAGTAACATATTATGGTCTAGGGTATCAAAAGCTTTTGAAAAGTCTAGCAGTATTAGACATGTGCATTTTCCATCATCCAATCCTGTAATAAAGTTATCTAATAAATATGTTAAAGCGGTGGACGTGCTATGATTTTTTCTAAAACCCGATTGAAATTTTGAAAACAGATTATTTTTATTTAAGTATGTATTTATTTGGTTGTGCAGGTGCCTCTCTATCACTTTTGAAAGTGCACAGAGAAGACTGATTGGCCTTAGGTCCGTAACTTCAGCAGGGTTATTAACTTTTGCTATTGGTTTTACTATAGCGTGTTTCCACAACGTAGGAAATTTATTTTGTGACAATATGCAATTAATAATATGTGTAAGAGCAGGTAAACAATATGGAATAAATAATTTTATATCAATTATTGAAAGATCATCCATCCCCTTGGCATGTGTTTTTATTGAGTTGATTATTTTGAGGACATCATTTTCGTGTATTTGATTAAATGATAGAGTTTCTGTAATATTTAAATGCCTGTTATTTTTATAAAAGTTCAAAGTATCTTCACATACAGTGGATTGTGCATCTGCCATTGAAATGAAAAAATTATTTAATAAGTCTGGATTTTGTAAATTTGCTGGCAGATCATAATTCGGTGATTTAGTTAAATTTAATTTTTTTGCTGTAGACCAAAATTTTTGGGAATCACCTTTTATAGAATTAAAGAATGCTACTTTCTCTCGACGTATGGCAGATTTTGTATAATTACGTAAATCTTTATAATAGTTATGGTTTGCCTCAGTCTTATTTTGTTCATATTTTTTCCGTGCTTTGTCTCTTAATTTCATAAGTATTCTTATGTTATCCGTTATCCAAGGAGTGAATGGCCTTTCTATAATTTTTCTCTTTACCACAGGAGCATGAACATCTAGCAAATCCACAAATATTTTGTTTAAAATATAAATTTTTTCATTAATGTCATTAGTTTGGTATATACCAAGCCAGTTAATATTATTGCAATCAAAATTAAAGTGCTCAAAGTCTATATTTTTATAATTTCTATGCTCTACATACTTTTCCTGCTTTACAAACTTGGGCACATTTATTTTGGCAAAAACCAGTTTGTGATCAGTAATATCCTCTGCGAGAGATAAAACACCTGTCTCGATCATATTTAATGAGTTGTTTATAGCAATTATATCTATTAGGCTATTTGAGTTTGTGTATTGATTTTCCCTAGTTGGTACTTTTATTACTTGTTTACAGTCATATGCTTCGAGTAAATAGTTAAATTCATTTTTTTCTTTAGAGTTACCTAACATGTTTATATTGATATCGCCTAATAGAATTAAATTATTATAAACAGGAAAAATGGTCGAAAGTAAATCATCTACGTCATTTAAAAAACTTGTCGTATCGCTTGATGGCGAACGATAAATAACACATACTGCTGTTTTTTGTTTATTTAACGTGATTTCAATGCACAGAATCTCGGCACTACTAAACCTCTCAAAGTTTACCATAGAATAAATGATATTTTGTTTTAAATAGAAAGCAACACCACCCCCCCTTGACTCTCTGTCTTTTCTGATAAGGTTATACCCTGGTATTTTGTAAGTGGAACTATCACATTCATTAGTTAACCAAGTTTCAGTTATTGCAAGTAGACAAAAATCATAATTATAAATAAAATTAGCAAATTCATCAAACCCTGTATTAAGAGACCTTATATTGATATGGGCAACTGTAAAATGCGGGTTCTTACCAACTCTTGCATCCATATTTTCTATTACCTCATTCGAGTACCCCACCTGTAAACGAACGTTATCCTGTGTTGACATCTAGGCGCGCGTCTAAGATGAATCTACATCTAGTACCTAAACTGCGAGACACCCCACCAGTACCTGAACAGAAAATACATATTAACATTCTAAATAAAGAACTAAAATAATATCTGTTTATATATACAAAATCACACTGTATATTATATATTATGAAAAAACAAAACCTAAAAAAACTATTATAATTAATAACCAACATACAGTGTTTACTGCTTAATCCCAGCCTCGTTTCTGAAATTTATAATAAAGGGCGAAAATAGCGATAATGATACATAACAGTAAAAACAATAATGATATTAAAAGTAGGTAGGTATGCAATGTTATGTTATGAACAAGTATGTGTGCACTATATATACGAACATATTCATAATCATACTGAAACACATTCTCCATAGGGCCCAGTCAACAGCAGAAAAAATAATATATGCAAATAGAAAACTTCTCAGTCATCCGCCAAATCCCACAAAGAACATGCCCCAGCATAAGTACATACGAACAATAAAATAATTAACCTCTAAAGAACATAAACAAGTTTCCTGAAATCTCGATAAGTGTAATTTTAATAAAAACAGCATTATGTAATTAGTAAGCGAGATATAAAAACATTTTGAAATATTAAATATTCTTAAATAAAGAGAAATAGTAGTAGTAGTAAACAGTTTTCGTCAAGCCTCCAAGTTTTCTAAGTAGGACTCGCCATCAATGCGATGCACTACATCATTGCACTTCACATACACATTGCCATTCAATGACCAAACGTTTTTTGCAGGGAATTTTTCCATAGCTTTTTTGATTAGCGAAAGTCGAAATTTGGTTAGATCTTCCTGTATTTGAATACCAGATGACTTCAAGGCCTTCCTATTCTTTAACACTTGTGACCGAGTAGTGTAGTCATAGAAGGTAACAAGGATAGCAGCTGGACGGGGTTTTTCTCTGCTTGGGTTTTTTGCACTTACTCTGTGGCACTTTTTTATATTTGTTTCATTGATGTGTTTTAATTTTAAGTTTTTATGAAATATGCCTAACACAGTCTCATACAAATTTTCTTCACTTTTTTCTTCCACCCCAAATATTCTTATGTTGTAACTTCTAGACATTTGTTCCTGGTTATCCATCAATATCTCCAGTTTTTTATAATTGGCTTTTAAGTGCACTATATTTTCGTTTAATTCGCAGATTTTTTCGTCTTGATATTTTATATCCTTTTCGTATTGTTCTTTTATTATTTTCATAACATTGTCCGCTACTCCCCTCAGAAATTCATTTGTGAAAACAAGTTGTATTTGCTGTGTTATAATTTCCTTGATTTCATCAAGGTCGACTTTGTTTGTTTTCGGAGCCATCACACACACAAAAAGCGTAACCACGTGCACTTTTTGATGTTCCTTATATATAGTTTTTAACTTATACCAGCACTCTTTAAATAACAAATTACTATAAGTATCAGTTAATGTATAACTCCACTTTAAACGTATTTTAATTTGCCCAAATAAATGAAACTTTAACAAGACGGGAATCAGCGTGTGTTCACACCAGCGACATACTACCAACCAATTTGTGTAGATAGCTATAAAATGTCGGCGGTTTTTAGCGGTGCGGTAAATAAGATGAAAGACGTCGACGTTTTCTGAGTGTTTAGTAGATCTGATCTGAAGAAAACTATACTCTGACTCTCCCTTGTGCAATATTTTAGTTTCTGTGGGTGTTTCGTTATGTACACACGTCCAACCCGCCGTTCGTTGTTTTTGTTATTTTTGAATTTCGGGTCGCTGTGTATTTATAGTGCAGATTTATTTTATTGACTTTACCGTTCTAGTCGTTAAATTCTTGTTTACGTACAGACACAACTTACTTGTTCGTTCTTTTTATATTCCGTTTTGGATTTTGGACCAAGTTTTTCTTTTATTTTTCTTTATTGACAACGTTAATTGATAGTTTATTGTTTAGTGTTGAACGGAGTATGTATGTCCTTAATTCGACGTAGAGAACTGTGTATTGATGCAGATGCAGAATTCGAATAATTTACTTAGGTGGTAAGCTTTTAACCCAGGAAATTCATTTATGTTACAAACGTTAATAAATCACATTTAAATATTCTAAATTATAAACATTAATCCAATATTTTGTTCCAAATTAAAAGACACACATGTAAAGAAATACTCTGTTTAAACTTCTACAGCCATTATTTGCTTGCAGTTGTGCAGGAAAAGATAACGAATTATTTACCTCTTTATAATTGCTTCAGTTCGGTTGAGGCGGTCCATCAAAGGCGGTCGATGATCCAAGGCCTTTGCACTTTTTTATGACAATTTAAAAGTTGTATAACTGGGAACTACAAGTTCATTGACCAAGAAAAGCAGCGGTTCTCAATTATTTTCTAGATTAATATTAAAAAATATTAAAACAGTTCACCTGGTCAGTTTTTTTCAAAGTGCCCCTAGAGCGAAAAGTCATAAAGGTTTTTTGTTTGTCTAGTCGGTCCCCATTACCAATTTTTTTTAATGACATGAAACTGATTACACCCTGTATATTATATGTTTTTAACATCATACTGATTGTTGCTGACATATTTGAGATTTAAACATTATATCTCGACTGACAAACGTTCGAACGCCATTTTTAAACATATTGATATTTTTAGAACTAAAAATTAAAAAAAATACTTGTAATTTCATAATTTTAGAGGGGATAACCACCCCCAAGTAAAAAGCGGCAATTTTTAAAGGGTAAACTTTTTTGTATTCAGTATTAGAACCTCAATACAAAAAAGTCATGAAAATCCTTTCATTGCAATTCCAAGACCCAACACGTAAATTTAACAAATCTGGAGTTTATAAGTTCAAATCTACAGAGTGTAATAGTATCCATATAGGACAAAGCGGTAGAAATTTCAAAATACGGTATCAAGAACATCTTAGATCATATAGGTTACAGAAAACTGATTCATCTTTCGCGAACCACTGCCTCGAAAACAACCATAGTTTTCCAGAATTAGACGACATTGAAATTTTACATTTCTCAACAAAAGGCTTTAAATTAAACATTTTAGACTTTCTAGAAATTCATAAACACAATAATATCAAAGATTATAATTTGTTAAATGATCAATTAGATCTGATATATTCACCTTTATTTACAGTCGGCAGACGCATAATTGAATATTCATAATTAAGTTTATTGTCATCTGCCTGCCTAAGCCCTTATTGTACCTATCTATCCAACCAAAATTGTCTATATATAACACTTCTGTATAATTGTAAATCAGTCATTTTTGATTCACTGCTTGACAATGGCTTTGTAAGTCGAAACTGCAGTCGCAATTTTTATAAATACATAGTGGTAGAAAACATAGTAGTGTGTTTTATTTAGTTATTTTATGCAAAATGATTAACTACCACAGAGTAACGGCTCCTTCAATCAATTTTTTTATAATATTATTTTCTTCTATTTAGTGCACCTTTCAACAATTTTAGTTGTATAAATCTTATTTGTGGCATTATATTAATTTTTTTCTTCTTCAATTATTTGGGACTTCCTGCAACGTGTATGTTTTCATTGCTCGGGAAATCCACAAAATATCACAATTAATCAGTATGTTGCTGGTAAATAACCTCTACGCCTGTGACTTTTACGTCAAGGGATCAGTTAAAGGTTGCTTTTTTAAATAAACAATACAAATAAGTATGAAAACTTGAAATTAAATATTTCGCCGACGTTTGGGAAATCTATTCTGTTTCCTTTTTCAAGACTTTTTGCAAAAATCTTTCTTGCTAAAAAAACTGTTAACTATATCAACAGTTCTATGTAAATAATAAGTATCTATGATATTGAATATAACAAACATTCTTAGAGCTGTGTATTTATCATACACAGCAAAAAAGATTTTTCAAAAAAGCCTTGAAAAAGGAAACAGAATAGATTTCCGAAACGTCGGCGAAATATTTAATTTCAAGTTTTTATGCTTATTTGTGTTGTTTATTTAAAAAAAAACAACCTTTAACTGATCCTTTGACGTAAAAGTCACAGGCGTAGAGATTATTTACCAGTAACATACTGGTTAATTGTGATATTTTGTAGATTCCACGAGTACCGCTTAAAAACAAAACATGCACGTGGCAGGAAGTCCCAAAGAATTGAAAAATAAAAAAATTTTAGTTGGTTTTTAAAAGTACGTGTTTTAATTTTTTTAAACTGTTTATTTATTTAGGTTATGTTAAGTTTAGATTTTTATCCTACGATTGGTTTTGTACCAGTTGGATTTTGTACGATTAACAGAATGCAAAAAAATTTCTGCTATTACCACGTCGACCCCTGTCGGTCCTAAAACGCTAAAATCATGAATAACACTTCCAACTTTCCACCGGTGGTGGTGATATATTCAGATATTCCGTATAAATTCTCTAATGGCATAATAATAATAATAATATTGCTTTATTCTGTAAAAGGAATATTACAAGAAACGTCAATACAGTTTATAAATTACAATAAAAATTATAATAATAAAAAAAAAGCATAAATAAATGACAATACTACCTAGGTATTGTATTTTGTCACAAGAAATGTATATAGACACGTATTATATATTACAAACACAATAAAAAAAAAAATATATATATACATACATATATATACACACACATATATATATAGACAAACAATATATCACATAAATAATCAGTACATTTATTATCACTGCTCTAAAAATTCAGCCAAAGAGTAAAACACTTCGGTGGTCAATAATTGTTTTGCCCAGTTGGAAAACACATTAAAATTTTTATTTCTGATTTCGAGCGGGATTTTATTAAATAACTTTGGACCCCAATAGTCCACTCCCTGCTGCGTTACACTTAAACGGTGGTGCGGTATTTGTAATTGTTCCCTGTTTCTTGTGTTGTGGTGATGAATTTCAGAATGATGTGTAAATTTCTCTTTGTGTGAGTGCACATATTTAAGGCAGCTGTATATGTATAATCCAGGAATGGTAAGTATACCGTGTTCTTTGAAGGCACCTCTGCAGCTTTCCCTGTTGGTCATACCACATAATATTCTAACTGCCTTCTTTTGTAAAATGAAGATTTTATGAGCATCAGGTGCTGTTCCCCATAGGAGTATTCCATATGCTGCAATGCTATGAAAATTTGAGTAATAGGCTACTTTCGCTGTTTGGTAGGTAGACACATTTTTCAGTACTCTGATAGTATAAATAGCTGAGGCAAGTTTTTTGCACAGCTCATCAATATGACCTTTCCAGTTTAGCTTGCTGTCTAATGTTAGTCCCAAAAATTTCAAAGATGCATTCTCAGTATCCCTATTTGTCGATAAAATTACATTTTGTGTTTTTTCTCTGTTTAATCTCAATGAGTTCGCACTTAACCAGGTATTTGCTTCATGCAGTATATTTTGTGACTGAATTGTTAGTTCAATTTTATTTTTTCCTTTTGTTATAAAAGTTGTATCATCCGCATATAAACAAGCCCCATAACTGTTGACATTAAACAGTAAGTCGTTTATATATATTATGAATAATACAGGTCCCAACACTGAGCCTTGTGGTACACCTTGAGTTACTAACATTGGGTCTGATTTTTCATTGTTCCACCATGTTGTCTGGTATCGACCAGTCAGATATGACGTGAATAATTTATGTGGAGTTCCTCTCACACCATAGTAGTGTAATTTATCAAGTAGAACTTTATGGTCAACTGTGTCAAAAGCCTTACTTAAGTCACAACAAATTATTTCTGCGTCTTCTTGTCTATCGAGCGCCTCCATTATTTTCTGTACTGCTTCTATTAGAGCTGTGGTAGTTGATCTTCCTTTACGATACCCATGTTGATTGCTATTCAGTATTTTATATTTTTCACAAAATGTTATTAACCTATTCTTCAAAATAATTTCAAATATTTTCGATATAACTGGCAGAATTGAGATAGGTCTATAGTTATTGATATTATTAATGTCTCCTTTCTTATATATGGGAATAATTTTTGCATGTATATGCATAAGGGGCATAAGGGCTCTTCAAAGGGTGCTTCAAAAGGATTTATATTTAACTTACCTGAGTTGTTTGCTTTAACTAGTCCAACGTATGGAAGTTTGTATCTACCTCATGTAATATTATAGGATGTTATTTGTTTTGCTAATTGTTACTTGATGTTAGGTCTCGTGTTCTAGTAAAGACTGGTTATTAGTTTTAAAGCGTTGAATTGATTGAGCATAGGGGATAACTGAATTCAGATATCAGTTTCAAACTTTTTGGTAATTCATTTGAGCAGAATATTAACCTGTTTATATAGGGTGCGTCACTTAAAACTTCCCAGACTTGTAACTTTCTTATTTTTTAAGCGACGACCATGTTTGGCACATTAAATTGTAGATATATTCACGGCCTTCAAACATTCAACTGATTGGAAAACAGATTATTTTAAAAAACTGATAAGAAAGGAGACTTAATTTTCTTGAATATTTTTTTTATCTCACCATGTACTTGAACTGTGCCAATGTTTTCTTGTAAAGGTTTTAATTAGTTTCAATTCATGTCATTACGTCATAATGGAAATTCTTTTTGGCTTTAGAGTGAAATATTAGAAACGCTCTTTCCGATTCCAAACAATTCTTGTAAAATAACTTCGAATCGATTGTAAATAATAATTGTATGCTTATAAAAGGCTTATCATAAACTATGTTTAAATTAACATGACAATAAGAAACAAAGGGAATAAATAATTTTAAAAACAAGATTATATTAAAATATACCAGATGGGGAATTGCAATATTTCTGGAGAAAAATCATCCCTTATTCCCCTAATAGCGGAGGGAAATTAGAATTTGAAAGTGATGTAATCGGGAAGTTGAATTTTTTGTTTTGTTTTATACACGCAAATGAATCGAAAACCGAAAGATTTAGCAAAATAGAGCTGCGGCTTGCGAGAAAAGCGCATAAAAGTGCACTTTTTATGCATTTAGAGTGCATCGCTACACTGTTACTTCCACATCCACGTAGTGGATTGGAAGTATACTTAGTAATCGTAAAAACATTTTCAAAATTTCTTTTTCTTGAAATAGGTATAGAATGTCATGGAACGACGAGATTTTAAATTTGAGCAAAAAAAAATTTCTATCTGTCTGTCTGTCTGTCTGTTCGTCGGTCTGTCTGTCTGCCTGTAACTTTTTATTTGGTCCGCACGATTTCTCCGGAACGGTTTAAGATATTGACTTGAAATTTTGTACACGTATTTATTATAACGAGATCTGGAACTGGATTGTTTTTTGAACATATTCGGCGAAGGGTTGGGTCTAAATAGGGGGAAATATGTAAAGCAAGCTGGTAAGAGTAAAGAAACTTGAAACTTGGTGTGTGTGTGTACTAGAAGCCAAGGCCTCAAAATTTTTTAACACCCCCCCCCCCCCCCCATACAGGTTGATAAAAAAATATTGAGATATTCACTTGAAATTTGGTATAGGTATATATTATTTATTTATTTATTTATTGCATACGCTGTTCAACAGGTAAGATAGCCAATTACAGAACAGGAATAAAGGCATACAAAGCATTAATTACAAGATATACAACATAGAAAGAAAGTAAAATGAAGAAAAAATTAACTTAAATGTACGAACTATGAATAACTAATGATACGAAGAGAGACAAAATAACATGGAAAATGTTTAAATATAAAACTATATATACATATATACACATATGTGATTCAAAGTAAATTAAAAAAACAAAGACAATCACTGGTTATTTAATTTAGAACATTTTGTTTTATGTCACTAAGGCTGCAATTCAAAATATCGAAGTCGCTACATAATTTATTAGAAGTACTCCAAATCGTATATAAAGGTGAATTATTTAGTACGCTGGTACGTGGCGTAGGTAAATAGAAAACTTGGTGATTGCGAGAGGTTAATCTGGGAACGTGAAAATTAAGCTTGCTAATTATTTCGGGTGCGTCAAAATCATTGTGTAGTAATTTAAACAAAAATACTTGAGAACAGTACGTACGCCTGTCCTCAAGAGTAGTCATAGAATATCTTTCAAGCAAGGTACTTTGCGGAAAACCAATCACTGGATAGTTACCGTCGGATTTGAACCACAGTAATTTAAGAAATCTACGTTGAACTGCCTCCAAGTTATTCTTGTGAACATCATAACTGGAACTCCAAATTAGCGATGCGTACTCAAGTTTCGATCTGACGAAGGATTGATAAAGAATTTTCAGAGTATCAGTATTAATGAACTCTCGACTAGTACGAACGATGAATCCAAGGGCTTTGGAGGCTTCAGACACAATGGTATCGATATGATCAGTGAAGGATAATTTACTATCAAAAGTTACGCCGAGGTCGCGAAATGTTATAGGTCTTTGAAGTATGACATTATCTAACCTGTAATCAAATATAAAAGGTGATGTTTTTACAGAAAAGGATATTACGTTACATTTACTAGGATTCATGAATAATTTATTTACTATACGTCAGGTGTTTATTTTGTCAAGGCAAGTTTGAAGTTTAAGAAAAGGGATGATTTTCTGCAGCGCTGTTGGGGTAGTTTTCAATAACTAAGCCAAAACCACTGCAGACTCCTCACATTTACAAACCTCCGGAGTTTCGAGCTTTTTGGAAGGTCACTGCAGCCTTTTTCAAGTTGAATTTTGAATGAGGGCAATTTTCACACCGTCTGAGGGTTAGCACTGTGGGACGTTGATGGTACGTTAGTTTCTAGTTCAATTTTAGAGTACTATGCAATTTTAACCAATCATAACAATCATGAATATATAAATCCTGGTGGATTTAACGCATTTATTGTTCTTCTCGTGTCCTTTAATCTTAGGGGCGGTTGTTCTTAACCTTATATGGGTAGTTTATGAAGATTATGTCAGACCTGATGGAATTTCTTATCGCTTTAAATAATCTTACACGTTTCGAGCTTTTTCAGCAATCGTTGC
The DNA here is from genome assembly GCA_963583905.1 of Stenurella melanura. Taxonomy (NCBI): domain Eukaryota; kingdom Metazoa; phylum Arthropoda; class Insecta; order Coleoptera; family Cerambycidae; genus Stenurella; species Stenurella melanura. The sequence continues at coordinate 122,396,271 of OY757316.1, read as the reverse complement.
TGTTTTGGATGGATTTTTTAATATATGTGGGGTAGCCCCTCCATGGAGGTCTGTTTCATGTCTATTGTATGCACGCTGTTGCTTAACCTTAATTTGTATAATTCAATTGATTAAGATGTAATAACTCTTCTTGTAACTTAATCTCCTTTTTATCCCATTCCAGGGGTGTTTTTTGGCTCTAGCTAATGATTTTGGAGGTGTACGATTTCTTTGTCCTCAGTTCGCTGGTCTGATATTTTTTGTTGTGGGGCTGTGTAATCGATTTGAACATAATTTTATTTCTACATGGTGCCCGTACCGGCACCTTCGCCATATTTTCAAATAATCTCGACATACTCCTCTTCGATTTTTGCTCGCCGTAACTAGGCATAATTTGATAAAACTGACATGGGAACGCCGCCGTACCAAACTCTACAGTTTGAAAGTCGGTTAAAAATTAAAGCCACCTAGTATCTTATCGACTTTTATTCTTTGTATAAACTTTGAACGTCGGCTTCAAAATTGCGTACTTTTTATGTCATATATCTAATATAACATAACGTATCGCATTATATCCTGGCTTATTATCTTTGTCGACTTTAATACCGTATTCTCCCCTATCTCCAACTTTCTTCTCCATGCCGAATTTACCTTTGTCTAGATAATAAATCTGTCACTTGCGACATTATTATACAATATACTTATTTGCAGGCATTATATTTAACTCAAGATGTTTGTGTATTTACACACGTATGTATATTAATACATTCTGTTATTATTCATGTTACATAATAGACACAGCAAGTTGACAAAATGATACAATACAAAACTGAAACCCCGCGTTAATTTCAATGAGACCCCTAGGACTCGTGCCTTTTGAATTTATGCGAAGCTACTAAACTTTGCAATCTGTGGAAGTATATGTGCATAAAATTTCTCTATTCTATATACTAGAAGCTCAACACTGCTAAGCAACCTAACTTTATGCCAATCATTAAATACTGTGATAATGTACTGTAAAGTTAAAGAAGCTATTAGTTGCTTCACCGGCCCTTAATATAATAAAGTACAAATCTACTCTTCATGTTGCGATACAAGCGAGTACTAATAGGTTGTATTTATGGATATTGGATGTTCTATCCTTAAAAAAGTTATAGGTAACATATCGAAAAGGTATAAAAACCATAAATTTCTATGCCGTATTTTGGAATAACTGCATTCCAAGTATAAATATGCATGACGAAATTTTAATTCGGACATACAGGGTCTGCGCGATACCCTTAGGCCATTTTGGAGGACCTCATTTATGCTGTAGAAGTATATACTGTGTGACCTGTTTTGAATGGAAACACCCCTGTGAATAGTGTGTCTATTATCTGATTTTAACGGGGCTTTTTTAAAAGATTGGCCATCGAAAGCTCTACTTTGTGACAAAAATTTAGAGATTTTTTATATAAAATAACTTTTACATGATTTTTTTCTAAAAATCGAAGTAGTCCATGAAAAATAAACAATAGAAAGATAAATTAAGTAAATAGTTTTAATAAATACTGTCTGTTTATTGAGTAATGACAGATAATAATAGGGTGCCATGGAAAACAAATTTTGAAGTCAGACGTCAAATCTTTAAAATACGCATATACTCAGAGTATATTGTTATTGAAATTAGAAAATGGGTCAATAATATTATTAAGTATTAGATTATTAGTTTGAATACTTTAAATGTAGTAGAAAAAATTGAACTTGTGCGCCTTAGAGGAGATAATGACAGAACTTTGGGAGAGGTATGTGAGATATTTAATAATAGGCACCCAAATAGGCCCAACATCACTAATAGTACCGTTTCTAAAATAAACAAAATATTTAATGAGTGTGGCGCTGTGACAAGGTGTATTATAAGAACGGATAATGTACAAAGAAGACCCAGGTACGAGCAGACCGTTTTAAATTATTTTAATAACAATCCAAACGCCAGTCTAAGAGTAGCTAGCTTAGATTTGAATTTACCTAGAGAAAATATTCGCCGAAGCCTTAAACAGAATAAGGTAAAACCATTCAAACCCAAGTTTTTACATACGTTGGAACCTAGTGACGATGAAACACGGATGGAATTTTGCTTGTGGGCTCAAGGAGAGTATCTTAATAACAAAAATTTTTTGAAAACTACTTCATTCACCGATGAGGCAACTTTTACCACAAATGGGGTGGTATCGTCACAAAATTGTAGGTTTTGGGCTACAGAAAACCCGGAGTGTGTAATTAGTTTTAAAAGACAATATTCCCAAAAAGTTAATATTTGGTGAGGGCTACTCAATGAAACAATCATTAGTCCTTTCTTTTTTGAAGGTAATATGAATGGCATGCAGTTTTTACAATTCCTAAGAAACGAATTTTGGAATATGCTACATGAACTTTGAATACAAGAAAGCGTAAATCTACACTTTCAATCAGATGGCAGCCCTATCCATAATGCCAGAGTGGTTATCAGGTGGCTTAATGCTAACTTTCGTAATCGATGGATAGGTCGAGGTAGCCCGTTAATTAGATGGTCGCCCCGATCCCCGGACTTAACACCGGTCGAGTTCATTTTATGGGGTTTAATAAAATCTAAAGTTTACAGGTCACACACGAGTAATAGAGAAGGTTTGTGTGCAAGAATAAGATAAGCTTGTGCAGAAGTTACCCGGCAACAATTACAGAATGTCGTAAAGAATATTAAAAAATCGGTAACGGTATTTACACAGAACTTCCCTCGTTATTTGTGCATGGCGGCCACTCTAAAAAATTAATGATTACGAAATGACATTGAAAATAATAATCGGAATATAGTTATCACTATTATTAGAAAGAAAATCTGATAAGTTTGGTCAAAAAAATATACAGAATGCTCATCCAACAGCAAAAGTTCAATACTAAATAACAGGAAGGGTTGCGCAAATAACTTTACAAATGTCCACCATAACTGAATTATTTCTTGGGATGACCACCCTGTATATTTTTCAATAAAAGTATAATAGGTGCATATGCCAAATATTATGGCCATCTGTTACATTTTCAATTCCACATTCACGTAGTGGAGTGGAAGTATAGTGGTGGTTAAAAAATATCGCTTTTCTTGAAATTTTTCAAAAATATCGGTAAAAAAAATTTCAAAATTTTGTTCTTCTGAAATAGGTTTAGAATGTCATGGTACGTGGAAATTTTAAATTTGAGCATAAAGGAAAGTTTCCTTTTATTCTATAAATAGTAGTGGTAAAAAAATTTCTTTCTTTGAAATAGGTTTAGAATGCGATGGAACGTGAAAATTTTAAGTTTGAGCAAAGAAAAATTATTTTTCCGTCTATTTTAGTGGTAAAAAAATTTTCAAAAATGGTGAAAAAAAATGTTCAAAATTTCCTTTTCTGAAATAGGTTTTTGTCTATACATGTTTTTATTATTTACAATAATTATAGCGGTTTTAAAAAGTACAAAATTTCCATTAGTAACAAGTTATAGAATGTCATGAAACGTGAAAATTTTAAATTTGAGCAAAAAAAATTTGTTTGTATCTATTCTAGTCATAAATTTTTTTTCTAAAGTGGTAAAAAGATGCTGCAAATTTTTTTTTCGAAATAGGTTTGGAATGTCATGAAACGTGGAAATTTTAAATTTGAGCAAAACAAATTTTTCATCTATTCTATAGTAAGTAGTGACAAATCAAAAATTTTTTGAAAAAGTTTTCAAACATATAAAAAAAATAATAAACTTGTTTGTATAGGTTTAAAATGCCATGGAAACGTGCAAATTTTAAATTTGAAAGAAAAAAAACTTTTCGTCCATTTTAGTGGTAACATTTTTTTTTTAAATGTTGGTAATAAAAAATTTCATAAAAAATATATATATTTTTTAATAGGTTTAGAATGCCACGAAACGTGGAAATTTTAAATCTGAACAAAGAAAAAAAATTTTCATCTATTTTAGTGGTAAAAATTTTTTTTAAAATGTTGGTGAAAAAAAATTTCAAACATTTTTTTTTCTGAAATAGGTTTAGCGTGTCATGGAACGTATAAAGTTTAAATTTGTGCGAAACAATTTTTTTTTCATTATTTATTTTTTTTAGACGGTCCACCCTATGTATTCTCCAGTGAAAGTTTTACCACTTCTTCGCTGACAGTAGGGTCAACTACCTACCAAATTTGACTGCTCTCCGTCAAGTAGTTTTTTAGTAAATGCACCAACAGACAGACAGGCGGACGGACGGACGAACGGACGGACGGACGGACGGACGAACGGACGGACGGACGGACGGACGGACAGACAGGCAGACTGACGGAATTGAAAAACCTATATTTTCGTAATCTACGTGATCTGAAACGTCAAAATCCGAAAATATCTCGGAGGGTGATTTTTTCTCGAATACAATACTTCCCTTCGGTATGCGAGGGAAGTAAAAACCGATTCGACAAGTGCATCGAAATAAACGGCGGCCTTGTAGAGGCTACAAAAATTTAAGATGAATTGTATTATCGTGTTTTAGTGTAATGTTGTAATGTATTATTATTTTGTTTATTAAATACCTAATTATTATTACTTTCAATTGTTTATACATGTTTTTAAGTGAAATATGATTAAATTTGTTTAAAAGACAATATTTATTAAAACTATCCACTTAATGTATCTCTATTGTTTATTTTTCATGAGCTACTTCGATTTTTAGAAAAAATCATGTAAAAGTTATTATTAAATATTACCTACATTAATTTTGTCGTAAATCTGTCATTATTTAATATTTTTTCAGGACCTTTTTGATATACCCCTTTGAGATGTTTCTGAATTCAGTGGTATAGTTAGATTTTATTTAAAAAATCGCTAATCAAATTTGTCCATTTTTGACATTGAAAAAAAATCATAGTAGGTCTTGAAAATTGAAATTGTTCTCTAAATTTTTGTCATAAAGTAGAGCTTTCGATGGCCTATCTTTTTAAAAAAGTCCCGTAAAAATCAGATAATAGACACATTTTTTACAGGGGTGTTTCCGTTCAAAATAGATTACACTGTAAATATGTCCAAGAATATATACCTAAAGGCATTCAAGTGGCATAGATTTATACATTAAACTTTCAGTTGCCGATATCTCAAAGCGTTAGTTACATAATTTCTAGCTTCGATAGTATTGCTCGAATGGAGAAAACATTTTTTATGCAAAAATTTCTCCGCTTTCTTTTTGTCTTCTTTCCATTTTCAGAAATGAATCGAATTAACAGACCGACCTTTGGGTATCAAATCAGTTAAATAGAAAAAAATGCTCACTGGATAAGTTGATAAACATTTCGGGTTATCAAATTTACCATTTTTGAGTATATTCTCTGAATTTAGCTAGTTCAGAGAATTTTCGAAACAAAATCTAATCGCAAGGGACTATCGTATTTAATTTTAATTATCTTAATTTTCATCTAACAAATATAACGCAAGCTATCTGCCTATTTATGAAGTAAATTACATAAAACCGTTTAAGGACACGTATCATGTGTTAACTCGACCCAACATGATCAAAACTACCAATTTCGTGGCAAATTCAATTTAAATATGCCGCTCGACGCCCAGCTCATCTGATAAAATATGAAATAAAGCCAGAGCTGTGTCATCGGAGGCTATCAGATTGTCGGAATTTGCAAAACGCACTCACATTCGGTTTACAACGCCATTATTCCCTACTCGGGAGTTTAGTTTGAGCGGAAAGGTTGACGTTTAAATAGGCTTTTCATCTTCCCAGAAGACAAACCATGGAGGCAGTTACAAATCAAATAATAAAGGTGACCCAGGGGTCCCTTCGGATCAATTGGTTTTATTTGTTCGGTGGATTTTATATAAATCGCGTTATTTTTCTTTCCTCTGTTGGTTGATAAGACGCCGGCAGCTGGACGCGTTGCCATTGTACGGAATTCGATGTGGGAGACAGAATTATAAACTATCGTCTTTTCTTATACTGCTTAGGCCCGGTACTTTCACTTAAGTATAAATATACTTTATCCGACGGATAACTATCCGAAGGATAAGATAACCAGAATTTGCTATCTACTGGATATCTTCTATCTGTACTTTCATTCAAATCACACCTTCGGTTAACAATTCGATGGATAAGATTTTAGACACTTCCCAAAGTAAGTGTTGCCAACTTAAGATGTGGTAAAACAAGAGAAATGTATGCAGAAGCTATGTACTTCAAATAAAGATAGAAATAATCCCCTACTAATATTGCTTACCTGTTAATGACATTTGAGTCATTTTTATACTTCATGGTTGTTTGTCATTGTGAGTATAGTGTTTACAATGGCTTTTATTGTGCGGTTTTGTGTCTGCATATTTTTGAATGGTATATATAAAATAAAACTGTGTTTCATGTGATACATTTTTGGACAAAGTGAGGAAATACATAAATAGCAGTTATTAGATTTTTTTTATTATTCTTCCCGCCGTGGCTGGTGAAAGTCCGTAAAATCACCCAGTTACAAAAACTCACCACTGGCCAAACCTTATCTAAAATATTGTTAAACACAAAACAGCAAAGAACTTTTCAAAACTTGGGTTAGAAAATAGAATAGCACTGCCAATCAGAGCGCACGCGCGTAGGCGTGGTCTCATTTATCCGGTAGATAAAAGCCTTATTCGACGATTTGAGCGCCGAATAGTTTATCCTAGGAACAAGCATATTTATCTGACTGATATCACTATTTGTAGGTGAAAATACCGATTTTTTTGCTTATCTTTTGGATAAGACTTATTCTAAAGAATAAATGTCGGTATCTATAGATGAAAGTACCGGCCCTAAATGTCGCTATCTATAGATGAAAGTACTGGCCCTTAGGGGAATAATAGCAATTCGAGAAAAAATAAATAGGTGGAGGCGAAGATATATGTTCCTTATTACCGTGATATAAAAAATTATTTTAGTTAAAAATCCGGTTTTTTTTTCAATTTCATTTTCAATACTGAAAGGGACAGAGACAACATTTTGTCTATATTTCTTCAGCAACTACTCAATGTATGGATATTTTCACCAGGACGCAGCAGATAAGGCAAAAACATCGCGTTCGTATGAAAAAAATATCCCAAGCGATTTTTTTTTTGTTTAAAGTAATTTTTTTGAAACAAATGGCAAAAATCGCTTTTTTGAGTCGAATTATCTTTGGGTCATTTTAAACAAAAAAAGGGCCCTTGTCATTCTTTCGTAAAGTCTTATAAAGATTAAACTTATAAATAATTTGATGTTTGAAAAAACGCAAAAACGGTCATTTTCAAGGTTGAAATACAATATTAAAAAATCGGTAAAGGTATTTACACAGAACTTCCCTCTTTATATGTGCATGGCGGTCACTTTAAGAAATTAATAATTACGAAATAACATTGAAAATAATAGTCGGGATATAGTTATCACTATTATTACAAAGAGAACCTGATAGGTTTTGGTCAAAAGAATATACAGAGTGCTCATCCAACAGCAAAAATTCAATACTAAATAATAGGTGCCAAATATGGAGGGCTTGCGCAAATATCTTTACGAATGTTCACCATGGTTGAATTATTTCTTGGGATGACCACCCTGTATGTTTTTCAATAAAAGTATAAACAGGTGCTTATGCCAAATATTATTGCCATCTGTTACATTTCCAATTCCACATTCACGTAGTGGAGTGGAAGTATAGTGGTGGTTAAAAAATTTCACTTTTGAAATTTTTCAAAAATGTCGGTAAAAAAATTTCAAAATTTTGTTCTTCCTAAATAGGTTTAGAATGTCATGAAACGTGGAAATTTTAAATTTGAGCAAGGAAAAAATATTTTTGCATCTATTTTAGCGGTAAAAAAATTTTTTAAATTTATTTTTCTGAAATAGGTTTGGAATGTCATGAAACGTTGAAATTTTAAATTTGAGCAAAAAAAATTTTTCATCTATTATATTTTAAGTACTTGGTTTTGAAAAAATTTTTGGACATTTCAAAAAAAATCAAATTTGTTTGAATAGATGGAAACGTGGAAATTTTTAATTTGAAAGAAAAAAAAAATTAGTGGTAAAAATGTTTTCAAAAATGGTTAAAAAAAAATTCAAAAAAAAAATTTTTTGGAAGTGGGTTTAGAATGCCATGAAACGTGTAAATTTTAAATTTGACCAAAGAAAAAAAATTTTCATCTATTTTAGTGTCAAAATTTTTTTTAAAAATGCCATGAAAAATGGAAATTTTAAATTTGAGCAAAGAAAAATTTTTTTCATTATTTATTCCCTTTAGTCGATCCACCCTGTATATTTTCCAGTGAAAGTTCTACCAGTTCTTCGCTGACAGTAGGGTCAACTACCTACCAAATTTGACTGCTCTCCGTCAAATAGTTTTTTAGTAAATGCACCAACAGACAGACAGACAGACAGACTGACGGAATTGAAAAACCTATATTTTCGTAATCTACGTGTTCTGAAACGTCAGAATCCGATAAAATCTCGGAGGGTGATTTTTTCTCGAATACAATACTTCCCTTCGGTACGCGAGGGAAGTAAAAGTGAATTTTTTGGGTTCACTAAAATTATTATACAATCTAACTTTACGAAAAAATTACAAGAGATTTTTTTGTTTAAAATGAAAAAACCTAAAAAAAATTCATTCAGGTTAAAACGAGCGATTATTTCAATTTGTTAAAAAAGAATTAGATTAAGCAAATTACGAAAATCGTTTATCTTGATCCGAATGAATTTTTACTTGCCGAAGGGAAGTATTGTATTCGAGAAAAAAATCATTTTCACGTTTCAGAACATGTATGTTACGAAAATATAAGTTTTTCAATTCCGTCAGTCTGTCTGTCTGTTGGTGCATTAACTAAAAAAGTACTTGACAGAGAACAGTCAAATTTGGTAAGTAGATGACGCTACTGTCAGCGAAAAAATGGTTAACATTTCACTGGAGAATGAATATACAGGGTGGATCGTCTAAAGGGAATAAATAATGGAAAAAAAATTGTTCGCTCAAATTTTAAATTTCCACGTTTCATGACATTCTAAACCTATTTCAGAAAAAAAAATTTGAAAATTTGTTTACCATTTTGGACATTTTTTTTTACCATTTTGGAAAAATTTTTTTTTGCTCCAATTTAAAATTTCATGGCATTCTAAGCCTATTTACAAAACAAATATATTTTTATAATATTTTTTTTAAAATTGTAATCTTTTTTTACCACTACTATAGAATAGATGAAAATAAATGTGCTCAAATTTAAAATTTTCAAGTTTCATGACATTCTAAAGCAGAAAAAAAATTTTGAACATTTTTTTACCATTGGAAAAAATTTTTACCACTAGAATAAATGGAAAAACATTTAAAATGTCCACGTTTCATGGCATTCTAAATCTACGAAAAAAAATTTTTTTCATATTTTTGAAAAAATTTGTAGTTTTTTTACCAATACTATAGAATAAAAGAAACATTTCGTTTTGCACAAATTTAAAATTTCCACGTTTCATGATATTCTAAGACTATTTCAGAAGAGAACAATTTTGAAAAATTTTTTTACCAACATTTTTGAAAAATTTTAAAAAAAGAAATTTTTTTAACTACTTCCACTCCACTACGTGAATGAGTAATTGAAAATGTGACAGATGCCAATAATATTTGGCATATATGCCTATTTAATTTTAGAATTCTTAGATGTAATACGAGAAATAACGATTTGTTCTATGCTGATAATTTCGATTCAAACTACAATAGTCATTGTCCTGTTGCAAAAGTCGCATTGGCTATTAATAATTTACCAGCAAATATTGATGCTTACTTTTGCTCATTTACAAAATTTTTAAATTGTATCTTTCTTAGTAATAATTTAGCTTAGTTTGTTTTTACTTTTTTGTCTTTAGTCTTTAATTTATGTGTTATTTTGTAATACATACATTGTCAATCTTTTGTCTTTATACAATGTAGCATTATATTGTTTTAATATCATTTGGGGTTCTATCCTTTAGATATTTTGAGTAAATAAATAAATAGTTTTATTGAAAAATGTACAGGGTGGTCATCCCAAGAAATAATTCAACCATGGTGGACATTTGTAAAGGCATTTGCACCATATTTGGCACCTGTTATTTAGTATAGAATTTTTGCTGTCGGATGACCAAAAGTTATCAGGTGTTCTCTGTAATAATAGGGCGAACTACATGGTGATTATTATTCTCATAAGTCATCTCTTAATTAATAATTTTGTATGAATAAAGAGGGAAGTTCTGTGTAAATACCCTTACCTACCGATTTTTAAAAAAAAATTTTGATCATTTTAAACAAAAAAGGTCTCCTGTCATTTCTTTTAAAGATGACCGTTTTCGACTTACAAACAATTGAAGGAGGGCGCACCCGGCTAAAAACGCCCAATTAAAAATTTAAGCTTTTGAATGAAAAAATCTGCACTTACTCTTCAGGATTTTATTAATACCAGTATTCATAGATTGTATAAGAATAGTGGTGAACTCAAAAAATTCAGTTTTTAATATTGTATTTTAACCTTGAAAATGACTGTTTTTGTGTTTTTTCAAACATTAAATTGTTTATTAGTCAAGAACGGCTGACTTTACGAAAAAATGACAAGAGACCTGTTTTGTTTAAAATGGCCCAGAAAAACCTAAACAAAATAATTAGGACCAATAAAAGCGATTTTTGCCATTCGTTTAAAAAATTAGTTTAAACAAATTGGGCCCAGATGTTCGTGCGGCAAAACCTTGATCATGTACCGAACGTGAATATGCAAAAAATCGCTTGGGACATTTTTTTCATATGAACGCGAGGTTCTCGCCTTGTTCAATACGGCAAGAGAAAATATAGCTTTTCTTCGCGAGAATATTGATAACCGGCTGACTGTTTTCTAGTACTCGTTCTAGTGTCAACTTAATTATATACAGAAAACAAACAGAAGCAAATTCAAGCCGCGATCGCCTTGTATATCGAAGTGGAACAGGAAGCCAAGAAAGCAATGTAGACTGTTCAAAAATGGAATGAAGAATACGGCGAGCCAAGAACTGAGGAACAGCAAGGTTCAGTACCTGCAAGGACCCTGGTTATTAACCAGTGAGAGGACGACTGGATCTCCCTGTTTATAGATTCACCATTCCATGTACAATCGTATTTCCTAATCGATATGACTGGGAACAAGATAAAAAGCATCTTCTGAGTTCCAATGGTCTGGAATGGTACACAGACATCGTCTTATCTAGATAAGACGATGTAGCTGTTTATGTACAAAACCAAAAATGACAGTTTATGGTTACTGTGGATCAAAATATCCGATAATTGGAGTGACATAATTTCTCAGTATTAGCTAAATCCGACTTTAATTTAGTAATAAAAGACTATCCGCTCGATGGTACCGCCATATAAGGGTTCCTGATCGCAAAACTTTTGAACGTGTTGATCAACGGCTGAGAGAAACTGGTAAAAAATAAGATAATTTTTTTGAAAAGTAAAAATCCAAGAATTATATCTCTACTTAGGTCGATTTGCGCCAAATGACGTAAACAGGGGTGCTCCGCGGACAACACGTACTGTTGTAGTAGAAGAAAATGGATTGGATGCAGTCGCTGCGAATTCATCTGTCAGTATCAGATCATTATCATTACAAATGAATGTCCCAAAATCGATAGTTGGAAGAATTTTGAGAGAGCAACTGCTTCATCCGTACCATATACAAAAAGTACACGCCTTTAGCCGAGCTGACTTTCCTGCAAGGGTACAATTTTCGCGGTAGTTTATACAGAACCATGAACAAAACCATGCCTTCATTCGATCGGTTTTGCATACGGATGAAGCGAGCTTTGGAAGAAATGGGATTGAACAATAAAAAAGTTATCGCGAAGAATCGATTTTTAAACCTCAACTTCAAGAGACCTTATTTTCATTAGTTCTATCCAAATCGGAGAGATTGCCCACCATTTTCGAGACACCCTGCATATCGCCTTTATATTCATTTCTTTGTTCAGCTAACAGATCTAAGTAATATTTTTCCCATTCTTTCATCATTACCATTTGTATCTTTGTCTCATTCTTATTTTCTTGCATTAAACTTTTTATTTCTATTTGAAGTATAATTATTTTGTCTTGGAGATGAATTCGTTTGCGTAAAGTGTTACCGAGTTACAGAGGTTCGAATATTTCATCTTTCGAAGGCGTGTGAGGGGTGATGGACGGATATCCATGATGGCAAAAAGCGGACAGCATTGTATATTAGACCACCTACCTATCAAATATAATAGTTTACTTGCTTTCATCATACCAAGCTCACGAAATTACAAACCATTCCTATCGCCCATATTTTCTTGCATATCCTGTGACGAATTTCCACCTCCTCATCACCAATTCATATTCATTAATGCAGTTTTCGGCATCGCAAACGCTTAAGTATCTTAATTATTAAATTTAACACGATAACTTTATCGGCATTACGATTTTCATTCACGAAATGTTCAAATAAGAGCAATTAAAGCACGCTTGCTGCCTTTAAGATATGAATGCTGAAAACTCGGAGAAGCAGAATTAAATTTACTTAATGTCCTAAAGATAACGTCTAAATGTAAATATATATTAAACTTTAATGGGGGCGTTTAGCGGACATAAAAGAATTAAAATACACAAATTTTACGTTAAAATGATAAAAATAAGGAAAGTTATTGTTGGGACTTAATCGCTTAATCAATGTTTATAAATAGGTATCTAAATAAGACTCTAAAATAATGAGCGAAATAATTATACCATGTAATCAAGTTGTTGGTAAACAAATAAACGATTATATTGTCAATGAAGCCGTAAAAACGGCAAGATCGTTGAATTTTCATCCGGTGAACGAATTAACGTTGTTATTATAAAAATTATTTTTTATTATCCGTATATCTCAACACTTGTTAGTATTTTTTTTCCTTCTTCAATTTTTTGGGACTGCCACATGTATTTTTACTTCCCTCGCATACCGAAGGGAAGTATTGTATTCGAGAAAAAATCACCCTCCGAGATTTTTTCGGATTCTGACGTTTCAGAACACGTAGATTCCGAAAATATAGGTTTTTCAATTCCGTCAGTCTGTCTGTCTGTCTGTTGGTGTATTTACTAAAAAACTACTTGACGGAGAGCAGTCAAATTTGGTAGGTAGTTAACCCTACTGTCAGCGAAGAACTGGTAGAATTTTCACTGAAAAATATACAGGGTGGACCGTCTAAACGGAATAAATAGTGAAAAAAAATTTTTTTTGCTCAAATTTAAAATTTCCACGTTTCATGACGCGCTAAACCTGTTTCAGGAAAAAAAAATTTTTGAAAATTTTTTTCAAACATTTTTGAAAAAATTTTTACCAAGATGAAAAAAATTTTTTTTTGCTCAAATTTAAAATTTCCACGTTTCATGACGCGCTAAACCTATTTCAGGAAAAAAAAATTTTTGAAAATTTTTTTCAAACATTTTTGAAAAAATTTTTACCAAGTTGAAAAAAATTTTTTTTTGCTCAAATTTAAAATTTCCACGTTTCATGACGCGCTAAACCTATTTCAGAAATAAAAATTTTTGAAAATTTTTTTCAAACATTTTTGAAAAAATTTTTACCAAGATGAAAAAAATTTGTTTTTGCTCAAATTTAAAATTTCTACGTTTCATGACACGCTTAACCTAGGTCAGGAAAAAAATTTCGAAAATTTTTTTCACCAATATTTTTGAAAAAATTTTTACTAAGTACTAAAATGATTTTTTTTTTTCTTTCTTCAAATTTAAAATTTTCACGTTTCATGGCATTCTAAGCCTGATTAAAAAAAAAAGTTTTTTGAAATTTTATCACTAAGATAGAATTTTTCTTTCTTTGTTCAGATTTTAACTATCCACGTTTCCATGGCATTCTAAAACTATTCAAACAAATTTAAAAATGTTTTTGAAGAATTTTTTAAAAAATTTGAAAACATTTTTAATCCATTTATGTATCACTACTATAGAACAGACGAAAAATTTTTTTTTGCTCAAATTTAAAATTCCCACGTTTCATGATATTCCAAACCAATTTCGGAAAAAAAAATTTGCAACATTTTGTTACCAGTTTGGAAAAAAATTTAACACCAGAATGCTCAAATTTAAATGACATTCTAAACCTAGGTATTTCAGAAAAAAAAAATTGAAAATTTTTTTCACCAACATTTTTCAAAAAGTTTTTACCACTAAAATAGATCGAATTTTTTTTTATTTGCTCAAATTTAAAATTTTCACGTTTCATAGCATTCTACCTATTTTAAAAATACAACTTTTTTTAGCACTACTATAGAACAGAAGGAAACTTTCCTTTTTGCTCTAATTTAAAATTTCTACCTTTGACATTTTAAACCTATTTCAGAAGAAAAAAATTATTTTACCATCTTTTGAAAAATTTTAAAAAAATGAAATTTTTTAACCACGACTATACTTCCACTCCATTACGTGAATGTTGGAGTGAAAATGTGACAGATGGCAATAACATCTGGCATATGCACCTATTATACTTTTATTGAAAAATGTACAGGGTGGTCATCCCAAGAAATAATTCAGTCATGGTGGACATTTGTAAAGGTATTTGCGCAAGCCTGCCATATGTGGCACCTGCTATTTAGTATTGAACTTTTGCTGTTGGATGAGCAATCTGTATATTTTTTTGACCAAAACTTATCAAGTTTTCTTTGTAATAATAGCAATAACTCTACTCCGATTATTATTCTCAATGTCATTTCGCAATTATTATTTTTTTAGAGAGACTGCCATGAACGAGGGAAGTTCTGTGTAAATACCTTTACCGATTTTTTCTTTTTAAGCGGTGCACGGGGAATCTACAAAATATCACAATTAACCAGTATGTTACTGGTAAATAACCTCTACGCCTGTGACTTTTACGACAAAGGATCTGTTAAAGGTTTCTCTTTTTAAATAAACAACACAAATAAGTATAAAAACTTGAAATTAAATATTTCGTCGACGTTTCGGAAATCTAATCTGTTTCCTTTTTCAAGGCTTTTTTTGAAAAATCTTTTTTGCTGTGTATGATAAATACACAGCTCTAAGAATGTTTGTTATATTCAATGTCCATAGATACTTACTATTTACATAGAACTGTTGATATAGTTAACAGTTTTTTTAGTTTTTATTTTATCTTCAGGATGCGGATGTATTCGACAGGGTTGGTCATTCTGAGGCCTTTTAATAACACTGTCAGATCCATTGAAACGAGCATTTATGGTGGCTGCAGTTCCATGAGTAATATCGACTCGTAAAGGATGCCTTCGGTTAAATTCGGTGGCTACTTCTCTGCTAGTACGAACCCCATCACCAAATAACCTTATTATTTCGATTTTTTCCCTTAAATGAAAACGCATTTTATGATTGTAAACTAGAACTTTACACTATAGCTCAAAGTTTTGTCAGATTGACTTTTATTTTAATCATAGTTTCTGTTTCCATGGCATCCTATTAAATTGAAAACCAAAATTGTAACCGGGTGTGGACATTGCGGGAAAATATTGAAAAAACTAAAAATGCGAATTTCATAATGATATTGGGGCTCAAAATTAGATTCTGAACAACTTTTACTTCCACATCCACGTAGTGGATTGGAAGTATAGTAATCGCAAAAAAATTTTCAAAAATTTTTATTCGTGAAATAGGTTTAGAATGTCATGAAACGTCGAGATTTTAAATTTGAGCGAAAAAAAAAATTCTGTCTGTCTGTCTGTCGGTCTGTCTGTAACTTTTTTTTTGTCCGCACGTTTTCTCCGGAACGGTTTAAGATATTGACTTGAAATTTTGTACACGTATATATTATAACGATATCTGGAACTGGATTGTTTTTTGAGGACATCTGGTGAAGGGTTGGGGGTTAAATAGGGGTAAATAGGGGAAAATAAGTTGAGCAAGCTTGTAAGAGTACAAAAACTTAAAATTCGGTGTATTTACTAGAAGTTAAGGCCTCAGATTTTTTTACATTATTTTTCAACCCCAGACCACCCCTACCCAATTATTAATGGGGTTGATAAAATAAAGTTGAGATATTCATTTGAAATTTGGTACACGTATGTATTATAACGACGTCTGGAATTAGATTATATTTTGAGATGATTCCGTTGAAGGGTTGGGGGTTAATTTGGGGTAAATAGGGGAATATAAGTAAAACAAGTTGGTAAGAGTACAGAAACTTGAAATTCGGTGTATGTACTAGAAGCCAAAGCGTCAGATTTTAGTATAATATTTTCAACCCCCACCACCCCCACTCCAATATGAAAAGGGTTGATAAAATAAAGTTGAGGTATTCATTTGAAATTTGATACACGGATGTATTATAACGACATATGGAACTAGATTATAATTTGAGATGATTCTGTTGAAGGGTTGGGGGTTAAATAGGGGTAAATAGGGGAAAACAAGTAAAGTAAGCTGGTAAGACTACAGAAACTTGAAATTCGGTGTATGTACTAGAAGCCAAAGCGTCAGATTTTTTTATAATATTTTTCAACCCCCACCACCCCTACTCCAATATGAAAAGGGTTGTTAAAATAAAATTGAGATATTCACATGAAATTTAGTACGCATATGTATTATAACGACATCTGGAACTAGATTATATGTTGAGATGATTCCGTTGAAGGGTTGGGGGTTAAATAGAGGTATAGAGGGGAAAATAAGTAAAGCAAGCTGGTAAAAGTACAGAAATTTGGGATTTGGTGTATATACTAGAAGCGAAGGTCTCAGGTTTTTTCATTAGTATTTTCGATCTCCCCACCACCCCCTCTCCCTTATTAAAAGAGTTGATAAAATTAAATTTAAATTTTCACTTGAAATTTAGTACATTTATGTATTATAACCATATCTGAAACTAGATTATATTTTGACATGATTGCGTTGAAGGAGTGGGGGTAAGTAGATGTAAATAGGGAAAAATGAGTAAAGCAAGCTAGTAAGAGTACTGCAACTTAAAATTCGGTGTATGTCCTAGAAGCCAAGCCCTCAGATTTTTTAATAATATTTTTCAACCCTTCCACTATCCTTATTACATTATTAAAGGGGTTGATAAAATAAAATTGAGATATTCACTTGTAATTTGGTAGACGTATGTAATTTAACGACATCTGGAACTAGATCATATTTTGAGATGATTCCGTAGAAGGGTTGGGGTTAATAGGAGTAACTAGGGGAAAATAAGTAAATCAAGCTGGTAAGAGTGCAGAAATTTGGGATGCGATGTATATAATAAAGACCAAGGCCTCAGATTTATTTCTAATATTTTTCAAACCCCACCACCTCCGCTTCATTATTAATGGGATTGATAACATAAAATTGAGATAGGTACTCACTTGAAAGTTGGTACACGTATGTATTGTAGTGACATCTGATTGAGATGACTCCATTGAAGGGGTGGGAGGTGGTAGGTTGTGAATAGTGGAAAATAAGTAGGTAAACTAGAAACTTCATTTTTAAAGTATATGGTAGAAACCAACTCCTCAAACTTTTCTATGACATTGCCCCAAATATTATTAAAATTCTATGACCAATAATTTCCACATAGTAGAGTGCAAATACAGTCAAGATGTTTCCTTTAAATTGACTTGGATGAAGAATCTGGGTGTGGAAGTAGTGATTCCTTAGGCAGCGGTTTTTCTTAAAAGTTTTTTCGATATCTTCTTCGCTGAACTCAAGTTTAGATATGAAAAATAAGAGTGAAACCAATATAAATTGTTAATTTTTATACCAAATTGTTTATAGCATTTTTTTTATCACAGCCATTTTCAGTTTCATATCTGGGTTTTAAGTTGGATCGTATGTCAATAGAGGAAACCTAACTTGATTCTTATCTTGTAACACAGCAGTGTGGCCTACAACATAAACCCGCGTTAAAAATATTAACACAAAGATTTACCATTAACAAAATGCTTGGAATAGTCCTGTAAATCATTTCTTTTGCTGCTTGCAGTCAGTTGACGTGTTCCAACCTCAACTATTCCTAGTTGAAAAATCGAAGATATTTAATAAAAACTAGCGTCATTTCGTATTGCCACACTTCCACAGTTATTAACACAGCCAAAACTTGGCATTCTGTATAATATAATGTCCACGAAAGTAGTAAGTTACTGAAAAGTTCGGTTAGTGGCCATTTAACACTTTAGGAATTTCGGTTTGTTGTCCCTGAGCTATGACGAATGTCAAAATTTGTGATGTCACGCTCGACCTATGTAAATCACTAAGTCATTGTTGCCAACTTGCAAATGATGAAAATATCACAAAATAGCGAAAGTGGTACGGCGCATTTAGTCTTTCTCGATCTTCCTGTACAGACGTACACCTTTCAAGAGAATATCTCAATTTTCTTTTATCAACCCATTTAATAATTGAGTTTCTGTACTCTTATCCCAGCAAACATTTAAGTATTATTTGACGTCAAGACTACCTAAATTATGTATAATAAATTTAGTCGCAAAATTAGAATCAACCATATTTTGGTAAAATTTACGTTGATGCTACGTGGAATCGACATAAGTGGAGAAAAAGACGACGTCGAAATTAAGCTATATCAACTAAAACAGGTAAAATTACATATATCTTACTTGTAGTCGCACAGTAGATTTGGTTACTAATACCTGTTTAGGTAAATTTTAGTTGAATTCAACGTCAATTTGACATCAAGTTGACTAGTTTTAGGTAGAATTTACGGAAATGTGAAATTGAATTGAAAATTGACACAAAGTGGAAAAAAATAAGATTTTTACACTTATTTGGTATTTTTCTCTATAAGTAGTCGACATATGGTTGTCAGTCACTTACAAAACTGAAGAGATACCTAACTCACAATAACAATACAAGATGAATGCCGGTAACTAAAATCAATACAATTTATGAGGAAAGTATTTGCAGTTCTCGCTTATTGAAATCAATACGCCGAAAATTTTTCTGTGAATAGTAGCAGCTGTACTCCATAAAGTACTAATGCGCCTCAAAAATATTCATCTATAAGAAAATTTCTGTTACCAAATAAAAAAATTATTGTAATATTTTGAGCCGAAAGTATACTATACTTGTTAAATATGAGTTTACAGGTATAATTATGTGTTTTCTTAAACTTTTCGTCAGTTTGTTTCCATATACACTCATTTTACAAACTACAATTTGGAATCATACTTCAACTGCGCTGAGAAAATATGGCGTCTTGTGCTAATTAGACCTCTAAGTTAAAATTACCATGACAATCTACGTATTTTATAGGTGGAAATTATCACAGGTCAAGTTACACTAAAATTTACGACATTTTGGTTAACTTTACCTATTGAAAGTATTATTAACTCTGTTGTTATATCAACTTGTAAGTAAATATAACCTATTTATATTAGCTTATTTTGAATATACTACCTATTGGTAAATTCTATTTATTATGTGTAAATTTTAACTCGACTAGTGTATTGTGTTGACCAGTGAGTTGTCATAATGGAGCCATATGATATTGCCTTGGTATTCGATAGCGCCCGAAAGTTCTGGAAGCTCGGCTGGCATTCGGCAATGCGCTTTTATTGAAATTCTATAGACAATTATTTCCACATACTAGAGTGCAAATATAGTCAAGATGTTCTCCTTTAAAAAGACTTGGATGGAAAATCTGGATGCGGAAGTAGTGATTCCTTCAGCGGTGGTTTTTTACCTTTGTCATACTTCATTTGTATATTGACACCACGAATTATCCAACCATGCTACGTTAATGGCCTCTTTTAATGACTGAAATAATTTTTAGATAATAACTATACCACCTAAGTACCTAATGGTTCAAATAACCTAAATAATATGAATTCTACAAACAGGTTAGACGGGGGTTAGCTTCTGAATTACTATTTTATAGTGAAGTTTACTTTGAGGTCGATTTGCCAGGTTACTGCGACAAAGAGGTCTAAAATGTATTTTTTTAGAGTAACTTTAAGGTCAGTTTAAGGGTAATTGACTTAATTGGTGAAATTACTTCAAAGAAGAGTAATAAAAGTGACCAAATAAGTACGTAGGATTTCCAACAAAATCTACCTAGAAAGATATTCGACTATTAGAAAATACTATCTAATTATATTACCTACTTCGACCTTATTGGAAATTTACCCTTGAGGTCAATTTTGGTAGATTTTTTTAGTAGTTTTCCACTTGCTGTTTTCGTTAAATTTACCTTCAAAGAAAATTGTGTATGAGGTAGATCAATTGGTATTATTTACGTAATCTTAAATCTAAATTAAGACTAATTGGTCAATTTTAATCGGAGGTCTATTTTTCCAGTCAATTTTACGTTATAATTACTTTAGTATGTAAATTTGTCTTGTCCCAACTCGAATCGGAGTTAATTTTGACAAAAATGTTTGCTGGGATCGGTTTGCTTTACTTATGTTTCCCCTTATTTACCCCTATTTAACCCCCGAGTCTTCACCGAAATTAGCTCAAAATATAATCTAGTTCCAAATCTCATCATAATACATACGTATACCTAATTTCAAGTCAATATCTTAAACTCTTTCTGAGAAAACTGTGTACAAAAAGTTGCAGACCAGCCGACCGACAGACAGAAATTTCTTTCGCTAAAATTTGAAATCTCTTTTCATGACATTCTAAACTTATTTCAATTTAAAAAACTGAAAATATTTTTACGATTACTATACTTCCACTCCACTCTATGGATGTGGAAGTAATATTGATGCCAATTAGATGGGCTAGAGCCGTTGAAAGACGGCAACTTCTCAAAAACCAAATTTTCGGTAAAGTGTATCGTATTAAATGAGTTTTTTGTTTACTGCAGTGTTATACAGTCAATGGTAATTCTCCGTTTGGCTTCTGGATTATTTTAGTATTTCCTCTTCTGACCCAAGTGGAACAGCCACTAATCTTTTTAAGATTTAAAGTGCAACAAAATCCAAATTTTCTGCAATCTTTAGCCTGCAGCCCCTAGATTTAACGTTTCCACAAGCAACTTCCCAAATCCGAAACCCTAATTTAGGCAACTCTGGTGCCGATAAGTGAACTTGAGGAAACTTTTAAATCAATTAAGTCCGGGACGTGCAATAAAGATAAATTCATTTCTTGAGTCTAAAGGAAGTTTTCCAACAGCTTTCACCTGTAAATGTGTCTTATTGTTCCTGTAGTTGAAAAGGGCTATTAAAAGTTTCAAGTCGATGTTCTTCATCACTTCATTCATTTCCCGAAAAAATATTTTCAGAAGCTTCTCGATTCCGAAGTAAACAGTTCCTTGACACTTTATTAAAGTGTTTAATTGCATTCGAGTAGAACTACCTGTGGAGGAATTAAGGGTGCTCCCGTTAATATTTGATAATTGTTCCGTAACATTGCTTATGAATATTTCATCAGTTTATGAATAAGTTATTTTACTTACACCTAAATATGAATGCTATAATTTAGATGTTGGAGATTATGTTTATTAGAGTTGTATACTTTTGTTCGCAGTTAAACAAATTGCCAGTATGGACGCAAACTAATCTGAATTGACAAGTAGACAGGGCGATTTAGACATAAAAATTATCGAATCTGAAATCTTTTTAAACATTAAATAAGAAATATAAAAATTCAACAATTGCCTTAGAAGCTGGCCCAGAAACGCACACTAATTTACTAAAAAAAGAAGCAGTAACAATTGGATGGTCAAGAGGACGAGTCTTTAATCATTTACATATAAATCGATGTTTTAATTGTCTCGGTTTTAACCATGTTGTAAAACAAATAATAAAAACCGCTGCCTAAGGAATCACTACTTCCACATCCAGATTTTTCATTCAAATCACTTTAAAGGTAACATCTTGACTAGATTTGCACTCTAGTACGTGGAAGTTATTGGTCATAGAATTTTAATAATATTTGGGGCAGATGTTATAGAAAAGTTTGAGGCGTTGGTTTCCACCATATACGATAAAAATTACGTTTCTAGTTTACCCTACTTATTTTCCCCTATTCACAACCTGCCACCTCCCACCCCTTCAAAGGAATCATCTCAATCTGATGTCATTACAATACATAATAATTGTCCTAACTTTCAAGTGAATAGAAAGAAATCTGAGGCCTTGGTTTCTAGTATATACACCAAATCCCAAATTTCTGTACTCTTACCAGCTTGATTTAGTTATTTTCCCCTATATTCTCCTATTTAACCCCCAAACTAGTCGTTATAATATATACGTCTACCATATTTCAAGTTAATATGTCTATTTTATATTATCAACCCCTTTAATAATGGAGTAAGGGTGGTGGGTGGTTGAAAAATATTATTAAAAAATCTGAAACTTCTAGGACATAAATCGAATATCAAGTTTCTGTACTCTTACCAGCTCGCTTTACTTTTTTCCCTATTTACCTTTACTTACCCCCTACTCCGTCAACGCAATCATGTCAAAATATAATTTAGTTTCAGATATCGTTATAATACATACGTGTACCAAATTTCAAGTGAATATCTCAATTTTATTTCTTTAATATCGAATTGGGGGGGGGACGAAATATATTATAAAAAATTTTGAGGCCTTGGCTTGTAGTAGATACTTCAAATTTCATGTTTCTGTACTCCCACCAGCTTGCTTTACATATTTCCCCCTATTTACCCCCCCAACTCTTCACCGGATATCTTCAAAAAACAATCCAGTTCCAGATCTCGTTATAATATATACGTGTACAAAATTTCAAGTCAATATCTTAAACCGTTCTGGAGAAATCGTGCGGATAAAAAAAAAGTGACAGACAGACAGAACTTTTTTTTCGCCCAAAAAGCTTGAGGTTTCATGACATTCCACACCTATTTCAAGAAAAAAAAATTGATTACTATACTTCCAATCCACTACGTGGATGTGGAAGTAAAAGTGTGTGAACTGTGAAAGAGCCAAGTCAAACTTTAACTTGGACTTGGGATACTAATCATCTAGCTATTGACAAAGACTGCCCCTGCTACATTCGAGCGATAAAGAAACTAAACAGTATCATTGATTATCAAGTATAGCAATTAAAAAAATGTAGTAGGAATTGTACTGATGAAATTAATCATTTGAGAATCTTTCATCAAAATGTCCAGTGCATAAAAAATAAAGTTTAATGTTTTGAATCAGAATTAGGACAGCAACAAATAGATATTGCCTGTATTACTGAACTTTGGATGAAAGATTCTGAAGTGGATAAAATCTCCTTAGGAGGATATAGTTTGTCTGGAGCCTATTGTAGATGAAATTTTAAAAATGGTGGAGTTGTCATAAGTCATCACTAAACGCTGATATTAAAGAAATCGCATCACATTTGCCAACAAAGAAATCTTCTGCATGCACTTTGAAATTGTAGGAATTGAATATAAATTTAAAAAAAATCGGTTCTTACACAGAACTTCCCTCTTTATTTGTGCGCGAGTCACTCTAAATAATCAATAATTACGAAATGACATTGAAAATATTAATCGGAATATAGTTATCACTATTATTACAAAGAAGACCTGGTAAGTTTTCGTGAAAAAATATACAGAGTACTCATCCAACAGTAAAAGTTCAATACTAAATAACAGGTGCCAAATATGGAAGGCTTGCGAAAATACCTTAACGAATGTCCACCATCAATTATTTCTTGGGATGACCACCCTGTATATTTTTCAATAAAAGTATAATAGCGTGTGTCAAGATGGCAATAACATTTGACATATAAATGTTATTGCCATCTTGACACATTTTCAATTCCACATTTACGTAGCCGAGTGGAAGTATAATGGTGGTTAAAAAATTTCATTTTTTTTAAATTTTTCAAAAATGTTGGTTAAAAATTTTCAAAATCTTTTTTCTTCTGAAACAGGTTTAGAATGTCATGAAACGTGAAAATTTTAAATTTCAGCAAAAAAAAAATTTCCTCTATTCTAGTGGTAAAATTATTTTCCAAAATGGTAAAAAAATGATTCAATTTTTTTTTTCGAAATAGGTTTGGAATGTCATGAAACGTGGAAATTTTAAATTTGAGCAAAAAAAATTTTTTCATCTATTCTATAGAAAGTAGTGAAATAGATTAAAGATTTTTTCAAATGTTTTTTTAATTTGTTTGAATAGGTTTAGAATGCCATGGAAACGTGGAAATTTTAAATTTGATGAAGGAAAAAAAACTCCATCTATATTAGTGGTAAAAAATTGTTCAAAAATGTTGGTAAAAAAATGTTGAAAAAAAAATTCTTTTAAAATAGTTTTAGAATGTCATGAAACGTGGAAATTTTAAAACAAAAAAAATTTTTTTCTTCGTCTATTTTAGTGGTAAAAATTTTTTCAAACTACAACATGTGCTCTAGCTATAAGCACAGCCAGCGTGATATCGACATCTTTAATAAACAGGAAATTCTGTCTAAATCATATATGTATTTTTTGTTCTCTCTTTTTGTTGTAAATAAATTCAACTCTTTATTCTCTCTAATATTTACATTTTCTTTTGTTGTATATCTTTACTGAAATGTACGCTAGTAAATTTAAGTAATTTAAAAAAAATTGATTGAAGGAGCCGTTACTCTGTGGTAGTTAATCATTTTGCACAAATAACTAAATAAAACACACTACTATGTTTTCTACCACTATGTATTTATAAAAATTGCGACTACATTAAGGTACTACACTCTGAATTAACTTATAAACTTCATCCGGTAAAATTTGATATTTTAGATGACCAAGTTAGGTCTCAAATTAGTAAAATTATATACAAAAAATATGTTAGTCAATCTAAAAAATTAAGATACCTTAAAGCCTTTCAAAAACCCAATGTAAATACGAACGTTCAGAACTCCACTCGAATAAATTTTAGTGACACAGTGGTTAGTCTAACGTAAATTTTAATACCACAGAACTGAATTTACTCTCAAAAGGCCCCAAATACTCTCCACATATAAATGACTAAAATATTATCGACACATTAATAACAGAAAGTCTATCAGCTATTAATAAAGTCAAACATGAAGAGAATACGGATATCACCATAAGTCAAATCAAACAACACTTGAAATCTACCAAGTTAACATCCAAAACAACAGAGACACGTACAGTGAACGCTATAAAACGTAAAATAAAAGAAAATAATTTGGTACTCAGCAGAGCAGATAAATCTAACGCCACAGTTATCTTGCCAAAAATAGAATATGTTAATAAAGTGCAGGAATTCATCCAGTCCGAGGACATAACAGAAATAAAAAACGACCCGACAAAACATTATCAAAGTAAATTAAAACAAGGTCTCTCGAATATTAAAGCAATTTTTTCTGATCATGAAAAGAGGAGAATAATTAATATGAACCCAGTGGCACCAAAACTATATGGTCTTATTAAAAATCACAAACCAGGGAACCCCATTCGACCGGTTGTTTCGTACATTAACAGTCCAACCAGGGACCTTAGCATTTCCCTGAATGATATATTCAAGAACACAACTAAATTCTCATCAGACAATAGCCTAAAAAATTCGACGGAATTAGTTGAAAAATTAAAAAACATTAAAACTCCACAAAATTCTGTTTTAGTCTCATTCGATGTAAAAAACATGTTTTCTAATATCCCGACGGATGAATGTCTACACCTCATCAAAAATCTTTTAGATACATGCAAAATTAACCATATAATCTCTTACGAAATCTTATCAGCCTTCGAGATCTGCCTGTCACAAACGTACTTTCAATTCGGGAAAAAATTCTACTTACAAAACTCAGGCTTACCCATGGGCTCTCCACTTAGTCCTCTCTTAGCGGATATTTTTATGATACACTTAGAAAAAGAAATTCTAAATTCTACGTTAGGCAAGAAACATATTAATTTTTGGTATAGATATGTTGATGATGTTTTGGCCGGTTTCAACGGTACTACCAGACAACTGAACAATTTTTTAAATTATATTAATAACATACACCCGAAAATACAATTTACATTAGAAATAGAGTCAGATAATAAAATTAATTTCCTAGACCTTACAGTGTCACGCATAAATAATCAATATACTTTTAAAATTTTTAGAAAACCAACATTTACAGGAACCACAATTCCTTACGACTCATTACACCCATATCAGCAAAAAATGGCAGCATACAATTCTATGATACACAGAGCATTTTCACTACCTCTGTCTGATGCGGATCTGAATGAAGAGCTACACATAACCGAGGACATTGGAGTTAAAAATAATTTTGGTAAAGATGTCATTACGAAAAAGAAATATGACTTCATTGTTTTGTGTGGTGATCTAAATATTAACCTGTTTGACAAATGCCTATCAACTAAACTATTATGTGACATGTTTGAATCATTTCAATTAGATATTACCACAAAGGAACCAACACGCATATTTCAAAATGTAAATGGTCACATGAGCTCCACAGCCATAGATTACTTAGTGACTAATATGCCGATCTCAAGTTATAAGGTACAGGTATACAACGCACAACTAGCAGATCACTCTGCGCATTTATTCTCCTTTAGCATTAGAACTGCAACAAATAACAATAATGATAGCAAGATATCTAAGTTAATAAGAGTTGTTACAGAAGAAAATCTTCATGAATTCAATGTAAGGCTGTCCAACATAAACTGGGATTATATCTCAACTTTAGAGCCAAGTGAAGCTTTTAACACTTTCTTAAGAGATTTACAATGGTGTTTCGATGTATCATGCCCTCTCAAATACAAAAAATCTAAAAGAAATAATAAAAATGACAATGGTTGGATAAGTAATGAAATAATTCAAGAAGGGCTAGCACTTAAAAACCTATACAATAACCTTAAAGGTACCCAAAATCACAACAGCCTTGTAATATATAATGATAGGAAAAGGCGGCATAAAATAAACATTAGAAATGCTAAACAAATTTATTATAATAACAAAATAAATAATGCCGAAAATAGATCGAGAATAACTTGGGATATTGTGAATCAAAGACTTGGCAAAACGAAAGGTTTAAGGAAACTCATTGAATTAAATATAGACAACGAGATAGTATCTGATAGTAATAGAATTGCAAACTGTTTTGCATCACACTTTGTAACCATAGCCCCAATGAATGCAAAACGACATTTTGGTTATAATTTATCATTACCTCCTACAGTATCTGAAAATACCGTAAACTCTATGCTTTTTCATGATGTTACCAAATCTGAATTGACTGAAGCCATTAATGAACTAAAAAACAAAAAGTCATCAGGCTTAGACGGTTTAACTGTACAAATAATTAAAAGTATATCATCAAACATAATTGACCCGTTGTTACACCTAATTAATAAATCTATTTCAAATGGCCACTTCCCTGATGCACTAAAAATCTCGTCCGTTATTCCGATATTAAAAAAAGGCTGTGAGCTTGATCTGGAAAATTACCGTCAAATATCATTACTAAGTGTAATATCAAAAATTTTCGAGCGCATCATCAGCAATAGGGTAATAATATTTTTAGAAAAATATAATATATTATCAAATTCCCAACATGGTTTTAGAAAGAGTAGATCAGTTGAGAGTGCGTCATCTAAATTGTTTGATTTTGTTTATAAGGAATTGGACAGTGGTAAGTATATTGTGACAATTCTATTTGACCTCTCAAAAGCTTTCGACTCTGTTGATAAAGATATATTAGCTGATAAGTTACTGAGTGTTGGTATTAGAGGTAAGTTACAAGAGTGCCTGATTTCATTCATGCAAAACAGAACTCTGCGTGTAAACTGCAATGAAGTGCAATCGAACATTTTTGATATTCTCTTGGGAGTTCCTCAGGGATCTATATTAGGCCCATTGTTGTTTTTGATTTATGTAAATGATCTTCAAAATTTTATCAAAAATGGCTTCACCATTATGTATGCGGATGACACCACCATAACCGTAACTGCTACAAACCCGGAAGAACTATCCAATAAAATTCATATTGTATTGAGTGAGATGAGTACTTGGTGTGATCGAAACAGACTAATGCTGAACGAGAATAAAACAATATTTCTGAATTTTAACTTACGGCGTATGGTTACTTTACCTGGCATAATTTTAAGTGATTACTCGAAATTTCTTGGCACCTTGGTAAATAGCAACTTATCTTGGGAACAGCATATTAATCACGTATGTAAAAAGCTTAATCAAGCCTACTTTGCATTATTGCAACTTAAAGATATGTTAAACGAAGTGGGACTCACTAGTGTTTACTATGCGTTAGCATATTCACACATGTCGCTAAATATTTGTATCTGGGGTCGATCATCCCATGCTAGGCGAGTTTTTATTATACAAAAGAGAATATTGAGATTCCTGTTTAACTTAAACTACAGAGAAAGCTGCAAAGCTACATTTATAAACAAACAAATCCTGACGATGCCATGTATCTATATTTATAAATGTCTAATAAAAGTAAAAAATAATATTGACGCTTTTGTGACTCTGTCTGAGCATCATTTATATAATACCCGAAATAATAATATTCTAACAATTCCCTTACATAGGACATCGACTTTCAAAGAGTCACCTCAATATAACTCTATTGTATTATATAACAGATTGCCAAATAATATCCAAAATATGAGCATAGGCAAATTCAAAATTACCATTAAAAAAATCCTTATACAAAAAGGATACTACACAATAGATGAATTCCTACGCGACGACATCACGTAAAATACTATATAATTGTATTTATTTATTTGTTAGACATATTACACAATTGTATGTACTATTTCTCTTCTGATTAATTGTTTTGTTATAACCTATCTCTTGAGAGTTGATTATCTGCTGTGTACTTATATGTGTATTTATATATGTGTCTGTGTGGGTATATGTATGTATATATATATATGTATATATAGGTATGTTTATATTTCTGATGTATGTAAAATTATCGTCAATGTGTTCTCTGATGATATGTTGGTTTCATTCATTTGTTATTTATTTATTTCATTGTTACTGTTGTATTAGTTATTTTATCTATATTTCTGACTTGCCATATATACAAAATTTGTATCATAACAAATGGTTAATAAAGATTATTATTATTATTATTATTATTAGAAAGTTAATTAACAAAATCCGGAAAAAATTCACTTTTCAATTAATATATCCAAAAATAAAAGAAACCACAAAATGTACTTACACAACAATTACCTACTGTGGCCATTTATCGGAAAAAATAGCTAATGTTCTATCTAAACACAATCTAAAAATAGCTTTCAAATCACAGAGTAAATTATCAAACATATTATACAATGCAAAAGACCCAACACGTAAATTTAACAAATCTGGAGTTTATAAGTTAAAATGTACAGAGTGTAATAGTATCTATATAGGGCAAAGCGGTAGAAATTTCAAAATACGGTATCAAGAACATCTTAGATCATATAGGTTACAGAAAACTGATTCATCTTTCGCGAACCACTGCCTCGAAAACAACCATAGTTTTCCAGAATTAAACGACATTGAAATTTTACATTTCTCAACAAAAGGCTTTAAATTAAACGTTTTAGAATCTCTGGAAATTCATAAACACAATAATATGAAGGATTATAATTTGTTAAATGATCAATTAGATCTGATATATTCACCTTTATTTACAGCCGGCAGGCCCATAATTGAATATTCATAATTAAGTTTATTATTGTCATCTACCTGCCTAAACCCTTATTGTACCTATCTATCCAACCAATATTGTCTATATATAACATTTCTGTATAATTGTAAATCAGTCATTTTTGATTCACTGCTTGACAATGGCTTTGTAAGTCGAAACTGCAGTCGCAATTTTTATAAATACATAGTGGTAGAAAACATAGTAGTGTGTTTTATTTAGTTATTTGTGCATTAAGTAATTTTTATACGATGTATGTGTTGTTTCCCATCTTGTGAATGGTCTTGTACTGTTAGATGGTGTATGAATAAAAATAATATAAAATTTAAAAAAGTCAATAAAGACTGAAAGATGCTTTAGTTTTAATGTAAGTTCTTGAAGAACTTTTTAAAACTTTCTTTCAGACAAAACTATCTTTAAGTGCATTTGATATTTAATAAATCTGGAATAAATCAGTGTTTTATGAGATAGCCATTATAAAACACTGATAAAACCTAAATAAATCTAAAAATCATTTAAATTCCTACTTTGGTTGCCCGTTTACTTTTCAGTGTGCTACATTAACACTAATAACTGAAGTTCCATTAACAATTTTTCTTTTTCAAACGAAATTCGCTCAAGTGACCGTTCGAAACCTAAGTTACATTTTATTGTTTGAAGATTATCTTAGTATTTAAGTTTCGAACGTTCACTTGCATGAATTTCATATGCAAAATAAAAATTACAGATGGAATTCGTTCAGATGGGCGTTCGACACTTCAGGTACATAAATAATAGGTCTTCTGTTAATAAAACGAGTTTCTGTTTCAGCTCATACATATTGTTACGGATTTCCACCTTTTTGGGAACACCCTGTATGAATCCGTGGGTTCTAAATAATTTTAACAAGAGATTAAACACTACTAACACTTTATTTAACAATTTACTGACTATACAATACTTCAAATATTCAAAATAACCTTTACACTCTTATATAACCTCACTTTTTCCCGAACGTGTCACTTCTCAAATAAACTTCCCCTTCCGCGCTGGTAATCGCGCCTTATATACTCCGAATTTGAATCTCTAGATCCATCTAGAAGCAATCAAGAATCTTCTCCTTCTTCCAGAAAAGTCCGTTTTATTCTCTTGGCTTCCAGTCACAATCAATAGGCATAGGCGTACCATCTCCTTTTCCAAGGGGGTGTAATTCATAACACTGCCCCCTCCTTAAGCCTGATCGTCCCGATCAGGCAACTCAGAATCATCGATGTATTTCGCCAGCCTGTCCAAATGCACGATCTTCATCTTGGACTTTTTGCTTCGTTGAATTCGATAGACGACGTCATTAATTCGGGTAATAACAGTATACGGTCCATCCCAAGGCGGTTGAAGTTTCGGTGACCTTCCTTTCTTCCGCTGTGGGTTGTACAGCCAAACCAGGTCTCCTGCCTTGAATCCTTCTGAACTACCCTTACGGTCATACCGAGCCTTCATTCTGTCACTGGCTATGGTGATTTGGTCTCTAACTAAGTCATGGACATTCCTTAGCCGTTCACTCACTTCATCTACATAGCTGTTCACAGGAAGCCGTTCTCCACCTGGTGTTCCAAACATCAAATCACATGGCAGTCTTATCTCATGTCCAAATACTACACGAGCCGGAGTCTGTTTTGTAGTTTCGTGGATAGCAGCTCTATATGCCATGAGGAAAAACGGTATGTGGAGATCCCAGTCACGTTGATTTTTATGAACGACTTTAGAGAGATGTTCTTTCATAGTCTTATTATGTCGCTCCACCATTCCATCTGATTGCGGGTGAAGGGCTGTCGTCCGTGTTTTGTGTATTCCCAATAACTTGCAGATTTGCTGAAATACCCCTGACTCAAAATTTCTCCCTTGATCTGAATGCAGCTCCAGGGGTACACCAAACCGACATATCAAGTTATCTACCAAGACTTTGGCGACAGTAACCGCTTCCTGGTTCGGAATTGCGTAGGCTTCAGGCCATTTACTAAAATAGTCCATGGCAACCAGTATGTACTTGTTACCATCCTTGGTTACTGGAAATGGTCCGGCTATATCGATCGCAATCCTCTCAAAAGGAGCCCCGACGTTATATTGCTTCATTGCACCCCTACTTCTAGTCTGTGGTCCTTTACTGGCTGCACAAATTTTACAATTACGACACCACGCTTCAACATCTTGACGACTATTTACCCAGTAAAATCGTTCGCGTACTTTATTCAGGGTCTTGTTAACGCCGAAGTGTCCACCGGATGCTCCATTATGCACTTCCTGAAGTACTTTCGGTACTCGACACCTGGGAATCACTAGACGCATAACAACTTGCTTTCCATCCGGGCTCTCCCATGCTCTTTTTAACAACCCGTTCATAACTCTAAGTGAGTCCCACTGTGCCCACAAAGCCTTCAATCCAACTGCTTTGTCTGAAACATCCTTCCACTCTGGTCGATTTCCTCTTTCCTTTGCTCTCAATATAGCCCCAATCTCTGCATCGTTCAGTTGTTCTTGTCTCAGGGCTTCAGTTGTCCAATCATCTGGAACGTCTATTTTAATAGTGTTGACTACTCCCGTGCCCTGCTGTTTCTCCACATGGCGGCAGTGCTTGCAGTCGTCCTTGCATGGTCTTCTAGATAAAGCGTCTGCGTTCTTATGAGATCTTCCTGGTCGATGCTCGATTTTAAAGTCGTACTGTTGCAGCCGTTCTATCCAACGAGCCAGTTGACCTTCCGGGGTTTTCAACTGCAACAGCCATTTCAACGCAGCATGGTCGGTCCTGATTTTGAAATGTCGTCCATAGAGATACTTATGAAAATGGTCCACTGATTTGACGATGGCCAATAACTCTTTTCTGGTTACACAATAGTTTCGTTCTGGTTTGGAGAGCACCTTGCTGAAGTACTCGATCACTCTTTCCTCTCCGTTCTGAATTTGAGACAGCACACAACCAATCGAAGAATTGCTGGCATCTGTATCTAAAATAAAAAGTCCATTCTGTTGTGGGTATGCTAGTACAGGACCAGTGCATAGAGCTGCCTTCAATTTTCTCCATGCTGTTTCACACTCCGGTGTCCACTGGTACTGAACTTTCTCTTCTGTTAGCCGGTGTAATGGCTTCGCAATGTCTGCAAACCCTTCCACAAAGCGTCTATAATAAGTGCAAAGGCCAAGGAAGCTTCGTACTTCATGAACGTTAGATGGCCTTGGCCAATCTCGTACGGCAGAAATTTTATCGGGATCCGTTTGTATTCCCTCTGAAGACACTACGTGCCCAAGGAATTTAACTTCTTTCTGAAATAGTAAACACTTCTTCGGGTTCAACTTCAGGTGTGCATTCCTTACTCGTCCAAATACTTCTTGAAGATTTTTCAAATGTTCTGTAAAGTCTCGTCCCATAACCAGCACGTCATCAAGGTAAACCAGGCACGTCTTCCAGGTTAGCCCTCGTAGTACAAATTCCATCAATCGTTCAAACGTGGCTGGAGCATTGCAAAGTCCAAAAGGCATCACCGTAAATTGGTAAAGACCACTGCCTGCTGAAAATGCTGTCTTTTCCTTATCATCAGGATGAAGTCCAACTTGCCAATAACCGCTCCTAAGGTCTAACGTCGAAAACCACCGTGAGCCTGCCAATGTACTTAACGTGTCATCAATCCGGGGTAATGGGTAACTGTCTTTCTTCGTCACATCGTTCAATTTTCGATAATCGACACAAAATCTTAACGTTCCGTCCTTTTTGGCAACCAAAACTACTGGCGATGACCAGGGACTTGTTGACTCCTCAATAACTCCATCTTGTAGCATCTTATCTATCATTGTTAAGGCTTCTTCTTGTTTTGCTAGCGGAAGCCTCCTAGGTTGTTGTCGAATAGCAGGTGAGTCACCAGTATTTATCCGATGCTGGACTATATCTGTTTTTGTAAGGGCCTCCGTACTTTTGGCAAATACTGAACTTTCTTTTTCCAGGAACTTGAGCGCCTCCTCTCGTTCATCCTCAGATAAATGCTCCAACTGGGAGCTCAGCAAGGTCAAAACTTCCTGGTCTATATTTGTAGATGAATTTCCCTCCGTTTGTTCTTCGCACCTTGCTACCCACGTGACCGGTTCATAGGAGCCAATCGGTTTGCCTTCTTTGATTGTTACTGCATGGGAATTTAAATTGACGACTCTAATTGGGATTTTATCTTTAGTCCGGGTTAAAGTTTTTGCCACAACAATATTGGTTAGGGACTTAATCGATTCGTCACCTTCCACCAGGCCAACACGGTAGCCTCCAGGATTTCCTTCCAAGGCAGCATCGATGATCTGTTCCGAATGAGCAGGAATCTTAATCGTCTTTGTTGTCAATAGCCTTGCTTTACGGAATTGGTCATCTGCGGTTGCCAGGATAAATTCCTCATTCCCAATTTTCAAGACTCGCTCCCCTACGTCAACAATAAACCTCTTCTCTTCCATGATGTCCAGTCCCAAAATGAAATCATCTGTAATGTCAGCCACAATGACCTTGTAATTGAATCTCAATCGTCCAACCTGCAGTTCCAAATTGACCTCTCCATGGACCGCAGCCCTGTCTCCCGTGGCTGTCCGAATAATTACTTCATTTTGCTTCTTCTTAATCTGCAAGCCTGATATAAACCCTGGCCGCACTATTGATGACGTAGCGCCGGTGTCAACAGTAAACACACACTTTCTTCCATTCACATATCCTTGCAACAGCAGACTACTTGGAATTCTTCGCAGCTGGGAAATCTTTATTTCTTTGGGGGCACCGTGTTCCCTAGCCAGCACAGCCCCCTTGGTGCTGGCTATCTTTAGTTTTCCTGCTGCTCTTCTACATTTACAGCATTTACTCGTCTGTCCGAGTTCTGCTGTCGACAGTCTCGTTTCATATGTCCCATCCTGCCGCAGTTGTAGCATTTAATACCTCCACTTGGCCTTTCTCTGTTTTGTTGGTTTTCCTGTCTTCTTGGAGGATTCGATTGAGCCAGTAATTGACCGATCATTTTATTCGTATTGAGAATCGCGTTCAAGATAGGGTTTTGGTCTCTTTCTTCTGGCTGCGATTCTTCAAGCGTCATAGCCCGCACTCTTGACTTTGGAGTATCCCTATAGACGGCTTCTACCTCTAATGCATGCACCAAGGCTTCACTACTACTTTTATGTCGGGATAGCCTGAGGACTCGCCTGATCTCCTCGTCCCTTATCCCGTCTAGGAATGCCCCCACTGCCAATTGCTCTTTAAATTCTTTTGGCGCATTAGGATAAGCTAAGTGTGCCAGTCTTTCCACCGCAGCTTCAAATTCTTGCAGGCTCTCTCCAGCTTTCTGAACGCGCACTTTCAGCTGGGTCTGGTATACTTGAGCAAGGTGTTGATCTCCATATCGTAGATCTAAGGCAGCTTCTAAAACTCTAAAATTACGTTGTTGGTCCGCCGGAATTGTCTGGAGCAACTCCAACGCTTGGCCTCTTAAAGCCACGATTAATGCCTTAGCCTTCTCTTCGTCATTCCAGTTGTTTGCACTCGCTGCTGCCTCAAACTGTGTCTTGTAAGTCATCCAGGAACTTTGACCATCAAAGGAGGGAATTTTTAATCGCTGGCCTGACGATACCAGTTGCTGGTTTCCTCTATCCCTCAACTGTTGTTTAAGCTGGTCAATTTCTCCTTCTACCTGGTGCATTTTCTCTTCAACCTTGTCTACTTTTTCTTTCACTTCGCTTACGTCTTGCTCGACTTTATTTTTAAGTTCTTCAGTGACGGCAAATATGGCATTCTGTTGGCTTTCTATAATTTTCCTTAGTTCGTCTCTCTCTTTTTGTTGTTTAATGTCCAAGTCTTGCATGATTTTTCTCAATTCTTCCTGACGTCGTTTCTCTTCGTCTTGATGTCGTTTCTCCTCGTCTTGATGTCGTTTCTCCTCTTCTTGTTTTTCCTCTTGACGTCTTCTCTCTTGATCCTCAAAAATTTTTCTTAATTCTTCTTGACGTTTTTGTTCTTGTTCTTGGCGTCTTTTTTCCCGTTCCTCCTTCTCTTCCTGGCGTTTTCTTTCCTGTTCTTCTTTCTCTTCCTGGCGCTTTCTTTCCTGATCCATCATCATCTTTTGCATTTGGGCCATAAAGTCCTGCATTTGTTGTTCGGATGCCATGCTTCTGGTCGTTACCGGCATACAATTACGTTGAAATCAAATAAGTTTAATATAATTACGTCACTATCGGTAATGGGACTGTCCAGAAAACCCTCAAAACGGCACGAAAAAGTCTTATCTAGAGTCTTTGTCAGTTAACCTCTAATGTCCAACAAAATGTTCCAAAAATGTCTCAAAAATGCACTTAAACACTATTTTTCCTGTTCGAAAATAAACCTCGAACAATGTCCAGTAAATTAGTCCTTCCTGTGTTAGCACTAACTCCGAGAATACTGTCCCAGTCTTCTCAACACTCCCGAAAAAATCCTCTTGTCAAAATTCCGCTTCCGACACCAAAATGTTACGGATTTCCACCTTTTTGGGAACACCCTGTATGAATCCGTGGGTTCTAAATAATTTTAACAAGAGATTAAACACTACTAACACTTTATTTAACAATTTACTGACTATACAATACTTCAAATATTCAAAATAACCTTTACACTCTTATATAACCTCACTTTTTCCCGAACGTGTCACTTCTCAAATAAACTTCCCCTTCCGCGCTGGTAATCGCGCCTTATATACTCCGAATTTGAATCTCTAGATCCATCTAGAAGCAATCAAGAATCTTCTCCTTCTTCCAGAAAAGTCCGTTTTATTCTCTTGGCTTCCAGTCACAATCAATAGGCATAGGCGTACCATCTCCTTTTCCAAGGGGGTGTAATTCATAACAATATGTAAATACTACGTATGTATATTGTATATTTATATAACTTTGCGGTATGAATGGCGCCCAAGGAATCGGGTTTTGCATTTTTTATGAAGAATACATCAGCGGAAATATTCCCTTCGAGTTGTTATTGACAGTAAATATTTAACTTTTCTGGTAATAATTTATTCACGATAAGTGTGAGCATTTTTCCCTACATTTCATATCGATGTAAACAAAATTTCCCGAGTCGCTTCGATGTCGTTTTTACGGAGCGGAAACGCGCATTATAGAACAACTTACATTTATGGATGAGGATATTTAAAAATAATAAAACATGATGTGAAAACCCAGGATTGATTGATCGAGCATGACTTTAAAAGGTAATATGTTACTATATATTCGGACAGATGATCTATAGAGGAGGTGATTTATAACAAAATCTAGGTTGTCTTTGTAGAGAAATAAATCGGTTTTTGGGCCTTAATGCTGCCTTCACGTTGACCTCGGTGATATGCTTCCCTTAGAAATTAACATACATATATCACTATCAGACCAATCAATGTGCACTTCAGAATACACAAACTATCGAAGAAATTAGACAATGAATGAGATCAGTGATAATAGATAGGTTCTAAATGACATAAGAAAGTCTGTACTAGAATGAAAATGACTCAAGATTGTCAAAAAAATCGGTAAAGGTATTTACACAGAACTTCCCTCTTTATACGTACAAGACGGTCACACAAAAAAATATTAATTAAGAGATGACATATGAGAATTATAATCGCCATGTAGTTAGCCCTAATATTACAGAGAAAACCTGATAACTTTTTTCCATCATCTACTATATAGTGGTGGGGGAATTTTTTTTTTAAATTTCTGTTTTTTTGTTAATTTACAAAACATTTTTTGTTGAAATAGGCTTAGAGTATAATGAAACGTGAAAATTTTAAAATTGGATAAAAAACTTTTTTTTTCATCATCTATTTATTCTATTGTAGTACATCGTAAGAAATTTAAAATACTATATATTTTTTAAAGTTTTCAAAACAAATTTCTTTTTTTCAAATATATTTAGAATGTCATGAAACCTGAAAATTTTAAAATTTGAGCAAAAAATTTTTTTCCATCGCCCATTGTATAAAAAATTTTCAAATTTTTGTTTTATTTTCTGAAAAAATTGTTTTTGAAATATGTTTAGAATGTCATGAAACGTGAAAATCTTAAACTTGAGCAAAAAACATTTTTTTTCGTCCATTTTATGGTACAAAATTTTCAAAATTTCAATTTTTTTTTTATTTCAAATTTTCAATTTTTTTTAATAGGTTTAGAATGTCGCGAAACGTGGAAATTTTAAATTTGAGCAAAAAAAAGTATTTTTCTATGTATTCTAGTGATACAAAAATTTTTTTCAAGAATGGCAAAAAAATACTAAAAAATATTTTTTTCTGAAATAGGTTCAGAATGTCATGAAACGTGAAAATTTTAAATTTGAACAAAAAAACTAATTTTTTTCATCTAATCAAGTGGTAAAAAAAATTTCAAAAATGTTGGTAAAAAAATATTAAAATTTTTTTTTTCTGAAATGAGTTTAATATGTCATGGAACGTGGAAATTTTAAATTTGAGCAAAAAAAAAAATTCATTATTTATTTCCTTTAGACGGTCCACCCTGTATTTTTTCGGATATTCACGTTTCAGATCACGTAGCTTGCAAAAATATAGGTTTTTTAATTCCGTCAGTATGTAAATGTAAATGTAAATTTTATTTTACTCTACTCTACTATAGAATTGATGGGGAAAAAAATGTTTCGCTCAAATTAAAAATTTCCATGTTTCATTACATTCTAAGCCTATTCGAAAAACTTTAGAAAAATAAAAAATTTGCAAATTTTGCTCACTACAAAATACAAAATAGATGACGGAAAATAAATTTTTGTTGCTCAAATTTAAAATTTCCACGTTTCATGACATTCTAAACCTATTTCGCGGGCGGTCACCCTAAAAAACTATTAATTACGAAACCACACATGAGACAAGTAATTGGAAGGTATTATTACAAAGAAAACCTGATAACTTTTGGTTAAAAAAGTATATAGAGTAGCCATCCGATAGCAAAAATTTAATATTAAATAAAAGGTGCCAAATATGGAAGGCTTGCGTAAATACCTTTACAAAGAGTGACCGCAAAAAGGCCTAAAATTCGCCTGTTTTTTCATAGTAGATAGCAGGCCAAGGGAAAGAGCAAAATAAATCCTCTAGGGCTCAAACAGTGCTATTAAACTTTGAGAAAATTTTAAAAGATAAAACAACTCTGTTATTACTTAGATTTTATATTGTATGAATTTTTTACGGATTATGTATTATTCTGTAGCGTATTTCGAGGAATGTAGGAAATTGTCACCAACACTTGAAAACGAAAAAATTCATAGGTTCTACCCACATGATACAATCGTAATGGGATTTTCACTAGAAAACAATTTTTTTATGAAATAGGTTTAGAATGTCATGACACGTGGAAAATTTAAATCTGAGCAAAAAATTTCCCATTTTTCTACTGGTAAAAAAAATTTCAAAAAATTTTGAAATTTTCTTTTTTTCTGAAATAGGTTTGGAATGTCAAGAAACGTAAACATTTTAAATTTGAGCAAAAAAAAAATTTACACCACATATTCTTGGCAGTGGTAAAAAAATTTTCAAAAAATGTTTGCTTTTGAAATTTTCTTTTTCTGAAGTAAGTTCAGAATGTCATGAAACGTGGAAATTTTAAATTTGAGCAAAAAAATGTTTCCATCATATATTTTATTGGTAAAAATATATTTTAAAATATTTTAAAAATTTCTCTGACAAAATTTTCAAATTTTTCCTTTTGAAAATAAATTTCTTTTTATGAAGTAAATTTAGAATGCCATGAAACGTGGAAAATTGAAATTTGAGAAAAAAAAATGTTTCCATCATATATTCTATTGGTAAAAATATATTTTAAAATATTTTTAAAAAATTTCTGACAAAATTTTCAAATTTTTCCTTTTGAAAATTTCTTTTTATGAAGTAAATTTAGAATGCCATGAAACGTGGAAAATTGAAATTTGAGGAAAAAAAATGTTTCTATCATATATTCTATTGGTAAAAATATATTTTAAAATATTTTTAAAAATTTTCTGACAAAATTTTCAAATTTTTCCTTTTGAAAATTTCTTTTTATGAAATAAATTTAGAATGTCATGAAACGTGGAAAATTTAAATTTGAGGAAAAAAATCCCATCCTTCTACTGGTAAAAACATTTTTTTTAAAGTTTTGAAACATTTTTTTTCTGAAATAGACAGAATGTCATGAAACGTGTAAATTTTAAATTTGAACAAAAAAAAATAATTTTTCCACCATTTATTCTTGGTACAGTAGTAAAAAAATGTTCAAAAAATGTTTGCTTTCGAATTTTTTCTTTTTTTTTTTCTGAAATAAGTTTAGAATGTCATGAAACGTGGAAATTTTAAATCTGAGCAGAAACATTTTCTATCATATATTCTATAAGTAGTACAAATATATTTTAAAATATTTACAAAAAAATTCTTTGACAAAATTTTCAGATTTTTCTTTTTGAATTTTTTTTTAAAATAAATTTAGAATGTCATGAAACATGGAAATATTAAATTTGAGCAGAAAAAATTTCGTTTTTCTACTGGTAAAAAGAAATTCAAAAAGTTTTGAAAAAAAAATTTTTTTTGAAATAGATTTAGAATGTCACGAACCGCGGAAATTTTAAATTAGAGCAAACAAATTTTTTTTCATTATTTATTCCCTTTAGACGGTCCACCGTGTATATTTTCCAGTGAAAGTTCAACCATTTTTTCGCTGGTAGTAGTGTCACCTACCTACCAAATTTGACTATTATCCATCAAGTAGTTATTTTTAGATAATGCACCGACACACTGACAGACAGACGGACGGACGGAATTGAAAAACCTATATTTTCGTAATTTATGTGATCTGGAACATGCAAATCTGAAAAAATCTCGGAGGGTGATTTTTTCTCAAATACAATACTTCCCTTCGGTATGCGAGGGAAGTAAAAAATGAAATTTTTTAACCACTGTTATACTTCCACTCCACGACGTGAGTGTGGGACTGAAAATGTGACAAATGGCAATCATATTTGGCATATGCACCTACGAGTGCACCTATTATAGTTTTATTAAGAAATGTACAGGGTGGTGATCCAAGAAATAATTCAATCATGGTGGGCATTTGTAAAGGTATTTGCGCAAGCTTTCCATATTTGGCACCTGTTATTTGGTATTGAATTTTTGCTGTCGGATGACCACTCTGTATATTTTTTTGACCAAAAGTTATTAGGTTTTATTTGTAATAATAGTGATAACTAGATTCCGATTATTATTCTCAATGTCATCTCGCAATAATTTTTTAGAGTGACCGCCATGCACAAATAAAGAGGGAAGTTCTGTGTAAATACCTTTATCGATTTTTTTTATCACTACTATAGAATGGATGGAAACATTTTTTGTTCTCAAATTTAAAATTTCCACGTTTCATGGCATTCTAAGCCCATTTCAAAAAAAAAATTAGAATTTTTTTTACCAACCTTTTTGGAAAAAATGTTACCACCAGAATAGGCGAAAAAAATTTTTTTTTGCTCAAATTAAAAATTTCCTCGTTTTATGGCATTCTAAACTTAGAAGAAAATATTTTTTGGAAAAAATCTAATTTTATTTTTTACTCTACTCTACTACTATAGAATTGATGGAAAAAAAATATTTCCACGTTTCATTACATTCTAAGCCTATTCCAAAAACTTTTGAAAATAAAGAAAAATATAAAATTTTTTGCCCACTACAAAATACAAAATAGATCACGGGAAAAAATTGATTTTGCTCAAATTTAAAATTTCCACGTTTCATGACATTCTAAACCTATTTCAAGAAAATATTTTTACCACTACTATAGAATAGATGACGAAAAATTTTTTTACCACTAGAACACATGAAAAAAAATTTCTCAAATTTAAAATTTCCACGTGTCATAACATTCTAAACATATTTCAATCACAAAAAAAATTAAATTTTTTACCCACTGCTATACTTCCACTCCACTATGTGAATGTGGATCTGAAAATGTGGCAGATGGCAATAATATTTGGCATATTAGTGATAATTATATTCCGATTATTATTCTCAATGTAATCTCGTAAAAAATTTTTAGAGTGACCGCCATGCACAAATAAAGAGGGAAGTTCTGTGTAAACACCTTCACCGATTTTTTTTATAAATAGCGGATCATCTTGGCATCTATTTGCCATGATTGAAGAAAGACTTTTTACTTCTTTGATTTTGTTGGATATTTTGCCACCTGCGTATAAAAAAACGATACATTTAAATTGAATGTGACATGACACAAAATTAATTATAAAAGTCAGATTTGATGGATATTCGGTACATAGGCATAAATAGTTTTGGATACATATCAAATACATTTTAAAATTTTCAAATTTAATTTTTAGCATTGGAAATGTTTATGTTTTCGTATATGGGATAGAGTTACCAGCTTTTGTTCAAAGACAAAAGACAGCGGTGTCGCGGTCGACTGAGACTATCGTATGCAACGGCTGATATACGCAAATGTAATATGGGTTGCATATATCACAGGGGTCAAGTTACCAGTTTTCATTTAAAGTGGAAATACAGCGGTGTCGCGGTCGAGTGAGACTGTGTATAAGCAAAGGCCGTTATACGGAAATGTAATATGGGTTGCATATATCACAGGGGTCAAGTTACCAGTTTTCATTTAAAGTGGAAATACAGCGGTGTCGCGGTCGAGTGAGACTGTGTATATGCAACGGCTTTTATACGTAAATGTAATATGGGTTGCATATATCACAGGGGGTCAAGTTACCAGTTTTCATTTAAGGTGGAAATACAGCGGTGTAGTGGATCGTGCTAATGTTGAAGAAGTTGAAAACGTTTATGTTTTATGTATGGTGTTATCATTTCCAATGTCCCGATGATTGCAAGGATGCCGAAATCTGTGAATTTTTTGATAAAGAATATACAAAACATAAAACCTTTTACTGCTGGATAGAGAATTAAGAATCCTTTCAAAGGAGGTATAACACGCCTCCTCGTTCCATTTAAAAATTTTAAAGAGTTGTCACTCCAAGGGGGTTGGAAGGTGAGGTATAAAATTATACTCAAAAAATGTCATTTTGATTGATTGATTGATTTGCCAACGTAAGGTGGGCATTGCTGCCGATTCCAACACGCAGCCTGGTCGTCCGCCGAACACGCCCAACGGACGGCCAAACCGCGTGCCGGAACCAAACCTAGGACGTTTTATATAGCACCAGACCGACAGCATACGCTGGATTAGAAATAGGACATGCCTGTTATCAGCAGAGGAGGTATAGATGCTTGTGAGATGCTTCTTTTAAGATTCCATGCTTCTTTTTAAGTTTCCATCTATCATCATCTCCTTATTTACTTCTTCTAAGTTTCTTCTGTTTATGAATCTAGCAGTGTGCACCTCCTCCCGTCCTCCCGTGTCCATATATGGTTTTGAGTCTCCCAGAAATCTGTGTTCTCATTTCAACGTCCTCAACCAGTGCGTCCCCTTTGTTTGTCTGCCACGACATACATACATACATTAACTCGACGCAAGGACCTGGAACTTATTAACCGTTCAACAGGTAAATATCCATTTATGGTGGAAGTGCCCTATCCCGCGGTAAACAAAATTTTTTAGCGGGTTATGAGAAAGAGGTCCTAGGAATATTTTGTACACCCTGTATGTTGGCTTGTTTTTGAAGCAATCATTTTTAATTTCCGTTTTCCAACTCCGGGTAATTTGTCCGTTTCATTAGTTATGTTTACCATTACAAACTTAATTTCATTTTTTTTCAATTTTAATAAACAAATAAACAAATAAATGCTCAAAAAATGTCATTTTAGAATTAAAAATTGACGTGTTTTAGGATTTCATTCATACATTGTAAATTGTGTAGATTTAGCCGCTACTTATGGACCTCACTTTATAACTCTATTGGTGACCATTATAACATGTTTAGTCTTTCTTTAAATAATTACTCCAAGACCATAAAACTCTGTGTTCAAAATATATTGTAACCAGCATTTAAGTACATAACCATAATATTAACCTTCTCTAAACTAAACAGCTATTTTACACTTTTATATTTTATGCTTTCTAGGTATATTTTATATTTTATATTGTATACATTGCATTTTAGTGGAGTCAAATAGTGATTTAGGTTGAAAATCTTGGAACGCGACAAGGTGGAAAGTGTCTGTTTTGATAAGAATAATAAGATTCCAAAATTTCTCCCTCCGCGAAAGGGTGCAACCATCTTTTTTTGGCCAAAAAGGGATATTTTGGACATTTTTAGGAGTGAATTTAGAAAAAAAAAATTATCACCAGTTCCATATGAGTTAAAGAATAAAATGGTATCCTCTTATTGTCAATGTTGAGGGAGTTTAAATTTGGCGGTGATCCGACCATCCCCCCTCCTGATATAGATGTATATACAGGGTGTCCCGTAAATAATGAATAATCCTGAAAC
Source organism: Stenurella melanura (assembly GCA_963583905.1). NCBI lineage: Eukaryota > Metazoa > Arthropoda > Insecta > Coleoptera > Cerambycidae > Stenurella > Stenurella melanura. Next base: position 122,352,287 of record OY757316.1, on the reverse strand, counting down.
TGGAAATAGGCCAGGCCATGACCGATCAGAATATCACAATTTGACCTTATTGAAAACCCTACGGTTTTCGAGATATGGACACTTTTTTGAAATTTTGAAAATTTCGACTGTAGTATAGTGTTTTACATGCCAGTGCCACAAAGTAAAGATTTGTTCATTCTGTTTTTAAGTAAGTATTCTAGAATAGTTGTGCTATCAAATGTGTATAGGAGTTTTTAGATTACGACTACAGTATTTTTAAAAAAGAAGTATTTCGTAAATTTCTGCTTTGCTTGTTAAGCAATGTAAGGGGTGACTCATCATTTGAAACTCTAAAAGTTTATTTTATGAACAGTCCAATGTATTGACTAACTTTGCTAGTCTAGTTCTGCTCAATATTACTGTGGAAAATGGGCACGAAATAAAAAATCATTTTCAACTTAACAATTGTATTTCTTTAAACAATAAATAAAATTTATGAAAACATGGTGTAACTTGGTGTGTGAACAAATACACTCAATATTATCAACCTTTTTTCAGTGTGCCTTGAAAAACGAAATAATTTCATTAAATGTCATTTTATTATAGTTAATCCTATTGGTGAAGTCTATTTATAACAAAATATTCAAATGGCTTTTTTCATTTTTTTTTTTTTTCGTAATAACAGCGCTAGAGAAAGAAGAGAAAATGAGCTATTTCGGGTTTTATCGTGATATCTCATATTAAAACTCCAGTCAAAAAATAGTCCAGTTACTTATAGAAAAAATTCACCAACTTTTCATCGAAGATCTAACAAACAAGTATTGGGCAAAAAAGAAATCTCTAATATTAACAGAATGTTACAGTAAATCATTAAATACAGTCAAGGACTTATATCAAGATAATATTAACCCTATATACAACATTAATTTCACTGAATACAATAATATTTCAATATACCTCTTAAGAGATTACTCATTATTTCCCGAAAAAATTGGAAACAAAATGTTTATACATGACACAAACGAGCTCTTCCCGATTATCATTTTATATTTACTGATGGATCCAAAAACGAAGAAAATACAGCGTGTGCTCTCTTTTACTCGAATACTAACACTCAATTTATGTTTGCACTAAATGATAATTTATCTAACTACTCTGCGGAACTCATTGCTATATGGCAAGCATTACTACAGGTTAAAAATCTACAACAAAAATTTGTAATTTTTTTTTATAGCAAAAGCTCCTTAGATAAATTAAAAAATATGAAAAGTTTCTCTAGTTGCAACTATATAATATCTAATATAATAAATTTGATAATTGAAATACAAAAACAAAACAAAATTGTACATTTAGCATGGGTCAAGGCTCATTGTGGTATCTTAGGCAATGAAATAGTTGACATGGCGAAACAGGCCGTAAATTTGGGAGAGGTGACTGAATACCTTTGCCCATTTAAAGATTTAACTTCTATAACAAAAAAAATGTTTTTACGAGAATGGAACAACTTATATCAAATTTCCGAAAAAGTGGCGTATTATAGGTGTATTGAGCCATTACCTTCAAAAGAGCACTGGTACAAAAACTGCTATTCAAAAAATACAATTAGCAAAATATGTAGACAGATTCAATCATGCACTGGTACCATCATAACTATTTAGAATTAATAAGAGAGATAATGCGCTATGTGATTGTGGAGAAGTAGGGGATACGGTACATATGATTTTAGAATGTAAATTGAACGAAGATAATAATAAACATTTTTTGGATGTAATTTATAAATCAAATCTTGTACCATGTCCGTTTAATTTGATGCAATTGCTAGCATCAAGAAACCTTTTTATATATAACCATTTAGTATGCCATATAGAAAAAATAAAATTAAAAATATAATAAATATGTAATATTTGTAACTTGTATTTAGAAATAAGTTTTCTATCGTCTTTTCTTCAATGTTAATCCATGTTATCCGAGGTCTAGTCAGTATGTGTGAAAATCGTCTAGACGTACCTGTATCACTGTCAGTTCCCAATTATAAGTTGAAAGGAAAAAGAAAAAAAAGATAAAAAAGTATTAAATGAGATAAAAAAAAAACATAAAAAAAATAGAAAAAAATACATATATAAAAAAAAGATATATGTTTGTATGTTTGTACTTATTCGTTTACGTAAATATATGCTTGTTATATACAATAGAAAAATGTGTTGTTAAAAAAAATGGTACACATTGGTAACCAAGGAATAATGTGATAAGAAATAAAATAAAAAATAATTATTATACTAGGAAACTTGGCGAATGGTCTTTGTAACCGTAGTCAACAAACCTGAAACACACACACACACACACACACACATCGTGATATCTCCGGAACCGGCCGGAATATTTTTAATTTTTATAGCTCACTTTATTGACTCTCAAAATACGAAACTTTTTTCCCATTTAACCGACTTCATAATTGCTGTGGTTTACGAGATAGCAATACTGTTTAATATAAAAAGTAGCCAACCTGTATATACCGTAAATGGCTAAAAAACTACCGAATGTTGAAAAAAATAATTTTGACTAATTTCATATAAAAGTACACAAAATAAGCTATCTTTTGCCGAAAAGCAAGTTTCGATTCGACTCGTAGGACATGAGATATTTGGATTTGAAAACTTCAGAAAATTTTACTGGAATTTCAGCAAAACTATTCGATATTTTTAGCTGAAATTTGGAGGACAGTTTTTGTGTGATAATGATTACTCTCCAAATTTCAGCCAAATCGGTCAAAATTTGACCAAACTAGCCGAAATTTAATTTTCTCTATTTTTTTATATATATGTACATCTATATCAGGAGGGGGGATGGTCGGATCGTCGCCAAATTTGAACTGGAGGTTCCCTCAACATTGATAATAAAAGGATACCATTTTGGTTCTTTAACTCATTATGGATCTGGTGATAAACATTTTATTTTCTAAATTCACCCCTAAAAATGTCCAAAATACCCCTTTTTGGCCAAAAAACATGGTTGCACCCCTTTGCGGCGGGAGAAATTTCGGACTATTATTATTCTTACCAAAACAAACACTTTCCACCGTGTCGCGTTTCATCTTAAAAAATTTGCCAATCCAACCTTTTTTTTCAATATTTGACTGCACTATTTATGTGATTTATTTCTAATTTATAAAATTGTCCTGTAACTGGAAGATTCTGTTGGGCAATAAATTCTTTACTATTATTATTATTATTCTTTATTATTATTACTATTATAAAATTTTTTACTATCATCCGTTATTTACCTGGTAGAATACCATTGAATTTGTCCAACAGACCGTTTACAAATTCGGTAAATTTTCAAACCTAACTCACCTCAAACGTCAATAAATTTCGAAAAAATGAGAACCGTCCCTTCCTACCCGAACTTCCACCTCAGACGAATCATTTCAAATCCGGAGGAAAAAAAACCAAACGTTAATACAAAACCAAAAATGTCTCACATTTTGACCCACTCATTGGAAAGTTTTAACTGAAATCTGCAGCGCGGAGTTCAGGGGCTGTTCGGACATAGATCCAACGATTGCGAGCACGAACTGCTCTCGGTTGTTTCAGAAACCAGGGTTGCTGAAAATTCGTGGGAATTACGCAGGCGTTGAGCTACCCTCGACATTTCATAGTCCACATTTAACGTTATCTATTTAATTATTTTGTGATTTAAACTTATTTGATTGCCTGGCGTGCATCCACTGAGCGCCATGTGTGGTTATTTTGTTAATTTATCGGATTTAGAGCTTGTCTATGTCCATTCGGGAGGGAAAAGAGGAATCGATACCATAACTGAAAGTACCACCTGTAGATTTCAGTTTCATGAATATGAAATAAATATAGTTTGATTTTCTTACGTCAGATGCAATTCTTATTATGAGTCTATTAGTTTATTGGAATTATAGTTCGAACAATATAGAAAATAGTTGATAAAATCAAAAGTGCAAATAATTCTCAATGACATAAAAATGCATTATTTTTAAGGGTTAAAAATGCCAGTAATAATATTCATAATTTTATTAGTCTTTATAAAATAATATGTTTGATAGACAGGTCAAGGAATAGAAATACTTAAGTTATACAATAAAGATTAAAATGGTAAAATTCAATACACTACACAGTAGTAAAGGACAGACAGTACAGATAGTGGCAAACTTAAACATTTAAGTGGTCTCTAACTGCATTTAAATAATGTGGTGGAGCACCATCTTGCTGAAACCACATCCTATTTCGAATTCTTTCAGGGAGATTTACCAATAACTGTGGCAGATAATTTTCCAAAAATGGAGATAAATAGCTCCAGTCAATGTACCATCAAAGATGTGGCCCTATTACATGTTCTCCAGTAATTCCTCTCCAAACGTTTATAGACCATCTGTGTTGGTTATCAACTTGCATAAAAATGTGAGGATTTTCCGAAGCATAATAAAGGAAATTGTGCCTATTAACAAATCCATTTTTATGAAAAGTTGCCTCATCAATGAATAAAACATTATTGAAGAAGTTGACATCATCTTGCATTTTACCTCTGGCCTAATTACAAAATTGTACGCGCTTTTGAAAATCGTCATCAGATAATTCCTGGTGCATTTGAATATGATATGCACATTGCACGCAACTTATTTGTTTTTAAGATTCGACCCACAGACCATATACTTATTCCTACTAATAAACTCACTTCTCTTTGACTAACATAGGGATTCCCAACCGTTGCCAGCACCACAGAAAACTAATTTTCTTCGTTCACAACACGTTTTATTCTTTTAGTTTTTTTTTACATTCGACATTTCCAGTTTTCAGAAATCAATCGAGAAGGTTTTGGAAGCTGCTAACATCAGGAATCCTTCTTTCAGGATAACGTTGGTGATAAATTCTATTGGCAAGTAAACAATTTCTGTCTGACTCGCCCAAAACAAAAGTCATGTCTACAAGTTACGCTTTATTAAATATAAATATAAAATATTGTATTTTATAGCGTCTTTCAATATTATACGATAGAGAAGTTGAAACGGCTACTTGATATGTCAACTAAAAATATGATATAATTTTTAAACTATTAGAGATATCACAATAGACATTCAAGTCGTTTTTATAGCGGATTACTTAATCTTTAAATGAGTTGACTTCCAAGTTTGTAATTATTATTGATCAGTTATTATGCGCATTTGTTTATAAAAATTAGCTTCTGGCTTATCAAATATTGCAGATACGGTAATGGACCTTCCAGGCAATTTTGTTAAGTGATAAAATATGTGAAAATTGCAATTGTTTATTTAATGGTAAATAAAAAAACTTATTTAATTTTTATAAACAAATGCGCTTAATAACTGATTAATAATAGTTACAAACTTATAAGTCTATTGTGATATCTCTAATAGTTTAAAAGTTATATCAGTTTTTTAGCTGACAAATCAAGTGGCCGTTTCAACTTCTGTATCGTGTAATATTGAAAAACGCTATAAAAAATACAAAGAAATTTTTTTCAATATGTTGTTGCATATGGTTGTTTTTGTAATTTTCTTAAGATTTCCCACCCTTTAATTGGTTTTCTGTTGGGTGGTTGTATCTAAATAAATAAAGATTTAGAGAAAAAATATTAGAATCGTCAGAATTTGTTTAAAATAAATTGTTAAATTAATAAACAATGAAATTGTTGACAAAAAATTTTTTTTTCCTACTTTATTGAGGATTTTCAATTATGATTTTTAAGAAAAATATAATTATAAACAACAAGATGTTTAAAAAAATATTTTATCATAATCTCAAGGAAACAAAATCGTAAAAAATTTTTTTGTAAATATACAGGGTGTAATTAGTTTCATGTCATTAAAAAAACTGGAGGTAGTGAACGACAAGACAAACAAAAAAACCCTTATAAAACATGGGGTCTAAAGCTCATAGTTTTGGAGAGAAAAAAATAAACAAAAATTTCGCAAATTTTCAATAAAATTTTTTGAGAACTGCTGGAATATTGAGGTAGGTTTAGATCTAGATCTGATCTGAAGAAAACTATAACTCTCCCTTGTGAAATATTTTAGTTACTGTGGGTGTTTCGTTATGTACACACGTCCAACCCGCCGTTCGTTGTTTTTGTTATTTTTGAATTTCGCGTCATTGTGTATTTATAGTTAAGATTTATTTTATTGACTTACCGTTCAAGTCGTCAAATTCTTGATTACGTACAGACACAACTTACTTGTTCGTTCTTTTTGTATTCCTTTTTGGCTTTTGTACCAAGTTTTTATTTCATTTTTCTTTATTGACAACGTTAGTTGATAGTTTAGTGTTTAGTGTTGAACGAAGTGCGTATGTCTTTAATTCGACGTACCGAACTGTGTATTGATGCAGATGCAGAGATTTTGAATCATTTAGGTAGGTAGTAAGCTTTTAACCCAGGACACTCATTTAAGTTACAAATGTTAATAAACCACATTTAAATTTTCTAAATTATAAACAATCCAATATTTTGTTCCAAATTAAAAAACACACGTGTAAAGAAATGCTCTGTTTAAAGCTCTATGGCCATTATTTGCTTGCAATTGTGCACGAAGAGAGAACGAATTGTTTACCTCTTTATACTTGCCTCAGTTCAGTTGAGGCGGTCCATCAAAGACGGTCGATGATCCTTTAACACCGCAGACCACCGCGTGTGCCGGCGAGCACTTTTTATGACAATTTAAAAGTTGTATAATTGGGAACTACAAGTCCATTGACCAAGAAAAGCAGTGGTTCTCAATAGTTGTCCAGCATAATATTAAAAATATTGACCTAGATAAATTTTTTTCAGGGAAAAGTCATAAAGGTTTTTTGTTTGTCTAGTCGGTCCCCATTACCGTTTTTTTAATGACATGAAATTGATTACACCCTGTAGAACTAGTTAATTTGTTTATAAACAGTTTATAAACAAATGGAGTAAAAACAAATTTTAACGTTGATGAATGCCTTTATTCAATATAAAAATAGTAACATGATAACGAATTTGAAAAAAAAAATTGCAACTTTACTTTGGTTTTTAATTTTTTGTTTATTTTGAAAATTGATAATAAACAAAATAAACAATTTTTAAAAACTTTTATAACATGATTTTGTTAAGTATATGTATAAGAAGGGCTCCAAGAAGCGAAAATTGTATACCTAGCCCAATTATTTCAAAAAAATGTTTGTCTCCAATGGCAACGGAGGTCCCATAAAATTTCGTTAGTTAACAATGGCCTAACTTGTTGAAAAATAAACTTTAACATTTTTTTCCAACGGGACCTTATTCTTTGAAATGTTAAGAATACAACATAATTTTTTCAAATTTTTTCAGCATTAAATTAAAATTATAAATAATGGAGATAGAGCTCTCTGGGAGTTAAGACTTTTTTATTGGAAAGTTCATCCTCTTTAAGAATCCTTTTTCCGATTTCCGTGATCGCATATAGTTTTTGAGTTACAAATGAAAAACTAAATGCCATTTTTTTTCATCTTCATTTGTTTATAACTTTTGCAATTTTTTATGTGCTAATAAAACATTTTAATACATTTTCTAGACGTCGCGTCGTTCCGAATCCAATGAGTTATCTTTCATATTTTTAGGAGCTATTTCACGAATTAACACCTTTTTGAACTTGTGAATTAGACTAATTAAGTATTCTACCTAAGTACCTAGTCTTGAAAAGCCATTATAATGAATTTCAGGTTCATTCATTCACTACACGAGAATTTTGAGGTTTTTACGTTTTTATATCTTCATTGACTGTACTTTTTTAGTGTGCAATGGACGAATGGACACTCTGAACATTTCACTTTATAAACACGATCGCTCATGACAAATTGTAAAAAAAAATGTATTGAATTGTGCTTACACATTTTTCCACCTATATCTTTCTGTGAAAAATTGCCACAGCTATAATTTCAAAACATACCTATAGGAAACTTTAATTTATATACTTATACTGCTTTGTGAAGTTGTGAAGTTTACGAACTTTATACCTACACCTCAAAATATTACGTACATTTACCAATAGTGGTATCATTTTAAAATATTTCAAAAATTAAGTAACAGAAACAACTCACCTCTATCTATGCTGTTTTGTATGTGAGATTTTATTCTGATTTTAATTAATCCATAATCCACGGCTTGTTTGTATATATGTAGCACACATTTTTCACAACTCATATTATTAATAATAAAAACCGAATAATAATTTTAACCTATTCAAACTTAAAATTTGCACTAGGTACCTACACAAACTACACCACTCAAATTTTAACTCACTGCAAAAAACTATTTTCACAAAGCCAACTATTCAATTTAATTTAAATAACACGATAGCAACTCCACGAAATGATTGAAGTAAGTATAATAGGTACGCCGTAACATCCTAAATGCTAGTCAACGACGTTCATAGACGCAAAATCGCGGTTGCTGCGATTCTTGGAACCAGCAACAATGCGAGATGCAGGCATGTGACCAATGCAACGCTGCCTACACCGTTTACCATTTATTTTATTTTTATTCTGTTTACCTAGTACTTATACATATCAGTGTGCAATGTGATATTTTACAAAATTATAATATATATAAATATACAAACAACGGGGTAGGCGTCGATGATCGGACCGGGAATATTTAAAAACCTGTTGAATGAATTACCAAAGACATAGGTATTTGTATCTTTATATTTGTTATAAGTATGTTCATTTTTAAGAAAAAAATGAAATAATGAAGACTAAATTTTATTAAGTTAGCGTGCATTTTATTTCGGATACACAGGGAAAAACAAACTGAAAACCTGCTTTAAATAAGCTGCCTACACTGTGACACAGCAAGAAAGCAAACATATTTCGCGGTATTTCTCCCCACTCCACGAGTCTGGTTTCGGATTTACGCAGGTCTCTAGTTTGTTTAACCGTCAAATGACAGATTCATCGCGCGGAAATGTTTAAAAACACCGGTTTTTGTGTATAGCTTAATAAATTAAGAGATTTTAAACAATATTGCCGTTAAACGTGTTTGGAACTTATTGTGTTGTGATGTACAAGAAACGTGTAGTGGTATAAAAATTGGTGTAGGTACGCGTGTGAGAATTTCGAGTGCATTTTGGATTTTTATTTCTGTTACTATGGCCCAAAGCTGTTGAGGTGAGTACTACTGATTAATATTATCATCTCATACAAGTGTACGAGTTTATATCCCACTTTGTACGGTCTGTTCTACGCCAGTGAAGATATAAAATGACCTATTTAATTACTTACATCTATGAATGAGGTCATGATCATTTTAATAGATATCACATTAGAGCGATGTATTTGCAGTATTTGCCATTTGCTCCTTGTGACTTATTTCTCTTCAGTCCATGAAACAGATTAGTAGAGCGGATTTGGCAGGCAAGAGAAGCAAAACCAACAATGGAATTTGAAAATGTATTTTTTTTGCCATTCTTTAAGTTTGTGTCATCCAATTCTTCTCGGAAAATGGCAAGTCTCTTACTCGAGAGGGGGGAGGGGAGATATTTTTACATAAAGTTTGCAAAAACTACTTTTGGCGGTACCGACTTAAACTTAACAAAAATAAACTTAACAAAAAGAAATTTATTTTTTATCAACAACTTCATTGTTTATTAATTTAACAATTTGTTATAAACAAATTCTGACAATTCTAATATTTTTTTCTAAATCTTAAAAAAATTACAAAAACAGCCATATGCAACAACATATTAAAAAAAAATTGTTTGTATTTTTTATAGCGTTTTTCAACATTACACCATACAGCTGAAACGGGCACTTGATTTGTCAACTAAAACACTGATATAACTTTTAAACTATTAGGTCGTTTTTATAGAGGATTAATTAATCTCTAAATGAGTTGACTTCCAAGTTTGTAACTATTATTAATCAGGTATTATGCGCATTTGTTTATAAAAATTAAATGTGTTTTCGACGTTTTTGAATGTTTTATGACTTCTAGCATATCAAATAATGCAGATACGGCAATGGACCTTCAAGGCAATTTGATAAAATTTGATAAAAAATCGCTGCCTAAGGAATCACTACTTCCACATCCAGATTTTTCATCCAAGTCACTTTAAAGGAAACATTTTGACTATATGTGCACTCTAGTATGTGGAAATTATTGGTCATAGAATTTTAATAATATTTGGGGTAGATGTCATAAAACAGTTTGAGGAGTTGGTTTCTACCATATACGTTAAAAATAAAGTTTCTAGTTTACCCTACTTACTTTCCCCTATTCACAACCTACCACCTTCCACCCCTTCAATGGAGTCATCTCAGTTAGATGTCAGTACAATACATACGTGTACTAACATTCAACTGATGAATATCTCAAATTTATGTTATCAATCCCATTAATAATAAAGCGGAGGTGGTAGAGTTTGAAAAATATTAGAAAGAAATCTGAGGCCTTGGTTTCTAGTATATACACCTCGATATACACCAAATCCCAAATTTCTGTAACTACTCTTACCAACTTGGTTTACTTATTTTCTCCTATTTACTCCTATTAAGCCCAACCCTTCAACGGAATCATCCCAAAATATAATCTAGTTCCAGACGTCGTTATAATACATACGTCTACCAAATTACAAGTGAATATCTCAATTTTATTTTATCAACCCCGTTAATAATGGAGTAAGAATAGTGGAAGGGTTGAAAAATATTATTAAAAAATCTGAGGTCTTGGCTTCCAGGATGAAAAATACTACTAAAAAAACCTGAGACCTTCGCTTCTAGTATATTCACCAAATCCCAAACTTCTGTACTTTTACCAGTTTGCTTTACTTATTTTCCCCTATATACCCCTATTTAACCCCCAACCCTTCAACGGAATAATCTCAAAATATAATCTAGTTCCAGATGTCGTTATAATACATATGCGTACCAAATTTCATGTGAATATCTCAATTTTATTTTATTAACCCCTTTAATAAGGAAGTAAGGGTGGTGGGGGGTTGAAATATATTATTAAAAAATCTGGGGCCTTGGCTTCTAGTACATACACCGAATTTCAAGTTTCTGTACTCATACTAGCTTGCTTTACTTATTTCCTCCTATTTACCCCTAAATAATCCCCAACCCTTCAACGAAATCATCTCAAAATAGAATCTAATATCAGACGTCGTTATAATACATACGTGTACGAAATTCCAAATGAATATCTCAATTTTATTTTGAAAAATATTATGAAAAAAATCTGAGGCCTTAACTTCTACTACATACACCGAATTTCAAGTTTCTGTATACTCTTACCAGCTTGCTTTACTTATTTTCCCCTATTTACCCCTATTTAACCCCCAACCCGGACATCCTCAAAAAATAATCCAGTTCCAGACCTCGTTATAATATATACGTATATTGTCTGTAATGGGCTTGTTCAGCATTTTTTTTTTATTTCACAAATCGAAAGAGCAAATATAAATTAATGGATCTGCAAAATATCAGAATCTTATTCGCACGTTTAGTATCTTAAAAACCATTACAAATTTCCATCTCACGAAAATGGGGCGTGGCCAGGCGCTACGTCACTATACGCATAGACTCGGCGATCTCAATAGACTTGATGCTCCTTATTGGTTATAATTATAAGTGTTTTCGAAGTATTGTTTGTTTTGCTTACTATTTGACAGTAGGGGAGTACAATTTGGTGAAATGTCAAAAAATTACAATTTTCTCTCGCTCCTGCCAGAACGAATTTTCAATTTCGACCCTGCAATTTACGATTATAATTCATCGCCGACCTTCTCCTTTCCGTAGACACATAGAACGAACTTCCACTCGACGTATTTATTTAGTTACCAGCGTTTAAAAATTCCATGTTTTTCGACTTTTCAGGTTAAATTTTAAAGGTTCCAGAAAGCCATTTTTCTTACGTCACTTACGTATAGTGACGTCACATATGAGCGCTCGGTTTTTGCAACTATTACCAATTTCAACTCCTTATATCTCGAGAACGGAAAAAGTTAATAATACGAAATTTTAAGTGTATAATGAGAATATCGAGTACTATATGAAAAAGTATAAAAACCATATAAAAAGAATATCATGGAACAAGCCCATTGTTTATTTGTGGCATATTCAGATTTTCTTACTTTTTATTGGGTATTTTGCCACTCAAAAATATTTAAAAATTTTAATGAAAAAACCTCTGCGCCAAACGGATCAGACAGAGGTTGGTACTTGAGTACTTGACTGTTTCAAAAAGTCTCCACCTAAAAATATATAAACTAGAACAATGTTATGAACTAAAAACTGAAAATCAAAGCTATAGGAAGTTAACGTTTCGGAAGAGAATCTACTTCCGTTCTCAAAACTTTTTTGGCCGTCAACCATGACAGTTATTTGTTTATGTATTTCCATAGTCACGTGAGACATTAAATTATATTTATCTTATTTTTACTTACTTCGTCTCTAAGGATGGGCAACCAACTAGTACAAAAATCTATTGAATAATTAGAAACGCATCTATCTTCATTTAATAAAATAATCGCCGATCCTTTAAGTTTTCTTTTAGTTCCGTTGCTCTCTTTTTCCAAAATCTTCGCCGAGTCCCATTTAATTCTATGATTATTATCCCACGCGTGTTCACAAATTTTGGATTTTTCAAATTTGACTTTTTTTATTCTTCACACTGTACATACTCAAACAACATACCTGGCTATTTACAGTTTAAGAAGTCTACTATGCTGCAATAGCAATTTTTTTTATCATTCTTGCCGAAAATCTTATTTCTCTACGGGATTTTTCATAATGTCAAAAATTAATAAAATAAAAGATGATTTCAATTAAAAGCTTACCACTGCGTATAATAAACACAGACTTCGACCACAACACTGTAACAATTGTCTATTTCTAAAACTAAATAAGAACCAACTGTTGAATATTCCTGCAGTATTCCTCTGTTTATTGCTCTTAAATTCAAGTAGGTATGTAATAGATCTCGACAATTTGTGTAACGTTAACAAGCCAGGGCTGTCGAAAAATAGGGGACAAAGTAAAAATAAATACAAAGTGATCCCTATATAGCCCATATGCAAGGAAGACGAGTTTCATGGGGAAATATAGACACAGGCATTTATTAGTTTCCAGAATCAGTCTGATGATAACTTTTTTTAATATACAGGGCGAAAAATTTATATGTGACTACCAGTAACTTTTTTGTGCGCATGTTTTCTCTGGAACCGCTTAAAATTAACTGCTGGCCACCTACAACAGCTTTCCCAATAAAATAAACCATTTTTATTTAATATTAAATCATACATAACAAACAAAGTTAAGGCGAACAACTGCCATGTACCGTGTGCATTACAAATGTACACAACGCGATGAAGTTAATTTCAATTTAAAATGATATTGCATTCGATGCTGGCATTGGATTCCAGCGTATATATGGCGGTACTTATAGTATGTTATGAATTACACCCCCTTGGAACTGGAGATGATACGCCTATGCCTACTAATAGTGACTGGAAAGACTCTAGAAAGAGCCATGGACTTTTCTAGATTGTGGTTGGAGAAGATTCTGGTTTAATCTAGAGGTAATTTCGGAGTATATAAGGCAGGAGAAGAAGTTTTATTAAGAAGGCAGTTTATAAAAGTGAACAAGTTGAAAAGTGAAGTTAAATATCAAGTAAACAAAGTGAATTTGAAGTATTGTATAGTCAGTAAATTGTTAAATAAAGTGTTAGTGGTGTTTATCTCTTGTTGAAATTATTTAGAACCCACGGATTCATACAGGGTGTTTCCTAAAAGGTGAAAAAAACGTAACAATACGTTTTTTACTAGTGCGGTTTTATTATCTCCTTTAATTATACGATGCCGTACAGTGGGCCATTTGCAACTTCTAGCTGGACAAAATTCTACAAATTTCTAAATGAGCTTAAAATAGTTCTTAGAAGATCGGAAAAATAGTGAAAAAATTCTAGGCATTAAGGAGGTGGTGTTTGAGGGTTGAAAAATAAATTTGCTTCTAAAGTGCCAACACTCTGTGAAGATGATAATATGATATCTGTGAATATGTCAAAAATAGTTAAGAAATTATAAATAGTAGAGGGGTTGCTTTTGAGGGGGTTGAAAGATACATTTAACTTTAAAATTCTGAAACTTTGTGGACATGATAATATTATGTCCGAAATAGTAAAAAAGATCTAAGCAATAAGGGGTTCGATTTGAAAGGATTGAAAAATAAATGTACTTTAAAACTATGTACTTAAGAAAGTTTTAACAAATTTGGTTGTCGAAGCTTTTTAATTTGTAGTTGCTCTTTTAGGAGAAGCTGAAGACAATTCCTTGACAGTATTAGCAGCATCTCTTTTACTTTCTGAACGTAGAAAAACTTCAGCTGCATAAGTTAACTCGGTAGAAGTACTTGATTCCAACAGCTGCTGAAGTTTTCTCTTGGATCTTTTGCTACACTCCTCAGACTTTTATATAAGTCGCACAGCTGGTATAGAGGTTGCTGGCTGTATGTTGTAGTTAATTACCACAAAATCTATGTTGCTATATCATCTAGCCAGTTCTTATATTTATTTAGCAAAACTTCCAGTTCTCGAGAAGAATTATCCCATTCTGAAAATAATAGAAAAACAACCTTAAAGCAAAAATTCGCGCAAAGAAACTAAAATATGTTTAAGATGTAGGAACATTTTCCTACAAAATAAGGTGAAGAGTAACCCGCACTTTTTGGCCCTCAAATAAGTTCAGTCGGCAGAAATTACAAACATTTATTATTTTATGAAAAATAATTAGTGTATATAAAGCCTCGAAACCTCAATCAGTAGAAAATATTTTTAGATTATTATATTGGTGCGTGTTTCCGCCCTCTTGGGAAACCACCCCTTCAATTTCCGTAGGTTCTAAATAATTTTAACAAGGGTAACCACTACTTCTCAGAACTACACAATACTTTTCCTTAACTAAAATATACTTCTATACTGGACTAAAGCAAACTTTATCAATGTTTATTCCTTAAAATTTACACTATGTATTTACGTCCAATTTCTAACCTAACCTAACCTCAATTCGCACTTTTCCCACTTCCCCTTACCGAATTTCGAACTTCCCGCCATTAATTTCGCCTTGTATACTCTAAAGACGGTTCCAGAGTCATCTAGAACCAAAACGAGAATCTTCTCCCACTACACTCCAGAAAACTCGATATCTTTCTATACATTTCCAGAAAGCATACTACTGTCTCTGGGATGGCGTGAATGACTGGTTGCCTAACCATTTTTACTTAATTTCAGCTAGTAGTAGTCATGGGCGTACAGTCTCCACTTCTTAGGGGAGACATACCTATAGTCACTGGATCCATTGAAACACTTAACACTTAAGAAGCTTGCTACTAAATACACATCATATGCAACTGCACTCCAGCAATATACACTGTATATCACACTGATGGATGTCAGTAGCTAGATATACATTTGATATCGTATGTATATTTAAAAATACATATTCAATCAAATTCCAGCATCTAATGTACATACTATGGATGTACATATCCATTAGATGGTATGTGGGAAATAACAAATATGTACTAATTAATAATACAACTCCATAGACGAAACCTTGTGTAAAACTATGTCAAAGCCTACTTTATTAATGAATATTAATTTACAACGAGACGCGAATAAAGTTTCAAGTCGGCATTTTGTCGTCGCGGCACGTCCCCGAGTTATTGCTTGAAAATATAATTAAATGCGGCGAAACACAAATATATGTACCTACTATATAATACTGCTAAAGTGTAACTTCATTTCAAATGGGTAAAATCAATTGGTTTCTCTGGCAGCTGGGAGGAATATTAATGAAATGAACAAATAGTTTTAGTTCTAGCGTGTCTAACTGTACAGTAAGATTTCTTAATGAAAAGATCTATATATACAGGGTGGGGCAATAGTGCGTTGGGCCTCGATATTTCGAGTTCTACGATAGCTAGAGTTATTTTTAAAAAATTGCACGTAAACTAGATAAAACACTGTATAACTGGAAATTATTTTCGAACATACAGAAGCCTATTTCTAGGCTCTATTCATTCCTATATTAGCATTGAATATTTCCCAACCACTTGGATGTAATGAACTTTTTTGTTGAGATAATGCAATCTGCAGATATTAAAAAAATTACCACTCACAATTATGGGTTTTAAGAAAAACTTATGTGAATACCAGTTACGAGGCATCTAATTAATGTTTATGAATCATTTTCATTTCCTAAAAACGTACAGGGTGGCCAAAAATTATTTTTCAATTAAAAACTTTTTAAATTGAATTTTCTCAATTTTTTCAAATGGAACACCCTGTAAAATTTTTCAACGATGTGATGTAGAAATGAAAAGCGAACATTTTTTGTAAATACTTTCCTATGGCTAATTGCAACCATTTTCGTTTTATAAATAAATAAGCGTCAAATTCAAGAATAAACTTAAAAAAAGAGGTTCCCTCAAATAATTCATTAGAAACATTTACACGCCCGACGCGTTGCCTATTTTGAGTGACACACGTCTTTATGCAATTTTGAAATGAGGCCATTTAGTGGGACCATTTCTTCCAATCCATTGAAATGAGTAAATAATATTTGACAGGTCCTTCCCTGTAATGTTTCTTTGTACATTTTTTTTGTCGTTTTCGTTATTCGACAAGCAATACAATATATAGCAGCTTCCAAAACCTTCTTAATAGATTTCTCGAAACTGGAAATGTCGAATATAAAAACAAGTGAAAGAATAAAACGAGGGGTAAACCGCCAGTGGAAGTAAGGTGTACAACCCACTGGAAGTTTGATGGAAGTATGTGGAAGTAGGTGGAAGTATGTGGAAATATGTGGAAGTGCGTGGAAGTTTGGTGGAAGTGCGTGGCAGTTTGGTGGAAGTAAGTGGAAGTATGGTGGAAGTAAGTGGAAGTATGGTGGAAGTATCTGAAAGGTTGGTTGATGTTGGAAGTGCGGCAATAGTGAAAATATTGATAATTAATACAGTAGCTCAAATTCGCTCAAACCTAATTTCGTCTCCGATGCGGCAGACGTTCGCAATCAAACATTATTGCCCAATTTCAACCTAAGTCTGTGTATCCGAACGTGTAGTTCAGTATTGGCTCGGTACTGAGGTTTTCTCCATGTATGTGCTTAAAGGTGAACTAAATAAAAGTTTTTGCCAATGCAATATTAAGATCGAATTGGTTGGCTTCGTCTGAGGCTTTCTTTTGGATCCCGAATGGCGATTGAGAATGGCAGGTAGGAAAGTATTATTTAGTAAATAATAATTTTAAAAAACGATACCAACATTTGACCTGACCTGACCTGACGTCCCGTCCCGTATTTTGTTATAGTAAAGTTGGGAAAATGGACAAGGACTCGGACAACTCGTCGGACAAGGATGAATGATTTTCGCTGATGCCGCATCGGCGTTGAATATAAAAACACCTTCCTACCTAAGAAATATGCTGACTATCAATGATTACAATTGTCAAAAAAAGTTCATTGTTCAGAAAACCAAAGAGTAACTTCCGATCGATTAAGAAGATTTACATGTGATAGTAAGTCTGCGATCGAAATGTCGAAGAATCGTATGGTTGATCCCGTTGTAAAATTAGAAAAAAAGGATGATTTAAGAATTGGTGACTGGTGCACGTTCTGTAACATTTCCAAAAATACCAGGAGTAAAATGCTCAATCAAAAAACAAATTGCGACAAATCCAGACTTCATCATTACACTTGTGGTCCAATTCTCTATTTTAAAGGCTCTGGTAAAAAAAAACTACTTCGGTAGAATCGGAAGCAAATGTAATAGGATGCTTGTGCACTTGGTATACCATTCAAAATGACGGAAAATTAACTTAGTCCTCGTCGTCTCAACATGAATTTTATGACATCACAGATTACAGATTTTCAATGCCAAATCCGTCTGTGATACTGGATGAAAAGACTGATAGCATAAATTTGGTGCTGCAAGAATAAACCTTGTGACCTGCAGAGAGAAATGAATGGATATTCTGAAGATGGAACTTCCGTAGCTACTTCCTCTGCGATTTTTGAATGTGAAAATTTCTCAATCGATCGTAACACGGCTTTCACGGCCAATGGTGATACCGAGGGTGATACCTCGATTGATACAGACGACGGTGTGGACGGTTCGGAAGCCGATGATAACTCTGTGGAACATTGCAGCGAGGATTACGCTTCTTCCTTGGATTCTTCAGATAACCTCCAATTAGCTGAGCTAGCACCCTTTCGAGCACATTCTTTAAATGACAAAAATATAGATATCAAATTTGAACATTACTACGCTGTGTACTACGATGAATCCATGAGCAGAATAAAGTTTTTAAAGGAAGATCTACATCGTTTTATTTGGTCAAAGCGTGACGATATTCAGCAAGTACAAAATAAATATATACATTATGGTCCCATAATATTACAGGAAGTTGGGCCATTCTCTTTAATAGAATCGGTGAGAGTCAGGACCTTAAATGGTTTCAAAGATATTAAGAGAAAACTAAATTAAGTAGCAGGCTGAATTAAAGTTCGTTTACTTTAGCACTTCATTTTATAACCAAAGAAAAGAAAAGGAAGACTTGTTATTTTAAAAAAATTATATTAGAACTATAGTATTCTATTTCCTTGTTTTGTATTTATAATAATAAAACTGTTTAATGCATGTAAATAAAGCATTTTATTTAATTTGATGTATATTACCTATCCCCTAGATTATCCCTATCACCAAAATAAATAATACAAAGAATCCTTCACTCGCCCCGTTTTTACGATCGGCTCGTAACACACTAAAAACGAATAAACTCAGCGACTGAAAACAAAAAACAATCAAAAGCTCTTTTTTCCTAGCGTTGCCATGAGTTTTTCGAAATTAACTGGCCGTTGTATATTATTATTTCGGTTTTTCGAGTGCTGCAGACGTTTGGGATATAGCATAGAATTTTGAGTATTTTTTATCAAATCGATAATATTTTGGTATCATTGCAAAGCTAATATATAGGCACACTTCACTCGTGTAACCGATTTTTTTAATAAAGCCTATTTTAAATATCGGAAAAAATTGTAAACATGCGATTCTATTGCATATTTTACTAATTAGTTCCCAATAATTACAAATTAAGTTAAAAAAACTCTCGGAAAAACTATTACACGACTGTCCTAGGAAACAAGGCTGGTTTTCAAATATTTTTTTGTTTTGGGTCGCTCAGTTTATTCGTTTTTTAAATAAACGTTATGAGCCGAGCGCGAAAACTAGGACTAACTAAGGCGAGTTATGGACTCGCCTTATTTAGTCCTAATAATAATAATAATAATAATAACTACCATATAATAATAATTGAAAAAATATTAATATTAGGTAAGTAGTATGGGTGGCACTGACCTTGAAAAGTGAAAGTTAATTACCTCATTAACATTAATGAGGCAATTAAGATAATGACGTAATTAGGGAAATCCGCGGATTTTAATCACCGCGAGATAATTATCTTATCTGATGGGTGGCCCCGGTGATTAACGTTAATTAGATATACGTGCCTTTTAACATGTGCTGGAATTTTTGAGCGATTAAAAAAATTTAATGACGCAACAAGCTGACTGGGATTTTGGAACTTGATTAAGACTTGTTTTCATAATATAAAAACACACTGTTGTGAGCAAATAGTATTCAGTGTTCAATTCTGACGTTTCCACGTCGATAAGAATAATATTTTAAATAAGTTTGCATATATTTAACAGATTTTACAAGTTTAGAATTATTTAAAAAAAAAAGTGACACATTTTCGAAAACTTAAGATGACTATAATCGTCAAGTTTTGTGTTTAAAAGTGGTATGGATATCAGCTTTAATATTCGACGTTCACCAAGGCATCTTAATCATATTCCAAGAGAAGAGATACCCATTAAACCGCAGTGCAAGTAAAGTTGGTGGTGGCTGCCCCGGCCCCCGACTCATTTTTTAAAATATTACAATATTTTTTCAACACAATTTCTCAATTGGATAATGAAATGCAGCAGGTATTAAAAGCTCAGAGTTAGACATTTTTTCATTGAATGAATTAACTTTTCAAGAAACGTAGTATTCGGTTCTCAATAAGTTTTTTAAGAAGTGTAGTAAAATATGTGTTCAAACGATGCATGTTGTGAGTTATGGGATAAGGATGACTTTCCAAGCTACAATCCTTTACAGGATATAGAAACAAGGAATGTTTTGAGGAGTGCGTTTTCGGTAATAGGGAAATCTAAAAAAGCCAAGAAAGCCTTCCGACTTGCAGAACGACAACGACTAAGTAAGCTTGAGGAAAAAGAACAGCTTTCAAAAAAAGAAAATTTGAAAATAGATAGTGTCGCAAAGAACTTAAAGTGATATTAGTGGAGACTGTACAAGTGTTCCGTATTTAAAAAAAACTTTAAATTTCTGTACATGTATTAATTTGTGATTCTTTTCACCATCGATTAAACTGGCAGTTATTTCTGCTTTAAAATTATTTAAAGTGGTATGAATATAGACATCAACTTTAACATTCAGACATTTTCGGTATTAACAAAAATTTTACCAATCATCTTAAAACATATTCATGTACCCGGCTAATTGGTTAATCAAGTTTGGTTTATTAGACAAATAACTTAAGGTGACTCCATAGAGATTGTATAAGTTTTCGTGTTAAAAAAAAATGTTAAAAATGATATGGGTATGGGTTTTAACATTTACACTCACACATTTTCGGTTTTCACAAAAAATTCTACTAGAGGCATCTTAAAGAAGAAGATGTACCAACTAAAAACGGAGTGCAAGTAAAGTAGTTTCTGGTACCCCCGACCCATTTTACATTTTAAACCGTTTTTTCGCGAGAGTCTCATTAACGATCGAAAAAATAGTGGTCATCAAATTTGTAGCTTCATCACAAATTAATATATGTACAAAGAAAATTAAAAGTTACAAGATATATTGCTTATTTCACAGGTGTGCTTTGTCAATTTATGATTACTAATGATATAAAAGACTCAAAATAATAATAATAGAAAAAATGTAAACTAGAAATTTTCACTGAATGAATTAGCACTAAATAACAGCTACTAAAAAAATTCTTATTCGCTGTATTGTTTGAACATTGGTAATCTTATTTTAAAATTAAATATGCAGCAAGTTTTTCGTTTTCTTACTTAAAGGCACTAACATTCCTAAATGATAGGGAATGATATTGTTTAAAAGGGTGCCTGCGAAACTTTTCGACGATAAGTTTATTTTAAAACTTTTTAGAAAGAAAAATAACCAATATAAAAATGTTAGCTATATCTATACAGACTTGTTATTTAATTTTAATAATCTTATTTGTAAATCTATACGTAAGGCTTATATCACATGTGTTGGAAACAAACCAGTTCTATATATATATATATATATATATATATAACAATGTATGTATGTTTGCAATTACGTATTTTTAAGAAATAAAAATGATCTATAAATTTACCTGTGTGTTTATTATATTATAGCAAATAAGAGAAAAATGGCCACTTTGATGTTAAACACTAAGTTGTGCATATTACAGCTAAAAATAATGTTATGTATTCAAACGCCTACAATAAAAAGTGTCGTGTTATTTAAAAAACATGTGTTTATTATATATATTATAGCAAATGAGAAAAAAATAGGACCTGCACTGTAGGGTTAAACGCCAAACTCTATTTAGAATATATTAATATTTTATTACATTTAAATGCATAAGACGCGACACAACTTTAAACAAGCTATTTTGTAAAATAAATAAAAACACATGGGGGCTGCAATGGGCCTCCCAGCTAATAACTTAGTAAGTAAAATAATGAAACCACAAAATATCAAAAATACAGCAGGTGAAAAAAAAATTAAAATTGAAAAAAGTGACTTCCACTAATTTTTAAACACTAGCGTATTATTATCAACTTGCATCTCAGATATAGTTTCTTAAAATTACAAGTCACATAAAGCAAGAATTCTTTATAATTGTTATTTAGTGCCTTTAAGTATTAAATTATCTTGGTTACATCCTCATATTTTGGCCCAAAGAATCTACCCCTGCAAAACTTGCATTGCTAGGTCGTTTTTTGTTACTTTTAAGAAAACCGTTAAAAGTAAAATGTATAAACTCTATTTAGAATATATTAATATTTTATTACATTTAAATGCATAAGACGCGACACAACTTTAAACAAGCTATTTTGTAAAATAAATAAAAACACATGGGGGCTGCAATGTTCCTCCCAGCTAATAACTTAGTAAGTAAAATAATGAAACCACAAAATATCAAAAACACAGCAGGTGAAAAAAAATTAAAATTGAAAAAAGTGACTTCCACTATTTTTAAACACTAGCGTATTATTATCAACTTGCATCTCAGATATAGTTTCTTAAAATTACAAGTCACATAAAGCAAGAATTCTTTATAATTGTTATTTAGTGCCTTTAAGTAATAAATTAACAGATAATAATAAAAAAAAATGCGGTTCACTGTATTTTTACCAGGTTGGTATTGTACGAAACGCCTGCAAACTTCGAAATATAAAAAATACACTTAACGTTATGCGTACCATTTGCGTACGAAAATAGATATTTGTTAAAACAGGGTCATCACTATTGCAAAAATAACAAAACACAACATTATTTAAAAAAAAATATTGTGTGTAACTGTCAAAGAGAGCCCCAGTAAAAAAACTAGCTTGAATCTAGAACGACAAAGTATTCCGTGAAATAAGTAATATTCCGTACCTCATTTTCAGTTCACAACACAGTATATCCTCAGAACGATTGCTGCAGATGCCTAATTGGCAACTTTTTTTCTTACAAATAACAATGATCAAAATTAAGTCCACACGGCCATTCCCTGATGGTGAAGGTCTGGCTTAATGTATTTTGAAATACCATCGCAACCCAACTGTAATAAAATATTAATATATTTTAGATAAAGCTTGGTGCAGGTAATTACAGATTATTTAAAATACCACTAATATACGAAAGCTTTTAAATAACCATATTATGTTAATGTAAAATGTCGAGACGGACTTTACAGGGGTAACAATGTGAAAGATTTCTATTCATCAAATTCTTATTATTTAAAATACCACTAATATACGAAAGCTTTTAAATAACCATATTATGTTAATGTAAAATGTCGAGACGGACTCTTAAGACAGACATCTCTTAATCTATATATCAATATGAAAGACTTTTTGAAAGTCCCAATTTGTGATTTGATTAAAAAAATCTCGGAATTTAAACGAGATACGAAACAACAATTATTTCACGGAATACTTTTTTCGCTAGAAATTTTCGTGTTTAAAAAAAATCGAATGGCTTCAACACTTATTACACCCGTTTTTAATGATAACAGAAAATATGCTAAAATTTATTCCTAAAAAGCACACATAGTTTTAAAACATTCCTAAATGATATAAGGCAGTGATCTCGTTGAAAAGGGTGCCTGCGAAACTTTCGACGATGGGTATATTTTAAACTTTTTTTAGAAACAAAAATAACCAACATAAAAATGTTAGTTAGCTACATCTATGCAGACTTTGGCATGTCTTTAATTTATTTCTTCTAAAACTAAATAACAGCAAACTGCAAGGTTTCTAATTCACTCAGCCAATGAAAAAAAAATGTTTCCATAATTTTTGAACGCCTCTATTAGTAATAATTATTTTTTTAAAAAGAAACTGCCAACTCAACCGAAATTTTATGTCGATGATGAAAAGTAACAAATTAAAAGTTGCGAAGTATTGCTTATTTCATAGTTAAGACTAAACCAGCGTTGTTAGCCAAGTTCGTGTTGTACAACAATTGTTTTAAGTGTAAAGCCGTTGAAATAAAAAATTATCAAAGAAATATTCTTATTCGCAGTTTACAAGACAAAAAAACACAGATTGAATATGTACAAAATTAAAAGTTAAAATGACGAGCTATTACTTAGCTATGACGATACCAACAATAGGATTTATTTTATCATAACACGATACAGAGAAAATTGTTTTATAATTCAAAATTCAAGTTTTTTCGTTTTCTTACAAATAACAATGATCAAAAATTAAAACCACGCGGACCAGGCAGGGACAGGCCTCGGTACGATTTATTGACTTCTCAATATTTTCTTTGTTAATAACAAATATTATTATTTGCAATAGAATTTTTTCACTAAGAAAACGTTTTACAATCGAAAGAAAAGAACTGTTGGATTAAACATTGCTACATCACTGAATGTAAAAATAAAATATTATTAAGCTCTAGTCCTTTCTTTTTTATTTTTAAAAAACCATCAGCTATATTTACGGGCAGTGAAAATTAATGGTTTTCTATAAAATAATAGCAAGATGCAGATTTTCTAATTCGTTTATTCACTCAATGAAAAATTTCTCTGAGTTTAAATTTTCCATTATTTTTGAAATGTTAATATCAGAAATAATTATTTGTTCATCAAATCTTTGAACAAATACTTCTACTTTAAAACAATAACCTTGATCTTAATCGTAAGCGAAACTTTAA
Source organism: Stenurella melanura (assembly GCA_963583905.1). Taxonomy (NCBI): domain Eukaryota; kingdom Metazoa; phylum Arthropoda; class Insecta; order Coleoptera; family Cerambycidae; genus Stenurella; species Stenurella melanura. The sequence goes on along the minus strand of OY757316.1, from coordinate 122,327,798 downwards.
GAGGTTTTATATATATAAAAATGTAAAAGTACAATTGTGTATTCACTAGAAATAAAGAAAATATTTATAAAAATACATGTGTTTATTTTATTATAATAATAATACAACATTCAGAATGTTTGTGAAGAAATGATTACCTACTGTTGATATGGGAACTCAAAAATAATAGAATCAATTTAAGTTCAGAGTTAGACATTTTTATTGAATGAATTAGAAAATCTGCATCAACTATTTACTCGTGATGTAGAAAAATGTTAAAAAATATCTATTTTGTGCACGATTGGTACACACACAATGTATAACGTATTTTTATATTTCGATGTTTGCAGATAACTTTACATACACCATAGCTGGTACTGTGAACCACATTTTATTGTCGCCAAATATTAGGATAGGTTAGGTTAGGCGCTTTAAATATTACAATATTTTTTCAACACACAACGAACACAATTTCTCAACTGGATAATGAAATGCGGCAGGTATTAAAAGCTCAGAGTTAGACATTTTTCATTGTAACTTTTCAAGAAAAGTAGTATTCGGTTCTCAATAAGTTTTTTAAGAAGTGTAGTAAAATATGTGTTCAAACGATGCATGTTGTGAGTTATGGGATAAGGATGACTTTCCAAGCTACAATCCTTTACAGGATATAGAAACAAAGAATGTTTTGAGGAGTGCGTTTTCGGTAATAGGGAAATCTAAAAAAGCCAAGAAAGCCTTCCGACCTGCAGAACGACAACGACTAAGTAAGCTTGAGGAAAAAGAACAACTTTCAAAAAAAGAAAATTTGAAAATAGATAGTGTCGCGAAGAACTTAAAGTGATATTAGTGGAGACTGTACAAGTGTTCCGTGTTTAAAAAAACTGTTAAAAAAGCGGTGTGGCTATAGACAGCGGCTTTAAGGTTCACATACCGGAGCGCCATAAATAACTTAAGGTGACTCCATCTAGATTGCACAAGTTTTTCGTGTTAAAAAATGACATGGGCATGGGCTTTAACATTCGCACACATACACACAAACATTTTCGGTTTTTACAAAAATTCTACCAGAGGCATCTTAAATCATATTCCAGGAGAAGAGTTGCCAACTAAAACTGGAGTGCAAGTAAAGTAGTTTCTAGCGACGGCCCCGCAACTTTTAAATTTCTGTACATGTATTAATTTGTGATTCTTTTCACAATCGATTAAAAACTGGCAGTTATTTCTGCTTTAAAATTATTTAAAGTGGTATGAATATAGACATCAACTTTAACATTCAGACATTTTCGGTATTCACAAAAATTTTACCAATCATCTTAAAACATATTCATGTACCCGGCTAATTGGTTAATCAAGTTTGGTTTATTAGACAAATAACTTAAGGTGACTCCATAGAGATTGTATAAGTTTTCGTGTTAAAAAAATTTTAAAAATGATATGGGTATGGGTTTTAACATTTACACTCACACATTTTCGGTTTTCACAAAAATTCTACTAGAGGCATCTTAAAGGAGAAGAAGATGTACCAACTAAAATCGGAGTGCAAGTAAAGTAGTTTCTGGTACCCCTGACCCATTTTACATTTTAAACCGTTTTTCGCGAGAGTCTCATTAACGATCGAAAAATAGTGGTCATCAAATTTGTAGCTTCATCACAAATTAATATATGTACAAAGAAAATTAAAAGTTACGAGATATATTGCTTATTTCACAGGTGTGCTTTGTCAATTTATGATTACTAATGATATAAAAGACTCAAAATAATAATAATAGAAAAATGTAAACTAGAAATTTTCACTGAATGAATTAGCACTAAATAACAGTTATCAAAAAATTCTTATTCGCTGTATTGTTTGAACATTGGTAATCTTATTTTAAAATTAAATATGCAGCAAGTTTTTCGTTTTCTTACTTAAAGGCACTAACATTCCTAAATGATAGGGAATGATATTGTTTAAAATGAGATATGAGAAGATCATCTCTATGACTCCGTTAGGATTTCGGACATTTTGACGCCAAATATTAGGATAGGTTAGGTTAGGCGCGCGCCTAACCTAACCTATCCTAATATTTGGCGTCAAAATGTCCGAAATCCTAACGGAGTCATAGAGATGATCTTCTCATATCTCATTTTAAACAATATCATTCCCTATCATTTAGGAATGTTAGTGCCTTTAAGTAAGAAAACGAAAAACTTGCTGCATATTTAATTTTAAAATAAGATTACCAATGTTCAAACAATACAGCGAATAAGAATTTTTTGATAACTGTTATTTAGTGCTAATTCATTCAGTGAAAATTTCTAGTTTACATTTTTCTATTATTATTATTTTGAGTCTTTTATATCATTAGTAATCATAAATTGACAAAGCACACCTGTGAAATAAGCAATATATCTCGTAACTTTTAATTTTCTTTGTACATATATTAATTTGTGATGAAGCTACAAATTTGATGACCACTATTTTTCGATCGTTAATGAGACTCTCGCGAAAAACGGTTTAAAATGTAAAATGGGTCAGGGGTACCAGAAACTACTTTACTTGCACTCCGGTTTTAGTTGGTACATCTTCTTCTCCTTTAAGATGCCTCTAGTAGAATTTTTGTGAAAACCGAAAATGTGTGAGTGTAAATGTTAAAACCCATACCCATATCATTTTTAAAATTTTTTTAACACGAAAACTTATACAATCTCTATGGAGTCACCTTAAGTTATTTGTCTAATAAACCAAACTTGATTAACCAATTAGCCGGGTACATGAATATGTTTTAAGATGATTGGTAAAATTTTTGTGAATACCGAAAATGTCTGAATGTTAAAGTTGATGTCTATATTCATACCACTTTAAATAATTTTAAAGCAGAAATAACTGCCAGTTTTTAATCGATTGTGAAAAGAATCACAAATTAATACATGTACAGAAATTTAAAAGTTGCGGGGCCGTCGCTAGAAACTACTTTACTTGCACTCCAGTTTTAGTTGGCAACTCTTCTCCTGGAATATGATTTAAGATGCCTCTGGTAGAATTTTTGTAAAAACCGAAAATGTTTGTGTGTATGTGTGCGAATGTTAAAGCCCATGCCCATGTCATTTTTTAACACGAAAAACTTGTGCAATCTAGATGGAGTCACCTTAAGTTATTTATGGCGCTCCGGTATGTGAACCTTAAAGCCGCTGTCTATAGCCACACCGCTTTTTTAACAGTTTTTTTAAACACGGAACACTTGTACAGTCTCCACTAATATCACTTTAAGTTCTTCGCGACACTATCTATTTTCAAATTTTCTTTTTTTGAAAGTTGTTCTTTTTCCTCAAGCTTACTTAGTCGTTGTCGTTCTGCAGGTCGGAAGGCTTTCTTGGCTTTTTTAGATTTCCCTATTACCGAAAACGCACTCCTCAAAACATTCTTTGTTTCTATATCCTGTAAAGGATTGTAGCTTGGAAAGTCATCCTTATCCCATAACTCACAACATGCATCGTTTGAACACATATTTTACTACACTTCTTAAAAAACTTATTGAGAACCGAATACTACTTTTCTTGAAAAGTTACAATGAAAAATGTCTAACTCTGAGCTTTTAATACCTGCCGCATTTCATTATCCAGTTGAGAAATTGTGTTCGTTGTGTGTTGAAAAAATATTGTAATATTTAAAGCGCCTAACCTAACCTATCCTAATATTTGGCGACAATAAAATGTGGTTCACAGTACCAGCTATGGTGTATGTAAAGTTATCTGCAAACATCGAAATATAAAAATACGTTATACATTGTGTGTGTACCAATCGTGCACAAAATAGATATTTTTTAACATTTTTCTACATCACGAGTAAATAGTTGATGCAGATTTTCTAATTCATTCAATAAAAATGTCTAACTCTGAACTTAAATTGATTCTATTATTTTTGAGTTCCCATATCAACAGTAGGTAATCATTTCTTCACAAACATTCTGAATGTTGTATTATTATTATAATAAAATAAACACATGTATTTTTATAAATATTTTCTTTATTTCTAGTGAATACACAATTGTACTTTTACATTTTTATATATATAAAACCTCTTAAAGTTTCGCTTACGATTAAGATCAAGGTTATTGTTTTAAAGTAGAAGTATTTGTTCAAAGATTTGATGAACAAATAATTATTTCTGATATTAACATTTCAAAAATAATGGAAAATTTAAACTCAGAGAAATTTTTCATTGAGTGAATAAACGAATTAGAAAATCTGCATCTTGCTATTATTTTATAGAAAACCATTAATTTTCACTGCCCGTAAATATAGCTGATGGTTTTTTAAAAATAAAAAAGAAAGGACTAGAGCTTAATAATATTTTATTTTTACATTCAGTGATGTAGCAATGTTTAATCCAACAGTTCTTTTCTTTCGATTGTAAAACGTTTTCTTAGTGAAAAAATTCTATTGCAAATAATAATATTTGTTATTAACAAAGAAAATATTGAGAAGTCAATAAATCGTACCGAGGCCTGTCCCTGCCTGGTCCGCGTGGTTTTAATTTTTGATCATTGTTATTTGTAAGAAAACGAAAAAACTTGAATTTTGAATTATAAAACAATTTTCTCTGTATCGTGTTATGATAAAATAAATCCTATTGTTGGTATCGTCATAGCTAAGTAATAGCTCGTCATTTTAACTTTTAATTTTGTACATATTCAATCTGTGTTTTTTTGTCTTGTAAACTGCGAATAAGAATATTTCTTTGATAATTTTTTATTTCAACGGCTTTACACTTAAAACAATTGTTGTACAACACGAACTTGGCTAACAACGCTGGTTTAGTCTTAACTATGAAATAAGCAATACTTCGCAACTTTTAATTTGTTACTTTTCATCATCGACATAAAATTTCGGTTGAGTTGGCAGTTTCTTTTTAAAAAAATAATTATTACTAATAGAGGCGTTCAAAAATTATGGAAACATTTTTTTTTCATTGGCTGAGTGAATTAGAAACCTTGCAGTTTGCTGTTATTTAGTTTTAGAAGAAATAAATTAAAGACATGCCAAAGTCTGCATAGATGTAGCTAACTAACATTTTTATGTTGGTTATTTTTGTTTCTAAAAAAAGTTTAAAATATACCCATCGTCGAAAGTTTCGCAGGCACCCTTTTCAACGAGATCACTGCCTTATATCATTTAGGAATGTTTTAAAACTATGTGTGCTTTTTAGGAATAAATTTTAGCATATTTTCTGTTATCATTAAAAACGGGTGTAATAAGTGTTGAAGCCATTCGATTTTTTTTAAACACGAAAATTTCTAGCGAAAAAAGTATTCCGTGAAATAATTGTTGTTTCGTATCTCGTTTAAATTCCGAGATTTTTTTAATCAAATCACAAATTGGGACTTTCAAAAAGTCTTTCATATTGATATATAGATTAAGAGATGTCTGTCTTAAGAGTCCGTCTCGACATTTTACATTAACATAATATGGTTATTTAAAAGCTTTCGTATATTAGTGGTATTTTAAATAATAAGAATTTGATGAATAGAAATCTTTCACATTGTTACCCCTGTAAAGTCCGTCTCGACATTTTACATTAACATAATATGGTTATTTAAAAGCTTTCGTATATTAGTGGTATTTTAAATAATCTGTAATTACCTGCACCAAGCTTTATCTAAAATATATTAATATTTTATTACAGTTGGGTTGCGATGGTATTTCAAAATACATTAAGCCAGACCTTCACCATCAGGGAATGGCCGTGTGGACTTAATTTTGATCATTGTTATTTGTAAGAAAAAAAGTTGCCAATTAGGCATCTGCAGCAATCGTTCTGAGGATATACTGTGTTGTGAACTGAAAATGAGGTACGGAATATTACTTATTTCACGGAATACTTTGTCGTTCTAGATTCAAGCTAGTTTTTTTACTGGGGCTCTCTTTGACAGTTACACACAATATTTTTTTTTAAATAATGTTGTGTTTTGTTATTTTTGCAATAGTGATGACCCTGTTTTAACAAATATCTATTTTCGTACGCAAATGGTACGCATAACGTTAAGTGTATTTTTTATATTTCGAAGTTTGCAGGCGTTTCGTACAATACCAACCTGGTAAAAATACAGTGAACCGCATTTTTTTTTATTATTATCTGTTAATTTATTACTTAAAGGCACTAAATAACAATTATAAAGAATTCTTGCTTTATGTGACTTGTAATTTTAAGAAACTATATCTGAGATGCAAGTTGATAATAATACGCTAGTGTTTAAAAATAGTGGAAGTCACTTTTTTCAATTTTAATTTTTTTTCACCTGCTGTGTTTTTGATATTTTGTGGTTTCATTATTTTACTTACTAAGTTATTAGCTGGGAGGAACATTGCAGCCCCCATGTGTTTTTATTTATTTTACAAAATAGCTTGTTTAAAGTTGTGTCGCGTCTTATGCATTTAAATGTAATAAAATATTAATATATTCTAAATAGAGTTTATACATTTTACTTTTAACGGTTTTCTTAAAAGTAACAAAAAACGACCTAGCAATGCAAGTTTTGCAGGGGTAGATTCTTTGGGCCAAAATATGAGGATGTAACCAAGATAATTTAATACTTAAAGGCACTAAATAACAATTATAAAGAATTCTTGCTTTATGTGACTTGTAATTTTAAGAAACTATATCTGAGATGCAAGTTGATAATAATACGCTAGTGTTTAAAAATTAGTGGAAGTCACTTTTTTCAATTTTAATTTTTTTTTCACCTGCTGTATTTTTGATATTTTGTGGTTTCATTATTTTACTTACTAAGTTATTAGCTGGGAGGCCCATTGCAGCCCCCATGTGTTTTTATTTATTTTACAAAATAGCTTGTTTAAAGTTGTGTCGCGTCTTATGCATTTAAATGTAATAAAATATTAATATATTCTAAATAGAGTTTGGCGTTTAACCCTACAGTGCAGGTCCTATTTTTTTCTCATTTGCTATAATATATATAATAAACACATGTTTTTTAAATAACACGACACTTTTTATTGTAGGCGTTTGAATACATAACATTATTTTTAGCTGTAATATGCACAACTTAGTGTTTAACATCAAAGTGGCCATTTTTCTCTTATTTGCTATAATATAATAAACACACAGGTAAATTTATAGATCATTTTTATTTCTTAAAAATACGTAATTGCAAACATACATACATTGTTATATATATATATATATATATATAGAACTGGTTTGTTTCCAACACATGTGATATAAGCCTTACGTATAGATTTACAAATAAGATTATTAAAATTAAATAACAAGTCTGTATAGATATAGCTAACATTTTTATATTGGTTATTTTTCTTTCTAAAAAGTTTTAAAATAAACTTATCGTCGAAAAGTTTCGCAGGCACCCTTTTAAACAATATCATTCCCTATCATTTAGGAATGTTAGTGCCTTTAAGTAAGAAAACGAAAAACTTGCTGCATATTTAATTTTAAAATAAGATTACCAATGTTCAAACAATACAGCGAATAAGAATTTTTTTAGTAGCTGTTATTTAGTGCTAATTCATTCAGTGAAAATTTCTAGTTTACATTTTTTCTATTATTATTATTTTGAGTCTTTTATATCATTAGTAATCATAAATTGACAAAGCACACCTGTGAAATAAGCAATATATCTTGTAACTTTTAATTTTCTTTGTACATATATTAATTTGTGATGAAGCTACAAATTTGATGACCACTATTTTTTCGATCGTTAATGAGACTCTCGCGAAAAAACGGTTTAAAATGTAAAATGGGTCGGGGGTACCAGAAACTACTTTACTTGCACTCCGTTTTTAGTTGGTACATCTTCTTCTTTAAGATGCCTCTAGTAGAATTTTTTGTGAAAACCGAAAATGTGTGAGTGTAAATGTTAAAACCCATACCCATATCATTTTTAACATTTTTTTTTAACACGAAAACTTATACAATCTCTATGGAGTCACCTTAAGTTATTTGTCTAATAAACCAAACTTGATTAACCAATTAGCCGGGTACATGAATATGTTTTAAGATGATTGGTAAAATTTTTGTTAATACCGAAAATGTCTGAATGTTAAAGTTGATGTCTATATTCATACCACTTTAAATAATTTTAAAGCAGAAATAACTGCCAGTTTAATCGATGGTGAAAAGAATCACAAATTAATACATGTACAGAAATTTAAAGTTTTTTTTAAATACGGAACACTTGTACAGTCTCCACTAATATCACTTTAAGTTCTTTGCGACACTATCTATTTTCAAATTTTCTTTTTTTGAAAGCTGTTCTTTTTCCTCAAGCTTACTTAGTCGTTGTCGTTCTGCAAGTCGGAAGGCTTTCTTGGCTTTTTTAGATTTCCCTATTACCGAAAACGCACTCCTCAAAACATTCCTTGTTTCTATATCCTGTAAAGGATTGTAGCTTGGAAAGTCATCCTTATCCCATAACTCACAACATGCATCGTTTGAACACATATTTTACTACACTTCTTAAAAAACTTATTGAGAACCGAATACTACGTTTCTTGAAAAGTTAATTCATTCAATGAAAAAATGTCTAACTCTGAGCTTTTAATACCTGCTGCATTTCATTATCCAATTGAGAAATTGTGTTGAAAAAATATTGTAATATTTTAAAAAATGAGTCGGGGGCCGGGGCAGCCACCACCAACTTTACTTGCACTGCGGTTTAATGGGTATCTCTTCTCTTGGAATATGATTAAGATGCCTTGGTGAACGTCGAATATTAAAGCTGATATCCATACCACTTTTAAACACAAAACTTGACGATTATAGTCATCTTAAGTTTTCGAAAATGTGTCACTTTTTTTTTTAAATAATTCTAAACTTGTAAAATCTGTTAAATATATGCAAACTTATTTAAAATATTATTCTTATCGACGTGGAAACGTCAGAATTGAACACTGAATACTATTTGCTCACAACAGTGTGTTTTTATATTATGAAAACAAGTCTTAATCAAGTTCCAAAATCCCAGTCAGCTTGTTGCGTCATTAAATTTTTTTAATCGCTCAAAAATTCCAGCACATGTTAAAAGGCACGTATATCTAATTAACGTTAATCACCGGGGCCACCCATCAGATAAGATAATTATCTCGCGGTGATTAAAATCCGCGGATTTCCCTAATTACGTCATTATCTTAATTGCCTCATTAATGTTAATGAGGTAATTAACTTTCACTTTTCAAGGTCAGTGCCACCCATACTACTTAGGTACTTCAAAAGAAAGCTCGAAAGAAAGTTGAGGGAAATTTGGTGGAAATATGTGGAAGTATGTGGAAATATGTGGAGGTATGCGGAAGTTTGGTGGAAGTATGTGGAAGTTTGGTGGAAGTATGTGGAAGTTTGGTGGATGTAGGTGGAAATACGTGGAAGTTTGGTGGAAGTACGTGGAACTTTGGTGGAAATAGGTGGAAGTTTTTTTAAAAGTGGAAGTAGGTTTACACGATTTTTGCCAGCGGTTTACCCCTCGAAATAAAACGTGTTGTGAACGAAGAAAATGAGTTTTCTCTGGTGCTGGCAACGGTTGAGAATCCCCATGTTAGTCAAAGAGAAGTGAGCTTATTAGTAGGAATATGTAGACGGTCTGTGGGTCGAATCTTAAAAACAAATGAGTTGCATACGTATCATATTCATATGCACCAGGAATTATCTGATGACTTTCAAAAGCGCCTATAATTTTGTAATTGGGCCAGAGGTAAAATGCAAGATGATATCAACTTCTTCAATAATGTTTTATTCATTGATGAGGCAACTTTTCATAAAAATGGATTTGCTAATAGGCACAATTTCCATTACTATGCTTCGGAAAATCCTCACTTTTTTATACAAGTTATGAACCAACACAGATCGTGTATAAACGTTTTTGGAGGAATTATTGGAGAACATGTCATAGGGCACAATTATTGGTAAATCTCCCTGAAAGACTTCGAAATAGGATGTGGTTTCAGCAAGATGGTGCTCCACCACCATTATTTAAATGCAATTAGAGACCACTTAAATAATACCTACCCTCATCAAAGGATTGGAAGAAATGGACCCACTAAATGGCCTGCTAGATCCCCCCAAAAAGGGATTTCTTTTTATGGGGATACGTGATATAGAGACACACCAACAAGAGTACAAAATATGAAGGAAAGAATAATAACTGCCTTTAAATCCATCACACCGGCATTTTTAGGAACAGTGGGAACTTCATTTCAAAAGCGCATAGAGATGTGTCAATCAAAATGGGCAACACGTGGAACATTTATTATAATTTTTTCTACTGAGTTATTTGAAGAAACCTCTCTTTTTAAGTTAAGTTTAAGTTGTAATTATTGCTCAATAAAACGAAATTGGTTGCAATTAGCCATAGGGAAATACTTACAAAAAATGCTCGTTTTTCATTTCTACACCACATCGTTGAAAAATATACAGGATGTTCCACTTGAAAAAATTGAGAAAATTCAGTTTAAAAAGTTCTTAATTGAAAAATAATTTTTATCCACCCTGTACAGTTTTAGGAAATGAAATGATTCTAGAACATTAATTAGATGTCTCATAGGTATTCACATAAGTTTTTCTTAAAACTCATAATTGTGACTGTGGTGATTTGTTTAATGTCCATCTGCAGATTGCATTATTTCAACAAAAAAAAATCATTACATCCAATAAGTGGTTGGGATATATTCAATGCTAATATCGGAATGAATAGAGCCTAGAAAGAGGCTTCAAAAAATGTTCGGATATACATAACATTCCATTTATAAAAAAAGGCACTTGGTCTTGTAATTTCGTCTTAGCTCGCCCAGTATGTTCAAGAATAATTTCCAATTATAGACTTTTTTTATCTAGTTTACTTGCAATTTTTTAAAAAATCCTGTATAGTTGTCTCCACATATTTTTTAATGCAAATAAAAAGGACTATAAAAACAGGCAATTAAAATATCAAAGTCGGTAATTTTACCTGCCGAGACGATCTTACAGAACCGTACTTCTAATTTTTGAGTATTAGAATAAACAAAATAAATACTAGAGAACTAAAAATCGTGTTTTCGAAAGGACCGCGCACCACAAACTTATGGGAATTGGGTTTCGGTAGAATCGTCTGAATTTTTGGAATGTTATAGCTTTTGTCATCCTGAACGAAAGTCTCAAGGGCCACGATACTCTATATTCAGTTTTTTCTTCCTTCTGCAATTCTTTGGGACTTCCTGCCACATGTATGTTTTCTTTTTAAGCGATGCCACAATTATCCAGTATGTTACTGGTAAATAACCTCTACGCCTGTGACGTTTGTCAAAGGATCAGTTAGAAGTTGTTTTTTTTTTAAATAAACAGCACAAATAAGTATAAAAACTTGAAATTAAATATTTCGCCAACTTTTCGGAAATCTATTAGATTTAATCTGTTTCCTTTTTCAAGGCTTTTTCTTTGAAAAATCTTTTTTGCTGTGTATGATAAATACACAGCTCTAAGAATGTTTGTTATATTCAATATCCATAGTTACTTACTATTTACATAGAACTGTTGATATAGTTAACAGTTTTTTTAGTTTCTGTTCAATGTTAAATTTGTGAAGTTCTTTTAACATTGGCGACCAGGTTGTACAGACATCTACGGAACAATTGGACACTTGGTTGCCAATGTTTAAAGAAGAACTTCACAAACTTAACACTGTATACAAACTAAAAAAACTGTTAACTATATATCAACAGTTCTATGTAAATAGTGTAAGTATCTATGGAAATTGAATATAACAAACATTCTTAAAGCTGTGTATTTATCATACACAGCAAAAAAGATTTTTCAAATAAAAGCCTTGAGAAAGGAAACAGATTAGATTTCCGAAACGTCGGCGAAATATTTAATTTCAAGTTTTTATACTTATTTGTGTTGGTTATTTAAAAAACCAACCTCTAACTGATCCTTTGACATAAATGTCACAGGCGTAGAGGTTATTTACCAGTAACATACTGGTTAATTGTGATATTTTGTAGATTCCTATAGTACCGCTTAAAAAGAAAACATACATGTGGCAGAGGAAGTCCCAAAGAATTGAAGAAGGAAAAAAAAATTAAGATAATGCCACAAATACCATTAGGCAATATTGTTACGTATTTCCACCTCTTAGGAAACACCCTGTATGAATCCGTGGGTTTCAAAATAATTTCAACATGAGATAAACATTAACGCCCTTTATTTAATAATTTACTGATTACACAATGACAATACTTCTTATTTAACCAAAATAACCTTTACACTTTGTTTACTTTATATTTAACCTCACTTTTTACCGAACGTCACTGTTTATAGAACTTCTTCCCCTGCGCCAGTAATCGTGCTTTATATACTCTGAAATTGCACCTAGATTAATCCAGAAACAATCAAGAATCTTCTCTCACCGCACTCTAGAAAACTCTATCTCTTTCTACAAATTTCCAGTCACTCATTATTAGGCATATGCGTATCAGTCTGCAGTTCAAGGGGGTGTAATTCATAACAATATCTATATTCAGAATTTTGGCACCTACGGAGCACTGAAACTCCATAGCTCCATCATAAGTTACTATTAGTAGTAGTATTATAACATTTTTATAACGCATATTTTGGTTATTGAAATACCCAAAGGTATGTTTTTGAGGTTGCTGAATTCAAATCTAATGTCAAATAGACGATATTGACAGTAGTTGCCAACTGTCAATTACGAAGGAACTGGAACTACTAGGTGATTTTTTTAACCTGAAACTTTCAATTATTTCGAGTAACAAGAACTACGAAAAAATGTTTCAAACAAAAGTTGTGGAATTGGATGGAGGCAGTTCGGCGGTATGTCACTTTGACTTTGGGTGGAAGGGCTAAAGTCCCTCAAGGTCAAATTCGGTTTTTTACATGGGAACCGCAATTTTTTTGCAAATTCGGATTGTCAGATTAAAAATAAACTACACTTTTGTTCGAAACATTTTTCCTGAAACTGTAAATTATCCGGCGACGAAGAATCAAAATTTTAGAACTTTATTGCGATTTTTTACTCAAAATAGAAGTTTGGGCAAAAACTGCAAGAGACAAAAAGAGTTTGAAATCATTCTGAGAATATTCTCAATTTTTTTCGGAATTGTCTTTTTTGATGTACTTGAAACTTCACAATGTTCTTTTCTGTAAATCACTAAAACCACTAAAACGTCAGAACAAGTCGCTTCAGAGCCCTGAAAATTTGAAGGTAATAGGCTCCATGCGACAGGACTGCAGCGCCATGAGCGCGGTGGAATTCGGGACTACTAGTATACACTGCTTCCATGTGTTTGTTTATTTTAAGTCATTAATAAAAATTTTAAAAAAACATCTAAACCGTTAATCCGAATAAAATGATGGGTAAGTCGGGAAAACTGAGTTGCATTCTCGGATGCAAAAATACAACGGTTTATACGAAGGAAAGGCTTCCGAAAATTAGCAAATACCTAGTTCTGTTTTGTAATTAGACATTTTTTGTATTTTAGGTACAAATATTACTTCCCTATAATACTAATCACGAATGTTGTCCGTGACGTCATCATCTTTTAATTTCCGAATTCCGTATTATTCATCTCTAAAACGCATCGTTACGCTTGGAACTTTTGTCGTAGCCCCATCAAATGTTACTTACATTCTAATGTGGCAGTATTCAAGCTGAGAGAAAAATCTCATGACTTTGAATTAGTATAGTATGCATCGTTTGCAAATACTTCGAGTGCTCGCGAATACTTAAAGTACTTGTAGAGCCCGTAGCTCTAAAGTGCTTATACCAACAGTAAGCACTGTATTTTGAGGCAACTCTGATCAGCAAACAAAAAATAATTCACTTTAAAACAAATAAAAAGGATATTTGCAGAAAAATTAAACAATCAATGTGTTTTTAAATTAAAAGTAAACAAATTGTGCAATAAAACTCACAATTTACATTTATAATTTATTGTAAACAATGAAATATTCATTTAAGTATAAAAATATATAAAATTATTACTATTACCCGGAAAACCGATGAGGGTCATTAAAAAAATACGTTTACTTTTATAAGTGGGAGGTTAAATAAAATGTTACAAAAGTAACGATGGGGAGAGTGGATCCAATAAAAAATGAATATTCTTACAAAAAAATGTAAGATTCTTCTCCTCGTGGTAATCTGAATCTTCTAAAAAGTGTAATGGAGGGAAGGGGTTAAAATGGTCCATTATCGCGAACATATTTTTTCAATGACCCTTTACTATTAAATAAAAACACTAAACTACTTGTGTGGAGGCTCTAGTCATGGATATGCAATGCACAAATATAATCATCATAATCATATAAAATCATCAGCCTCTCTCTAACCCTAAATATCTATTAAAACTTAATCCCTGAGGTACAAAATGAGTAAAAATGCTATTTAGCTAGCACATTCATTTTTAGTGAAATAATCAGTTCTTTAACTTAAACTAGTAGGCCAATTTGGACATTTAACCCTTTGCTGAAAAAGTCGTATGCGATAATATCGAAATAAGTAATAGTAGGCGAGTCTGCCTGGGGTAAAAAAGAGGTGATTTTACAAATTTTGTACAGTATTTGAGTTAGCAACGGATTCTTATAGGAAAAATTTCCCCGAACAAGATTTTCTTATGAAACATTTTCCTAAACTGCAAGCTTCATGGTCAAATAATTGTTTAAACAAAATTTGTTTCGTTTTTATTTAATAAAATGAAAACGGTTTGATGGATCCGAAAAAATCTTGATTCAATCGAAAGATATTTTCAATACACGTCGTTTGGCGCCTGGCACAACTAATTTGGTCAACCGGTTCATTTGTTATAGTCAAAATAAATTTCTTAATTAACAAATTGATTACTCCGAAACTAATGAGGTCAGGATATTGGTTTTTTTTTCGAAATACATGCCTTTTATACCAGAGAATACACCATATTTTTTTGGCCCGATATCTTCAATACTTTTTGATTGTTTAAACAATTGGCATAATTTGTTAATTAGCAAATAACTTTTTTTTTCGAGAGTTTGATCAAATTCAAACCAACTTTAAACGATAAATATTGATGTCGGGCATAACCCCCATAGAAGTCTGCACGAATGCAACTTTCTGCTTCTGTTTATAAGTTTAAGTTAATTTTGCAAATTAACAAATGGAATATCTCGGCTCTGGGTAAGCGTATCGAAATGAGGTTTTGTGCATAAGAAAGTGCTTGGAAAAAGTAAAATTTTGAGACCAGAAAGAACTTGATCGGATAACCGGAACCGGAAATACAAGTGATATTGCGTGAGAGGCTCTAATTTGTTTATTAACAACTTTTTGGGCAAGAGATTCAGTGCAAATGGAAGCTAATAAGTTTTTCCATCAACCACAAAAGTTATACGAAAAATATTCAATCCCTGAAGAGTTATACGCGTTTTTGACCCTTAAAAAAATCTCTCCCATAACGTGTAAATAGTAAGCTTTGACGCACAATGGAGAGGCGGGTTCGATCCTCAGTGTAGGCAATTTTTTTTCCGTCAAATTAGCTTTTTTTCATGTAACCAAGTATTTTTTATGATAATAAATTTTCATAAAATAAATGGCTATCTTGCAACAAATATGTGATTATTTTTGTCCAACGAGGGTTTGTCGGTAGTTTTTGTTTTTTTTTACCACTTTTTGTGAAAGAAAAGGCTTGTTTTATTTTATTTGAGGGGGTGCCTGTCGAAAAAAGACTAAAAATAAAAGGAAACAAATTTATTTTTCACTTTTCCCTTATAATGAAAAAAAGTTCATGTCATGAAAAAAACACACATTTTGTTATTTGTAAATGAGAAATAATCAAAAAACTTAGCTATTTTAATAGCATTATTATTTCATTTTTGGTCTTTTTTCGACAGGCACCCACCCCCCTCAAATAAAGTAAAACAAGCCTTCCCTTTCACAAAAAGTAGTAAAAAAACGAAAAGTACCAACAAACCCAAGTTGGACAAGAACAATCATATGTTTGTTGCAAAATAGCCATTTATTTAATGAAAATTGCAAAAAAAACTTATTTACGTTTTTGAAAATTTCTTAAAAAGTAAAAACATTTATTATCATAAAAAATACTTGGTTACATGAAAAGCAAATTTGACGAAAAAAAAAAAATGTGACCACACCGGGGATCGAACCCACCACCCCATTGCGCGTCAAATCTTACTGCATTACAATTTCCTACAATTTATTATAATTCAGGTGGGGGGGGCGCCAAAACATCGTCCACTGACACTTAAATAATGCCTAGAACCGGCCCTGACTATAAATGTAAAATACTATTACGATTTTAATAACATATTGTTGACTCAAAACTACTTTCTAGCATCGTCATGTTTTTAAAATTCCTGCTGCTGGATGCACAGAGAAGTTTATAATCACTCTAATTCTTTTTCGGTCTGTGGGGTAAGCCTACTCACGTATTGACTTAACCTAACCTAAAATACCTACACACATTGATTATTTTCGGTCATGTGACTTTGACGCAGCTGTCTGGAGGGCATACAAAATCTCTGTTACTGTTTATCATTATCTGCAGAAGGTTTTCAGTGTGTTTCGAGTATATGTGCTTGTTGTTTTCTCCACGGTCCTTTTAAAAAGCAAAAATTCTAAATAAACAAACATTGTGTCTTTCTTCTATATTACCACAATTCACTACTGAACAATACGGAGGCATTATCGTAATATTTGCAAATGAAAACAGTGGCTATTATAACGTTATGACAACACTTCACTAACACAGGAATCCAAATGAAAACAATCAATTGTCTGCCCCCCACGCCAAATGGTGTCGACAGCGGGACATCAACCGAAAATAATCAATTAATTTATTGAAAGACAAGTCATATTTTCAAGCGATTTTCTTTCATTTGCTTTCATGACTCAAATTTTAGTGGCACTTGCAATATGCATATTTTGCATACATTAAAAAAATTACCAAAAAGTTACGTCAAAATTGGCCTCAATAAAAAATATTGCTTAAGTTAGTTTGTTAGCATATAAAAAGTCTATCAAAAATTTGTATAAAAATAAAATATCCTAATAATTAATGAACACAAACGACTACTTAATTCAAAATTCTAAAAATGATAAAACCCAAAACAGAACTAGAAATGAGTATTTTTGACATTCTCAAGTTAGAAGAGGTATTGCAGCCGTCTTTGTTATTGCAAGTGCAGTCTTCTATGAAAATGTTGTTGGTTTCTGTTCTCGATAAGCAGAGCCGTTCATCCCCCTCTACTCCTGGTTCACCGAGGTAGGCACAGCCACGAATGTACCTCCATTCTCCATGTACTAGAACAAAAAAATTCAGTACAATCATAGCGTAACAATATCAATAACTCAAAACTACTACACACATATCATGAAATTTATAGAGATTAACTGTCTTTTTCTGCATATTTTTTTTCTTCTAACATAGGTATTTGAGCGGAATCTCTCGAAAACTAATAGCTAGCTAATGGAGCTATAGCATCATATGGCTAACATAACCTCAAAGCCACAATAGATCTAAATGGTTGCAGTGGAGGGTCTGATAAGCATACACATTAACCTAACCTAACATAACCTCAAATTTTACGTTTTTGGAAATTTATTCTCATTTTTAATGTTTTCATACGCATTCCTAGGTCGAAATCAGTGTAACATTAATAAACCCTCTCATATAAAATACATACAATTTCTTAAATTGTTAATTATAAAAATTGTATAGGATTAAGTGGAAGAGCTCATTATAAGCAAACTTCACCAAAATAAAAATCTACATTATTATTATTATTATTAAATTTACAGGTTGGAAAGCCAACCCATAATTATTAGCTGTCTGTTTTTAATATTCAACAAAATTTTATGTATTCTATATGAGATGGTTTATTAATGTTACACTTGTTCCAATCTAAAAACTCATATAAAAACATTAAAAATGAAAATAAACTTACATAAACGTAACATTTGAAGTTATGTTAGTTTTATACACCATTTTCGTGTTGACGTCACGCTGTCGACGTGGAGGGCACACAACTAATTGTTTTGTTTTCTAGAGATGGGTAAAAACTGTTATTTTTTAATAACAGATCGCTGAGAAGTACTGGCATTCGCATACCGCAGCGCACAGTTTGTAGTTTACAAATTTTTTTGTCACGTGACTTTGCCGCAGCTGTTTGAAGGGCATACAAAACCTCATTTACCGTTTGTTTATCATTGTGTACAGAAGGTTTTTAGAGTGTGTTTCGAGTTTTATTTAGTTCTCCAAGTAAAGAAATGTTTATTTTGACAAGAATGTCTCGTAGTGAGTATTATTCAAAGTTAGAAGCTGATGCTAGGAGTCATTATGGCGAAAAAGTGGCAATACTCGACGGTATCGATCCTTATACCTACTCTTAGTTCTGATAATTTTTTGAAGTTAATTGTTAATTATAAATTAAACACTGCTTTTAGATGAATTAATCAATATATTATAAATACTCTACATCTGTTTCGGCTTATTAGGCCTTTATCAAGAGTATTACATAGTGAATACTAAAGTTTCCGACGTGCTTATTCTAATTTATACCCAAAAGTATTTATGTCTTAATCTATTTATGACCTAATCTATTTAAGACTTAATTTAACATCCTTAATTATTTGAATGTATGGAGTGGACCTAAGCTGATTATATGAATAAAAGGATAGTTCTTAACAATTGGTTTATTATAGGGGTATTCAAGAAATTTTGTTGATCATTTGTGGTGCAAGGGTTGCACTTGAAAGATTTTTTGATTTCTAGTTGTTCTAGCAGATCTAAAGGTTTACCTTTTCTTTCTGAATGGAGTAAATTTATGTTATCGGTATCTGTGAAATGGTTGTTTTCAATAGAGTGTGTTGACATTCCTGTATCTTTATTGTTATTTAAGATTGATTTTTGTGTTCTTTTACCCTGTTCACAATGCTTTTACTACTCTGACTGATATAGACAGCATTGCAATCTTTACAATTAATTTTATATACACCAGATTTATCAATTTTATTTAGTTTTTCTTTGTTATTAACCAAAATGTTTCCTATATTTGTTTTGTTCACACTTATTGTAGATACCCAAATTATTTAATTTTTTAGAAACTTTGTTACTATATTTCGGAACATAATTAATAAAACTATATTTTGTAGGTTTGTTAGGCACAGTGAAAAATTCTTTTTGAAGCATTTTGCGTTGTTTGTTTTTGACCATGTTATCTATTAGTGACTTGTTGTATCCGTTATTTCTTGCAATTTGCTTAATTATATTTAATTCTCTATGAAAATCACTTTGATCTAAAGGAAAATTCGTCAGTCTATGAATGGGTGTAATCTTAATTTGCCATGATTGCTGCGAATTATAATGTATTACTGTACCTGTAGTAGTAGGTTTGCGGTAGATGCTAAATTTCAACTGGTTGTTATGATTTTGGTATTAATATCTAGAAAGTTTAATTGACTATTTTGCTCCGATTCCATTGTGAACTGAATTTTACTATTAAAAGAATTTAAGAAATTAAGGTAATTACTTAGGTTCCTTTCTACAAAAAATATCGTCTACATATCGACTCCAATAAAACATGTGTATTTAAGCTGTTATTGCTATTAAAAATTAACTTAAATTTTTTAAGTTTGACAAATATTTCAGCTAACAAAGGAGAAATTGGTGAACCCATTGGTAGACCGTCTTTTTGTCTAAAGAATTCACCATTAAACTAAAAATAGTTTTGTTCAATACAAACTCTCAAAATATTTTTTAACTCTGTTTTTTCGGTTTCGCTGATTTGTGAATTATCTAATATTAATTTTAGTTCTGTGAGCGGAACTGAGGTGAACAGACTTTTAACGTCAAAGGAGATTAATTTTGCATTATTTGGTATTATTAAATTTTTTGTATTTTCAATAAGTTCAAAAGAATTTTTTATGAAATATTTAGATTTAAAATTTATTAATTTTGGTAAAATACTAATAAATACTAAAATAATTTTGTACACAATTTATAAGATGGAGCATTGATGTAAGACACTATGGGGCGTATAGAGTTATTTACTTTGTGAATTTTTGGAAGACCATAGAGAATGGGGGCTGAAGGGTTCATAATTTTTGACAGCTTATTGTTACTTTCTCCATGGTCCTTTAAAATAAAAGGAATTCTAACGAAACCAATGTTGTTTCTTTCTCTTTTATTACTGAACAGAACAAAGGCATTTTTGTAATTTTTGCAAATAAAAACAGCGGCTATTATAACATTCGCACTTCAATAACACAGGAATGTAAATGAAAACAATGAGTAGTAGTCTGCCCTCCATGCAAAATGGCGCCAACGACAGCGAGAGGTCATCCGAAAATAGTCAGGAAAGTATCTTGACTCCAGCTATCTGTTATTTTCGAATAGAAAGAGGTCTGAGGTATTTACAAATAAGAGTTATAAAATAATAGGTTGTTAAATACCAACTCATCTCTAATTGTTTGCATTTCTGTTTTATTGGATGAGGTTTTGTGTGCCTTCCAGACAGTGGCGTCAAAACAAGGTGACCGAAAATGGTCAATGGTTTTACATTTATTTTTATTATGACCAGTCTACAAAAACCCGGTTTTTCCAGCCAATCCTGTAATGTAGAAAAGACGTGTTCAAATGTAATGCAACAAGTAACGGATCTTTACACATTGACATCGAGTACGATATTGGCTAACTTGACAAAAATTGTAGTAAGAAATTGATGGCAGTCTATGTCTTCAAATTTGTTTGGGAAAAAAATTATGCAGAAAAAAAAATGTCGATTTATCTCCGTTAGATAGGATTTTAAATTTGGCGCTGTGTGTATATTATGCAGCAAACAAAACCTGGATCAGATGTACCAGAATTTATCTGCAACGACTAAAATGTAAGCCTCTACACAGTTGCAATTTTCAACCATTATAATATTCTGTGACCAGCAGACTCGCCAGATCTGAACTCCGTTGAGCACGTTTGGAATGCTGTTGGGAGTGTAGAGCCCATGACATAAACAATATTGATGATTTAAATAATATTTAGACACATTATTAGAAAAACAGATATACACATACTTAATATTCATTCACAATTTCAAATAAAATATTTCAGAGATGCAATCTAAATTCACCCACATGAGAGCCTGTCTGCTTATCAAAACAGGATCTCCCAACTAATTACTTTGCTATTATAAGCTCAAAAAACAACAAACTGGTAAAATTCAGATAAAATTGTCATTAATGTGACATTAAGGTGACATTAACAACC
Source organism: Stenurella melanura (assembly GCA_963583905.1). Lineage (NCBI taxonomy): Eukaryota > Metazoa > Arthropoda > Insecta > Coleoptera > Cerambycidae > Stenurella > Stenurella melanura. Next base: position 122,306,570 of record OY757316.1, on the reverse strand, counting down.
CTCATCCTATACACTAATTTGTTTTTGTTTAATGCATTCCTTGGAACTATTTCTGATAACATTAAGCCTTTAATTAGTCTGGACCTACTCTATAGACATGATAAAATTTGTACTAATTTAAACAATACCTTTCTGCTTTATTTTTCTGCACATCGTAGCACTCACGTTTGGGAGATAATCCAGGGGTTTCAACGTTTGGCAATCCGTAATCGCAATTGACGTATTATCAAAAGGATCTGCACATTTTGGATCTATATCTGACCTACAGTCAAAACATTTCATCGAAAATCCTGAAAGCAATATCGAAATTAGATTATAATCTCTCTAGAAACGATACAAAGTGAATACAATACATTGAATTTAAAGCAACTTAACCTACAAATTATGTTTAATATCTTCTAGCATGCTTATATTCCTGGAATAATGTGATTATTACTTAACAAAAATGTGTTGGAATTTATTTAACAGTTAGTCACTAATAAAGAAACAGAAACTATGGGCGAGGTCGTTAAAACAGTAAACAAACGAATTTAAAATAAAAGAACACCTACCTCCTTGTATAAAGGTAAAAAATATCACCAAGCTTGCAATAAGGCACATGAGCTTCAAATTAAATTCCATTCTCCCTATTTATTTATTTATATTTTCGTGGAGTTTGTTGTAAATAAAAATAAAAATGTCTTATTACCAAATATTACTAATATTAGGCAGTTTTCGTGTTTGAACTTTGAACTGTTGTCGTGTACTCAAAACAGTCAAAACTCAAAACCACAGAGTGGTAAATAATCAAAACTGTCAACTTTCGAACGAATCGAACGTCTAACAACTACTAACAAGTGTTTACTGTTTACTTTGTTTAATTCATTGGTTGTTTCACTTGATCTTGGTTTGAAGTTAGCTCCAGAAGAACGTAACTGTTCATCGGATGTTAAGTATTCCCTGCCTGAGTAAAATGTTTTATCGTAATTATAAATATAATGAACCATAGAAATTAAATACTTTTATCGTCAGTAAATTACAGGCTTCTAAATTCTTTTAAACAGTCGTTTTAAAAAAAATATTTACAAGAATTAAGTTGACAATTTTGAAATATTGTTGGCTACCATGTGCAGTGAAGGTGCTTTAAATGAGAAAGAACTAGTTTAGACAGTGATGGAAAGAACTTAACGAAATGACAGATGAATAGTTAACTACTCGATCTTACCACAAATTTGAGTTTTTCCATATTTAAATTGTGCCTTAAAGTGTTAAAAATGGCAAAAGCCACAAGAACTATAACGAACCTCGCCATAGTTACAATTTTTATTTCAATAATCGGCACAAGTAAGTACAGTATTTTATAATTTAATTTTGGTTATGTTTTTATAGTGGACCAAATGTGTTTAGGTGTATGTTTTACAGATAACTTTGTGTATAGTATATTTGGCCTAATGGACTATTCGTCAACATTGATATGGGCGTGTACTTTAAACTTTAACATGCATTTTTACTCACTACAGAATTATGTTCTAGATGCCTTTTTAATTTTCTAATGACCTATTTCATAGATGAAGCTGTCAGATGTTACCAGTGTGGTTCGGATGAAGACGGGCCAGATAAGGACAACTGTGGAGCGTATACAAAGTTTGACAAAACTAGTAATATCGCAGTCGAATGTAACAGTGAAGACAGCCACATGCCTGGATCGTTCTGTATGAAAGTGACGCAGCAAAGTCCCAAGGGGTTTATTTGTAAGTATTTGAATTTATATTTGTTCTTGGGAGTATATCAATTCCAAGACATGGAAAGAATTACGTGTTACGTTCTATATAGTATTCAATGTAGGCAACCAGTTATACAGCCCGTTACATACCTCCTATTTTTTCATTAACAGATGTATGATCCTTAAATTCCCTCAAGTTTAATGTTACTCAGGGATCAACATTATTTATTGTTTATATTACTGACAAATCAGACCACATCTCCGGTATAATAGAGCACTAGCAGTGACGTCACAGTTATGCCGGCTGTCATGTGATTGGTTGACAAACTCCGAAATTTGACATAAGACTAGGTGTCAGTTTTTGCTTGATAAAAATTAAAGAGGAGGATTTCTGAATATCAGCTTTGTGTAGTGATGTTTGTTAATGTTTTTTTAAAAGCCTAGTGTGAGAAAGAATTTTATATATACTTTATTAGTGTTGTTTTTACAAGTGTAAAATTTGATGTCAAATACATTGACATCTTTGTGAACCCATAATATTGTGAAAATAAAGACTATATTTTTGAACATTTTTGTACATATATAATATCACGACATATTTCAATAAAAGTTTAATTAATACAGGCTCAGTTACAGCTAAGCATAGGTTAAAAGTTGTCACAACATTCATTGATTCATGTCAATATATCAATAATATATTAATGGTTTTATAAACCTGTTGTGAAATTTACGTTTTTAGACAATTCAAACCATTTCCCATCAACTTTTTATTGATTGTATCTTACTTTCATTTGGCTCAACAGTTTCTAATAAGTTTAATTGTTTAACACATTAATAACAATAATCAGAGGTTTGCATTGTGAAATGCAGGAGTAATAGTAAATCTAATATAAAGATAGGACTGTGAGACCTTTCAGTTTCCATTTTTAATTGAAATCATAAACAAATATGCAACGTAATATGCTCGAAATACTTTATAGGTATAAGTATACTTAGTTTCGTATTTGTTCTGATTCTTACAATTCTAATCACAGATGTTTAAAATATTGATAATGCTTACAAATAAAATATCAATGAAGGAAAGTGAGCTCAAACGCGACAGAACTTAGAAAATAACACACTTTTAACGGGAGGAAAATAACGTTCTTCGAAGTGATGCTTATAAACATAACAACCATAATAGGATGTTTAAGACCGTACACATTATAGATAATAATAAAAGTAAGTATGAATAATAATAGTCTTATAGTTTAGATCGCATTTTAATTTCCGAGAATGGTCACAATGGTTCATTAATTCAACACTATGTTGAAAGCAGTATGAATCTTCCACTTTTAAATCCTATGGGTTAACTCCATTAATATATTTCAACTTAGAAATGTTACGAGGGGACTCCTAAAATATAGACTATAAAAAAAATTATAATAAATTCGCTAAAATTCACTTACCATATGGAAAAGAAATAACTTTTGACATGTGAACAAGATGACATGCCCATTTGAATATATAAATAAAGCATTAGATAAAAGTCAGTTCAGCAAATCACGAAATGTATAATAGATAAAGAATACTAACAATAAATTTTACACAAGAAAAACGTTTAAAAAAGCACAAAAAAACTCTTTAAAAACTCAAATTATTTTATATGGTCACAAATGCAAAACTAGGTTATTGTCAACCAAACAGCTGTGGCGGCCATGTTGTGACGTCAGCTGCTACTGCTCTATTGTTGAATACCTATGCTGATAACGGTACGCTACCTTCTGTATCTGATTAATGTGTCAGAAGACACACAACAAGCCAAGCAGAATTTCTCCAATGTGAAAGTAAACCTAAACATTCAATAAACCCAAAATTCAATCTGTACATAGGAGTCAATAAATATAATCTGTGTGCCCTTAATATGTTTCGATTGGTACACTTGATTTAAAAAAAAAAAACGGTACACTTTCTTTTAGCTATGTAAATCATTCGTTCTTTGATCGATATTAATAATCTTACAAATGTCACTTTGACGTTAATCAGGGGCGTCATTATTAAAAATGGTTCGACATCTAACAGATATTCAAAAATTTCGAATTGTTTCTAAAATTGAAGATGGTTGGTCCATAAGAAGACTTGCTGCTGAATACAATGTGAGTAAAACCACGATATTGAGTGTTAAAAAACAATGGGAAACCAACCAAACGGTATCCCGTAAAGTTGGTTCCGGTAGGTCCAGAAAGAGCAAAAATCAAGAAGATGAAAATCTTATAAATTACCCAAGAGAAAACCCTTTCCAGACTGCAGTAAATGCAATTTCAGAGACAAATTTCCCTACTTCGGTACCTACTGCTTGCAGATGAATAAAACTACAAAGCGACTTGAAGAGTTGTTCAGCGGCTAAAAAATACAAACTTTCAGAGGAAAAGAAGCAGGGTAGGATTATTTTTGCACTCAACTATATAATCAATGATGAAAACTTCTGGGGACAAGTTGTCTTTTCTGACAAAAAGGTTTTTAAATCCTGTAACGATGGACCTGTTCGCGTAAAAAGGCCTCCTTCCACTTGATACGGCGAAAAATATACTTTCGATCCACAAATGTCAGGAAGGTTTTCAGTCAATGTCTGGGCTTGGATGAGCCTAAATGGGTTAGGTGTGTCTTGGAACAGTTGTGGTCATCTCAATTCCATTAAATATATTTAAATATTAGACAATATTATGTTGCCGTAGAGGTGTTTCTGGAAAATAATTTTATTTTCCAACAAGACAACTGCTCCATACATACGGCCCATCGTGTCAGGCAATGGTTTCTTAATAAAAACATCGAGTTGTTACCGTGGCCATCTAAAAGTCCGGATTTAAATCCAATTGTTTGGGGACTAATGGTGAAACATATAAGAAAATTAAATAACCATCCAAACAATGCCCAAGAATTGGAAGGGATAATTGAAGACGCTTGGGAAAACTTGTCGCAAGAAGTTGACCTTACAAGAAATTTAATTTTGTCCATGCCTGCAAGACTTCAGGCAGTTTTAGACGCTAATTGAGCAATGACGAAATATTAGTTGATTTAGATAAATAGAAGTACTATAGCACGTGGTTCCTAAGGGCACGATGTACAAAGAGTATTACCAGAAAAGCATAATGAAATTAATCAGTTTCGGCAATTGATTATATTGGAAAGTGACGTATATGTGCTTTTACTACAAAAATTCATTATTTTGCTTAATTTTATGCTTCCGGTGGTAAGAGTAAATATTAATCATATGGGTTGGAATTATTATTATCTTCTTTTTATATCAAATATGTGTAATTGAAGTAATGATTTGAAAAACAATCCATCTTGATGATTCTATTAAAAAAAATTGCTTTTCGCCAAATTTCTAGCTCACATCGGCATGGAAAGGAATATGTCTGGAAGTCTAAAATATTGAGTGTGTGATTCTTATATGAAATGTAAACTTTCTCGGGGGTGAGACCGAAAGAAATCTTATTTATTTTTTTTCATCAAGTATAAATAAGGAACACCCTACTCGGTATACAGTGTGTCCAACTAAGTCGGCACCATATGGGAAACTTTTTTTATTATTGGTTTTATGAAAAAAAAGTTATTCTTGATGAAAAGTTTTGCTTGGCTTAAAATCAAAAATGAAATAATCAGACATCAATTTTTTGCAGCCGTATATGAGGTTTGTCGAAAAATGTAAATTTTGCTCAAGGGTAAAGTACTTTTATTTATTACAATATTGATAATCGTTATTAAGAAAAGTTGATCCTAATTGAAAACTACGGTCAGATATCGAATATTATCCATCTACCATGAAAAAACAATCTTTAATAATTTTTGGATATAAATTATACATAATTTAATTTTGCCAACAATAAAATATTTATTGTATGGAAAAACATGATAACCTTTCAGTTCATTGGTAAGTTATGTAACAATTTGCTATTGCATTTGAATAAAATTAGTGCATGAATATCATAATAATTTATTTTACAAATGAAAAGTTAAACAGAAGATAACAAGTTAACTAATAAGTAACATTCATAACATTATTGGAAATGAAATAATTTGTATTTTTCTATTGGATATCCGACTGTAGTTTTCAATTAGGATCAACTTTTCTTAATAACAATTGTCGATATTGTAATACATAAAGGTGTACTTTACTCTTCAGCAAAATTTACACGTTTAGACAAACCTGGTATACGACTGCAAAAAATTGATATCTGATTATTTAATTCTGGATTTTAGGCCATGCGAAACTTTTCATCAAGAATAACTTTTTTTCATAAAAGCAATAATAAAAAAGTTCCCCATATGGTGCCGACTTAGTTGGACACACTGTATATAAATTGACAAATTTAATATTTTCTTACCTTGTAATGCTTGGATTTTTATTTGTTTGGTTGTTGGATTTTCGATAAATAAATATGTTTTCAGGGGATGGTAGATGGAGGCAAGTAATACGGCGGTGCGCCTCGGTGGCAGACACGGGAGTAACAGGTGTTTGCAACTGGGGAGTGTACGAGAATGGTATATACTGGGAGGAATGTTACTGCTCGGAGGATGAATGTAATGGAGCCGGTTTTATCAAGCTTTCCAAAGTCATGTCTCTAATGTGCCTTGGACTTGTGTTGTTACGACAGTTTTAACCTTTTTTTGTTTAGTTTTACCTATTTTTTACATAAGTCGTATGTTTTTAAAATATGACAACAACCTGGTTTTAAGTCACTACTAGGATCTGATTTTTATAGTATTATCGTTTAATTTCAAAATAACCAGAGGTAATAGTAATAGTGCTTATTTTAAGCTTTTATGATTAGTTTCATGTCATTAAAAAAAAACTGATAATTCGGATCGTTTAGACAAACAAAAACCCTATATAGGCGGGGTGAATTAGACCTAAAAATGCTCGAATCTGAAATCCTTTTAAACATTACAATTGTATGCTTAAAAATAGGTAAAAAATACATACATAAGAACCCTCGAAGATACGGAACATGGTTTTTTATTGGGTTCCGCTTTGTATTCTTAAAGGATTTCGCCATGCCTAATATGACTTTCCCCCTTTTGAAAAACACTGACCTAGGTCGAACATTTGATTGTTAAGGTAGGAAACATCATAGAACCACTGCTTTTCTGGGTCAATGGACTTATAGTTCTGAATTATATAGAAGTCATAAAAAATGTAAAAGTTATCTACCGACTTGTGTTCATGCCGCCGCGTGATTTCAAAACAAGAAGCGTGGCACTTTGACGGGACCGCTTGAACTGAACTTTTTACACCTATTATGAAAATATAAAAATGCGTTGTCTTTCGGCACAATGCAAGCACAGGATAGCCGTAGGGCCAGAGGTTTAAACAGAAAAACGTGGTCCAAAATCCAAAGAGCAACACAAGAAGAACAAACAAGTAAGTAGTGTCTAGATAATCGAGTACTTAACGACTTGAGCGGTAAGTAAAAAAAATCTTTAGTGGCACAAAATTCAAAAAGAACAAAAGCAACATACAAAAACAACGAACTGGTAGATCGTGTGTACGTTCTTAGCCAAGTAACGACATAAACTAAAATATTCCTCGAGAATATTACAAAACGATATGACAGTACAGCCTAACCCAATATGCCAGCAGTTCTCAAACAATATTAAAAAAAATTTCTCCAAAATTATGGGTTTTAGAAAACCCCATGTTATATGCTTTTTTGTTTGTCTAGTCGTTTTCTACCACCAGTTTTTTTAATGGCATGAAACTAACTACACCCTGTATGATAGGGAGCTATTTTCTAGCTTCTCATTGGCCAAAGCACAAGGCAAGTCCACGCTACAATCTCAGTCATATAAAATTTCATTTTTTCGCGATTTTTTAAAATAAAATTCTATATGTACTTACAGCTCTCTTCAAGTTAGACAATACAGGATACAAAATGAGCTCTGAACAAACTTTTCATGACTAATAGATCTGTAGATATGTTTTAAAGTTGAGTCCAGGGGCGGACTGGCAACAGTTTAGCGGTACTGAATCTTAGAACCTCGTAAACCACTTATTACTTTATTATTTTTATTGTTACCATTTAATGCCAATATAGTAGTGAGGGTAGGTTTATATTAGCACATAGATCGCTTTACAGTGGTTTTTAATTTTAAACACAACATACTCTTAGAAGACGACAGACTTTGAACAATAGATAAATATTTAAATAAATATAACACCTGTTACAAAATTTCACTTATTTACATTTTATAAAGATAACAAATGTCAACAAATATTGATAATCCAGTGTTGATACATTTTAACAGCGTACTGCGTATTTCTTACAAGTTTTCGAAGTTTTACAGAATTTAAAATTTCCACCTTCTTACCGAGAATCTTGTTCTTGTTCTGCATCATTTTCGAGTTCATAATACTGTTCATACTTGTCTGTAATAGTTTTTTTTTATTCTCTCAACTACTCGCGAAATTCAGTAGTTCTTCTAAGGGTAAACTTCCTTCTTCTTTAATTCGATTAAAATTTGAAGGAGACAAAAAATTTAAATCTTGGTACAACATCTTGTTTTTAGAAAAGCGGTTGGTCATGCAATTACTTTTATTACATACATACAAGGCAGGCAGCCTAGGGCTGTTTATACCTAAAGAACACGTACATGTGTATAAAACTAAAACTACTAACATAGACAATTAAATAATATAAATATAGATAAATATTAAACGAAAGGCTAAATAAAGTATACATACATGTATATATGAAAATGAATCTCGGTAAATAATTCTATTATCGCATATTATTAGTGTTCAGGTGCAGGTCAAGCCTATTTTTAAATTGGTTCAAACTAGTTGATTCGATTACATCATTGGGTGGTCTATTCCAGTGATCCACGACACGATTGCTGATGAAATGTTTGTAAGGGTTGGTTGAGAAATGGCTTTTAGTAAGTTTCATTTGATGTCCCCGAAGATGTGTATTCGCACTTAAAGCAAATATACTGTTTATACATGGGCAGCTATATATGTTGTTTAATATTTTGTATGTCTCTATAAGGTCACCTCGTATTCTTCGTTGATGCAGTGTTGGTAATTTCAATTTTTTCAGACGTTCTTCATATGATGTTATAAAATTTGTGGGGGAGGATTTTAGTTGCTCTGCGTTGGGTTTGCTCAAGGAGATCAATATCTTTTTGAAAATAAGGTGACCATATTTGGAAACCAAACTCAAGAATAGGGCGAATGAATGACTTGTAGATCTTTATAAATAATTCTGGTGATATGTGGTGAAAAGATTTCCTGACTAGATATATCATGGAGTTCGCTTTTTTGGTAATGTTGATGATGTGGCTATCCCATTTGAGATTATGTTTAATTGTGATACCAAGATCAATTTGGGATTCTGTGGATGTTATGGAGCTGTTATGCAATGTCTAAGATAAAATTGTGGACTTCTACACTTTTCTAACTGTCCTGATAGGAAAGGTCTGTTTGATACAAATTGTTTCTTTTGCCCGTTTCCGAGTAAGCTGTTGCCCAATTTATAAAAGAATCTGATGCCGATTTTATCCTTTCAACGTCTCTCTGTATACATTTTAATTGCTGGAGTGTAGATTCAACAAGCTGCTGTGCTTTTAAAAGATTAAATCCACTGGTTTGTAAATATTTTGACAATGGATTTGTAATACTAAATATTCTTAAATATATTTCAGATAACATTATTTCAAATTTTTGCTGGGACTCTCAAATAAGCCTTTTCTCTCACATCTGCATTAAACTCCTCACTGTTTTCAATTTCAAATAGAGAGAAAATAACTTCCACGTAAAGTGTATTTTTATAAAGATTTTAAAATGTCCCGAAAACAGGACTAATGGCCGTATGTTTGGCCCACCAGCGAGTATCACCTATTAACTGAAGGTTTTTTAATACTTTCTTCTCTTTATTAATATTTCACCAAGTATTCATTCATAAGACTTTAAAAAATACTTCAAGAATTGATTGTTGTAAAAAAAGATGCTGTAGGAATAGGAGATTTGGTAGCATCGCCTCTGAGGCGTCTGATCCAAATATTTATATTTTCGGTGATTCCTATTTTGTAATAGCAATAGGTATTATAAAATAACCGTATTGGTACATCAAAAATCTATATATAGCGCTGCGTCAGCAACCAAAAAGAGTAAGATCATATTTCACATTATATTAAACAATCCAGTGCAGCTACCAGCAGGCGCCGGTCAGCGTGCCAAGCGACTGACACCAACAGCGGATTCTTATAGCGGGCCACTGGAATTCGTCCCGGTGGGCCAGTCCGCCCCTGGTTAAATCCGCAATAATACCCCATCAGTTGAAAGAAATAAAACGGGTATAAATATTATATTTTGTAAGATGCAGTGGACTTCAGAAAGAATGATAATAAAATTAATTATGTTCATGTATGACACAATTTTAAAACATGAACCTAGTTTTTCACCTTTAATATAGTAAATTGTTTGATTTCATTGGTTTGTATAGTATCACGAGGCACAGCAGGCAGCGCGAACACACCCTTATATTGATGTTCAACTCTTTAATTTTGATACTCTATATATTTAATGTTAAAAAATGGTTTGCGAGTGTTTTTACTCGATATTATGGAGGAAGTTGATTTCTCATGCACAAAAAATCTCTAGCAATAACTTTAAGAAATTGCATTTATATTTACATAATATCTAACTAGTTTTTTGAGATATTGTAAGTTGTTGTTTTTAGTATCGATTAAGTATAGTATTACAGGAAGTGATTTCTACATTTAGTCGATTTGATCCGTCCTAAGTTCTTTGTACATTGTTATTAAAGTTTTTATATACAATTTTAATTATCTAACATTAAGAAAAATAATTGTTATTTTATATTTTCCAATTTAATAAAATAAAAAAAAAAAAAAGGAAATATGTTGTTCTTTATGTTTTATTTCTGTAATTTTTAATACAGTGTTACTCACTTAAGATGAAAACACCCTCATATCTCACTTATCTGATGTCCGAATATTTTGATATGTGGGTGGTGAATATATAAGGTTAGGGTTTAGGAGGGTTAGGTTCATCATAGTGGTTTTAATTAATTTTTGTGATTTTTTACTGTTCCTACCTAAATTTTTGTAAGGGGCCATTCACAAATGACGTCCATAGAAAATTTAGAATTTTCAAGTCCCCCCTCGCCCCTGTATCCGAGACTGTCACAAATATTTAAACCTACCTGCCTCAGATGGACGTCCAATTTCGGTTTCAACCCCCCTATATACAGGGTGATTCAGTTTGGTATTCGCCCCCCCCCATGTATCTTGTTTATTTCAAAAAAAAGTACAACACACCATATATGTTTGTAAATCGCTTGCCAAGCTCGATCAAATGACGACCTTAAATCGTCTTTGTGCTCATATACCGGGTGTAACAGGATCATGGTATACCCCCCTTTTCTCCTTTAGTTTTGAAGATAATCGATTGAAATTGAATATGCTACATACATAATAAGCGACACTTTTGACATACAAATGTTTTTTTTTTTCACTTCTGGTTTCGCCGGAAGTGACACTAATTTTCGATTTTTAAATGGAACGCCCTATATATTATTGCATTTTTGAATTCGGCATAATTTTCTGAATCCAACGATGCCAAATAAGTGACATTTCAAACATCAATTTTTTTTATAATATAATTTTTAGTTTTCCATTTAAGTGTGCCATGACGGTTACGATTTATTCTAAATGACCCGTGTAATGCTACAAAAATCGAGATCCCGTTAAAAACACTAAATTACGTGATTTATGAGCAAATAAAATTCACCAAAATTGTTTTTGGGGCAAGACTCAAATGGAACTATATCGGTACCGTGATACCATTTATTAGTACTATTAATAAGGAATTTATTCATATGTCTTATTAAAATGTGCGATAAATACAAACAAAATTACAGCTAAAAGAAAATACGAAAATACAATTTTGTTCCAATTAAATGTTAAGAAGTAACTAAGGTGGCTTTGAAAACAATGAAATATTTAGCTTGTCAAACATTTGTTGGTTTAACGGTGTTTTTATTGTGTCTTTAAAAATTGTTTAAAATTCTTGTTAATTGCGTTCAAAATGCCGCAAATTTATAGAAGAGATGAAAAAGTGGAAATGTTAATTATTTATGGGGAAAGTAAAAAAAAGAAAAATGCAATTGCAGCTATGGACCTTTATGGCCGACGATATCCTGATAGACAATGTCCAGCGAAAAATTATTTTAAACGTGTTGAAAACCAATTCCGAAGAGAGCCCAACAATGATCCCAAAGAAAACTTCATTATTGACGAAGGAATGGAAATTAATGTTTTGTCTCGAATAGAAGTTGATAAGACTGTTTTTTTAAGGCAAGTTGGGTTTGAATTGAACATCAGTCACACTATAAATCTTTTAAATATCAATTGCACCAGCATTTATACGAAAGTGATTACGAACGTAGGATGGAATATTGCAATTGGATTTTGTATAATAACATGCAGCCAAACAATGTTTTTTTTGGGACTGATTTTATTTTCGGACAAGTGAAGGTTTATAAATTTGGGATTATTTAACCGACAAATACAAAATATTGATCACAAGAAAATCAAAATTTATTACGAAAGGGTAACTTTCAAGTGCGGCTCGGTTTCAATGTTTGGATTGGAATAATTGGTAGTAGAATCATTGATCCAATAATATTTGAAGGACCTCTGACTGGTGCCAGAGATTCTTGGAAACTGAGATTGAGGATATTTTAGATGAGTTAACTTTAGATTTATTACAGGGAATGTATTACCAACAAGATGGCGCTCCTCAGAATTCAAGGTTAGTAATTGATTACCTTCAATGGAGATTCGGAGAATGGTCCTGTGAGGTAGCCTCTAAGGTCACCGGATTTAACGCCCCTTGATTTCTTTGTTTGGGGTCATTGAAAAAATATTGTCTATGCAACCGTCATTACAACCTTGGAGCTACGAGTAAAACGAGCAATTAATGGCATAACGGCACAGCTGGCAAATGACAGCTATGTGAGTTCAGAAGTTCATTGACGTTAATGGACAGCATTTTGAACAACTGTTGTAATGTTTTGTGTTAATTTTTTGTGTTCCAAAACCACTTTATGTGTAACAAGGTAATTAGAATAAAGTTGTATTTTCTTATTTTCTTTGAGCTGTAATTTTGTTTGTATTTATCACACATTTTAATACGACATGAATAAATTCCTTATTAATAGTACTAATAAATGGTACCACGGTGCTGATATGGTTCCATTTGAAAAAATCGAGTTTTGCCCCAAGAACAATTTTGGTGAATTTCATTTGCTCTAATTTAGTGTTTTTAACGGGATTTCGATTTTTGTAGCATTACACGGGTCATTTAGAATAAATCAGAACCGTCATGGCACACTTAAATGGAAAACAAAAAATTATGTCATAAAAAAAAATTGATGTTTGAAATGTCACTTATTTTGCATTGTTGGATTCAGAAAAGTATGCAGAATTCAAAAATGCAATAATATATAGGGTGTTCCATTTAAAAATGGAAAGTTAGTGTCACTTTCGCCGACAAAAAAATCAATTGTATGTCAAAAGTGCCGCTTACTATGTGTGTAGTATATCCTGAATTTCAATCAATTATCTTCAAAACTAAAGGAGAAAAGGGGGGTATACCATGATCCTGTTACGCCCGGTATGTCAAAATAACGGTAGTCAACTTTTTTTCAAATGGTATGCTATACCTTTTTTTGTCGATTTTTTTAGAGATTCTTTTTCTGCATTCACCTGTATAAAGAAAGTATACACTTCCATAAGAAAAATTTCGAGAAAATTAGTAAAATATGATAAAATTTCATGAAAAGGTTTTGTTTCGGAATCAACATAGTTAGCCATGGAAACAATTGAATTTTGACATTGTTAGTAATGTCAAATTGGAAATATCAATTTTCAATACTTAGATAAGTTAAACAAATTTTAGTAACGCCTCTTTAAAATTAACATTATCATAGAAATGAAGTAAGAAAAATATAACGGTTCATAAGAACTGCTCTTGTCCAGCTTTCTGTAATGCAAACTGCTTACTGAGTTCACTAAAATACATCGAATATAAAAGTTAATTTCTATGGAAATTATGCTGCCCCTGCTGCAGGGGGCAGCATGAAAATTACGCAGGGGCCCAGCAACGCCCGCCACAGGAGACTATTTTCTATCAGACTTCATAGGAGTAACTATAGACAACAAGCTTTCTGCGATAGAATGGGAGGCAATGACAATTTCGCTGCATACGATCTATTTGGCACATAGTCTTAAAAAAAGCTATCTTGAGACATTAAATAAATGTGCTTTTATCCCCTTGTGTCCTTTTAATTAATCTTAATCTGTGTGTGTTAAATATAGATTTTTAATCAGGTATAAGCTGCTAACGTACCAATTGGAATTGTATTTAATTACGTAGTGTACTTTTTCAAATAAGATAAATAAATCAAACTCAAAATTTACATTTAGAATTTATTATAAACAATGAAATAATCATTTAAGTATATAAATATATAAAATTATTACTTTGGACGGAAAACAGATAAGGGGCATTAAAAAAGTATGTTTGCCTTTATGGGGGAGTGGAAGGTTACATAAAATGTTATAAAATAAATGATGGAGGGGGTCAGTGGATTCAATAAAAAAAAGAATATTGTGGAAAAAAATGTAAGTTTCTTTTCTTCGTGGTAAACTGAATTTTCTAAAAAGTGTAATGGGGGCAAGGGGTTAAAATGGTCCATTATGGCAAGCATATTTTTTCAATGACCCTTTAGTATTAAGTAAAAACACTAAACTACCTGTGTGGAGGCTCGATCATGATATGCAATACACAGATATAATCTTCAAGATCATATAAAATCATCAGCTTTTCTCTAACCCTAAGAATGTATTAAAACTTAATACTTTAAGTATAAAATGAGTAAAAATGCTATTTAGCTAGCGTATTCATTTTTAGTATAATAATCAGATCTTTAACTTAAACTAGTTGGCCAATTTGGCCATTTTTTAACCTCTTGTTGAAAAAGATGTTCGTAATAATATCGAAATAAGTAGTAGGTCGGGCAAAAAAATATGAACAAATTTTGGAAACTTTCGGCTTGTTTCAAAGTCTTTTTATGGCCCTCGGTTAAATTGACTATTAGTATAACTCACTGATCAAAAGTTCTTATGGCCACAAGGCCCGAAAATTGATAGTTTTTGTTCAACAGAAAATATACTTTCATTTGCTTTCACGACTCAGATTTTAGTGGAACTTATAATATGCATATTTTGCATACATTAAAGTTAAAAATAACCAAAAAGTTACGTCAAAGTTGGCCTCAATAAAAAATATTGTTCAAGTTAGTCACAAATAATAAGTGTTAGAATACGATTATATAAAAATCTATCAAAAATTTGTACAAAAATAAAAAATCCTATTAATTAATGAACACAAAAGGCTTCCACGTATAACTTATCTCAAAATCCTAAAAATGATAAAACCCAAAACAGAAGTAGAAACGAGTATTTTTGACATTCTCAAGCTAGAGGAGGTATTGCAGCCGTCTTTGGTATTGCAAGTGCAGTATTCCATAAAAATATTGTAGGTTCCTGTTCTTAATAAGCAGAACCGTTCATCACCAGCTATTCCCGGTTCACCGAGGTAGGCGCAGCTGCGAATGTACCTCCATACTCCATGTACTAGAACAAAAAAGTTCGTTACAATCATAGCATAACAATATCAATAACTGAATACTACTAAACTATATTCACGGACGGCTGAGATCAACAAATATGCGTGATTACCTTGTGATCGTGACGTGTTCCATTCCCACTGGTTGCATTTTTCAGGTGAATGCCAGCGGTTTTCTCGACTTCAGTTGTATGTAATTTGCGTAAAGTGTATTTACATTTATTCGAAGATTTGAATTATTGTAACTCATAAACGGTTTAGTGAATCCATTTGAAGTTTATGGTAGTGTATTATCAAGTTTAAAAGAACAATATCCTAATATCCAATCATTCTAAAATCGATCAGGAGACTGTGTATTCTTAATAATTTTACGCACGAAGGGCTCTGGTGAACTAAGCGCAGGTGAACAGGACATGTATTTGTTTTGATGCGGTGTCAGCGGTCTGGGAATATACTATACACACACCATGAAATTTGTTGAGATTAACTATCTTTTTTCTATACAGGGTGTCTCACCGGCAACTGAATCGATCGATATAGAGAAAAGTACGCATCAAACATTTTTGAAAATTTAGATAGTTACTAATGTCGGTGTGGCCAATCCAACTAAAATAATTAGAAGCATGGGGTACTTCCGGTTATACCGGAAGTCGATACCAACTTGCTTATTTTAAATGGAACACCCTATATATTTTCAACTTTTCGAATAGTTTCGAAGATATTTGACATTTAATAAAAAATTTGACAGGTGCAACGGTTTGCAAGAACCGTTATAACTTTTTCTGTGTCGGACATCCTCATTTGCTCTTTGGCACGGAGAAAGAACACAAGGAGAACTACGTTCTACAACCGAAATAAATTCAATAATATCATAACAAGTGTTCCGTTTTTCGCGTATACATTTTGTCAACTTCAAACCGCGAAAACTTGTTTAGGTCAAATGGAACACCCCGTATTTTTTTACGTCAAGTTGTGTAAAATTGAATTCCCTTTTTTTCTGATTTTAGTATTGAGGGATTAAAGTTTTCAACTTTTTGAAATATTTGCGATTTTATTAGAAATTCATGAACTGTTATCAATCAATTGTAATCAATCATTATCTTATGTCAAAAAATGCCAGCACGTTTAAATTACACCCACGAAGACTTTTTAAATTTGTTTATTATTTATGGAGAATGTGATAAGGTAATATCAAGAAATTGCAGCACATTTGCTACTACATTTATTTCAGTTGTAGAACGTAGTTCTCCTTGTGTTCTTTCTCCATGCCAAAGAGCAAATGAGGATGTCCTACACACAAAAAGTTATAACGGTTCTTGCAAACCGTTGCACTTGTCAAATTTTTTATAAAATGTCAAATATCTTCGAAAGTATGTACTGGGTTTAGATATAGGGTGTGCTACAGGCCTGAACTCAGAATTTTATTGTCATCTCGAAAAGCCGAAAATATATAGGGTGTTCTATTTAAAATAAGCAAGTTGGTATCGACTTCCGGTATAACCGGAAGTACTCCATGCTTCTAATTATCTTAGTTGGATTGGCCACACCGACATTGGTAACTATCTAAATTTTCAAAAATTTCTGATGCGTACTTTTCTCTATATCGATCGATTCAGTTCCCGGTGAGACGCCATGTATAGTAATACGCTTTGTTAAGTTTTTTGCATGCTTCATCGATTTGAATATCCCAGCTTGGTTTTGTATCTATTGAAATACCTAAAAATCTTGTATCTAGGCTAAATGGCAGGGTCATGTTGTTAAAATTTAACTGAGTGTAAGATTTAATATGTGGTTATTTCTGCAGCAATAGTCACCAAATTCTTCCATAACAGCCATACCATCAGGAGCGAGAAGCTCCGTAAGGCTCAGTGCAGATATGCCAAAGGAGTTATCATCAGCAAACATGGTGATGTTTCCTTTTGATATGAACGATGGCAAACATAAAACAAAATCAAAGAGCCCAGCACCGAGCCCTGTGGCACTCCAAGAATAACGTCATGTTCCTTTGAAATCGTTTGGTTGATTTTTACCTGAAGAGATCTGTCCGTTAAATATGACATGATTCACTGTAAAAAAAACTCTTCGAATGCCTAGCTTAAATAATTTTTCTCTCGTATACGACTGATTGAGAGAGTCAAACGCTTGCGATTGGTCAAAGAACAATCCCAGGACAAGGTTACCTTTGTCCATTTCATTATAAACAATCTGCAAAAAATGATTTTTGTGAAGCCCATGTTGGCAATCCGTCAGTATTTTGAAAGTGTTAAAAAATGCCATTATTCGATTCTTCGACAATTTTTTCCATTATTTTAGAAATTACACTTAAAATGAAAGTTGGTCTGTAATTTTCTGGTTCCAAAGAATAATTTTTTTAAATATTGGGATAATAGTAGCTGTTTTTAAGACGGATGGAAAAGCTCCTAATTGAAAAGATGCGTTGATCAACATGCACGATGGTTCAATGATGAAATCACGTGCATACTTGATAAACTTAGTGGAGACTCCATCGGGACCGAGAGCTTATTTGTTTTCAGAAACTCCTTTATACAAGATTCCATCGTAACGGGTTCAAGGGCGTTTGAGATAATACCACTTTTCTAATGAAAAAGCTTCAATAAAGACCTAAGTAAGCCATGAAAACAAAAGTCATTGCAAGTTTAGTGTCATTTTATTTTTTTTTATTTTACTTGTTTTATTATTTTATATTCAGTCCAGTTGTCTAGCACAATGCATTATTCTGAGGAAAAAATGAATGCATTTTTTTGATTTGAGAATCTGTTTTGCAGACAAAAATTAGTTTTCTTTCAAAAAATTGTATTTTTCACGACCACTGTCTCAAACACCTTTGAACCCACTACGATGCAATCTTGTACAAAGGGGTTTCTAAAGGTGCTGATTAGAATACCTTCCTAGTTAAAAAAAAAAAAAAAAAATCGCCAATACTTTTTTCAAAAATTGACTTTTTAAACCCTCTTAAAATCGTACGCTACTGATACGCATCACATAATCGATCTTTTCTTACCACCAAAGTTTGAAGTTAATCAAGCATCAATTAACGTAAACACAGGGATGTTGCGATCTTAAGTGGGTCACATTGTATATAATAAAATACATTTTTTCGAAATTGGAAAATAATTATGTAGAAAAAAATATCAATTTATCTTCCTTTAAATTTTCTGGTGTTTGTATTATTCAGCAAACAAAAACCTGGATCAGATGTACCAGAATTTATCTACAACAACTACCTAAATGATGTTTTTAAAACTAGATTAAAAAGTACCTAATTTTATTATGGTGAAATCAGTCCTTAAATCAGGGGACCTTGGTGGCCATGGGATATCACAAAATGTTAGATGACCCTTTAAGGAAACATGTGTCGAAAAACAGAAATGCCTGCTGTATGCCTCCTTGCTGCCCTCTCGAGACCAGGCAGATTCTTAAGGATACATCATGTTATCCTCAGATTGTTCACGCACTTGATAACGGTATTCCTGTTGAGAATGGCATTGCGGCATCCAAGGTTGAATATAAAAAAGCTGTTACGTCACTACGACCGATCCTCTATTTTGCACATACCTGTCGTATGTGAACATACGATGTGCCACAGCTACTGAAATGGCATCGACACCCAGTTCGCCCCACTGCCTCCTATATGTGCTGCATACTACCCATTCCAAGAACGTCCAGTTCCTTTCGGTCACCTTGTACAATATTCTGCAAGTGGTGTGACCGGTACACTCGCCAGATCTGACCCTCTTGAGCACGTTTGGAATGCTGTCACAATGTAGAGCCCATGACAATATTGATGATTTGATATATTTACATTGTTAGAAAAACAGATATGTTAAACGTAATATTCATTCATAATTCCTAATAACATAATTCAGAGATGCAACCTAAATTTTACCAGCGTGAGACACTGTCTGCTTATCAAAACAGGATTTGCTAACTATTTTACCATTATAAGCTCAAAAAGAAACAAATGGTCAAATTCAGGTAAAATTGTCATTAATGTGACATTAACAACCCTCATATCCACTAATTTTGTTCAATGCATTCCTTGGTAGTATTACTGATAACACTGAACATCCTTTAGAGATGATAAAATTTGTATTAATTGTAGACAATACCTTTTTGCCTCATTTTTCTGCACATTGTAGCTTTCACATTTGGAAGATAATCCAGGGGTTTCAATGTTTGGCAATCCGTAATCGCAAATGTTGTATTATCGAAAGGATCCGAACATTTTGGATCCGCATCTGACCTACAGTCCCAACATTTTATCGAAAATCCTGAAAGCAATATCGAAATTAGTGTATAATCTCTCTAGAAACGATACAAAGTTAATCCATTGAATTTACAGCAACATAACCTACAAATTATAATGTTTAATATTTTTCAGCAGGCTTAATTCCTGGAAAATGTGATTATTACTTAATACAATGGTGTTGGAATTTATTTAACGATTAGTCACTAATATAGAAACTACTTAATGGGCGAGGCCGTTAAAACAGTAAACAAACTAATTTAAAATAGAAGATAACACCTACCTCCTTGTATAAATGTAAAAAATATTACCAAACTTGCAAGGCACATAAGCTTCAAATTAAATTCCATTATCTCTATTTATTTGTTTATATTTTCAGAGTTCGTTGTATAAAAATATCTTGTTCCCAAATATTGGGCAATGAATTCTAGTTCTCTACAGAAACAGGTCACAGAACAGGTGTTTTCTGTTTGCTAAGTTTGCTTCGTAGTTCGTTGCTTGTTTCACTTGACTGTGGCTTGAAGTTAGCTCCACTGTCCACAAATACATAACTGTTCATCGGATGTTAACTATTCCCTGCCTGAGTTAACGTTTTATCGTTATTATATAATTATAATTAATCGTGAATTTTGAAGATCTACATCGTCATTAAATTACAGGCTTCTAAATTATTTTAAATAATCGCTTTTACAGAAATATTATATGTGATTAAATCGACAATTATGAGATTTTGTTGGCAACCATGTGCAATGAAGTGACAAAATCAAAGAGTTTAACACATAGAGGAGACAAGCTCCATTAAGCGTAATGTATAAGCAGCAGTAGACTGTAGGCTTTTCATCCTTTTCACACAGTTCGTTCTCTCTTTGTCGCACAGTACATGAGGGGAGGTGACGATTGCAATAGTATGACAGATGACAATATATGTGTATACCTACCAGGGACTTATGGGTGACTTAGTTTTTCTACAAACTTTACAAGTATAAACTATTGTCACAAAAAATAATTAATTAATATACAAATTAAACGTGATAAACAGATTAAACGTTATAAACAGAAGAAAAATTTGAGAAAACACGTGTAACTGTAAATAAAGCAGACCGCTATTCAAAACAAAGATTAAAAATTGTCGGTATTTGTGAAAACAAAGCGCGCCGGGTAAGGCTGAGTTGCATTGTAAAACAGAGTGGAGAGAGAGGGTACGAGGTCTGCGACAAGGACGAAAAGCCTACAACATATGTTCTGTGCCTACAACCAAATCGCGGCTCCCGGCAAATCCACGGCTTGTCTTCTCTAGTTATTAAACTCTTTGCTTAAAATGAGGAGTACCCACTGAACTATACATAATAAATGGAAGACCAATACAGATATATGCGCGTGAACAAAATGCTTCAATCATGCGATTGAAGGTCCCGGGGTTCTGCGTCGCCGCAGTAGAAATCTAGTATTAAAAGTATGTTGGTGATTGAGTCAGAATGCTTCTTGTGGACGGTATGCGCCTACGCGATTTTTCTTTGATTTGTCTCCCGTAGCGGGAGGTCTTGGATTAGTGCAGAATTTCAGAGCCGGTGTCCAGCTTTTTTAGCGGTTATCTTATGTAGTACTTTGTAACATAAACAATTCGTGATAAGATAAAGAATAAAGCAATATGGTCCGGTCTTGTTCCTGTTTGTTACCTATACTTTGAGTAAGTACCTTGTTCTTGTCCATTCTGTAAAATATACTATCCTCTAAATATCGGCGACAACTCCGAGTTTTGGGATCTTTTCTCTTACCGTGTGTAATTTTGCCTGAAAAATGTTCGTTAGGCTATACTTCCCGAGGTGTCTACTGAACTCTACATGATAAATATATAGAATTCATTGGATATTCAGGATACAAAATTGTCTAACCTCACCTTTTTCCGTAATTCTTTAGCGAATTTTAAAGTTTATTACTATTTGTGAATCTACCTAAATAATGTTAAACAATCCAAATTATGTGCGTTACTGATATGGACTTGATCTATTTAAAAATATGTTACATTACCGTAAGTACTTTTTATAAATATAACTTTGTCAAATAAGTAAGCGTGAACTGTAAAATGTGAGACTAGTCAAATTTGAAAATCTTGGCACTGTATGACCACTGAAATGTATTATACTTAAAATAATAGAATGGGGTAGCAAAACATCTGTTATTTTGACTTTTTATGGGATGTAAAACTTGCACTAGCGCCAATGTAAGTTAGTCTGTAATAACAACAGTGCAAGATACCTATATTATTTGCTAATTTCAATCTGCACAAAGAAAATATGTATACTTATGTCAGTTGTGCAAGTAGCTATACAGTAAGCATTTTCCAGACTTACAACAAGAAAGGGGGACACATCCACTATCGCTATGTGAAGTAAAGACCATGCTTGATTTACTGTTCACATGTACATTGAATATACATATTATACTTTATCTTGAGTACACTGTGTGACACAAGCAATAAACCAATAGAAAGTAATTCGTATTGATATGAGAAAACTGAAGAATCGGTTAAATATCGGTAACTGCAGTGGAAAAATATGCCGGAGTACTTTGTACCCTTATATTAAGAAAAACAAAATCAAACGGACATTTTTGTATGCAAAATTGTGATCAGACAGGCAAACTTACCATGTAAATAAGAATAATAATGTACCTATTGCTTAAGAATACATCTCTCATATTATTTTCAGGTTGACTTCGAAAAGGTATTTTATCTTGGCTAAAGGCTATTGGTAGAAATTCTCAAATCGTGAAGCTGAGCTATAGCAATGTAATTTGCAGTGAACATTTTGCTGGTACAGATTTTATGTATGAGGGGGAAATGAAACGTCTGAAACCTGATGTAGTTCCAACCCTAAAATTAGGCCCTCGAAAACCTTTATCTTCTATAGTCCACCCAGTGCCGTGGTAGATATAATAATTTCGTATCTTCATGATTTCTGGAATAATTCTATAATTTGGTTTTAGTATTGATGTAGATATCCGTAGTACTTCATCTGGCATTTCAGCGTATGGTCAAATGGCATCTCAGGTGTATATAGAAGCAGATAAAGAAAATATAGATATTTTACAGAAAAGGTATCATTTTAAATTTAAATTTACCTGAGAATATTAAAAGCAGTACCACTTTAAATACATTCAAGAGTATAGGCTTAAAAAGTATTTATTGGATGAGTAGACATTCGTATTGTCCGTTGAAAGTGTCCAGCCTGAATTTAAATTTAATTTTAAGTACTTGTTTTTAAAGTCATGTAATACCGATTGTTATATGTTCTCTGACTGTTTTATTTATTTAAGTGAAATTTTATAGTATTACTTATTTTGGTTTGTACATATATTTTTTTTTTGTTACATTTTATTGCGTTACCTAATTTAAGTTACTTGTATCAAAGGCAAACACAAACGTGTGAATCTAAAATACATGATTTTTCAATAAAGTATTTAATGTAACTTGTTACTGTATATTTCTTTATTCCTCCAATAATAAATACCTTCTACTTTGTCACTAATCTTAGTGATCTTGCAATACTAATATTAGTCTACCTATATTAAATTCACTAGAGTATTTACAACTTGACCAAAAAAGTATTTTTCAGGTTTCACTTTTAGCTTTTATTCATATTAAAATTATATTTGGATCTCTGAGGCAGAAAATATGACTCCCATTTTTTGGTGGACTCTGTAATCAATTCTCAATATGATCGTACATTATCAAGAATGTTTACTAGAAGAAAATTGAAAATTAAATAATTATGTTTTGAGCATGACAACTTTTATGTTCTTTAATAAAAATTAAGACAAAGGTTAACTGTATAAGAAATGTCAACTCGTATATTTTTGGTGATTTCTGAAAAAAAAGACAAATTAAAAATACTTGCAATAAGAATAGAGCCGGCCCTGGCTTTCTACACAATGCGATTGCGCTCCTCCCCGGGGTCGCCATACTTGCGCGAGATTCAATTTGAAGTACAAATAGGTATAGACATTGGCATTCCATTTATATGTAGAGTTCAGTGGGAGTACCCCAAAAATTTGAAAGGATTATGTTTTACCTTCTATATTGTATTCAATGTAGGCAACCAGTTATACAGGGCGCTTGTAAGTAACCGTACATAACTTAATAGGTTTGTTCATGTGTGTTGCTGGAAGCAGATCTGAGCAACTAAATCATAAATATGTCGTTCATTTATGTCAGATCATATGATCTGGTTTTGTTCATTTGTGTCGAGCAACTTGCTTGAGATCAAATAAATCACTGATTTCTTGCTCGAGCTCAAGAGTCCGAGCAATAAAATCAGAGCAGGAAATATAACCTCTCAATCCTTGGTAAACAAACAATAAACGACAAGTAAAATAAATTATATGTATTTATTTATTAAAAATGTCCAAGGAACAGGGAGATGATATTTTAAATGCCATCGTAAGGGTTGTGCAAGATGATCATTACATTCTGAAAGCCAATGGCGAGTGAAAATTGTAATATAATTAATTAGTTACCTCTGCGTACTTAAATTATTAATATTTATAGATATATATATATATATTTTTTACAAGGTGATTAATTATGAATTGGCGGTAGGTGCAATATTGCATGTATAACCCTACAAAATTCGAAATCCTGTAACATACCACCTTTCACGTGTTCGTTTGTGTGTTGAATTGTTTTGATTGGAAATGCTGTCATTTGTCAAAATAACCTGCTAAAATGTGATTTTTTAAAATCAGTTGATCTCATTCTAGCAACACAAATGAACAAACCTAATGGGTGATGACATCAACCTGATCAAGTCAAATCCGTTACAAAGATCCTATATTCCTATTTTGCATTAACAGCTGTGTGGTCCTTAAATTCCCTCAAGTTTAATGTTACCCAGGAACCAACACTATTTACTGCTTATATTAATGACAAATCAGGCCATACTTATCTCCGGTAAAATTGTTGAATACCTATGCTGATCAGTAGGTTCTCCACCTTCAGTGTCTCAATGTGTCAGAAGACACCCAACAAACCAAGCAGTACCTACTTCTCCAAAGTGAAAGTTTCCCTAAACATACAATAAGCTAAAAATTCAAACTGTGTTTACATACGAGTTTTTAAATAAAAAATATGTATACAATAAGTGAGCAAAATAGGCCCTTGTTCTATTTTTCTTTAAATCTCTCCGTTCCTGCAAACTTTAAGTAGAACATAGGTATGCATTAGGAAAATTGTTCGTTATGAACTTCTCTAAAAAATGAGCACCCATATAGAGGTCGCTAGTTGCAATTGTTAACTTGCAAATGGCTCCCATAGTTTTCAAAACACGTTATTTTCACTATTTCCTTACTCGAAAACAACTGCACATAGAGGGTGATGGTGTCTATGTTGTCCCGACATTGTACAAAAAATTTCATTAAGATCGGTTTATTAGTTTTTGAGTAATTAAGGATCTATTTCTTTTTGCTTGTTTTATAACAATATTTATATCAACGACGTGTGTCAGGCAACCGAAGATACAACCCAATGTATAGTGTGTGGCATAGTGGTGGCAACGATTAACGTTCAACTGATGATCGTAAAGACGGTTTGGGATCCTGATTGAAGTAAAAAATTCTTATTCCTCATTTGAACGTGAATAAGGCTCAGAACTCAGAACGGCCAGAAATTGACTCACTCCTTAATCAGTTGGCCTTTAGCTAGTAAGTAAGTGAGTAAACAAAAACATTAATAATTGTTCCAAGTAGGTAGAGCACGTAAGCATTCTGACTCGTTTATGACGAGATGTTGAATAATAAATGCGATTATTTAAATGCTCCTCTAACATGAGTATACTAATTAAGTTAGTGGGTGGATACGTACGTTTTAAATACATTTTTTTCTTGTTAAAAGGAAAATGAAGTAATAAATTATCAAATAATGCAGTGTAAATGTAGATCGTGTATACAGTGTGTCCCAATTAATTTGCTTGTGTTGCTGTCTTTCTAATTGTTATTGTAAAATATAGATAGTACCTCGGTTTAACTGGACAAAGTCTTATAGCCCGAGAGCTCACGACACCGAGGGTGAAAGAACTTTCCAAAATCTAATATTTATTTATTAATTTATTCAAAAATAATGCTCAACCTTGCGCGGTGATGAGCACTCAGCCACCATTATCGAAGCGGACCCGTGTCGCTGGAAAAGCGACCTCTCTTGGACCTCTTTGGCCGCCGCTATCCTACTTAAAAAAACTGCTAGACAAAATTGACCCCCACTTTTTTGCGCTTGATCGATTGGAAATTAAATTTTCCAATCCGATGACGGGCACGATATGTTTCGGTAATTTTTAAGTGAGATATCGGCCACCAAAGTAAGAGGTCCGAGACTTTCGCTTCTTCAGCGACACGGGTCCGCTTCTAAAATGAGAGCTGATTGCTCGTTGATAGAGGACACCGGGGGTAATAATAATTACCTATTGAAAAAGCTAGATGGGCTTTCCTTGCTGAAATACAGGGTGTTTTATATATTTTTACCATAATTTCTTTTGGTTGTTTGTAAAAGAATGGAATAATAAATTCTTATTAGGCACATATAGTACACTAGTTATCTGCTTGAATAAATACTTGTATCACACACAAAAAACAATACCCTGTATATGTTTTTTTTTATTTCAATATTAAATTCGAAAAGTACATAAAATACTGAATAATATATGGCGTCATTAATCGTTTTGCCACACTTTTGCCGCATTCGAAATAAATTCCACTAAATAATGCTATGTGAGACTTGAGAAAATATAGATAAATCCACTATTAAATTGGATTTTATTATTTTTATTTTTCGACAATAATTATGATTGTTTTTATTACCAGTTTTTACGGAAAGGATAAAACAAATATAATAATTAATCAAGAATCTATTTCATTCCTCTCACTTATTAAGAACTAAAACAGCAACATGCCATACATGTTAACAATAACAAGAACGGTAGCAACAACACCCTGTATATTTGTGGAGCACTAACAATATTAAATTGGATTCTGTCGTGGGTAGGGTTTATATACCTACTGTAAACCGTTACATCCTAAAATATTTTCGGTAGGACGGAGTCGGGTAACTAGAATAGACTAGACTATAGAATATACTCTACGTGAGAACTATGTTGTTCTATGTATTTAAGTAATACATTATACAGGGTGATTCGTGAGGAGAGGGTCGTACTTTACCAAAAGATAGAAAACATTGAAGTGATCTTAAATCCCCAAACAGTAATGACTAAAGCGGCCCCGTTTTCGAAATACAGGGTGTTTTATATTTTTTGGAAGAATATTCTTCTCTCCATATATCTGTAATGCTTAAGCGGAATCCAACGAAATTTTGTATTTTGATTACAGTAGTCATTCACCATCTAATGTCTGAGATATTAATAAAATATCAGGGCCGGACCCAGAATAAAAATATTTTTAAGTTATTCCTAGAAAATAACACTCTGTATACTGTTTATAAAATATTTGACATTGAAATATTAATTTAAACCTAGAAAGATACAACATCCCATAAAAAATCTTTTGGCACCATTTCATTGTTTAAATAAAAAAATTAAATTGTTGAGGGTTAAAATTTTTTTTTCTTTAAATGAGAAATTGAGAGAAAAAAGTCACTCTAGGGATTAACTGCATATTACTTTGTTTGTTCCCTATCTGCACTACCAAAAGGTAGTTCTCCAAACTCTGGTTTCAGCAATATTTAATTCATTGCAAGAGTAATTAATTGTTACAATCATCCTAGTCTTGCCATTACATTTGTTTTAAAAGTTATGGCTACTTACTTTTTAGTAATCAAGTAGGTACCTGTCAAAAATCAGACATATTGTAATTAAGAAGTGTCACGTCACCACCGTTGCTTTTACTGGTTACAATATTGTCTTGTAATAATTCTAAATCATGCCGTTTACATACACGAGTAGAGAATACGCAAATATGGGTTTTGCCTATGGATATTGCAATGGCGATGCAAAAGCTGCTGAAAGGGAATACAGGCGCAGGTTTGGAAATCAACGTGTACCAAATTATAAAACATTTCATAGTGTTTAGACATCTTTCTGAAACTGGAACCGTTCCCTCAATCATGAAAATAGAACGTCCTGTTATGCAGACCCGGCAAGAAAAATATTTAATTTTAAATATGGTTGACCAGAACCCAAAAATCAGCACAAGAAGAATTGGTCAACAATTAAATATTCCTCAAACCAGAGTTTGGAGAACTATTAAAGGCGAACAAATGCAAATCATATCCAAATTGTCCAACGATTGGTGCCAGGTGATGAAGTATTTCGGTTAACATTTTGCCGCTGGGTATCCCATAGACGAACTATGTTAAGAGTATTGTTTACCGATGGATCTCAATTTACCCGTGATGGTATAAATAATACTCGAAATTTTCATATTTGGAGTCCCGAGAATCCCCGTGCAATAATCCAAAAGAATTCCCAACATAGATTTTCTGTAAATGTGTGGTGTGGGATGTTCAATAATAATCTCATAGGTCCTCATTTTTGAAGGTCTCTTAAATGGTGGCAATTATTTAGATTTTTTACAACATACCCTGCCAAATTTATTAAATAATGTAAACACAAAAGGAATGTGGTTTCAACATGATGGGGCTACGCCGCATTTTTCTGTACGAGTCAGAAACTATCTGAATAAACAATATCCAAATAGGTGGATTGGTCGGGGTGGTCCCGTTGCATGGCCTCCGAGATCAGCAGATCTCAAACCCCTTGACTATTTTTTGTGGGGCTATTTAAAAACTGAAGAAATAAATACCAGAGAGCAGCTGATTGCAAGAATTGAGCATTTTTGCATAAACAATTTAGAGATTGTTAGAAAAAGCGTAAATGAAATGACAAATCGATCAAGAAAATGTATTGAATTTGGCGGTGGTGACTTTGAAAATAGACTGTGATTCAAAATAATTTAATTAGATTTAGTGAGTTTGACTGAGTTCTTATGTTCTAGTTAAATTGTTAATTTTTATTATTTATTATTTCATTAAGTTTATTAATTACACATTCATTACAAAATATTTTTTTTATTTTACCAGGTATATGTGATGAATTTTTATTCTCCCTATTTGCACTACCTTTTGCTAGTGCAGACAGGGAACAAAAAAATAATATGTAGTTAATCCCTAGAGTGACGTTTTTCTCTCAATTTCTCATTTAAAGAACAAAAATTTTGAACCCTCAACAATTTAATTTTTTTATTTAAACAATGAAATGGTGCCAAAAGATTTTTTATGGGATGTTGTATCTTTCTAGGTGTAAAATAATATTTTAATGTCAAATATTTTATAAACCGTATACAGAGTGCTATTTTCTAGGAATAACCTAAAAATATTTTTATTCTGGGTCCGGCCCTGATATTTTATTAATATCCCAGGCATTAGATGGTGAATGACTACTGTAATCAAAATACAAAATTTCATTGGATTCCGCTTACGCATTACAGATATATGGTGAAAAGAATATTCTTCCAAAAAATATAAAACACCCTGTATTTCGAAAACGGGGCCGCTTTAGCCATTACTGTTTGGGGATTTAGGATCACCTCAATGTTTTGTATCTTTTGGCAAAGTACGACCCTCTCCTCACGAATCATCCTGTATATTTATGATTTAACATTTTCTACAAAAATAGCGCGTGCCCTGCTCTCCCATCTACATAAGCGGCCAAGCTTTGGGCTTTTTTAATGTGCGTTAAATATATGTAGTCAACTATATACGTAGTTTGCCACACCTGATTGCAATTTCTACTAGATCACAATCACTAACAATTCTTTGGCACGCAACAAATAATACGCACTAAAAAGGTCAAACAAATTTATTTTTACAAACTATAATTACGTAACATATACTCTACGAGGAAATACTATTATATAAGTTATTTACAGACAGTGTTTGGGCGGGATAACTTTATTTAAAATCATAATGCACCTATTTGACACATAGTTTTTATTAAAATAACATTTTAAGAAAATTATTGTTAATAATACCTATAACATGAATTTACTACAAACAAAATGGTAATAATAAAAAAATTGGTCCAGTGAGGTAGGTATCTGTTATTATTGGTGCAGGATACTAACAGTTTGTTGGATTACTTTTGACATTTTATTTATGGTATTGTACAGGATCGTACTGGACGGAGCAGCGCGGGCTACTGAGAAGATGCTCAAATAGTTGACACAAATATGTCCGCAAAAATGGATTATTTTTAACCCCGCTTATAGGAACGTTTGTTTGCTAACATCCCCCTCCAACAGAACTATAAAAAATTACAAGCTTTAAAAAAAATCGCACGAAACAACGATTTAGATTGTTAAATATTGCTATTATCCAATCGATTTTCTTAATCCTCCTCCTTCCATCGTTAATTTTGTTATGTAATGAAATTCTATATAAAATAAGGTTGTTTATGATTGACTTTACACTCATTAATTCAACATTCTTCGAGATTGTCGTAGAAGAAAATCGTGACATTTCTTCAGCAATTCCAAGTATGTAATAAAAAGCAAAATTCACTTATTTAACGTCGGTCTATTCCCGCTACTACGCTCAATCACCGACGCCAGGAGACGAGCTAACCCCAACCTGAAAATTTTGCCAAATCTCTTCTCTAGAGAAGAGGAGGCATTTTTTACTTGCCTAATATTTAATAGACAAAAGACCAGCTACTTTACATCTCCTTCGAAGGACAGTATATCCACTACGCAACCCTCGTCTAATGTTTCATATCTTCCACATATGCGCTGATGTACAATGTGTTATAAGGTGAAGTGAAAACGATGTATTTCATTGGAGAGAAATCTCCTATACAAGTACTAATAGCGCTTAAAGTTGCTTGACTTTTCGCATCGAAATATGAGCATAACCAAGACTCTCCGTTTGTTCCTCAAGTTTGTTTTACATGTAATAAACAACACATTAAGAAACTTATGTAGCTGTATTATCCACTACTTGTAAAACAAACGTTTTATTATTTTGTTGCAAAGTAGTAGAACTATAATACTGTGACTTATATACTTGCATAATATTCATTCGGTAGCCCACCTGCTCAGGCCGACCCTGCTACCATATTTATACAAAGGTAATAAAAAAAATAACACAGTGTAGCACCTACCTACCTAACACATATTGTCTATATTTTATATAAAAAATGAAGGGGAAGAGACTGTATTAATTTTGTAAAACAACAGGGCTAATTTCAAAATTAAATATTAATTCTATTGTCGGAGAAATAAAATAACAGCTGATAAAATCCCAGCGAGAAGAATGTTTGTTCTTAAGCCTGTGGCAGAATTGCATCCGTCGTGTTCACAATACTCGCAGAATTCTAGGGAGAGCCCCCGGCTTACTGGATCGTGGCATGTTCCCACCGTTTCAGCAAGGCCTATCATCTGGCAGCGCCTGACTATGCTGATGTAATTAGTACCTGAAAATAAAACAAAATCCATAAGCATAAAACAGTTGAGAAAATGCACACAGTAGAACGAAGGAACAGGGGGAGCACCGGTAGCCTTTGGTGACTTATAAAAGTCAGTAAATATCAGACCAGAAAATCCAACGAATTAGTTTTCCCCCAATATAGACTAGAGAAAGCCCATAGAAGTTTTTATATATGGCTGTGAAAATGTACAATCAACTGCCTAACAAATAAAAGAATTATCCAGATTCAAAATAGAGATCAAAGAAATACTCAGCGCTCTGTTACCATACAGTATCGAAGAATATTTTGATAAAGTATACCGGGTGAGTCACGAATTGCGCTCGCCCCGATATTTCCTAAAATATTTGGAATAGAAAATTGGTATTTGGAGGCCTTATTACACGACTAAAATGCCATCTTTTCAATAAAAAATCAAGTTTGGTGCACATCCGGTTTGACCGGAAACTTTCGATTTTTAAATGGAACACCCTATATATTTTTACATTTTTGGAATCTACAGGAAATTTTGAATACAATACATCTATTTTGGTCACTTTTTGATAAACATTAAAAATTTTATTAAAAAATCTATTTCTGAATCCAGAGTGCTGTGGTGCCCAAAATATATTTTAGTTTGTGTGCTACGTTACTATAAAAATAAAAAGAGCAATATGATTGCATTACTTAATTCTCTAGAGGCGTTTAAAATTTTTAAATGTAATTTTTACCCACTAACTCGGTTTTTTTAAATGGGAATTTAATCGTTCACCAACATTTTTAAATACCTCATTTTCATACGAATCTAATGATACCAAAATTTTGAAAATCCGCTCAGAAATATTTGAGATTTCAGCCAAAATACAATGCAACCAAGCTTTTAGAAACATGCGGCTAATAGATAATAGATTAGTGGGCTTTGGAAACTAAAATGGCACATTTCTGTGTAAATCTGGTAACCTAATAACATTGGAAAAATCATAGTAGCCATTGAATGTAATAAATCAATATCAGCTGTCAGACAGACTCGTGTAGTTATAGGCAATCTTGAGCTATCAAACATTTAATAATTGTGAGAGCAAAGCACGTTACAATTAAGTTTAGCATAGGTATGTGGAGGTAAACACAATTACATCCACAAGGACATTTGCAATAGAATGCGACATCAGTTCGGTTTTCAGAGTTTTACTTAAATGAACATAAATATCGGGCCTATAAATAAATAAAAATCAATTCCGTTTGAACAATTAAACTTAAACTAGGTAACAGTAGGTATCTTTAAAATAATTAATATAATTAAACCATAAATTGACATTTATAGATATTGTTCAAAATGTCCACCATTTTTTTCTGTACACAATTCGGCTCTGCGTACAGTTGCTTGAATGGCTCTACGCAATTCAGCCGGCGTTATTTCATTAAGAGCCCCTACAACTTTATTTTGCAGCTCTTCACGGGTATTTGAAGAAGTTTTATAAACTTTATTTTTGAGAGTGCCCCATACATAATAGTCGAGGGGTGTTAAGTCAGGTGACCTAGGAGGCCACCTGATATGACCTTGATTTGCGATAAGGCGTTCACCATGCAAGTTGTTTAAATATTCCATCACTCTTCTGGAATTATGTGGGGAAGTACCATCTTGTTGGAAAAACAGATTTTGTAAATAGGCAAGAGGAAGTAAGTCAAGAAATTCTGCTGTCTGGTTTTGTAAAAAGAATAAATATCGTTCGCCAGTAAGGGTTCCATAAAAAAAGATGGGTCCAATTATTCGATCTCCAAATACTCCAAGCCAACAGTTAAACCCAAATCTTTCCTGAATATTCCCCCGCCCTACCAACCTCGGATTTTCTTGAGCCCAGTACCTAGTATTATTTCTGTTAAACATACCTTGGTTCGTAAATCTACTTTCATCTGAATATAAAATATGAAAAGGAAAACCTGGGTTTTGTTGTACTGCATTTAAGAACCAGTTGCAATATACTAGCCTCCTGTCGTTATCATCTCCATAAAGATGTTGGTGTATTTGGTATTTATAAGACCGAAACTTATGTTTCTTTAAAATTCTGCAAACCGAAGACTGACTAATGTCGCATTCCATTGACAATTCCCTTGTTGATGTTGTTGGGTGTACCATCACAAATCCTAATACATCAATTTCTTTGTCTTCACTTACAATAAATGTTTGATGGTCATCTTGTTGATTGGGTTCGTTTCTTAATTCTTGTTCCACTCTGGCAAACAAGTGTCTGCTTGGATGACGTCTGTTGGGATATCGTTGCTGATACAGTTCTGCAGCTGCCGTTGAATTTTTGAGACGCTCTCCATATATCAGTAACATATCGACCTTTTCATTTCTACTAAATTATTCATTTTCTTTAATTTTTCTCAAAGAGATTTCCGCAACGCTTTATTTTGTATCTGTCTGACAGCTGATATTGTTTTATTACATTCAATGGCTACTACGATTTTTCCAATGTTATTAGGTTACCAGATTTACACAGAAATGTGCCATTTTAGTTTCCAAAGCCCACTAATCTATTATCTATTAGCCGCATGTTTCTAAAAGCTTGGTTGCATTGTATCTTGGCTGAAATCTCAAATATTTCTGAGCCGATTTTCAAAATTTTGGTATAATTAGATTCGTATGAAAATGAGGTATTTAAAAATGTTGGTGAACATTTAAAAAATCGAGTTAGTGGGTAAAAATCACATATAAAAATTTTAAACGCATCTAGAGAATTAAGTAATGCAATCATATTGCTCTTTTTATTTTTATAGTAACGTAGCACACAAACTAAAATATATTTTGGGTACCACAGCACTCTGGATTCAAAAATAGATTTTTTAATAAAATTTTTATCTCTCTCTCTCTCTCTCTCTCATATTTGCTCTGTAATTTCTCTCTAGTTTCACTTATCTCTCTTTTCTCTTTTCTCTCTACCCCTCTCCTCCTCTCTTTCTCACAACGTCTCTCTCTCTTTCTCGCTCTCAATCTAACCCAACCCGCGGGCACGCGGGCAAGCGGGCAGAGGGCAGCGGGCACGCGGGCAGCGGGCACGCTGACAGCGGGCAGCGGGCACGCGGGCAGCCGGCACGCGGGCAGCAGGCACGCGGGCAGCGGACAATTGTGCCGTAATCACGCGGGAATCGGGCGGGAATTCGGGGACACACATGCGGGACATCGCAGGACACGCGCGGGACACCGCGGGAATCGAAAGTGGCTGACCTGAATTGACCTGACCTGACCTGGACTGATTATTATATTACAAGTAAAATAGCCGTGCGACGTTATTTTCTCTTCTCTGTGCCCTCTTTCCATCCGTTTCTCTCCTGTTTTCTCTTTCTCACTTTCCACTCCCTTTTCTATCTCTGTTCTCTCTCTTTTGTCTCCCTTCTGTATCTCTCGCTCTTTTTTCCGATCTCTCTCTGTTCTCCCCTTTCCTTTCTCCACCACCATGTTTATCAAAAAGTGACCAAAATGGATGTATTGTATTCAAAATTTCCTCTAGATTCCAAAAATGTAAAAATATATAGGGTGTTCCATTTAAAAATCGAAAGTTGTGGGCATTTCCGGTCAAACCGGATGTGCACCAAACTTGATTTTTTATTGAAAAGATGGCATTTTAGTCGTGTAATAAGGCCTCCAAATTTCAATTTTCCATTCCAAATATTTTAGGAAATATCGGGGCGAGCGCAATTCGTGACTCACCCGGTATACCATAATTAATAGTTTTCAATTATATATATTTATTATTTACTGAGTCTTAGCTTCATTGATTAATTTTGGGTAGTTTACTTTTTCATTATTTTAACCTATAAAACTTACTATTGTCTTATTATAAATTTGTAGAAGTACTGTATGTGATTGTCATTTTAGCCATAAGTGTATCTTCTAAAATATTTGATACGTATTTGTTGTGAGTTGTATGTATGTCTGTTCTTTATATACCTTGACAATGCTAAAACTAATGTAAAGTTACTCAGCAAATAAAGCAGTTTATTATTATTATTATTACGCAGGAAGACTAAACTGTTCAATGTACACTAAGTGTTGACTTTATTTAATGCTAGTTGTAGCTTATTATAGTCTTCAGGGGACTTTATGTTGGTGTATATTTTCACACATCCGCGTAAAGTAAACAATTTGCTTTCATATCATTTAAAATATTATTAATCTATACATTAAATAATAATGGTCCTAGTATGGATCCTTGTGGGACCCCAGAAGTTACATATGTCCCAGTAGATTGTTGACCACAACATTGTACAAATTGTTTTCTACCTTCATGGTAAGATTTTAAGAAATATAGCATATCTTTTGACAGGCCAAAGTGATCTAATTTATTAATCAAAAAATGTGATTGAGTCTATATTTTTTTTTCCCCCAGTTAGGATCACGACTCCGACTCTACTAATATAAGAATAGGGTAAATTTTGCATGAAATGCTGGGTTTTTAGACCGTTCACGTCTTAATTTGCCACTGAACCTGTATATTATCTTTAATTTGAAGATGAATACCCTCAAAACAGAAATCTCTTACTTCTATATGTTTATTTCAACAGAAACAAACAGAAAAACAAAAGCATATTTAATCACATTTCTTGTGCCGAATTTTAAACCTATTTTGTAGGACAAATGTTCATCCACGTGTGTAATAACTGGGCTGGAACGATTAAAAACGCAACGCACGAGGCATTTGCTTTGAAATAAACAACTTTCACTACTATTATTCTTACTAAGCGTACTTGTAACTGTACCAGTTGTTGAAGCGCCAATCCGCTGAATGAAGGAATCCTCACCCAACGGCCTACTTACGTACTTACATACCTGGTGTTAAATTCTTGAAGCATTAATGTTGATATTTATCTGTATCTTAATAAATACTGCACTTGTATATGAATTACTGTGTATCATACAGGGTGTCAAGGTATGGCATCGGAATTTATGAAGTTTTCTTCACTCCAAATCAAGAATAATAGTTCAAAACAATAGATGTACGCAATTTAAAAATTTCGAGTTATAACTCGGAATTTCAAATTCAGAATTTTGATGTATAATTTTCAGTTGTAACTCAGAATTTCGAATTATTAGAATGTTAAAACTTTGAACTATAAGTCGCAATTTTAACATTTCGAGTTATAATTGGGAATTTTACATCAAAATTCCAATTATAACTCGAAATTTTAAAATTGCGACTTATAATTCAAAGTTTTAACATTCTAATAATTCGAAATTCTGAGTTACAACTGAAAATTATACATCAAAATTCTGAATTTGAAATTTCGAGTTATAACTCGAAATTTTAAAATTGCGTACATCTATTGATTTAAACTTTTATTTTTGATTTGAGTGAAGAAACCTTCATAAATTCCGATGCCCTACCTTAACACCCTGTATAATACACAGTAATTCATGTACAAGTGGAATATTTACTAAACTCAAATTTTGAAAAGAAATTTTGACTTATTAGTCAAAATTTTAAAATTTCGACTTGCACCTCGGAATTTAAATTCATAATTTTGATGTATAATTTCCAGTTGTAACTCAGAATTTCCAATTATAGCTTAGAATTTAAAACTTCGAGTTGTAAACCGTAATTTTTTAAAATTACGACTTTTAAGTCGAGTCATAACTGGGAATTTATCGTCAAGATTCTCAATTATATCTCAAAATTATACAATTTCAATATTCATAACTAGAAATTTTGAAAAGAAATGTTGACATGAGCCGAAATTTTAAAATTTCGACTTATAACTCGGAATTTTAAATTCAGAAGTTTGATGTATAATTTCCAGTTGTAACTCTAAATTTGAATTATTAAAATTTTAAAACTTCGAATTATAAGTCGTAATTTTAATATTTCGAATAAAAACTGGGAATTTTACATCAAAATTCTCAATCATATCTCGACATTTTAACATTTCAATCCATAACTCGAAATTTTTAAAAGAAATTTTGACTTATTAGTCGAAATTTCTAAATTTTTGCTTGTAACTCGGAATTTTAAATTCAGAATTTTGATGTATAATTTCCAGTTGTAACTCTAAATTTCGAGTTATTAGAATTTTAAAACTTCGAATTATAAGTCGTCATTTTAAAATTTCGAGTTATAATTGGAATTTTACATCAAAATTCTCAATTATATCTCGAAATTTTTAGAAGAAATTTTGACTTATTAGTCGAAATTTTAATATTTAAATTCAGAATTTTGATGTATAATTTCTAGTTGTAATTCAGAATTTCGAGTTATAACTTGTAACTTTACATCAAAATTCTCAATTATATCTCAAAATTTTACAATTTCAGGTCATGATTCGAAACTTTGAAAAGAAATTTCGACTTATAAGTCGAAATTTTAAATTCAGAATTTTGATGTGCAATTTCCAGTTATAACTCAAAATTTCGAGTTATAACTTGGTATTTTAAAACTTCTAGTTGTAAGTTTTAATTTTAAAATTTCGAGTTATAACTGGGAATTCTACACCAAAATTCTCAATTATATCTAGAAATTTTAACATTTCAATTCATAACTTGAAATTTGCAGCAGAGAATATTTGACTTATAGATCGAGATTTTATTATTTCGACTTATAACTCGGAATTTTAAATTCAGAATTTTGATGTAACTCAAAGAAGTGAACGTAAAATCCGCCTGTTTTTGCGTAACGGATTGCGAGCTTGGTAAAAATGGTATGGATGAATTTTTAACGCTTCTTGATGAAAATACGTCATTTCGCTTTTTTAGATTGATTTAATAGAAATAATGCAAATACAAGTCTTTAGATTTATTGTAATTTTTTTTTTATTTTTAGGATTTGGGGTCATTTCAACCCCTGAACAGGGGTAATTACTGAACATTTTCAAGAAACCAAGAATAATTCCTCTTTTAGTTTTTAAGGCCAATTAATTTGAGAGCTTTTAAACCTTTTCACGATTTTTCCCAAGTTCACAATCAACTATGCAAAAACAAGCGAAAACACAGCTTTTTTGCGGTCACTCGTTCGAGTTATAACCTAGGATTTTAAAACTTCGAGTTATGTCATAATTTTAAAATTTCGAGTTATAACTGGGAATTTTACATCAAAATTCTCAATTATATCTCGAAATTTTAACATTTCAATTCATAACTCGAAATTTTGACATAAGTCGAAATTTTAAAATTTCGAATTATATACAGGGTGTTTCACTTAAAAGTCCCCAGGCCATTATCTCTAAAACTAATAAAGATATTTTATTTTTGTAAATGGCAGATGATTGATACCAAAGAAAGGTTTAAATAACGGTGATTAGAATTTTTCCTCAACAGCACACAGAGATGCGCTGCGATGCAAAACTATTTTTTGATGCTGGAACCTTGAAACATAAGTCATGTGATTAAACAATAATTTGTGAATAATTTTGATGGTAGAGAGAATTTACAAAAAACAAGCCGTTTTGGAGTTACATGAGTTTCTTTCATTAATGCCAGTACACGTGTATTTTGATAAATCCCTATAATTTATTTATTATTTATTACAGAATATTGGTTACCAAACACTTTTTTTCAAGATAAGGAAAGTGATATAATACACTATCATAAAATTATGTTTACCACTTCCGGCCAAACCGGAACTAACATGATGAACTAATATCCATATGTTCCTACATATTACATTTTTTTTTCTAATAACGCTTCTAATAAAACGGCTCCCAAAACTTAAAGTAAGTAAGACAACAAAGAAAATACACACTAATTTAGAATGGGCTAAATTTACATTAACAATTCAGTAAAGAACGTAAACAAAAGTTTTATAAACAAACATTTAAAAACTATCGAAATATTATTAAAAATGAAATTAAACTAATTTCTTTCTTATTAGTAGGTACTTATTATATTAAATGTTCAAAATTTCTCCCTTCTTCATGAATTCACATATTGTACCGTTTCAGTAACTCTTCATTGCAAACTTTTTGTAACGTATGTCTATTTATAGCAGCAACACTTGCATATATTTTATTATACAAATCGGCCATATCCTCAATGGGTTCAATGTACACTACACTTTTTAAATACCCCCAAAGGTAAAAATCTAATGGAGTCAAGTCAGGTGATCGTGCTGGCCATCTGACTACTCCATTAGTACCAATCCATCTCTGAGGGTACATTTCATTAAGACAATCTTTGACTAGTACTGAGTTATGGGGTGGTGCACCATCTTGGTGAAACCAAATATTCTCCTGGTTATGAGGGATAGTCTCTAATAATCCTGGCAATACATTTCTCAAAAATATCTCATATTTTCTTCCATTTAAAGTCCCATGGAATAGATATGGTCCAATAATATATGAATTTAATATTCCACACCACACGTTAACTCCAAAAGTTACCTGATTTCGGGTCATTCTCATCCATCTAGGATTATTTTGTGACCAGTATCGGCAGTTATGCTTACTCACAACTCCGTTGTTGTGAAAACGGCTTTCATCGCTCCAGAGCACATTTTTTAAAAAATTTGGGCATTCTTCAGAAAGAACTGAAAATTCAGCTAGAAAATGTAATCTTCGTTCATAATCACCAGGCCTTAAATGATGGATCAATTTTAATTTGTATGGATGGTATTTATTTGATTTTAATATTCTATGGCACGAAGATATCGACAGATTAGTTTCCGATGCCAATTTCCGGAGAGAACATTGAGGATTGTTGACAACACTATTTAACACCAAGGCTGTATTTTCATCGTTTCTAACTGGCCTATTTCTGTTACGAATAGTGTTATTAAAACTACCCCAGTTTCTTAAATTTTTAAACAGCATGATAAATGTTTTTTTATCGGGTGTAGATCTATTTGGAAATCGAATCGTAATCAAAACAGTCGTTTTGCTTGTCGGGAATTTCTTTTGCATTCACCGTATATTAAAATCATATTTAACTTATCTTCATTGGTGTATCTAACCATTTTTTAAATTTAGTTTTTTTTATTGCCTTATTTGGATTAATTTGCTTTGAATTGTTTCTAAGTACACTATTTCTGTTTGAAACTATGATTGAAATGCACCAACTACAAACTTTGTTTAATAACTGTCAAACTTAAAATTAAATCAATGCCTATTAATATCTCTTAAGTAGATTTTTCATTACCATTCTAAATTAGTGTGTATTTTCTTTGTTGTCTTACTTACTTTAAGTTTTGGGAGCCGTTTTATTAGAAGTGTTATTAGAAAAAAAAAATGTAATATGTAGGAACATATGGATATTGGTTCATCATGTTAGTTCCGGTTTGGCCGGAAGTGG
The DNA here is from genome assembly GCA_963583905.1 of Stenurella melanura. Classification (NCBI taxonomy): domain Eukaryota; kingdom Metazoa; phylum Arthropoda; class Insecta; order Coleoptera; family Cerambycidae; genus Stenurella; species Stenurella melanura. Next base: position 122,266,172 of record OY757316.1, on the reverse strand, counting down.
TAAACATAATTTTATGATAGTGTATTATATCACTTTCCTTATCTTGAGAAAAAGTGTTTGATAACCAATATTCTATAATAAATAATAAATAAATTATAGGGATTTATCAAAATTCAGGTGTACGGCTTGTTTTTTGTAAATTCTCTATACCATCAAAATTATTCACAAATTATTGTTTAATCACATGACTTATGTTTCAAGGTTCCAGCCATCAAAAAATAGTTCTGCATCGCAGCGCCATCTCTGTGTGCTGTTGAGGAAAAATTCTAATCACCGTTATTTAAACCTTTCTTTGGTATCAATCATCTGCCATTTACAAAAATAAAATATCTTTATTAATTTTAGAGATAATGGCCTGGGGACTTTTAACTGAAACACCCTGTATATCCGTAACCTGCTACTTCAATAATCCTCACATACCGATTTTTAGCAGAATCGGACCATAAATAATAAAAATCATTCGCCATTTTGGCGCAGTCATTTTGAATTTCTTAGTTCCGATGTCATATTCGTGATTAGCGATGTCAGAAACCCCCGCATACCGATTTTATGGAAATTATTTTAATACAATTTTCAGTCATTTTTTCACATATTGTATATGGTGTAAACGTGAGGGTATTTCAGGACCCTGCCTTACCCGGCTAGTGATTTGAAAACTTAAAAAAGTTCATAACTAAGTGAATACGTGAAATGGAGGGTCGTTTTAGGTCTCCGTGGGAAGAGGAAGGTTGGCGTTTTATTCAGATACTAAATCGCAATGGTGGAACCGGAAATCTGGCTGGAAAGGAAAATGGCGTTTCTCGTAAAAATTGAAAAACATTGATTCTTCAAAATTTCATAACTAAATAAATACGTTGAATATGACGCCGCGCGGCGTCTCTATGAAAAGAGGTAGATTGGCGCTTTATCCTGATAGCAAATTGTGCCAGCAAAATCGGAAATTCGTCTGGGCAAGAGTGAAAGAAAAATTTGGACCTCTCAGAAAATGTTGAAATTTAACTTAGAGTTGAAAAACATGAAATATTCAAACGTTTGTAACTAATTAAATATTTCGTGTGTTCATTCTATGTTTCTATCGAAAGAGGAAGATCGGCGATGTATCGACATCGTAAATTGCAAGGTCAAACTCTAAATTTCAGCTCGACATGAACGAAAAAAATGGGGGCGTAGTACGCCTTGCGCGGAATGAAATAATGATAATGAATTTTCACCCCTTTCGCGACACTTTGAGACTTTGCTGCAAGGAATAAAGTTGTTTATTTTGATTAGAACTAAACATTTTTCATGAATTTAATCATGCCGGGTACATAGGAAATTTTGATCGAGATCTCCCCCACTATAACTATTTAGTTACAATAAACTCACCTTTAATAGTTTTCTTAATGCATACATTCTTCATTCTTCTCAGTGCGGCGTCATTGGCATCACAGGTTTCCAACGTGGGATTGTTGAAGTTCTGGTTAAAGTTAGTGGGGTAGTTCGGGTCGTAGTTCTGTCTCTGGTTGTAAGTCTGTTGTATATTGTCATAATAGTTGCCGCTTCGTCTTGCCAGAATTTCCGTGGCGTTGAAATGGTCGTTGCAGGCTGGGTCTATGTCGCTCGAACATTTCCAGCATTGCAAGGCTGAGCCTGGAAGAGAAAAAGGGAAGTTAGTTGGAACTCTTTATTTTAAAGAAATAATGGCCGAATTAGTCCAGCGCATTTGGATGAAAAAAGAGCGTTACTATGGAAATACTTTGAATTTCACGGATTTGAACAGAATCTTTTACAATGTCACCCCCGATGTACATACTTAATGACGCGGTAATTTTTCTCGATGTGATTTCTTAGGTCATTTTATGAAGAAAAGTTCATATGGATATATGTCCGCAACGGCTTTTTTTTCTACAGGGTGTGAATTTTCATATATTTTAGTTTCCATCGCCCCACCAGTGGCATCCCTGCGAACATGTCCTCTGGTATTTCTTTTCCAAAAAAGTGGTACTGTCGTGAGCAAATAAAAACAGGACAAGTTTTATAACGTATTTTTCCTAAAATTTAGTTGTGTACATCTAAGTTTAATTTTTGTGACATTGTCAGTTAGTTGTCAAAATTCAGTGTGCTAAAACTAATAAGCGATTTAGTTAAAGCTGGAGTATTTACTAAAGCAGAAGATGGATGGTCAATGAGACAAATTGCACTGCGACTGCGTTATAATATTAACAAAAATTCTGTGTTTAACATTTTTTAAAATCGGTAAAGGTATTTACACAGAACTTCCTTCTTTATCTATACAGAGCGGTCACTTTAGAAAATTATTAATTACGAAACCACACGAGAATAATAATCGGAAGTTATTATTGCAAAGAAAACCAGATCACTTTTGAACAAAAAAATATACAGAGTGGTCATCCGATAGCAAAATTTCAATATTAAATAAAAAATGCCAAATATGGAAGGCTTGTGTAAATACCTTTATAAAGAGTAACGGCAAAAAGGCCTAAAATTCGCCTATTTTTGCATAGTAGATAGCGGGCCAAGGGAAAGAGCAAAATAAATCCTATAGGGCTCAAATTAAACTTTGAGAAATTTTAAGATGTGCGTATGTTTCACTCTTTTGAAAAAATGCAAAAATCACCCCTATTTAAGGGTAGAAAATATTTAACAACGGCAGTATATAATGAATTTTTAAAAGATAAAACAACTCTGATATTACTCAGATTTTATTTTGTATGAATTTTTTACGGATTATATATTATTCTGTAGAGGCTTTTGGAAGAATTTAGGAAATTGTCCTACAACCCTCCAACACCTTATAATAATAAAATACCAACACCAGAATACGAAAAAATTCTGTTTATGAAATAGGTTTAGAATGTCATGAAACGTGGAAATTTTGAATTTGAGCAAAAAAATTCCCATATTTCTATTGGTAATTTTTTTTTTCTGAAATAGATTTGAAACGTGGAAATTTTAAATTTGAGCAAAAAACAATTTTTAGTCCACCATTCTTGGTATACTTAGTAGTAAAAAAATTTTCAAAAAATTTTTGCCTTTGAAATTTTTTTTCTGAAATAAGTTTAGAAGGAAATTTTAAATCTGAGCAAAAAAAATCCCATCTTTCTCCTGGTAAAAAACAATTTAAAAAGTTTTGATTTTTTTTTTCTGAAATAGGTTTGGAATGTCATGAAACGTGAAAATTCAAAATTTGAAAAAAAAAATTCTACCATTCTTGGCATAGGTAGGTAATAAAAAAAATTTCAAAAAATGTTTGCTTTTGAAATTTTTCTTCTGAAACAAGTTTAGAATGTCATGAAACGTGGAAATTTTAAATTTGAGCAAAAAAAAATTTCCACCGTATATTCTATACTTAGTAGTAATAAAATATTTTAAAAATTTTTCTTAAACAAAATTTTCAAATTTTTCTATTTGAATTTTTTTTTTATATATAAATATAAATTTAGAATGTCATGAAATGTGGAAATTTTAAGTTTGAGCAAGAAAAATGTTTGTTCATTATTTATTCCGTTTAGACGGTCCACCCTGTATATTTTCAAGTGAAAGTTTAACCATTTCTTCGCTCGTAGTAGTGTCAGCTACCTACCAAATTTGATTATTATCCGTTAAGTAGTTTTTTAGATAATACACCAACAGACAGACAGACAGACAGACAGACAGACTGACTGAATTGAAAAACCTATATTTTCATAACCTACGTGATCTGAAATGTGAAAATCCGAAGGGTGATTTTTTTTCGATTACAATACTTCCCTTCGGTATGCGAGGGAAGTGAAAAGTGGAGAATAAACGGTACGATTAGTAGAGATCCTGGATCAGGGCGACGAAGGATATCAACTCAACAACAAGATTTGCAATTGGTGAATAAATTAGTAGAAAATCCATTTCACTCAGTATTTCAGGCTGCTGAAGAAACGAATTTTGCTGGATCGTGTAGTACTGGTCGCCGGCGAGTAAGAGAATCAGAGGTACGCTGTCATCCAGCAGCACACAAATACCTACTTAAGGTGGCCATTCCCTAGAAAGAGACATCCGATAGGGAAATATTTATTATTTGTGCCCATAACTTTTCTTTCTTAGTACGTATATTTAAAAAAATAGTTAATTTGAATAAGTCAGTAAATATGATGAATTATACGAATGTGGAAACAGCGACAATGCATTCCGTGTATGGTCGCGAAGAACCTCGGCAATGGCCAGCAAGGTCCCCCGATTTTAGTAGTTTTAATTTCTTTTTGTAGGGTCATCTTAAAACCCTCGTGTATAAAACTCCCATTAACACTTCAGAAGATTTAAGAGAGCAAATAGTTCGTTGACTCGTGTGAAACAATACGGAATACGCCGGGGAAAAGTGTGCCGAGTTTGGTAAAAGACTCATGTTTTGTGGCTCCTACGAGATTTCGAGATAAATCCGGATAAAGCGGCAACAAAATGTCGGAATTGTACTGAATTGAAGCGTGAACAATTCTGCATTGATTGATGTAAATTGGCGCGAGGATGGCTATTTCATATAGTTGATATTTGATTAAATTATGTTGGTTGAATAAAGCAACACAAAATAGTGTATATCGAGAAAATTGTACTGCTTGGGTGCTTGACTGTAAAATCTGTACCTGGATTCGTCCCTTCTTGAAGTGGGTGATATAAAATAAGCAACAGCCAGCCAGATGTGTGAATGAAACAGATAAGTTTTTGTTTATGTAACATTAGCATTATTATTTATGTCTTTACTAAATATTAAACAAGAATTGGAGATCAAAATTAAAAAGATATTAAACATAATATATAGGTGATGAAATGGAAAAACTGCCCGAAATTGAAACCGATTGTTTCAAGGAAACGACATGCAGGGTGAGCAAACTATCCCTTCGGACCTCTTTTTGCATAACGCGCAAAAAAATATATTGTTACCGCGAGATAGGGCCCTTCCCAGCAACTCCACCATAGATGGATATTTACTTGTGGAGAGGTTAATAAATGAAAAAAAAGGGCAAAAAGGGAAAAAAAATACGAAAATGAAATAGAAGCTCCAAGATTCAGAAACAGAAGAAACAGAAAACTTAGAAGAAGAAAAATAAGATGACGATATATGGAAACTTAAAAGAAGCATGGAAACTAAAAAGAATGATCTCTCAAACACCTACACTTCCCATCCTACACTCCCACCCCATGCGTCATGCGGCTCTCGCTGCTGATAACAAGCATGTCCAATGTCCAACCCGGCGCGGCGTATGCAGCCGGTCCGGCGGTATATAAAACTTCCGAGATTTGGTTCCGGTACGCGGTTTGGCCGTCCGTTCGGCTTGTTCGACGGACGACCAACCTGCGTGTTGGAACGATCCTCCATGGATGCCCGGAATTGGCAGCAATGCCCACCTTACGCTGGCAAACCAATCAATCAATCAATCAATCGTGTGAAACAATACGGAATACGCCGGGAATATTTGAGTTCGATGTAAACAATGTCTATAAAACAAATTCATCATTATTACTATTAATAATAATAAGTTTCAATTTTAATTCAATTATTTTAGTCAAGAACTGTGCATCTGACGAGAAAAACAAAAGATACCGTTTCCATGTAGAATTGACCAGCCTAATCAAAAAAAATATCCACATGGAAAAATGTCAGTGGTGTACCACTTTTTTGGTAAAAAATATCGGAGTATATGGTTGCAGGGACGCCACTGGTGGAGCTATAAAATAACTTTTCTAACTAAAATATGTCCTATTACCACATACCAAAATTGAAAATAATATCTAAAGTACTTTCTAAGATAACATTTTTTTAAAAGTGAATTATTTTTTGTTTGCTTATTATTATAGGATTTTGCAAACAGCAGAAAAAAATATCTATGAGAACTAAAATAAAAAGTGAATTATTTATTACTTGTTTGCTTATAGTAATGAAACATATTGTTATGAATTACACCCCCTTGGAACTGGAGATGATACGCCAATGCCTACTAATTGTGACTGGAAGCTGTCAGAATGAAATGGACTTTTTCTGGAATGGAGAAGATTCTTGATTGTTTCTAGATGGATCTAGAGAGTCAAATTCGGAGTAGATAAGGCGCGATTACCAGCGCGGAAAAGGAAGTTTTATTAAGAAGGCAGTTTATCAAAGTGAACAAGTAGAAAAGTGAGGTTAGATATCAAGTAAATAAAGCGAATTTGAAGTATTGTATAGTCAGTAAATTGTTAAATAAAGTATTAGTGGTTTATCTCTTGTTGAAATTATTTAGAACCCACGGATTCATACAGGGTGCTTCCCAAAAAGTGAATAAACGTGACATTGGTGTCAGACGCGGAATTTTGACAAGAGGATTTTCCGGAAGTGTTGAGAAGACTGGGACAGTATTCTTGGAGTTTGTGCTAACACAGGGAGGACTAATTTACTGGACATTGTTCGAGGATTATTTTCAAACAGGAAAATAGTGTCAAGTGCGTTTTTAGACATTGTAGAACATTTTTGTTGGACATTAGTGGTTAAGTGATAAAGACTCTGAACAAGACTTTCGTGTAGTTATTAAGTGCATTTTCGTGAACTTTCTAGAACTTTTCTATTTGGACAGTAGTTTAAATAAAAGACTTTCTCGTGCTGTTTTGCGATTTTTCTGGACAAATTCCATTACCGATATTGACGTGATTAATAAATTTTGTTGATTTTATCATAATTATTTGCCGGTAACAACCAGAAGCATGGCATCCGAACAACAAATGCAGGACTTTATGGCCCAAATGCAAAAGATGATGATGGATCAGGAAAGGAAGCGCCAGGAAGAGAAAGAAGAACAGGAAAGAAAGCGCCAGGAAGAGAAAGAAGAACAGGAAAGAAAACGACAGGAAGAGAACGAGGAACGGGAAAAAAGACGCCAAGAACAAGAAAACGTCAAGAAGAATTAAGAAAAATTTTTGAGGGTCAAGAGAGAAGACGTCGAGAGGAAAAAGAAGAAGAGGAGAAACGCCGTCAAAAGGAAAATGACGACTTAAGGAAAGCTATAGAGACGCAACAGAATGCCTTGTTTACAGTCGCTGAAGAACTCAAAAATAAGATCGAAGTAAAAATGGACAAGGTCGAGGAGGAATTAAGTGAAGTCAAAGAAAAAGTAGATCGGGTTGAAGGAAAAACGGATAAGGTCGAGGAAAAAGTAAACAAGTTCAAAGAAGAAGTCAAAGGAGAGATTGACCAGCTTAAACAACAGTTGAGGGATAGAGGAAACCAGCAGCTGGTATCGTCAGGCCAGCGATTAAAAATTCCCTCCTTTGATGGTCAAAGTTCCTGGATGACTTACAAGACACAGTTTGAGGCAGCAGCGAGTGCAAACAACTGGAATGACGAAGAGAAGGCTAAGGCATTAATCGTAGCTTTAAGAGGCCAAGCATTGGAATTGCTCCAGACAATTCCGGTAGACCAACAATGGAATTTTAGAGTCAGATTATTGAAAGAATGCAAAGATTCCATTAATATTTTTACATATAGTTTTTCCTTTAGTTCTCATAGATAGTTTTTCTTTCCGCTGTTTGCAAAATCCTATAAAGAATATGTTTCATTACAAATAAAAAATTTACATTATTTAAATTATTTATTTATATCATTACTATTAAAAAAAAATTCAACACCCTGTAGCAAAAAATTTAATCCGTTGCCGACATATGTTCATATGAACTTTCCTTTATAAAATGACCTATGGAATCACACACTGAAATATTAGCACGTCATTAAGGAACACCCTGTATTTAAAGTTTTTCTGGACTGGATTCTCAAAGGCTGATGTAATTTGGAATTATGAAGATTGAAATCATCGTTATTATTTCGACATTAAAAATAATGATGATAACTGGGTTGGCTTTTACTACCTTTTAATAAAATTTCTTGTAAACTACGGAAAATTTTTCAATGAGTAGGTACTGATTGTTCATATATCTACATAACTAGTAACGTGTCACTCTCAGTTTTAATAAGTTAGTCATTTTATTGCGTTTAATTTTTTCCTCCATATAATTATATTCACAGTATTCGCACCTGCCTGAGGCAAACGATGACAAAAAAATTGAAAACATCAACAAGCACGTAACTCAGTCATTTCCATTGGCCGAAGCATTTACACCGCGAGTCTTATAGAATGTAGCCATTACTATAATTTGAAAATAAACAACAAACGTTATATTTGTTGGTTGTGTAATTGTGCAAGAATCCAAGGCCAAGGTAAATGCTGTAATATTGTTTAAATTACTAGGTAAAACCTATTATTGAAAATTACGAACAAATACATTATTTTGTACAAGGCACGTTCTATAACTCATTTGTCTAGTTTGTCTTCTTATTCACAGCGCTCTGATAAAGGTTTTGTATCCTACGCATTGTCCTAGTTGGCCTACGAATGTTGTGTGACACGTCCGACAGCATCACACCATATGTCTATTAATCACACAACGTAAAATCAAGAGCTACATAGCAGGGAATCTTGATACTTTTAATTTTAGAAAGAAACATGAGAAATAGTCAGGGCAAAATATGCGGAAAAACGCCTTTACTCGGAACCAGAGTGATTGTGCATAAAACTACATGTATGATGGCTCATTTTATTCGTTAGAGTCTCTAAATCAAAGTTGGAAACAGTTTTTTGAGGGGTCAGCTGATAATTTGTTTATTGTGGAAATATAAACAATAAAAGTGATGTTCGATGAAACATTATATGAAATAAGGCACTGGCTCCATAAATTGACGTCATTTTTTTATTTCAGTGTCATTTCTTATATTTTTGGGGTCACTAGTTCCGATTCTAATGTCAAAAAAGTACCAATACTAGAGGGCGCCACAGAAACAGTTAAGTGAAGATGAAAATAATGACAAATGAATATTACATGAAAAAAGGTTTTTTTTTCGAAATTCTGTCATGTTTACATTTCCTTGTCATGTTTTACGTTCTGTGGTTCACTCATTCTGATGCTGAAGGCAAAAAATGCGAATCGTAGAGGGCGCCACAGAAGAAACTAACATCAGATGGAAACAATTACCAACATGAAAAAAGCTGTTGTCTCTAACTCTTGAGGCATTTTTCATGTTATTGTGGAGCGTTCATTTTTTGTTCCAATGGAAAAATAGTGCCAATTATAGAGGAAGCCACAGAAAAGATGGACATCGGGTGAAAATAACGATGATTTGGGATAATTATATGCTGTAAACTTCATATCCTGTATTTTATTTATTTTACCAAAGGAAAACGCAATGCTCGGTACGCTATAAGCGTTTTCATTCATCCACACATCTTCACACTCATGAAAATGAAATGAGTGATGAGGATTCATATGATTTTAACTCGTCTGATGTTTTATAATGTTTTTATGTGTGTAAGAATTTTTCAAATAAAATTTACGCTCTTTGAATTTATGTTCTCAACAAATTTTCATTTCCATCCTGACGTACATCACCGGAATCTGTTTACCATATCTAAAATATAATTTGAAAGTGACCGTGAGGAGGGTGATTCATCCCTTTATATTTATCGCGTGATGTAAATGAAGTGGACTATTAAATACTATCTTGCATGAAATTGCATTGTAATTTATTATTTATTAAATTACATGTCAGTTTCAAGTTCAAGTGTAATACTCTCTAGGATTGAAATTTTTCCCTACTTTAGAATCCGAGAAGTAGATTTCAAAATATTGCAGAATATAATCAGGGGTCATCGTTATTTTTACCCGATGTCCGTCTTTTCTGTGGCGCCCTCTATGATTGACACTATTTTGCCATTAGAACAAAATATGAACGCTCCACAATAACATGAAAAATGCCTCAAGAGTTAGGGAGATAGCAGCTTTTTTCATGTTGGTAATTGTTTCCATCTGATGTTAGTTTCTTCTGTGGAGCCCTCTACGATTCGCATTTTTTTCCTTCAGCATCAGAATGAGTGAACCAGAGAACGTAAAACATGACAAGGAAATGTAAAAATTACAAAGAATTTTGAAAAAAAAAACCTTATTTCATGTAATATTAATTTGTCATTATTTTCATCTTCACTTAACTTTTCTGTGGCGCCTTCTAGTATTGGTACTTTTTTGACATTAGAATCGGAACGAGTGACCCCAAAAATATAAGAAATGACACTGAAATCAAAAAATGACGTCAATTTATGGAGCCAGTGCCTTATTTCATATAATGCTTCATGGAACATCACTTTTATTGTTTATATTTCCGCAATAAACAAATTATCAACTGACCCCTTAAAAAACTGTTTCCAACTTTGATCTAGAGACTCTAACGAATAAAATGAGCCATCATACATGTAGTTTCATGCACAATCACTCTGGTTCCGAATAAACCGCCTATTTCGCCCTGACTAAAATAAATGTAGATCTAGTTGGGAAGAACACTATTCATGTAAAACTTCCCAAGGTTTCCGAGAAAAAAGAACATCACGAGTATACCGCCAACTACAATTCAATATCTATACCTGGCTGTATAAAGGCTTGCAATGAGAAAAAAGGCATCTGCTGTTTGCGAATCACTTTATCAATATTCTGCAAAGGCTGACGCTGTTGATACCACAGCAGCTAATACTGGAGTATAAAAAAAGATCCATGTATATCAACAGAAAATACTTTAGGAAAAAAATTACACAGAGTGGGGCAATAGTGAGTCGGGCCTCGATATCTCGAGTTCTACGATAGCTAGAAATTAAAGAAAAAATGCGAGTAAACTAGATAAAAAAGTCTATAACTGGAAATTATTTTCGAACATACAGGACGAGCCAAGACGAAATTACAGGACCAAGTGCTACGTGGAATGCTACGTCTATCAGTACATTTTTTTGAAGCCTCTTTCTAGATTCTATTCATTCCTATATTAGCATCGAGTATCCCCCAACCACTTGGATATAATGAATTTTTTTGTTGAAATAATGCAATCTGCAGGTGGATATTAAAAAAATCACCACAGTCACAATTGTGGGTTTTAAGGAAAACTTATGTGAATACCAGTTACGAGACATCTAATTAATATTTTTGAATAATTTTCATTTCCTAAAACTGTGCAGGGTGGCCAAAAATTATTTTTCAATTAAGAACTTTTTAAATTGAATTTTCTCAATTTTTCCAAATTCAATTTCAAACGCCCTATATGTTTTTCAACGATGTGATGCAGAAATGAAAAACGAACATTTTCTGTAAGTACTTTCCTATGGCTAAATGCAACCATTTTCATTTTATAAATAAATAAGTGTCAAATTCAAGAATAAACTTAAAAAAGAGGTTCCCTCAAATAATTCATTAGAAAAATTTATAATAGATGTTCGACGTGTTGGTTGCACATTTTGATTGACACACGTCTTTATGTAATTTTCAAATGAGGCCATTTAGTGGGGCCATTCCTTCCAATCCATTGAAATGAGTAAATAGTATTTAACAGGTTCTTTACTGTAACGTTTTTTTGTACATTTTTGCCGTTTTCGTTATTCGACAAGCAATAAAACCTCAGTTTGGTATAAACTGTCGTGTACAACGGAGCATTTATCACACTTATCGATCGTTAGTTACAATTTGTATTGAATTTAAAATATTTGGAATTTTACAATATGAATTTTAATAAACGGGAACCTGTAGACATGACTTTTGGGCGAGTCAGACAGAAATTGTTTACTTGGTAATAGAATTTATCACCAACGTTATCCTGAAAGAGGGATTCCTGATGTCAGTAGCTCCCAAAACCTTCTCTATAGATGTCTGGAAACTGGAAATGTCGAATACAAAAAAAGTGAAAGAATGAAAAGTGTTGTGAACGAAGAAAATGAGTTTTCTGTGGTGCTGGCAACGGTTGAGAATCCCCATGTTGGTCAAAGAGAAGTGAGCACATTAGTAGGAATAAGTAGACGGTCTAGTAGGTTGAATCTTAAAGACAAATAACTTGCATGTATATCATATTCAAATTCACCAGGAATTATCTGATGACGATTTCAAAAGCGCCTACATTTTGTAATTGGGCCAGAGTTAAAGTGCAAGATGATGTCAACTTCATCTGTAGGATAACTTTAGTCATAGGATTACTTTAACCTCGCATTGATAAACCGGACCTTACTAGGTTAAAACTAAACCACAGTACATTTCCGTCATATCTCTATAAATTAGGAGTCGTAGAATCGCCGTGCTGCACACGTGATCGGTGATCATAATTCCACAGGTGATCTAAACCATCTATTTCTTGCTTGTGATAACCATCGGCAAGCTAACACAAACTTAAACAAGCTAACCCTTACACTCTTCGCCGATTTACTGCACTTTTTATATAATTGTTGCTCATTCTATAGGATGTTCTTCGCAGTTCTTTGTAAATAATATTAGTTTTAGACATTTTTAGTTTATTGACACATATTTTTTATAGGATTTTGCAAACAGCAGAAAAAATAACTATCTATAGCTAAAAGAAAAACTTTGTGTAAAAATAATAATGAAATCTTTGCATTCTTTTGATAACCTGAATTCCGGTTATGATAGCAAATTAAAATCCTAAAATGAATTTGTCTAATTTCTTATTTGACAATTCTCATTCTAACACTAGCATCCACACAGTCCCCTACGGCTATGCAGATTAAACTAGTATCTACATAAACCCCTACGATTATGAAGATTCAGTTAAAAATGAGAACAAAGGCCTAAAATAGATTTATTAATCTACCTTGTCTTAAAAAAATTTTTTTTGCTCAAATTTAACATTTCTACGTTTCATGGCATTCTAAACCTATTTCAGAAGAAACAAAATTCGAAATTTTTTTTACCATTTTTAAAAATTAAAAAAAAAAATGAAATTTTTTAACCACCACTATTCTTCCATTCCATTACGTGAATGTGGGATTGAAAATGTAACAGATGGCAATAATATTTGGCATATGCACCTATTATACTTTTATTGAAAAATGTACAGGGTGGTCATCTCAAAAAATAATTCAGTCATGGTGGACATTTGTAAAGGTATTTGGGCAAGCTTTCCATATTTGGCACCTGTTATTTAGTATTGAACTTTTGCTGTTAGATGAGTACTCTGTATATTTTTTTGACCTGAAGTTATCAGGTATTCTTTGTAATAAGCAATAACTATATTCCGATTATTATTCTCAATGTCATTTCGTAATTAATAATTTTTTAGAGTGACCGCCATGCATTACCGATTTTTTTCTCTACGAGCAATATTATCGATTTTAGAAATGTGCCGATGGAATGCAATATACTCTTCGTTTTGTATTTGCGAAGAGTATAATAACAAATTAAGGGGCTTAAATGTCCAACTTCCTCTCAATTTAACTCACTTACTGTGTGCTAATAATCCACCAATTATGACTACAATTATAGATTTTTAAAACAAGTGAATTTGAAAGTATAAGAAAATATAATAAATATTAAGAAATTGATTGAGGAAGCTGTTACTCTGTGGTAATCCATAATTATAACGAAATTGAGTAAAACACTACCATGTTCTTTACCACTATATTTGCTTAAATCGTGACTGCAGTTTCAACCCTTTTTAGGTCATTTTCAAACAATGATTCAACTAAGAAAAGATTTGGTCCCTATTTTATGTTTCTAGAATGAAACAGATTAGAGAATTATGAAAGTATACAGGTAGTTTATGATATCCTAACTATCTAAGGGTGGGGTTTCTCAGAAATATTAATTACATATTGGTAGCAGTAAAAAGAGGTGAGTACATAATATCTAATTGATCATCTAACAAAATTAAATCATCCTTATTACTGTATTTGTATATTTCCAATGCTTCTAACAAATTAAGTTTCAAATCTTTGCTGGCATAGTGTAGGATTTTCATATTATTAATAGCTGGGAAGTTATGTCCACTCTCTAACATGTGATTAGAAAAAGCCGAATCTGTTTTTCGTAGTCTGAAGGACCTATCATGATCTAGGTATCTGGTTTTAAAATTACGTCCGGTCTGTCCTATATATATACTATTGCACTATGAGCAATTTAACCTATAGTCTCCAGATTTTTCGTATTTATTTATACTGATATAACTATCCCCTTTGATTCTTGCCACCCATACGCATACAAACTAGCAGCTTATAATTCAATGCTACATAGAGTTTTTTCGTTGCCTTTATCAGAAACGCAAATAAAAACAGAGCACTCAATAATTCATATTTACTCATATTTAAATAGGGACCAAATCTTTTGTATTTCATTCTTAGTTGAATCATTGTTTGAAAATGTCCTAAAAAGGGTTGAAACTGCAGTCACGATTTGTGCAAATATAGTGGTAAAGAACATAGTAGTGTTTTACTCAATTTCGTTATAATAAATATTCTTCGGCATTTTCTCTTAATTTCTTAACTAATGTGGCAAAGAATTCTTTTAGATGCCAAAAAACAACAAAAAAAACTTTTATTTTTAATTGTTTTTTATTACAAGATTAACTTAAACCTATCAAGTTCAAGATATTTATTTTTTAAGGCTGTTTAAATACATTTCAGATCAGTATTAATTAAATATGGGAAATAACACCGGGTCCTTCGCCATTTTCTAGTAACGTCCGTTACACTGAATGTTTAATAATGAAACCTGAAAATCTTGGTACAAACATGCCTAATAACCATGTCGTAAATACCAGCTTTTGAAACAAAAATACCGCTTTGAAATCGTCTTGGAGCTAGGTGGCTACAGATAGACACACACGCAGACAAAGACTTCAGATTTATAACACCCCTTCTTTTTGCGTCGGGGGTTAAAAATATAACTTTTCAGCACCATATTCCCCAGCTTCATATTATGTTTTGTTCACATCAACCAGAGAGAGAATGTTGGGTTAATTTAGCAAACATTTGATGGAAAAAGCTTTTATGTATATGCAGAGAGAATGTTGGGTTAAAGCAAACATTTGATGGAAAAAGCTTTTATGTATATGCACGCTCAAACAGGCAATCGCAAGGCATACTAGAATAATGTAAACGACATAAAGCGTCTGCTAAGATTAGAATAACAAGAAGAGCGCTAATATTTCAGCACGCGAAAAACTTTAATACATTTCTAAAATATCGTAATCTGTGTTACTTTCTACTCAATCCTGCTGATCAATTAATTATTTACATTAAATGAACACGCTGGAGTTAAAACCAATCGAATTAATAGAAATAAAATCAACATACAATTCAAGGTATTTTCCAGTAGATGATTTTCCAATGATATCGGTTCCACAAGATGCACTAGGCGTTCGCATGAATTAAAGCAATTAAAACATTTGAAACAATCTCACATACCAATTAATTCGTTTCGCATCCTCTGCGTGAAAAATAATATAATAAAAGGTTACTGTTTATGATGCGTCCTTGGGAAATCCTGCCTTTTTTGAGGGAGTCGCTGTTTGTAATTCTTACTGCACGGTATGTACGTCATTCAGTAAATTATTTTTATCTAATTGGTTGACGTTAAAGTGTTCAAAGATTTCATATAATGATAAATTAAGTGTCATAAATCAAAAGTCAGGTTTATGACGTCCTCAACAGGACAATAACTGGACTACTGGATTTTCTTGGGGTGTTCAAGAGTAGATCCTGACTTTGTGACTTACAAATTGGTTGGGAATCCAGAGTATCATGACATTATTCATATTATTATAAGAATATGAAAAGTGGTAGTAGGAAGAAAAAAAAATCGGTAAAGGTATTTACACACACAATTAAAGTGCATATGCCAAATATTATTGCCATCTGTCACATTTTCAATTCCTCATTCACGTAGTAGAGTGGAAGTATAGCGGTAGTTAAAGAATTTCATTCTTTTTTTGAAATTTTTCAGAAATGTTGGAATTTTTTTTTTTTTTAATTTGGTCTTCTGAAATAGGTTTAGAATGTCATGAAACGAGTAAATTTTAAATTTGAGCAAAATGGAAAGTTTCCTTCTATTCTATAGTAGTGGTATTTTTAAAAAATAGGTTTAGAATGCCATGAAACGTGAAAATTTTAAATTTGAGCAAAGAAAAAAAAATTTCCCTCTATTTTAGTGGTAAAAAATTTTTCAAAAATGTTGGTGAAAAATAATATAATAAAAGGTTACTGTTTATAAAGCGTCCTTGGAAAATCCTGCCTTTTTGGGGGAGTCGCTGTTTGTAATCCTTATTGCACGGTATGTACGTCATTCAATTTTTTTTCTGAAATAGGTTTAGAATGCCATGAAACGTGAACATTTTAAATTTGAGCACAGAAAAAAAAATTTCCCATCTATTCCAGTGGTAAAATTTTTTTCCAAAATGGTAAAAAAATGTTGCATATTTTCTTTTCCGAAATAGGTTTGGAATAGACCAAGAGCTAGCGACACTCAAACCGTGCTGATTCCATTGTGAACAAAAAAAAATACAGAATGTAGTACTAACATTGTATATTATTAAATCGCGTGCCTGCCTGCTGGGATCGGTTGCGTTTATTAAAAAAAAAAATTGTGGCATTTTCAAAACGTATTTATTGATATCATCGCAATGTGGATAAAATTTTTCATACAGCTGCTAGACACACTACTAAATACGAATTCAAGTGCCTGCCAGCCGGAATCGGTTGCGAAATCCCGCCTGCCAATTAAAAAACCAGTTCCAAAAACTGCAGAAGTTGGCTCATTGCAATGTGCACGAAAAAAATTCACGAGATAGTTTAACGCATTCAAAATTCATTTTCGAGTGCCTGCCTTGTCGGCCATTTTGCACTAAGTGCGCTCCTGGAGAGTTGCGCGCTCGGCGCCGTTGAAAGTTGACCGAACAATGCACAATGCCGCCTTTCAGCTCTTCAGGGCCGCGCAGCCTTGCTCGCCCCTTTCCTCAAAATTAATACGGACATCACTCATATAATAGATTGAATAGTCGCAGTCACAGCTAATGTTTCGAGTGCGTAGACGTATATTTTTATATGAAAATAGAAAATGGGTGAAAACGAGAAATTCTGTGTTTTTTGCGAAGTACAAGACCAGAATCTGATCTTTTTCACGTTATCGGCTTTAACGAAGTGCGGGTACAGTTTTAAGTGTCGCCGAAATCATAAGTTAAACTTCAATGGCGTGTGCTTAACACAATGAGTTACGCAAAAAATTCATCTAGAAGTGTAGCGTAAACAAAGACAGATTCGAGAAACCAATGAAGAAAGCGCAGCCAAAAAAAAAATAGGGTTGTAGGAAAAGTTCAAGATGCAGAGAGAATTGTTTGGTAGGCTTTTAGGGGTGACAGTTGATCATTAGACCTGAGGTTTTCCAGTATCCCTTGACACCGATGCCTCCTTCGCTGTGTCACGTAGACGGTTCCATACATAAAGCCAACAAGTCTGCGCTTATAAAGTCATTGGAATTACAAATTGAAAGTTGTGAGCCAAGTAATGTCCATCTCGTAGTCTTTGATGATTGTTTTTGCTCTCCATGCAATCAAATTCCTGTTCAGTATGGGAAAATCGCCAGCAAATGCCTAAATGTTTTTCTGAACCACAATGCGAAAGAAATAGCGGTAATGTTCGACTCTTACTTCAGTCCATCCAACAAAGACAATGAGCATTTGCTTCGAGATAATACAGAAGATCGCTAATTCCGAATCTCAGGTTCTGAGCAAAAGCACTACACCGATTTTACAAAAGATTTGAAGAGCATACATTTTAAAAAGGCTTTGATTGAATTTTCCGCATTCGCTACTGTTAAGTAATATTAATAAATTATTAATTTTACAGAAAAAACGGATCAGCCGGAAAACGTTGCAAGCATTGAAGAAAATGAGAATAACAGCGATGGGGTAGAAACTGATTGTAACGAGAATCTGATGAGGAATACTTGAGCAAATGAATTTTTAATAAATTTTTCTTGTAGAAATAAACACTTGTAAAATGGAAACGTATTTTCTCTTGTAGTATCTCAAAAATTGATGAAGATACAAGTTTATAAATAATATTTTTTGAAGGGGAAAAGCACCCATTACTTTTTATGCACTGAAGTACGCCATAAGAGAAGTTCTTTTTTTCTCTTGCAAAATACCCTATTTTTTCATTTCAACATGTATTATACATTTAAAATAATAACAAAATAATATAACATTGAAAAATATGTCACCGGGGCTGAGCGAGATCGTGCGGCCTTGGAGAGCTGGAAGGCGGCATTGTGCATTATATTCGGAGAGGCAAACGCTTTAAATCGCATCTAAATTAATTTCTAGCTTTTCTTAAATTTTGGTGCACATTGAAATGACCCCGATCAACTTTCAACGACACTGAGCGCGCGACTTTCCATGGGCTGGCAGGCACTTAAAACAACATGATCGACAAGACAGGCACTCGAAAATGAATTTTGAATGCTTTAAACTATCTCGTGAAATTTTTTCGTGCACATTGCGATGAGCCAAATTATGCAGTTTTTGGGACTGGCTTTTAATTGGCAGGCGGGATTTCGCAACCGATTCCGGCTGGCAGGCACATGAATTCGTATTTAGTAGTGTGTCTAGCAGCTGTACCAAAAATTTTATCCACATTGCGATGAGACCATTAATACGTTTTGAAAACGCAGCAATTTTTTTTTTTTTTTTAATAAACGCAACCGATCCGAGCAGGCAGGCATGTGATTTCATATTATACAATGTTAGTACTACATTCTGTAATTTTTTTGTTCACAATGGAATTAGCACGGTTTGACTGTCGCTAGCTCTTGGTCTAGAATGTCATGAAACGTGGAAATATTAAATTTGAGCAAAAACATTTTTTCATCTATGCTATAGTAATTAGTGATAAATAGATTAAAAATTTTTTCAATCAAATTTTTAAATTTTTCAAAGTTTTTTTAAAGTTTGTTTGAATAGGTTTAGAATGCCATGGAAACGTGGAAATTTTAAATTTGAACAAAGAAAAAAATGTCCATCTATTTCAGTGGTAAAATTTGTTTAAAAATAGGTTTAGAATGCTATGAAATGTAGAAATTTTAAATTTGAAGAAAGAAAAAAAATTTCCATCTATTTTAGTGGTAAGAAATTTTTCAAAAATGTCGGTAAAAAAATTTCAAAAGCAAAATTTTTTTAAATAGGTTTAGAATGCCATGAAACGTGGAAATTTTAAATTTGAACAAAGAAAAAAATTTTTCATCTATAATTAGTGGTAAAATTTTCTTCAAAAATGGTGAAAAAATGTTCAACATTTTTTTTTTTAAATAGGTTTAGCATCTCATGAAACGTGGAAATTTTAAATTTGAGCAATAACATTTTTTTTCATTATTTATTCCCTTTAGACGGTCCACCCTGTATATTTTATAGTGAAAGCTTAACCATTTTTTCGCTGACAGTAGCGTCAACTACCTACCAAATTTGACTGCTCTCCGTCAAGTATTTTTTAGTTAATGCACCAACAGACAATCAGACACACAGGCAGACAGACTGAAGGAATTGAAAAACCTTAATTTTCGTAATCTACGTGATCTGAAACGGCAAAATCCGAAAAAATCTCGGAGGGTGATTTTTTCTCGAATACAATACTTCCCTTCGGTATGCGAGGGAAGTAAAAGACAAAATTGACTTAAGATTTTGATTTGGAAATTGATGCTACTTGAAATTTGATTGCAGAAAGCTGTTGTCTGGAGTTTCATAGATGTATAAAAAAAGGTCGACCAAAATCGGCTGCTAGCAAAACTTTGCAGAGGAAGGAAAAGTTTTTTGCAAATATCTTGAAAATTATTAATTTCGTCAAAAGCTGACGAAAGTACAACTTCAAGGTTGTGAAATTATCCTTAATTTGAAGTCAGTCTCGTGCAATTTGGTCAAAAATTGACCAAAATACAATTTTTTGAAGATTTGGGGTTTTCTCACCGATTTCTAAAAGTTGAATTTCAATGCATGATTAATTCAAAATCTAAGAGTTTACAAAATCCCAGGCAATTTCAGACTCAAAGTTATAGGACCTGAGAGCTTTTAACACTGCCTGGCTATTAAAGATTTTTGCCCTTCGAATGGCTTTATTTATGCATTCCTGGCCACATAGCATAAATTTCCACTTGGAAAATGGTTAGGGTCTTGCCTAGGACTCTGCATAGCATGCAATTAGGCCCCGCTACGCCCACGCCAACCCCTTCTGCCATCTTCGACCAGCCTTAGGGCACTGAGTGATGCCTCCTTCCTTACATGCAGATGTAGAGGAAGTAGGTCTAGCATTACTCCTGTAATCCCTAAGCAGGCAAGGCGTTGCAACGTCTGCAACTTTTCTTGTGTTATTTTTTCTTCAGCTTTTGCCCACCACACACATTATGCATAAGCTACCATGAATCTCACAAGTATTAAACCCCGAGTCTTGCCAGCGGTTTTTTTATTTGACTGAACATTACCCAAAGTATTTATTTATTTAGCATACACTGCTTAACAGGTATTATTTGTTAACAGAGCAGGACGGTTACTCAAAAAACAAAAAATTAAGTATTTACAGTATACATTAGAGAAATATAAAGTACACCTATAAGATAATATAATATTATAACTATATAAAAGCAGAATTCAAAGGAAAACAAAGAGTCAATGGCTATAAAAGTCTTTTATGGAACTAACAGTCCAGCTGAAAATATCAAATTTGTCACAATGCATGGCTGTTGTAATTATCACATATTGAGAAGAGAGGAGAAAATTTAGGTCTGTTAGAGCGGGGGAAGATAAGAAGTTTGCATTACTCGAGTATTTAATGGAACATAAAACTGTAATTTATTTAAAGGTTCTAGACAATCGATCTTGTTATGTATTAAGTTATGTAAAAGTATTTGAGAATAACAAGCCCGCCTGTTCTCAAGAGTGTCCATAGAGATTTATTCAAAAGTTCTAAATGTGGAAAAGCAACCGATGGGTATACTTCATCACACTTGAACTACAGTAATTTTACAAATCGCCTTAGTACATTTTCTAGACTATTAATATGGGTTATGTAATGAGGGTTCCAGATGAGTGACGCGCATTCAAGTTTAGACCGGACAAAAGCAAAGTAAGTTACTTTTAGAATATCAGTATTGGTAAACTCTCTGCTTGACCTGAATAAAAATCCCAAAGTCTTAAAAGCTTCTGAACTTATGCTATTTATGTGTGGTACAAAGGAAAATATTACTCCAAGAACCTTGAAAGTCACGGGTCTTTGGAGTTCTACATTATCTATGCTATAATTAAACGTAGTTGGTATGACTTTTGTTTAAATTCATTTAAATTCAATTTAGTTCGAACACACTAATCAGATACGTTGGAGAAGCTGTTTTGTAATAGATTGCAATCCGCAATGGATCTAATAGTCCTAGAAAGTTTGAGATCATCGGCGTAGAGTAAACAGTCAGCTTGACTAACTTCCACAATATCATTTATAAAACTGTTAAAGAGCAACGGTCCTAGAATTGATCCTTGCGGAACACAAGATGTTACCAGGTACTCGACAGACCGAAACCCACTGTAAGCGACATATTGTCTTTTACCTAAGTGATAGGATTGAAAAAATACGAGCAAAGATTGTGAGAAATCGAACGAGGACATTTTTCGAAATAGAAGAATAATTTGAAAAATGCTGTGCCTTTCACAGGTGATAAACCGCCGCTGCAGTCAAACTAACACTAGCACTCGGTAGATTCGATTTGTATAAAAATGGTGTAATCTGAATAAAAAAATACCTGTTTGCAAAACTTGAAGCAATTTAATTTTGTTACTTTTTCTATTTCAGAAACATATCTTTATAACTATTCAGTATTTTGTAACCGGTTTCTATAAATTGTATTTTGTAATAATAAAAAAAAAATTCTTAATGTATGGACTGTTATATGATTTTGGTCCTAAATTAGGCCAATTTGACCCCGCCATTTTATATTTAAATATTGTTAACGTGACTTTAGTTGTTAATAGTATTAAAATCATCTATGATATAATATTTGACCTTTCATATAAAATATTTATTAGTTCTTCGATTATTATGTAGTAGGTACGAACGATGATCTCATAATCTATTCTTGTAAATTTAACAAAAACTGCTTGAACGTAAATAATTAATGCAAATTGTGAATTTATTTAAAATTAATAATTGCAGACATTTATTCTGAAACAGTGGAAAACTAAAAAGAATTTTTTTCCAAAGTCAGCATTTAAGTCAACGAAGATTGTTTCATTCCATTGAACTGACGCTTCAATTATAAAAGCAAATAATTACAACGAAAAGGCAGCTGCACTACTGCTAATAAATTTTTATATATTTCTTCTTCTTTTTTTCGACACTGCACCCAGCCAATCACAAATACAAAAGCAACAATCACTCTTTCACTGATCCACTGGTGACAGTGACAACCAAGTGCATCGCCATATTGTTTACGTTTTCGACTTCTTACGAGTAGGTATCGATTAATGCTATCAAATTTTAAGTGCGGTTCGGTTTCAATGGCTTGGAATAATCGGTAGTAGAATCATTGGTCCAATAATATTTGAAGGACCTCTGACTGGTGCCAGATACTTGAGATTCCTGGATAATGATATTGAGGACATTTTTAGATCAGTTATCTTTAGATTTAGGACAGGGAATGTATTTCCAACAAGATGGCGCTCCTCCCCAAAATTCAAAGATAGTAATTGATTACCTTCAACGGAGATTCGGAGAAAACGTAATTTCGACGAATGGTCCTGTGAGGTGGCCTCCAAGGTCATCTGATTTAACGCCCTTTGATTTCTTTGTTTGGGGTCATTAAAAAAATATTGCCTATGCAACCACCGTTACAACCCGTGAAGACCTGGAGCTACGAGTAAGACGAGCGATTAATAGCATAACGGTCCAGCAATTGGCGAACGTTCTTCAAGAAACAGCTATGCGCGTCCAGAAGTGCATTGACGTTAATGGACAGCATTTTGAACAACTGTGTTGTAGTGTATTGTGTTAATTTTTTGTATTACAAAACCACCTTATTATATAACAAGGTAATTAGATTAAAATTGTATTTTCTTATTTTCTTTTAGCTGTAATTTTGTTTGTATTTATCGCACATTTTAATACATGTGAATAAATTCCTTATTAATGCCACAAATAAATGGTACCATGATACCCATATGGTTCCATTTGAAAAAAATGAGTTTTGCCCCAAAAACAATTTTGGTTAATTTTATTTGCTCATAAATCACGTAATTTAGGGTTTTTAACGGGATTTCGATTTTGTAGCATTACACGGGTCATTTAGAATAAATCGGAACCGTCATGGCACACTTAAATGGAAAACTAAAAATTATATTATAAAAAAATTGATGTTTGAAATGTCACTTATTTGACATCGTTGGATCCAGAAAATTATGCAGAATTAAAAAATGCAATAATATATAGGTTGTTCCAATTAAAAATCGAAAATTAGTGTCACTTCCTGCGAATCCGGAAGTGAAAAAAATCAATTGTTTGTCAAAAAGTGCCGCTTATGTAGTATATCCTAAATTTCAATAAATTATCTTCAAAATTAAAGGAGAAAAGGGAGGTATACCAAGATCCTGTTACACCCGGTATACCTTAAAAACTAGGTACAAAATTTATAAAAACATTTTGAGAAAAAACAATTTTAACTTAGTTTTAAAAGTCAGTAAGTTTCTAGCTATTTTGCATTCAGAGGGCAAGTTATTAAACAATTCTGGTCCCACGTAATTTGGAGAATTGTAAGTTAAATTAAGGCTAGCATAATATGGCATTTAAAATTCTTCCTCGCGCATTCACATTATGAATATTTTTATTTATAGTAGACATATTCTTGTATAAGCATGATAAAGTTAAAATAATATAATCTCTAAAGATATTTTTTCAAGAATGTGTATTAGAAACACGAACCATATAACCCATTATCTTATTTTGAGCAATGAAAATATTCTGTGATAGAGTGGAGTTCCCCCAGAAATAGACACCATACTTTAATCTAGACTCCACTTGGGCATAGTATGAATTAACTAATTGCTCCCTGATAAGCACGGTTTTAATATTACTAAATAAAAATGAAATTGACGCTAGATTGGAAATTAGATATTCATAATGTGATTTCCAAGGCAAACACTCATCGGTATGTAAACCTAAAAATTTTATACTCTCATTGAAAACAAATAGACTCGCATTTTTTCTGTCTATTATGAAACCGAGTTAACTGAGTTTTATCTGCATTGAAGTACAACTGATGTTGACAATATAGATACCTTTTCTACAATATTATTACAGTTACTTTGTAACACATTATGCATAGGATCTGAAATAATCATGGAAAGACCATCAGCATACACTGAAAGGAAATTATTACATAAAATCCAATCGTGCTCATTAATATACAATATGAATAACACCGGGCCGAATTATGAGCCCTGAGGAACTCCCATATCAAGTATAAACTTTTTATGTATATTCTCATTGTAACATTAGTATCCACGTGAGAATTGCCAAATAAAAAAATGGACAAATTAATTTTAAAATTTTAATTGCTAGCATAACCAGATGATTATCGAAAGAATGCAAAGATCTCATTAATATTTTTACAGGCAGTTTTTCTTTTTAGTTCCCATAGTTTTTTATGATGCTTGCAAAATCCTATAAAGAATACGTGTCATTACAATTATAAGCAAAGAAATAATAATTCACTTTCAATAATTTCTTACGGAAAATCTTTGACTTTAATAAGAAACTTTGGAGAGATAGTTTTTGCTTAGAAATGTATGCTCTTTCTGAAAATATTTTTTATTTTCCCATACATCGACTCATGTTAAAAATTTTAAATCAACTGCCTCCGAACGTCCGAACATGTTTGAAATTTGTAGAGGAAATTAGCTACACCGACTGGGCTATTAATTCTTTGTCATTCAAATGATGTCGACTGACATTTTGTACTTTTACTGCTGATGAGATCTTTGCCATGGTAATTTTTACTAGGCATATCAGTTTTTTTTTGGTATCTCAAACTATACTCTTCCTAAATACCGTCACTAGCACATCCTGTATACAATGCACGTATTACCACTATTATTAATAAAATTAATAATAGTTAATTCATTCGGGAATCGTCGTAGTTGTTTTCGTAAAATTTACGTCTATTATTTCAAATAAACGAGTTACACCTCTTCAAGTTTCGCAATTTCCACATTTTCAGTGATGATTTCACTTCTGTTAGATTATAATTATTTGAAAATAGTGAAGTTATAAATACCATCGTAAATAACTATTAGTTTACGGAATCGAATCAAAATAGAATATACCTACAAAGAAACAATCTAAAACCAACAAAATTTTAAATTCAAATATTAAAAATAATTATTTGTGCTTATATAGTACATGTACAGGATGTTTGAAAAGTACCGACCGTTTTCTCGGGACCAGTTGATTCAAATAATATAATTCTAAATTTTATCAGTAACAAAATTGAATATACAAAATGGGTAAAGGTATTTACACAGAACTTCCCTCTTTACTTATATAGGGCGGTCATTCTAAAAAATGATTAATTAAGAAATAACATAAGAATTATAATCGTAATGTAGTTAGCCCTATTATTACAGAGAAAACTTTTTTCCATCATCTACTCTATAGTGATGGGCAGGGCCGCGTCTAACGGGGGGCCATTTCGTGCCGCGCACGAAGGCGCACTAGGTCATGGGGCGCCAAAAAGCCAATTTTATAGTACATCGACTGAGCGGATGAGTATTTCAACTGAACGGTGCCGCGGCGCCCTCTTTGATCTACTAGTTTAATCCTTATACCTTATTATTAGAGTAGCCCTTGATGACTAAAGTATGCAGGAATCTATTATTTTCTATCTGCGATACACAGAAAGCATTATCATCACACCTCACAGTCACATGCACGTCACGTGTCACGTGTTTTGGATATTTAATCGAGCCATCGAGCATTTCTAGCAACTGTAGTACTTGTCACTACTTGTAGTTGTAATAGTACTAGTAGTGTGTAGTGTATAAATAGTATTATCTCTGTTCTGCTTAGTGCTTAGTTGAAAGGTAGGAAAAACCACAACATTGCAAATATTAAAATGCAATGAAAGTAAAGTAAGTACCTAATTTAATTATTCTGTAGGTTCGATTCAGTTTGGTTTTGGCAGACTTAAAGTACCTACCTAGGCCTAGGAATATTTCATAAATAAATGAAAAATGTCTGACGAAGCTAAAAGGAAAAAACCGTCCGGGCATGAATATAGAAAGAAAAGAGCTTTACGCGAAACTGAGCGAGAAAAAATGAAAGGTGCTTTGGATTTATTTTTTAAATCTACCGTAGAGAGTATGCCGTCAACTTCTACATCAGTGTCGGCAACAGACACTTCAATTTCAGAGGATGTAGTCGATGTAGATGTAGTTGAAGAGCCAATGTCAATAGACACTGACAATAAGGACATTATCCACGTTCCCTCGACATCATTTTCTCTTGAATTACCAGGAACAGCGCCGCCTCCCGGAGATGATGACGCCAGTGCCAGTTCTCATTCTGAACAACATCCTGATACTCCTAGTTGTTGTGATGTAATTCTGTCAACTCAACAACGTACTGATAGCGATTGCGATTTTCTGGATGAACCTTCCAAGTGGCCTTTTCCATTGACACAAAAAAATATTGAATATTTGGTATTGCATTATGCGGTTTCCAAAATTGATTTTAGAAAAAAATTTCCTCAAGATGAAAGTGGTAGGAGTTTTTCCAATAATTATTTCAGGCGTCGCTTAAGAAATGGCGAAGAAGTTATTCGGGACTGGCTAATGTACTCTCGCAAGTCAGATAGCGTTTTTTGCTTTTGCTGCAAAATTTTCAGTCCCCACATGAATATTAAATTAACCGATGGTGTTCAAGGTTTTAACGATTGGAGACACATATCGGATAGTTTATCAAAACATGAAAAATCAGTAACACACTTAACCTCTTTTAAAAAATGGAAAGATCTCAAGTCGGCACTTGAAAACAAAACCACAATTGACAGTGCTCAACAAACTTTATTTGACATGGAACAACGACACTGGTATGCTGTCATTGAACGACTCATTGCAATAATTCAGTACCTTGCAACTTGTTCTTTACCATTACGTGGTGTATCAAATGCCCTTTATGAACCAAATAATGGTAATTTTTTGAAAGCTGTTGAGATGGTAGCTAAATTCGACCCAACTATGTCAGAACATCTACGAAGAATTGAAATTACAAAGGAAGAAAAGAAACGAATGCCTCATTACTTGGGCGACATTTTTCAAAATGAAATAATTGAATTAATGTCAAAAAAAATAAAAAATCATATTATCGACGAAGTAAAAAAAAATAAATATTTTTCGATCATTGTAGATAGTACACCAGATATCAGTCATAAGGAGCAAGTAACTATAGTTATTCGATTTGTAAATATTGAAAAAAATTCAATAGATGAACATTTTGTGGGTTTCTATGAAATTTTTGATACCACTGGTCAAGGTTTTTTTGATGTAGTCTGTCATACAATCAGAGAACTGGGGCTGGATATTGCAGACTTGAGAGGCCAAGGTTACGATAATGGGGCCAACATGAAAGGCAAAAACATTGGCTTACAAAAGAAAATTTTAGAAATCAACCAAAAAGCTTTTTACGTGCCTTGTGCAGCCCATTCTCTCAATTTGGTCGTAAATGATGCAGCCAAAGTTACTCATCAAACAATAAGTTACTTTGGTTTGATACAAGAAGTATATGTTTTTTTCTCGAATTCAGTATATAGATGGGATATTTTGAAAAAATATGTGAAAAAGCTAGTAGTCAAATCGGTCAGTGAAACTCGGTGGGAGAGCCGAGTAAATGCGATAAAACCTATGCGATTCAATTTGAAAGAAATTGCCGATGCATTGTTACACATAGAAAACGACATGTTACGAGATCCTATTTCCAGGCACCAAGCGAATGCTTTATTAACAAAAGTAAAATCTTTTCAATTTGTACTGTCAACGATAGTGTGGTACGATATACTTTCAAAGGTAAATGTAGTTAGTAAGTTACTACAAACGAAAGATTTTCATCTGCAGGCAGGGGTGGAGGCGTTAGATAATTTATTGACCTATATCAAAAGTTTGCGCAATGACGAAAGTTTCGATGCATTTTATCAAACGGCTTCAGGTATATCAGAACAATTAAATATTGAGATAAGTTTCCCATCTGTACGACATAGGCGAATTAAGCCTCAGTTTTCATATGAAACTGCAGATGAATCAACAAACGATCCAAAAGTTAACTTTAAAATATTTTTCTTTTTTGTTGTTTTAGACGTTGCCATTTCTTCAATAGAAGAGAGGTTTACATTATTGAATGACCAATATAATAATTACAGTTTTTTGTATAAAATCGATTCTCTTGACGATAATGCAATACAAAAATCTGTTGATGATTTATATATTAAATTCAAAACTGATAACGAAGATTGTGATTTTGATCCAATAGATTTGAAGAATGAGCTAATAGCTTTGAAACCTTTTTTAAAAAAAGATGACACCAAGTCCCCTCTCGAAATTTTGCAATATATTTTTCATAACAAATTAATTACTTTATTTCCAAATGTTTCAATTGTGATGAGACTATTTTTAACGTTACCACTTACAGTTGCCTCTGGAGAGCGTAGCTTTTCAAAGCTCAAAATTATAAAAAACTATCTGCGATCAAGTATGAAGCAAGACCGTTTATCTGGACTTGCACTCATTGCCATAGAGCATGTTGTCGCAGAAAAAATTAATTATAGCGAAATTATTTCCGAATTTGCATGGAAAAAAGTCCGCAGAGTGCGCCTTTAATATTTGCTAATTATTTTCTTTTGTTTCATTGTTATTCGTTATATTTTCATATATTATATTATCCATATATACAGTACATTTGGTAACTTTTCTATATCATTATTATTATTTTCTTCTGTTTCAGTTTATTTATGTTATGTTATCATAATATTTACTTTTGTCTTTTGTTAAGAATCGTTGGTTGTTACGTTTGTTAATTTTTGTATATTTAATAAAATAGACACGTCCTATACTGAAATTTTTTTTTAAACATCGTACCCTTTGCCCCCCAAAAAAAGGGCGCCAAAAATGCTCTCGCACGAAGGCGTCTCATGACTTAGACGCGGCACTGGTGATGGGAGATAAAATTTTCATTTTTTTTAAATTTTCAAAACATTTTTTTGTTGAAATAGGTTTAGAACGTAATGAAACGTGGAAATTTTAAAATTTAAAAAATGTTTTTACATGCAGTGGGAAAAAAATAAAAAAATTATTTTTGATTTTAAATCATTTTTTTTTGAAATATGTTTAGAATGTCATGAAATGTGGAAATTTTAAATTTGAGCAAAACATTTTTTTCCATCCGCTAAAAAATTTTCATAAGTTTTTTCTTTTTGATTTAAAAAAAAGTCTTTTTAGAATGTCACGAAACGTGAATATTTTACATTTGAGCAAAGAAAATTTTTTACCATCCATTTTATACAATATTTTCAAAATTTCCATTTTAAATTTTCAAAAAATCGGTAAAGGTATTTACAGAGAACTTCCCTCTTTATTTATATGGGGCGGTCACTCTAAAAAATTATTAATTCAGAAATAACATATAAGAATTATAATCGTAATGTAGTTAGCCCTATTATTACGGAGAAAACTTTTTTCCATCATCTACTCTATAGTGGTGGGGGATAAAATTTCCATTATTTTTAAATTTTCCAAACGTTTTTTTGTTGAAATAGGTTTAGAATGTAATGAAATGTGGAAATTTTAAAATTGAAAAAAATGTTTTTACATGCATTGAGAAAAAAATAATTTTTGATTTTAAAATAATTTTTTTTGAAATATGCTAAGAATGTCATGAAATATGGAAATTTTAAATTTGAGGAAAAAAATGTTTCCATCCACGAAAAATTTTCAATAGTTTTTCTTTTTGATTTAAAAATAAGTATTTTCTTACTTTTTATTGGGTATTTTGCCACTGAAAAATATTTAATTTATTTTGTTGAGAGTAAGTTATTGAACATTGGTAGTAGAGAGAATATACTATCACAACCTGAAGTATTTAGGTCAATGGCAGTAATTCCCTATATACATGGTTTATCGGATAAATTACGAAAAATTGGGAATAGGTTTTCCGTACGAACGGTTTTTCAAACGGGCTCCACGCTAAGATCGGTTTTATCAAGAACCAAACCTCCAAATATTGTTCAAAATTCAAAAAATTGTATTTATAGTGTTCCGTGTGAGTGCGGAAAACATTACGTAGGTGAATCATCTAGACCTTTCAACGTAAGGCTTGGTGAACATAGAAATTACGCTAGAAGGGGAGAATTTGAAAAATCCAAAATTTGTGAACACGCGTGGGATAATAATCATAGAATTAAATGGGACTCGGCGAAGATTTTGGAAAAAGAGAGCAACGGAACTAAAAGAAAACTTAAAGAATCCGCGATTATTTTATTAAACGAGGATAGATGCGTTTCTAATTATTCAATAGATTTTTGTACTAGTTGGTTGCCCATCCTTAGAAACGAAGTAAGTAAAAATAAGATAAATATAATTTAATGTCCCACACGTGACTATGGAAATACATAAACAAAGAACTGTCATGGTTGACGGCCAAAAAAGTTTTGAGAACGGAAGTAGATTCTCTTCCGAAACGTTAACTACCTATAGCTTTGATTTTCAGTTTTTAGTTTATAACATTGTTCTAGTTTATATATTTTTAGGTGTGAGACTTTTTGAAACAGTCAAGTACTCAAGAACCAACCTCTGTCTGATCCGTTTGGCGCAGAGGTTTTTTCATTAAAATTTTTAAATATTTTTCAGTGGCAAAATACCCAATAAAAAGTAAGAAAATCTGAATATGCCACAAATAAACAATTACAGACAATAAAAAGAAGTATTTTTAGAATATCATGAAACGTGGATATTTTAAATTTGAGCAAAAAAAAAATTTCGTCTATTCTATAGTAGTGACAAATAGATTAAAATTGTTTTCAAATTTTTTTATATTTTTCAAAAACATTTTTAAATTTGTTTGAATAGTTTTAGAATGCCATGGAAACGTGGATAGTTTAAATCTGAACAAAGAAAAAAAATTCTATCATAGTGGTAAAATTTTCAAAAAATAGTAAATAAAATTTCTAATTTTTCTTTTAAATAGATTTAGAACTCTAGGAAACGTGGAAATTTTAAATTTGAAGAAACAAAAAAAAAATCCGTCTATTTTAGTGGTAAAAAAATTTTCAAAAATGTTGGTGAAATTTTTTTTTTTAATCAGGCTTAGAATGCCATGAAACGTAGAAATTTTAAATTTGAAGAAAGAAAAAAAATTTTTTCATCTATTTTGGTAGTAAATAATTTTTCAAAAATGGTAAAAAAAATTTTTAATTTTTTTTTTTTTAATTAGACTTAGAATGCCACGAAACGTGGAAATTTTAAATTTGAATAAAGAAAAAAAATTTTTTCATCTATTTTAGTAGTAAAAGATTTTTCAAAAATGTTGGTAAAAAAAATTTCGGAACATTTTTTTTTAATCAGAATTTTTCAAAAATGTTGGTGAAACAAATTTTCAAAATTTTTTTTCCCGAAATAGGATTAGCGTGTCATGAAACGTGGAAATTTGTAATTTGAGCAAAAAAATTTTTTTCACTATTTATTTCGTTTAGACGGTTCACCCTGTATATTTTCCAGTGAAAATTTTACCATTTCTTCGTTGTCAGTAGTGTCAACTACCTACCAAATTTGACTCCTCTCCGTCAAGTAGTTTTTTAGTTAATGCACCAACAGACAGACAGACAGACAGACAGACAGACAGACTGACGGAATTGAAAACCCTATATTTTCGTAATCTCCGTGATCTGAAACGCAGAATCTGAAAAAATCTCGGAGGGCGATTTTTTCTCGAATACAATACTTCCCTTCGGTATGCGAGGGAAGTAATAAATATATTTTTTAAAATTTCAGAACAAATTTCTTTCTTGAAATATGTTTAGAATGTCATGAAATGTGGAAATTTTAAATTTGAGCAAAACTGTTTTTTTCCGTCATCCATTTTATACAAAATTTTCAAAAAAGTGCAGTAAGTCGGCGAAGAGTATAATGGTTAACTTATTCTTCATTTGCCACAAACATTACAATTACAATTATGACAATAAGAGTAATTATATGTTAAAGTATATGAACTTTTTTCTTATTTTGGTCTCTTTGTAAAACATGGCATATGAAATTTGGGACAACTTGTATAATTGAAATTAGTTGAAACAAGGAATAATGAAAACCTCAATATCTTTCAATAATTAAAAAACAGTGTCATTATTTTATCAAATGGTTGACAAATAGAATTGTAATTACAAAAATGAGCTAAAGATAAGACCGAGAACGGGCCAGGAGGTGTCGAATTTTATAACGATGTTTCAACACTTTCGGTATTTGTGGTTATCGTGTTTACAAGACATTGCATTGACGGATACGTGACGTCACTTTCACTTAATTAGAATTAGTTGTGAATAATGTGGGTAAAAATGTCGTTTGATAGTACATATAGGACGGTGAATTGAAAATTAATCATCTTAGATTTATGTGTAAACACTTTTGATGGCGTGAAATAATGATGCTATATTATTGGAATTTTACGTAGATATACAGGCTGTCCTTTTTTCGGGATCCTCGAGAATAACTCACTTAATATCGGTCGTGCAAAAATATATTATAACAAAAAAAAAAAACACCCGTGTGAACTATTAGAAAATAAATAAAAAACTACTTTGTTTTATAAACTTTGCCCATTTTTCGTGTATAAGCGTTGTATAAACGTTTTGAAAATGGTTATATCAACAATCTTGTTTTATAAATAATGTTCTGTATACATTCTTTCAGCTTCTACAAAACATCAAATTGCTAGTTGGATATATAAGCATCCTAGAAAGGTATTATACATTGCAAACATGAGAAAATGTACGATTGTAGGCGAAAAAGATGTTTATCTAGAACTATGGCCAGACTGACATGACGGATTGACATATCGACATATACCACAAGTCTAGTTTATCGCAATTTTGATGCATTGAAATGTTACATTAACTTTGCATTTTCGCAGGACAAGATTTAATTTTTTTGATGTGCAGGGGATCCAGTGTGAGTACAAAACTCAGTAAGGTAAATATTATTTAAGCGTTATTTATAACTCTTTTCTATTGATTTCATTGAAAAAACACATCAAACGTTGTTTGTGGATCATTTAATTGCGAACAATTTTCTCTACCCATTTTCAAAATTTGGTTTTTTTGGAGATATGCAGGACGCTGCAAAGCGATCAAACCAAATACTACATGCAAAACGCGCGAAAGGGTGCAGGAAAGAACACTGGTCTGAAACTACTTTGACTATTACGTTTTCTTGGTCGCTGATTATGAAAATCGGAGTCCCGCAATCGTAAAAGCTGGAGAACTCCCCGAAAAATGCAAGAAGCACCACTTCTAGAGAGTTTTTCGCTATAATTTTAATAAAAATCAAAAAGGATCCTAAGAAATACCCTTTTTTAAATATTAATTTACAAAGGTTCTTGATTTTTACCAAATATAACTAAATTATTTGAGTTGGGATAATCAAAGAGGGTTAAAGCCATCCCCATATCGACTTAAAATTTAAGAAATTGGTAACAAATATTTCTTTTCTACTGTTTGCTTCTTTGGTTGACTGGGCATTCACTGAACCCTGGAGGGGTAAAACTACCCCCTTCTATCCCTAAATTAAATCACCTCTAAATCGAGGGAGGGGATAGTTTTACTCCCTAAAGAGTTGGGAATAAATTAACTTTGCGCCGCAATGAGGATTCAACCAAATTAGATGCAAAAATTAGAAAAAAAATTACCATTTTTTAAAATTTTAAGTCGATATAGGGGTGGTCTCAACCCTCTCTGATTATCACAAATCAAGTCATGTTATTTGGTTATATATTATATAATTAAACCGCCCCTAAATCGAAATAACAATAACACATTAAAAAAAATTTTAGTAATATTTCATAAAAAATAAAATGAAAATGCAAAAAAGTTAACTCGTTTTTCAAAGCCTGCTTCAATTTAGAGGTGGCAGGGGGTAGTTTTACTCTATAAAAAGTTGAGAATAAATTACATTTGCGCCGCAATGAGGATTCAACTAAATTTGATGCAAAAATTAGAAAAAAATTACCATTTAAAAAAATTTTAAGTCGATATAGGGGTGGTCTCAACCCTCTCTGATTATCACAAATCAAGTTATATTATTTGGTTATATATCATATAATTAAACCGCCCCTAAATCGAAATAAAAATAACACATTAAAAAAATGTTAGTAATATTTCATAAAAAATAAAATGAAAATGCAAAAAAGTTAACTCGTTTTTCAAAGCCTGCTTCAATTTAGAGGTGGGAGGGGGTAGTTTTACTCCCTAAAGAGTTGAGAATAAATTACTTTTGCGCCGCAATGAGGATTCAACCAAATTTGATGCAAAAATTAGAAAAAAAAATTACCATTTTTAAAAATTTTAAGTCGATATATGGGTAGTCTCAACCCTCTCTGATTATCACAAATCAAGTCATATTATTTGATTATATATTTTTATATAATTAAACCGCCCCTAAATCGAAATAACAATAACACATTAAAAAAAAATTTAGTAATATTTCATAAAAAATAAAATGAAAATGCAAAAAAGTTAACTCGTTTTTCAAAGCCTGCTTCAATTTAGAGGTGGCAGGGGGTAGTTTTACTCCCTAAAGAGTTGAGAATAAATTACTTTTGCGCCGCAATGAGGATTCAACCAAATTTGATGCAAAAATTAGAAAAAAATTACCATTTAAAAAAATTTTAAGTCGATATAGGGGTGGTCTCAACCCTCTCTGATTATCACAAATCAAGTTATATTATTTGGTTATATATTATATAATTAAACCGCCCCTAAATCGAAATAAAAATAACACATTAAAAACATGTTAGTAATATTTCATAAAAAATAAAATGAAAATGCAAAACAGTTAACTCGTTTTTCAAAGCCTGCTTCAATTTAGAGGTGGGAGGGGGTAGTTTTACTCCCTAAAGAGTTGAGAATAAATTATTTTTGCGCCGCAATGAGAATTCAACCAAATTTGATGCAAAAATTAGAAAAAAAATTTACCATTTTTAAAAATTTTAAGTCGATATAGGGGTGGTCTTAACCCTCTCTGATTATCACAAATTAAATCATATTACTTGGTTATATATTTTTATATAATTAAACCGCCCCTAAATCGAAATAAAAATAACACATTAAAAAAATGTTAGTAATATTTCATCAAAAATAAAATGAAAATGCAAAAAGTTAACTCGTTTTTCAAAGTCTGCTTCAATCCAGAGGTGGGAGAGGGTAGGTTTACTCCCTAAAGAGTTGAGAATAAATTACTTTTGCGCCGCAACGAGGATTCAACCAAATTTGATGCAAAAATTAGAAAAAAAAATTACCATTTTAAAAATTTTTAAGTCGATATAGGAGTGGTCTCAACTGTCTCTGATTATCACAAATCCAATCATGTTACTTGGTTATATGTTATTATATAATTAAACCGCCTCTAAATCGAAATAAAAATAACATGTAAAAAAAATGTTAGTAATATTTCATAAAAAACAAAATGAAAATGCAAAAAAGTTAACTCGTTTTTCAAAGCCTGCTTCAATTTAGAGGTGGGAGGGGGTAGTTTTACTCCCTAAAGAGTTGAGAATAAATTACTTTTGCGCCGCAACGAGGATTCAACCAAATTTGATGCAAAAATTAGAAAAAATAATTACCATTTTTAAAATTTTTAAGTCGATATAGGAGTGGTCTCAACTGTCTCTGATTATCACAAATCAAATCATGTTACTTGGTTATATGTTATTATATAATTAAACCGCCTCTAAATCGAAATAAAAATAACATGTAAAAAAAATGTTAGTAATATTTCATAAAAAACAAAATGAAAATGCAAAAAAGTTAACTCGTTTTTCAAAGCCTGCTTCAATTTAGAGGCGGGAGGGGGTAGCTTTACTCCCGAAGGAGTTGACAATAAATTACTTTTGCGCCGCAACGAGGATTCAACCAAATTTGATGCAAAAATTAGAAAAAAAATTACCATTTTTTAAAATTTTAAGTCGATATAGGGGTGGTCTCAACCCTCTCTGATTATCACAAATCAAATCATATTACTTGGTTATATATTATTATATAATTAAACAGCCCCTAAATCGAGATAAAAATAATACATTAAAAAAATGTTAGTAATATTTCATAAAAAATAAAATGAAAATGCAAAAAAGTTAACTCGTTTTTCAAAGCCTGCTTCAATTTAGAGGTGGGAGGGGGTAGTTTTACTCCCTAAAGAGTTGAGAATAAATTACTTTTGCGCCGCAACGAGGATTCAACCAAATTTGATGCAAAAATTAGAAAAAAAAATTACCATTTTTTAAAATTTTAAGTCTATATAGGGGTGGTCTCAACCCTCTCTGATTATCACAAATCAAGTCATATTATTTGGTTAAATATTATTATATAATTAAACCGCCCCTAAATCGAAATAAAAATAACACATTAAAAAAATGTTAGTAATATTTCATAAAAAATACAATGAAAATGCAAAAAGTTAACTCGTTTTTCAAAGCCTGCTTCAATTTAGAGGTGGGAGGGGGTAGTTCTACTCCCTAAAGAGTTGAGAATAAATTACTTTTGCGCCGCAACGAGGATTCAACCAAATTTGATGCAAAAATTAGAAAAAAAAATTACCATTTTTAAAAATTTTAAGTCGATATAGGAGTGGTCTCAACTGTCTCTGATTATCACAAATCAAATCATATTACTTGGTTATATGTTATTATATAATTAAACCGCCTCTAAATCGAAATAAAAATAACATGTAAAAAAAATGTTAGTAATATTTCATAAAAAACAAAATGAAAATGCAAAAAATTAAACTCGTTTTTCAAAGCCTGCTTCAATTTATAGGTGGGAGGGGGTAATTTTACTCCCTAAAGAGTTGAGAATAAATTACTTTTGACCGACAATGAGGATTCAACCAAATTTGAAGCAAAAAGTAGAAAAGACAATTTACCAATTTCTAAAATTTAAAGTCGGGGTGGTTTCAACCCTCTCTGATTATCCCAGATCATATAATTTGGTTATATTTGGTATAAGTCAACAACCTTTGCAAATTAATAATAAAGAAAGAGGATTTCATAGGACCCTTCTTGATTTTTATTCAAATTATCGCGAAAACTCTCCGAAAATAATGTTTTTTGCGTTTTTAGGGGTGTTGCCCAACTTTTAGGATTGAGGGACCTCGATTTTCGTTATCAGCGACTCTAAAAAAGTCAAAATAGTTTTAGACCGGTGCTCTTTCGTCCACCCTTTCGCACGTTTTGAATGGAATATTGGTTTGATCCCTTTGCAGCGTCCTAACACCCTCAAATTTAAATAACGAGTAGAAAACATTGATCGCAATAAAATGATCTAGAAAAAACGTCTGATTTCAATACAATCAATAGAAAAAAAGTTATAATCCTTAATGATACTTCTCTTCAAGATTTTAATCTATTGTTAATTATACCTTTTTCTTTTTAAATTTTTAGGTACGAAGTATCTAGACCAATATTGTAGAGAATTCAGTTCTCTAAAAAAAGTCTTAGAAAATGTTTTGTCAGACTTACGGTTCTCAAAATATTGCGGGAGAACTGTTTATACCCCCTTTTTCAAGATGGTGGCCAATTGGAGGGGGGGGCTTCAACCACGAAAACCTAGTTATATGCTCACATTAGACCCACCTACGTATAAAAAAAATAAAATCTTGTCCTGTCCAAAATGCAAGGTTCGTCGTAAATTTTGTCACATTTCAATGCACCATTTATATTCGATAGGTTTAATTAACTTAAAAAAAGTTTTTGCAACGATCACTTTCCAAAAAAGCCACCTAACGCCCCGACCATTACGTGGTCTTACTGATATGGTTACTTATTTTTACTTTAAACGAACTTAAGCCAAACCTCAATACTTAAATTTTTCTTCGTATGCTTTCCCAGAAAGGCATTTTATTTAAATAAATTCAGGATTAAGAAAAATTAAATTTGCTGTTGAACTACCTATTTGAAAATTGAAGAGTCAATTATTTTCTTTATATATCTGTTTACTCTCTACTAACGCACTGTTTATTTAACTTACCACTTTGAACAATAATGGTGAAAATTATCACTACAGCACTGACAGTAAGTTTCGACATCTTTATCCACTAATTTGGTAGGGCACTAAACACACGAATTCCAAAAATCACCTATTTAGGTTTTAAAAAACCGCGGAAGCTAGTATGCTACCTCCAGACTACGCAGAATTATTCTGTTTATTGTGGACCTGAACACGAGACCGACTAGCCAACAAAAATTTGTTTTCTCCCACCGATCGATCTTACCGAAGAAATCAACAAACAAGGTGTTCGCTGCGAAGTTTGAAATTTGAAAGTATTCCGCAGCTATGTAAGCAACCATTCAAGTCTATTAGGACTGCACGGAGACTTTGTTAACATTTAAATTATTACAGGGCGCAATCAATCTAATGAAGTAATTTGTTTCCTTAATGGCTTATACCGTGTGTCTCGTGTGTCAGCATGGAATAACTAAGCGTGATTAGGTCAAAATCCAGTAATGGGCTAAATTAATGAGAGAAATATAGAATTTCCTTTATACTTTGGTGAAAGTATTTACACAGAACTTCCCTCTATTTGTACAGGACGACCACTCTTTGAAATTATTGATTAAGAAACAACATAGGAAAAATCCGTCGTCTAAGGAATCACTACTTCCACATCCAGATTTCCCATCCAAGTCTCTTTAAAGGCTTGACTATATCTGCACTCTAAAATGTGGAAATAATTAGTAACAAAATTTTAATAATATATTTGGAGCAGATATCATATATTGTCTGTAATTCTTTATTTGTGGCATATTCAGATTTTCTTACTTTTTATTGGGTATTTTGCCACTGAAAAATATTTAAAAATTTTAATGAAAAAACCTCTGCGCCAAACGGATCAGACAGAGGTTGGTTCTTGAGTACTTGGCTGTTTCAAAAAGTCTCACACCTAAAAATATATAAACCAGAACAATGTTATAAACTAAAAACAGAAAATGAAAGCTATAGGTAGTTAACGTTTCGGAAGAGAATCTACTTCCGTAGATAAGCAAAGAACTGTCATGGTTGACGGCCAAAAAAGTTTTGAGAACGGAAGTAGATTCTCTTCCGAAACGTTAACTACCTATAGCTTTCATTTTCAGTTCTTAGTTTATAACATTGTTCTGGTTTATATATTTTTAGGTGTGAGACTTTTTGAAACAGCCAAGTACTCAATAACCAACCTCTGTCTGATCCGTTTGGCGCAGAGGATTTTTCATTAAAATTTTTAAATATTTCTCAGTGGCAAAATACCCAATAAAAAGTAAGAAGATATCATATATACGGCAAAAATGAAGATTCTCTCTTGACTTTTATTAACTTTAGTGGAGTAGATCTGGCATTTGAAAAACAAGTGCCTTTTTTCAACAAAAAATTTTTTCATCTTATAGAGGACGACTTCCTCCACTTTCCTGACACTTTCACATCCGAGATCTATGTGGGGAAGAGGGAGGGGGAGGGGGGCTGTTAAACACATGGAAAATCTTTTTTTTTTGTTTTCGCGCAATGGGGGAGATGAACAAAAAAATGTTTCAGACAAAAAAGAAAGGTCTCCCCGAGGCGAGTAAACTGATTTTTTGTTTTTTAAAATCGGCCAATTAGGGCCGGAGATATGGCCATTTTGAAGGATTGAGTTTCGAAGTAGGAAAAGAGTTCGGACAGGCAGGGTTGGCAGTTTTAAAACAAAATGTTTTAAACAAATGTTTTTTAAGCGTTTAAAACACAGTAACCTGTTTTAAAGAAATTTGTATTAAACACGTTTAAAACAATTGTTTTAAACATGATTTTTTTCAATGCGTGTTTTCAATGTGTTTGATGGACAATTTTTGGAACATCGTTGTATTTGATAAGGTAAAAAAAAATAATAAAATAAAAAAACTTTTATGTAATGCTAAACTAGTTATTATAATATAGTTGTATAAGTACAACGATTACTATTGTATTGTATAGAAGATATAACTGTTATTATTTATTTTCTTAAGTGTTAATTTTAAAGCGATTAATAGCACAGGTACACAAAAAAAAAAGTCGAGTACGGGAAGGTAGACCTATGTATTCCCATGGATTTTGACTTGCTGAACACGAATCCGATGTCCGTTTTGCCCGATTGGCTCTTGTATTCTTGCTAACCTCAAAAAAAAAACATAACAATGCCCGAGAAAAAGAAAGTGTAGATAAAAATCTGAACAAATTCAGAGGTACGTAGAATGGCGAGAGAAATCGAATGGCGCAAACTAGAATTCTATAGCTTTTTTTGTTTCCGATACAGAGCCTCGAGAAGTGCGAAAAAAACTTTTTTTTTCCTTCCGATGACTTTGAGCTGCTCTATCTCGAAAACGAAGGACTGCAGGGATGTCTGGTTTACACCATTCGATTTCTATCGCCATCCGATGTATCCCTGAATTTTGTCAGATTTGTAGCTACATTTTCCTTTTTTCGGGCATTCTTACGGTGTTTTTTGAGGTTAGGAAAAATGCAAGAGCCAATCGGGCAAAATGGACATCGAATTCGTGTTCAGCAGGTCAGAATTCATGGGAATACTTAGGTCTGCCTTCTCCCACTCGACTTTTTTTATGTGCCTGTGTAGTCAATAACTAATCACCAAACAATTATTGCACTATTGCACAACTTGACGTATTTATTACACCGAATTGGCCGAGCCGTTGTCAAGTATCGTCCTCGTCTTGTTATGATGCAATATGGGCATGGCTTATAGAATAAACAATGTATTGGGTCGACGCGCCCGTATGAATTTAAGTTTAAAAACATATTTTTTATTGTTTAAAACATATTTTTTTTCAACCATTAAAAGTCCAGGTTTGAAACACATTGAATTGTTTTAAATAAAAGAAACGTGTTTTTTGATTAAAATAAAAAAACACAAATTTTGCCAACCCTGCGGACAGGAGGTATGAGGTGTGTTTAAGAGGTAAGGAATGGGGTTAGGATGGTAATTTTTTTTTTGTTGTGGATGGTTATAGGAAGAGGTCGAGGCCGCGGGGGGAACTCTCTAGGGCAATTAGGAGAGGGAGGGGGGAACGTGCAAAAAGGGAAAACAGCCATATATCCGGTTCTAATAGGGCGATTTAAAAAAATCAAAATTGGATTTTTTCCTTTTTTGATCAGCTATAATGTTGGATAGGTAGGAAATAATTTTCGCCGAAAATGTAAAAATGAGGGGCAAAAGGATAAATGTACTTTTTTTTAAAACGATTTTTTTTATTAGGGGAGAATGTCAGACTTACCTTTCTGACCTTCGATTTCCCTTTGTGTGTGTGTGTAAGTGAGAGCGGCGAGAGAGTAGAGAGGGTAGACGCCACGCCTACTCTCCCGCCGCTGCAGCTGCTGATTCAAAGGAAATAAATTTATAAGCGTAACTCGCGCGCGTAGCGCAAGTTACTGTCCAAACGAATTGATTTTTTTAATAAAAAGGGAAATTTGTTCTCTTTAAAATGAGCCCTGGCAGAAGGGCGTAGGACTTTCCTTTACCCTTCTGTAGGGCTTAAGCTTCAAGTTGAATCCCCGTCTTTTAGGAGCAGTTTATCCCCGCCACTCACCCCCTTCATAAAAAAATCGTTTTGAAAAAAAAAATTTTTTTCTTTTGCCCCCCATTTTTACATTTTCGGCGAAAATTATTTCCTACCTATCCAACATTATAGCTGCTCAATGAAGGAAGAAATCCCATTTTAATTTTTTAAAATCGCACTATTAGAACCGGAGATATAGACGTTTTCCCTTTTTACACGGCCCGCCATCCCTCTTCTTCCCTAATTGCCCTAGAGAGCTCCCCCGCGGCCTCGACGAATACGAGCAATAGAAAAATTACATTTTCAGGTGTTGAAGAGACGCTACCACGGTATTTATCTAAATTTCGTTAAGTTAACTTGAATAAATGTAAGAGGGTTTGAACGGAATGTCTATAACAAATAATAATGTCATTGAAAGGTGGCTTTTTGTATATGTAATTACAAAAATTAGTGAAGCGTTTGATTAGGAAATGATAATATATAATAACAGTCATCAAAATATAGAGTAACCTTCATTTTGGAGAAATAATGATTAAAAATAAATCGAAAAATATGGTGGATATACTGCGCGTACTTTTTCTGCTTATTTAAAACGTCTGACCAGACGTGAATAAGAAGACTACTAAAAGGACAAACATTTTCTGAATAAAATTAAACCGTTTTTCAAAAACGACGACTGAAAATTATTAAACAAAATTTCACTCCGGATTTTTAGTATTAACTTTATATTAATATTGAGGTCGGTATAAAAATGAAAAAATCGATCATGCTGCCGTTCTTTCCAAACACGAATATTACGGTTTTGACCGTACCTCCACATTTTTTTTAAACGCTACCTAAATAATTGTCGGTACTAATTTGCAATTGATAACGTTTATTCTGAAATTGCCCTAGTAATATTTAGCGTTCCCCAAGGATATGTTCGGGGGCCACCATTGTTTTTTATATATACCGGCGAATTTTTTATATAGTAAAATATTCTGGCATACACGTATTTATAGAGGACACACAATTATCCAGTTCCTTTAAAACACTAGAAAAATTCTAAATCGCTAGATACAAGTAAATGCAATTATTTTAGGTCCACGGCGCTGAGAGAAAATATTGATTATAATAACAGGTCTTCAGTTTGCATTTTTCCTCCTTTCTAGTATAAGGGTATTATTTTAGAAAATTTCTAGGAAGAGGGCTTCCTAGATGTTTTAATAGAGGACTAAACGTTGTAGTAGAAAGAGAAAAAGGAGGTACTTTGTCCAGGTCGAAAGGACCTTTCGGTTTAAATTTTCTAAGACTGTTAAATACCTCAATTAAAATGAATTGCTTTAAATGTCGACTATCTGTTAGAGAGAAATGCTTCAAGCATTAAGCCGTGCTTTAGGGCGGCTTTGATCTGGACTCGTATCGTGTGTGCTTTTTATATAACAATTTTGAGTCTGCAAAGGCATCTGCAACGTTTTTGGATAGTTTATTAGTCTATCTTTATGTATCATACTATTTGGGATGTCATTATTATTTCTTATATTGTTAACAAATTGCTATAGTTGTTTGGAATTAGTATTCATGTTACTTTCAATAACAATAAGAAGAAGACGTTTGTCATCGACAATTCGAGCTTTAAACTATATTGGAACAGGGAGCTAATAACGGACATACAAAGCTATAGTGACACGCAACTGCTCCCGTTTCCGAACAGTCAACTCCCAAAATAGCTGGAAAGTGGAAATCGATTTTTTTTCGCGCTTGCGGAGGCCCTGTCTCGAAAACGAAAGCAGCTAAAAAGCTGCGGTTTACGCCATTCGATTTCTCTCCTCTTTCTATGTACTGTTGAATTTTTTCAGATATCTGGAGTTTGAACTATCCAGGAAGGTTGTAAGGGGGTGTTGGGGGAAAATTGGATAATTAAAACTTTTTTTATTGTGACATTCGGTTTCAGCGTCCCAAAGTACATAGGGGTAGGGGGGTATACCCTCTGAGTCTCGACTTTTTTGTTTGTGTGCCTGTGTTATTTACCACTATATATTGTGACATCAATAATTTTTCATAAAAGGGAATCTGTTACGAGACGTCCAGTATCGTACTTACAATAGAATTAATATGTGCACATGCTATTAAGACAAAGTTCACTATGTACTTGTACTAATTATATTCCACCTAGAACATGCTAGTCATGATCATGTTTAATTATAAATATTTTAATCTCAATGCCATCATTATCATTGTTGCATAGTATAATGGCATCTTTAAATGGGAGATTTTGTCCTTTCGTGAAGTATTTTTGTTGTGGCACAACTCTGTCGTACGTGTTTTTTAGAGGTCATGTATTCAGGCTCTGTTATTTTACATTGATGTATTATACCGAAATCTGGAATTACATTATATTTTGAGCGTATTCCTTCGAAGGATTGGGGATAACACTATAGACGGGGGTAAATAAGTAAAGCAAGCTACACTTTGGATTTATTTTATGACATCTGCTATACTCACTTCATTATTAAAGGAGTTGACAAAATGAAAATAAAATATTGACTTGCAATTTGGTCCATGTATGTATTATAATGAGTTCTAGAACTAGATTATATTTTATCTGTTTTACTGTTTTCTTTTAATACTCTAACTTATAGCTAATACTTATCATACCCTCCTGTTCTGTAATTGGATATCTTACCTGTAGAACAGTGTAATTTAAATAAATAAATAAATAAATAAAATAAATAAATAAATAACAGTTGTATAGGAATAATCAAATTAGCACATACAGATTCGGACAACGCAGTTTAGGGTATAGG
Source organism: Stenurella melanura (assembly GCA_963583905.1). Taxonomy (NCBI): domain Eukaryota; kingdom Metazoa; phylum Arthropoda; class Insecta; order Coleoptera; family Cerambycidae; genus Stenurella; species Stenurella melanura. The sequence goes on along the minus strand of OY757316.1, from coordinate 122,221,708 downwards.
AATAACGATGTAATTGACAACGCCCCGCTAGTTCCATAAATCGTGAAAGCAGAGACACACAATGAATTGAATTTAGTACGGCATGAACTAAGGATGGATGGGGACGTAGGTAATAATTTCTATGCGAAACGAGAAAATATCTCTTCGTCAAAAGCGAAGAAGTTATTTGTCACATTTTTGACAAATAATTTCTTCTGTTGAAAGCATTTCTGCAGTTTCTTTTTTAGCCGTAAATGCTATGGGAATAAAATAATAATTCTTATTAAAACCAAAATGAAAATAGAACATAAAATAACTCGGAAACTAAAATCAACTAATAATTATCAAAAAATAAATTATTCTTATAAAATTACAAATATAGAACACTAAAATAAAGTTAAATAACCCTCAGAAACTAAAATCAACTAATAATTATCAAACAATAAATTAATGAAGTAAGGATTCAAACAAACCACCTTCTTGTGCCAAACCATAGCCAAACCAATTATACAATGAACCTCTCATATCATTGAGTTGATTTGGAGTAATACTTGCACAAAGTTGGATACGTTTTTCCCGTAATTCAACTAAATTATTGGCTCGTTCAAACGCATGTTTGTACGCGGTTTCCTCTAAAAAGTCTCACAGAAAGAAATCATGGGGTGCTAGATCAGGTGACCTGTAGGGCCATTCTATCATTCCCCTCGTAGCTATTAAACGATTGGGAAATGTTCTTTCCAGAAAATTAATAACAGTTAAGGTATTGTGACTTGGGCAGCCGTTTTGTTGAAACAAAATGTCGTCAAAGTTGACAGGAAAATTTTGAACTGCAAGAATTATTTGGTTTTGTAAAAGCTCTAAATATTTATTGCCATTTAAATTGCCATCGATTAGCAGTGGGCCTATTATATGATTGTCTAAAATTCCCGTCCAAACGTTCAACTTTTGAGGATACTGAGTTCGCACAGCAACACTTAAATGTTTATTTTTTCGAGACCAATATCGTACCACGGATGAATTGTGTTTCCTATGTAATGAAAAGGATGATTCTTCTGTAAACAATATATTCTTTAAGTTTTCATTCTCATTCACTTTATTTATCATGATTTCACAAAATTCCATCCGTTTGAAATTGTCCTCGGGAAATATTTCTTGCGTTGTTTGAACTTTAAAACAACTGTACCCATTTCTTTTCAAAATATTTCTTACAGTTCTTTCCTTCATGTCAACTTCATCAGCAATTTGTCTGCTAGAACAAGGTTCACTAGTTTCAACAAGTGCACAGACATTAGATTTGCGAATTTCACGTTCTTCGCTCATTTGTTGATGACGGGGTTCGGGTTGACAGCATTTTTTACAATAATTCACGACACAACCGAAATTCTCAAATTTTTTAATAATGTATGAAATTATGCTAGCTGAGGGGATTGGTCTGTCTTGATATGCCACAGTAAATAAATTTATTGTGTCATCAGTGGAATGGCCCCCGAAGTACCACTTCACAATTTGCACTTTTTCTGCAGTTGTATAAACACACGGCATTTTAATAACGAAATTGAGATTAATTTATTTTATTCCCATACGTCTAAACAGCTACGCTATTAAAAGCAGAATGGGTGCGCTCGCGCTGTTCTCAACTCGTCGCGGTCAAGCGATGGACCAATGCCCGCATTGTTCTACGACAAGGCGTGGTTTATCTGCTCAGAAACAAGTTTACGTACCTAAAACTAAATTTGCTGAATCTGTATACCTTAAACAATAGGTAGAAAACCGCATACAGTGTAAAAACATTTTGACAACAAAAACAATTTTAACTTAATTTTAAAATTCAGGAAGTTTCTAGCTATTTTACATTTGGAGGGTGAGATATTAAATAATTTTAGTCCCATGTAATTTGGGCACTTGTAAGTTAAATTAAGTTGTACATATGATATTCGAAATTCTTTGTTACCCGTATTTACGTTATGAATATTTTTATTCGCAGTAAACATATTCTCATTTCGATAAACATAAACACAGATTGCGAAAATGTATAAGCATGGCAAAGTTAAAATGTTGTACTCTCAAAGATCTCTTTGCGAGAAGGAGTACTAGAAACATAAGCTATATAACTCATCCGTTTTTGAGCAATGGAAATATTCTGTGATAGAGTGGAGTCTCCCCAAAAACAGACACCATACCTTAATCTAGACTCCACTCATCGATATGTAAATCTAAAAATTTAATACTGAGTTAAGTGAGTTTTATCTGCATTGAAAAATGGAGATACATTTTCTACAATATTATTACATTTACTTTCTAACATATTATGTATAGGATCTGAAATAATGATAGAAAGATCATCAGCATACATTAAAAAGAAATTATTACATAAAATCCAATCGAGCTCATTAATATATAATATGAATAACACAGGGCCCAATACTGAGCCCTGTGGAACTCCCATATTTAAAGACGAACGTTCAGAATTGGCGCTGTATATCGTATTTTCACTAACATGTTATATACTCACATAGTGTTAACGATTGGTTAAAAATGAATAAATCCAGTTTAGTGGTTGTCCCCTAATCCCATAGTCATACAGTAGGTACAGTCAACAGTTTTGCATGACTGGCACAGTCAAATGCTTGCTGAAATCAAAGAACGTTCCAACAGGGCATTTCCCTGCCTCAATATATTGAATTATATGGTTATGAAATGTTGTAGCCGTTGAAGTGGATTTTTCACAACGAAAAGTAAGCTGCTTCTCGGACAAAATTTTAAATTCAGTTAAGATAACAATATTCAAGTAATTTAGAGAAACTGAATGGGCTGGCTGGCCTATAATTCTCTAAAGAATTTTTCTTAAAAATTGGTACTACTTTACCCACTTTCAAAGATTCTGGAAACGTTCCCATTTTAAAAGACATGTTTACAAAATAAGTAAATAGTGTCACCACTAATTTTAAGATTTTCTTATAGTTTTTTACATATATTTTGCAATTTCTAAACTCAGTTAATTAAAGAAATTCAGGAATTGAACTGAATACATAAGAATGTAGATGATGATGATACGAGGAAAATGTAAATTGTAATTTTGTATATCATGATTTGTTAATATTTTCTACCGATATTATAAACACAAACAACTTGTGTCCATGAAAACGTATATTAAACTTTTTATATAAAATAAATAAAAACTCTTACAATTATTAAACGCAAATAAAAGCAAAAAGTATGTATAATAAATAACAAATTACCTGAAAAATAAACACTTCTCATTATACAAATACATGCATGGCCTAGTACAGTCAAGTATGTAGGAATTAAATAGGCACTCTTTTTTCTACAATAGTGTAGAAAGCTTAAATTATTAACATGTGAAGCAGTATTGTAAATGGCGTTTTACAGTACCTATCTAGTGTGGAAAAAAATACTCTCAGAACTAGTCTGATAACTATGTTTTTATTATACCTAAATTATAATCTATTTTTCACCTGTATATTATTTATTTATTTATACCTTGGATACGGTTATCATAAAGACGCTCATAATGACCACGGGCATTGAGCGGGCGTTAAGGCGTTTCATATCACGCCTTGTTATATGAGAAACAAAGAAATAATATATAATGGTTTGGATTTGACCGGCAATACATTTTCTGTGGCTTTTCCCACAGTGTTTCGAAAATTTTGTGGTATTTCCATATTAATTTTACTTTAACTTTACTATTTTGTATTATCTACGTGCAAAGCAAAGCGACATCAACATACATCAAAATGTCAACAACTATCATAGACTACTTGGCTATCGACAAAACCCCCAGGGTATTGGTTATTTATAAACTTTATAAACTTTACATATACTTTACATAAACTTTATAAACCGCTTCTCATTGTTTAGTAGTATTTCATCATTAGAAGAAATGATTTTGGCCCTATCATACAAACATTTTACAACACCCTCTTAACGGGCATCGACTGATTTGAGTTGAAATTTAAATATCTGTTGGTATGTGTTGGTTTTCTATAAACGCTCGTTTCAATTGTACTATTCACTCTTTTAATTAAAACATCTAAAAGTGGTAATTCATTTCTAGTTTCCTTTTCTAAGGTGAATTTAATACCTTATTAACAACTTATTTTCAATTGGAAAATGATTTCTATCAGCAGGATTTAGGTATGGCAATGGGTTCTCCATTGTCACCGATTTTAAGCAATATATTTATGGAGGATTTTGAGACTAGGTATGTTCAAAATTGTGCATACAAACCGGTTATCTGGTGGAGATACGTAGATGATATCTTTGCAATCTGGCGTCATGGTATTGAGTTACTAGATAGTTTTTTGGATCATTTAAATAATAAAGAACCTTCTATTAAATTCACTTTAGAAAAGGAAATTCGAAATGAATTACCATTTTCAAATTAAAAGAGTGAATGGTACAATTGAAACAAGCGTTTATAGAAAACCAACATATACCAACAGATATTTAAATTTCAACTCAAATCAGTCGATGCACGTTAAGAGGGGTGTTGTAAAATGTTTGTATGATAGGGCCAAAATCATTTCTTCTAATGATGAAATACTAAACAATGAGAAGCGGAAAGGAAGTTCTTATTAATAACCAATACCCTAAATGGTTTGTCGATAAAACCTTCATAAATATTGAAAATAACAATCAGGTACGACAGAAACCTGAAAAACGTTACACAGCGTTAATTCCTTATGTATGCGGATTATCCGAAAAGTTGCGCCACATCGGTGATAGATTTGATATTAGGACGGTATTTCAAACAAACAACGCTTTAAGATCTATTCTGACAAAGACGAAACCGAAGAACCACGAGCAAAATTCAAAAAACTGCATTTATAGTATTCCGTGTGAGTGCAACAAACAATACGTGTGTGAGTCATCCAGACCTTTTAGTGTAAGATTGGGCGAACATCAAAATTATATCAGAAAAAATGAAATTCAGAGGTCCAAGGTCTGCGAACACGCTTGGGAGAACGGACATAGGAGAAACTGTAGATGTCTGTACAACTTGGTTGCCAATGTTAAAAGAAGAACTTCATAAACTTAACATTGTGTAAAAACTAAAAAAACTGTTAACTATATCAACAGTTCTATGTAAATAGTAAGTATCTATGAATATTGAATATAACAAACATTCTTAGAGCTGTGTATTTATCAGCAAAAAAGATTTTTCAAAAAAAGCCTTGAAAAAGGAAACAGATTAGATTTCCGAAACGTCGGCGAAATATTTAATTTCAAGTTTTTATACTTATTTGTGTTGTTTATTTAAAAAAAGAAACCTTTAACTGATCCTTTGACGTAAAAGTCACATGCGTAGAGGTTATTTACCAGTAACATACTGGTTAATTGTGATATTTTGTAGATTCCCCGAGAATTGAACAAAGAAAAAATTAAGATAATGCCACAAATAACATTTAGACCAGTATCTAATACATGTTTACCAGCGTGGCTCAAATGCCTGTATGTATGTACTAGTAGACATTTTTTTTAAAACCATTTTTTAGATTTCAATAACCTCCCTTATTTTTTAGATGAGGTAGTTGAAATGTAAAATGGGGAAGGAATAAGAAATTATACAATAGTAAAAGCAGAAATAGCGCAGTAATTTGATTATCCACAGTTAGTAAATAAAACCACGCACAGGTTTTCGTATGTGGGTAATCCCAATGTTTATTTATTTACATTGTTATTTAATGTATCACAGTTTACCTATTCAATTCTCCAAGTGAATAAGCATGTTTTACTTAAATAAATTATAATAATAACTAGTGTCAACCAATTAATATTTGCGTGATAAGTGATGATGGTATTTTGGTGTATAGCATCACTTATAAAAAGTCTAGTAATTCATGGTAATTGATGAAAATATTTAGTAAATAGTTCTTCATGTTTATCTCCAATATCACAAACAATATACCCTATACATCTTTTAAAAATAGGTATCTACTTCAGAGGATAACTTGTTTCGACAAACATCCTGTATCTGTAAAAACTAAATCAGAACAAATTGGACACATTTTTTATTCCCATCCATGAATTTGCTTATTTATATTATCTATAAAAAGAACACTGTTCTTTAGCCTTAAAGGCCGAGGATTGTTTTCCACTAATATACTTAGTAATTCTATAATTTTCTTGATTCCCTGGGTCTTATTTTTAGGAGAGGAAACGTGTGGTAGAAAATCCGTAGTGGAAAATTTGAAACACCGAGAAGTGAATTTCGTCGAGCACTATAGATAATTTTACGCCATCCAGTGGCGTATTTAAGAACTTTAGACTTGTAATATAATCCAAGTGAAGAGCAAAGCCTTTGATTTTATACTACTTAAAATCAAAGAAAATCAAAGACATTGGTAATAGTATTTTCGTTATTTGCAGAAAATGGCGAAAGTTTTGTTTAATTGTAAGTTATATTTTCTAAAATGAGTACATCAAAAACACTAAAAAATTACAGCATGTTGGAAGAAGGAAGGAAATTAATCTCTCGTACGAATCAATATCGATATGATATATGTTTAATAATCTAAAATAAACATGTTGAAATTTTTTTTACGATTACTATACTTCCAATCCACTACGTGGATGTGGAAGTAAAACTAGTATTTAGCCTATGGGTGATATTTACGTTTATGCTATGTTTGTCAGAAGTATACACATTGTCATATATCTGTGTTTTCTGGCAAGACAAATATGTACATCCGTTTATAAGTCTGTATGTCTGTGTTTGAATTGACAGGCATAGATATGTTGTATGTAGTATGCCACTTACATTCTTACTTGTCGTGTTTTCGTCTGACACCATGAATATGCCCTATTCTTATACAAGGTGTTTTCAAATTTCTAAACATTATTTCTAAGAAACAAATTTTCAAATCATTAGAAATTAAAAAGATATTCCTATTACACTTCGATAAACCAAGCTGTTCTCCAGTAATTTGTGTTTAAAAAAGAAGTGCATTTACAACATTTTATTAGTAAATTCTTTTACTCATAAAGAATGCTTTGAAATATTTGACGTTTCTGTTATTTATTAGACTGATTGTTTTCCTTGAAATAATTCCAGTTTAATTGTTAATATTATTTAAACATGGGTGATTACATGTTTCTTGAATTAACAGACGTAGTTTTGGTGTAAATTCCCGAACAGAAATATTCCATATTCCTGATGCTAAAAGTTTTTTAAGTACAGAAGGTTGATTTAGAGAAGCAGGAAGTTTTCAAGTGAAAACAGAGACACCCGACGTACAAGAAACACAAGAACTATTGGCGTTGAATAGTGGAAGATAATATGATAAAGTACTAGAAGATTGGGCTTAAGAATTGATTGTTTCCCCTAATTCTTTGGGAATCAGCGATAATATTATTGAATGAGGATAGATGCATGTCGAATTGTTCCGTAGATTTTTGTACAATCTGGTTGCCAATGTTAAAAGAAGAACTTCACAAACTTAACATTGTATAACAATTTAAATAACTGTTAACTATATCAACAGTTCTATGTAAATAGTAAGTATCTATGGATATTTAATATAACAAACATTCTTAGAGCTGTGTATTTTTCATGCACAGCAAAAAATATTTTTCAAAAAAGCCTTGAGAAAAGAAAACAGATTATATTTCCGAAACGTCGGCGAAATATTTAATTTCAAGTTTTTATACTTATTTGTGTTATTTATTTAAAAAATAGCAACCTGTAACTGATCCTTTGACGTAAAAGTCACAGGCATAGAGGTTATTTACCAGTAACATACTGGTTAATTGTGATATTTTGTATATTCCTCGAGCACCGCTTAAAAAGAACAAATACATGTGGCAGGAAGTCCCAAAGAATTGAAGAAGTAAAAAAAAAACGGAGGATATTTCGAACAATTTTTGTACTTAATTGATAATTAGATATTTTCTGCATTTAATAATATTTCAAAGCATTCTTAACGTGTAAGAGAATTTATAAATAAAATGGTGTAAATGCACTTTGCAGATATGGAGCCCTAAAGATCGATTTTAAGAGAAGTTTTTTATTTAGAAAAAAATATCACAACGTTATTCTTGAATTGAAAAAACCACAGTGAAGCTCTTGAAGACTCAGAGCGTCATTAACACGAGTAAGAAATATGGTGTCATTTAAGAATCACTTATGCAGTTCTGAATTTTCATAAAATCAAAACCAAATTAAAGTTCATTTTTTTTCCGTGTGACAAATATTCTTCCACTAATACATGCTGTTTTCCTTGCGAGCAGGAGAAAGAAAGTCTACAATTTTCAACATGTTGTTATGTATTACACCCAGTAGGAAGTGTAGACTGTTACGCCCATGACTACTAGCTGAAATTAAGTGCCAATAGTTAGGCAACCAGTAATACAAAGCCTGAGATTTATGTACGCCATCTCTGACACAGTAGTATGCTTTCTAGAGGTGTATATAAAGAGATTGAGTTTTCTGGAGTGTGGTAGGAGAAGATTCTCGATTTGGTTCTAGATCACTCTGGAAGCGTCTTTAGAGTATATAAGGCGAAATCCGTGGCGGGAAGTTCAGAAGTTAAAAAGTTGAAAAATGAGAAGTGAAGTTAGAAATTGGAAGTAAATACAGAGTGTACATTTGACGATTGTTTTAGTCCAGTAGAAGTATATTTTAGGCAAGGAAAAGTATTGTGTAGTTCTGAGAAGTTATTAAATAAATTATTAGTTGTTACTCCTTGTTAAAATCATTTATAACTTACGGATTTTTACAGGGTGTTTCCTAGGGGCGGAAACACGCGACAATAACGAAGAACATTTAAATTTTTTTTTGTTTCTAAGACAACGAATCTGATTGATTTCATTTTCTTGCGGCTTCTTACAATGAGGAGAAAACTTATTTCAGCAAGAAAAACTCTACTAAAAACACTCAAGAGAAACGTTGTTAATTGAACGCCGAAATTATAGTTTGAAATAAATACTATAGTACAGGCAAATTAACAATTTAGGGTAACAAAAATTAATAAAAGGATCTTCATATCTGGGATTTTAGTAGGTAATAACCTGGAGAATGAGATGATACATTCTTTGCACTTCCAAGTTCCGAGAAAATTCAAAAAAATTTGGAAAAACTTTTTGATTTTCGGTTTTTTTTGCTCTAGCGGTCAAAATAATGAAAACGGAGAAAGAAGTTCCCAACAAAAGTTGTAGGTCGTCTTTTTCTCCGCAAAAAATGTCTTTACAAATTTTTGTCTTACTTAAACCGTTTAGAAGATAAATGGAGTTTTCCACTTATAGTTTTAAGCCGCTTCGAAATGGGCGAAAAATGAGAATTCTCTGGGAGTGTCGTACGACCGGACATATCGATCGATAATTATTACTATTCGGAGCCGCTAAAAAAATGAAAATAACATAAAATGTAGAGAAAAGTCTTAGCTTTAATGTAGAACTAATCACAAAATTCATACAAAATTTTATCAAGAAGAGAAAGTGTCAGAAGATGGCTTAGTGAACTTTGTACAGTTGATCCACAGATTTATTCATATCTTTGCCGGGAGTAGTTAGAATGATAATTCATTTTGCTTATATATGCTTATATAATGATATATTAATCTAACTAACATTTTATTGTAATTACTTTTATTGAAAAAATATGCCTTGCGATCAAAGTAGAGGGTATATTTCTCATCGATCAATCACCTCCAAATTTTGGAAGTAATAATATAATTTTAATTTTTGGATTATAAGTGCATTCTTTTGAATGACTTTAGAGTTTTTTAAATGCGTGCAGTAATTTTTGAATGTGCCTACATTATTCATACACGTTCAGAAAATGCACAATTATACAGAAAAACGTATACAACTTATTTGTTTCTTAACATTCTTGAATGAAATTTTCACGAAATATAGATTAAAGTGCGTGGAATTGAATCCATCCAGTGAAAAAGCACCCATTGTTACGAAAGAAATAGGCAGGATGCATAAAGTTTACTAAGCCATCTTCTAACACTTTTTTCTCTATGATAAAAATTTGCATGAATTTTGTGATTAGTTCCACATTAAAGCTGAGACTTTTCTCTACATTTTACTATGCTCTCATTTTTTTTAGCGGCTCTGAATAGTAATAATTATTGATCGATATCTCCGGTCGTACGAAACTCTCAGAAAATTCTCATTTTCCGCGCATTTTGGAGCGGCTCAAAACTATAAGTGGAAAACTGGATTTATCTCCTAAACGGCTTAAGTAAGACAAAAATTGGTAAAGACCTATTTTGTAGAGAAAGAGACGAGCTACATTTTTGTTTTGTTGAAAACTTTTTTCTGTGTTTTCATTATTTTAGTCGTTAGAGCAAAAAAACCGAAAATCAAAAAGTTTTTCCAAATTTTTTTGAATTTTCCCGGAACTTGCAAGGGCAAAGAATGCATCATTCCATTCTACAGGTTATTAACTACTTAAATCCCAGAGATGATCCTTTTATTAATTTTTGCGAGGTTTTTACAACATTTTGCCTTCATTGCCCGTACTACTAACAAATACTTACGTTTTTAAATTGAAAAAAAAATATTAATTTTAATATAGAGGAAAATTATGCTTTTTAATGTTTCAGTGTATTGACAACACACTGCATAGAAAAAACAAAAGAAAATAATCATTTTGTTAATTTTGATGAAGTCGAATTACTCCATACAGAAAATAAAGGAAAGAAATTAGATTTACTAGAACAATTTGAGATCATGAAAGCTGTCAAAAAGCACAAAATGTAACTAATGATCAAACATTTATGGGTCATAATATTCTAGAAAAAATAATTTAACATTAAGAACTTATTTGTAGTATATTTACATAGGATAGGAATCATATAACTATTTGCATGTAATAAATAGATTAAAAGCTTTGAATAATGTATACCTTCCATTAGGTATAAATAAGTAAGGAACACATTTTAAATTTAGTAAGTAGTATTTAAATTTAGTAGTACTCTTGATAAAGGCCTAATAAGCCGAAACACGTGTAGAGTTTTAATAAAACTTTTTGAAACATTAAAAAGCATAATTTTCCTGTATATTTGAATTATTGAAGAATGTTTCACAAGGAACCAACCGTAGAATCAACCCAATGTATGAAAAATATTAATTTTAAGTTGGCTTTGATTTTACGGAAATTCGGACCTTGGCTGCATTTGAACATTTGTTTAGGTGGTTAACATTTTTACATGGGTTAGATTAAATTTGATAGGAGGCAGAAATTCAGTGTATAGTGTGCAGGATCCTTTGAATGAACAAGATTCAAAAGTTATGAGGAAAATGCTGACGACCCCCCTCTAAAATTACACCTTATACAAAAGAGATGGTTTGATTGATACCATGCACACTAATGACCAGATGGCTTATGATTAAGAGTAAAATATGAATCTGATATTTTAAGGGGGTCGGAGATATTGCAGAAAAACTGAACTTCGTTAGTTAGTTGCAATAAAATAAGTAAATAAAAATAAATGTTTTCAAATGATGAATAGTAAGCAATGCATTCAGGTTTTTTTCAAAAATGAAAGATTTTTTCGTTAGTTTCTATAAGTAATTATTTCACTACCATTTAAAACTTTCCAGACGCCCATGAGTAAGTAAGCACTAATCGTAGGGGGCTGATTCATACTTAATAAAAATTAAACTCACCTATGGGGCATAATAGTAGCGGATTAATATTTTGATGATTGTCGTTATGGGGGTCGTAAAACGTCGAGACAGATTCGATTAAAGCATAATGGAATATTAAAGTGAAAAAAATGCGGGTACGGTGATTTGGATCTTAATTATTTTTATTGTATAAAATAAAGTACTTAAAAGTAACAATGTACATCTATAACTAGAACTACAATTATTTAATATACACTAAGAAATATTTACATCTAAAAGTGATATTTGCATAATTTTAATAAATTAAAATAAATGTATTTAAATGTTTAAGAAAGCGTACATGTGAAACATTAAATATTAACGAGTAGTAAAATTTAAAATAACTGTTTGTTTTATTTTGATTAAACTCTATAAAATTCAGATTATTTATTTTTTCGCATTTTAAATACCCATAAAAATAACGAGTTAAAATAGATCTTGTATGACTTTGAATGGAAAACTTAGTACTATTGTAATAAAAATACATTATCTGTAAACATTTTGTACCTATTTCTTTGCTGTAGTTTTCCAGACAAATAATAAATACGAAATGTTTTTTAAAAAGTTTCTTACTTGAATTAAAATTTAACAAACTCGTTCTTGAGTGATCACCTTGTTAACTTTTAAATGAAAGTCACTACACCGCTAGGTCGCAAGCAGTTGCTGGCATTCCGCAAGATTCGGTGCCGGGGCTATTAATTCTCTTACTTCTTGTAAATGATTTGTCGTCATTCAGAATCAAGGAAAACATCACCATGTTGGCGAGTGATAATTCATTTGGTATTTCTGCATCGAATCTCACAGAACTTGATAACATCAATGCAGGTTTGAAGAAATTTGGCAATGGGCATTCTCAGTAGATGTTCAAATCTCAAATTAAGTAAATTTGTTTGAAAGTTTAATCATTACAACGTGTTCTGAGATACAACGTTTCGTATACAATTTTTGCTTGGCTTTAGAAAGAACCTAACTTGAGCTTCTTACATCTGATATAAAATGACAACTGACATACAGAGCAATAAAAGTTAAGATAACATCTTAGTAAAATTAAAATACCTGTTCAAATATTGTTTTCTCTGTGAATTAAAAGTGTAAGTTAAAAAAATTGAACTGTTATTTCAAAAACTGTTTATTAATAATATAATAAAAGATACCTACTGAAATAGTCTATCACTCCGAATTTTGTGAACACGGATAGAACCCCTTTCATTTAAAAGTTGACACAGGTGTCATGGGTCTCTAAGTACGTTTTACATTTAGGTAAGAAATAAAATACCCCAACTATTTTTTTATTCTTTGTTTGTTTTTGTACCCGTTTTCATTAATTCAATATAGCACTAAGAGTTAATTTCGTAAAAATAAAACAAGTGACAGCGGTATGACACCGGCTGATATCACACTACTTTTAAGTACGGTGGCGTCATTGCAACCGTTCTCCTCACAGGTACCACAGTACTCCATTTCCCCTGTTCTGACGACGATATCATCGGGGCATTCACCTACTTTCAGTGATCTTTGGACCAGTCTGCATTCTCTGTTGACCACTGGTGGCATGCCGTTTTGTCCTGGAACGGAAAAAGTTACCAGTAAGAAACGAAGAAAAAGAACAACAACTTGTAAAACAAATTTAAACAATGACCTTTCGCGTATTTGTCAAAACAAATATCAGTTTGCGTTAAATGCATAGAAATATGTTATTTAGGGCATCGTCGAATCATCGCGATGGCATTTGGTTAATTAATTAATAATCCTAGAAGAACAGTCAAATACTACGGCATCTATTTTGAAAAATAACAAAGTTTCCCACTTGCCATATTTATGTCTCCAAATTCTCACATTTCATGAATGTAGCCTTAGAAAAAAAATGTCCTACATTTATTAGAATTTGATCTTCATATTAACATATTTTGTTAAGAAATATATCCATCCTACTCTCTCAAATCGACGTCCAAAGTGTCGGACAGTTTGTATCGGGTAGCCAACAATTGGTCTGGCGAGACTTCTCACAGCGATATCTCAACAGCACAAGAACTAATTTTAATCCTAAAGGCTTGTCGAAGGTCTAGTTCTCTGATAGACTGACAGAGAAAAGCTTTAGTGAAGGCGTACTCCTAACAGCCAGCCACGACAGATGACGTGATGATGTCAGGCATGTTATACAAACAAAATGAGAAAAATTAAAATAATGTATGGATCGGTGAGTACGTTGTGAATATAAAAAAGTGTCCGTTTATTAAAAAAATAATTAATTAATTGTGGCTATTGCTGTTGCACTATTGTTGTTCTATTGTTTAGCTGAAATAGCTCTTCGATGGACTGATGGAGAAGTGATTTGTAAAGCCGTACTCCTAACATCCAACCACGACCGAGGACATGTTGCTGTTAGCCGTGCCATACGGTAAAGAAAGATCAACTAGAATGATGCGTGGATCTACCATTCTGCCAATACGTTGTGAATATGACGAAATATTCCTGTAAAAAGATTTATAAATTGAATGAGGCAACTGCTGTTACACTGTTTTTGTTCCACTTTTTCTCCATTGTTGCTAAAATAGTTCTCTGATGAACTGATGGAGAAGAGCTTTTGTAAAGTTGTACGCCTAACAGCCAACCACGACAGATGACGTGATGATGTCGGTCGTGCCACACAGCAAAGGAAGACCAACTAGAATAATGTGTGAATCTACTAATGCTTTTTTTTTCCTTCTTCAATTCTTTGGGAATTTCACTGCCACATGTATGTTTTCTTTCTAAGAGGTGCTAGGGAAATCTACAAAATATATCACAATTAACCAGTATGTTACTGGTAAAAAACCTCTACGCCCGTGACGTTTACGTCAAAGGATCAGTTAAAGGTTGGTTTTGATAAATAAACAACACAAATAAGTATAAAAACTTGAAATTAAATATTTCGCCGACGTTTCGGAAATCTATTCTGTTTCCTTTCTCAAGGCTTTTTTTGAAAAATCTTTTTTGCTGTGTATGACAAATACACAAATCTACTAATGCGTTGTGAATATGAAGAAGCGTCCGCTTAAAAAATATACATAAAATTCGGGCTATTGGTGTTGCACTGTTTTTGTTTCACTTCCTCGCCGTTGTCGCTGAAATAATTCTTTGATGAAATGGTGCAGAAAAGCTTTCGAGGAGTCGTAATAGCCGACTGTTGTCAGGTGCACCATACAGCAAACAAAGAACAACAATAATAACGCATGAATCTGTCAATACGTTGTGAATATGGAGAAGTGTTCGTGTAATAGTATATTACGTACCATGAACTGTAAGTGATACTTTTCAGGTCGAGAATGTAGTTTGGTAAACCGAGGCCCGTAGGGCCGAGGTTTCCTAAACATTCGAGACCTGAAAAGTCACTTACTGTTCGCGGTTAGTAAATAGTTTTTTGTAATACCTGCGAAAATCAAAGAAAAGTAATTAATGAGTTAAATTTGAATTATTGACAACTACCTGTCAGAATTAAATTTTAATATTTTAAATAAATTAGGTATATCGTATATACTAGAAATTAATAATAGATAAACAACTCGTTGAAAAGTCAAGTTTGACAAGCAATTTTAAAAATACTATTATGGATATCGAAAGAAGCTGCAAATATTGCTTGTACATCGCTTCTACCTGGGAAATCTAAAAAAAGGTACGAAATCACATATGACATATTTAGAAAGTGGTGCGACGCTAAATATGTGGATATTCATCCCAGTGAGGCGGTTTTACTCGCAAATTTTCTAGAGAAATCTAAAAAATATACATCTCCAGCCAGCTTATGGTGCGAATATTCCATGCTGCGGTCAACCATCTCCTTAAATGATAATGTTGACATTTCAAAATATGGCAAATTAAGGGCATTTTTAAAAAACAAAAATATTGGATATCGTCCCAAAAAAAGTGAGGTGTTTACTATAGAACAAATTGTAAAATTTTTGAGTGGAGCATCTGACCAAACATATCTGATGAAGAAGGTCGTTGGTATTATGGGAATTGCGGGAGCCTGCCGCAAAGATGAATTATGCAAGGTAACAGTAGACGATATTGTTGATAAAGGAAGCGTAATACTTATCAAAATACCTTACTCTAAAAATCACCTTTCAAGAAGTTTCACTATCGTAGACAATGACAATTTCCACTGTCTGGAATTATTCAGGAAATATATGAGTCTGCGACCAAAAAATTCAGAAAATAAAAGATTATTCTTGAGATATAAAAATGGGAAATGCATTAACCAACCAGTTGGGAGAAATATTTTCGCTAAAATTCCATCTGATATTGCAACATTTTTAAATTTGGAAAATGCAAAAAATTACAGTGGACATTCGTTTCGCAGAACCTCGGCAACTCTTTTGGCTAACAGCGGAGTCGACGTTCTTGCATTGAAAAGGCACGGTGGGTGGAAGTCCTCGGCAGTAGCAGAAAGTTATGTGGCGGAATCTTTAACGAACAAAATACAAGTAGCTAACAAGATTTTCAACATTAGCAACCTAGAAGCCGGTTCATCTCGTCAAACATCTGATAATGATCTCTCGGATAATATGGAGAATACTCCACTAGATGGTCCTGAAGTAATTCAAGAAATACAAAAAAATTTAACATCAATTTTGACTGTTGATAATATGAATAATTATACTTTTCACATTTCCATAAATAATAAAGATGCTTAAAATAATATCTTCATTTTTGTGTATGCATGAAATGTTTGGTTTCAACGATAGATTTTTTTTACCTAAAATTTCTGTTGATCTGAGCAGGTAAATAATAACTAGTACGTAATATTCACTTACAGCCCACGTCGGATTGTAAGTGAATATTACAGCCCTGTAACCATAGCAACCAGTAAATGAATTGTAAGTTCAGCTTACTCTAATAAAAATTTGTTAATAATGATCCACTTACAGTACAGGTATTACAAAAAAAAAATATATAAATAAATCGAGGCTGTAGCTGTCGCATTGTTTTTTTCCGTAATCGTCGCTGAAATAGGTCGTTTAAAAAACAATCGCAATTTCGCCAACATTTTCTTGATCAACAGTGGTATGATTAATACACTTTTTAGTCTCTTGTATTAATGAATTATGTTTCCTCGTAGTACTACGCTTCAGTTGTTTTATAAATTACTGTGGTTAACTTTAATCACCATAAGTTTTTGTAATCAATCTATTACCGTGCTGAATTACTCACTAATTTAGCACCAAGCGCTAGAAACAAATTTATTGAATTTTTTATCTTCAGTATATAAAAACGGTATGTTTTATAATCACAATTAAGAAAGACCAGTGTAGATTTTGAAGGTAATGTTTATGTACGCTTACTAGGTCAAATGTTAATAAACTTTTACTTACCACAATAGAGAACCTGATTTACTATATGAAACTACAAGTAAAACGTACATTAAAAAAGTAATTGATATAAATATTAATTCATGAGTGTAATAGGATAGATACTACAAAGGTTGTTACAATATGTAATATTCTTTTTATAAACAAACACAGTTTACATGTTAATCTCTTTATATGATTAAAAGTAAGAAAAACTCAACCTATTTTAATGTTGGAAAATATAAGAAACACGGTTTCAATTTCAGTAGTATGTTTCATAACAGAACAATGTCTTGTTTGCCCCTATATTAAAACTGCAAACCAAATTATGTCACAAGCTCAAAAATAATGTTTTCTAATATTTTGACCAGATCACTCCACCCTTATATATTTTGTAGTATCAGAATTGTGCCTACACCCACCAGTATTTTATGATTCAAAAATAGTCTATTCCTCTCGATTATTGTTATCCATGTGTAGCATACCCTCCATATTTTCAGTTAACTCTTGCTTTTGTAGGCGTGTTGTGCCTCGTCTTTGAACGGGTCCCCAGTATTTCATTGCGTATGATTCTATTCTTTTAATTATTATTTTCCCCTCTAGTGATGTTGACGTTTTCTGTCGTGTTTGTGGTTTTTCTGTTTTTGCTAGCAGTTGTACAATGTCCCTTTCGGCTCTTCTCAGACTTCTTCTATTCGCCTTTGTCGTTGCTGCGTTTTTGACTTCGTATGCCATCGTATGCATTATGATGGTCATGTATATCTTTTTAGTTAGACTCCATGGTGGTTTATTTTCCTAAATGAAAGGTAGTGTAGCTCTTGTGACTCTGTAGACCGTTTTGATTCTTTCCCTTATTGTTTCCCTTCTTTTCAGTAGATTCGTTATATATGTTCCTAGGTATTTCATTCTGTTCGTGTTTCTCAGGGTGTAGTCTCCTTTTTTTGTATTCTTCCCCACTGGTTGGGCTTGTTTTTGTCAGTGGGTCTCGCACCATTATTAGGCTTTTCTTGAAGTTTACTTTCATTCCAGAGGAGTCCAGATGTGGTGTCATGTTTCTTAGAAATTTAACGATGTCTTATTCTTCTTCAGTGATGATGAGTATATCACCGCAGTATCCAAGCACGATGGGAGGTCTTATCGTTTCAACGTATTTATTGAAATTTTGATTATCCTTTATTGGTGCTTTCTGTCACTTGATCCAGGACTGTGGTGAATAGTAGGGGGGGGCAGCGGATATCCTTGTTTAACTATGTTCTTCATTTTTGATTCTGACGTCTGTTCAAACCATTATATTGCGGTGTATTCGTGTAGGTATGCTTTTATTATCCTGTTTATTAGGTAATGCGGCATTCCCCTGTTGCGTAAAGTGTTGACTATAGCCTCATGACTGATGGTATCAAATGTCTTTTGTAGGTCAATTGAGACTATATGTAGATTTATTCCTTCTTTCCACTTTTCCTCCAGGATCCGTCTGGTGTTGTACATCTGGTTATCCGTGGATCTGCCCTTGATGAATGCCGCTTGGTAGTCTGATAATGCGTCAATGTATTTTTTCCATTTTTTGAGAAGGAATTGAGCGTAATATTTGTACTCTACACTACAGAGTGTTATTCTTCTGTAATCGTCTACGTTTTGTGGTGATTTGATTTTGCGGAGCGGTATCAGACAGGAGTGTGGTTCCCATTCATGCGTTGGTGATGATTTCTAGGATTAACTGCTTTATGTTGTCCGATCCATAGTGTAGTAGTTCGTTGTCTATTCCGGGCGCCAGGTTTCTCTTACTCTGGCCATTATTTTTTCCATTTCTCCCTTTTATGGCGGTTTGTTCAAAGGCCAGCGATCCATTCGTTTATTAGTTCTGTTTAACTTCTCTTTGCGTTTTCTTCTTCTAATTTCCTTATCCAATGCTGCAATGGGATGTATTTTCTTGGCTGCGTATTGTTGTTGCTCCTGTATATTTTGAAGTGTCTCAAAGTTTGGTTTAATCTCTGTCCTGCTGGGAGGAATTCTATGTTTTCGAAGAAATCCCCGCATTTTTCCTGTTCGTGCCTTCTCTCTGCGTCTCTATTTTCTTTCGCTGCTTTTTTGTTTTTTTGTCTACTGTTTGGTTTATGTTGTTTTTCTGTGCTCTTTTTCTCTTTTAGTTTTTCGTATTTGTTGTATGTATCTTTTCTTGTTGGGCTTATAGGGGATTTGTTTCATTTCCCTCGCCGCTATTTCTATTTTTTAAACACATTGTTGAATAAAATCCTGTGTATCACAATTTTTTCTTCTTTACTGGATTTTTTGGAGTTGTAATTTGATTACAATCTACCCCTAGGTTGCTGTAAAACTATGCAAGAAAAACATGTCATATGGAAATAAGTGAAAATAAAGTCCTGCGCATTCAATATATTACTTAAGTAAATTTTAAGACACTTGATTACAAAAAGACAAAAGAAACAAGCCTCTCTTAAGGAGGGATATAACTACCTCCAATTAAAGAAAATATATCCATTGTATTTTAAAGAGTAAAGTAAATTTTTTATTAATTTTCTTGAATATTAAGTCTGCTTGCCGATAATATGAAAAGATTTACTTTTAACTTATTCAAAAACAACCCTTGATTTTTGCAGAAAATCAAAGGAAAAAAGTTTATTTCAGAAAATTCTATTTTTGTTTTTTTACTGTAATGAAATCTTTTATTTTCAAATGACCTACGTAGTGACAGTCTTCGCTTTTTGCTGTTTCTAAATCTCTCTTTAGCATACGCATACGCATAGTCAATTATTAATGCATTCAGTTCCTTGATACCTTATTTCTATAAGATCTTGCTGAAATCTTTCTCCTTGTTTTTCATTGAAATTTACAAGCTTTTGTGGAAATGGTATATGTGGTTATGAAGAAAATGAAGTTTCAAATTCATATTGCATCCCAGTGTACCAAAGTTACTGACCTTTTGTTCACTATCTCTTATAATTTTCGCTCTTATGATTCCCGAGAAAATGTTCAACTATTTCCTGGAGATTTCAGTGAGAACAAGGAGAAAGATTTCACCAAGATCTAAAAGTTATGAAAAGAAGGTATCAGGGAAATTGCAGCATTATTATGATGGCGACCATGTTTGGATGTTAGAGAGAGATTTACCGGAAACAACGAACACTGCCACCCTCGTAGGTGGCCATGGGGGAGAACAATGTTGGACCCCTACATTTTGGCTATTTTATTAAGACTCTATCGATCATTAAGTGCACTATAAGTGAATTTAGCGTGGAAACTAAGTTTTCCGAGACACTTAGCGTAAGGGATAGTTTCGTGTGTAGAGGTGGTAAGTCAATATGGTCTTCAAAGTCGACAACAAAAGAAAATATGTAAAAATGACTTTGTAGATGATAGCGAGTGTTATTGACATATGGATAAGAGACGAACAGTTGGGCGGTTTTCAAAGTTGTTTGGTAATTTGGGAGTAGGGGGTAGAAATATGCACATGTGAATTTTCTTCCTGATAAGTAGGTGCGTTTATTTCCAATATATTAGAAGTTTTCTGAGTGGCGAATTCTATAATTTTTTTCTTGGCAAATATTATAATAAAACCATCAAGCTTCTTCTGTCATAAATAAAACATATTTAATTAATATGATTACAGCCAATGGAAATAATAAAAAATATTTTTTGTTATTTTTAAGTTGATTGTGGTAAAGGGTGTGACATCACAATGGGGGGGTATTAGTTCACTCGAATGTAAGAACTTGTGACATAGAGGGGGGGGGGGGGCAAGAAAGACGAACATTGCGTGACCTAATTAACGGATGGCCCGTGAATATATTTAACGCTAGCTATTAAAATATATGTAGAGAATTTTCTCACCTTTGACTACCTTCTTGAGACACACGTTCTTGTAATTAGTTTGCCTCACGACGTGCATTTCTTCACATGGGACCAAATGGGGGTCGTTCCTCACCAGTTCTTGCCTACTGTCATAATTATTGATGTGAACTCTATCAACGTCTCTCCTGTTTTCTAATATTCTTGTTTTGTTGAAGTAGTCTCTGCAGGTGGCATCGTACATCGAATTGCATTTCCAGCAGTCGAGGGCATTCCCTGGAAAAATAAATTAAGTGGTATAATGAGGTATTATCTATAGTGATAGCAAAGACCAGGAAACTGGTTCAATAGTCAACAATGACCAAGAAGTCAAATATTGACTTGTACTTCCACTGGATCTATTGCCTTGAAATTTTGTATACCGATGAAAATATAATTTTTTAAGATAGAATCCATAGAAAATGGACTGTATGTCAAAAGACGAAAAATGACCATGTTCATGTCATCAGCCACTCCGGCAAAAATGAAAATAGCAAGTGATAGCGGAATTGAATAAATTTTTAATGAAATTATAGATTTTGGGATCATTCAGATTCATTGTCAGCATCCCAAAATAAGTAAATACAGATGGCTTCCACACTTTACCACGGATGATCCGAAAAAGCCCGTTTTTAACATTGTTTTTTCAATTCAATATCTTACTCCGTACCAGAGCAATTGCGCGCATAAGAAAAGTTACCCAACCAGCACACTGACGTCAATTTACCGTCATCAGACGTCAATTTAAGGTCAATATCAGTGTACGACGTCCTTTGCCAAATAAATGACGTCAAAATTACGTCATATTTTAGTACGCCGCAGAGACGTCATTGACAGAACGTTGTTATGACGTCATTCTTGAGATTAAAATTTCAAGTATTCTAAACCTGTTTCAACAAATGAAAAAAATTGAAATACATACGTGGATGTGGAAGTAGTGATTTTTTACGTGTTTCCAGAAATGTTTATAATATGACAAATCTTCTATCTCTATGCATGTGTGTATATTTAGATGAACTTTGTAGTATCAGATATATTAATAACCAGATTCTATATCATTTATTAAAAATATGCGGTGAGCGAGGAAATGTTAATTTCGTGAAATAGGTAGGGTATAGTGATGTTTATCATAATAATAGGCGTGGGTAGTCCCTTAATGGCGACGTCAAGTGATTCGTCATGAGGAAAATTAGAGAAATTATTATATTACATGCCCAACATCGGAATTAAGCTTAAGCATGCAATTAGAATTTCAGCATAACAAAAAACAAAATTATTTAAGATAATATGTTGCTTGATTATTTCTAGTAACTATGTGCTAAAAATCTATACTTTCGAAAAGTAAATCCAAATTTTCTTTGTGTCACTTCCAGACTTGTTCGAAATCCCTAAAAAAATTAATAATAATAATAATAATAATAAATCGTCTTGATTTTTGTAAGTGAAATACAAAGAAAATGTATTTACAATATATAAGAGATGTTGGGGGTGCTTGGCGAATTTTAGCCAAAGTCTACTCTTACTCTTGAAACCGTGAAGTTTCTCATGTATTTCTTGTGAGTAAAAGACATTTTATTCTAACACAAATAGTTCATAGGAACATATGCCCTAAACAGCCTATTATTTATAAGATATTGGATTACGCAAAAAAGTGTGTTCTTTCCAACCTAGAAAACTCCTTCGAGACATTTTTCTGATATTTTGTATATTTTTCTATTTTCTTTGGGTAGTTTCAAATTAAAAAAAAATGCGGCTCCAGTGACGTTCGCATTCAGTTCAACTTTTGTTAAAAAGTTACTAAAATAAGCCTGTCATACTCTTCGCCGACTTACTGCACTTCCTATATAATTGTTACACATTCTATATAGTCCGAGAGCTAGCCACAATCTCAATAACCTAAACAAGCGGCACTGCAGTAAACCGTCTAAAATGGTAGAAGGAGGTATATATCTATACCTATCTCGCGCGGAAGTGAGGGAAAATCTCGAATACTTTTTTTTGCCTCTTCCCCAGAAAAAGCAAGTGCAGTAAAGGATAGAAATGGATTTTCTGGGTGTTCAAGAACACAAAAATTTCGTGTACTGCATCCTGAATCACGCGGCCCATGACCCATGAGAAATAATGACATGGGGTCACTAAGGGGGCTAAAGTAAAGTAAAGCAAAGTCGCGGAATTTTTAGCGATCGATCCTGGGTACATCATGATCGCCAAATATGCGATTTACCAAAAAGGTCGAGAAAAATAATCGCGAAAATTGGAACGTCATTTGCGGAATGAAGGATTTAAAATTTGGCAACTTTTGTATCCACATATTGTTAATTAGTTAATTTTAATAATATTTGGAGCAGATGTCATAGAAAAGTTTGAGGCGTTGGTTTCTACCTTATACGTTAAAATGAAGATTTTAGTTTACCCTAGTTATTTTCCCCTATTCACAAGTCCCACCCCTTCAATGGCATCTCAATATATACCTGTATTAACTTTCAAGTAAATATCTCAATTTTATGTTATCAAACCCATTAATAATGGAGCATAGATGGTGGTCTTTGAAAGAAATCTGAGGCCTTCGTTTCTAGTATATACACCAAATCCCACATTTCTGTACTCTTACCAGCCTGATTTACTTATTTTCCCTTATTTACTCCTATTTAACCCTCAACCCTTCAACTGAATCATCTCAAAATATAATCTATTTCCAGATGTCGTTATAATACATACGTGTTTCAAATTTCAAGTGAATATCTCAATTTCATTTTATCAACCCTTTTAATAATGGAATAAGGGTGGTGAGGGGGTTGAAAAATATTACTAAAAAATCTGAGGCCGTGACTTCTAGAACATACACCGAATTTCTAGTTTCTGTACTCTTACCAGCTTGCTTTACTTATTTTTCCCTATTTACCACCAATTACCCCCACTCCTTCAACGCAATCATGTCAAAATATAATCTAGTTGAAGATATCGCTATACGTGTAATAAATTTCAAGTGAAAATCTAAATTTAATTTTATCAACTCTTTTAATAAGGGAGTGGGAGTGGTGGGGGAATGAAAAATATTACAAAAAAATTGTGAGGCCATCGCTTCTAGTAAATCCCAATTTTCTACACTTTTACCAACTTGCTTTACTTATTTTCCCCTGTCTATCACTATTTAATTACCAACCCTTCAACGGAATCATCTCAAAATATCATCTAGCCCCAGATGTCGTTATAATACATACGTGTACCAAATTTCAAGCGAATATTTCAATTTTATTTTATCAACCCCTTTAATAAAGGAGTAGGGGTCGTGTGGAGTTGAAAAATATTATAAAAAAATCTGAGGCCTTGGCTTCTAGTACATGCATCGAATTTCAAGTTTTTCTACTCATACCAGCTTGCTTTACTTATTTTCCCCTATTTAACCCTCAACCCTTTAACGGAAGCTTCTCAAAATATCATCTAGTTTCAGATGTCGTTATAATACATACATGTATCAAATTTCAAGTGAATATTTCAATTTTATTTTATCAACCCCTTTAATAATGGAGTAGGGCTAGTGGGGGGTTGAAAAATATTATAAATAATCTGAGACCTTGGCTTCTAGTACATACACAGAATTTCAAGTTTCTGTACTCTTACCAGCTTGCTTTACCTATTTTCCCCTATTTACCCCTATTTAACCCCCTTCAACAGAATCATCTCAAATCTAGTTTCAGATGTCGTTATAATACATACGTGTACCAAATTTCAAATGAATATCTCAATTTTATTTCATCAACTCCTTTGGTGGTTGAAAAATATTAGAAAAAAATTTGAGTCTTTAGCGTTTTACTCTTACCAACTTGCTTTACTTATATTCCTGTATTTACCCCTACTTAACCCCCAACCCTTCAACGGAATCATATCATATCATATCATATCATATCATATCATATCATATCATATCATATCATATCATATCATATCATATCAAAAAAAGTTACAGACAGACCGACAGACAGACAGACCAACAGACAGACAGATTTTTTTTTCCGCTCAAATTTAAAATCTCGACGTTTCATAACACTCTAAACCTATTTCAAGAAAAAAAGACTTTGATTTTCTTTTTACGATTACTGGGTATACTTCCAATCCACTACGTGGATGTGGAAGTAATTGAACACCTTTATTTCTAGTATATAGATCAAATCTTAAGATTTTGGACTCTTTCTAGTATTCTTCACTTATTTATCCCTATGTCACCCCCAACCCTTCAACGGAATCACCCCAGAATATAATCTAGTTAAATACGTCGTTTTAATACATACGTGTACCAAAATTCAAGTGAATTCATGAATTCTCTATTATTAACCCCTTTAATAATGGAGTGAGGAATGGCAAATGTTATAAAACATTGAGTTCTTGGGTTCTAGTATATACTCCAAATGCCAAGTTTTTGGATCAGCTTATTTCACTTGTTTTTCCCATTTTCCCCTATTTAGCCCCCAACTCTTGACCAGAGTAAGCTCAAAATATAATTCAGTTCCATACCTCGCCACCTTTTAAGTCAATATCTTTAACCATTCCGAAGAAAACGTGTGCATAAGAAAAAGTTACAAACCGACAGACAGACGGGCTTTTTTTCCCTCGAATTTAAAATTCCGACGTTTCATGATATTCTAAACCTATTTCAACAAAAAGAAATAATTTTTTTTTACAATTACTATACTTCCACTCCGCTATGTGAATGTGGAAGTAAAAAAGTATTTTCATGAAATCTGAGGATTTGCCTTTTGTTTTTGTGATATTTTAGTGTTGTAAGAGGGCTGTGTTATCAATGAAATTGTGCCATATTTGTAAATAGGAAACATATTACCGGAAATAATTTTTAATATTAATTTTTAACCCTCTTTCAAGCACCGACAGGTAAATATTCTTTACATTTAACTACCCTTTAAAGGCTGATAGCTTACTAATACTGAAATAAAAATAAAGTTTTATCAGAATCTAAATTAAATTATTTACTACCTTCCATGGCTTTTTGGTGGTTAAGTAAACAAAAGCCCACTTTTTTACAAATTTTGGTGCCCCATATTCAGTGACCCCAACTGTACGTTCCTGATGCCGCAAGAAAAAATAAAAACACTTCTAAAATATAAATATTGCACTAACTTTTAGAATAATGAAGCGTTTTCGAGACTTGAAAAAGTAAAAATTTTATCAAATACATGAACATTCTGCAACTAGGAAAACAGGTTGTTTAGAACATGAGTTATAAAAAGAATGAGATATGAATGTTTTATTTTAAAATAAGGCAATAACGCACTGCCCCTTAATATCTTCTGCACCCTGTATAACAGTATAAAATATAAATGAACTACTCACCATTTTCAAAGACTGCAAAGATAATACCGAGAACAAAGGCGAAGTAAAATTGGTGGCACATTTTCACTAGTTCAAAACAAACTGATTCACACCTCAATAACTTTTAAGTTCAATCCACATTTAATGCGTACGGTTTGGATTTTGATCGACAAATAGCTTTATATTTTCCTCATCCTGAGCTTTAAGAATTAAGACGAAGCAATTGAAGCCTCCCACTACTATCTGAGTCTGTGGATACTGTGAGGCATGGACTGTATTTTGGGCAACCGGCCTGACAAATGCCACTTGTAGATATACTTTATATACGTGTACTTAATAAAGCTGTAGAAACAACAAAATCTCGGAGTTCTTGAGTAGTCAATGAATGTTCATTTTCCTTATGTAATGTATTTTTAAGAGTATGTAGATTATTGGTTAAAAACCCCCAATATCGGCTTTTTATTTAAAAATAATAATAAATGAACTAAAATTTTCAATTTATTTATATATTGTTCTACCACTTAACCCTAAAAAGGAGTTCAAATTAACCTAATTCCCGTTTTGCCTAAGAATTAAAATTATAAAAAATCACAAAAAATCAAAAAACAAAAAATGCCCACATACAAAATAAAAAATTTGGTATAGTAATTTTCTTTTACTGATTGCACAATATAATTTATCGCATTGCATACTTAAATTTCTCAATTTTTGTAAAACATATTTATATTAGCAGGTATTTTATCATACAATTTATAGATAGTATTTGAAAAGGATCGTTCAAAAAAAGCAAATCTATGAAAAAGTGGAGTGATTAAAGGTTTTCGTACGCACAATATTATGAATATAAGTCGAATTTTATTATACAGTGAGCATGTAAATGTTGGAATAAGTTTATTAAAATAGTTACAGAACAAGTGACAAAAATTCGCTCAGACCCGTCGATTTTTAAATACATTTCTCAATCTGTTTATTTAAAAAAAAGGGGTGCTGCAAATAATTTTTTAAAAGTTATGATGTCATTGTCATTTCTTTTTAAATAGCAACCCCCATTTTTTAAAATGTGATTTGAAAGAGCACAACAGTACGTTAAATTCTAGGGAGTATTGCATGACGAAATTATCGAGAAAGAAACATTTAACATTAATAGAACACATCCATTACTTATCGTCGAACCTTTTTACAACTTACGCTTTTTTGTGTTTACGCTTTTTTTTCACTTACTTAGCAACGCGGACCTGCTCTAACACAAGTTGGTTACGCGCCTTGTAGTATTATACCTAGAAAAATATATGTTTTGAATTCTTTATGGTAATACTAAGAAGTTTTTTTTAGCTAGTTTTTTGAACGCCGTGTGGGTCGAGCGCGACCCGCATAGAGACAGTAGTATGATAGTAAGTGAAACAATAGTCACTTACGCCGCAGAACGCTATAGTTATTTATCAGTGATAAGTGAATTATAATTGTCCTTTCTTAAATTAATTTAATAATTGTTACGTTAATTGTGTGTGTCGGAGATTTGTTCCTTTTCCTTTTGGCTCCCCTTTGTCCCTCCTATTGCCTGGGCCGACATCGACGACGGAGAATCCATCAAACCTACTGGTAAGTTTCCGACACATTCTTTTTTTATTTTATTATGCCTAAATGCAGTTCACTAAATTATATTAGCCTCACCACGTTGAAAGGGGTAGGTCCATTCATTAGTATTTACTTGTGATATCGTATTGGAAGTGCTGATACTGCAACGTTTAAGTGAGACAGAACGAATTGAAATTTTGATAATGATTGGCTATGGAGACAAGTCCCGAACACAAACTATGGTTTGTGAATTATTTAATGGTAAATACCCTAATCGACCTATTACACAATCAACTGTTAGCAAAATAGAAAGAAGTTCCGAGATTGTGGTCATGTAAGAGATAATTTCACGAAAGGTCGTCCTACAATTTCAGAAAATAAACAGTTAGATGTTTTACTGACAATGGAGGAGGATTCTCTCAAACCAAGTCGCGAAGTCGCAGCAGAACAGTCAATTAGTCAGTCGACTGTTTTAAAATAATTGAAGAAGAATAAATGGCACCCATATAAAGTGATTTTAGTTAAAGAGCTTAACGAAGATGATTTCGACCGCAGAGTAGATTTTTGCGAAACCATGATGGAACGCTGTAATATCAATCCACATTTCTTAAGTCGAGTACTTTTCTCTGACGAGGCCACCTTCTGTTTAAATGGCACTGTGAATAGGCAAAATTGTCGATATTGGTCACGTGAAAATCCACACTGGATGGTGGAGGCCCATACTCAGTTTCCACAGAAAGTTAACGTGTTGGCTGGAATTGTTGGGACTACAATATTGGGTCCATTTTTAATTCAAGGTTCTTTAGATGGCGAAAAATATTTGGAGCTGCTCCAACAAAACATAATTTCAGAACTTGTCGCACTGTATCCAAATGGTGAAAACCCTAATGTACCGGAAAACTCAATATGGTTTCAACAGAATGGCGCACCGCCACATTATTCGGTAATAATGCGTAATTATTTAAACGAAATTTTCCCACGCAGATGGATTGGTAGACGCGGATCGATAGAATCGCCAGCTAGATCTCTGGACCTAACCCCATCGGATTATTTTTTATGGGGTTAGCTTAAATCCAAAGTTTATTTTAATAGACCGAGCAATATTGAGGACTTAAAAACGAACTTGGAGGAATTTTTCTATGATTTATACTCTGAAAAGTGCGTGTTTGAAATCAACAAATTACCGTCATACGCTCCCTTGGCTGTAGATGTTCAGTGGTACGCAATAGAGGGTGCATAATTATACACCCCTATAATGTAACTTGAACACTTTGTAGTATCTCTAGTTCAAGAGGGTTGTAATGATTATTGGATGCGCATATCATACATACTTAATTAAATTGAATAAATTTACTACTTGCTGTATATTTATCTATACTACGTAGAGAATATGATGGGAAAGCTGCATAATTTTATCATTTTCAGTTTTCAAACTATACTGGGTGTTCCAGCTCTATGTAGACAAGCGTTATTTGGAAAACGGTGAAACATAGAGATTATACATTCTTCGGCTAACGTTTTTTTTATTATAATCATATTAAATAATACTGTTACGTGTTTTCCATCTTTTAGGAAACACCCTCTATGAATTCGTGGGTTCTAAATAATTTTAACAAGGGATAAACCACTAACACTTTATTTAATAATTTACTGACTATACAATACTTCAAAATAACCTTTACACTTTGTTTAATTGATATTTAACCTCACTTTTTCGCTATTAATTTCACTTTAATAAACTTCTTTACTTTTATAAAACTTCTGTTTAATAAACTTCTTCCTCTGCGCCGGTAATCGCGCCTTATATACTCTGAAATTCCATCTAGAATCTTCTCCCAACACACTCTAGAAAACTCTATCTCTTTCTACAAGTTTCCATTCACTCACTATTAGGCATAGGCGTATCAATCTGCAGTTCCAAGAGGGAGTAATTCATAACACTGCACCCCTCCTTAAGCCTGATCGTCCCAATCAGGCAACTTAGAATCATCGATGTATTTCGTCAGTATATCCAAATGCACGATCTTCGTCTTGGACTTTTTGCTTCGTTGAATCCGATAGACGACATCATTAATTCGGGTAATAACAGTGTACCGTCCATCCCAAGGTGATTTCGGTGACTTTCCTCTCCTCCGCTGTGGGTGGTACAGCCAAACCAGCTTTCCCACCTTGATGAACCCTTTTGGATTACCCTTTCGGTCGTATCGAGCCTTCATTCGGTCACTGGCTGGTGGTCTCCGCTATATCGTTAGCAACCTCTTGAAAGGATCTCCGGCGTTGAACCCTTCACCCTTATCCTGTCTGTGGTCCCTTACTGGCTGCACAAATCTTGCATTTGCGACTCCAAGCCTCCACATCCTGACGACTTTTTATCCAATAAAATCGTTCTCGTATTTTCTTCAAGGTCTTGTTAACACCGAAGTGTCCATCGGATGTTCCATTGTGCACTCCCTGAAGCACCTTCGCTACTCGACACCTGGAAATCACTAGACGCATAATCACCTGCTTTCCATCCGGGCTTTCCCATGCTTTCCGCAACAGCCGTTCATGACTTTCAGTGAATCCCACTGCGCCCATAGTGACTTCAGTCCCACTCTTTTGCCTGAAACATCCTTCCATTTTGGACAAGCTCCCCTTTCTTTGGCTCTCAATATAGGTCCAATTTCCTCATCGTTCAGTTGCTCTACTGGGATTGTCTGGAGTATTTCCAATGCTTGGCCCCTTAATGCCACGATTAACGACATAGCCTTCTCTTCGTTACTCCAGTTGTTTACACTCTCTGCTGCCTTAAACTGCCTCTTGTAAATGGTCCATGAACTTTGGCCGTCAAAGGAGGGAACAGCTGACCTGATACCACTTGCTGGCTTCCTCTATCCCTCAACTGTCGCTTAAGCAGGTTTATTTCCCCTTTTATTTCTTCTTCAAACTTGTTTACTTTCTCTTTGACTTCACCAACTTCTTCTTCGATCTTGCCTACTTTTATTTCGACCTCATTAACTTTCGTCTTTACGCTACCCATATCTTCCTTAATCTCATTTTTTATTTCTTCAATGACTGTAAACAAGGCATTCTGTTGCGTCTCTATAGCTTTCCTTAAGTCGTCATTTTCCTTTTGACGGCTTTTCTCCTCTTCTTGTTTTTCCTCTTGGCGTCGTTTCTCCTTTTCTTGTTGTTCCTCTTGACGTCGCTTCTCCTCTTCTTGTTTTTCATTTTGACATCGTTTCTCTTCTTCTTGATGTCTTCGTTCTTTTTCTTGTCGTCTTCTTTCCCGTTCTTCTTTCTCTTCCTGGCTCTTTATTTCCTGTTCTTCTTTCTCTTCCTGGCGTTTCTTTTCTTGGTCCATCATCATCTTTTGCATTTGGGCGAATAAGTTCTGTATTTGTTTTTCGGATGCCATGTTTCTGGTCGTTACCGGCATATAATTACGATAAAATCAACAAAATTTAACAATCAAGTCAATATCGGTAATGTAACTGTCCAAAAATCTCGAAACAACATGAAGAAAGTCTTATCTAGAGTCTTTGTCACTTAGCCACTAATGTACAAATAGAAAAGTTCTAGAAAGTTCACGAAAATGCACTTAACTAACTACACGAAAAAGTCTTGTTCAGAGTCTTTTATTTCTTCTTAGTTCAAAGGATTTAATTACTATCTCTATAATGTCCTAATAAAATGTTCCGAAAATGTCCCAAAAAAGCACTTAACACTATTTTTCTGTTCGAAAATAATCCTCGAAGAATGTCCAGTAAATTAGTCCTTCCTGTGTTAGCACTAACTTCGAGAATACTGTCCCAGTCTTCTCAACACTTCCACAAAATCCGCTTGTTAAAATTCCGCTTCTGACATCAGTTGTTACGTATTTCCACCTCTTAGGAAACATCCTGTATGAATCCGTGGGTTTCAAAATAATTTCAACAAGAGATAAACACTTTATTTAATAATTTACTGACTATGCAATACTTCAAAATAACATTTACACTTTGTTTACTTGGTATTTAACCTCACTTTTCCAGTTCCAAGGGGGTTTAATTCATAACAATACAATACACAAAAGAGTAAATATTATTATTATTTTAAAAGATGCTTAATTTGTCGCCCATATTCTATTTGACACAACCCGTACTTCCTTAAATGGTCCCATGTACAAGAATTCCTTTTAACTTCTGGATTTTCTTGGCGGCAATAATTTTTGCTTTTATAGTGTAATCATGACCAGCCTTATTATATTAGGTTAAGAAAATGGAACATGGCAGAATCGAGATTAAACCGTTAATATATCGTAAACCGTTAACGATAGGACATGGTTAATACAATTGGTTCGGAAGGAAAAGGAGAATCTAGAAATATAAAAATATACAGGATGTTCCATTTAAAAGGTACCATTGCATAACTGTCGCCTCTTTAAGGCACCTTGTACACTTGAATATAAAATGATTTCATGCATCTTTTCAAACAGAATTATTTCATTGAACATTTCTTTCTGTTGCACTGTTTTCCAGATATTGCTTGTCTAACTAGAGCTGGGACACCCTGTATATACCGGGTGCCACAAGTAAGTGGCTCACCCTTATATTTCCTTTATTTTTTAACTTATTCATTTGAAATTAGGGGCGCATAAACTACCTGTAAAAATGGATTTTTTTGACATGAAAAATGGTATGGGACCCTTTCCGGTTTACCCGAAAATGACCGCAACTTTCGAATTTTAAATGGAACACCCTGCATATTTTTACATATTTGGATTCAAGACAACATTCTGAGTATACCATGAGAATTTTGAGAGTTTTTGAGTTAATGTTCAGTTTTTTGAGCATTTTAAGATATTCGTCTAGAGTGCTTTGGAATACCAAAATTTGTTCTACGGAATGTAAAGTCCAGGGGAAAAATTTAATTTTTCATTTAGTTTCATTAATAACCATTTACGAAGCCTCCAAATTAGAACATATCACTTTTTTATCGAAAACTTTTTTTTTTTCAAATGGGAAGGTGGTGGCTCATTGTGTTCAATAAATTACAGATTTTTTTCTAAGTTCATTGATATCCATTTCAAATCTATGCTATTTGTTTTTCTATTTTATTTAATTTGTTTAAAAATAAAAAATCTACACAAAGTAGTGGCTCACCCCTATAACTTTTTTATTTTTGAACATATTGAAATGAAATTAGGGGGCCAGGGTCATACAGAAAACTGGGTTTTTTGACATATGAAGTAATTTAATATCACTTCCGGTTTCGCAGGAAATAACCCTAACTTCTGATTTTCAAATGGAACACCCTGTATATAATTACATTTTTGGATTCAGAATGAATTTTTGAACATGTGTGGTTATTTTTATAAATTTATGGCAAGTTGCTATTTTTTATAGCAATTATAAATTGTAATCTAGACTGCTATGAAATAAAAAAATAAGTACTTTGTCATTTTAGATTGTACAGAAAAAAAAAATGTATACATAGTTACTATTATTAACCATTTTGTAGGCATTTTAATGCAAGTAATTTAGTTTTTTTGAAATAACTCTTTTTTTCAAATGGGACGGTGGTGGCTCCTTATATCCATTAAATTGCCCTTTTATACGAATCCATTGATATCACTATGCTTGGGTTTTTATTAACATTTATTTAAAAAACTGTAAAAACACATTGTACTTGTGGTATTTTAAATCTACAGTTATTATTATACGGCTATCAAAAAATTTCGAATCAAGTTACCTTTGCATTTCAAAGAAAAAAAACCGTATGTTTATTATTATTTAGAATTCTAAATCAAAATTTTTAAATAACACATTGTAAGAAAACTGAATCAAAATTAAAATATTTACAATTAACAAAAATTACAAGTATTGTTCAAAGTGGCCTCCCCCACGAGCTATACACTCTCTTGCCCGATGTTCTGTCTCTCGAATGACGTTTTCCAATATTTCAGGTGTTATAGTATTAAATGCAGCTCTTATTCTATTTTCCAGATTTTCTAATGTCAAAACTGGTATCCCGTAGGTACACTTTATCTTTGAGATATCCCCATAAATAAAAATCCAAACAGGTTAAGTCCAGAGACCTGGCAGGCCACCGTACTGGACCATGAGTTGCTATCACTTGTTCACCATACGTCTCAATGAGATGATTTAAAACAATTCTGCTATTGTGCGGAGGAGCACCATCTTGTTGAAAGTATAAGTTCCTAAATTGAGCTAATGGTAGCTCTGTAACTTCATCCCACATCTCATTTTGTAGAAACTCGAGGTATCTTTCACCCGATAATGTTCCTTGAAACAAAATAGGCCCTACTATGCTGCGTCCATAAATTCCAGCCCATACATTTATGCCAAAACGTTCTTGAAAATTATTGGTTCTGACTAAATGTTGAATTTCTTGAGACCAGTATCTAGTGTTGTGTCGATTAAACATTCCATTTTTTGTGAATGTAGATTCATCTGAGAATAACACATTTTCTAAAAATCTGTTATCTTGTTCACGTTTATTACGTAATCACTCACAGTATTTGTACCCTTCGATCATTATCAGCTTCATAAAGATGCTGGTGTAAGTTGTATTTAAAAGACTGATTGTGTTTTTTTAATATGCGTCTTACAGTTTCCTTATTTGAACCCAATTCCTCTGCGATTTGTCTCGTAGAAGCAATTTGATCATAGTTTACTATGGCTAGTACATTAATTTACAACTTTTTCATTATTTGTATACACCATTATTGCAATACTTAACTAAAAGTTTCAATTAGAGAACTGTCATTTAATTTATTTTGTTTCTCTGTTAAAATACAAGGGTAACTTGATGCGAAATTGCAATAGTTAACTAAAAGTTTCAGTTAGAGAACTGTCATTTCGTTTATTTTGTTTCTCTTTTAAAATGCAAGGGTAACTTGATGTGAAATTTCTTGATAGCCGTATAATAATAACTGCAGATTTAAAATACCACAAGTACAATAGGTTTTTACAGTTTTTTAAATAAATGTTAATAAAAACCCAAGCATAGTGCTATCAATGGATTCGTAGAAAAGGGCCATTTAATGGATATAAGGAGCCACCACCGTCCCATCTGAAAAAAAGAGTTATTTCAAAAAAACTAAATTACTTGCACTAAAATGTCTACAAAATGGTTAATAATAGTAACTATGTATAAATATTTTTTTTTGTACAATCTAAAATGACAAAGTACGTATTTTCTTATTTCATAGCATTCTAGATTAAAATTTATAATTGCTATAAAAAACAACAACTTGCCATAAATTTAGAAAAATCACTACACATGTTCAAAAATTCATTCTAAATCCAAAAATTTAATAATATACAGGGTGTTCCATTTGAAAATCAGAAGTTAGGGTTATTTCCTGCGAAACCGGAAGTGGTATTAAATTACTTCATATGTCAAAAAATTCAGAAATAAATCTATAATTTATTGAACATAATGAGCCACCACCTTTCCATTTGAAAAAAAAAGAGTTTTCGATAAAAAAGTGATATGTTCAACTTTGGAAGCTTCGTAAATGGTTATTAATGAAATTAAATGAAAAATTATATTTTTCCCTTGGACTTTACATACCGTAGAACAAATTTTGGTATTCCAAAGCACTCTAGACGAATATCTTTAAATGCTTAAAAAAGCTGAACATCGACTCAAAAATTCGCGAAATTTTCATGGTGTATTTAGAATGTTGTCTTGAATCCAAATATGTAAAAATATACAGGGTGTTCCATTTAAAATTCGAAAGTTGCGGTCATTTCTGGATAAACCGGAAATGGTCTCATACCATTTTTCATGTCCAAAAATCAATTTTTACAGGTAGTTTATGCACCCCAAATTTCAAATGAATAAGTTAAAAAGTAAAGGAAATATAAGGGTGAGCCACTTACTTGTGGTACCCGGTATGTATAATATTCTAAATATGCCGAATATTCGTTTAACTCATTACAATCCAGAAAGCCATAAACTGATGAAATTATACTACGCCTTCAATTTTTACAAAATTTAAAGAGTTTTTAAAAACTATTTTGGATACATTTAAAAATGTGTGGTATTTTGTCGTCCTAGAAGTTTCAAATCCACTGTGCTTGGTATGTATGATTTTATTATTACCTGTGATGTGTTTAATGCAGACAACAAGTCTACTAAATCTGTGTGTAGATGAAATAAAGAGCAACTCTTACTACTGAGAACCTAAACATATATTCACACAAAGTAAAAGCTTATTAAATTCATTCATTTAACG
The DNA here is from genome assembly GCA_963583905.1 of Stenurella melanura. Lineage (NCBI taxonomy): Eukaryota > Metazoa > Arthropoda > Insecta > Coleoptera > Cerambycidae > Stenurella > Stenurella melanura. The sequence continues at coordinate 122,185,789 of OY757316.1, read as the reverse complement.
TAGTTAGTAACACAATGGACTTTTCAATGGCTAGTAAGTGGATGTACTTGGTAATTATATTAAACGCTGAGTGCAGTGTGTACGTATACGACAAACCTAAAGGTCAATTCCTTAATAAGTCATTAGAGGGAGACGGAGGAGTCAAACTAATTAACCTAAGATGATATATTTAAAATTAAAAAATACTGCTAATTGGTTGGTCGGGTGATGTTTCCAAGTTCTCGCAGATACCACGTGAAAATGTGGTATTTTAATTGATTTGAAATGACAACATGACTTTTTAATAAAATGTAATTTGCTATCATGGATTTTTTTATTGTCTACTTATCTACAAATGTAAATTTGTCGAATTAAGTGCGAAATAATTCTACAACATTTTATCTTCCACCACTAGCGTACAACTTGAAAATAATATCGATGGTCTTGGTATAGCTGTGCCTGAATTTGAAACTCCATTTTTTCAAACAGCATGTACCAAATTCTATTATGGCAATCGATGTAGAATTAAATTTGAGGAGGACTTATATCAGCATGTCCTATAGCTAACACATGTACTTTTTGAATTATTCAGTTTTTTGTTGAAAATTATAATTTGTCAAAAAAAAACATAGAAGGTTATGAAACAATTGAAACAATAAAACAAAAGAACAAAAATAATAACTAAATTTAGGTAAGTAATACAACATACTATGTAGATATCTACCTATCCAGGACCGGATTAACTTGAATGGGGGCCTGTAGACAGAAGCAGAGTTATGGTGGAGGCCTACTTAAGGCCAACGGTATCGGAAATTCAAGGAAAATAGAGGGTTTTCATTGAATTCAATCAATGATGCTCTTTTAAATATATACAGACTGTCTATTTTACGAGGGCCACATCAAATATCTCGCTTAATATCTATTGTAGAAGAATAAAGTTTTAGAAACAGTTGTCCCATTTTTTGCGAGCTATATTTCAGTAAAAAGAAATTTGAAATCCATAGTCTACTTTATGAGATATATTACAAAAACCTGAAAAATAGGAAAACCTCAAACGGTTATAGCTTCCTTATTTGAGGAGATACGAAAAAAGTTAAAGGAATGAAAGTTGACGGCAAAGACAATAAGAATAATAACGTGTAACAAAAAAATCGAAAAATGCAATTGGCTTTGACATACGCTATTGTGCAAAAATGAAAAATACATATCTCAAAGTAGGCCATGACGCCATTAATTCCGTTATTTTTTTTCTCATTCCAACGATATAAAACATGTCACAGAAATTTTAACCGATAGTGTCAATATTTAATATTTTACGAATACCACAATTGAGGAGCATCCAGTAAAAGTCATTTTGAGATAATCGCAAATTTTCTTGCATTGCGAGTCTGCATGTTCAAGGCTCGAAATTTCTATTGCAATGTATTCTCAGCTTGTACTGAACGCCAAAGTCATTTGAATATAATGATATTTTTTGTAAACAACCAAAATAACGCCATTTTTTGTTTGGACATGTCTTGTTTTGCTCGGATGGCGTGGACATGTCGTGTTTTGCTCGGACTGATCAATGGACATGTCATGTTATGCACAGACTAATTAAAGGACTTGTTTTTTTTTCTTGTTTTATTTAATACAACTGTAATATTTAAAAGTCTTTATAAAAAAAGTATCAGAAAATTCGCAAAAAGAATGAAAAAACGAACTTACAGAAGACAACTTAAAACATAGCACCTAAAATGAAAATGCATTAATCCTCTTTTTTTTTTCTCGATCCCACGTTTATTGATCCCACGGACACATCCATAGCTTATTTATTAATTAAATTTGTTTATTTACATCAATTGCACAGAACACAAAAGATCACACACACTAAAACACTAGAATTTGAAGGTTATATTGACGCTTTGAGACACGGGTAACTGTTAATTTTTAGTAGCATAAATGTTTTTATTAACATTTAGTTACTATTATTGCCCTTTATCGAGACGATCCAGAACCATACAGAAACTGAAAAGCGACATTACAGATAAATTTCATATTTGGACAAGTATGCTTTTGGTGGCACATATATTACTCCCATAAGAATTATCACTGGACATGTACCATTTTGAACGAACTTTTTGTTCACTTTGCAGTGTTTGGACATGTACTGTTTTGCTTGGACTTCATGTTTTTACTATGATTTTAGCATATAATATATTCAGTTTTGCACGATTCTGACTGCGGCAATGGATTTTAATCAAGAAAATACTTAAAAATTCATCACTAACTCATTTCAACTTAATTATGGACATGTCTGGTTTTGCATGGATGCTCCTCAATTCATATAATTGAATCGTAAAAATCAGCTGTGCCATAATTAGTGAAAAACAATGTATACAGTTATTAATAAATTTGACAGATTGTCACTGTTGTGTGTTGTATGTTGCGTTGTCGAGTTCTAAGACAAATTTTATATCAGTAATTATGGTGTACACCAATAATAACAAATTCGATATGATTAGCATTTATTGTCAGTGCAATTTTGACGCTGAGATGGCAGTCACGGTTTACGGAGATAGATTTCCAGATGCTCCGCAGCCAAATCGAACTATGTTTAGGAAGTTAGTTCAAAATCTAAAAACGCACGGTTCATTTTCAAAAAAAGTAGTAAGGCGAGCGCATGTGGCGGATAATGTAAGAAAAGTGAATAGAGTAATGAATTATGTTAACCAAAATGAGGAAACCTCTTTGAGACAAATTCAGAGAAACTGTCGCATAAAAAAAGACAGTGCAAGAAAAATATTGAAAGAAAACGGATTTCGATGCTACAAAATAAGGAAAGTTCAACATTTAAATGAGGGAGATAAGCCAAGGAGAGTAAGATTTTGTAGATGGTTATTAAATAAGAAAAGGAATGACGCGCTGATATGTAGCAAAATTCTTTGGTCGGACGAATCAAATTTTTCTAATAATGGATTTTTCAATAGAAATATGCATTATAAGTGGACACGAGAAAATACACATTGGCGCAGAGAGACTGCTTTCCAAGAAAGATTTTCTACGAATGTTTGGTTGGGTCTTTTAGGGACTAAAGTAATTGGACCTTATTTTTATGATGGCAATTTAACCGCTCGTAGATACCTTAATTTCCTGCAAAACGAATTTCAAGATTTTCTTTATGAATTAACAGTGGCAGAAAGATTAAATTATTCATATTTTCAACAAGATGGGGCTCCACCTCACACTGCTGTAATATGTACAAATTATTTAAATCAAGTTATGCCAGATAGCTGGATAGGCACCTATGGACCCATTCTATGGCCAGCTCGATCACCAGATATTACTCCCTTGGATTTTTTCGTCTGGGGTTACATTAAAGACAAGGTATTTCAAACTGCCCCTGAAAATATTGAGGACATCAAAACCAGAATTCGAAACGCATGTAAGGCAATTAATTACTCCTGAAATGCTCCAAAGTGTAATGCGTGACGTGTCTCGTAGAGCACGTTTATGTGTCAGAATGGTGCACAATTTGAGCATTTGTAGTTAGAAAAATAAATACACACAATTTCTTTTCAATATAGTAGTAGGTAGTACTGTTATACATAGTTTTTCGTTTTTTTCTTTGGATGTTCGTTTTGTACTTGTATTTTTATTTATGAGATATTTATTGGTTTGTATTAAATTGTAATAAATAATTACGGAATTATAATTATTATAAAGTGAGTTTTTACTATTATGGCACAGCTGATTGTTACGATTCAATTATATGAATTGTGGTATTCGTAAAATATTAAATATTGACACTATCGGTTAAAATTTATGTGACATATTTTATATCGTTGGAATGAGAAAAAAATAACGGAATTAATGGCGTCATGGCCTACTTTGAGATATGTATTTTTCATTTTTGCACAATAGCGTATGTCAAAGCCAACTGCATTTTTCGATTTTTTTGTTACACGTTATTATTCTTATTGTCTTTGCCGTCAACTTTCATTCCTTTAACTTTTTTCGTATCTACTCAAATAAGGAAGCTATAACCGTTTATGGTTTTCCTATTTTTCAGGTTTTTGTAATATATCTCATAAAGTAGGCTATGGATTTCAAATTTCTTTTTACTTAAATATAGCTCACAAAAAATGGGATAACTGTTTCTAAAGCTTTATTCTTCTACAATAGATATTAAGCGAGATATTTGGTGTGGCCCTCGTAAAATAGACAGTCTGTATATGCTATTTAGTAGAAATGTTCATTATTTCTATACAATATTTACAAATTAAAACTGGGGTGCCAGGGCCGTCGAGAGAAAGTCGGGGCCCGGGGGGTAGTAACATACAATTACCAACAATTTTTAATATAAATTTCGAAGAGCGGGGGGTGGCAACTATTTATCTCAATAAAAACTTCGAACAGCGGAGAGGTGGTATTCCCTAAAATTGAATATTTACCTCGATCGAAATTTTGAAGAGCGGGAGGGGCAACTTCATATCTATCTCATTCTAAACAATAAGTCATTCGGAACTTACGGAACTAATTGTTATTTACATCGCACTAATCATTTAAAAATATACCTCTCTCATTTCGCCTGATGATAGGGAAACACCACAGCCCCCCCTCTCGGCAGGCCTGTGGGTTGCAAATAATCGAAATCTTATATTATAACGTAACACATTTATATTTATCAATAATTTTCAAACAGTTTTATGTTTATGATTTTCTGTAATCGCAGGATAACGTAGATAGTTTTTTTACATTTTGCATGAGATCTAGATATTATTTTCATTTCATAATTCTCGAAAAAAAATTCAAGACAATGTGGTGGGGGCCCCGAGGCAATGTCTCTCTGCTTCGGGGCTAATCCGGCCCTATACCTACCTAATTCAATTTGCTAATATTTTCAAAACATTTGATCTAACATTAAATGCTACTAGCTACTAATTACGTGTAATACAGAAAATGCTCGATATGTGTATGTATATGTGTATTTGATTTAAACACTCAATAATGTGGTAGCATTTCTGATTTCATTTCCATTAATTTCATTCATGGCTTCTATTATTTTTAATGTCAAGTCTTCCATAGACGGGTGCAGTTTAATAAACCAGATCCTTAACTCGCCCCATAAATAAAAATCTAAATGTGTCAGATCCGGTGATCTAGGAGTCCAAAGAAATTGACCTTTATTGCCCCACCATCTGTCTTAAAACAATTCTCTCAGTTTTAAATCTACATCATTTGTTGAATGTGCTGGTGCTTCATCCATTTGATGCTATGAATGGACGGCATACAGCAATGGAAGATTATCGACAAAATCTTGAATATTTGTTCCCATACAAATTTTCATCATGCATGTACCAGTGTAATCGAGTATCCATTACTAAGCAGAAGACGTATAATTAAAAACTGAATTTCATTTTCAACTTTTTAACGCGCTAAACGATCTTTCAAATGCTGCAATAATTACAGGTAATATGCAAAGAGTTTTCAATATAAATTAAAAATACTCTTAATCGAAAACAATTATTTTAAATGCTGAAACATTATTGGCCATATGACAGGGCTATCTACAAATGAACTTTTTTAAAGCATTTCTTTTCGCCAAAATAAACGACCCTGTGCCACCCCCTGGATCCGCCACTGTATAGACACATTATTGCATGACACCATCCATATTTGGTTGAGATATTCTTTCTAGATTTCCGGCTATTAACGTACCAGAGTTGTTAGCTAAAGAGCTAAAAAGTGTATAGAATGCTGAGAATACCGATATAATATTTCCATGGTCTACAGTCTCGATCAAAATATGAGTGCGGAACAAACAAATTGGGCCTATTTAGGCCCAGCCCTCTACATGCGAAATAGACAAAACCAAACGGACTCGGGAGGGTCCGGCTGCGCTTTATCTAGTTTATAATTAAAGCGATAGCCATTTGGAATTGAATAAATACCCATCATAGTGATTATTAATTATTTTATCTTGCACGAAATGTTTGCAGTTATTTTTATTGAGCATTCATTAATTGACACGGAAACATCACGAGGAGAGGACTAATGATATTCGTAAAGCAAGCTCAATTTCCTTACTCTCATATTGAACACGATTTGAAAAATATAAAAGTCCATGCAGAATTTTTTGCATCACATCGTTGTAATTAATAACGTATATTAATAGAGTTTGAACAGTTTTAATAATATCGAAGGAAACTATCGGTAGCTATAAATAAATATTAACATGCTGATAGAAATAGACTATAATAAAACATGTTCTTTTAGGATTTTGCAAGCAGCAAAACAAAGTAATCTATGAAAAATAAAAATAAAATATGTCTCTGTAAATGTTAACTACCGTTCTTTGCATTCTTTTAATAAACTACATTCTGGTTATACTGGAAATTAGAGAATTCTAAAATGAATTTATCGACAAAATACCTATCTATTCGATAGAAAAGAAAATCTAAAGAAAATGTCACTATTAAACTTTGTATTTCTCTGATAACCCACATCTGGTTGTGCTAGAGACGCTGGCGCACTGTGGGTGATTTTGCTCCCCCTTTGTTTTTTCAAAATCCGCTCAATTTTGAACAGATTTTGATGCGTTTGGGCTTAAAATGCTTGAAAAGTTTCACTCTTTGACGTGTAATTGCCACTTTCTGTTAAACTATTAGGTACAACCCCTTATCAATCCCTAAAATAAGGAAAATTAAAAAGATCAAAATCATTAAAGAAAAAGGTCACTGGGCAATTGCTGGAAGTAAAGTAATCATATATATGCAAATTAATTATACACACCCTCTTTGGGGCTACTGCATGTAATAAAAATGACACTGGGTTTTTATACTATCAGATAGGTCTTTCCTGAACTATCACGTACAACCCCTTATCAACCTCTAAAATAAGGAAAATTAAAAAATAAAATTCAAAATCATTTTGAAAGTTAATACATTTAAGAAAGAGGTCTCAAAGTTTATTAAAAGGTTACTGCATGCAAGAAAAATGACACTGGGCTTTTATACTGAAGGTAAAATAATGACATATTTGCAAATTAATTACACACACCCATTTTGGTGTCCTCTGTTCATTTCTGGTGTCCTTTACGTACACCCCTAAAAATAAAATATCAACTCCTAAATTGAGGTAAAGTTTTTCTTACATGCAGTACATTTAAAAAAAATTATATTTAAAATCTTTTCCATTATTTCCAAATATTACCCATCACCCCCTGAATACAAAAGAGGGTGTGTATAATTAATTTGCGTATATATGATTATTTTACAATAAATTCAATAAAATGTAAACAAAATATATTTTTGGGGTTTTTATTGAATGTGTCATAATGATACATAAACAAACTAAAAGAAACCGCTGCCTAAGGAATCACTACTTCCACATCCAGATTTTTCATCCAAGTCACTATAAAGGAAACATCTTGATTAGATTTGCACTCTAATATGTGGAAATTATTGGTCATTTTAATAATATTGGGGCAAATGTCACAGAAAAGTTTGAGGCGTTGGTCTCTACCATATACATTACAAGTTTCTAATTTACTCTACTTATTTCCCCTATTTACAACCTACCACCTCCCACCCCTTCAATGGAATCATCTCAATCAGATGTCATTACAATACATACGTGTACTAACTTTCAGATGAATATCTCAATTTTGTGTTATTAAACCCATTGATAATGGAGCAGAGATGGTGGTGTTTGAAAAATATTAGAAAGAAATCTGAGACCTTGGTTTCCAGTATAAACACCAAATTCCACATTTCTGTACTCTTATCAGCTTGATTTACTTATTTTCCCCTATTTACTCCTATTAAACCCCCAACCCTTCAACCGAATCATCTCAAAATAGAAACTAGTTCCAGATATCGTTCTAATGCATACGTGTACCAAATTTCCCTTTAATAATGGAGTAGGGGTGGTGGGGGCTGAAAACTATTATAAATAATCTGAGACCTTTGCTTCTAGGACAAACACCGAATTTCAAGTTTCGGTACTCTTACTAGCTTGCTTTACTTATTTTCCTCTATTTACCCCTATTTTACCCCCAACTCTTCAACGGAATCATCTCAAAATAACTAGTTCCAGATGTCGTTATAATGCGTACATGTACCAAATTTCAAACGAATATCTCAATTTTATTTTGTCAACCCCTTTAAAAATGGTGTGGGGGTCGTGTGAGAGTTGAAAAATATCATACAAAAATTAGAGGACTTGACTTCTAGTATATACATCATATTCCAAGTTTCTGTACTCTTAACAACTTGCTTTACTTATTTTCCCCTATTTAACCTTATTTAAGCCCCAACCCTTCAACGGAATCTTCTCAAAATATAATCTAGTTCCAGATATCGTTATAATACATGCATGTAACAAATTTCAAGTGAATATTTCAATTTTATTTTATAAATAATAGAGTAGGGGTCGTAGGGGTTGAAACATATTATAAATAATCTGAGACCTTGGCTTCTAGTACATACACCGAATTTCAAGTTTCCGTACACTTACCCCCCGCTCTCTAAAATTTCGATCGAGACAATTTTGAGAAATATCATCCCCCCGCTCTTCGAAATTTCGAAATTCATATTGAAGATTGGTGGGAGGGTCGTATATTACAACCCCCAGGGCCCCGATTTTCTCTTGAAGGCCCTGCCCTTCATTGGAGTAAGTGCAAAATATAATATTCTTCCAGATCTCATTATAGTACATACGTGTACCAAATTTCAAGTTAATATCTTAAACTGTTCCTGAGAAAATGTGCATACAAAAAAAAGTTACGGACAGACCGAATTTTTTTTCCTTCCCCTCAAATTTAAAACCTCAACGTTTCATGACATTCTAAACCTATTTCAGCAAAAAACAATTTTTTAGATTGCCATACCACGCCAGTACGTAGATGTGGAAGTAATATTTGATATAGTTCATATAAAGTCAATTTGAAAATCATAAAAAAGACTGACAAAGGAATAGTTGATAACACGAGCGATATCATGAACGTTGACGGACAATTTTTAGAATCACTTTTTAATTATTGCAAATATTGTTTCATTGCTCTGTATTAATTGATAGGCATAATGCAAATTATTTATTTACAATACATTATTTATTTATATTATATAATGTTAGTTTAATGAACAACTCCATAAATTATTCAATAAAATAAATACATGTCATTTAACCTACGGCTATGCTACCGGCAATGCTAAGAATGAACCAAGAGCTTATAAGGGACTTATAATGGTGAGCCAGGTTAACAATCGATCACTTTCTTTTGAGGTAAGAGCATAACATATCTGGTAAACTATATTCGTATATGGATATTATTTGCAATATTCATGCTCAGTCTCGAGTGTTACTCTATCACATCAGGCTTTGTAATGATTTAGTAACAACGCTTTACACTAAATTTTTAAATTGACAATAGAAATACGACACCATGTCCTTTTTACGTTTTCCTATCATGAACTAGTTATTGCACCACGAAGAGGATTTTCGATTTTAAATGCTTCTCCAAGTACCCGGAATTCAAAGAAATTATTTTTTTAAATGTGTCTGTTGTTCGTTTGTCCTCTAACCATTGGATCGATTTTGCTCAAATTTTGAATGCGTGTTCAAGACGGTAACACCTCGAGGCAAAATCCGAGTCAGTTTTAATTATCTCCTGATGATGCTAACGTAGTTGGCGAAAGCGCGTCGAGTGTTAGTATTCGAGGATCGTGTTCAAGTGTTTGGCTGTTTGGGGAGACTGCTTCCAGGATCAATTTATTTTGATTAAAAGCTAACTCATTAAAATGCTTTTAATACTAGTAATAGATGGTATGATTCGTTGCTCATAGTTTAAAAAAAATATAAAACACCACAGAAATAGACAAGTCCAAATTCGTAGTCTGTACGGGAGAGTTACACTTCGGTAAAGGTATTTACACAGAACTTCCCTTATTTGTGCAAGGCGGTCACTCTAAAAAATTATTAATTACGAAATGTCATTGAGAATAATAATCGGAATATCGTTATCACTATTATTACAAAGAAATCCTGATAACTTTTGGTCAAAAAAATATACAGAGTGCTCATCCAACAGCAAAAATTCAATACTAAATAACAGGTGCCAAATATGGAAGGCTTGCGCAAATACCTTTACAAATATCCACCATGGTTGAATTATTTCTTGGGATGACCACCATGTACATTTTTCAATAAAAGTATAATAGGTGCATATGGTAAATATTATTGCCTTCTGTCACATTTTCAATTCTACATTCACGTAGTGGAGTGGAAGTATAGTAGTGATTAAAAAATTTCATATTTTTTTGAAATTTTTTAAGAATATTGGTAAAAAAATTTTCTTCTGAAATAGGCTTAGAATCTCATGAAACGTGGAAATTTTAAATTTGAGCAAGAAGGAATGTAACCTTCTATTCTATAGTAGTGGTAAAAGTACATTGCAATTTTTTTTAAAATTAAGTTTTTTTTAAATAGATTTAGAATGCCATGAAACGTGGAAATTTTAAATTTGAGCAAACAAAATTTTTTTATCTATTCTAGTGGTAATTTTTTTCCAAAATGGTAAAAAATTTATTTTTTCTGAAATAGGTTTAAAATGTCATGAACGTGGAAATTTTAAATTTGAGCAAAAAGAATTTTTTCATTTATTCTATAGTAGTTTTCGAATTTTTTTTTGAACTAGGTTTAGAATGCCATGAAACGTGGAAATTTTACATTTGAACAGAGAATTTTTTTTTCCATCTATTTTAGTGGTAAAAAAATTAAAAAAAAAAATTCAAAATATTTTTTCTGAAATAGGTTTAGGATGTCATAAAATGTGGAAATTTTAAATATGAGCCCAAAAAAATTTTTTCATCTATTCTGTAGTGGTAAAAAAGATTTTTTCAAAAAAAAAAATTATTTTTTTTTAAATAGGTTAGAATTCCATGAAACGTGGAAATTTTAAATTTGAAGAGAGAAAATGTTTTTTCCAGCTATTTTAGTGGTAAATTTTTTTTCAAAAATGTTGGTAAAAAAATTTTTGCAAAATGTTGGTAAAAAAAATTAAATTTTTTTTTTTTTAAATAACTTTAGAATGCCATGAAACGTGGAAATTTTAAATTTGAACAAAGAAAAAATATTTTTCGTCTATTTTAGTGGTAAACATTTTTTCAAAAATGTTCGTAAAAAAAATTTCCAATGTTTTTTTTAAATAGGTTTAGAATGTCATGAAACGCGAAAATTTCAAATTTGATCAAAATAAATGTTTTTCATTATTTATTCCCTTTAGACGGTCCACCCTGTATATTTTCCAGTGAAAATTTAACCATTTCTTCGCTGACAGTAGCGTCAGCTACGTACCAAATTTGACTGTTCTCCGTCAAGTAGTTTTTTTAGTTAATGCACCAACAGACAGACAGTCAGATGGGCGGATTTGAAAAACCTATATTTTCGTAATCTACATGATCTGAAACGTGAAAATCCGGAAAAATTTCGGAGGATGATTTGTTCTCGAATACAATACTTCCCTTCGGTATGCGAGGGAAGGAAAAATTGTAGACACACACAACCATTTTCTATGAACAAGACGTCTGCTATAGCTAGGGCTTGAACCTAGGACATCAAAGGTAGTGATTAATTATGTTTATGACATAACCCACCGCACCAATTGCGTTGCTGAGTTTTAGGGCTCAAAATAAATTATTATTATTATTATTATTAACAAACATAAGACTTTAACTTGTCAGCGTCTTCTGTACTTGAGGCTGCCACACTTCAGTGCCTCGGAACAATATTGCAATGTAAAGTACCCGTGGAATAATTTTTTCCGCAACAATATAATAAGCGCCTTGAAAATTTTTATATTGTGATTTAATAATTTTATTATAATCGTACTCTTGGCATTGTACTATATTAATCAGGAGATTGTTTAGTTTTTATATAAATGCTGGTTTGAGAAATGATTTACGTCTGTTATATCATGGGAAGTGATAATGTTCAATAGCGATCATAGAAAAAAGTGAACTAAATTTCTTTCGGTAGGTTTTATGTCAAGGATTTTTTTAAATTGTGTCTAAATAGAAATAATTCCGTTTGTTATTTAAGTCGCGGGGATTTTTGTTGTAGATTGCTTTAGGCATTAGTTTTTTTCAACACGTACATATAAGGTTACAAATTAATAATCGATTCTCGTTACTACAGTGTGAATCTAAAGAAATGCATAAAATTCACATCTTTGGTATGTGTTATTTGTCAAAAAAATCCTCGATCATGTCGATCAGTGTTGTAAATGCTACATTTTGTCACTTGTCACGTCATCATAAATTTTTTTTAATAGAAACAGATATTTTTGTTTACTGTTTTTGGTGGTATATTCCTTTAGCTTTCTGGTGATATGAAAAAAATTGATATTACCTAAGCCATTCTTTTGTAAAAAAATATTTTTATTGATTGATACCTTACATAAGTAATCGTGAGAAAAAAATCATCTCCATTGCTCAAATTGCGACCCTTCGACCATTTGGCATTGACTATGACGGGTGTAGACACTTTGCAGGCTGTTCTGAATCATCTCGTGGGCAATTCGTCTCATCTCCAAGCCAATGGGCTTGTTCCATGACATTCTTTTTATATGGTTTTTATACTTTTTCATGTAGTACTCGATATTCTCATTATACACTTAAAATTTCGCATTATTAACTTTTTCCGTTCTCGAGATATAAGGAGTTGAATTTAGTAATAGTTGCAAAAACCGAGCGCTCATTTGTGACGTCACTATACGAAAAATGGCTTTCTGGGACCTTGCAAATTTAACCTGAAAAGTCGAAAAACATGGAATTTTTAAACGCTGGTAACTAAATAAATACGTCGAGTGGAAGTTCGTTCTATGTGTCTACGGAAAGGAGAAGGTCGGCCATGAATTATAATCGTAAATTGCAGGGTCGAAATCGAAAATTCGTTCTGGCAGGAGCGAGAGAAAATTGTAATTTTTTGACATTTCACCAAATTGTACTCCCCTAATGTCAAGTAGTAAGCAAAACAAACAATACTTCGAAAACACTTATAATTATAACCAATAAGGAGCATCAAGTCTATTGAGATCGACGAGTCTATGCGTATAGTGACGTAGCGCCTGGCCACGCCTCATTTTCGCGAGATGGAAATTTGCAATGGTTTTTAAGATACTAAACGTGCGAATAAGATTCTGATATTTTGCAGATCCATTAATTTATACTTGCACTTTCGATTTGTGAAATAAAAAAAAATGCTGAACAAGCCCATTATGTCTTTCAATTGTTCTATGGTCTGTTAAAATACACCCTTGACTTTAAGTAACCCCAAAGAAAAAAGTCTAAGGTTGTTAAATCCGGTGAACGTGGGGGCCACTCAATCGGACCTAGGCGACCTATCCACCTTCCAGTAAAAGTGTCATTTAAAAACTGTCGCACTGCTATCTTAAAATGAGGTGGGGCCCCGTCTTGCTGAAACCAGACGTTTTCATCAGGAATATATTCATCTTCATTGTTCGGAAACATAACTGCTAAGGCTGGCACTAACTCAACTCGCAAAAACTTTAAATATCTTGCTGCCGTAAGATTTTCTTGAAAAGAAAGGTCCCAATAAACGACCATCAATCATATCTGCCCACACGTTTACTTTGCCTCGTCGCTGTGTATGGGCTTCTTGAGTCCAATGAGGATTTTCGCGTGACCAGTACCTACAGTTATGCCGATGTGCAGTCAGTCCCCTTTGTGGTTATAGTGTAGTTTCATCAGAAAAGAAAATGTTCTTTAAAAAATTTGGGTTTTCATCGTACAAGGTCATCGACTGTTCACAAAACTGTAAGCGCCGATCTGGATCATCCTCATTCAATTCGTTGATTAATTGTGCTTTGTATGGATGGTATTTTTCTTTTTTCAATAGACATACAACAGAAGTTTGACTCACGTTATGATTTAAAGCCAGCTGCCTTGTCGAAAGATGGTGGTGTTCCTCACTTTCTAGAAGAATATTTAATTTTGTTTCGTTGCTTGTGCTAGGGCGACCAAATCGAGATTTATCATATCTAGCCACCAATCTACTTACAGTGGATCTAGAAATTTGCTTTTCGGGGTACTTGGCATTGAAAACATCACATGCTTCCTGATGAGTTCTCAGCCTATCACCATATCCAACCACATCAAAAGTTTTATACTACACTAGTTTTACACTGTCTGAAGTGTCACAAAACTGAGGTTCCACACGTACCAGGAATAAAAAAGGTATCGATACTTTACACAAAAAGGCCTGTATAAGCTAGCTGACTCATTAGATGCTGGCATACAGACGGACGTAATCTATACAGATCTCTCCAAGGCCTTCGATAGACTGGATCATAACATCCTACTGAAAAAACTTGCTAATAATGGATTTTCTCCAATACTCCTTGAATTTTTCAAGTCTTATCTTACCGACAGAAAGCAACTCGTGCAATGCTGTGGTTACCAGTCTGTTGAAATAGCCTCTACCTCTGGAGTTCCACAGGGCTCCAACCTGGGTCCACTATTGTTTAACATATTTATAAATGATATTGGATCTGACTTAAATGTCTCGTTTATGCTCTACGCTGATGATATGAAAATCTATTCCACTATCAACAACACAGCTGACTGCGATAATTTACAAGAAAATCTTCTCAAGATAAATCTATGGTGTTCAGAAAACAAATTACCATTAAATGTTCAAAAATGTCATGTTATGTCTTTCACAAATAAATTGCATAAAATAAATTACAACTACTCAATAAATCAATCAACGTTATCTCGACCTGACACCATCCGAGACCTGGGAGTCACTTTCGATGATAAACTCACTTTCAAAAATCATATTAATAATCTAACAGAATCCTATAAAACGCTAGGCTTTATCGCTAGGAATTGCAAAGACTTCACTAATACTAGTACATTGAAGTTGCTATATATATCGTTTGCAAGATCTCGTGTTGAATACGCTTCAGTAATATGGTGTCCTTATTATGACCTTCATGTGAATACTGCAGAAAACGTACAAAGAAGATTCTTAAAGTATGCCTGCTATAGAGAAGATGGTGTATATACCGCTATTGGTTTTCCTAACGATCGAAGGGAGAACAGGTTATCCATCGAAAGTCTCGAGAATAGGCGTACGAAATCACAAATAATCTTCTTATATAAGGTACTGAACAGTAAAATAGACTGCAGTGATATTCTTCATCGTATTAACTTTCAGGTACCTAGAATTACCTCTAGGCATTCACTAACTTTTCATTTGCCGACGCCGAGAACAAACATCAAACAATTTTCTCCTATTAATCAAATATGCGACAAATATCATAAAATTCAAGATAGAATTGGCATATTCAACTGCAGTGTATAACTGGTTCCGAGGTGATCGCGGTGTGAACAACATCGAGCGAGTGATCTTGGCGCAAATAGTAACTTTTAATTCAATCCAATTGGTAGAATTAAATACCAAACATAGTGAAAACAACTAATAAATAATAATTAATATACTAATCTAAAATATATATTAATTTGTGTGATTGTGAGCATCAAGGTAAGATAGGTTAGAGATGCCGGGCTCGGGCGGTAAGGATCCGCCCGATAAAAGTGCGGACAAAAACAACCCGCAAGAAATGTTAGTTGATAATGCGGAAAAAACAAGGGTAATAGACTTTGATAATAAATATAGACCAGGTGACGCAGGGCCATATTTTGTTTATGTTGAACATAAAGATAAACATTTAGGTCGACTATTTCCTATTCGAGTAGGCCATTACTTATTTAATAATGAAATGTTCAAAGGTTCAGTAGAAGACATTAAATCAGTTGGTCTCAATAGGGTAAAAGTAGTGTTCAAAAACTACAAAGTGGCAAATGAACTCGTCAATAATGATGTTATCACTTGTAATAATCTTATTGCATATATACCTAAATTCTACACTCAGAAAAAGGGTGTAATCCGAATGGTGGACACTTTCTTTTCTGAAGAATATTTATTAAATAATATTGAGTCAAATGCTAAGGTTGTCGAGGTAAAAAGAATGAATAAAAAAATAACAGATGAAAATGGGGAAGTTAAATTAATTAAAAGGCAGGTTGTAATAGTCACTTTTCTAGGATCTATAATTCCAAAGAGTGTAAAAATTAATCCAGTAAATTTTCCTGTCGAACCCTATATCTATCCGGTAGTTCAATGTTTTAAATGTCTCCGATATGGCCACACTTCTAAACAATGCAAAAGCTCCAAGAGATGTAAATATTGTAGCGGAGAACATGAGGATGAAGATTGTGAGATCGAAACTGTTTACTGCTTATATTGCAAGAGTCAAGAACACTCATCTGTGGATAAAAAATGTCCAACTTATGTTAAGCAACACACTATAAAGCAAACAATGGCTAAACAAAATCTATCTTTTAAAGAAGCTGAGACAATCGTTAATAATCCCTCCTATGCAAAAGTCACAACTAATAATAGATTCGCCTTGCTAAACGACTTTCAAAATTTTCCTGACTTGCCAACTCCAAGTCAAAGTATAACTTCACGCACTGATGTTATGAGACGGCCGGCTAGAGTGCCTACTCAGCCACCCCCCAGAAAACGTAAAGCTGGTAAACCATTAGAGAGGCCAAAAGTTGCACCTTCGCTTAGAGAGGATACAACACATGTTCACTCTGTTCTTCCAAATCCTTATCGAGAAGAATTTTTAGCGTATAAAGAATCTCTTGTTGAACAAATATCTGTTTTTATTAATGATCTGATTAAACACTTAGTACCAAGTAGTGCACCTACAATAGTTAAGGAACTTAATGTTAGAGAATCTCTTACTAATTTATTTATTGATCCCAATTGTTATACATCTAGCGATGAACAACAGTGCTAATACAATGAAAAATAAATTGACAATTCTCCAATGGAATGCACGATCTATCATTTCAAACAAAACTAATTTGATAAACCATATTAATAATCACCCGGTAGATATAATTATATTAAGTGAAACCTGGCTAAAGCCTAGTCTTAAAATAACTTTCACGGGTTATAATTTTATACGTAAAGACCGGCAAGATGGAAAAGGTGGCGTAGGAATAATGGTGTCAAGTAAAATGCCTCACAAGGAAATAAAAATAAATAACAATTTTAATAAAGAAATTGAAATATGTGCTATTCATCTTGTAAATAACAATTTAGATATTATTTCAATATACAAACCTCCACATATAATGGCGACCCGTGACGACTGGAATAATATTTTCAGGCAATTCTCAGGAAAACTTATTATTGGGGGAGATTTTAATTCTCAACACACTAACTGGGGTGCATCACTAAATAATATTCAAGGTATCCGACTTGCTGATGCAATTGATAGCACAGAGCTCGTTGTTTTAAACGATGGTAGTCCTACACGAATTAATAGGCCCAATCAAAACCAATCGTTTGTAGATGTAACCCTAATGTCACCATCTCTTTCAATAATTTCCGAGTGGCAGGTTTTACCCACCCCTCTAGGTTCTGATCACCTCCCAATTGAAATTACATGCGGAATCAATACATGTACTGTTAATTCTAAGCCAGCATCGAAATGGAAAGATACATGCGCCGATTGGAATACCTTTCAAAATATGTTAGATACCACATTATTAAACTTACAAACCACATGTCCCTCTAACAAACTCACACTTCTAATTGATTCAATTTCCATTGCTGCAGAAGTATCAATGCCTACAAAAAAATCATTTGTTTCCAAGTGTTCACGACCAATTTGGTGGGATGGTGAGTGTACCGCAAAAGTTAAAGAGCGTTCTAAAGCGTTCAGTTGTTATAAACACATTTCTAACCTAGAAAATTATTTAAAGTACCAAAAAGTGGATGCAGAGAGCAAACGATTGTTTCACAAAAAGCGGAGAAATAGTTGGAAAAATTTTGTATCTCAGATAAATAAGAATACCCCAGTCTCAGATATTTGGAATCACATAAGAAAAATAGCCAATAAAACACAAAACACTCAAAGACCTTACCTGACGGAATCACTAATAGATTCAATTTTCGATATAATTGCACCTCCTTTTGTAAAAAATATAAATTACATAAAAGAAAAAAATAGTGAAACAATCTTAGATACACCATTTACTATGGATGAGCTAAACAGTGCTCTAAGTAATTTTAATAATAGTGCACCTGGTATTGACAACATAACGTATCTTATCCTATTTAACTTAACACTATATGGTAAAAACATTTTACTACAAATTTATAATGACTGGTGGACAAATGGGGATGTACTAGAACAATTAAAAAACATTTCAATATGTCTTATATTGAAACCACAAAAAGATAAAGATTCGCCTTTTTCCTACCGTCCAATATCGCTGATGTCATGCATAACTAAAATACTTGAACGAATGATTAAAGCGCGGTTAGAGTGGTATTTCCAACACAATTCATTACTACCGATAAATCAATATGGCTTTTGCCGGGGCTATGGCACAATTGATGCAGTAACACATCTAGTAACCGATATAGAAAAATGTTTCACAGAAAATCTATATCTCGCCTCACTTTTCATTGATATAAAAGGAGCATACGACTCAGTTGATCTTTGTTTACTTCAAAACAAACTGACGCAATTTGGATTGTCTTCTAAGTCATCTATAAATATCGTAGAACTGTACGACAATAGACATGTTTATATAAGAGACAGTTTTAACAATCTTCATGGTCCACGCGTAGTACGCCAAGGCCTACCGCAAGGTTCTGTTCTCAGCCCCTTACTGTTCAACGCATATACTGCAAGTTTACATACTATATGGGATTATAGCATAACCTGTATTCAATATGCCGATGACTGGGTAATATATTCGACACAAAAGAATTACAATGATTGTATTAGGGTGTTAAAACATATCTGTTATTGTTTGAAACATTGGCTCATTGACCACAACTTTGAACTGTCTCAAAATAAATCAGCTGTAATGATCTTCAGCCGACATAGAGTCCCATCAGTAAACACCTTACAATTACACGATTATAAAATTCCCCTGGTTACAGAATATAAATATTTAGGAATAATATTGGACAAAAAGTTGCTCTGGACGAAACATATAAATTATATAAAAGCAAAATGCGAAAAGGGAATAAATATCTTAAAGGCCGTAAGTAGAGCTAAATGGGGCAGTGACCCCAAAGTATCAGTAATGTTTTATAAAGCTTATATTCTTTCAATCCTGGATTATGGTTGTATTTTATATGGGTCAGCAGCTAACTCCAACTTAAAGAGTGTGGATAGAATACAATATAGCGCTATACGCATCTGCATTGGAGCAATGAAATCTTCACCACGTGAAGCTATTTTGGCTGAAGCACAAGAACCACCACTTCACTTAAGACGTCAATTTCAAGCAAGCAAGTACTTCCTCAAAATAAAAGAGAGTAACGATACTTTATATAATAAAGTAGCCAGCTTAGGAATCGAAATTTTAACTCACCCATTTTGGACGAAACGTAACAGCCCTCCCTTAGCTGATGCTTTTCTGGAATGCCAACCGTATGCCGAAGCTGTGACTGCTCAAAAGAATTTTCTGATTTTTACTTATGACTTTGGCCTCGCACATCTTAAAACTAAGGTTGCATTTCCGGAATATACAGATAATAATTATGAATTGAATTCTGCAATCCTAAACAGCATTATTAGAAACGCCCCTGCTCTTGAAATATATACAGATGGTTCTAAAACACTAAGTGGTACCGGTTGCGCTTTCTATATCCCTAGTGAAAACGTGGAAGCATCCTTCAAATTATTTAATGAATGTACCATATATAATGCAGAAGCTTTCGCAATATACCAAGCGTTAGTATGGGTCTATGAGTGTTATTTGTATTCGGCTAGGCCTTATCATAATGTGACTATCTTGTCTGACTCGAAATCTGTACTACTGACAATACAGAATTTTAATGAAAAACAATACAAAAATTCAATAGTATGCAAAATTTTACATTTTCACAGGATTATTGAAGCAACAGGATTACAACTAAAGTACATCTGGGTTAAGGGACACTCAAATATTACAGGAAACAATATCGCAGACAAACTTGCTAAACAATCAATAGAAGAACATGGAGTAATTCAACCATTTCTCCCTATGTCAGATTTATATAATGTTTATAAAAACAGAGTACGAAAAAAATGGGAAATTTTGTGGGACTCGTACGTAACAAGAACAAGAAACCATTATGTAAAAATACATCAAACTCTGCCCAATATAATACCCCATATAAATACGTATAACGTATCCAGATTTTACTCCACGTCTATCACAAGGTTAAAACTGAATCATGGATCCTTCCCTGCTCACTTACACCGAATAGGACTAAGAAACAGCCCATTGTGCACCTGTGATCCTAACTACATTGGAGATTTGAATCATTTATTTTTTAACTGTAAACACCACATTCAAGCGACAACAAAACTTCTTTTTAAAATTTGTGCACTCAACCTGCCTCTGCCTACATGCATTACAACTTTATTATATGAAAATAACAGACAAATATTTAATATTCTAGTGGATTTTTTAAAGGACACTAACATTAACTTGTGATTATGGATTAATCTTCTCAATCGTAAATAATATAATTGTGTTTAATTTTCGTTCTTTCTTTTTAGGGATAGCTTCGTTTACCTTTGTTATCTATCCTATTGTTATTTTATCCTTCAAACCGTGGTCCAACCCAATTCTGTAAAAACAAAGCCCTGATAGACCCCTGGGCAAGAAGAATGTGTTATAACCCCGCTCCTTCCTTTCGTATATATTAATTTCGTAGTAGGTCAGTTTCGTAGTAGGTTAGTAATATAAGGCATTTCCATTACAACATTTTGTGGTGTATGAGTTATTACGAACTCAAAGCCAGACAAAGGGAAAAAAAAAAAAAAAAAAAAACTGCAGTGTAGCCTCCATAAAAAAACTCATCAGCTGTTTTCTTGCTTATTTTTATTTTTAATTGTTACTTATATGTCACTTATGTTTATGTGCACATAACATCGAATTACTTTGTAAATTGTATATTTTGGTTGTATTACTTTTGTACCCATTCTGTAATTGGGTTAACACCTGTTAAATGGTTCACCATGTATATTAACAGCTTGGTAATGAGAAAAATAAAGTTGCAAGAAGCAAAACATGTACACCTTTGACCTCTGCTGAAGGACAAATAATGAAAATTCTTAAAAAAAAGTTTCCAAAAATTATGATACATATTGAGTTAATAGGACCTATATAATAATGATAATAAGGATGGTTGAAAGTATGTAATATCATCAAATTAAGTCTAGCCGTTTGTTTGTTTAAGCGAAAGACTGCAAAAAGTGGATTTTATGATTTCTTGAAAAATATTTAGGCGATTTAATTTGTTCTCAGAACATTTATATAAATAATGTGGAATAAAATAAAATAGAAACAAATTAAATTTTATGTTATTATTATTGATATTCATATCATGCTGGGAAGTTGGCGAAGTGGACTTCAAGGGTCACAATTGGTTACAAATGCCACCTTTTTTTTTTCACTTCCGGGTAGACGTGGATGCTTGCCGATTCCTTCGGTTCTCCCTATTCTTTCTCAATGTTTAAACGTTAACAACTCACTAAATTGTATGACAAAAACCAAAAAAACCATAATAGGCATTTTTTAATGATAATAAAAAAAATTGTTACAAAACTTGTTCGATATTATTCAAGAACCCTGAAAACTCTGCAACCCTCTGAAAAGTTATGAACAATAACAGGAAGCGAATTGTGGCAATTATATAGTGCTGATGGAGGTTTGACAGAATAAATAATATTTAATTCTTTTGGTTGTATTTATTACTCATTTGCGTAAATTATTTCAAAAAATTAATTTAGAAATAATTTCAATTTAAATGCCTCAGGATTTTTTTAATCAAGACCTTAACTAAGTTTGGATTTGGGGTTTTGAATTTAGTATCGTAGATGGCCTTGCATGTAAAGATGGAAAGTGATTTGGTGGTCTTAAATAGACCTCTATCTTTTAAGATCAATTTGATTCAAATCACACTAAATACAAAACAATGATTATGTTGTTACACTCTTAAGTGAGACACACTTTATATATCAGACTTTTTTCTTATATTAACCCATACTCTACGATAGAAATGTATTGGAATCGAAAATTGCGTTGTTTATGATTTGTTTATAAAATTGTTATTAAGAAAATGGATTCCCAAGGGACGATTTCGCTAATAATTTAAATTTAAACCAGGTTTTAGAAACTGGTATAAAAACTAACAAAACATCCTAAGCAAACTGTTCGCCTAGAAAAGAAACCCTAAACCCATTAGACCTTAAAGTATCCACACAGCACATGAAATCCCTAGGATATCCTCATTTGGTCCCGTATATCCCAATCGAGGACAACATTCCTCAGGATATCCTTAGGATATCCCAATAAAATATATACAACCTGAGAATACCCCAAATGGGGATATCCTAGAGAAATCCTGGCAGGGTGTCCTAGTAATATCCTGCAAAGATATTAAAAGCCTAACAAAATATCCATTGTGGGAATATCCTGGGCAAGTCCTAGAGTCGTCCTATTATAGGTATTATTATTTAGGAGATTTCAACAACAAAAATAATGAAAAGTATACATATTATTTTGAGGCATTTATTTATAGTGTCTTTTATTGGTTTGTAAAATTGGCTTCTAAAAACTAATTTGTTTGTTCTATTTGATAATCCCCTCCAGTACAAATAATTCATTAAAAATGTATATCTTATTTAAATAGCAGTTATTTATAATTTGGTTTTAATATATTTGCTGTGTTTTGAATTAGCCGCCTTTTTGTGACAAGTCGGAAGTTCTAAGATATCCGCCGGGCGTCGATGTTTTTTCCACGTTCAGTTTAAAGTTCTTTCGACAAATAAGATTACGTTAAATATTTCATAAATATAATATAATGGTGGTATGTTATATCGTACTATTCATTATATTATCTAAAAGGGGAAAATGTGATTGGTTATTGTTCGCTGATGTTATTGTCAGATACGTAATCCTTTATATTTTTCCGAGTGAATAGAATTTTTTTTAATTCATTATAACTTTTCAGCACGCTATGATTTTTTAAAATTGTACATATCATCCCTTATAACTCCGAACCACCCTAAACTCTGTTGATTTTAATAATACCAAAAAAGGCAAGAGATCATTATGTAATATTTCTGCTTTTACAATTTTTATTTGAAACTTTTTTTACTATCTTTTACACATTTTGAGTAATATATATTTTTTTCACCCCTTCTCGGGGTTGAAAAAAAAAATTCTTTCATTAATCGTGTTCAAATACTTCAAAATAACATATCAAAAATTCAAGTATTTACCTTAAAATTTTGATTTGTCGACCTGTTTCATTGGACTATATATAATCTCTATTAGTTTGGTAGATTTACTTTTAAAGTGATATAAGCCAATTGATAGATACAAATATGTGTATAGAGTTGTACATATATGTATATATCGCATTTTTATTAGTCATTTTACCTCTGCCATTATATAGACTTGTATTCCTTTGTCTTCGCTTATTGGCTGAGTTTAAAAGTAATAATCTTATAAAATAATATGTATTTTTTGCTGTCTTTAGAAATATCCAATAAACCCTAAAAGAACTGGGGATGTCCTATATAAAGTCCAATTAATGTCCTCAGGTTGTTCATAGTAAAGCCCAGACATAACCCATATAAGAGCTGACGATGTCTTGTACACACCCGTACTGATTTCCTGAGGACGTCATCAGCAAAGCCCGAACTGTCCCATTTGGATATCCTACGAATATCCTAAGGTGATAATGGGATCTTCCCAGGATATCCTCTATGTCCTGAAAACTTGTCCCCAGTATGTTCTGAGGATGTCCTTGTGCTGTATGGGATACTATATGACCATAGACGTGCCACGCAAAAGTAATGTTTAATTATAATCAGTAGCCTATGATTTTACTAGTCTTGAACTCGCTGTCCCTCTGCGGTTTAAGTCGCTTGTCTGCGGTTTACGAGTATGGGACTTGCTTTCCTCCGGGCATCTGGTATTCAACTTTAATTCGCCTGTCTGCGATTTTACGAGAAATGCAAAAAGGCCCTGCTCAAAATTTTAGCCATAGACCCACAAAGTTTATTCCTCCCTTGCCTAATTGTGTTTAAAACCGTTGACTTGATTGACGTAATTGTCATATTTTTCCGGATATTTATTTCCATTCAAACCTAAATAAATTGATTATTGTTTTCATTTTTTTCTGATACACTCATTTCCTTGTCTGAATATTTTTTGTGTTTTAAAACTTCATGGTTGATGGCTAACAGTAAATTCTAATTCTCTACGCGAGAAGTTCTTTGATGGCAAAAAAGATGTATAAAATTTCTTCCGCTTTACCCCTGTTGTGTTTTTGGAATACTCGCCTTGAACGATTTTCGAATTGAAGCCCGTTCTGTTTCTCAATTTTGATTTCTATGGTATGCAACACTCTATACTTTTACTGGTATGGGTGGTTATATAGATAACTAATATACTCATTGTATATGTGTATAGACTACCAGCTACTATGCAAAGAATTTATATACATAGAAGCAGATACACATTACCATTACAAGTGTGTTGACAACATAGTTCAGACATTACATTTTATAATCATCTCTTTCTTTATGACCAAAATTACTATAGCCCCATCTTTGTTGCAGCCACCGTCATTTTGACACGACAAATAAATGTAAATATAACCTTAAACGCCCAATTTGTGAAGCGTATAGATCTGTAAATAAACAATTTTCAAGTGCTGAGAAGACAAAATATGACTTAAAATTGCCTCAAATAACGTTTATATGCTGTTTCTCTAATACGATGACAGTTTAAAGACAAAATATGTGTCGGTCATCAACCTATTTTGAGCTGTATACTTACATATTTATTTTCCTAAAATTAACACTTTTATTTACCATCAAACTACAGCAATATAACTAATTTTAAGGGGCCATGGATTCGGAAAAAGATGTGTACTAGAGTCAAATTAAGTAGAGGTTGTTTCATTTAATAAGCCCATTCAGAAATTTGTTTGCATCCCTTACGAATCAGAAAAGAAGTACCTACCTAACTAATTTACAGGAAATCATGTGGCAGTTCATTTATATTTTGACAAATTGACCTAGACTTTTTTATTTAAAAAAAAATATATACCTCCTGTGACAAAAATAAAACTACTTACCAACTGTTCTTAATTCCTACAAGGCTAGAAGTAGTGGATTGTCTAGTAACATGGAATTCTACCCGACCACAAATTGGACTGTGAATTTGAGCATCCGCAAAGAATGTTAAGGGGCAAGGGAATAAAACAATCGTTTACAATACTTATATATTTTTATACAGAAATATTTGCACTAAACATGAAAATAATTTAAAGGTTAGTTGAGTCAAACGTCAAACATAAACAGCTGTTATTAAATAACTAGATTTAGACATATGTTTATGCTACACTCATATGCCACGGCCTTGAACAGGCCGCAACAGAGTTAGCGTTAAGGGCAATGTTGTATCTTAGATAGAAATGGAGAGAAAAAGGTATGTTGGACATGTTGGCAACAGTATCGTATGACTTTTATGCTTTATCTCTGCTTCTATTTATATAAATTCTTTGCTACTATGATACTAATATATAAAATAATTAATTTTTCACGCTAGTGTTGGGCACACGTTGGGCTAGGTCTAGCAAACCTCGGCCACAGGCAACGTGTGGATGGTAAGTTTGTCTTGATAGGCCGCGAATGGGCTAAATTTGCTTGAGATTGCCTCGGTGTCGGTAAAGAGTACACAAATCCATGTCTAGCAAACTTCGCCCAAAGCCAACGCAACGTGTGGATGGTAAGTTTGTCTTCATTAGTCTGGAATGGGCCAAGTTTGCCTGTGATGGACTCGGTGTCGGTAAATAGCACACAAATCAAAGCAATGTCGGACTGGGGCGTCGGGCAACCGGGCAAATGCCCAGTAGGCCCCTCCAAAGACCCAAAATGTGGCCCTCCTTATATCCAAAATGTGACTCCCTTGCCCCATGTGAAATTTGGACATTTGCAAATCCCAATATCAAAGCGTCCAGTAATTCACTCTTATTTCGAGACTCGAAAAACGTGACAACCGTGGAAAGTAGACCGGTTTCGTATTATAGTAATTTCGACCTTCTTGAACAAGCGAAGTGGAGGGGGTGACGCGGCTTTTGATTGATATTTTTTGTCTTTATCCCGAGCCCCGGCTCGCGAAATAAACATGAAATACCTGTGCTCGTGCTCTAATTCTTAATAAGGCAGCAGTGTTGCCGATGATATTAGCTGTGATTATCCGCCGACTGACATGAAAATATTTCGACGATTATTCATTATTACACGAAACTAACCTTCACTTCATTTCCACATTTAATATTAAAATAGCCCGAAAAAGTCCGCCAATCGGCAACACTGCAATACATATACAATAAATAACTGGATAGAAATTATCCGTTTTTTATCCGATTTTTAACAGGGTGAGAAAATTATCCTCCACCTTCCTAAATTATCCGCAAATCGGATAATTGGGAGAGGCTTCTCATTTCGTGAGCCAAAAAATTTCATTTGCATCATCGTTTTTATCAACAATTAGAGTATATCAGTTTTCTTAAAATACTGGAAAATCTATCGGTGGTAGAGAAAAGTGAAGAATGGATGACTTGTGCGCAATTAAAATCCCTACATTACGAGACGAGACTTTTCAAATTATAATCGCGGTAAAAAGTGATTGCAAAAAACCTGCAATATAGTCATTTTTGAATTATTATCATAACTTTTTAATTTGTTGTTAAAACTTAATAAAACTTTTTAAAAACGTGTGTTCTATAGTACTTTATAAGTGTGCAAAAGATGGGTGCTGTCGGTGTAATCGTTTTTGCTGAATCCTGATTTGTTTATCCCACCGAGGGAAAAATGCACAACTCTGGCCTCCCTGGGATTTCGCAATTTTCATCTAAAATTGATTCACAACAAATTTTTGTAATACTCAAGATCTAATTAATCTTTTTGCAGAAAAGAGCAACCAATTTTTGCAAAGCATGGCTGTGAATTATTACCTCAAAAAAGGCTTGATTTTCGCTAATAAACAAAAGGTATATATACCTTTTGTAGTGCTAAAAAATAAATATATTTTTAAAATTTTCAAAACAAATTTCTTTCTTGAAATATGTTTATAATGCCATGAAACGTGGAAATTTTGAATTTAAGCAAAACAATTTTTTTTCCATAATTTTTACAAGATTTTAAAAACTTAATATAACTTAATAATTTTTTCTATTTTAAATTTTCAAATATTGATTTTTTTAAAGTAGGTTTAGAATGTCTCGAAACGTGAAAATTTTCAATTTGAGCAAAAAAAAAAATTTTCCATCACCAATTTAAGTACAAAAAAATTTCTAAATTTTCAAAATTTCAAATTTTTTTTCTATTTACAATTTTGAAAAAAAAATTGAAATGGGTTTAGAATGTCATGAAACGTGGAAATTAAAATGTGAATGTCAGGTTTCTATTGTGAACTCGATTGTCAAACTAAGTTTTTCTGCTAAATTTCGTAAAATATGTTGGATGGGAACCCAGAAACACAATAAAAACTACTATTTATTTCCTATATAATTTTGGGCGCTGATTACGATTCCGATATTCAAAAACGGCGCCCTGACCTCGCAAGGGCACAAAAGGGCTAAAAAAGGCCAAATTTTGTCGTCTATTGCTCGAGAGTGTAGTGTTTTTTAAGACTAGAATAACCTGACCTTACTACTGTAAATCCAAGCATGCGGCAAACATTTGGAAGGGTTTTAACCATTCGTAAGGATCCTATCAAGTTTTTACCCCTTCTGTGTTCAGCCACAAAACTTATGGTTGACTAGTTAGGTCAGGTTAGGCTAGTTAAAAAACTCTGCCCCTTCGAGCAATAAACGATTAATATTTGGCCCTGTTTAGGACCCTATTGCGCTTTGGAGAACCGAGTGTCCTTTTTTAACATCAGATTCGCGTTCAATATTAAAGAATACATAGGAAAACAGTTCTCGCACTTCTTTATTCAATAAAATTGAGTTTTTGCCATACTTATGGAAATTGGCTTCGGCCAAATTTGCTCATAATGCAGGATTTGGTAGATCCTGGTATCTTGATCAAAAGTTCTCACGGGCACAAGGTCGAAAAATGTAGTTTTTCAGATATCGAGGGTGCAAAGTCGACTTTCCAACCCCCGATATCTGGGGAACTGTGCATTTTCCGACCTTGTGCTCATGATAACTTTTGATCAGGAGGGCGAGAAGAATAACATATATCGATTCCACTAAATTTCAACGGGGGTCACTTCCCAGTTCCCATAAGAAATGGAGCACTTGAGAACTTTTGATCAGGATGCCAAGATCTACAGAATCCTGCAATATGAGCAAATTTGGCCTAAATCTATAAGATTAATACGGAGTCCTTCGGCAAAAAAACGTATTTTGACAATAAAAACCGGGATTTACTCAAAATCTACGAGGTAGAAAGTTTTTTAGTACAAGTAAATTAGACAATAATAGGCTCCTTTTAGACTAACAGGAATGAAAATATCACTAAGTGACATCAACTTTTTTTTCTTAAATGGAATGACTATATTTTTTTTATGGTTTCTCATTAAGCATAAATTTCTAAGTGCAACAGTTTTTTCAGATGTAAAAAATTCCAAAAAATAAGTGAGATACGAACAATTTTTTAATTTTTTCAAAATGGCCGCGTCAGATGAATGCGATGTAAGAAAATTACTAAGTAGGCTATGGAAATTATTAGTAAGGTTGTAGACGTCTCTGTAAAGCAGAAAACAGTTGTTTGAATTACTGATAGGTACCAGTATTTTTAGTTTTTTTTTTCAAAAAAACGGAATTTCATTTTCATTTCCGTAGGGGTCCTATCGAATTTTTTTTTTAATTTAACTGCTATTTCTTTTATTAATCAGAAATAATGATTCATACTATACTATAATTTTTTCGCCATTAATCATTTCTTAACGATATCCTTCGTGATAATCGAAGTATTTTTAAAAAGTAAACACAAATTAAACAAGAAATAATTTTAATATGTAGGTATAACGTTACAACCAAGAATAAATTACCAAGAATAACAATTTAAAACCTAAATTATAATAAACCATTATAAAAATTGTTTAAACTGTTCACCGTTATGATTAATACACGGAGTAGCGCGACTTATCGTTTCACGTCTAACATTCTGTAATTGTTGAGGTGTTATTTGTGCAATTTCGTGTCGAACTATTTCTTCCAGATCTTGCCTTGTGGTTGGAACAGTCACGTAAGCTCTAATAAAAAAATAAATAAAAAAATCGAGTGGGGTTAAGTCAGGCGACCTTGCAGGCCATCTGACTGGACCATCGGTCCCAATCCAACCATCTGGAAATAGTTGATTTAAGTAATCCCTAACGATAATAGCATTGTGTGGTCCAGCATCGTCTTGTTGGAAGTAAACCTCGTCAGTATTGGTATTGGGAATTTGATTAATCTGTGGAACTATATTATTTTAGAGAAATTCTAGATACCTTGGTCCAGTTAGAGTTTCGTTAAAAATTATTGGACTTGTGATATGGTCGCCCAGTACGCCTAACCAAACATTGAAGCTAAACCGCTCTTGAAACCGCTCCTGTCTCATAATGTGAGGATTATCAATTGCCCAATATCGAGTGTTGTTTCGATTAAATAACCCAAGGTTTGTAAATCTCGATTCATCAGTGAACAAAATGTTTTTGAGAAAATTCTCATTTCTCAATTGGCGTAACTGTAACCAATTACAAAAGGTTATTCATAGTTGATAATCATTCTCATACAAAAATTGATGCAATTGATATTTATAAGAACGATAGCCGTGTTTCTTTAAAATTTTTCTGGCTGATTCTTTGGAAACTGGTAATTCATGTTCAATTTGTCTTATCGAAATGGTTGGGTCAACATGCACTAAAGCTAATACATTAATTTCCGTTTCTTCATCCACAATAAATCTTTCTTCAATTTCTACATTAGGTTCAGTTCTAAATTGCTGCTCCCACCGGACGAAATAGTTTCTCGGAGGTTGTCTTCTTTCTGGATATCTCCGTCCATACAGACTTTGTGCTCTAGTTGCATTACGTTGAGTCTCTCCATAAATAATGATCATGTCAACTTTTTCATCTCTTGAATAATTTTCAGCCATTTTATAGTAATTTTCTTGTTTATAATACCTTTGATACACTTGCTTCAGAAAATTAGTAGGTCAAGACTAATTCAATTGTTGCGAATGTCTGTCATTTTCATGGCTATCTGCAATTTTGGATTTAAATGTAGATAGGTACCTTATTAAAATGATTTGTTGGCGCTTGCTTTTAAAAATACTTCTATCATTACGAAGGATATCGTTAAGAAATGATTAATGGCGAAAAAATTATAGTTCATGAATCATTGTTTCTGATTAATAGAAGAAATAGCACAGTTCTATTAAAAAAAAATTCCATAGGACCCCTACGGAAATGAAAATGAAAATGAAATTCCGTTCTTTGAAAAAAAAAAAACTAAAAATACTGGTACTTGCCTATCAGTAATTCAAACAACTATTTTCTTCTTTACAGACAAGTCTACAATCTTACTAATAATTTCCATAGCCTACATAGTAATTGTCTTACATCGCGTTCATCTGACGCGGCCATTTTGAAAAAATTGTTCATATCTCACTTATTTTTTGAAATTTTTTACATCTGAAAAAATTGTTGCACTTAGAAATTTATGCTTAATGAGAAACCATCAAAAAAATATAGTCATTCCATTTAAGAAAAAAAAGTTGATGTCACTTCCGGTTTAATCGGAAGTGGTATTTTCATTCCTGTTAGTCTAAAAGTAGCTTATTATTGTCTAATTTATGTGCACCAAAAACCAAATTTTTAAATACAAGAACAACCAAAATATTGGGGGCGTACATTGACTCGTGGCCACCCAGTATGCGTATACATATATTTTTTATTTCTGACAAAATCTGTATGTATATATGTTTATATAACGTGTTTATGTTGTTTGTCACTAAATACGTTTGTATTACACTATTATTATTATTACTATTACTTACACTATATTCTGACCTGCCATATATATTAAATGTATTCAAAGTGGTGGTAAAATATTATTATTATTATCTTCATCTTTACTATAATATTTCTTTCAGAAGACTAACATGCAATTAATGGCTGATTTATAGCATTTCTATTATTACAATTTATTGACTAAAACACAAAATTATTTACCGAGTACATATATTTAACAAATATTTATAAGTATTTAAATATTCCACACATAATATTAAAGTATACATACACCTAATCTTAAAAATAAGCTGACAATAAAAATAAATCTATCTTATAAATAATACACCTAGGTACCTACACAATATTATAAGTTACAAATATCCACAGTATTTCAAGGTCTACCCCATAACCTCACAATATTTAGTTTCTACTAGATGGAGTATTTGATAACTTTCAGAGATTGATTGTACCTAGGTACCCATTTATAAATAATTTCAACCCAAAAATATCGACACTAAGGTTTTTGTCTATTTTTCCGAAAAAAACTTCCAATTAGAAATAATGCTTAAGCTGCTTTACCTCTTCACTACACCTAACATTTCCTCGTCGATGGATTCTGTAATTTAATTTAACCAATTCCTACACAATAGAACTCAAATATCTGATTTTTATAAACCTCCGGGCACCTACACACGTAATAATTCTATATACCTAATGAAAATAAATATTTGTGAGGTTATGGGTCGTCTTCTCTCCAGTAAATTCATTTTATTGAAAATATTAATTATAAAAATTTTTACTTTTTTATACTAAACAATGGAATATATACTTTAGCACTGGTTTAAGTAATACAGAGCACACCTAACATTTACAAGTCTCGGTACTTATATGATTACGCATAAAATTTTGGGACCAACATGGCCACAAAGATTCCAGCGACGGCGACGAAGCTCAGACTGATGCTGGCAGAGGAGTTACAGAGGTCTGTTTTACAGGTCTCGCAGGTGATTTCTTCACCGCTGACTTGGCACTTGTATTTTTCGTCCTTTTTCTGCAAGGCGCATTTTCTCACGCTGGTTTCTTTCTTGGTGGTTGCGTCTGAAATTAGAGTGCAAAAATCTATAGATAATTAGTTTTTTTATTGTTAGTAGGGTTAGTAATTTTATATTGAAGCAATAAAGCTGCTGTAATTGACATTCTACAGTATGAGGAAGCCTGCTAGCATGGTCTAAGTGTTATGATCGGAAATCTATCGGCTACATGATAGCAGATATCGATTTTTTTTCAAAGGGTAATGACCGTCAAGAATCTCCAACAATATTATTTATCTCGAAAATTGGTAGGTTTAAGAGTATGTTATGATGCATAAACCCAAGCTAAAATTTTATGAATAATCCATATGAATAATCCATTTAAAATAACAAAGTTAGGTGATGATACATCCGGTGTAAGCGGAAGCAACACATGCATGAAAATATTTTCGTTGGATTCGCCTTGTTCAAATGGTTAAGGTGCCCGTCGGGAAAAGTTTTGCTGATACATGCTCTCTCCAAACTTCGTGTATGGCTTCATTGGACTTAGTCTGACAGTATTTTCCTCTATCATTTTTTTTTGTTTTTGGGGCGTTTTCCCGCTAGATTTTCCGAAACATGTCATTTTGACGGCATGTAAAAAATGTATAGATACTATTATTTTTCCAAGTAGAATAGCTTAAAAACGTGAATTGAAACGTGAAGAAATAATTGTCTGACAATAAATGTGGGTCAT
This sequence comes from Stenurella melanura, assembly GCA_963583905.1. NCBI lineage: Eukaryota > Metazoa > Arthropoda > Insecta > Coleoptera > Cerambycidae > Stenurella > Stenurella melanura. The sequence continues at coordinate 122,152,916 of OY757316.1, read as the reverse complement.
TGGACGTGTCCGCTATCTCGAACATGTCGGAAAAACGACTATAAGAAAATTTATTAATAACCAGCTGATTTTCGCTGTATTAATTTATTAAAACATACAAAAACAAGTTTTCATATTGTCTGACGAAAATTATTTTCCGATTTCCCAGTCTGACGCGTCAAAGTTGTCGGTTTCATGACAGCAAAAAATTTATTCATAACATTTTTTTACAAATTTTTTTGATTTTTAAATAAAATTTATAATACGATTAAAAAATTGTCTGACGATGAAATAAAGCCTTTTAGCTGGAAATGTTAAATAAAAGGTTTTTCTATGTGGTTGTCAAGCTACGCTTGGATGTTACATTCATATGTATATATTGAGGCTATATTTATAAATAACAAGCTGATTTTTTCAATATAACTTAATAAAAATAAATCAAATCCAATTTTTTAACTGTCTGACAAAAGGTGTTTTCCAGTTTTTCAGTCTGACGCCTGGAAAATACAATTTTTTAATGTTGTAATTTCCTTCAAATGCCAGGAAAATTAGTTTTTCAATTTTGGAAATATGTCGTTTTTCTGCTGCAGAAATTCGTTTTTCATGTAATAGGATAATTTTTTGAATCGTCCTAAAAATTTTTTTGGTGCATAATGCTTATTTTTTTTGTTGTTTTTTGTTCGCTGCATACTTCATATATTTTAATGCAAAATTGTACACTTAAATTGAATTCATATATTTACCGAAAATGGATTTATTGTTTTTTCATTTATAAAAGGTACTTTGTTATAACTAATATTGTAAAGTGTTATAGCTTGTTTCAAGACCTTTAATTTGGGCCCTGGATGAACATTTTCGGACTAGTAGTACCGGAGATATAGCGATTTTAAACGTACTAAAAGACAATTTTTCGCTACCTTTTTCTACACAAAAAGTTTTACGTATTTTTCAATATTATCGAACTTAAAACTTGGGTAAGTCGAATTCAGTTAATCTAAAAGAGTTAAAAAAATTCAAATTAAAGATTATAAAATAAGTAAGTTGAAATACCTTATCTTTTTTAACCGTCTTCTCGAATAAACGAAATTTCATTTTTTTATTGCCCTAACTTCGACGGCCGCTATTGGAAAATTATGTTTTTTTGTCAGACTCTCGTTATGCCCCACTGTATTTGTCAGACACTTATACCACAAATTAAATACGTATTTTCTGCATATAATTTTCCAATGTTTGAAGGTTATGAATAAATTGTTTGCTGTCATGAAACCGACAACTTTGACGCGTCAGACTGGGAAATCGGAAAATAATTTTCGTCAGACAATATGAAAACTTGTTTTTGTATGTTTTAATAAATTAATACAGCGGAAATCAGCTGGTTATTAATACATTTTCTTATAGTCGTTTTTCCGACATGTTCGAGATAGCGGACACTCCCAATGACCCACATTTATTGTCAGACAATTATTTTTTCACGTTTCAATTCACGTTTTTAAGCTATTCTACTTGGAAAAATAACAGTATCTATACATTTTTTATATGCCGTCAAAATGACATGTTTCGGAAAATCTAGCGGGAAATCGCCCCAAAAACAAAAAAAATGATAGAGGAAAATGCTATCAGATTAGGTCCAATGAAGCCATACACGAAGTTTGGAGAGAGTATGTATCAGCAAAATTTTTCCCGGCGGGCACCTTAACCAAAAAACCACCTTACAAATTTTCAAATTTCTAAACTCGACAGATCCCGTCTAATATCCGCGTACCGCGAATAATACTCTATCTCGTGCCATATTTGTAGAACTTAGCAAGTAATTAAAAAAACTGACTTAAGAAATTATTTTGAAAAAATTACTTGTTTAGTTCTAATGAAAAATACTATATTTAATGGTATTCTTCACAGCCTGTTTGTGTAGCCAATATTTAATTCAATATCTCTTTCAGATAAATCGCAAATCAAAAAATTTCCATTTGGTTTGAGTTTATTGGACCACATCTCATAACAAACATACGTTCCAAAATTTCACAAAATTCGTAAAAATAACGTGCCTGTGCCTATAGTTGTCTTGAAATTGTTATTCGTTAACTGCCCACAATGTAAAACAATATATTCTTATAAACTGGGCCAACTTAGAAAAATAAGATTCAACTATTTCACTTATTAAAACCAGTTCTATTAATACTGGTACATCTCCAGCTAGTGGAGAATGAAATTCAAGGTTGGATTGTTGAAAATATTTATTTTAATATATTTATAAGTAGGTAGATGAAATAGACAAGGATGTGCTTATTTGATGCTGCTAAGTGAAACTAATAGACGGAGCTTCTGTGGCAAAAAAGGTACCCCATGGAACACCTCGAATTTAAAAGGTGAAAATGGTTGAAAAATATGTAAGAGTCGTGTTACGTCCGCTAGACTAGTTAAAATTTGTTTTTTGTTATTTTTTGTGAATTTTTTAATTGAGCTAAAAAATTGTTTCTTCTTTTCTAACTACCTGCTTGAAATTTATGCAATTTGTGGTAAATAATGAATTATTCTTGAAAAAATTTATCTATCTGACAATTTTTGTTAATTAACTTCTGACAGAACTTTTATTATAAATTATTTTTTGATGAAAGTGCAATGACAATTTTTGTTAATTAATTTGTCAGACTTAATTTTAATTTATGCAGCATCAATGCATCAGGATCAATCACAGGCATCATATAACACCTCATTAAAAAAAAAACAACTGAAGTTTAAGATCTCCTCTATGCATAAAAAGTTGTCTGTTATCGAAAAAATGTTTTTCACTAATTCAGACTTAATCTTTCAGCGCCGTGACAACATTATTTTTGAAATGTTGTTGATTTATTTAAAAAATGAAGTCTGTTGTAGTGAAAAACATTTCGCTGACAGACCAATTTTTATGCAAGAGATCTCAAACTTAAATACAGAAAAAAATTGCATTTTGTTTATGACAGATACATTTTTATGCATAAATGAGATCTTAAACTTCAATTGTTCTTTTTAAGGAGGTGTTATGAGACGCCAGTGATTGATCCTGATAAATTAATTAACACAAATTGTCAAATAGACAAATTTTTTCAAAAATGGTCCATTATTTACCACAAATTGCGGCAATTTTAAGCAGGTGTTTTGAAAACCTCAAAAACATCAGAAGGGAAATAAAATATGATACCAATTTAGCCTACAGAAATTTCGTGCAGAACTCTGAAGATAATATAAAAAATGATCCCAATAAATTTTGGGCTTTCATCAAATGTAGAAAAGGGTCGGCCAGTGTATCTGAAGAGATGTTCTTTGAGGGATCTTCGCTAAACAATCCCTCTGATATACTAAATGCATTTGCCAATTATTTCGGTCAATCTTATAATGAGTCCTCATTAGATAACGAGGAACATCACATTGAGACCGATATACCTAACAATAACTCTATTGTTAGCATAAACTCTTTCAGTGAAGATGAGGTTATTCGGGCTCTAAAACGAATTAAACCCAAAATGACGACCGGTCCTGATTCCATTCCAGCTTTTTTATTAAAGGATTGCGCTATCATCTTTGCATATCCTCTAACTCTAATTTTTAACTTAATCTTAAAAAACTGCCTATTTCCTGACCTATGGAAATATTCCAAATATTCCCATCTTCAAAAAGGGAAACAAACTAGATATTGAGAACTTTAGACCAATCTCAGTAATTTGTAACTTCTGTAAAGTCTTAGAAATATTACTTCATGATCGAATATATCATTCAATTAACACCAAAATCTCTATTAATCAACATGGATTTATGAAAGGGCGTTCAACAACAAATTTATTCTGTGTAACTCAATATATTTCTGAATCCTTAGATGAACGTGGGCAGGTAGATGTCATATATACCGATTTCTCCAAAGCGTTTGATAGACTTGATCACCAGTTGTTACTTAAAAAATTACAAAAAATCGGCTTCTCATATTCTTTACTCCTTTTGTTTAAATCTTATTTAATGAATAGGAGTCAGTACGTTGCATTAAATTGGTTCAAATCGATCGAATTTGCTGCCACATCTGGAGTTCCCCAGGGATCTATTCTGGGGCCCTTGTTTTTTAACATATTTATTAACGATATAGTGAACGAAATTAATTTGCCTCATCTTTTATATGCCGACGATCTAAAAATTTTCACAGTAATTGATGAAATCGATGACTGTTTTCAACTTCAGACTTCTCTTGACAAAATAAACACCTGGTGTACAGTAAATAAATTATTCATGAATCCTAGTAAATGTAACGTAATGTCCTTTTCTTTAAAAACATCACCTATTATTTTTGATTACAGGTTAGATAATGTCATACTTCAAAGACCTATAACATTTCGCGACCTCGGCGTAACTTTTGATAGTAAATTATCCTTCACTGATCATATCGATACCATTGTGTCTGAAGCCTCCAAAGCCCTTGGATTCATCGTTCGTACTAGTCGAGAGTTCACTAATACTGATACTCTGAAAATTCTTTATCAATCCTTCGTCAGATCGAAACTTGAGTACGCATCGTTAATTTGGAGTTCCAGTTATGATGTTCACAAGAATAACTTGGAGGCAGTTCAACGTAGATTTCTTAAATTACTGTGGTTCAAATCCGACGGTACCTATCCAGTGATTGGTTTTCCGCAAAGTAACTTGCTTGAAACATATTCTATGACTACTCTTGAGGATAGGCGTACGTACTTTTCTCAAGTATTTTTGTTTAAATTACTACACAATGATTTTGACGCACCCGAAATAATCAGTAAGCTTAATTTTCACGTTCCCAGATTAACCTCTCGTAATCACCAAGTTTTCTATTTACCTACGCCGCGTACCAACGTACTAAATAATTCACCTTTATATACAATTTGCAGTACTTCTAACAAATTATGTAGCGACTTCGATATTTTTGATTGCAGCCTTAGTGACATAAAACAAAATGTTCTAAATTAAATAACCAGTGAGTGTCTTTGTTTTTCTTAATTTACTTTGAATCACATATGTGTATATATGTATATATAGTTTTTATATGTAAACATTTCCATTTTATTTTTTTTCTCTTTCTTCTATCATTAGTTATTCATAGTTCGTACATTTAGGTAAATTTTTTATTCATTTTACTTTCTTTCTATGTTGTTGTATATTATGTAATTAATGCTTTGTATGCCTTTACGCCTGTTCTGTAATTGGGTATCTTACCTGTTGAACAGTGTATGCAATAAATAAATAAATAAATAAAAGAAGAATTTTTTTTAGGCTAAATTCAAAAATTCGTAAATAATAACAATTAACAAATTTTTACTAGTCGTAACATGATTTTTACATGTTTTGCAACCATTTTCACATTTTAAATTTGAGGTGTTCGATGGGGTACCTTCTTTGTCATACTCAAAGTCGTACTCAAAGAGAGTAATATAAGTAAGTATTATCATTTAGGATACTAAAAGCGACACCGCCAGAGGCAAGGGAAGTTGCAGAAATCCCTTCATTAAACTAACTGCCCGAGAAATCGAGAAAATTATATATGATGACGTATGAATCTTTCTTGAATTGGAGAAATGAAATGAAAATGAATTATAAAAATATTAAATATTCAATAGTGGTAGTAAAGTATAGTATTCTACTCGTGAATAATAGCTATCATTATAATCATGCCCATTGAATAATATAGTATTTATGATGTTTTCATATTTTTGTACTTTTTTATTCATCACCACACACCAATGATAGAGATAATTCTTCATTAGGCAAATTATGCAGCAAATTAATTACGAAATCACATACAGCGTATCTGCTGCATTTGTTTACTATAATAGTGAAGTCACGTCGAAGCAGATCATGGCGGCTAGCGTTTTCGCATGGAATTTAAAAATTGAAATTAAAAATCGCGTTTTAGGCTACTTAGCAATTTCAGTTAAAAAACATCAGGTGGTTCATTATTACTATTCCGGGTGAGTCACGAATTGCACTCGCCCCGATATTTCCTAAAATATTTGGAATAGAAAATTGAAATTTGGAGGCCTTATTACACGACTAAAATGCCATCTTTTCAATAAAAAATCAAGTTTGGTGCACATCCGGTTTGACCGGAAATGCCCACAACTTTCGATTTTTAAATAGAACACCCTATATATTTTTACATTTTTGGAATCTAGAGAAAATTTTGAATACAATACATCCATTTTGGTCACTTTTTGATAAACATTAAAAATTTTATTAAAAAATCTATTTCTGAATCCAGAGTGCTGTGGTGCCCAAAATATATTTTAGTTTGTGTGCTTCGTTACTATAAAAATAAAAAGAGCAATATGATTGCATTACTTAATTCTCTAGAGGCGTTTAAAATTTTTAAATGTGATTTTTACCCACTAACTCGGTTTTTTTAAATGGGAATTTAATCATTCACCAGCATTTTTAAATACCTCATTTTCATACGAATCTAATGATACCAAAATTTTGAAAATCCGCTCAGAAATATTTGAGAATTCAGCCAAAATACAATGCAACCAAGCTTTTAGAAACATGCGGCTAATAGATAATAGATTAGTGGGCTTTGGAAACTAAAATGGCACATTTCTGTGTAAATCTGGTAACCTAATAACATTGGAAAAATCATAGTAGCCATTGAATGTAATAAAACAATATCAGCTGTCAGACAGATACAAAATAAAACGTTGAGGAAATCTCTTTGAGTAAAAATTAAAGAAAATGAATAATTTTAGTAGAAATGAAAAGATCGATATGTTACTAATATATGGAGAACGTCTCAACTGCAGCTGCAGAACTGTATCAGCAACGATATCCCAACAGACGTCATCCAAGCAGACACTTGTTTGCGAGAGTGGAATAAGAATTAAGAAACGAACCCAATCAACAAGATGACCATCAAACATTTATTGTAAGTGAGGACAAAGAAATTGATGTATTAGGATTTGTGATGGTACACCGAACAACATCAACAAGGGAATTGTCAATGGAATGCGACATTAGTCAGTCTTCGGTTTGTAGAATTTTAAAGAAACATAAGTTTCGGTCTTATAAATACCAAATACACCAACATCTTTATGGGGATGATAACGACAGGAGGCTAGTATATTGCAACTGGTTCTTAAATGCAGTACAACAAAACCCAGGTTTTCCTTTTCATATTTTATATTCAGATGAAAGTAGATTTACGAACCAAGGTATGTTTAACAGAAATAATACTAGCTACTGGGCTCAAGAAAATCCGAGGTTGGTAGGGCGGGGGAATATTCAGGAAAGATTTGGGTTTAACTGTTAGTTGGCTTGGAGTACTTGGAGATCGAATAATTGGACCCATATTTTTTGATGGAACACTTACTGGCGAACGATATTTATTCTTTTTACAAAACCAGACAGCAGAATTTCTTGACTTACTTCCTCTTGACTATTTACAAAATCTGTTTTTCCAACAAGATAGTGCTCCCCCACATAATTCCAGAAGAGTGATGGAATATTTAAACAACTTGCATGGTGAACGCCTTATCGCAAATCAAGGTCATATCAGGTGGTCTCCTAGGTCACCTGACTTAACACCCCTCGACTATTATGTATGGGGCACTCTCAAAAATAAAGTTTATAAAACTTCTTCAAATACCCGTGAGGAGCTGCAAAATAAAGTTGTACGGGCTCTTAATGAAATAACGCCGGCTGAATTGCGTAGAGCCATTCAAGCAACTGTACGCAGAGCCGAATTGTGTGTAGAAAAAAATGGTGGACATTTTGAACAATATCTATAAATGTCAACTTATGGTTTAATTATATTAATAATTTTAAAGATACCTACTGTTACCTAGTTTAAGTTTAATTGTTCAAACGGAATTGATTTTTATTTATTTATAGGCCCAATATTTATGTTCATTTAAATAAAACTCTGAAAACCGAACTGATGTCGCATTCTATTGCAAATGTCCTTGTGGATGTAATTGTGTTTACCTCCACATACCTATGCTAAACTTAATTGTAGCGTTCTTTGCGCTCACAATTATTAAATGTTTGATAGCTCAAGATTGCCTATAACTACACGAGTCTGTCTGACAGCTGATATTGTTTTATTACATTCAATGGCTACTATGATTTTTCCAATGTTATTAGGTTACCAGATTTACACAGAAATGTGCCATTTTAGTTTCCAAAGCCCACTAATCTATTATCTATTAGCCGCATGTTTCTAAAAGCTTGGTTGCATTGTATTTTGGCTGAAATCTCAAATATTTCTGAGCGGATTTTCACAATTTTGGTATCATTAGATTCGTATGAAAATGAGGTATTTAAAAATGTTGGTGAACGATTAAATTCCCATTTAAAAAAACCGAGTTAGTGGGTAAAAATCACATTTAAAAATTTTAAACGCCCTTAGAGAATTAAGTAATGCAATCATATTGCTCTTTTTATTTTTATAGTAATGTAGCACACAAACTAAAATATATTTTGGGCACCACAGCACTCTGGATTCAGAAATAGATTTTTTAGTAAAATTTTTAATGTTTATCAAAAAGTGATCAAAATGGATGTGTTGTATTCAAAATTTCCTCTATATTTCAAAAATCTAATAATATATAGGGTGTTCCGTTTAAAAATCGAAAGTTGTGGGCATTTCCGGTCGAACCGGATGTGCACCGAACTTGATTTTTTATTGAAAATATGACATTTTAGTCGTGTAATAAGGCCTCCAAATTTCAATTTTCTATTCCAAATATTTTAGGAAATATCGGGGCGAGCGCAATTCGTGACTCACCCGGTATAAACAATTTAAGACACTTTCCGAAAAGCAGTAAAATATCCTATCGCTGTTGCGCGAAAATGTTAAAACCTACCTTTGTAAACCTGTTTTAAACAGACGAATTCCGTGTTTGGATCTACGACCTTTTCACCGCATGGAGTTTTTTGCCAGTCATCCATTGCCTTTTCGCAAGTTACTCCATCGCAGCTGTAGCACTGCAACGCAGCGGTGGCTGAAAATTAAAAATGACATTATTACGTTACACATTATGCAGTATAAGAGTTCGGATGTCAACGCGCTATTTCACGATTATTGCCCAATCAATCCTGTCACGGCCTAATGTTTTTACCGAAATTCATACCCGGAAACAAAAGATACGGTTGTGTAAAGAATAAATTCGGACGCTATCTGAAACGGCGAACTTAACCTAAAAAATTTGAAAAGTTGAAAAAAACAGTTTTTCGTAAATAAAAAAAATCGGTAAAGTTATTTACACAGAACTTCCCTCGTTATTTGTGCATGGCGGTCACTCTAAAAAATTTTTAATTACGAAATGACATTGAGAATAATAATCGAAATATAGTTATTGCTATTATTACAAAAAAAACTTGATAACTTTTGGTTAAAAAAATATACAGAGTGTTCATCCAACAGCAAAAGTTCAATACTAAATAACAGGTGCCAAATGTGGAAGGCTTGCGCAAATACCTTTACAAATGTTCACCATGAATTATTTCTTGGGATGACCACCCTGTATATTTTTCAGTAAAAGTGTAATAGCATATGTCAAATGTTATTGCCATTTGACACATTTTCAATTCCACATTCACGTAGTGGAGTGGAAGTATAGAGGTGGTTAAAAAATTTCATTTTTTTAAACTTTTCAAAAATGTTGGTAAAAAAATTTAAATTTTTTTTCTTCCGAAATGGGTTTAGAATGCCATGAAACGTGAAAATGCAAAATTTCAGCAAAGAAAAAAAAAATTCCATCTATTTTAGTGGTAAAAATTTTTTCGAAAATGGTGAAAAAAATGATCATAATTTCTTTTTCTGAAATAGGTTTAGAATGTCATGCATGAAACGTGAAAGTTTTAAATTTAAACAAGAAAAAATTTATTCCATCTATTCTAGTGGTAATTTTTTTTCCAAAATGGTAAAAAATTGTTGCAATTCTTTTTTTCTGAAATAGTTTTGGAATGTCATGAATCGTGGAAATTTTAAATTTGAGTAAAACATAATTTTTAATCTATTCTATAGTAAGTAGTGATAAATAGATGAAAAATAAATTCAAACAAATTTTTTAATTTTTCAAAAAATTTTTTAAATTCGTTTGAATAGGTTTAGAATGCCATGGAAACTTGGATATTTTAAATTTGAACAAAAGAAAAAAATGTTTCCATCTGTTTTAGTGGTAAAATTTAAAAAAAAAATGGTAAAAAAATTTCAAATATATAAATATATATTAGAAATTTTTAAATAGGTTTAGAACGCTATGAAACGTGAAAATTTTAAATTTGAATAAAGAAAGAAAATTTTCCATTTATTTTAGTGGTAAAAATTTTTCAAAAATGTTGGTAAAGAAAATTAATTTTTTTTTTTTTTGAAATAGGTTCAAAATGCCATGAAACGTGGAAATTTTATTATTTTGAACGAAGATAAAAAATTTCTCATCTCTTTTAGTGGTAAAAAATTTTTCAAAAATCTTGGTGAAAAAATTTTCAATTTTTTTTTTCTGAAATAGGTTTAGCGTGTCATGAAACGTGGAAATTTTTAATTAGAGCAAATAATTTTTTTTTTCATTTTAGTGGTAAAAAATTTAAAAAAATCTTGGTGAAAAAATTTTCATTTTTGTTTCTGAAATAGGATTAGCGTGTCATGAAACGTGGAAATTTTAAATTTGAGCAAAAAAAAAATATTTTCATTATTTATTCAATTTAGACGGTCCACCCTGTATATTTTCCACTGAAAATTCTACCATTTCTTCACTGACAGTAGCGTCAACTACCTACCAAATTTGACTGCTTTCCGTCAAGTAGTTTTTTTAGTTAATACACCAACAGACAGACAGACAGACTGACGGAATTGAAAAATCTATATTTTCGTAAACTACGTGTTCTGAAACGTCAAAATCCGAAAAAATCTCGGAGGGTAATTTTTTCTCGAATACAATACTTCGGTATGCGAGGAAAGTAAAAAAACTTTGGAAAAAGTTGAATGAGAGTTTAGGCGTCAAAAAGATCTTTCAATTGCTATTTCTTTAAGTATCAAATACGATAACACCTTTCAAGATATATTGAAGAAACCATCGAAAATAAGCTTCTCTTGTTTTCGCTGTATTTTCTTCAAATTTACGTTTAAAAACTTAGTATCAACCGAAAGTATAGCTCACGGCAAGTCGAAAAAATACGTTTTTGAAACATTTAAAAATATCTTTCATTTTTCGAGATATATCGATTTTTCGAAAAAAAAAATAAAAGATATTCTCGACTGGATTTTCTCAACGGAGGGTTCTACAGTAACGATCTTAGGCTCATTTTCTTTATAAAGAGTTGTACTGTACTATCACGCTGTAAAAAAATTGAAACGGTTTTTATTTTACGCAATTTACAACCTACAGTGAGAGCCGTTGTGGAGGTTAATGATGAATACCCTATATTTACAAAAAAAAAATACTAGGGTCTATTTTATTGACTTTTAGCATTAATAATAATTAAATGTTAAAATGAAGCATGCTACCTCGGCGCGAGCTAACTACAGCAAAAATTATGGAAATGTGATGATGCTAAAACTGGGTGGAATATATATACAACACGTAGGACACTAAAAGTATTCATTTGTGGTAGCACAATAATAAAAGTTAATAATAAGATAGAATTGTTGTAAATGTATATGTAACACACCATTGCTTGCATTCATGACAAATAGTTGATTCTTCTCGTCGATTCCGCAGAAATATTAACATTTTCAAATTTCCATAATCCCTGAAAAACGAACTGTTCGATTTATCCCACGGAATATTACAATAGGCCGTAATTTTCACTAAATCTAAGTTAAATGTTGACTGTAGTTCACTTTAAGTACGCCTAAGACAATTTGATTTATTACGTAATTTTTTAGCGATGAGCTACAAATTTATTTATAAATTGATGTAGGTATGGAGGAACATCACAAAATTACATGTACGCATAAAATTTTAAAAAGAAATGTATTATTTGTTTCTGTTTAACTTAAAAAATACTTATATTATTAAATTATTTTCACTTCACATACTAGAGTCGAGATATTTTCCTTTAAAGACACTTGAATGGTTAATCTGGATGTGGAAGTAACGATATTTTTTTTATTTACTCTCCTGTAAAACTACTTAACAATATAATTGTTCTTTGTCTTTATTAGCAGTGCTGACCTTATAGATGTACAAGGTACGCCTCTAGAACGGAAACTGTGGGTAGTTTCCCCCGGAATAAATAAAATGAATAAATAAAATGCCATTAATTTAAATTTCCTCTAGTGATAATCATAAGCAAATAGGGGTTGCCTTTGAGAAATCGATTTTCCATACAGTATATGTTTACAATGGCCGCCTGGGTTTGTAAACTAATGCTAACAGCATTCCCCCATAATAGAACCGAATCAACAAGATATATCGCGATTATTTTAGTTTAGAACGACCCTCCGCCGCAATCGATATATTTTTTTCTGAAAGGGGCCAACTCGACTCCCGCAAGTCTGACTTTCATCGTCGTCGGCAGCTATAGTTTCTAGTAGAAAATAGGGCGCGTAGATTCTGACATTTCATCATTAATTCTATTAAATGTTCAGTTTACACGCAACGAAAGGTACGGTCTTTGGCATTTCAGCGAAAACAACTCATGAACAGTTGAACAGGTGGCTGGTAGCCGTTAATGATATCACTGGAAATACAAATTTTACAAAAGGTCAACGGTCAAAGAAACAGTTTTTTTTGCAAATATCTCTGAAACTATTAATTTTAGGAAAAAAATATATCAAATGTACAGTTTAGAAATGTTGCTGTATAGTTCAAGAATTATAAAGATTTCCATAATAAAAAATGTTATCTGAGATTTTCCTTCAGTATATACATGTGGGGACGCACATGGCCCAAAAATATTTATTTATAAAATTTTCTTGGATTGAAATTGGTTTAAATGGTTTTTTTATAAAGTTCATTTTACATTATAATCAGTTAGTATTTTGGTATAATGCCAGTTTTCATAATAATTATATGCAAAAAAATTATGAACACATGAATTTATTCTGGAGGAAAGAAGCATTTTATGCCATCATACACTATAGTGCATTACTCTAAACGAATTCATATTTTCTTAAATTATAACATTGATAAAAAAAATAGCTTGTTATAATGCGATAAACTGGAAATGACAAACTAATTAATAATTGATAAAAAGTAAATAACTTATAAACAACATTATTTTCCTTATAAAACAAAATATATTTCTATCCAAAAAAATTTCATCAAAAGAGTATTTTTAGCTCCGTCTATTTTTTAGCAAAAAAAATGTTTATTCCTACAGTAGATATCTTTTTAATAGTAGCAAAATGACTTTTCTATTCTAATTAAGAAATTCTACTGTTATTGATCTAAAACTTTTTGACGTGACCAAATATGTTTTCTGAGGCAGGCTAATTTTTTACTAAATTAAGAAAGAATAATAATATATGCCACAATAAAAAAGAAATTTACTAGGGTAGTAAAAAAATTTGCAATGGTAGTGAAACTTTTTGCTGTAAATAATAATCAGTAATACTACTGCAGCCAAGTTCTCGCTCTATCCAATCAGTAACTTTGCTACAGCAAAAAAAAGAATTAACTACAGTACCAGGAAAATCATAGTGGTAATAAAAAATGTTGCTGCAAGTGAAAAGAATTAATCCTATCATAGCCAAATACTTTGCGATAGCTAATAAATATTTTTGGTACAACAAAAATGAGATCAACTACAATAGCAATAAAGCTATTAAATAGTAGTAAAAATTGTCAGAATTAAAAAGAACTGTTGCTATCCTAGCTAGGTAGTTTGCATATTTAGTGATATATTCCACTTTGCTACAATAAAATTACTTTACTATAACAGTAAAGCTTATTTTCGGTGGCTGCAATGAAGAATATCTTATAAAGTAACTTTACTATTGCAGTAAAGTAACTTCAGCAAAATGAATTTTACTGCCTTTACAAAATTCTTGGCTGGCGCCTATTTAAATAGAGTTTTTTGCTGCTGTAGCTTGATTTTTGGCTGTCACTGCAAAAAACTTCCCTCAGTGTAACTGTTAGTAGAGGGATTATACATCACAAAACCTCAAAAATTAGTTCTGGTGGTACTGCGCAACAACCTCCCCAAAAACCAGCCCTTCGGTGAAAAAAGTCTTATTTTACTGATAACTCGTTAACCGTTGAAGATATAAAAAAATGCTCATCATAAAAAAGAAACCTTGACTGATTGCTTAAAAGAAAGTCTTCTTGTAATTTTCTTGTATATGCTATGGTTTTCGAGAAAATCGATATTGAAAAAAATTGCAACATTTGTATTTTTAATACGCACGAATTTTCGTTTATTTGAAATTTTTTGCTCGCGGCCTATAGAAAAAAATTGAATTGCTCGAAAACCAAACATGCTAGGAAGAAAAATCAAAATGTGTTTTAAAAGGGATATAAAATACTCTTTTGAGTATCCTTTTTTGGTGGCTATTGATATCTATTAGTATATAAAAATAACAATATAATATAGTTCTTGATTTTTTGCACTTTTAACTATTCACAGGCCCATAAAAAATAACTGACTTTAACATAAGTTATAAATGCATTGTGTTTTTTGTTTAAGGTAGTACTTCAAGCAGAGAAAATTAGGAATAAAAGTATTCACATTTACAAATTTACCAGCATGTTGAATTTAGCCAAATTTTGGCCATTTTTTTATTGTTAATAAAAAAAAAGGAGGGTCCAATCGTCTTGAAAATTTAGGTTAAATTTGTCTTTTTTGTTGAGTTTATATATCATATAAGTATTGTTTCTAATCATTTAACGGTTAAAAACTTGTATTAAAAACATATAAAAAAATTAAATATGCAGTCTTTTTTGGATTTTTTTCCGGATAACTTTAATATGCTGCTAAATTTGTAAATATAAATGTTTCTATTCCTCACTTTTTCTGCATTAAAGTACTACCTTGAACTAAAAGATAATGCATTTATAACTTACGTTATAGTCAGTGATTTTTTATGGGCCTGTGAATAGTTAGATGCACATAAAATCAAGAGATAACTATATTGTTATTTCTATATACTAACCAGAGGTCACTTCCTGTGGCCCAAAGACCACCTCCTTTCGCAAAATGTTATCCTGTTGAGGTCGAAAGTCATCTGGCAGGGTTGAACAGTCTCCCAAAGAGCAAACAGTTAAGCAGAGGTCAAAAGATATCCCCTGGTGTCAAGGTTATCCAAACACCCCCCCCCCCCCAAGTTAAAAGTCATCCAGAATTGGTGTCAAAATTCACATAGCATTCAAGCTTTAAAAGCTACTCTTTCTATCTATTAGAGTGAGTTTTCGTTAAGAAAATAAAAAAATTGAATTTGGGCCAGGCGCACGGGGTTTGGAAATTTTTAAACTTCCCTAAAAATTGCTTTATTTTGTCGCAAATAGTGTGATGGAATAAAATTTTCCGCACCTTTTTATCATAACAAAATTATTCGAAAAAATTTAAAAATATTTTTAAGGGCCTTAGTGCCCAATTAGGGCTCAATAGAGCCCCAAAAATTTGAGGCTATAGGTCTTTGGGATTACTACACGCGTGAATTTTTTTCAGATTTTTAAATAGATTCCATTTTTGTAAAAAAAAATAAAAACTGAAACAACCAGTGTTTGGAGCCAGCGAATATATAAGAAATATTAATTCCAGTTTCATATGGAATACCTGTGCACGGATACAGAAAGCATTTAAAATGTATAAATTATTGAGACTTCCATAACATGAACCATTATTGACTTAATTCGTAATAATTTATTATGCATCTATATAACCTCTAATTTTTTTCAAGGATATAAACAAATTACCAGTTGTTGATGCTAAAAATATATGACGTTATTTTTAGTTCAGTCGATACACCACCTTCTCTATTTAAAAATCGAACAAATGGCAACAAATAAGAATGTACTTTGGATTTACTGCCAGTTTATAACATACTTCATATTATACTTAAAGTCTCCCAACTACTTATTTTCGAGTAGAGCTATAGATACGCTGATATCGAAAAAGTTGCGCATGTTTAAATAAGAAACTGGCGTAAATATTTGTTTATTTCTTTATCACGTATTTCCTATTTCATTTTTTGGCTGAAGTAGAGTATCTGTCCATCCAGTTTATTATTAAATGGTTAATAAAACAAAAAAATGCATTAACAGATGAATTAGGTTTTTTATTGAAATACAGGGTGTAATTAGATTCATGTCATTAAAAAAACTGGTAATAGGGACCGACTAGACAAACAGAAAACCTATATGACCTTTTTCTCTAGAGGCACTTTGAAAAAACTGACCTGGGTTTACATTTTAAATGTTAAGGTAGGAACGATTTGAGAACCACTGTTTTTCAGGGTCAATGGATGTTATAGTTGCGAATATTAGAAATAATAAAAAACTGTAATACCCGGCTTGTGTTCCCGTCTGTAGAAGTGCGGCACTTTGATGGGATTGTTTGTATCGAACTTTTTATACCACTAATTATGAAAATGTAAATAGTTCCTTCTCTTTCGGCACAACGCAAGCATAGCATGGCCGCAGGGGTTTAAATAGGATTTGTTTACATGTGTTTTTTAATTTGGAACAAAGCTATTGTAACTTTTATTGTCGTTTGTAATAATTCATAGAATTTAAAAGTGGTTTATTAACATTTGTAATATTGCGTTAAAAGCTTAAAAAATTAGTAATTGTTTTATGAAATTGGAAAACGAACAGTCCGAGATACGATAACAGAAAATAGTTGTGTATTTTAAGTTAGGTAAAAATCTGATTTTTTTAACGAATTGAGCGCATAATTTTTCCCAATCAGGTATCGAAATCTAAAAATCAAGTCTTTGGTCTCTATGACAATCAATGTAAACAATAATAAACAGATAAAAACAAGACAACGAATACTAATAATAATAATCATACCTTTAATGCCCAATAGGTAACACCCAATAACTGAACAATTTTTTTGAATTTTTTACAAAAATTATTCGAAATGAGCTCCATCTCCACGTATACACATTTCGGTACGTCGAACTAATAACATACTTACTCCGTTCAACACATTTGATAAATTAGGATCATTTTTTATGGTTTCTATGCACATTAAAATACGTCGTTGCAATTGTTCTAAAGCTCTTCCGCACCAGCCGCATTTCCACCACTTTCTCCATGTACCAAGTTCATATCCGCGAGCTCTGGATAAGTGTAATCTCCCATAATGTCCAAAATCTGCGTTTTAAAACACCAAACTAAACTGTGAATTAACGTTATCAATAAAGAAAACAAAAAGAAAAACTTGGTCAAAAATCCAAAAAGTAACACAAAATCCACGAACGAGAAGTAGTGTCTTACGTAACCAAGTAAGGACAAAACTGAAATTATTACTTGAGAATATTACAGGGGAGAGATAGCACGCCTAATAGGATAATTGGCCGCGAAGAAGCAAAAAACATGACGATGTCCTCTGTCGGTCGCTTTTAACTGCTTTGTCGGCATACTTATTTGCAGGAATGTCAAGAGTATCTCGTGCGACAAGACGCGAGGCAATAAAACCTACGCCAATATGCCAACAGTTCTCACTCAGTATTTTGGAAATTTTTGTTTATTTTTTTTCTCCAAAATTATGAGCTTTAGACCCCATGTTATATAAGGTTTTTTTTTGTTTGTGTTGTCGTTCCCTACCACCAGTTTTTTTAATGACGTGAAATTAATTACACCCTGTATTAGTGTTTGGCCATCACTACAAACTAACTTGAATTATTTATAGTCAGAATGACTTCGCCTCGATCTACTAATAGGACAGAATATTTGGTTTATTAACCTGGTATTATGGACCGAGCTCCCCTGACAAAAAGGTACTCCATTGAACACCTGAAATTTAAAAGGTGAAAATGGTTGCAAAATATGATAAAATAATGTTAGCCCGCCAGACTATTAAAAAATTATTAATTGTTAATTTTTATGAATTTTTTAATTTACCTAAAAAAAAATTGATTTTACTTTTCAAAACACCTGCTTGAAATTTACGCAATTTGTGGTAAATAATAATAACCATTAATAACTATTTCTGAAAAAAATCGGTAAAGTTATTTACACAGAACTTCCCTCGTTATTTGTGCATGACAGTCACTCAAAAAAATTATTAATTACGAAGTGACATTGGGAATAATGATCGGAATATAATTATTGGTATTATCACAAAGAAAACCTGATAACTTTTGGTCAAAAAAATATACAGAGTGTTCATCCAACAGCAAAAGTTCAATATACTAAATAACAGGTGCCAAATATGGGAGGCTTGCGCAAATACCTTTATAAATGTCCACCATGACTCAATTATTTCTTGGGATGCCATTATTCAATAAAAGTATATAATAGGATATGCCAAATATTATTGCCATCTCTCACATTTTCAATCCCACATTCACGTAATGGAGTGGAAGCATAGTGGTGATTAAAATATAGAACAAATTTTCAAAAATGTTTTCTGTCTATTCTAGTGTTAAATTTTTTTCCAAATTGGTGAAAATATGTTGCAAATTTTTTTTTCCGAAATAGGTTTCGAATGTTATGAAACGTGGAAATTTTAAATTTGAGCAAGAAAAATATTTCGTCTATTCTATAATGGTAATAAATAGATTACATAAACATGTTTTCATTTTTTTTTTAATTTTTCTAAAACATTTTTAAATTTGTTTTAATAAATTTGGAATGCCATGGAAATGTGGAAATTTTGAATCTGAAAAAAAAATTCCATCAATTTGTGGCAAAATTTTTTCAAAATTTTTTAAATTTTTTTAAATTTTTCGTTAAATAGATTTAGAACGCTATGAAACGTGGAAATTTTAAATTTTGAGAAAAAAAAATTCATCTATTTTGGTGGTAAAATTTTTTTCAAAAATGTTGGTAAAAAATTTTCAAAAATTTTTTTTCTTTTAAATAGGTTTAGAATGCCATGAAACGTGGAAATTTTAAATTTGAACAAAGAAAAAAATTTTTTTTAGTGGTAAAAATTTTTTCAAAAATGACAAAAAAATTTTCAAAAATTTTTTTTTCTGAAATAGGTTTAGCGCGTCATGAAACGTGGAAATTTTAAATTTGAGCAAAAAAAAATTTTTTTTCACTATTTATTCCGTTTAGACGGTCCACCCTGTATATTTTTCAGTGAAAATTCTACCAGTTCTTCGCTGACAGTAGGGTTAACTACCTACCAAATTTGATTGCTCTCCGTCAAGTAGTTTTTTAGTTAATGCACCAACAGACAGACAGACAGACAGACCGACAGACAGACAGACAGACAGACTGACGGAATTGAAAAACCTATATTTTCGTAATCTCCGTGATCTGAAACGTCAGAATCCGTAAAAATCTCGGAGGGTGATTTTTTCTCGAATACAATACTTCCCTTCGGTATGCGAGGGAAGTAAAAAACTATCTGTGCGAGGACCATCTTCCCCGAGCTCTTTAAACTCAAAAATCTCAAAAACGAAGGATTCAAGGAAATTATGTCTCATCACTCAATCTCTACTTATCAACATGGTTTTATGGAAAGACGTTCTACGGCATCTAACTAAGCTTGCTTAACTCAATTCATCTCAGATTCATTGGACAAAAGAGGTCAAATTGACGTAGTGTATACTAATTTCTCGAAAGCCTTTGATCGTGTAGATCATAGATCATTAATCGATAAATTAAATAGCATTGGTTTTAGTAACTCATTATTAAATTTCTTTATATCCTACTTGAACAATAGATTCCAGTACGTCTATCATAACGATTATAGGTCAAATAGTTATCTTGCCATGTCAGGTGTGCCTCAAGGGTCCAACTTGGGCCCTCTTCTATTTATCATATTTATTAATGACTTATGCGATAATTTAGACTGTGAGAAACTGCTTATTGCCGACGATCGCAAGATATTTAGTGAAGTTAATAAAATAGACGACTACGTAGATTTACAGCATCCGATTCATAAAATCGAATTGTGGTGTATATCCAACAAATTAGAAACGAATGTGTCAAAATGTAAAGTAGTAATATATGCACGTAAAGCAACTCAAACCGAATTCGTATACTTTTAATAACACGGTCCTCTCAAGAGGTCAAACAACTAAAGGGGTATATTATTTGATTATAAGTTGGATTTTATGGAGTACATTACATGTAATGGAGTACATTACATGTAATAACAATTCCAGCATTAAGACTACTAGGTTTTATAATAGGAAACTGTGAACAATCTTCAAGTACCGAAGCTCTAAAAAGCTGTATTTTTCACTTATTCGATCAAAAATTGAGTATGATGCAATCATTTGGAACCCGATTTATAACATTCATTCACAGCCTCTCGAAAGCATTCAGCAAAACTTTACGAAGTATTTAAAATTGATAATAATTATCCAGAACAAGGATATCCCGATAATTTACTTCTGTCAAGGTTCCATATGCAATCATTAAAAAATTGAATATTAACCAAGTTTTTAATATTTTTATATAAGTTGGTCAATTATGCAATAGACTGTCCGAGGTTATTGATAAGATAAAGATAAGTTTCAAAACTCCCAGATTGGATGCACGCCATAATGCTCCATTCTACTGTCCTACGCATCGTACAAATATCGCACAGAAATCTCCCATTTATGCCGCGATGGAATTATCGATGTGATTCCTCATTCAAACAGTATACTAAATTTGTTAAAAGTATTCATCAATAAAATATTGTCAGTACAGATAGAATTAATTATTGTTACTTTCAATGTAGTATTGGTTACTATATATTGTTCACTATTCTTTAAGATATCTACACATTTGTTCGTTTAGGTTATATATCTCTTGATATATGTATTTGTATTTTAATAACTTATGCATCTAATATCACTATTATTACTATTATTATTATCACTTATATTGTCCTGCAATTGGAATATTCTGTTGGGCAATAAAAATCTATTACTATTTTTTTTCAGTTTCCTGACGCTGGAAAGTCTTTCCGTGACCTCCGACATCACACGGAAAGAGCGCCAGCAAAATATTCACAACCACTCCCCACATCCCGTGGGGTTAGTGACTGTAGCTTCCAGAATCGTGTGCTCTAAGTGGGCAAAGGGACCCCAAGATCTGCCTTCTGCATTTGGCCTGCCAACCAAACAGCAGATTTCTGACAGGCCGGCATGATCTTCAGTTCCGAGAGCAGCGTAGGTTTCACACCTCCGAGTACACCGATTATTAGGACGACCATCTTGACCGAATAGCCTGAGTACAGCACTTTGAGCTCGTACCAGAGAGTATTTGGGCCGTCTTTCCTCCTCTTTCAAAGCGATGTTTGTCTCAGCAGGTGCCGAGAACTCGATCACAAACATCACCTTTAGAGGAGCGAATTGGAGACTCTATCGTGCCGTTTTTTTTTCTGGCGTAGAACCAGGTCAAACATGGTAGATTTTGTTAAGAATGTCACTGGGCATATGAAATCGTATTTCACGACATTTTTTCGTGGTCTGGACCTTTTTAAA
Organism: Stenurella melanura; assembly: GCA_963583905.1. Classification (NCBI taxonomy): domain Eukaryota; kingdom Metazoa; phylum Arthropoda; class Insecta; order Coleoptera; family Cerambycidae; genus Stenurella; species Stenurella melanura. Next base: position 122,131,411 of record OY757316.1, on the reverse strand, counting down.
TTAAAAAAAAAGGGAAAATATTGTATTTTCAATAAAATGTGTTTTTTTTTTGTTTCCACCGTCATATCTTCAAAACTAATGTTGCTATCGACGTTGATTTTTTTTCAATTAAAGTACACACAATAGCGCTTTTAAGTGTGTACTAATGGTTTTTACACAGTTCGCATTTTCATTTCCTTAAAAATTAGAAAAACTAAATATTTGAATTTTACGTATTACAATTTTCACCAATCGATAAGCTTTTCTATTTTTGAAAATTTGTATATACATACAGTGAAGCAAATGTAGCCCAAACATCAGAAAAGTTATAATTATTTTTTTCCCAATGTGTATCGTTTGGCAACAGCGATTTTTTTAAAGCGCGCTAAATTAGTCATATGTATTATTGCGGCTCACAATCTAGATACGTACACCGCGTATGGAAGGTAGGACAAGATGCGTCTAATATACTATTCAAATGTATTGACCCCTCACCTTAACCGCGAATATGTCAAAAACGGAGGAACGGAAAACATTGAAAAAATTATGTGTCTATTATAAATCATTCACTGAAATTTGAATAGTGTACATTGGACAGTTTTGAAGTGCTGCTAAGTTATATTGAAAAATGTCCTACTTTTTAAGGAAATTTTGACAATACCAGTTTTAAATCTATTATGTATTCGAAAATATGCCTACTATATAAATAATATTTTAGATGCCGATAAGGCACGGTATTTTTTGTACGACGAAATTTTTTCATAATTTTTTCTAAAACTTTGCAGTTATTCTGAAAAACGTGACATCATGTTTATTCGGTTATTTATCAAGGTATTTACAAAAATTTTGATAAAATAGTTAATTATATAAAATGTAAGCATTTTCAGAAAAAAGAATTGGTATATATCCAATATTAATTTAGTTATCAAGTGCAATAGATAATATTATTGCCCGCGTTCTGCAATATTATCTATTGCACTTGATAACTAAATTAATATTTGATATATATATCAATTCTTTTTTCTGAAAATCCTTACATTTTATATGATTGACCATTTTATTAAAAATCTTTTAAATACCTTGATAAATAGCCGAATAAACATGAGGTCATGTATTTGACAATAACTGCCAAATTTTAGAATAAAAAATTATGAAAGAATTTCTTCGTACAAAAAATGCCGTGCTTTATCGGTATCTAAAATATTATTCATATAGTAGGCATATTTTTCAAGATATAATGAATTTAAAACTAGTATGGTCATTTCCTTAAAAAGTAGGGGGGCATTTTTCAATATAACTTAGCAGAACCTCAAAACCGTCCAATGTACATTATTCAAACTTCAGTGAATAATTTACAATAGACACATAATGAACACATATTTTTTCAAATTTTCTCTGGTGCGCCATTTTTGCGATATTCGCGGTTAAAATGAGGGGTCAATACATTTGAATCGTATATTAGTAGTTTGCGGGATTTAGAGTATACGTATAAATACTTTTAAATAAATGCGATGCTGTAGAATATTCGCAATTTAGTTTTCTAAAATAATGGAGTGCATTATTTGTAGGAAAATTGGGATGATGACAAATCTGTGGTACCAAGACCTAAGATACAAGGTTTGTTGTCACTATTGTTTAGATAAAAATTGTGAAAATCGAAAACATGATTGTGTTAAAGAAGGCCTAAAATGTTCTAACGAGTGCAAATGTCGTACTTGAAATACTGTTATTTAAAGCTTTCAATGAATGTACAGACGAACTAGAATGCTTTTAACGCAGGGCCTACGTAACTAAATACTCATTTGTCAATAGAAAAATAGTTGCAAAAAAATAAAGTTGTCTTGGTTTAATTCAATAAAAAATGTGTAATAACCTACTTATTAGGTAGGTACTTACTTTATTACAATGATTTATATTTACCTGCTTTTAAATATTTTTTACCTTAAAACAACAAAAGGTAGGTTTATCCCTTAGGTTCGTACCTATTTTGGAGCTGTTAATAAGACCCTGATTAGTACACATGAACCCAACAACCGTAGTCCGCGGGCGGTAAGCGGTATAATGAGAGCCGGGCGCGCAAGAATATGTTTTAGCCCGTTTTAAAAAAATCGCTGACTACATACTATAACCTGCACATCAAAAATTATGATTCTAAACATTTTTTCCATATATTGGCTTCAATTTGTTCACAGCATGTATATACATATTTTCATATATAAAAAATTTTCTCGATTGCTGAAAAATACATTCACGAAAATAACAACTTTAAGTTTGCTATTATTTTAACAATTAAAAAAAATATATTTTATGATCACATTGTACATAGTTAGAAGCGTTGTTGTGTCTACTTCAACTCAAAAAAAAATCGGTTCCACTGCACAATTATTTTTAAAGATATAACGGTGGGGACGTTAAAAAACATGTTTCATGGAAAAATCATTTTTTTACATTTTTTTCAAAATAAAAAGTTCCTGACCACCAGAAAATGTCGTGAAAAGTGGTTTCATGTACACGATCACCTAATTAAAGAATCGAACCAAGTCTGGTTTGGTTCTACGCCAGTTTTTTTCTCTCGGAAACTAAGCGACTTTGCTTCCCAATTTTACTCGTCTACTTGCTTTGATGGTCGAGGAGGACTATGTCAGGCTTATTGGCGTGAATCAGCCTGACTGTCGGAAACGAGTAGTTCCAATAAATTCGGCACCCCTCGTTTTCGACAACGGACTCCAACGGATGTCTCCGGGACATAAGGCAGCACTGGTGTCTGGTCTATTCCGTACGTATTATTGTCATTATTATTATTGTTATTATTGTTATTAAATTAAAACACACCTTCGGACCATTCGAATGTCGCTTATTTCACTAAAATCTATCTTTCCTAATCGGAGTTCAAGGTTTTGCACTTTTTTTCTCTTTACTGACGGGTCTATATGTATCTAATTGCAACCTGTAAGAAAGTTTCGCAAACATTAATTTTTTTCACTTCTTGGTACGTAAGTTAGAAGAACTCGTCATATTTTGACCTGATTTATCCACATATTAAACACCCCATATATGAAACAAAGAAAATTACAAAATAAAAATCATTTTTAATTTAAAATATTCAAGGCTCGTATCGAATCTATAGACTGGAATAGTACATAATAAACGTGAATGGTGTTAATATGACTGCTTATGACTATCTACATAATTTAATTAAAATATTACGTCACTATTACAAGAACTACCTACATGATATAATTTCAAGAATATTGAATAAAACCTCTGCAATGGACACATATTGTTTACCTACAGAAATTATGCTGCTATAACACATTCAGTTTAGTATAGAAATTGTCTAGAACCAGTTATATAACTGTAAATTATATATACGTACTGCATACATATGTATGTTTTGGTGAGTGTTGGTTTTGTTGCAGGTACCCATCAGTATAATGAATCTGTTATTTGAGATCGATAAAATTGCGAGTAGGCTGAATTTTTAATATGTTGTTTCTGGTGGTCAGAAAGGTAAAATTTCAAGTTGGCGTATCCCCACATTTTCGTTTTTAAGTTATTGTTCTTACAAGCAACGTGACCGACGGGCAGGGACAGACAGACAGACGGACGGACAATTTGAAAGTTGTTCAGAATTCGATCACCAACAGTGATATGAAATTTTTTTCCCTCCAAGCAATATTACCGGTTTTAGAAATGTGCCGATCGAATTCAATATACTCTTCTTTTTGTATTTGTGAAGAATATAATAACCCTGGACCCGACATAGTAATACCTCTATGTATTTTGACGTGCTGCACACAAATCCGATGTCCGTTTAGCTTCGTCACCCACCAATTTTTTTAAGTGGCGACAATAACCTAATAAATCTGATTCCTTTAGGTTATTAGTATTGACAATACTACTAGGCGCATGATATAGGACCCATCTTACGAAAAACGTATCGAGAGCGACAGATCTGTCTAGGCCGCCGCGCCGGCCTTGTAACCGTACCGTCCACTCAACGCCATGCTATTACGGATATCACGTTTCAATAATAATCCAAGCAGTATCTCGAAACTAAAATATAAACATGAACACTCCTAAACTTAATGGTCTCTTGTGATACATGCCAAAAAAGTACAGTAGAAAAGCACTATACAGGGTGTTCTACAAGCTTTATGGCAAAATTTGACAGATGATAACTGAGTTAACCTAAAAAACTTTTATCAATGCACACGGGTCCAATTACAATGAACCCAAGTGGTGTTATTAAATTTGATAAGAGTTTTTTATTTTATCACTAATCGCTAATGGTACCTAATACAAATGCTGAAAATACCTATCATCCTGGCCATCCATCCTTGGACTCCAAGAGCAGTATAGTTGCACCTGGTATTTTCAATACGCTTAAGATACTTGCGAAAGATGCAAGATCTGTGAATTTTTTCTAAATATTATTGCAAACTTGCAATAATATTGTCTATTGCTCTTGATAACTAAATTAACATCTTGAAAATCGGAATTTTATTAAATTCCGACTTTGAATTCGGGACATTGTTAAATTCCAAGTTTAAAGTCGAAATATAACATAATTCTGAGTTTCAATTCGGAAAACAAGAAATAACCGATTTTAACTATGCATGTGAAACATTACACCCGATTTTGTTGATTGCCGACTTTGAACTCGGAATGTTGTTATATTCCTACTTTAAACTCGGAATTTAGTCCAAAGTCCAAAGGATCCCGCAGATTTTTATAGTAAAAATGGGTTTCAGTCGATTGTTCTGAAATTGGGGGAAAATGTTCTCCTGGGCCCCCTTGATTAAAATTCTCTTTGACCACCAGTCCGATCGAATTCGATTTTTTAATCTAGAGGCGACTGAAACTGTGAACATCTGCGAAGGTCTGCTTAAATGAAAATTCTGAAAATATTCCGGCTCATTTCTTGGAGAAAAATAAGCAACCAAAAACATATTTGTTTACGGGAAAAGGAAGCACTTTGACAAAAAGTTGTGGTGGGGCATAAGTTGCTCATTTTGGTTCAAAGAACACGCTTGTCGGTTTTCAGAATTTCTTAGACAAAAATAATTTCAACCAAGAATTTCTCTAGATTTTTATTTTTTTCTACTTCAGAAAGATCCCAAAATATTCAGGCATATTCTTTGGGTAAAAATAATCAACTTATGCCTCCCCAATTTTTCTTCAAAGTGCTTCCTTTTCCCGTAAAAGAATTACAAAAAAATAATTTTGTTTGTTTATTTTCTTTCGGGAGAAGGAAGCACTTTGAAAAAAAACACCAAGAGTCAAAATATATATATATTATACTTCTTAAAAAAATGAGCTTGAAGTTTCAGAACAATCGACTAATACCCATTTTTACTATAAAAAACTGCGGGGTCCTTTAAATGTTCTGAGTTTAAAGTCGAAATTTAAGCGAATTCCGAGTTTGAAGTCGGAATTTAGGAAAAAAATATTTAAAATTTATTGTGGCCTTTCTACGCTTTCGTACTTTTTTCCAAAAATGCTTACATTTTTACAATTAACTATTATATCAAAATTTGTTTAAATACATTGATAAATAACCGAATAAACAGGAGGTCAAGTTTTTGAGAATAATTGCAAAATTTTAGGATAAAAAATTATGAAAAAATGTCCTCGTCCAAAAAAATGCCGTGCTTTATCGGTGTCTAAAATATTATTTACATACCTAGTAGGCATATTTTCCAAGACATAATGGATTTAAAACTGGTATGGTCAAAATTTCCTTAAAAAGTAGGACATTTTTCAATATAACTTGGCAGAATTTCAAAACTGTCCAGTGTACATTAGTCAAATTTCAATGAGTGATTTAAAATACATAATGAACACATAATTTTTACAGTTACAGACCGACCGACCGACAGACATAATTTTGCTCGCTCGAATTTAATATCTCGAGGTTTGGACATTCTAAGCCCATTTCACAAAAAAAAAATCGGTGAAGGTATTTACACAGAACTTCCCTCTTTATCCATACAGGGCAGGGCGATCACTCTAAAAAATTATTAATTAAGAAATGACATACAAGAATTTTAATCAACATAATTAGCAGTATTATTACAGAAAAAAATCTTTTTTCCACCAGCTACTCTGTAGTGGGAAAAATTTTTGAATTTTTTTTTCAAAACATTTCTTTTTGTGAAATAGGTTTAGAATGTAACGAAACGTGGAAATTTTAAAATTGAAAGAAATATATTTTTTCCATGTACTTAGTCGGAAAAAAAATTAAAGAAATATAAACATTTTTTTTAATTTTCACTTGTAATCTCCCAAGTGCTTGAATTTCCTGCAGCTTATTCGAGCAGGGGGGGATTCGGTAAGAAAATTTCACACGAAAATAAATTAAATAAACTCTAATTTCAACTGACAATAAGATTATTCTAAAGACATATCACCCATCTTAGTTTCAAGAAATAACTGAAAATTGATGAGGACAACTCTATTTGTGTGTAATGGAAAAAGTTTTATTCACTGAAATAGGTGGAATGTTTTTTTCCTTCCATTTTATAAAAAAACTTACAAAAAATTTCTTTTTAATTTTCAAAAAAAAATTTTTTTTTTGGAAATATGTTTAGCATGTCATGAAACGTGGATATTTTAAATTTGAACAAAGCACATTTTTACCATCATCCATTTTGTAACGAAAACATTTTTTTTCGTTTAAGCACCCATGCTACATACATTTGAATTACCCGCGGAAATGCCGACTCAAAGTCAACAAGCGCGCATACGCGGTAGAAACAGAACTGAGGATATGCTACTTTACTTTTCGCTTTGGACCCTGGTGAGTTAAGATCGTTTACTTATTCTTTAACGGATTTTCACGTTTATTTCTTAAATCCTTTGGTATTTTGAATATATTTGATTATTCAATGATGTAATATTATTGAGTTAACGTTGCTGTATAGTTATTTTTGGGAATTAAAGGATATTCCGTGTAATAATTTATTTTTATTAACGCACATGTTTATGCGATTTCCGCGTCCATTGGACACATGTTAACTCATTAATTATCGTGGCAATTTTGTATTTTGTGGTCGCTTGAGACACAATACCGTGGTGTTTTGTCATTATTTAGATTATTGTGGACGAGGATTAAACTCGGAAATTAATCAAGGGATAAATTAGAGTCTTTGTTTCTTAAATCGTGTGTAGACAATCTCATCTCATTAAGAGTCGAAACCTAAAGTCGTTTTGTCGCATTTAGTTAACCTCGTGTTAGTACAAGAAATTAAGATATCATTTTTTATTAGTTTATTTTTTTTTGGAGATTAAACCCATAATTTTGTTTGCTATATTTGTTACAGTATTACTTTTCTTTCAGATAGTAATTCAGATATTTTCTCTCTAATTCTAACTAAATGTTGTTACCTTTATTCAAATTTTAGTAGAGTTTTCTCATTTATTCATTTCATTTATTATATTAATCAGTAACTTATTCATATATTTTCAGAAGTAAAATTTTATCAATACTCAGGTTTTTGTTAAATTGCTAATAGTTTGGTTTTGCAGTGGCCTTCGTCACCATAGTTTTTTTTTTGTAGTTTTCTTGTATCTCTTTTTTCTCACAATTTAAATTTTTTATACTCTACTATTATTTTTATACTATCAACCGGTTCTTTACATTACCCCTTTTTTATGCAGAATCCTCGACCAAACCACCATCGAAGCAAGGCACAAGGCATAAATTGAATATTTGGAGTTATCCTAAAAGTATTGGATATCATTCCGACGCAGCGTCTCCTGGAAATCAGCGTTGTCAGGACGTGAATATTACGTCCTCCTTCCCGGGTACCCGTGGCCATCTTCAGGATCAGACCTCGTCGCGATTCCACGTCTCCGCTAAGCTAAGTAGTCAAATTTATGTGCAAAATTCAACTTTTGGTCAGAAGAAAAATTGTAAACCAGTTGATCGTCTCATTTTAATTTTTTTGTTAATATTCAAATTTAATTTTTTCAACTAAATTTTTGTCAGTTAACTAATTACATCAAATTTTTCATATTAATATTTCTCATAAATTGTAAAGTGTGGTAAAATTTTCACTCTTTTATACTTATGTTAATATATTATTTGTTTTATATTTGATTTTGATTGTTTTCTCTCTCTGATAAAGTTTGCAAGAGTGTTATTTACTGAATACGCTGGCGTCCAAATTTTTGTACTTTATTAAAGTTTTGTTTGGTTAATTCAACAAGCAAATAATGGTTCAAAAAAATATATAACTCTTCTCGCCACCGAGTGACCCTCGACCAGCCCTGAGCTAACCGGTTGCTACTCTTTCATAGCTTCCTCAGCTGCCAGCTGCCAAGTTGTGGTTGCAATTTTATATGAAATTAAAAAAAAATATATTCTGTTTTGAATTTGCAAAGAAAAATGGAATAGGTTTAGAATGTCACGAAACATGGAAATTTTTAATTTGAGCGAAAAAAAAATGTTTCCATTATCTATTTCCTTTAGACTCTGTATATTTTCCAGTGAACGTCTACCCATTTCTTCAGTGGGAGTGGCGTCAGCTACCGACCAAATTTGACTGTTCTCCGTCAAGTAGTTTTTTTAGTTAATGCACCAACAGAGCGACAGACAGACAGACTGACGGAATTGAAAAACCTATATTTTCGTAATCTACATGTTCTGAAACGTGAAAATTCGAAAAAATCTCCGAGGGTGATTTTTTTCTCGAATACAATACTTTCCGTCGGTATGCGAGGGAAGTAAAAATTGATTTTTCTTTTTACGATTACTATACTTCCACTTTACTACGTGGATGTGAAAGTAATACGAAATGCCATCAAATTGAAAGGAAGTCGTCTGCGTAGAATTGGTATTATTATTGAACATAATTATTTCGAATAAAATACATTAACAAACCATACTACATAGTGATTTGGAGGTAAGTTATGATTATCTACTTGATGCGTGAAATTGTTAAATTCCTGGTAAATATACGAGTTTACGTAGGGAAAAGTACGTAGTTTGCGGTTGGATTGGATCACCATGGAAACAGGCCATGTCAAAATTGATGAGTAACACATTGTAGCAGTAGTAATCAAGTCTTGTAGTAATTAATACTCAAAATAGAACACGTAGAAATATTATCGAACTTTATTCTACATTTATCATTATACAGGTATATAGAAAAGGTCCTAAAAAAAATCTATCGTGTCAGTTTTCCACTACCACACCCTTTCATCCCATAAAAAGGGCACAACTGAGGCTTTCCTTTATATATCGACAGTTAATAGCCAATACATATTTTTTATATTGTAAAGTAATGAGTCCATGGTCCAAAGTTTGAATCTAATTTTCCAAATCAATCGACATTTAATGGTAAACTTTATTTTATTGTAAAATGTAAATTTCTTAACTTTGCATAGCACCTGTTACATTACACGCTTACTAAAAAATCCTTTTCACTTTCGCAGATGGGGGATTTTACGGTGATATTGTTTCAAAAATCTCGCTCGCCTCGTCGTTCTCCGATTTCAAGAACCGATATACAGACTCAGAAAGGGTTCGTTTTGGTATAGCAATAATTGGCAATAAGAGCAAGCGAGAGCGAAACAACGTTTCTATCGTACATCGTACAAAAAGCTACCTGCTATCCCCACCACATGTGCGTGGGCAGCTCTGTCTGCTGAGTTTCAATTTGTTTCCATCTTGCACTCTTCAGTTCTCATTTGGCCTTATACGATAGAAAAGAATAACCTAGTTGCTTCGATCTCGCTTGCTCTTATTGCCATACCAAAACGAACACTTTCTGAATCTGTATTATATACAAAGCGAGGTTTCTATGACCTTTGCTTCTCGCGTCTTAAATTCCAATAACTCCTGTCTTGCCGATCTCCGACTTAAAGTCCTTTAGCTTTCATGGCTTCTCCCACATCATTTTTCCAGATTTTTGGCGGTCTTCCTCTCCTTCTGCGTTCTGATGGTATCCAGCTCAATACTTTTTTGAGCCATCTATCGCCTTCCTTGCGTTGGAAGTACCCATACCATATCAGTCTCTTGGTATCGATGGTGTCTAAGATACTGTTTTTCACGTTTGTGATCTCACGTATTCTATCATTCCTAACGCGATCTAATTTTGAGGTCCTTGCACTTCTACTTCAAAAGTTCATTTCAAGGGCTAGTAATTTCTGATGATCCCTTTTATTGAATTTCCATGTTTGGGAGCCGCATGTGGAAACACTATGTACAATGGTTGTGAACAAGCTGGTTTTAGTTTTTTTGTTTATGTTTTTGCTCCGTAACAGCGAGTTTAATTGGCGGATTGCTCTCCGTCTATGCTTTATTTTAATTGAAATATCCTTGGTACTCCTTCCATTTGAAGAGTTACACTTAAGTGTTTAAATGAGTAGCAGTGTCTTATTAAACAGTTGTCCAGATTTAGGCCGCTTTTATCTTTTTCCTCGCCTGCTATCACATATTCTGTTTTTTTTTTCGTGTTTATGGTGAGGCCCCACTTTTCATATTCCTCTTTAAGTTTACGTAGCATATAGTCTACATCCTCTCTATATTGAATTTCAGTGGCATTTGGTGAGGAACAGTTGTAGTTTGACTATAATGTATCATGGTCAAGACCAGTATTGATTTTTGAAGTAGCACCTTGAATATTAACAAGATCATAGCTCCTGTCAAAACAGATAACAAAAAGTTGAAGCTTCGTAATAATTCGCATAGAACTAAAATTACTACAGACCTTGAATACACTATTACAGATGAAATGTGAAAAGTTTCCACCGATCCCATGTTGGCTAAAAATTTTATTCACAAATGTCGTGTTATCGTAAAAGGTCATACAAATTTTGTAGATTATGCAATTATCTACAAAAACGGATTCAATAACAGCAATAGAACAATTCAATAGAAATAAAACTATCGTTGTTGGTGAAGATGTTGATGTGTTAATACTACTGACTGCACGAACTCCAAGTGACAATATTGTCACATATCAAAATTAATAACTACTTTTCTATGCAAATTTGGCAAAATATCTTATTAGTATATTCCCTATAAATAAATACAAAAATGGAAAATCTAAATTAAAGAATTTCCAAATTTAAATCCATAATAAATAAACTAAATTCAATATCATTTATTTTCTAATCTATAAAATGTAAAGTATTAAAGCATTCATAACATATTAAAGGACGTAGAGTATCAGATTACAATTACTAATTAATAACATCAGGTCATTAGTTTCCGAGCGCTTTACGTATGTAGGGAATATGTCGATCAAGCATTTATCAATCATATAAATAGCCCAGAATGAACGGGCAGTGGCAGTCCATTCTGGGAGTCCACCTGGGGACCCATCTCTCCCAACATGTGCCTTTGGTAAGGAAATATTATTTACTGTTTATTTTATATTCCCATTTTTGACTTTGTTGATTGACTGCAAACATTTTTATTGTTTAATTAATAAATATTATTTATAATTTATTTTGTGTCTGATCATTTCCCACTAGGAAAACCTCTCGCAGGCCAAGTGGCCCCCTTATTATAACGGTCATAGACCAGCGGTCGTGACACTTGGTGGAGGCTTGGTTGAGCCCCCTCGTGACACTTGGTGGAGGCTGCCCTGCTTCGATTCTGTTGGGTTAATTCTCCATAATTAACTCTGCATTTTTATTTTTCTTTTATTTTAGCGAGGTACTACCTGAAACAGAAAAATATATTGTATAAGTTTAAAAAACTATTATTTTTTTATTTTTTTTATTTCAGGACTATTTTTAGATCAATTTAAGGTATAATAAATCCTTTTCACCCCAATTCCTCCGTTTAGTCTGCCTATGTATTCTTTATAGCCCGTATATCTGGCTTGGAATATATACAAGACTTTAACATTCCCTTTTATACGCTCTTTATAGCCCGTATATCTGGCTTGGAGAATATAAGAAACACGTCACATATTCCCCTCGTTTTGGCCTTTCTATGTGTTCTTTATAGCCCGTTTATCTGGCTTGGAACAGATACAAGGTCCTGAAACACTCCCCTCTTGTACGCTTTTTATAGCCCGTCTATCTGGCTTGAAGAGTATAAGAGTTTACCTTGGCCAAGCCTGTTGAATAATTCCTCAAACTTCGTTATTTTTTTTAAGAATTCAAGCGTTCAGCAAATATTATTAATATTGTTATTTTTTTTATCCCTGTAGTTACAATACAAGAATGTTTTATTTACAATATATTTATTTTTGTTTTTCTTAAATGCCATGTAAAAATAAGCTAGGCAAGAAGGAACGCCAAGTAAAGGTTATCACGTATTCAAATTGATACGTATTTTTTCTAATTAGTAATGAGAATGGATCTATCTTATTTAAGTAATGGTGGCATAGTATGAGTAAGGAGATAAAAATTACAAGGGTAAATGCTTTTAAGCAGCAAAGTCAGAGATGCACGGAATGTGGATTGAACAGTAAATGAAGTTTTCTTTACCGGCACCAAAAAGTCTTGGGGCATCTCATAGCAAAGATACCCCTAATAAGCGATACCTGTTAAAAGTCGAGTCAAATATATCGAACCTCTCACTAGAGGCAACTGCATTAATTGTTCTTTAAATATAACGAATGAAAAGTAAAGAATATATATAAATACAGAATGGATATGCGTTGTGCCATTATAATAGTTAAAAGTATATACAAATATGATGAGTTATGGTTTAATTGTTATATATAACAAGTGAAAAGTAAATAATATATAAGTACAGAATGGATATGCACGGTGCAAATATAATAATTAAAAGTATGTGCTGATATGATGAATGAAGGGTTATTTTTTTTATAAGTGACAAAGGAATAGTAAATAATATACATATACAGAATAGATATGTACTGTGCCAATATAATAGTTAAAAGTATTTGCTGATATAATGATGGTTTAATGATTTATTATATATGATAAATGAAGAATAAAGAATTTTTATACATAATAGATATGCACTGTGCCCAGGTAATAATTAAAAATATATGCCGATTTAATGAATGGTGGTTAATAAAATAATTTCAAGATGTACCCACTATAAGTAATGGGTGTAATTGTAATAAATAAAAAGGGACCCAAGCCAAAATGAGAGTGCGCACTCAAAATCTTGGAATCTTGTTCCCAGGATTATTTTGTTGGGTTATTTAAGTTAATGTTATGCAGAAATATTAAATACATATCACTGCAATTGGTACTGGAACAAGGTTGCAAGCATCAGGCTTAAATAAAGAAAATGTTCCTTTATAAATTGGATTATTAATTAGTTAGGTGATAGAAGTAAACTTGCCACGGGCAAAGGTTCAGTAAAGTACTCAAATGAAAATATAAATGGCATATGATATGGGTCAAAGGCACAAATGTGTGAAAAGTTATTAGTTGTTCTTTCACACTCAAATAGATGGCTATATGGGTACATAAATTAACACTACGCCAAGAAAAATAACCATAAAAGTTTGAAGGTAAACAAGTGATGAAAATTGTGAAAAATAATATTTAATAATGGCTAAATAATTATTTTCTGTAATAACGTAAACGACACAATAGTTTTAATATATTTTTTTTTCTCTTATGTGGGAAAAAGAAGTCCAAAGGATAATAGTAATGGTAGTTAAATTTCCTTGAAATAATAAATGTATTCTATTAAGAATATGGCTAGGTGATTCTTTTATTTAAGAGACGATATAGAGTTTTTTTCTGAGAAGCCTAAAATAATAAGCTACAGAATTAAAAAAAGTTAAAAAATTGTCATTTTGCTTGCTTGTGAGAAACAGTTAGGTATAGAATTAATAACAAATCGATATACGATGTAAGTTAGTTTAGATATGGCTAGGTTAGTTCAAAACCATGGCTCAAATAGGAATTTTTCATTATTATTTGTTTTTAAAAAAAATATTGAATGAAGAACTTACCTGTAATTTTCTTGTTTCATGACAACCACACTGGGGCACACAAAATACCGGGCACACCATAGACCAGGCACAGAGAAATCCAGTAATACATAGCGACCAACTGATAGAAACCTACCCCGGGAGTCCAGAACTAACCATACCAGAGTTCGCAGCATCTCACACAGCTAAGGCTTTCTAGCACTAATTCCTCCTTCTGTCAGTATCTAACATGGTAGGACATACTTCTTGGCTATATTTCCAAACCTATAAACACTTTTAGGTTATTCTTGCCAACTTCCCCAGGTCCTAAGACTGACATGAAGTGTAATCAAATTAATAAGGATGAAGGCTACAGGTAGCTAACCAAAATTCACTTGTTGATGGAAAACATCTTACCAGGTCATCATTAAAACGTCCCCTACAACAAAGGGAATAATGCTCTACATGTTTAACACGAGGTTTAGTAAACCAGCATGGACACTTACCTTACTATCAATGAGATGTTCGCCCGAGCTGTAAGGAGTTCCCTGGTCACCCTTGGCAAACACGTTCATGGATTCTGGATTCCCAATCACCGAACATTGATGGTCACTACACAGTTCCAATGGATAGATAATTCCCGTACCCACAAACCAATTTAGCAGTTCACTTTTGTCAACTCAGCATCACAGCAAGTTCAAAGACGTTAAAAGTTATCTCCGATTTGACAGACTGACAGTGCCTAGTTGTGCAGGACTACCAACGCGAAAGATGAAAATAAACTATAGTGTAACATTGAATGAAGATACAGTACCGGACTTAGTGCTACGAACAATGTGTGCCCTCGAACTTTATATGTGGTATAAATAAACTCTATGAAAAATGAATTTGGACATTAACATAATTTTTAGTTATTCTAATTAATATTTTATTATAATCTTTAGCGAGAGGTAGCGACCATAAAGTTAAAATTAGAACAGCTAAGGTTAAACAAAAAACTTTATTGACGGTACCCCATCGCAATAAAATATTATCTTATTATACATTGTATTTTATTTTTGTTACTGTTTACTTATGCATATTATTTTTGTATTATTAATTTGTTGTTTTTTTTTCTTCTATTCATTAACTCAACTACTTGTGATTCAATTTTTTAGAACTGGAGCCCAGTTCTGCCTGGTGGGGAGAGATGTGTCACATATCAAAATTAATAACTACTTTTCTATGCAAATTTGGCAAAATATCTTATTAGTATATTCCCTATAAATAAATACAAAAATGGAAAATCTAAATTAAAGAATTTCCAAATTTAAATCCATAATAAATAAACTAAATTCAATATCATTTATTTTCTAATCTATAAAATGTAAAGTATTAAAGCATTCATAACATATTAAAGGACGTAGAGTATCAGATTACAATTACTAATTAATAACATCAGGTCATTAGTTTCCGAGCGCTTTACGTATGTAGGGAATATGTCGATCAAGCATTTATCAATCATATAAATAGCCCAGAATGAACGGGCAGTGGCAGTCCATTCTGGGAGTCCACCTGGGGACCCATCTCTCCCAACATGTGCCTTTGGTAAGGAAATATTATTTACTGTTTATTTTATATTCCCATTTTTGACTTTGTTGATTGACTGCAAACATTTTTATTGTTTAATTAATAAATATTATTTATAATTTATTTTGTGTCTGATCATTTCCCACTAGGAAAACCTCTCGCAGGCCAAGTGGCCCCCTTATTATAACGGTCATAGACCAGCGGTCGTGACACTTGGTGGAGGCTTGGTTGAGCCCCCTCGTGACACTATGATTTAATTTTTAAAACCTGGGAAAGCTTAAATTCAAACAGAAATGTATTCATCATAAAGTTTAACTTTATATCTAAAATACCAAGCTCATATTTTATTTTTACATGCAATAACTGGCTGCGATACTAAATCAGCATTTTTCAAAAGGGGTAAAACAACAGTATTTAAGTTGTTTGAAAGATGTCATGATTTAATTGATTGCGCAGAAGTATTTACAAAGATTCACTTTTCTCCATACGTCATCATCTCAAATGGATGAAGTAGTTTCTTCCGGGTTTTGCCGCGGTCGTCAAACTTGACTTGACGTTTCGCTGATCATGCTGTCAGTTTCTTCAGAAGGGTTCCAAAGACTGTACAGACTGTACTGTACAGTCTTTGGAACCCTTCTGAAGAAGCTGACAGCATGATCAGCGAAACGTCAAGTCAAGTTCGACGACCGCGGCAAAACCCGGAAGAAACTACTTCATTGGACAACGGCCGTGAAAACCTGCATTGCACTATCTCAAACGGAATTCGCTTTCTTCTTGCTATATATCGAACTCCAAAAAATATTGATTTTATAGACAAGTATAGATATTTGAGTTTTGTAAAAAAATACACGGTACAATAAAAGACAGATATTCTGTCTTCCTCCAATCTGCTGCTGCTTATCAACATTTATATCGTGTCTACTATCAAATTTAAGTATGGTTAGGCAACGAACTGTACCCAGAAGACTGGGGACGGAAATTAATAGGCAATAGCCAATTCAAACTCTTCTCCCGTCTGCTCCAAAAACTTCTTAATACTATTTTTTGTAATTGCAAGGGTTGTAGTAATACCTGTGACTGAAAAAAAGGCGAATTATTTTCTTCATCAATATGTACCAATTGTCTGGGTCATATGAGAATACTTATGATATGAATGAGGAGATAACTGATCCATCCTTTTCCTTACAACAATTTACAGAAATCCAGCAAGGAAAGGAAGAAGTCGAAGAAAGAGAAGAAAGCGAAACATGACTGCTGAAGTGGAATTCGAAGATTATTAATCATAGACGATTTCTGAAAGTCAACAATAATTCGTTTCGCTTTGATAATTACCAAGAGTACCATTTTCTTAATCGATAGGAAACTGTCTGATCAGACTTGCTTAATCATAATCGATCATGGAGCATGCCTACTGGGGAAACCATGTTAAAAAAAATGCGCCAATGTGTGCATATTATGCAGAATCACGATATATCATGAATCATGGTACATAGCAAGTTTCTATAGATAATTGCGAAATCTATAAACTTTGTATGATCTACTTTTACACACTTATCGTTTAGAAGAAATATACGAGATACCGATATTTGTGACTTTTACCCTTGAAAAAAATGTTTAGCCGACATGGGATTGGTGGAGACTTTTGACATTTCATTTGTAATAGTGTATTCAAGGTCTGTGCCAATTTTCAGCTCTACGAAATTATCACGAAGTTCAATATCTATCTTGACTAAAGGGTGTAATTACAAATCAGTCGTGTATACAGTTGCGGTTTCAAAAACCTTTGGGCACACTGAACGTCTGATGTAAATGTTGAAAATGAAGTGGGCTCAAAATTGAGCCCTGAGGAACACCTGAACGAATTTCCCTCAAAGTTTAACGCTTTAGGCCATTCTCACTCTTAACGATTGTCAAGTGAAAGTGCTCATGCAACTGGTTATGGAGTCACGAGTACATGCACCTGGTAGTATCATATCGCTTAGTATCATAAAATTTCTACTTAGACAATATATTTCTAATGAATCAAATCCTACATGTCCAACAATATTAGGAACAGGCGCATGCTGGCCCACCGGGCTACTGTTCACTTCCCGGTAGGCCCTGGCTTCCGCGGGCGGACTCTACCCTGCGAAATAAATTATTTCAAGAATATGAAACTGAAGCTCACCATGGGACCGGATGGTATACCTGCATTTTTACTGAAAGATTGTGCTAATATATTCGCCCATCCACTAAAAACTTTTATTTATTTTGGCTATAAAATGCTGTTCTTTTCCTGATATCTGGAAGTATTCTAAAGTCTGTCCAGTTTATAAAAAGGGCAACAAAAATGATATAACAAATTTCCGACCAATCACTATCATTTGTAACTTTGGCAAAGCTTTTGAAATTTTGCTGCATAATTGCATATAACAGTATATCCTCTCAGCAGCATGGATTTATGAAAGGTCGATCTACAACCACCAATTTAATATGTGCTATTCAATATATATCTGAGTCCATTGCGATGCAAGTTCAAACAGATGTAATATATTTCGATTTCACAAAAGCATTCGACAGGCTTAATCATAACATTCTTATTAAAAAACTGTCCAACATTGGAATGTCACCGAATCTTACACACTTTTTAAAATCATACTTGTCAGATAGAAAACAGTACGTCGCGTTTAATGGATTCAGGTCTACTGATTACTTATCCTGTTCTGGTGTACCTGAGGGGTCTGTCCTTGGGCCACTCTTGTTTAATATATTCATCAATGATATAACATGTGAACTAGATGTTCATTTTTTAATGTACGCAGATGACCTCAAGCTACTACATAGAATCTCTAACATAAATGACTGCAGTAAATTACAAAATAATATATCTAAACTCAGCGAATGGTGTGTCGAGAACAGTCTCACATTAAATGTGCAAAAATGTAACGTAATGACATTTTCCACAAAGGACGTTAATTTTACATTTAACTACTGTCTAGAAAACGAACCATTAACTCGACCGTCCTCGTTTAAAGACCTTGGAGCAATTTTTGAGAAAAAACTCAGCTTTGTCAATCATATAGACACGTTAATTTGCGACGTAAATAGAACACTTGGTTTTATTATACGCAATGGGCGTGATTTCTCTAATATTTCAACGTTAAAACTATTATATGTTTCTTTTTTGCGATCTAAACTAGAGTATGCGTCTCTTGTTTGGCAGCCCTGCTATAACACGCATAGTCTTAAATTAGAAAACGTGCAACGCCACTTTCCTAAATTTCTACATCTAAAATTTCATGGTATATATCCACCAATTGGTTTTCCACAAAGTGATTTACTTCAAATGTTTTCAATGCGTAGCCTATCTGAAAGACGCAACGAATTTGCCATAAATTTCTTTAAAAAGGTGATTCATTATGATATTGACTGTAGTGAGATACTCCAGAGACTTAATTTCCATATTCCGCGAATAAATTCAAGACAAAACCAAACTTTCTACCTTGCTATAGCCCGGACTAATACTTTAAAGTTTTCACCAATCTACAGCATGTGCTCTAGCTATAACCACAGCCAGCGTGATATCGACATCTTTAATAAATAGGAGATTCTGTCTAAATCATATATGTATTTTTTATTCTCTCTTTTTATTGTAAATAAATTCAACTCTTTATTCTCCTTAGTATTTATATTTTCTTTTGTTTTATATCTTTACTGAAATGTACGCTAGTAAATTTAAGTAATTTTTGTACGTTGCATGTGTTGTTTCCCATCTTGTCAATGGTCTTGTACTGTTAGATGGTGTATGAATAAAATAAAAAAATAAATAAAATAAAATATGTCTTTTACCTGACACTCTCTTCGTTCGTATAAGATCGTTTAACCTTGATAAATTACAAATTTTCGCCTCCCCCAGACCTTATATGCCCGGACTCCCTATAAGGTCCCAACACAGGGATGTTCCTGGTCTGAAACATGTCATCACTCATCAACGACTTGACTAAGGGTAGAAGTAGTACTACGAAATTTTCTAAAATGTCACTGATTATTAGGACTAATATTATTTGTAATATTCTTCGACCCTGACGCTTGGTCTAATGAATTATTTGAATTGCGAACAGCTAGGTTAGGGATTCACTCTGTATACTACACAAATTTTCCAATCCCCGCTCTCATCAGACCAGTTTGATAGATGGCACTTACTGAAAAATACTAGCGCTCTTTACATAAATTCTATTGGCCTATTTAAAGCCTTGCCCTGATGCGAGGCAACTTCTACGATTACGTCACGGCACCATCCTGTGTCTAAACACGCTTTGGGAATGTAAATTTATCGAAGGAATAAAGTAGGTGTGGTAGGCCTATCGAGTTTCATCGAAAACAAAAATATAACGACAAAGCCCCTCCGAAAATGCGACCAATAGCAGACAATAGGTGGTAATTCGTTCTTCGTGTGTGTGTATACACACACGTTATAACGTTAATTATGAAATTATGAACGTAATAAGTTATGTGAGTCACTGGCCTTTTTTAATTCATTAATGTTATATAGATAGTGCTGGCGGTATGGGAGCATGAGTTTCGAATGCATGTCAGACGCAGTTCTATTTTGATGGAATGAAAACAATTTTGTTGATAACAAAAGGAAATATTTTTATTCAATTAAACAATTTTTAATAAAAAAAATTGTAAAAAAAAATTAATTCTGGAAAACAATGAAAAACTAAAACATTGAACTATTCAAAACATATTTAGATTCTTAATGTAATTAAAATCAACTTTTCCTTATGGCGCTTTTCGATATTTTGATAAATAAGGGCATTTCAGACTATTTTAAAATTTCTAATGACATTTTGGAGATGTCGTAGTCGCGACATGACAAATATTTTTGGCAATTCAGTTAATTAGAAATATTTCGATGCTAAAAATACATAAATTTTGCATTTCTTTTTTAAATGGCAAAAAAACATTTCTTACAAAAAACAAATCGAGGACTATTTTCAGTAATTCTGAACCCTTCCTGTGGAATTCTGCATGATAATCTGTTTAAATATTAAAGAAACGTTTGTTCATTTAAATAAAATTTAGATCACATAAATAAAACTCAAAATTCCTATTAAAATTTACTTCAAAACCTTAAAAGTAAATAATACAGATTTATTTAAAAACTTTAAACCATATTTGCCAACTATAGTCTCTTAAATTAAATACCACATTTTCTATGTCCTCCTTCTATTTCAATATACAGGGTGTAATCAGTTTCATGTCATTAAAAAAAACTGGTAATGGGGGCCGACTAGACAAACAAAAAACCTTTATGAATTTTCCCTCTAGGGGCACTTCGAAAAACACTGATCTAGGTTAACATATTTAATATTATGGTAGACAACTATTGAGAATCAGTGCTTTTCTTGGTCGATGGACTTGTACTTCCCAATTACACAACTTTTAAATTGTCATAAAAAAGTGCTGGCCGGCACACGCGGTGTCAAAGGATCATCGACCGCCTTTGATATACCGCCTCAACTGAACTGAGGCAAGTATAAAGAGGTAAATAATTCGTTCTCTCTTTGTGCACAATTGCAAGCAAATAATGGCCATAGAGGTTTAAACAGAGCATTTTTTACATGTGTTTTTTAATTTGGAACAAAATATTGGATTATTTATAATTTAGAAAATTTAAATGTGGTTTATTAACATTTGTAACATAAATGAGTGTCCTGGATTAAAAGCTACCTAAATGATTCAAAATCTCTGCATCTGTATCAATACACAGTTCGGTACGTCGAATTAAGTACATACGCACTTCGTTCAACACTAAACACTAAACTATCAACTAACGTTGGCAATCAAGAAAAATAAAATAAAAACTTGGTACAAAAGCCAAAAAGGAATACAAAAAGAACGAACAAGTAAGTTGTGTCTGTACGTAATCAAGAATTTGACAACTTGAACGGCAAGTCAATAAAATAAATCTTAACTATAAATACACAATGACGCGAAATTAAAAAATAACAAAAACAACGAACGGCGCGGGCGGGTTGGACGTGTGTATATAACACCCACATTAACTAAATGCACAAGGGAGAGTTAGAGTATAGTTTTCTTCAGATCAGATCTAGATCTAAACCTACCTCAATATTCCAGCAGTTCTCAAAAAATTTTATTGAAAATTTGCGAAATATTTGTTTATTTTTTTTCTCCAAAACTATGAGCTTAGACCCATGTTATATAAGGTTTTTTGTTTGTCTGGTCGTTCCCTACCACCGGTTTTTTTTAATGACATGAAACTAATTACACCCTGTATAGTCTCTTAAATTAAATACTATATTTTGTATGTCCTCCTTCTCTTTCAATACATATTATCGTCCTATTGCAAAATTCTTTCTATTTGTTGTATTCTCGCAGTGAATTAAAATCATTTCAATTTTTTCTTCTTTACTAAGCATTTTTTAAACGATCGACAGCAACAGAAAAAATTGATTTTATTGTAGACATTAATAAGGCATCGATACGTCAAAAACTAGCATTTGTTTTCAAAAGTTACTTGATTACCTAGCGTGAGTTATGAAGTAAATCCTTATTTGTCACTTTTATGGTTTTTGAGGTGAATTTTAATAGGAATGTTGAGTTTTATTTGTATGATCTTTTGATTCAAATGAACAATCATATCTTTAATATTTAAGAAGATTATCATCCAAAATTCCATAGAAAGGGTTCAGACTTGTTGAAAAGTAATGTAACGCAACATTTAGTTTTTACATTGAAACATTTCAAATCAACTCAACTGTAAACAAAAAATTTTTAAAAATATTAAATGTATATTTTTTGAGAAAAGTGAAGAAACTGAAACATTGAAATTTAAAAAAAACTTCACATTTGGATTCTCAATGTAATTACAAACAACTTTTCCTTATGGTACTTTTCCATATTTTGATAAATAAGAGCATTTCAGGCCATCTTAAAACTTCTAATGACGTTTGGAGATGTCATAGTTGTGACATGACAAATATTTTTTGACAATATTGTGCTTATTAATCATGCTGAAAGTAAAAAAAATAATTGAATAAAAAAGTTTTCCATATGGTGCAGAGTTCTTGGCGAACACTGTATTATAAAAAATAATTTATTGTAAAAACACATTTTATTATACTTTTAGACGCGATTTTTCAATTTTAAAAAATTAATAATATCGAAAATTTCACACATCACTTTTTTAACCAATCAGAAGTTTGTTCTTGTTACGTGACTATAACAACCCAAAAATTTTACGGACATATTTATCTTCCCTGAGTGAAATTAATAAGTGGAAATTTTTCTGTCAAATTTGACGTTTGCTTTGACGTACAAATACATATT
This sequence comes from Stenurella melanura, assembly GCA_963583905.1. Lineage (NCBI taxonomy): Eukaryota > Metazoa > Arthropoda > Insecta > Coleoptera > Cerambycidae > Stenurella > Stenurella melanura. Next base: position 122,108,660 of record OY757316.1, on the reverse strand, counting down.
TAGGCGTGACATTTTCTTATCGAATATCTCCCGAGCTTAAATTAAATTTGTCTTCGTTCTTCGGGATAATTTTCAAAATATTCATGACCTTGAAAAAATTCGGGAAATTATTTAAGCACTAGAGATATTATAAGTAAAAATATCAACTTGAAATAATGCTATTGAACATTTCTTGTTTGAAATTAGTAAAAAAATAATTTGAATTTTTCATAAATTGACAGACGGCTGCTTTTTTTAAGTATGTTTGAGTGTCAGTAAATATGTACTTCCTAAAAAGTTCAGAGAAGAGAAGGAACAATAAAAACCTCTCTATAAAACAGTATTGTCGTTATATCTCAAACACGAAGGATTTTATCAAAAAAAGTTTCAAACAAATGTAGTAGAGCATAAGCGTTAAGGCATTCTTTACCTATCTCTAATGGGAAAGATGTAAAACGAGTTCAAGGTTTAAGGGTTTACGCGTAGCTGTATGAAAAATTGTTATATCTACAAAATATACATCGGTGGCACTATATTTTCAGAAACATTTTTAGTGTACTTTTTATTGCTATTAGCAATGATATTTTTCAAAATTTAATTTTTAATATTTAAGACGATATCGATTTTTTTTCGTTTGCTATTCGTCTAATCTTTTTGAACAAAAAATTAGGCATTTTACACTTTTCCTATTATGGATAGGTATAAAACATGTAAAAACTTGAATATCAGTAAGGCGCTGATGGTAAAGAGCTTTGGATAGACCGTGCTCCTAACAGACAACCACGACAGATGGCATGGCGCTGTCAGACGTGCTATGCAACAAAAGGATGCATGGATTTCTGAGCGTGTGTCGAGATGTAGTGAATATATGGAAGAAGAAACGTGTTATTGAAAAGTACCAAAACAATTTTATCAGAGAAGTTTATCAAAGGACTCCTGATGGATTATAAGTGTATTTTAGGAATCGTGAGGTTTTTATATAGGTAACTTCGGTATATCGGTTAGATATTTACTTAGTAATTAAATTGTAACACATCTTTGGAAAAAGAATCAAAAGTACTATCGAATACACAAAACATCGAATATGGCGTCCATTAAGGACAAAAGTTGTAATTAATATTTTTAAAATTAAAGACTATATTTTTTTTACCACTACTGTAAAAATATTAAAAAGTGCCTGCACAACGTGCAATTTAAAAATTACGTAACAATTTAAATTAAAAAAATATGACACGGTTCAAAACACGGCAGTGGTTTTACTCAATCATTTTAAAAACTAAAAAGAGTTAGATGAAATCTAAACGCGCCATTGAAATCCCAAAATAATTCTCTAAAACTCGCCTTAATCAACTTTCTATCTTTTACAATAAAGGAGATAACATGCAACCTCAATTTGGGACACGGTATATAACTGGCAAAGTTTGATCAAGGTTTGCAAATATCGTCTAGGACTCGTTTCATTTATTTAGTTAAAAATTCAGTATAAAAGTTTCTTGTATTCTTGGCTAGTTTCTATCTATTAAACATTCACCATCACATTTCAATAAGTCAAGCACGTCACAAACGTTTTTAGAAATTACATTTGACATCCCAACTGTTTAAAAAAAATCTACAAAATAGCCTTTTCGAGAGCGTTTCAAATTGTAATAAAACTACAAGAAACATATTTATTATAGAAACCTACTTGCTCCTTTCTGTCATCCTATAAAATATGAATGTGTTAAAACTGTATGACAAAAGGTTTAGTTATTTTATGACATATTATTTCACCCTCTTTAACTTCCAATTTCATCACATTCGAATTGTGTTATCTTAAAAATGTTCTTTTCTATTACCTTGTCAAAGAAAACTTATCTATAAAAATATGAATGTTCAAATCTTTGCATTCTTTCGATAACGTGCGTTCTGATTATGCTGTTTAATCGTAAATGTGTCAATGTTGTGATAAAAATTACCATAACGTTTTTTGGAATGGTTAACCCTCTAAAAAACCCCATTTTGCTCAACAGTCCAGTCCCAATGGGGTTTTGAGCTAGGATTTTTTTTTTTTGAGTTTGTTTAGACATCAATACGAACAGAATACACAAAGTTTTGTGAATATCCATTCATTAGGTAAACTTTTTCAAGTTCAGGTCGAGTTTCGTCTAACTTGCCTACACTAACATGTAGGCTGGGAAAAAAATATAGATTTTGTCCTAGAAGCATTTCATGTAACATTTGAGTAACAAGCGTTTTTTAATGAATTCCACTCTACTAAATCCAATAGGGTATTTTCATTAATCTGAGATCAAAGTGGAAATGCTTATATTTGAAAAATGCATATTTTTTAAATATTTTTGGCACAGAAAAAAATATGTTATATAAAACTATAAAATTATAATTTTAATTAGAAGTTTCAATTTTTCATAATGACGTCACTAAGCGAAAACTAGGTAAATCACCAAAAAACTATTGGCAACACTGACACCACACTGTTAATCTGGTGACAGTGGTGTGACTCATTAATTTTCAATATTTTGTTTGTTTAGCTATTTGTTTGAAAACATTCTATACAAGCATACAAATATGGAAAATAATTACGTAGAAGGTAGATCAAACGTCGTTTTTAATGAAATTTTACACTCATTCACAGGTCGATATTAAGTGCTACACAAAACTGAACATCTGCTTATGAAACAAACAAAAAATAAGGTTACAGTTACATAAAATGTCAAATCACAAATCACCAACTTGAAACTCCCTAGAAATAAGTACATTTGGCGCTCTATTTCAATTATCGCTTAATGACGTCATGAAAGTTTAACTAATTTTTTTCCGGCTTAAATAAAAATTTAAAAAAGAAAGAAAAAACACGTATTCCTTATTTTTATTTCTAATTTTCAATTTTCAAATTCAAAAAATATGGGAAAATACCCCATTACATAAAATAATCTGATGTCATAACTATTTAATAACCAACTCCTGAGTGGAATTAGAGAGCCTATTTTCAATGGAATTGACTCCCAGAAAGTCTGCTCAAAATTAAACTTCATATCCTTAAATGTGCTCTTGGCTCTAAGATCTCACTTTTATTTCAAAACAAGGTTGTCTGTTTTTTATTTACACCTGCATTTATTTTTCGTATATGTTTACTTTTTGTTTTATTAGCAATATTTAAATAAATATACTTGTATTCTGGCTTATATTTTTTAATCTAAGTTTATTTAATATTTCCTTTTGAAATTACATTTAAAAATTGTAGTTAAACACTATTTCGAAGTACTTTTGATCCCGGCGCGCGGCGTGGCGCTTGAAAATCAAAACAAGCCGATCGACTACATTTGTTATATAATTGTTGCACATTCTCTAGGATACTCTTTGCTGTTTTTTATAAATGAAATTAGTTTTAAACATTTTCTATTTAATTACAAAACGAAAACATTTTTTTATTAAAAAAACTAATAACTTTTTTATTTATTGGTCGATTTTGTTCAAAAACAATAAGATTCTTCCTCTAGCTAACACCAACTTACTGTCCAAACTTCAATACTATCGGACTTTTCGTTCTCAAATTTTCCTGCTTACAAGAAACGTGACAGACAGACAGACAGACAGACAGACAGACAGGCGGACGGGCGGACAGACAGACAGACGAACGGACATTTTGAAAGTTCGATCACCAACACAGTGATACGAATTTTTTTTCTCTACGAGCAATATTACCGGTTTTAGAAATGTGCCGATCGAATGCAATATACTCTTCGTTTTGTATTTGCGAAGAGCATTATATTATTCCTGTTGATTATGAATTATAATGAAAAAACAAAATGGATATTATTATTAGAAGTACTTAGATGCCATTAGTTTTAATTTGCACTATTTTTTCGTGTGTCAAAGTTAATTTTTCATCATTTGCGAGCATTTTGAAATCAAAATTTTATAATTCATAAAATTCATACAGTGTGCCTCATTTAAGATGACGACACCCGGATATTTTCGTAATTTTTTGAAATCCAGATTTGAATTTTGGTACAATTGTAGTCCTATATAAGACGAGTATTTATGGTGGCTACAGTTCCATGAGTAATATCGACTCGTAAAGGATGTCTTCGGTTAAATTCGGTGGCTACTTCGGCGGCTAGTACGAACCCCATCACCAAATAACCTTATTATTTCGATTTTTCCCTTAAACGAAGATTCCTTTTTGCGATTGTACACTAGAACTTTACACTATAACTCAAAGTTTGTGAGATTGACATTTATTTTAATCATAGTTTCTGTTTCCATGGCATCCGATTAAATTAAAAACTAAAATTCTAACCGTGTGTGTACAATATTGAAAAAACTAAAAATTCTAATTTCATAACAAAATTAGATTTTGAACAACTTGTTCTAATAAGTTTTTTCGATATCTTCTACGCAAAGCAAAATATCGGGAATGGGCCCCATTAGGGGGGCTTCCGTTGTCTCAGTTTGTTACTTAAATTTAAGTTGGTAGTCTCGAAATTTCCGTCTTATATAGGACTACAGTTGTACCAAAGCTCAAATCTGGATTTAAAAAAATTACGGAAATATCCGGGTGTATTCATTTGAAATGAGACACACTGTATTACAAAACAAATGTAAAGTCAACTCACTTTCTGTTCAGAACATTAGAATATTTTTGCCTAGCATGATATCGTAATGTGACATATAATAATACTAAAACCAAGGGAATTTGTTACATTAACGAGAACATTTCAAGATGATTCTTATTTTACGCGAGAAGCGTCGTATATACGAAATTTTTTTGTAAAGGCTTTTATATACAATTGTGTGCTCTTCAGTTTTTACCGCCATGATATAATAGTACCTATACTTTTTGTATTTGAAAAGTTATTTCCAAAAACATTTTTGAGGTTTGATGCCATTTCGTTTTTTGTTCCACCCACGCGCGTGACCTTGATAACTTTTAAAAAAACCTTTTCTACTACTAAAAACCTACAAAAAATCCATCATTATTGCAGTTTTCACTGCATGTGTATCACTTTCATGATTCACTGTAAAAATTCATTCCTCGTTCTATCTCTGTTTCCCTCTTCAGCTACACAACAGGAAGAATCATAGGTCCACTCGTTTTTTATTTTATAGGTATGTGCCATTTATTATGTACTATTATGTCACCGTTCAAGAAACTTGTGCGATTGTTATTGGCATATCTTTATCTCTCTTAATTATTTATTGTTACTAAAGTCACCGGCTTTTGAACAATGCGTCCTGGAAATCCCATGGAATGTTTCATTTTAAAGTATAAATACCCGCAACAATAGTAAAAAATTGGTACCACTGAGTCAAGGAGCTTCGAAAAAAATTAACACTAGTTTTTGTTAACAACGAGCAATGTCAGTTTTCGTAACAAATTCTATTTAATAAGTAATAAATAATGCTAATAATTATGATTAAGGAGCTATAACCTTCTAAACAATTCTATGATGCACATGTAACTTTCCCAACGCAATTTCAACGTCATCGATTTTTTACTTGCCTAGTTTGTTTCAAATACGCAGAAATGTTATATTGCAAATCCTAAAAGCAACGTAAAACCAATATATTTTAAATTCACGCAACGAATTATGTATCTAAAAACCTGATTACTGCATATCATATGCATAGCGAAGTCAACATCTACATTTCTTAAAATAAAGCGTCAAAACACTGTCCGCAAATAGAATATAATAAATTCAAAAACTCACCAACTTGGAAAAGGGCGACGCAAGCGAAGAGAAACACTAATTTAGACATTTTCTGTGGTAGAGAATATAAATATTCTGTATTAATTTATTTAGGATTGAACAAAATCCAACACTGCCTTCCAAATTCTCAGTGGCCAACTCAGAGCTCGATTCAAACCGGTGCCGATAGTCTGTCGACCGTGGAAGGAGAGAGAGGACTCATAATCATGTGACCGAGCCAAAGAAATGCTGGTTAAGGATTATACTGGGTGTGTCAAATAAATGCAGTGTGTACTCGGATGGGGTATGGTACTCTTGCAAACTCTTTTACTTTTTCTCGAAAAAAGCTTTGGTTATCGTGGGAAGCTATGATCAGATTTGTGATAAAATATACAAGGTGTTCAAAAATGTAGAAAACGTAAAAATTATATTAAGCGTGTCTTTGTTTTTTTTTTTACTCTATTTAATATAATTGTTTAAAAACTTATATAGTGCCTAAATACCTTTCATAGAAAATAGATGCCGTGATTTTGTAACTATTTTATTTTATGAAAATAAAAATTATGAAAAATTATTTAACTTTTAGCTTACATTTAATTAAATTATTACTTGTCTGACATACCATATGTACTATATGTATCTTATGTGGTTAATAAATTATTATTATTATTATTGTTACAGGGTTTTCTCAAGACACAAACAAAATTGGAAGGAAAAAACCGCTGCCTAAAAAATCACTACTTCCACATCCACATTCCCCATCCAAGTTTCTTTAAAGGAGAACATCTTGACTATATTTGCACTCTAGTATAATAATTTGTCATAGACTTTTAATAATACATTTGAGGCAGATGTTGCAAGAAAAAATGAGCCAAAAATGAAGTTTCTGGAAACTTATTAGCTTGTTTCACTTATTTCCCCTATTTACTCTCACCCCCTATCCCTTCAACAGAATCATTTCAATCAGATGTTATTACCATACATACATACGTACACCAAATTTCAAGTGAATATCAATTTTATTTTATCAAACCGTTTAATAATAAAGTGGAGTTTGTGGGGGGGTAAAAAATATGATACAGAAATCTGATGCTTTGGCTTCTCGTATATATACAAATCTCAAACTTCCGTACTCTTACTAGCTTGCTTGCTTTACACATCTTTTCCTATTTACCTCTAGTTACCCCCCCCCTCCCACCCTTTCGACAGAATCATTTTAAAATACAATCTAGTTCCAGATATCATTATGACACACAATGTATACCAAATTTAATTCTGAGGCCTTGGCTCCTAGTATACAGTGTGACCCATGTTGAATGGAAACACCCTGTAAAAGATGTGTCTATTATCTGATTTTAACGGGGCTCTCAATTTTCAAGACCTACTATGGTTTTTTTCCATGTCAAAAATGGACAAATTTGATTTGCGATTTTTTTATAAAATCTAACTCTACCACTGGATTCAGAAACATCTCAAATGGATAAATCCGTTTCCAATTCGTGAAAAAATATTAAATAATGAGAGATTTATGACAAAAGTAATATTTTATATTAACTTTTACATGATTTTTTCTAAATATCGAAGTAGCTCATGAAAAATAAACAATAGAAAAAGATAAATTAAGCGGATAGTTTTAATAAATATTGCCTTTTAAACAAACTTAATCATATTTGACTTGAAAAACATGTATGAACAATTGAAAGTAATAATAATTAGGTATTTAATAAACAAAATTACAACACATTGCAATATTACACTAAAACTAAAAAATGATAATACAATTCATCTTAAATTTTTGTAGCCTATATAAAGCCGCCGTTTATTTCGATGCACTTGTCGAATCATTTTTTAATATCCTTTACGACATTCTGTAATTGTTGCCGGGTAACTTCTGCACAAGCTTGTCTTGTTCTTGCACACAAATATTCTCTATTACTCGGCAGTGACCTGTAAACTTTAGATTTTATTAAACCCCATAAACGAAGTCCATTGGTGTTAAGTCTGGGGATCGGGGTGGCCATCCAATTAACGGGCCACCTCGACCTATCCATCGATTAGGAAAGTTAGCATTAAGCCATCTGATAACCACTCTGGCATTATGAACAGGGCTGCCATCTATATGCCATCTAAATTCGCTTCTTAGGAAGTGTAAAAACTGCATGCTATTCATATTACCTTCAAAAAAGAAAGGACCAATGATTGATTCATTGAGTAGCCCACACCAAACATTAACTTTTTGGGAATATTATCTTTTACAATTAATGACCCACTCTGGGTTTTCTATAGCCCAAAACCTACAATTTTGTGATGGTACCACCCCATTTGTGGTAATAGTTGCCTCATCGCTGAATAAAGTAGTTTTCAAAAAATTTATGTTATTAAGATACACTCCTTGAGCCCACAAGCAAAATTCCATCCTTGTTTCATCATCACCAGGTTCCAACGTATGTAAAAACTTGGGTTTGAATAGTTTTACCATATTCTTTTTAAGGCATCGGCGGATATTTTCTCTAGGTAAATTCAAATCTAAGCTAGCTACTCTTACACCAGCGCCGGCGTTTGGATTGTTGTTAAAATAATTTAAAACGGTCTTCTCGTACCTGGGTCTTCTTTGTATATTAACCATTCTTATAATACGCCTTGTTACAGCACCACACTCATTAAAAATTTTGTTTATTTTAGGAACGGTACTTTTAGTGATGTTGGGCCTATTCGGGTGCCTATTATTAAATATCTCACATACCACTCCCAAAGTTCTATCATTATCTCCTCTAAGGCGCACAAGTTCAATTTTTTCTACTACATTTAGAGTATCCATAATTTTAATTTCAAACTAATAAACTAATTCTTGATAACATTATTGATCAATTTATAATTTCAATAACAATATACTCTGAGTATATGCGTATTTTAACGTCTGCGGCGTATTTGACGTCTAACTTTAAAATTTGTTTTCCATGGCACCCTATTATTGTCTGTCATTACTCAATAAAATGACAATATTTATTAAAACTATCCACTTAATTTATCTTTCTATTGCTTATTTTTCATGGGCTACTTCGATTTTTAGAAAAAATCATGTAAAAGTTAACATAAAATATTACCTATATTAATTTTGTCATAAATATGTCATTATTTAATATTCTTTCACGAAATTTTGGATTACCCATTTGAGATGTTTCTGAATCCAGTGGTATGGTTATATTTTATATAAAAAAAATCGCTAATCAACTTTGTCCATTTTTGACATTGAAAAAAATCATAGTAGGTCTTGAAAATTGAAATTTATCTCTAGATGTTTATCATAAATAGAGCTTTCAATGGCCTATCTTAAAAAAAAGTCCCATTAAAATCAGATAATTTTTTGCATTTTACCCATTCAAAATGGGCCACACTGTATAATAAGTTTTAGTTACAGAGTACGCTTTTCTTTACTTTTCAGTTGTGTCTTAATAAATTCCAATGTTAAATTTTTACTGGGTACATTTTCTAATACTGTCACAACTGTTTCGTAAGATTTAGGTAACGATAATAATAAATTGCACACTATGTCTGCATTCTTTATTTCTGCACCGGTAGCTCTTAACTGACAAACTACATAGTCAAACGTTAACAAGAACTCGACTAAATCCTCATTTTTCCTTAACCACATTTGCATCATTTTTTCTCTTAAAACAAGTTGGCCCGGAATACATTTCTTTTCATAAATGTCCTATAATGCCTTCCACATACTAAAGACCGTGTTTTCATTCATCAAATGAGTTATTTGTGAATCGTCAATGCGTCCTCTTCATACGCACTTTCATCAAATTCGGTTTCAGAAGATAGAAACCGAATTATTACTCCTCTTTCAGTTAACAATGTCATGTTTCTAAACTTCCATGGATGATAATTTTTTGTTTTCATGGTTCCACGTTAGAACTATTCTTACTCAAATTCACCTTGTTCGAAATAAATCTTCTGGGCCCATAACCTAATAAGTTATAGTTACATAGTACGCTTTTCTTTACTCCTATAACTCTTTATTAATTTCTTCTTTTAACAAAACTTACATCTCTTGTCTTAACTTTTCTTTTTCTCCTACTATATCATCCATTTTATTTAATTGTCTATATTACTCTTAAATACTACCTCTCTTCTATTTAATCCACTTCTTCTTCTTCTACTACTAACTAACTGTTGTTGGAGTGAGCATTGCACACTTTTTCTAAACACAAATAAACAACAATAGGTATATACACTAAATCCCAAGTTTCTGTACTCTTACCGGCTTGCTTTACTTATTTATACCTATTTATTCCTATTTAACCCTCAATCCTACAACGAAATCATCTCAAAATATAATCTAGTTCTAGACGTCGTCATAATACATACGTATTGTCTAAATGTTATTTGTGGCATTATCTTAATTTTTTTCCTTCTTCAATTCTTTGGGACTTCCTACCACATGTATGTTTTCTTTCTAAGCGGTGCTATGGGAATCTACAAAATATATCATTATTAACCAGTATGTTACTGGTAAAAAACCTCTACGCCTGTGACGTTTACGTCAAAGGATCAGTTAAAGGTTGTTTTTTTTTTTATAAATAAACAACACAAATAAGTATAAAAACTTGAAATTAAATATTTCGCCGACGTTTCGGAAATCTAATCTGTTTCCTTTTTCAAGGCTTTTTTGAAAAATCTTTTTTGCTGTGTATGACAAATACACAGCTCTAAGAATGTTTGTTATATTCAATATCCATAGATACTTACTATTTACATAGAACTGTTGATATAGTTAACAGTTTTTTAGTTTCTATACAATGTTAAGTTTGTGAAGTTCTTCTTTTAACATTGGCAGCCAAGTTGTACAGACATCTACGGAACAATTCGACACGCAATTATCCTCATTCAATAATATTATCGCGGATTCTTTAATTTTTCTTTTTTTGCTATCTGCCTCTTTTGTTAAAATTTTTGACGAGTCCCAGTTTATTCTATGTCCGTTCTCCCACGCGTGTTCGCAGATCTTGGACCTCTGAATTTCATTTTTTCTGATATAATTTTGATGTTCGCCCAATCTTACACTAAAAGGTCTGGTCTATTCTGACAAAGACGAAACCAACAAACCACGAGCAAAATTAAAAAAACTGCATTTATAGTATTCCGTGTGAGTGCAACAAACAATACGTGGGTGAGTCATCCAGACCTTTTAGTGTAAAATTGGGCGAACATCAAAATTATATCAAAAAAAAATGAAATTCAGAGGTCCAAGATCTGCGAACACGCGTGGGAGAACGGACATAGAATAAACTGGGACTCGGCAAAAATTTTAACAAAAGAGGCAGATAGCAGAAAAAGAAAAATTAAAGAATCCGCGATAATATTATTGAATGAGGATAATTGCGTGTCGAATTGTTCCGTAGATGTCTGTACAACTTGGCTGCCAATGTTAAAAGAAGAACTTCACAAACTTAACATTGTATAGAAACTAAAAAACTGTTAACTATATCAACAGTTCTATGTAAATAGTAAGTATCTATGGATATTGAATATAACAAACATTCTTAGAGCTGTGTATTTGTCATACACAGCAAAAATGATTTTTCAAAAAAGCCTTGAAAAAGGAAACAGATTAGATTTCCGAAACGTCGGCGAAATATTTAATTTCAAGTTTTTATACTTATTTGTGTTGTTTATTTATAAAAAAAAAACAACCTTTAACTGATCCTTTGACGTAAACGTCACAGGCGTAGAGGTTTTTTACCAGTAACATACTGGTTAATTGTGATATATTTTGTAGATTCCCATAGCACCGCTTAGAAAGAAAACATACATGTGGCAGGAAGTCCCAAAGAATTGAAGAAGGAAAAATAATACATGCGTGTACCAAATTTCAAGTGAATATCTCAATTTTATTTTAACAACCCCTTTAGTAATGGAGCGGGGGTGGTGGGGAGGATGGGGTACAAAATATTATGAAAAAATCGTAGGCCTTAGCTTCTAGTATATACACCAAGTTCCAAATTTCTGTACTCCTACCAGCGTGATTAAAAAGTAGCGGCGTTACTCCAAATTTTTTTTTTATTTCTATTGACAACTCTATATTTATTAATTCTATTTGCAATGGGTTTTTGGTGGCTTTCTTAGTGAGAATTATATATTGCTCAGCACTCTGCGATTAGTTGTAATGGATCTATCCCAATAGAATTTGGAGGTGGCATTTTCTAATACATTATACGGCTCATATTTGTAGTAGGGTACCTCTGTATTCTTAAGTTTATGGTTCTGAGCTAAGCGTTGATGAATTATTATTATCATTAATATAATATATCATAGAGAAAAATTATTAAAGTACCCTGAATATACAGGGTGTAATCAGTTTCATGTCATTAAAAAAACTGGCAATGGGGACCGACTAGACAAACAAAAAACCTTTATGACTTTTCCCTCTACGGGCACTTTGAAAAAAACTGACCTAGCTCAACCTTTTTAATATTTTTTAATATTAATGTAGAAAATAATTGAGAACCACTGCTTTTCTTGGCCAATGGACTTGTAGTTCCCACTTATACAACTTTTAAATCATCATAAAAGAGTGCAAAGGCCTTGGATCATCGAATGCCTTTGATGGACCGCCTCAACCGAACTGAGGCAATTATAAAGAGGTGAATAATTCGTTATCTTTTCCTGCACAACTGCAAGCAAATAATGGCCGTAGAAGTTTAAACAGAGCATTTCTTTACACATGTGTCTTTTAATTTGGAACAAAATATTGGATTAATGTTTATAATTTAGAATATTCAAATGTGATTTATTAACGTTTGTAACATAAATGAGTGTCCTGGGTTAAAAGCTTACCACATAAGTAAATTATTCGAAATCTGCATCAATACACAGTTCGGTACGTCGAATTAAGGATATACGTACTCCGTTCAACACTATACAATAAACTATCAACTAACGTTGTCAATAAAGAAAAATAAAAGAAAAACTTGGTCCAAAATCCAAAACGGAATACAAAAAGAACAAACAAGTAAGTTGTGTCTGTACGTAATCAATACTTTAATGACTTAAACGGTAAAGTCAATAAAATAAATCTTCACTATAAATACACAGCGACCCGAAATTAAAAAATAACAAAAACAACGAACGGCGGGTTGGGCGTCGACGCCGACGTCTTTCATCTTATTTACCGCACCGCTAAAGACCGCCGACATCTTATAGCTATCTACACAAATATTGAGTATCATAGGCAAAGACACACGCGACAATCAATATTCCAGCAGTACTCAAAAGATTTTATTGAAAAGTTGCGAAATTTTTGTTTATTTTTTTTCTCCAAAACTATGAGCTTTAGACCCCATGTTATATTTTGTTTGTCTTGTCGTTCCCTACCACCAGTTTTCTTTAATGACATGAAGCTAATTACACCCTGTATATTACTGTCTTTTCCAAATAGACTACCATTGCTTTTCTATCTGAAGTCGATGCCGTGGCTTGGCCTACACAAGCCGGTTAATAAAATCATAAATTCTTGTTAGTAGAACACATTTATTTTATAAATAGCCTTACAAAACAATAAACAATATACACTATATTAAATTTATTATGCACAAGTGTGGAGATGAAATTAAAATGCATATTAGACTATTCGCGACAATGTTTTACAGGTTTTTACAGGTAGCCCAATTAACATAGAAACATACTGAGTGGAATCAAAATATACACATACGCCTGAACGTTATTACTTACATACATTTACATAAAATCATAGAAAAGTACAGGTACACACAGCTTACATAAATTTTACACACATTTTATACAAATTTAGGGGGGAATATTACAAAAATTTAGGCGCTAAAAACGCCAAGATAACACCCGAAAACGCGAGGAAACTGAAGCTGATGCTAGGTGCTGAGTTGCAAAGCTCGGTTTGACAAAGTGGACAGTTGATTGGTTCGCCTTCACCTGTTGGGCAGTTGAAAATAGGTTTTCCATCCTTTACCTCGGTCGTGACACATTTTCTGCTTACCATTGGCTGCTTTGAGATTTTATCTGTAAACAAACATATATGTAGATGAATGTAATAATTGTTGGATTTTGTGAGCGAATAGTTTTTCAGGTAAAAAGATGTAGGACCTTAAAGGCACGACATATCTGTAATTTTTTGCTTTCATAAAAATTATTCAGATTTTTCTCATATGGTTCGATTTCTCGACCATTATCAAGGAGTCTTGAAGAGTAAGCTAATAATAAGTAAGTACCCAAGTAAGAATTGTAGTATAAGTTATCACAGAGCAAAAGGAAACAATTTAACAATTTGAGGGTATCGACGACTATTCAGATTACTGTAATAATAATAATTATATTTATTTATTTTCATGTAAAAAAAACAGTGTTTCTTTTTCAATATAGTAGCAGACTAAGAGAAACGTAGTTCTTGTGATAGATTTGTTTAGAGGTTGGGTATATTACACTAGTAGTAAATTTTCTTATCGATTCCAAAGTTTTCAGTAATGAATTTTTTGTCACTGTGTAATTTAATTTTATTTTTAACTTCCTATAAATTTTTTGGAACCATATTATATAACCTTGACCCGTAGTAAAATAGAAATCATTGGGTATGGCTTTTGATACACAATGGTAAAGTTACAGAAATCGTATCTTCTTGTTGCATGATTATGAGGTAGCTTTGACATCTTTGGAGTGTTATTTAATGTCCATAGTAAAGTGTGGTAAGTATAGAGTTCTTACTGTGAGTAAGCCTAAGTCATCATACAACAATTCAGTGGAATAATCTCTAATTTGATAAAATTCATGTAACATTCTTCTGAGCCGTCCTGTTATGTATTCCGCGTGATCCTCCCACTTTAGATGCTGGTCAACCACTACACCTAGGTATTTGATGCTATTTGTTTTCTCAATGGCGGCGCATTTACAGTTCGTTTGATTGGTACATGGGTTAGGGTGAATTTTTATGTTGTCTATTTCTGGTTGATCAGCAACTGTCGAGGAAAAAGTAACAAATTTAGTTTTTTCAATACTTAGGCTCAGAAGTCCGTCATCCAACCAGGCTTTAAGTTTTGCCATTCCTTGTTCTGATTTTTTATATACGTTTTCCCAGGAATCACTTACAAAGATTATAGCAGTATCATCAGCGAATGATATAATTTCCCCATCTATACTTTGTATTTGTGATATTGAATTCATATACATTAGAAATAAAATGGGCCCCAGTACAGTACCCTGGGGGATACCCATTGTGACGAAGAGTGGGTCACTGTATATGTTATTTACTTTTACTGCCTGATATCTCTCTCTAAGGTATTCCTTGAAAATTTTTAATGGTTGCCCTTTTACACCTAATGATTCTAACCTTTTCAATAATAATTAATTATTGCCCGTGTCACATGCCTTAGATAAGTTCAGAAATATTGCTAAACATTTTTTATTTTCATTTCAACTATTTACAACTTCACTAAAAATCTATACAACTCCATGTTGGGTACTTAGATTTTGAATAAAACCAAATTGTTTATTATTTAACAATTTCTTATTTAGCAATTCTCATAGTAACACTAGTATCCGCATAGTCCTCTACGGCCATGCAGAGTAAACTAGTATCTAATAACCCTTACAGCCATGAAGATTCAGTTAAGGTGGTCATTCCCTAGAAAGACACATCCGGTAGGGAAATCCCAACAAACATTTCTAGTAACATGCGGTGACCATTAGTTTTATAAAGGGTCTATAAGAGTAACAGATTTGTATAATCATGTTACGAAGTTTTATACTGTTACTAAAGTAGTTATGTAAGTGTTTTATAGCATGGCTATTACTTACAGGTCTATAAATTGGTAACAGATATATTTCCGTTACTACATTATAAAACTTAAAGTGGTTGCTACCAAATGGTATATAATAAAATTATATAAGGGTAACAATTACTACATTATATAACTATTAATTGTTTAGGTTTATAGTGGTGTTAGTTGTTACAATTATATACATCAGTTGCAGATAGTAACAAGGTGCAACCTTTATATAACTCAAGAGCGCCAGTAGATACTATAAGACTTAAAACCTTATTAGTTGATTATAGGTTATGTTTTGTAAAGTAATTGGCAAAAGAGCAAACAAAATGTTTAATAATGAATTTGGCATTACAAAATTGGAAGAAAATAAAATACAGCAGCACATTTCACCGGAAAGTTTAAAAAAACTTTTCAATCCTCTTGAATTCAGTTCCAAAAAAATATACCTTTGAAATTTAAGAAACTGAAAGGAATGAAGGAACTGCAGGACTGGAAGTCAAACGTTCTGGTGGACAATATACAGAAAACGTTCCTTTTGGCAATGAAAAATAGAATAATACCACGGTTGATAATGTTGATAATGATACTGAGGAGGTCACAAGTAAGAAAAAGCGGCTTACTACTGAACAAGAAGAGATTAATACTGTTGAACATTATGAAAACAGAAATAAATGGTTTACTGAACTAGAAGATGATGATAAGTTTTCTCAGTTGCATGATTTGGAAAGAGACGATGAGAAAAATGAAAAGATGCGTAACGAATTAAGGATGTGGGCAAACATGTTTAATATAAAGCAGAACGCTTTAAAAGCACTATGTAACATTTTTAATAAACGTTTGTCAAATGTTTTTCCGAGAGATCCTAGGACATTGCTGCAAACGCCTGTGATTGGTTGAAAATTAAATAACAATTGTTCCAGCCAATGGCAGGCCAAATCACCATTATTTACACGAATTAATCGCAAAAAATTGTCTACTGATGGTGTTATAAGATTACCAAGAGTTGCCTAATAAAATTTAATGATATGTAATATTTCAAACAGTTATATTAAAGTAACCAATATTTATAACAAAGCTTAAAGTTATATTACATTTCTTAAAATACATTAACTGTTGATAATAAAACATCGGCCATAAATTTGGCAGCTATCTTATGGCAATGAGTAATCATTATTTAAAATTAAAAAATGTGTATTAAAAACTCAAAATTTCGTAACAAATGAAGTGCAATTAGTCATAATTGCATGTACAAAACATATTTCTGTACTATTTTCTAAAAAAATGTGTCATTAAAATTGTCATATATTTTTTTTATTTAATTTTTTTTAATTGCTTAACATTTTAGAGGCCCACAGTTTTTTCCGAAGTATAGGGGTCATATTTTACAATAATAATTTATTCGCACCAACATTTGATCTTTGTGGATGTCAGAAGCTAATTTAAAAAGTAAATTTAGTAACACGCACCTTTATCAGTGCAAAATTTCCACTATACCCATGTAGGTACCTACATCATTTAATTTCATTACCACATTATTCTTGTGTCAGTTGGTATAGGATCTCTAGGAAAGAGATGAGACATTATAAATGAGAGAGAGAGAGGTGTTAATAACAAGTTTTTTTAGTGGTAACGGATATATTTCTATCACCAATATTTATGGAAAATGGTTATATAAAAAAGTGATATAGCAGTTACTGATCTGTTTCTGTTACTTACTGTTCTGCAACCTTGAGGTATATAGCGTGACTAAATATTGGTGTCTGTTACCTTTATATGATTCTCCATTTAAGCGTTATAAGCGGTTTATAGGAGTAACAGAACTATTCCCAGTCTTGCATTATATCACTTGAATGTATATAACTCGGTGTCGGTAATAGGACGGTTACTCTTATAAAACAAAAAATGTTTGTTGGGATATTTATTATTCTTGGCCATAAGTTTTTTTTCTTAGTACGTATTTAAAAAAAAACTATAAGAGTACCTAAGCAGAACCGTAACAAGACTATTTCTATGATTTTCACTCAATATTTTCAGTGGTTTGTAAAATAGCTAGATTTAAATTGAAAAAAAAATATGTTAATCTTCCTATTTCGTAGTTTTAAATCTAGCTATATTGCAAATCACAGAAATTATTGAGTGAAAATTCATAGTAATAGTCTTGTTATGGTTCTACTTAGGTACTCTTATAGTTTTTTTTTAAATATACGTACTAAGAAAAATTGTTATGGGCAAAAATAATAAATATTTCCCTATCGGATGTCTCTTTTTAGGGAATGGCCACCTTAAAAATGAGAAAAAAAACCTATCTATTCAATAAAGAATTTAAATCTTCTGAAAACAAGACTGTGCTTCTCTGACGACCTAGATCTGGTTGTGCTAGAGATCAAAAAAGCCCCAAATTTAATTTATTTGTCTTTAAAAAAAAATAATTCTAATGGATTACATTTTCATGAAAAATTGATTATCTATCATCATTCTAAGTGGATAATAGTGTTCCAATGATAATTGTCAAATAAAAAACAGATAAATTTATTTTAGAATTTTAATTGCTAGCAATCAGAATGCAGGTTATTGAAAGAATGCAGATATTGGGAATTAATATTTTTACAGATAGTATTTTTTTTTTAGTTCTCTAAGGTACAATTCTATGATACACAGAGCATTTTCACTACCTACTACCACAGAGCATTTTCACTACCTCTGTCTGATGCGGATCTGAATGAAGAGCTACACATAATCGAGGACATTGGAGTTAAAAATAATTTTGGTAAAGTTGTCATTAGAAAGTTAATTAACAAAATCCGGAAAAAATTCACTTTTCAATTAATATATCCAAAAATAAAAGAAACCACAAAATGTACTTACACAACAATTACCTACTGTGGCCAGTTATCCGAAAAAATAGCTAATGTTCTATCTAAACACAATCTAAAAATAGCTTTTAAATCACAGAGTAAATTATCAAACATATTATACAATGCAAAAGACCCAACACGTAAATTTAACAAATCTGGAGTTTATAAGTTAAAATGTACAGAGTGTAATAGTATCTATATAGGGCAAAGCGGTAGAAATTTCAAAATACGGTATCAAGAACATCTTAGATCATATAGGTTACAGAAAACTGATTCATCTTTCGCGAACCACTGCCTCGAAAACAACCATAGTTTTCCAGAATTAAACGACATTGAAATTTTACATTTCTCAACAAAAGGCTTTAAATTAAACGTTTTAGAATCTCTGGAAATTCATAAACACAGTAATATCAAGGATTATAATTTGTTAAATGATCAATTAGATCTGATATATTCACCTTTATTTACAGCCGGCAGACCCATAATTGAATATTCATAATTAAGTTTATTATTGTCATCTACCTGCCTAAGCCCTTATTGTACCTATCTATCCAACCAATATTGTCTATATATAACATTTCTGTATAATTGTAAATCAGTCATTTTTGATTCACTGCTTGACAATGGCTTTGTAAGTCGAAACTGCAGTCGCAATTTTTATAAATACATAGTGGTAGAAAACATAGTAGTGTGTTTTATTTAGTTATTTTATTTTATCTAATTTAATTGATATTATTCTATTCTATCTTTCTATCTGATCTTTACCATCTTAAATTTTATCACCTCGATTTATTGATTCAAAACAGAATATTTTATTATTAATTTGGAAGGCGGAAATTGAAACCGATTACCTCAAAGAAACGACATACAGGGTAAGCAAACTATCCCTTCGGACGTATGTTTTCTCATAACGCGCAAAAAAAATATTGTTGCCAGATTCAGAAACTGAAGAAACAGAAAACTTAGAAGAAGACAGCTAATATTGTTTTATTACATTCAATGGCTACTATGATTTTTCCAATGTTATTAGGTTACCTACCAGATTTACACAGACATGTACCATTTTAGTTTCCAAAGCCCACTAATCTATTATCTATTAGCCGCATGTTTCTAAAAGCTTGGTTGCATTGTATTTTGGCTCAAATCTCAAATATTTCTGAGCGGATTTTCAAAATTTTGGTATCATTAGATTCGTATGAAAATGAGGTATTTAAAAATGTTGGTGAACGATTAAATTTCCATTTAAAAAAACCGAGTTAGTGGGTAAAAATCACATTTAAAAAATTTTAAACGCCTCTAGAGAATTAAGTAATGCAATCATATTGCTCTTTTTATTTTTATAGTAACGTAGCACACAAACTAAAATATATTTTGGGCACCACAGCACTCTGGATTCAGAAATAGATTTTTTAATAAAATGTTTAATGTTTATCAAAAAGTGCCCAAAATGGATGTATTGTATTCAAAATTTCCTCTAGATTCCAAAAATGTAAAAATATATAGGGTGTTCCATTTAAAAATCGAAAGTTGTGGTCATTTCCGGTCAAACCGGATGTGCACCAATCTTGATTTTTATTGAAAAGATGGCATTTTAGTCGTGTAATAAGGCCTCCAAATTTCAATTTTCTATTCCAAATATTTTAGGAAATATCGGGGCGAGCGCAATTCGTGACTCACCCGGTATAAGACACCCGAGATTTGATTCCGGCACGCGGTTTGGCCGTCCGTTGGGCGTGTTCGACGGACGACCAAGCTGCGTGTTGGAACGAACCTCCATGGTTGCCTGGAATTGGCAGCAATACCCACCTTACGCTGGCAAATCAATGAATTATAAAATCAAAGCGGGTAGGATTTTTCTGAAAACACAAAACTTGCAATATCTCTAAAATTAATGACTTCGGGATATGCATATTTTGGCTACTATAATAAATTGTCTTTACTATCAGTGTTTAAAGGAATACATCGAACTACCAATAAACCAGTATAAAAAGAATAGGTAATTTTTTCTTCATATTAAATATTAGATATTGAAAGTTATCTGCAAATATTCAAAATAACACCTTTCAGTAACAAACTAACTATTATACATATTATTTCTGTTACAAACCTTTGTAGTTCAATTTCAGACAGCTGAAATCGTGTCCTTTAGGAGGTGCTACTCCACTAGCTCCACACGTCTTTTTGTCCCAAGTTTTCATCTCTTTGTCGCATTCTGCCCCCGAACAAGAGTAACATTGCAGAGCAGAAGCTGAAAACAAAACAAAGTTGTTGTTAATCTACGAAAATAAATCCTTTTTACTTCCCTCGCATACCGAAGGGAAGTATTGTATTCGAGAAAAAATCACCCTCCGAGATTTTTTCGGATTCTGACGTTTCAGAACACGTAGATTACGAAAATATAGGTTTTTCAATTCCGTCAGTCTGTCTGTCTGTCTGTCTGTCTGTGCATTTACTAAAAAACTACTTGACGGAGAGCAGTCAAATTTGGTAGGTAGTTGACGCTACTGTCAGCGAAGAACTGGTAGAATTTTCACTGAAAAATATACAGGGTGGACCGTCTAAACGGAATAAATAGTGAAAACAATTTTTTTTTGCTCAAATTTAAAATTTCCACGTTTCATGACGCGCTAAACCTATTTCAGAAAAAAAAAAATTTGAAAATTTTTTTCAAACATTTTTGAAAAATTTTTTACCAAGATGAAAAAAATTTTTTTTTGCTCAAATTTAAAATTTCTACGTTTCATGACACGCTTAACCCATTTCAGGCAAAAAAAAATTTTTCACCAATATTTTTGAAGAAATTTTTACTACTAAAATAAAATAATTTTTTTTTCTTTCTTCAAATTTAAAATTTCCACGTTTCATAGCATTCTAAGCCTGATGCAAAAAAAAAAAATTGAAATTTTTTTTACCATTTTTGAAAATTTATTTACCACTAAAATAGATGGATTTTTTTTTATTTCTTCAAATTTCAAATTTCCACGTTTCGTAGTGCTCTAAATCTATTTAAAAGAAAAATTAGACATTTTTCTTACTATTTTTAAAAATTTTTACCACTAAGATAGAATTTTTTTTTCTTTGTTCAGATTTTAACTATCCACGTTTCCATGACATTCTAAAACTATTCAAACAAATTTAAAAATGTTTTTGAAGAATTTTTTAAAAAATTTGAAAACATTTTAAATCCATTTATGTATGTATCACTACTATAGAACAGACGAAAAAAAAATGTTTTGCTCAAATTTAAAATTTCCACGTTTCATGATATTCCAAACTTATTTCAGGGAAAAAAAATTGCAACATTTTACCAGTTTGGAAAATAATTTAACACTAGAAGGCTCAAATTTAAATGACATTCTAAACCTAGGTATTTCAGAAAAAAAAATTTGAAAATTTTTTTCACCAACATTTTTCAAAAAGTTTTTACCACCAAAATAGATCGAATATTTTTTTATTTGCTCAAATTTAAAATTTTCACGTTTCATAGTATTCTAGACCTATTTTAAAAAATACATAATTTTTAATTTTTAAACTTTTTTTAGCACTACTATAGAATAGAAGGAAACTTTCCTTTTTGCTCAAATTTAAAATTTCTACGTTTGACATTTTAAACCTATTTCAGAAGAAAAAATTTTTTAAATTATTTTACCAACATTTGAAAAATTAAAAAAAAAAAATTAAATTTCTTAACCACACACTATACTTCCACTCCATTATGTGAATGTTGGATTGAAAATGTGACTGATGGCAATAATATCTGGCATATGCACCTATTATACTTTTATTGAAAAATGTACAGGGTGGTCATCCCAAGAAATAATTCAGTCATGGTGGACATTTGTAAAGGTATTTGCGCAAGCCTGCCATATGTGGCACCTGCTATTTAGTATTGAACTTTTGCTGTTGGATGAGCACTCTGTATATTTTCTTGACCAAAAGTTATCAGGTTTTCTTTGTAACAATAGCAATAACTATATTCCAATTATTATTCCCAGTGTCATTTCGTAATTAAAAAAATTTTAGAGCGACCTCATGGGCAAATAACGAGGGAAGTTCTGTGTAAATACCTTTACTGATTTTTTTCAGGAGGTACAACCCTCCTGAAAAAAGGTCGGAAAACACATTTTTTCAATAAAAAAATAATCTAATTTCAAACAGGTTATTCTTAAAAAGTTACTATCTTAGAGGAAACCTGGGTTAAACAGTCAAATTTTCACCTGATCTACACGTAGTTGCTGTATGTCCATTTAGTTACGAAACACCCTGTAAAGTTTGTAGATTAATTAAGCTGTAGGTTGACTCCTTACCTCTACTTAAACCATCGGCAAAGTTACTTGCCAATTATTTTACATCCACGTAACAAAAATAGGTTTAGAATGTCACAAAACGTCAAAATATTAACATTTCTTTCTGTCCGTAGGTCTATCTGTAACTTTTTTGCACGTTCTCTCAGGAACGGATATTGACTTGAATTTGGTATTCATACGTATCATGACGAGATCTGGAACTAGATTATACTTTGAAATGATTCCGTTGAGGGGTGGGGGATAAGTAGGGGTGAATAGGGGAAAATAAGTAAAACAAGCTGTGACCAGTTTCTTCCACATACTAGAGCGCAAATACAGACAAGATGACTTTCTTTGAGAAGACTTGAATGAGAAATCTGATTGTGGAAGTAGTGATTCCTTAGGCAGCGGTTTTTACTTTTAAAAAGACATATATTTTCGTATATATAAAATCCAGCTTTTATCAAGAACTTATTTGCACATAAAATTTGCAATTAGCAAAGTTCATATGTCGCGAAATCATCGCCAACCAGTCAACAGGTCAACGATTCCATAATCAGGTAAGTTAGAAATATTATATTGTTGGCTAATTCACTACCTTCTCTTCCCTCGTGTCCCAGCACCCACATTAAGACAACTTTGTTGTTTTTGCCAGTTATCCACATTTCCAAGTAATTAAATTCAAAGGTGTAACACCTGAGAGCCCTTAATGGGCTTGTTCGGCATTTTTTTTTTTATTTCATAAATCGAAAGTGCAAGTATAAAATAATGGATTTGCAAAAAATCAGAATCTTATTCGCACGTTTAGTATCTTAAAAACTATTACAAATCTGCACCTCGCGAAAAAGGGGCGTGGCCAGGCGCTACGTCACTATACGCATAGACTCGGCGATCTCAACAGATTTGATGCTCCTTAGTTGTTATAATTATAAGTGTTTTCGAAGTATTGTTTGTTTTGCTTACTTCTTGACAGTAGGGGAGTACAA
Source organism: Stenurella melanura (assembly GCA_963583905.1). Taxonomy (NCBI): domain Eukaryota; kingdom Metazoa; phylum Arthropoda; class Insecta; order Coleoptera; family Cerambycidae; genus Stenurella; species Stenurella melanura. Next base: position 122,085,064 of record OY757316.1, on the reverse strand, counting down.
TTTGGTGAAATGTCAAAAAAAATACAATTTTATCTCGTTCCTGTCGGGACGAATTTTCGATTTTGACCCTGCAATTTACGATTAGGATTCATCGCCAACCTTCTCCTTTCCGTAGAGACATAGAACGAACTTCCACTCGACGTATTTATTTAGTTACCAGCGTTTGAAAAATCCATGTTTTTCGACTTTTCAGGTTAAATTTGAAAGGCCCTAGAAAGCCTTTTCTTACGTCACTTTCGTATAGTGACGTCACAAATGAGCGCTCGGTTTTTGCAACTATTATTATTTTCAACTCCTTATATCTCGAGAACGAAAAAAGTTAATAATACGAAATTTTAAGTGCATAATGGGAATATCGAGTACTACATGAAAAAGTATAAAAACCGTTTAAAAAGAATATCATGGAACAAGCCCATTGTACCTGGCTATCTGAAACTATATAAATCTTTGCCTTCAGATGCTCTTATGTATTCCTGGGCACATACAGGGTGTAATTAGTTTCATGTCATTAAAAAAATGGTGGTAGGGAACGACAAGACAAACAAAAAAACTTTATATAATTGGGGTCTAAAGCTCATAGTTTTGGAGAAAAAAAATAAACAGAAATTTTGCAAATTTTCAATAAAAAATTTTGAGAACTGCTGGAATATTGAGGTAGGTTTAGATCTAGATCTGATCTGAAGAAAACTATACTCTAACTCTCCCTTGTGCAATATTTTAGTTACTGTGGGTGTTTCGTTATGTACACACGTCCAACCCGCCATTCGTTGTTTTTGTTATTTTTGAATTTCGCGTCATTGTGTATTTATAGTTAAGATTTATTTTATTGACTTCCGTTCAAGTTGTGAAATTCTTGATTACGTACAGACACAACTTACTTGTTCGTTCTTTTTGTATTCCTTTTTGGCTTTTGTACCAAGTTTTTATTTTATTTTTCTTTATTGACAACGTTACTTGATAGTTTAGTGTTTAGTGTTGAACGAAGTGCGTATGTCCTTAATTCGACGTACCGAACTGTGTATTGATGCAGATGCAGAAATTTTGAATCACTTAGGTAGGTAACTTTTAACCCAGGACACTCATTTATGTTACAAATGTTAATAAACCACATTTAAATTTTCTAAATATTTTGTTCCGAATTAAAAAACGCACATGTAAAGAAATGCTCTGTTTAAACCTCTATGGCCATTATTTGCTTGCAATTGTGCACGGAGAGAACGAATTATTTACCTCTTTATACTTGCCTCAATTCAGTTGAGGCGGTCCATCAAAGGCGGTCGATGATCCTTTGACACCGCATACCCACCGCGTGTGCCGGCGAGCACTTTTTTATGACAATTTAAAAGTTGTATAATTGGGAAGTACAAGTCCATTGACCAAGAAGAGCAGTGGTTCTCAATAGTTGTCTACCATAATATTAATATATTGACCTAGATCAGTTTTTTTCAAAGTGCCCCTAGAGGGAAAAGTCAAAGGTTTTTTTGTTTGTCTAGTCGGCCCCCATTACCAGTTTTTTTTAATGACATGAAACTGATTACACCCTGTATACAGATATCTTAATATGTAGAATAGTGAATGAATAATAATGAATAACATATTTTGATGAATGAACAAATTTTTTTAATGAACTGAAAAGTAAGAATACTTTATTATTTATTTATAATATGATGTTGTAATCTGTAAAAAAATGTTATTTACATATCTGCCAGGAACGATTTCGCATCTTTATTTGTAATGAGAAGCTTATGTTTCGACCCTATTCAAAATCGAGCAAACTCTACCTTTAATAGTAAATGCTAAGAGTAATCCCTTTTTATTTTCAGCGTCAATTATTTCCGGAGATAACACACTTTGGCGTTTGGAACATTTCAGATTTCTTATAAATCATCAAATGGCATAGTGTGACTAATATCAAAGAAAAATGTTAATTGCCACTTGGCACGAATTCCAAATGATATTATCTCAATATTTAATTTAGTTTATCGCCTGGCTTAATGGGAACTAATTACGCGTTTTCTCACACCATAATTACTTGCGAGAAGAAAACGATAAGTTAATATTTTACGTTATCTACAACACCTCGACAGACAATGCATGATTCATGCAATACTCTAGTAGGTTTTCTTTTGCTACATGGTACGTCTAACAGCATTATGTAATCTGACACGGTGTTCTGTTAGGAGTACGATCGTATGAAATATTTTATAATCCGCTTCAAGCCCTAGGTCCACTGTTGATATCTATGTTATTATATGTGATATAGATTTTAAGTAAAATAATCTAGCATAGTGAAATTTGGTCTCTGATGCTTCAATTTATGCATTTTCTAATTTCTCATATCGACGCCATATTGGATTTTATGTTGCTAGAAAAACTGTTTTTTTCCTCTTCAGTGACATCCTCACGTTTTAAATCGGACCATCTGTTGCGATTAAACTTACAAAAGTAAGTACAAGCTTTTAACTAGAGCACATAGTAAGAAGATGATTTGGCTCTCATGATTAGAGGCCAATTTGAAACAACTATTACAGGGCTCATGCAACGGGCTCTCAACATAGTTCAGGAATGGTGTAACAGACATGGGCTCTCTGTCAACCCTGGCAAGACAGAGCTAATGCTGTTCACTAAAAGGTGAAAAATAAGCAACTTCCAGCTTCCTTCTTTTATGGGCACACGTTTGTGTCTTTCCTGCACAGTAAGGTATCTCGGGGTAACCTTGGACTCCAAGCTGTCGTGGAAGAACCACGTTGAAGCTTAAACGAGGAAAGCGTGCGCCTCCTTATGGATGTGCAAACGTATCTTCGGTCCAAAATGGGGAATAAGTCCGAAGATTGCTCCTTGAACATACACCGCCATGGTGAAACCCCTAATAACATATGCGGCACTAGTGTGGTGGCGCTGCCAGGAGCGCTCCACAATTAGGGCTCGCCTATGTCAAGTTCAAAGGCTAGCTTGCCTTGGAATTACAGGAGCTATCAGAACCACTCCAACGATAGCAATGGAGGCCATTCTTGGACACACTCCCTTGCATATCGAGGTGGAACTGGAAGCTAAAAAAGCAGTAAATAGACTGTTCAAAAATGGAATGTGGAATGGGACTGGCCGGGGATGGGGGCACACAAAGACCCTGGATCTGCCGGTAAGGGACCGGGTCATCACCCAAGCGGGGGATGACCGGTGTCTCCCTGTCTATAATTTCACTATTCCATACTCAGCGGTGTTTCCCAGTCTATAGGACTGGGAGCGCGATAAAAACCGTCTTCTGAGTCCCAAATGTCTCGAGTGGTACACAGACGGATCTAACACCCAGAAGGGAACTGGCGCTGGCATACACGGCTGCAAACCAAGGGCTCGTATATCGGTGCCACTTGGAAGGTATCCTAGTGTATTCCAAGCAGAAGTATATGCCATATTGGCGTGTGCAAGCGAGAATCTCAGGAGAGGTATCGCCAACAAACATATTTATATATGTAGCGACAGCTAAGCAGCCTTGAGGGCTCTTGTGTCAAACAAAGTGACCTCAAGACTAGTTTTAAACTGTCGAAATATTTTGACAGAACTGTGCGAACACAACTCTGTCAAACTCATATGGGTGGGTCACAGAGGTGTGGAGGGCAACGAAGAAGCAGACCGATTGACGAGAGAAGGAGCAATAACTCCATTCCCTGGCCCTGAGCCAGCCTTCGGTTTGCCAAGAAGTCTGATTCAATCAGAGTTACGAGACTGGGCCACTGCAAGGTTCAGCAACTATTGGACTCAGGCCCCTGGAATGAGGCAGTCGAGGCTCCATATAAAGGGGCCCTCGACTGACTCAACTATTAAGTGGCTGCTTGGGCTCGATAGAGAAAAAATGAGACACTGTCCTCTGAACAAACATTTCACACAATGGGGTTGAAAAATAGCCCTATTTGTAGAATGTGTTGAGTGGAGGATGAAACCACCACTCATATCCTATGCAGTTGCGCACCCTTAGGTGCGTTAAGGTATAGGCATCTCCAAAGGCAATTTTTACAGCCGGAGGAATTACGGGATCAACCATGGAATAGACTGCTATCCTTTGTGGAGAGCACTGGTCTCGCGCGATAATAATAAGAAGATGAGAAATTAAAATCATATTACAGGAACTGGATGACTTTTTCGTCATTCTTTTTCCTCTATCAGATATTGTTACCGTTTTAATGATAGCGACTCATGAAATCGAGTTTTGATGGGGCACTTCCTATCGGGGACGTTAGAAGTTGTCAAAGTTGTAAATAAAATGAAGTTTTAGCACGTGATCTTTAAATTCTTTTTAGATTGAGAACATTGATTCAAACATCTTCAATACAGAAAAAAGTTTATTAAGTGAATGATTCTCTTTTAAAGGTAAAACACAAGTAAAAGAAAAAGATATTAATTGATATGGATGTAGCATTTTACTAGAGACATATTCCATATGCCCAGTTTGTATAAATCCAGAATGCCGATAAGGAAGATCGTTTTTCATTTACAAATCTTGTAGGTTGGCAACGCAAATCCACTAATTTAGTAAAATATCAAATTATTTATGTAGTACGCTGACAGGAAATAAGTTTTTACATATTTCTTAAATAATTATAAATAGCACCGGGACAGAAGGAATCGCTCTCTTTTGCTCTAGAAAGTTTAATGAATAACTTATCTAGTGTAATTAACTCAATAGCCACTTTGGGCGAATCGATAATTAGTATCTGTGAAGATTCTAATTTCACTTGTGAAATATTTTTAAAATAATATTTCAATCTATCGATTATTTAATCGGAATTATAGACAAGTTATCAACGTCCAGATAAACCTGGGTAAGTCATAATTTTCTTCACTATTCAACCACGTGCCAGCTTTGAGGTTAGCTTTACACTACACTAATAATTTATATTTTATCGTATTTTGTATAAACTAGTTTTTGTATGGATTACGTTTTCGTATGGATATAGTTTTTGGACAGTTTTTATTCTATTGAGGATTTGTCTGCTAGAACACGATTTATGAGAACAGATTTGGCATTGGGAACATTGTATTTAGTGGAGAGACGTATTTTCTATGAACAAATTTAGCATACCTGATTATCAACTTAAATATTGGAAGATACCTAACTGTTTCTTGGAGGTTGTTTCTTCGCAGCATCATCAGACACCACCCTAGATTCGGAGCACCTGGTATTGGCGCCTCCTCGATTATTAAAAAGATAAGTTCAATTGTTTAACTCTAACATATTTTATGTCATACCACTAGCGAGCCTTTAACTTTTACATTTAACTATTTAATTTAACTTTAGTAGGTTATAAATTTCTTTAGATAGAATATTAACGTAGATATTTTATTTATTATATTTTGTTAGTAATTAATTCTTTCATAATATTGTAGTAGTTCCACTAACGTTCACCACAAGAGGTGTAACTTATAAATTCTCTTTTTTTTTTTTAACTTAATTACTTCCCTCGCATACCGAAGGGAAGTATTATATTCGAGAAAAAATCACCCTCCGAGATTTTTCCGGATTTTCACGTTTCAGATCATGTAGATTACGAACATATAAGTTTTTCAATTACGTCAGTCTGTCTGTCTGTCTGTTGGTGCATTAACTAAAAAACTACTTGACGGAGAACAGTCAAATTTGGTAGGTCGTTGACGCTAGTAACTGTCAGCGAAGAAATGGACACTACTTTGTTTCCTATCACTGAATTTATTGTAACATACACGCTGCTGCAGTTCGTACCATTTTCAAGCGCTGATTCAAATGAATGAAACAAAGTAGTGTCCTTTCTCATATCATCATGATTAACTACCACAAAGTAACGACTTCACAACTGAAGTTTTGTTTAATTACAAAACATATATTTTTCTAAATTTAAATAATTAATAACTTTTTTGTTTACTGATCAATTTTGTTCAAACGCAATAGGGATTTTCCTCTACGAACAGACGGACAGACGGACGGACGGATATTTCAAAAGCTGTTCAAAATTCCACACAGTGATATGATTTTTTTTCTCTACGAGCAGTATTACCGGTTTTAGAAATGTGCCGATCGAATGCAATATACTCTTCGTTTTGTATTTACGAAGATTATAATAACATAATTGATATCAAGTCTCTTATTTTTTCCCCTGTGTGCTTTTATGAAATGATTTCTAATTGTTGATATTGCTCCCTGTTTTCGTGGCTATCAAAATATTTATAATTATAATCAGTTTGATTCCAACGAAGCCGAACTAATAAATATGTTTTTTATTTTTTAATAGTATTAAATCTATAAAAATTTGAAAGCAAATTTCTAACTACACTGCTGGCCACTCGAACTTACACATAGAGACTTTTAGGCAAAATTTAAAGTTCAATATTTTCAACAGGAATGCAAATTTTTGAACGCGGCTTGCAAATTTTAAGAGCTAGTTTTTTTCGGATTAAGCTGCATGACGTATATTTATCGTAGGACCATAAGTTTATTATATACGGGGTGATCAATGAAGTCATGCAAAAAATCAAAAACTTTGTATGAGTGAAATTTCCGCAAAAAATTTTTTTGGTCGTTGCAATATGGTTCCTTACTAAGGTAACATCAATATCTCTAGACGGTTTTGTCAGTTTATGGATTAAGGCCCTTAGGCCTTGTACACACTACTCAACATAAAATTTGGATACCGAAATCTTTAAAATGCTATAACTTGACATTGGATTGACGGTTCTTGATGATTTTTGCGGATTTGGAATCCTTACTTCACGTAGATTTTCTATGGTCTAAGCATTTTATTTGAGGGTTGAAATTTACACATTATACCGGGTCGATAATAAACAAAAACGTAGGGACAAGAACAAGTTTATTACATTAAATTCTACAATATACAACATTGCTTAACAACGACCAAAAGTCAATTCTTAAAAAATTTATAATTCTAATTCTGGTAATTTTTAATAACTGAAAAAAACTTTAACTAAAAAATTAAAAATTAATTTAATTTAAACTTAAATTAAAATTAAATTAAAATTACCTAATTAGAATTAGGTACATTAATTAAAAAAAAGAGAAGCTAATATTTTGTTGGTCCTCCTGCTCGGAATATTACTTCCCGACATCGATTTGGTAGAGTATCCACAAGATTATTTATAAAATCTTGTGGAATATTCTCCCATTCTTCACGAATGGCCTCACTGAGCGTTTCTAAGGTTTCAGGGGGTACATCAAGAGATCTTACTTTAAGTTTTAAATAAGACCAAACGTGTTCGATGACATTAAGATCCGGAGACTTTGCAGGCCAGTCCATCCTATTGATGTTTTGTGCCTGCAAAAACTCTGTGATCCTTCGCGCTCTGTGAGGTCGAGCGTTGTCATCCACCAATAGAATTTCTGGGCCGTAATGTCGAGCAAAAGGAACAACAATAGGTTCCAAAATTTCCTCCTGATAAACAGTAGCATTAATGGTTTGGTTGGTAATGAATAGCTCGGTTTTACCATTTCTTATGATACCTCCCCACACTGTAACACCTCCGCCACCAAATGCTGCTTGAGGGGCCATATTTTCCTCCAAATATCGCTGATTTGGCCTTCTCCAAACTAACATTCGACCATCGGAGTGAAACAAATTAAATCTTGTTTCGTCAGTAAATAAACAATACCCCAATTCGCATGCCGATTTGCCCATGCCCGCCTATTCGCTCTATGGCGTAATAACCGCACACATTTTGCTCTGCGACGGGCTCTATAATTTAAAATGTTTGGCATTATGTTATGTTTAAAAAAAAAAAAATCTCACCTCAAGTTGTTTTTATTTAATGTTCTTCTCACTCACGTTTTTGTTTATTATCGACCCGGTATAATGTGTAAATTTCAACCCTCAAATAAAATGCTTAGACCATAGAAAATCTACGTGAAATAAGGATTCCAAATCCGCAAAAATCATCAAGAACCGTCAATCCAATGTCAAGTTATAGCATTTTAAAGATTTCGGTATCCAAATTTTATGTTGAGTAGTGTGTACAAGGCCTAAGGGCCTTAATCTAAAAACTGACAAAATCGTCTAGAGATATTGATGTTACCTTAGTAAGGAACCATATTGCAACGACCAAAAAAATTTTTTGCGGAAATTTCACTCATACAAACTTTTTGATTTTTTGCATGACTTCATTGATCACTCCGTATATAATAAACTTATGGTCCTACGATAAATATACGTCATGCAGCTTAATCCGAAAAAAACTAGCTCTTAAAATTTGTAAGCCGCGTTCAAAAATTTGCATTCCTGTTGAAAATATTGAACTTTAAATTTTGCCTAAAAGTCTCTATGTGTAAGTTCGAGTGGCCAGCAGTTTATATGAGCAAGCTAAGGAAGAAACAATAATGATCGAAGCTTATTACTTCCAGTTAGTTTAATTCAAACTAAAATACAATAATCCAAAATATTCAACACATTGCAATGAAATAAACATAGTTAATATATTCATTTGCAGATACATAAATGCATTATCAGTAAGGTTATACTTATCAATACCCGTATTATGGAAATAAATACGTAAAATGCTAATAGCTTAATGTTTTACTATTACTAATACTAATAAGTGAGTAACCCGAAATTTCATCACAACTTGATAGAAGTAGCAGTATATTTACATCATATGAAGAAATGAATTGAAAAACCTTGAGGATTATATTTAGATATCAGGAACTCGGATACATTCAATAATAGCGCTCTTCCCAGTAAAGCAGATTTCAGAGAATGTGAGAATGATTCAATTCAGGTGGGATTTGGCTGATATCGGCTGATAGTTTTATAAGTAAATCATCTGACTTCGGAAAAAATTCAGAAGGCTGAGAGCAGAAAAACTATTCATGAGAACTAAAAAGAAAAACCGCTGCCTAAGGAATCACTACTTCCACATCCAGATTCTTCATCCAAGTCGTTTTAAAGGAAACATCTTGACTATATTTGCACTCTAGTATGTGGAAATTATTGGTCACAGAATTTTAATAATATTTGGGGCAGATTTCATAGAAAAGTTTGAAGAGTTGGTTTCTACCATATACGTTAAAAATTAAGTTTTTAGTTCACCCTACTTATTTTCTACTATTCACCTCCTACCCCTTCAATGGAGGCATCTCAATCAGATGTCACTACAATACATACGTGTACTAATCTCAAGTGAATATCTCAATTTGATGTTATCAATCCCATTAATAATGAAGCGGAGGTGGTGGAGTTTGAAAAATTTGGTTTCTAGTATATACACCGAATCCCTAATTTCTGTACTCTTATCACCTTGATTTACTTATTTTCCCCTAGTCACTCTTATTAACCCTAACCCTTCTACGGAATCATCCCAAAATATAATCTAGTTCCAGATGTCGTTATAATACATACGTCTACCAAATTACAAGTGAATATCTCAATTTTATTTTATCAACCCCTTTAATAATGTAGTAAGGGTAGTGGAAGGGTTGAAACATATTGTTAAAAAATTTGAGGTCTTGGCTTCTAAGACATACACCGAATTTCAAGTTGCAATACTCTTACCAGCTTGCTTTACTTAATTTTCCCTATTTACCTCTACTTACCCCCACTCCTTCAACGCAATCATGTCAAAATATAATTTAGTTTCAGATATCATTATAATATATAAATGTACCAAATTTCAAGTGAAAATTTAAATTTAATTTTATCAACTCTTAATAAGGGAGTGGGTGGGGAGAAATAGAAAATACTAATAAAAAACCTGAGACCTTCGCTTCTAGTACATACACCGAATTTCAAGTTTCTGTAGTCATACCTGCTTGCTTTACTTATTTCCCCCTATTTACCCCTAAATAACCCCGAACCCTTCAAAGGAATCATCTCAAAGAATAATCTAGTTCCAAATGTCGTTATAATTCATACGTGTATCAAATTTCAAATGAATATCTCAATTTTATTTTATCAACCCTTGTAATAATGAAGTAGGGGTGGTGGGGGTTGAAAAATATTATAAATAATCTGAGACCTTGGCTTCTAGTATATACACCGAATTTAAAGTTTCTGTAGTCTTACCAGCTTGCTTTACTTATTTTCCCCTATTTACCCCTATTTAACCCCCAACCCTTCAACGGAATCATCTCAAATTATAATCTAGTTCCAGATGTCGTTATAATACATACGTGTACCAAATTTCAAATGAATATCTCAATTTTATTTAATCAACCCTTTTCATATTGGAGTAGGGGTGGTGGGGGTTAAAAAATATTATAAAAAAATCTGACGCTTTGGCTTCTAGTACATACACCGAATTTCAAGTTTCTGTGGTCTTACCAGCTTGCTTTACTTATTTTCCCCTATTTACCCCTATTTAACCCCCAACTCTTCAACGGAATCATCTAAAATTATAATCTAGTTCCAGATGTCGTCATAATACATACGTGTACCAAACTTCAAATGAATATCTCAATTTTATTTAATCAACCCTTTTCATATTGGAGTAGGGGTGGTGGGGGTTGAAAAATATTATAAAAAAATCTGACTCCTTGGCTTCTAGTACGTATACCGAATTTCAAGTTTCTGTACTCTTACCAACTTGTTTTACTTATATTCCCCTATTTACCCCAAATTAACCCCCAACCCTTCAACGGAATCATCTCAAAATATAATCTAATTTCAGACGTCGTTATAATACATACGTGTACGAAATTTCAAATGAAAATCTCAACTTTATTTTATCAACCCCATTAATGGGGTAGGGGTGGTGGGGGGTTGAAAGATGTTATAAAAAAATCTTAGGCCTTAACTTCTAGTACATACACCAAATTTCAAGTGTCTGTTCTCTTACAAGCTTGCTTTACTTATTTTTCCCTATTTTCCCCTATTTAACCCCCAACCCTTCACCGGATTTCCTCAAAAAACAATCCAATTCCAGATCTCGTCATAATATATACGTGTACAAAATTTCAAGTCAATATCTCAAACCGTTCCGGAGAAAACATGCGGACAAACAGACCGACAGACCGACAGACAGACAGAAAATTTTTTTCGCTCAAATTTAAAATCTCGACGTTTCATGACATTCTAAACCTATTTCACGAATAAAAATTTTTGAAAATTTTTTTACGATTACTATACTTCCAATCCACTACGTGGATGTGGAAGTAAAACTATCTTTAAAATTATGAATTTCCAGTTTTTGCATTCTTTAGATAACCTGCATTCTGGTTATGCTAGCAATTAAAATTCTAAAATGAATTTGTCTGTTTCTTATTTGACAGTTCTCATTATAACACTAATATCCACATAATCCCCTACGGCTCTACAGATTAAACTAGTATCTACATAACCCCGTATGGCCACGAAGATTCAGTTAAAAATGAGAACAAATATTCAATAAAGAAATAAAACAACCTACATCTACATCTGGTTGTGCTGGATAGTCGAGGAAATGAAGCAGGAGAAAGGGCTAAACCACAACATGAGACTCGGCCCCACCTGATTTTTATGTGAGATGGTGCAAAATGTTCCTAAAGACGTATGGAACAAAGTCAGGGTCATGGGAACTGGCGCTTTTTCGATTTCCGGTCGAAACTAGAACAGAAGTTCCGGTCACCAACAAAATAACTTAAGTTGAAAAGGAACCATTAATGAAGTAGGTACTCACTTTTTCCTTGACATTCTAAGCAAGTTAATTGCATTCAACATTATTTTTACTTGCCACTTTCGACAAATTATTTTCAAACATATTCCGTGCATAAATATACTTATATAACGTCAATAATGAATTATTAAAATTGCCAACCCCCTAAAAATGCACGGCCGTGGATATATAAAAGTACCATGACTTATTACTCTGTTCATTTGCCCAATATTAAAATGAACTTCACTAGTAACATGTTTTAAGTCGTTGAGAAAGTTATCGTTGCATTGAAAAGGTACCAATTTTGTAAAAATTGCTTGTAGAAATTAATATTCTTCTCACAATCGCCTATATCATATATGGCAGACGACACGTCTTGTTGTGCGAGGTAATTTATTTCTCATACTAAAAGGTGGTTCGATTGCATAATAAGACGGAGCAAACATCTAGCATATTAATGTTTATTTTTACTTGGTCATACAATAGTGTGTTTCTCGTGCAATGTTCTATTTTAATGTTATTTATTTATTGCCAAATATTACCCTATTAAACATGGCTTCAAATATATAATAGGAACAATAGTAATAAATAATTGGCACGAAAATTATGTCATGACTGTACAAAGTTCAGAGTAGCTGATACTGAATCTGATACCGAAAAATAAAAATTCAACATGGCGATTCCAATAGCGACTCTATAATTGCACAAACTTTCTGGATTTACACACGATGTGGCCATATTAGGTAATAAGGCAGAAATTTTATTTTTTTATTTTTGTGATCATTTTTTGAAACATATTTTTATTTGCTCTTTGATGTGATGTTTGTAGAATGTTAGGATTTTATTAAGTAAGCATAATTTTTCTTCTTAGTACCAAACACGGTTCATTGATTACAAAGTTCTAATCGTTAGAAACGTTGTGAATTTAAATTTGTTATTGCTTCACCACAGCCTCTAATGTAAAATTTGATTCGCTTAGAAAAAATTTTACTTGTAGAAAAGTACTTCATTCATCAATTAAATTTAGTGTCGCTATAAATAGTCGCCTCATTTTGGCACTTTACTTCTAAAATTGATAGTACAGGTCAATTGACTTCATTTTTGTTGCAAAGAGTTCAAAAACACATTTAGAAAAAACAGTACGTTTTATTTTTGGCGAAAACGTTTGGTTTAATTTTTTGTCCAATAATTGGCTAATTTTAATGGCCAATTCAATGAAATTAATTGAACAATTTGTTATCATACACAATATGCCATAAAATCAGACGAAAATGGTTACTGGGGGTTTTTAGGGGTCACTAATCATGAATTTGATCTAATTTGGCAAATTCATAATGTCGGACCGGAAATCGGACCATTTTCCAGATAAAATGAGATATCTTGACCTTGACAATCTGTACTGGGGGGTTTTCGAGGTCTCCGATTTGCGAATTCGAGGCCTAATTTGGTAAATTCAAAATGGTGGACCGTAGCATCAATTTCTCAGGAAGTACTCACTCATATTTTCTCGACTTTGGGCTGAAAATGAGTACACAAGGATTTTGAGGTCGCTGATCACAAATCAGAGGTCCGATTTAAGAAATTCAAAGTCACGGACCCGAAGAACAGTCAATTTCTCTGGATAAAACCGTATTATTTTCTTTTTTGGACTGATAACGAATCTGATGTCCAATTAGAGAAAATTCAAGATGGCGGACCAAGAGTAGTATATTTTTGAAGAAAAACTCGTATTTTTCATACTTTCAGTCCAAGAAAGAAAAAAGTACGAGGTTTTTCTGAGGATCTGGCTCTACTTCCAGTCCGCCATTTTTAATTTTCTCTAATTGGACATCGGATCGGAGCAGCGACCACGAAAACCCCCAAGTTCCCATTTTCATACCAAAAACGAAAAAAAAAAACGAGTGTTTCCTGTGAAATTGTCTCTTCTTCCGGTCCGCCATTTTTCGTTAACCAAATTAGACCTCGGATTCGTAATCAGAGATCGCGAAAACCCTTGAGTACAGATTTTCAAGGCCAAGATATCCATTCTCATTTTTTCTGGAAAATGGCCCGATTTCCGGTCCGCCATTTTGAATTTGCCAAAAACCCCCGAGTAATCATTTTCGTCTAATTTTATGGCATATTGTGTATGATAACAAATTTTTCAATTAATTTAATTAAATTGGCCAATTATTGGACAAAAAATGAAACTACACAATTCCGCCAAAAAATAAAAGGTACCTACTGTTTTTTCTAAATGTCTTTCTGAACTATTTGCAACAATGAGTTCAGCTTGTTCTTTTCATTTTGGAGATTTTCAGGTTTTTCATGCTAAAATGACGCGACTAAAATCATAATTTACAGAAATATATAAGATGTAAAAAGAAACTGTGTACTTTGATACAACAAATACATAAAAGAACATAATGTAACGAAAAAGTATATTATTAATTCTTCTAGTAACAAGTTTCTTGATTTTTCGCAATTCTAGCCACCATTTTCAGCGGTCTATTTTCATAACCCCTTGTGAATGAGGAAACTCAAACGTTATAGACACAAAGAGATGTCTTCAAAAGTGCCAACTTATATAGAAAAAGTAAATCCGTTTTTAGATTTCTCGCAGCTCCAAACTGAATCTGCTATTTTGAATTATCAGCGTTATTGAAGTATTTACACATGAGGAGCCTCATAGAGACTTATTATGATTCAATAATTTTTTTTAATAGTTCTTTCTTTAGTAGTATCTTTTCTATAAGAAAGATTCTTAGTTCTTAACGCCCGTAGCTCAAAAACTGACCATTTCCGATGATTGTGCCTACTGAGACTCTTGATCACGAAGATTAAATCTGTTTTCTCAGAACTTGAGTCAAATGCGCAAAGATCCATTTTGTCAGAAAAATTGTGGGTTCTTTTACTTTACATAAAATATGTTGTTCTCACAAATATTTCTTTAGTTCACATACGATCTTGTAACATTCGAAAGGCCGTTGGAAACTTCATTAGTTGTGCGCCTAACCTACATAATACCCGGCATCAGCCGGTCCTGTTACTAACGTGCAATAATTGTGCGATTGGAACTTTCCGTGACGAAGGCGTATGTTGGTGTTAATTCTTGTGACAACTACTGATGTAACGGAAACTCTGTTATACCATCATCATCAAACATAAAACATATGAAAAGGGAAGTTTATATTAAACATATGTGGAAACAATGTAAAAATGATTATGTATTTAGCGCTACCGTATTATTTGTTATTGTTTACAGTTAAATTTAGACTGCTAAAGTAGGGACAATGCCTTTGCATTGCATTTTTGCAGAAATTGCCGATGGGGTTTGTAAATTTTATTGTGATTGTATAGAAGACGCAGACCGATAGCGTATTGATATTTTGACAATGAGTAATCGATGATTCTTGTATACCGTTCGGTCCTAAAGTTTGTCATAACTAATGCTCCACGTGTCCTTAATACATGTCCAGAGGAAAGAAAATAGAAACAAGAAATTGGGAATGTTGTAAGCTTCTTAGTGATCCACTTTGTATATCCGACCCACGACAAAGAGTGAATATTAAAATATTTAAGGTCAAGGCTAAATCTTTGCCTTTATTGTTGTTCCTAATCTTGTTATATAACATGATAATATATTATGTAACTAATAAATAGACTAATATTTTTTTGAACGAGTAGGAAATTTACAGAGTAAACAAACAAACAGTTCAGTTAGCGTCTTTTGGTTGCTTGACAGGAAATAGAAATTGCAGAAGAGTGAGGATAGCTATTTTGATTGTACTCCTAAGAATATTTTGACCACTGCAAGTATTGAAGTATTAAAATCCCCAGATGAATTACAAAATATATATACGACTTTCAATGAGGAGGTCCCAAAATGGATATAGGAAGAGTACACTTTCGAATGCGACAAGGCTTCTAGCATTCGTGAAATCTGACTTAAGGCTAATGACAGGTTCTAACGGATCATTGCCTTTGAGATATCAAAATTTGGATCAAGATAAATATGTTATTTCCCTGTAATTCGATTTATCAAAATCATTTGATACTATAAACAAAGAATTTCTAAAACAAAAACTGTATAATACCGGTATCAGGGGAAATATATTATCTTGGTTACTATCATGTATGGAAGGAAGAATGATGAGAGTAAAGGTAGATGGAACACAATAAAAGTTAGAAGGACTGCTACTTGGAGTTCCTCAGGGTTCCGTTTTGGGACCATTACTATTCATGCTGTATGTCAACAACTTGTCCAGTCACATAAGCAACGGACATCTAACCATGTTTGCAGGTGACTCTACAGTAACTTTGATGGCCAACATACCTGAGGAGCTTCAAGAAGCAGTAGTTGTATATTAATATTAAATTCTAAGAAACAGTGTTTATATTTTTATATGCAGAGATCCCTCTCGCACAATATAGCAAGCAGGCAAGTACTGTAATGACCTCTGATTGAGATAATTTCGTTTTTGGTGTATATGCCAGAAACCAACGCAACGCCTCAATTTTTTTACGACATTTGTCCCAAATATTATTAAAATTATTTCCACATACTAGAATGCAATATAGTAAGGAAATTTTCCTTTAAAGAGTTTTGGATGGAAAAATCGTGGAAGTAGTGATTCCTTAGGCAGCGGTTTTTTGTATATTTTTTTATTTATACTTATTTAGGTCTGTGTAGGTCAATGTTGTAATTGTCTTGGTTTTCGCATGGAACATCATATGAGTGACTTTGTGCCTTTCTGATGAGCTCCAAAATAAGGGCGAAAAACGTTTCAAATGCTAAGCATTTCCAAGAAAGAGAATGATCGATTTCATGAAAATGTAATCCATTTGAATGAAAAATTTTTGAAAAGACGAGGTATGTAAATAAATTCATTTTAGGCCTTTAGGCCCTCATTTTAACTGAATCCTCATAGCCATAGGGGGTTATGCGGATACTGGTTTACTCTGCATAGCCGTAGGGGACTGTGTGGAAACTAGTGTTAGAATGAGAATTGTCCAATAAGAAAGACACATTCATTTTAGGATTTTAATTACTAGCATAACCAGAATTCAGGTTATCGAAATGTAAATCAATAATTTTACAAATAGTTTTTATGTCAGTTCTCATAGATATCTTTTTCTGCTGTTTGTAAAATCCCGTAATATTTCTTATTCTGGAGAAATCATTTTAAAAATATTTTGAATAAAAATTTGTCACAATACAAGCGTTGTTTAGTGTTGCTAAGGAGACTAATAGTATATTACGTACCATGAACTGTAAATTATATTTTTCAGGTCGAGAATGTAGTTTGGGAAACCGAGGCCCGTAGGGCCGAGGTTTCCTAAATATTCTCGACCTGAAAAGTCACTTACTGTTCGCGGTTAGTAAATAGTTTTTTGTAATACCTGCGAAAATCAAAGAAAAGTAATTAATGAGTTAAATTTGAATTATTGACAACTACCTGTCAAAATTAAATTTTAATATTTTAAATAAATTAGGTATATCGTATATACTAGAAATTAACAAAAGAAAGCCTAATAGATAAACAACTCGTTGAAAAGTCAAGTTTGACAAGCAGTTTTTGAGGAAATACTATTATGGATATCGAAGAAGCTGCAAATATTGCTTGTACATCGCTTCTACCTGGGAAATCTAAAAAAAGGTACGAAATCACATATGACGTATTTAGAAAGTGGTGCGACGCTAAATATGTGGATATTCATACCAGTGAGGCGGTTTTACTCGCATGTTTTCTAGAGAAATCTAAAAAATATACATCTCCAGCCATCTTATGGTGCGAATATTCCATGCCGCGGTCAACCATCTCCTTAAATGATAATGTTGACATTTCAAAATATGCCAAATTAAGGGCATTTTTAAAAAACAAAAATATTGGATATCGTCCCGAAAAAAGTGAGGTGTTTACTATAGAACAAATTGTAAAATTTTTGAGTGAAGCATCTGACCAAACATATCTGATGAAGAAGGTCGTTGCTATTATGGGAATTGCGGGAGCCTGCCGCAAAGATGAATTATGCAAGGTAACAGTAGACGATATTGTTGATAAAGGAAGCGTAATACTTATCAAAATACCTGATTCTAAAAATCACCTTTCAAGAAGTTTCACTATCGTAGACAATGACAATTTCCACTGTCTGGAATTATTCAGGAAACATATGAGTCTGCGACCAAAAAATTCAGAAAATAAAAGATTATTCTTGAGATATAAAAATGGGAAATGCGTTAACCAACCAGTTGGGAGAAATATTTTCGCTAAAATTCCGTCTGATATTGCAACATTTTTAAATTTGGAAAATGCAAAAAATTACAGTGGACATTCGTTTCGCAGAACCTCGGCAACTCTTTTGGCTAACAGCGGAGTCGACGTTCTTGCGTTGAAAAGGCACGGTGGGTGGAAGTCCTCGGCAGTAGCAGAAAGTTATGTGGCGGAATCTTTAACGAACAAAATACAAGTAGCTAACAAGATATTCAACATTAGCAACCTATAAGCCGGTTCATTTCGTCAAACATCTGGTAATGATCTCTCGGATAATATGGAGAATACTCCACTAGATG
Organism: Stenurella melanura; assembly: GCA_963583905.1. Lineage (NCBI taxonomy): Eukaryota > Metazoa > Arthropoda > Insecta > Coleoptera > Cerambycidae > Stenurella > Stenurella melanura. Next base: position 122,066,910 of record OY757316.1, on the reverse strand, counting down.
GTCCTGAAGTAATTAAAGAAATACAAAAAAATTTAACATAAATTTTGACTGTTGATAATATGAATAATTGTACTTTTCACATTTCCGTAAATAATAAAGATGCTTAAAATAATATCTTCATTTTTGTGTATGCATGAAATGTTTGGTTTCAACGATAGATTTTTTTTACCTAAATTTTCTGTTGATCTGAGCAGGTAAATAATAACTAGTACGTAATATTCACTTACAGCCCACGTCGGACTGTAAGTGAATATTACAGCCCTATAACCATGACAACCAGTAAATGAATTGTAAGTTCAGCTTACTCTAATAAAAATTTGTTAATAATGATCCACTTACAGTACAGGTATTACAAAAACAATCATTGTTTGCGGTTACTAAGGAACTTTCAATATCTTAAATTTTATTACGACTGGCTAATAGACAGATAGTATTATTAGCGCATGGGAAAATTTTTCCTGTGTGGGCGCACAGGTAAATCCAATTTTCCGTATTCTAAATAGGTAGATAAACATAGTGTTTTCAGAGAAGTATAATGAAAATATATTTATGGATTTCTTTAACTTTGAAAGCGGTTTAGATTGAAGAACAGTTACTGTTACCTGAGCTTACAGAAAGAAGAAGCACATTTTGAAGACAACGAGAACAGAGGCTGGATGGTGACATAAATTTAATATTTATATAATATCTGTTTACGGCTTAGAAATTCCTCTTTATTACTAATCTTCAATTCGGATATTGTTGCACATTGTTGACAAATTAAAGGACATCACAGTCATGGCTAGTAGAAAAACAGTAATTGCTTTTAAACCATAACAATTTATTTTTAAGGTCATCGCTAATATAAAATTTAAAACGATGCATTCTGATAAATTTGTAGTAGGCATGATGTCATTTCTCTGAATTCCATTATCATTGGTGTGGAATATATCGGAATTTTTTTACCCACAATGCAGCAATTTGTAAATATTCTTATGCACATAAATTATGTTATCGAAACTAATTATTTTGTTGAAACATGACGCGATATGTTATCGTAGAATTTGTACTATTATACCTATTTCTACATATCCTACCTATCAAATTAAATTCGTTAATATCGATTAAAAAAATGCTTTAATGCAGAATCATTACAGGCACAATTCCCTTCCAAAATACTACGAATAAATCAAATATCTAAAAAAAAAGAAGTTCTGGGTACACTGAACTGAACTTGTGGTAGGTACCTTGTGAAACATCTTGAAAATAATTGTTAATAAATTAAACACTGCTTTTAGATGAATCAATCAATATATTATAAATACTCTACATATGTTTCGGCTTATTAGGCCTTTATCAAGAGTACTACATAGTGAATACTGTAGTATTCACTATGTAGTACTCTTGATAAAGGCCTAATAAGCCGAAACATATGTAGAGTATTTATAATATATTGATTGATTCATCTAAAAGCAGTGTTTAATTTATTAACAATGAAGTTCTGGGTGATTGAAAACCATGATATCAAAATTAGACAAAGCAAGAACCGCGCTTTCGTATGAAAAAAATGTCCCCTACGATTTCTGGCATATTCACGTTCATGACATGCCCCTGAATAAGGATCGAGAGTTTGTCGAGCGAAAATTCGGTCCCAATTTGTTTAAAATAATCTTATTGAAACAAATTGTAAAAGTCGCTTCTTTTGACCCAAATGTTTTTTTTAGCTTTTATTGGCCATTCTAAATAAAAAAGGTCTCTTGTAATTTTTTCAAAGTTGACCGGTTCCGACTTTTCATTTCAAGGTTGAAATACAGTAGTATAAAATGAATGTTTTGTTTGCCAAAATTCGTATACAATCTTTGAACATCCATTAACAAAATCCTGAAAAGTGCAGATTTTTTCATTCTAAAGCTTAAGTCTTTAACTGTTAAATAGACGTTTTTAGTCGGGCGCACGCTCTTTCCGACCCATGTTTATAGGATCTTCTTTCTTATTTTGAAAAGTTTTGCATAATAATATGCAATTTGGGACATCCTATACTTTCTTTTGGTGTATAAAGTGTATCTACTAAATGAATTAACAGAGAAAAAGAAGCCCCTATACTAATTGTTAACTAAGTGGGTGTAACCATAAATAAAAATCTTTGAGTTGTACACACCCACAAAATTTTAGTATTCTCAATAAAAACTTGCTTCTTGTAGGTTCCAAGGTTTCACTTCTGTTAAAACAATATTATTTTTATTTTATGTAAATTATTAATGCGCTCGTGGCTTCCACAAGGGGTCTATAGGTATGGGGCCCGCGTGGTATGTATGGAATACTTAACTAATACATAACCGAGTTAAAAACATTAATAATTATTTTACGTACAAATACGTAAATATAAAATAAAAAAATCGGTAAAGGTATTCACACAGAACTTCCCTCGTAATTTGTGCATGGCGGTCACTCTAAAAATCTATTAATTACGAAATGACATTAAGGATAATAATCGGAATATAGTTATCACTATTATTACAAAGAAAACCTCATAATTTTTGGTCAAAAAATATACAGAGTGGTCATCCAACAGCAAAAATTCAATACTAAATAACGCAACGTGCCAAATATGCAAGACATGCGCAAATACCTTTACAAATGTCTACCATGGTTGAATTATTTCTTGGGATGACCACCCTGTACATTTTTCAATAAAAGTATAATATGCCAAATATTATTGTCATCTGTCACATTTTAAATTCCACATTCACGTAGTGGAGTCGAAGTATAGTAGTGGTTAAAAAATTTCTTTTTTTTTTAATTTTTCAAAAATGTTGGTAAAAATATTTCAAATTTGGAAACATGGAAATTTTAAATTTGAGCAAAGAAAAAAAATTTTTCCATCTATTTCAGTGGTAAGAAATTGTTTTAAAATGTTGAAAAAAATGTTCAAATTCTTTTTTTTTCCGAAATAGGTTTGGAATATCATGAAACGTGGAAATTTTAAATTTGAGCAAAACAAAAATTCATCTATTCTATAGTAAGTAGTGATAGATAGGAAAAAAAATGTTTCAAATTTTTTTTTTTAATTTTTCACAATTTTTTTTAAATTTGTTTGAATAGGTTTAGAATGCCATGGAAACGTGGAAATTTTAAATTTGAACAAAGAAAGAAAAATTTTCCGTCTATTTTAGTGGTCAAATTTTTTCAAAAATGTTAAAAAAAATTTCTAATTTTTTTTTTTTATAGGTTTAGAACACTATGAAACATGGAAAATTTTAATTTGAACAAGGAAAAAATTTTTTCATCTATTTAAGTGGTCAAAATTTTTTCAAAAATGTTTCAAAAAATTTCAAAAATGTTTTTTAAATAGGTTTAGAATGCCATGAAACGTGGAAATTTTATATTTGAACAAAAACATTTTTTTTCATTAGTTATTCCCTCCACCCTGTATATTTTTCAGTGAAAGTTTAACCATTTCTTTGCTGACAGTAGCGTCAACTACCTACCAAATTTGACTGCTCTCCGTCAAGTAGTTTTTTTAGTTAATGCTCCAACAGACAGACAGACAGACACAGACTGACGGAATTGGAAAACCTATATTTTCGTAATGTACGTGATCTGAAACGTCAAAATCCGAAAAAATCTCGGAAGGTGATTTTTTCTCGAATACAATACTTACTTCCCTTCGGTATGTGATGGAAGTAAAATGATCCAAAACAAAAAGAAAGTTAAAACATATTGAACTAGGAAATATTACATTTTTTCCATGAAACAAATTTCCAACAAGAAATGTTCGACAACTTCGTAAAGTTGATATTTTCGATATTATTAATTTTTAAAAATTGAAAATTTTCTTTCTCGTTTATTGATAAACAATGTTTTCTTTACCATATATGATTTTTTATAATATCTTTAGAACTTACATACTGCATTCCAAAAAATGAAATTGACGATTTTTAATCTTATTCCTCATAGCGAGCGCTCTTTCTTCTGAAAAATTCATATCAAAGAAAAGTTGTTGCTATGGATTTCAGCGTGTAGGCAAGAAACCACTTTTCTTTGACATGAATTTTTCAAGAACCGTGGAAGAATACTGGTCGCAATGAGGTATAAATTTAAAAATCATCAACACCATTTTTTGGAAGTTCATATACATTCAAGATCTAAAAGTACTGAAAAAAAAAATTAATATGCACGCTATTAAAGCGTCAAAAACCGAGAAATTGGCGATTTTTTCTATTTTGAAAAATTAATTACATTGAATATTTCAACTTTACAAAAAAATGATTTGGAACATTTCTTATTAGCAACGTACAACAAATATATGAAAAAATTGTTTCATTGAAAAAGTGTAATATTTCCTTTTGATATACACAAAATTGTTTTAAACAATATCAGATTGTGCAATGTAAAAATCTTACTTATGTGAAGTAAAATCCATATTTCTGATGGACCTCCTAACTTATCTGTTTCCTGCGTTTATTTTAGATACAGTGTTACTACTGAACAGTGTAGCTACTAGCTACTGGTACACCCATAGCGCGATCAAGGTTGCTGTGATCACAACTATGTTGGTACCTGCATCATTGTTATATTCAAGGTGTGAATCATCAAACAATGATCGAGATAAAAATACGGTCGTGCTATACACGTAAAACTGATTTCTTTTATTTAGAGACCTCTATGCCTGTAATAGAAATCGCAGTTTTGTATCTGATATCTGATTCTAACATTTTATTGACTTGCAAAAAGACACCACATCAGGTTAGTACGAGTATGACATTTTTTCAAATATGTCATGCATTCGAATAGTAATTAATACTCCAGCCTTGGGGCACTCTTGTAGTAAATATTATTCTCTTTATTTGAATGTCCAGAACAAGAATGTCAATAAAATCACGAACCCAAGTTCAGTTCGTCCCACTTTAAAAGTAGTTCTAAGGAAAGAAAGCAGATAAAATTCTGTGTAAAGCAAATTAATCCGAAATCATCTATTTTTGGAAATTTTTGTCCCAAAAATTGCATTTTTATTAGCATCCTGTATTAGTGAAACAAGGGAATCTGTCCTCTATAATAAAGTGAGCTCTGATCCACACAGCAGATCTGAGTAGAACCTGAAGTTACACAAGGCTCAGAATTGGGTCCCACTCTGTTTTAACGTATATAAACGATCTCTCAAATTCAATAATGGATTTAATATTTATCATGTCTGTTGGTGAATGTAATGTAGGCCATGTTCTTATTAGATGAGGTGAAGCTAATACAATCGGTTGCTCAGAACTGGTGGACCTCATAACTTATCTTTAAATTAATTAAGCCTAATTATTTCAAAATCCGAAACAATGAGTTTTGCTTTAGGAAACATTCAAAATTGTAAAAATTTTAGAATTATTATGTAGATGCTAAATTGTCATGGGAACTTCACACCAGTTATTTAGTTAGCAGAGTATTAAAAAATATTTCTTTGATACGTTGCTACACACATAATCGGTGCGATGATTCCATGAGTTGAATTAGAGCCCTAAAAACTTTAGTCTACAAAGTTTAGAAATGTATCTAGTGATATATCTAAACAAACTCTTCTTACTGCATACCACTCTGCCGTGTCCTGTCAGTGATATTATATGGTATTTTTGTTTGAGGGCATATTGCGCTCCTGTCATGGTAAATTATTGAAAAATCCACAAGCGGCGCTCGTAGTTATGAAGAAAAATGAACCTAATTTTTCAAAGAAAGATATTAGGCAATGTTTTAACAGTAAAACAATCTTATAATCTTATTCGTTGTTGTCAGAAACTCATTAATACCGAGTTTCAACAAGATGAGAAAATACAATTTTTCTTTTTAATGTACCAATTATTAGTCATAATTTTATTTTCAGAGTTACTTAAGATTTAATTAAGCTGAATGAAGACAGTCGTTCTATTTAGAATGTTATGTTGAGTAAACTGTGATAGTAGGGTGGTTCTTAAAAAAATTATTTCTTAATTTTCTTTGGGTTACATTTTGATCTATACTATTAAAAAAATTTACTGTAGTTTTTTGCGATGTTTAAACTCAGTTTTAGGGGTCGCTACCAAGTCTTGAATTTTCAAGATAATCGAGAATTTCTGCAAAATTTCTGTCAAAATAAATCAAAGTGATGAACATGAAAATGACATTGATCATCAATTGAATTAATAAAATAGAAGAGTACATTGTCCCCCACTTTCATCTCAACCAATCATTCTCACTGAATAGGGACAGCCATACTCAGCGCTTCTGTTAAGACAAGAGTGTTTCATCTCCAGACGCGCGCTTGGCAGTGCCATGCAGAGCCTGACTTGAGAGCTGTCAGCTACTGTACTGTAAGGAGCGTTTGTGCAGATGTGTTTCTTAAAACTATGGTCTTGTCTAAAGTATTCTAACTGAAAATATATTCAGTTGTATAAAACATATTCAGCTTACAATAATTTGTTAAAGAGGCTTGACATAAAGCCTCTTTAACAAATTATTTATTTAGAATTTAGAAAAAAATAATGCTCTACCACTTAAGAACTGAGATTTTTATTTCTTTTTTTCGTAGCTGATTCAATTATTCCCTTTTTTTTATTTCAAATTAACATGGTATGTAGATCAAGACATTCAGTTTTTCAATATACATGGGAAATTTGAATTTGAGACATATGCTGTTCACTAGGCCATAGAATAATTTTTGGTTAATTGACATTGGCGTCAAATGGGCAATGTATGTTTGTCTCAAATGGTTCAAGGTTTACTGAGTTCCCAAGTAATTAGGCCCAATAAATACAATCAAATAATGGAGGTCAAACCAACATATTTTCGTAGGCAGCTTGTTACATAACAAAATGTATACCAATTTAAAAAAAAATCTTCCAATTAATGTTTGTAAAAACTATTAAAATAGTGTTATTTACGAGTATTACAAATATTAGTTTTCACTATGAATTTAGTTTTTTCATAATCCTGTATTATAGGAGATAATTACTTCCACATCCACGTAGTGGATTGGAAGTATAGTAATCGCAAAAAAATTTTCAAAAATTTTTATTCGTGAAATAGGTTTAGAATGTCATGAAACGTCGAGATTTTAAATTTGAGCGAAAAAAAAAATGTTCTGTCTGTCTGTCGGTCTGTCGGTCTGTCTGTCTGTAACTTTTTTTGTCCGCACGTTTTCTCCGGAACGGTTTAAGATATTGACTTGAAATTTTGTACACGTATATATTATAACGAGATCTGGAACTGGATTGTTTTTTGAGGATATCCGGTGAAGGGTTGGGGGTTAAATAGGGGTAAATATGGGAAAATAAGTAAAGCAAGCTTGTAAGAGTACAGAAACTTGAAATTCGGTGTATGTACTAGAAATTAAGGCTTCCAACTTTTTATAATATTTTTCAACCCACCCACCACCCCTACTCCATTAATGGGCTTGATAAAATAAAGTTGAGATATTCATTTGAAATTTCGTACACGTATGTATTATAACGATGTTTAGAATTAGATTATATTTTGGGATGATTCCGTTGAAGGGTTGGGGGTTAATTTGGGGTAAATAGAGGAATATAAGTAAAACAAGTTGGTAAGAGTACAGAAACTTGAAATTCGGTGTATGTACTAGAAGCCAAAGCGTCAGATTTTTTAATAATATTTTTCAACCCCCACCACCCCTACTCCAATTCGAAAAGGGTTGATAAAATAAAATTGAGATATTCATTTGAAATTTTCTACACGTATGTATTATAACGACATCTGGAACTAGATTATATTTTGAGATAATTCCGTTGAAGGGTTGGGGGTTAAATAGGGGTAAATAGGGGAAAATAAATAAAGCAAGCTGGTAAGACTACAGAATCTTGAAATTCGGTGTATGTACTAGAAGCCAAGGTCTCAGATTATTTATAATATTTTTCAACCCCCACCACCCTTACTTCATTATTAAAAGGGTTGATAAAATAAAATCAAGATATTCATTTGAAATTTGGTACACGTATGAATTATAACGACATCTGGAACTAGATTATACTTTGAGATGATTCCGTTGAGGGGTTGGGGGTTATTTAGGGGTCAATAGGGGGAAATAAGTAAAGCAAGCTGGTATGAGTACAGAAACTTGAAATTCGGTGTATGTACAAGAAGTTAAGGCCTCAGATTTTTTATAATATTTTTCAACCCCCCCACCACCCCTACCCCATTAATGGGGTTAACAAAATAAAGTTGAGATATTCATTTGAAATTTCGTACACGTATGTATTATAACGACGTCTGGAATTAGTTTATATTTTGAGATGATTCCGTTGAAGGGTTGGGGGTTAATTTGGGGTAAATAGAGGAATATAAGTAAAACGTTGGTAAGACTACAGAAACTTGAAATTCGGTGTATGTACTAGAAGCCACAGCGTCAGATTTTCTTATAATATTTTTCAACCCAACCACCCCTACTCCAATATGAAAAGGGTTGATAAAATAAAATTGAGATATTCATTTGAAATTTGGTACACGTATGTATTATAACGACGTCTGAAACTAGATCATAATTTGAGATGATGTCGTTGAAGGGTTGGGGGTTAAATAGGGGCAAATAGGGGAAAATAAGTAAAGCAAGCTGGTAAGACTACAGAAATTTGGGATTCGGTGTATATACTAGAAACCAAGGCCTCAGATTTCTTTCTAATATTTTTCAAACTTTACCACCTCCGCTTCATTATTAATGGGATTGATAACATCAAATTGAGATATTCACTTGAAAGTTAGTACACGTATGTATTGTAGTGACATCTGAACTAGAAACTTCATTTTTAACGTATATGGTAGAAACCAACTCCTCAAACTTTTCTATGACATCTACCCCAAATATTATTAAAATTCTATGACCAATAATTTCCACATACTAGAGTGCAAATATAGTGAAGATGTTTCCTTTAAAGTGACTTGGACGAATAATCTGGATGTGGAAGTAGTGATTCCTTAGGCAGCGGTTTTTTTAAATGTGGTTGGGTCATGTAAGGAAAGTGTATACAGTGTGTGCCAAAAGAAATGCGCAAAACAAATGTCTTTTATTTTGCATTCACAAAAATAGAGAAACATGTCAATTAGCAATATCAAATTGTTCTATTTGTACGTAAGGGAAAAATTATTTGACAGTTTCCACATATCTGTGACGTCATCGATAATTTTTTAAACGGTACATATATTTTATTTTAAAGATTGATAGGTATTTTACAAAAGAAACACAGGCACACAAAATTTAAAAAAGTCATATACTTTTGAGCAGATGTCCCCCTGTATTACGAGCCGCTGAATCTGATGCAGATATTAGCAGATTTCTGGGAAATGGGTAATAAACAGGCTTCTTGGTAAGGGTGATAATTATGCTTAGGGGAACAGAAAACCCCGAACTCTATACTTGCTTCATTTGCGTTCTACGGCTCGAGAACGAAACATGCGCTACGTGTAAGATTATGCAGGGAATATTTAGTGTTTTTTGAACTATGAATTTTTGATTTCCTTGTCTTCCATTGAATGAATCGGTAATGTCTGATATATATAAGAGCTTTATTGTAAACATTTCGTTTGCCACTTAGCACCTAAGTTATAGCCATTTATCGAGTGAGCGGTTTTTACCGTAAATTTTTATAAAATGAAACGTTACGTTTTTGTTACGCTGTACTTCCTTAAGCTTCCACCTTGTATTTTCTTTATGACATTGAATATGGTGTTCAATACATGTCCTGTGAATTTCAACTGCCTATAGCTGCCTTTTTTTGAGTTAAGGCATTTTGAATACGTTGATACAGCCGAAAAACGTTAAATTTCAGATGTAATAATAATTATTGATATTGTAGTCATTGATTTCATTCAATTCATAAATTTGTTCACTAATCGCAACATCTCTAATGTATAGCATCCTTTTCTTTTGGACCCCTATATTAGATAAGTAAGCATATGAAATTGGCAAACTTTATAGTACCTCCTACTTTGCAGTTTTTTCAGATCCTAGTTCCCATGTTCCATCTTATAAATCCAAACGAATTAATTTATTCAAGATTTGGAAAGAAAAATCTAAAAAGTTTCGAGGTTCTATTGCAGAAAGAAGTGTTCGAAATGCCGTCTGTGGCGTATATAAGAAGCAAGCCAGTGGCGCATAGTTGGGCCAAACCGAACTTTTCCAGACAAATTAACTTTCTGAAGGCACTTTATGGCCAATGGAGCTGATTTTATTGTTAAATACTCAGAAGTAAATTGTTAATCGATCCCTCCAGGCGGATTTTAATTTTGACAGTTGGTAGCTGTCTACCTGCTGTCAAAATATAAAATCTGTATATTTCTCGAACAGTGGTATCTGAGTTAGGAATAAAAACCCTAAGGCTCCTGGTAATTTTAATCGAGGATTCAATGTCACTATAAAATATTAAGATTTGACAGCTGCCAAATCTGCTGTCAAAATATAAAACCACGGCATTTCTCCACAAAATAGCTGATTAACGGAATGATACTCTATTTAGGAATGAATCTAATGTCATAATGCAACTTTGGGACCTGGCAGCTGTCAAATCTACTGTCAAAGTAAAAGATCTTTGAATTTCTCTCCAAAACTGGCAGTTTTAGAAGAACAGCAGTTATTTAAGTTTCTTCGCAATTAACGTTTAGTTACTAAAATTTTAAAACATCATAACACAAGAAGTATAGGTCCCCTCACCTTGAAATTTACAGGAAAGATTAAGGTCAACTAGTATCAATATTGCTCAAAATTTCAAGTCAAGATGTTAAACATTACCTGCAAAAATGTATTTTTTGAAAAAAATTAAACAAATTCGGCCTGGGGGATCGATTAGGAATTTGGATCTGAGTGTTTAAAAAAAATCAGCTCGCTTGGCCATAAAGTGCCTTCAGAAAGTTAATTTGTCTGAAAAAGTTCGGTTTGGCACTAATTTTTCATATTTTTCATCTAAAAATATATTTTTATTAAAAAATATGGGATATTTCAATGAAAATCAGTGTCAAAGTCATAAATTTATAAACATTTTCGATTTTTTACTTTTAAATTTTCATTTTACAAATAAGCAAATGATGTGTCAAATTATATTTTCCATTTGTTGACAGCTGTCAAATTAAATGTCAAATATATTAACATTAATCGGCCCTTTTCAAGGCCATCTCACTTTTATGATGAGAGAATTGTTAAATTAATAACTCGGAACATTAATCGGTAAAACAATTTAGAAAAATTTTCTTCTACTTTCTTACGATGACACATTTATACAGGGTGTAATCAGTTTCATGTCATTAAAAAAACTGGCAATGGGGACCGACTAGACAAACAAAAAACCTTTATGACTTTTCCTTGATCTACGTTAACATATTTAATATTATGGTAGACAACTATTGAGAAACACTGCTTTTCTTGGTCGATGGACTTGTACTTCCCAATTATACAACTTTTAAATTGTCATAAAAAAGTGCTCGCCGGCACACGCGGTGTCAAAGGATCATCGACCGCCTTTGATGGACCGCCTCAACTGAACTGAGGCAAGTATAAAGAAGTAAATAATTCGTTCTCTCTTCGTGCACAATTGCAAGCAAATAATGGCCATAGAGGTTTAAATAGAGAATTTCTTTACATGTGTGTTTTTTAATTTGAAACAAAATATTGGATTGTTTATAATTTAGAAAATTTAAATGTGGTTTATTAACATTTGTAACATAAATGAGTGTCCTGGGTTAAAAGCTTACTACCTACCTAAATGATTCAAAATCTCTGCATCTGTATCAATACACAGTTCGGTACGTCGAATTAAGTACATACGCACTTCGTTCAACACACTAAACTATCAACTAACGTTGTCAATAAAGTAAAATAATATAAAAACTTGGTATAAAAGCCAAAAAGGAATACAAAAAGAACGAACAAGTAGGTTGTGTCTGTACGTAATCAAGAATTTGACAACTTGAACGGTAAGTCAATAAAATAAATCTTAACTATAAATACACGAGGCGATGACGAGAAATTCAAAAATAACAAAAACAACGAACGGGTTGGACGTGTGTACCTAACGAAACACCGATAGTAACTAGGGGAGAGTTAGAGTATAGTTTTCTTCAGATCAGATCTAGATCTAAACCTACCTCAATATTCCAGCAGTTCTCAAAAAATTTTATTGAAAATTTGCGAAATTTTTGTTTATTTTTTTTCTCCAAAACTATGAGCTTTAGACCCCATGTTATATAAGGCTTTTTTGTTTTTCTTGTCATTCCCTACCACCAGTTTTTTTTAATGACATGAAACTAATTACACCCTGTATAACCTGACTCAAAATACCAGTTTGGATTATTCGGAATTTACATCTAGCGGAGTTTAAACTTTTGATAACACATAATAAATGACATTTTCATTAAGTTCACTGAAGATTTGACACATTGACACCTGCCAAAAGCATAAACATAATATATTTGGCAACCATCTTCTAAATCCATATGAAATAAAAAGTTTCATACATTTTGACAGCTATTAAATTTAATGATTAGCATCAATTACGTATAACTAGAAGTTCTAAAAGTATTTCATATTTATTTTCTTTAAAATCCTACATTATTTTCTGTATATTATATTAGAGTTAATTTGGCAGCTATCAACAGTAAAAAAAGAAAATGGAAAATATAATTTGACAGATCATTTACTTATTTGTAAAATGAAAATCTAAAATTAAAATATCGAAAATATTTATAAATTTGTGACCGAGACTGTTTTTTATTGGAAAAACTCATACTTTTTACTAAACATACGTTTTTAGATGAAAATTATATAAAATTGGGAACTGAAATCGAAAATCCGGTTAGAGGGATTGAATGAGAATATTATAACGAACATTTTTTTAAAATTTCTTAATATCTTTAATTTTACGATCTACCTATAAGTTTATTTCGGTGGAACACTACAGTTTTACTGTGACGATGTCTCATGTGATATTCTTTTGAAAGCGTTCAATTTTTTCCATTTTTCTAAATCTTATTCTGGGACACCTGTGTGTATGTAGCGCAACACACCTTGTCACTATTCATTCGAATTAAACTAGTAACCTCCTATCAGATACACGCACAACAAAAAACTACAATGCCATTGAAGAAAAAAATATTTCATGTTTTATTTACAAGCTGTGACCTCTAACGAAACAATCTGTAATAATCCGATAAAAACGTGAGCTCGCCTTGTAAATCCAGGCGGAGGAAATGAGAAAATTGTTGCTTTGTAAATAAAACATCCAAGTTGAAAAACTCGTAGAGAGAGACAGGAGGTAAAATTCGTTTATTATGTAGATCAGGTTTAAAATTAGACCAGATTTTTCAGTCAGCATGTGCGCGTAACAATTTCAGATGCACTGAATTCATAGACCAAGCGCCAGAGACGAAAACCGCTGCCTAAGGAATCACTACTTCCACATTCACATTTTCCATCCAAGTCACTTTAAAGGAAACATCTTGACTATAGTTGCACTCTAGTAGTATGTGCAAATTATCGGTAATAGAATTTTAATGAAATTTGGGGCAGAAAAATAATTCGTGTAGTGGCAAATTTTTATACAGTTGTTAGAGGGAGTGCCGTGAACAACATACTAAATGTCCTGACCGGTGGTCGGTGAGTGGGGGGGGGGGGGGGGTACTTGGGTAACTCGAAAACTACGCCCTCTAGCGAAAAGTATACAATATTAAACTGGATTAATTTCCTACAAATAAATCCCTAATAATTTTTTTCTAGGATCAATACTTTACGAGATACAAAGGGTGAAAATCGCATACCGAAGGGAAGCATTGTGTTCGAGAAAAAATCACCCTCAGAGATTTTTCGGATTTTCACGTTTCAGATCATATAGATTACGAAAATGTAGATTTTTCAATTTCGTCAATCTGTTAGTCTGTTCATGCATTAACTAAAAAACTACTTGACGGAGAACAGTGAAATTTGGTAGGTAGCTGGCGCTACTGCCACCGAAGAAATGGTTAGACTTTCAGTAGAAAATATAATAATATAGGAAATAGATGATGAAAGAAAAAAAATCTACTCAAATTGAAAATTTCCACGTTTAGTGACATTATAAACTTGAACTGAACTTGTGGTAGGTACCTTGTGAAACATCTTGAAAATAATTGTTAATAAATTAAACACTGCTTTTAGATGAATCAATCAATATATTATAAATACTCTACATATGTTTCGGCTTATTAGGCCTTTATCAAGAGTATTACATAGTGAATACTAAAGTTTCCGACGTGCATATTCAATTTATACCTAAAAGTATTTATGTCTTAATCTATTTATGACTTAAGCTATTTAAGATTTAATTTAACATCTTCAATTATTTGAATGTTTGGAGTGGACCTAAGCTGATTATATAAATCAAAGGATATTTCTTAACAATTGGTTTATTATAGGGGTGTTTAGGAAATTCTGCTGGTCATTTGTGGTACAAGAGTTGTACTTGAAAGATTTTTTGATTTCCAGTTGTTCTAGCAGATCTAAACGTTTACCTTTTCTTTCTGAATGAAGTAAATTTATGTTATCAGTATCTATGAAATGGTTGTTTTCAATACAGTGTGTTGACATTCCTGTATTTTTATTGTTATTTAAGATTGATTTTTTGTGTTCTTTTACCCGGTTGACAACGCTTCTACCACTCTGACCGATATAGACAGCATCGCAATCCTTACAATTAATTTTATATACACCTGATTTATCAATTTTATTTAGTTTTTCTTTGTTATTAACCAAAATGTTTCCTATGTTTGTTTTGTTCACACTTATTGTAGAGATACCCAAATTATTCAGTTTTTTAGAAATTTTGTTACTATATTTCGGAACATAATTAATAAAACTAAATTTGTAGGTTTGTTAGGCACTGTGAAAAATTCTTTTTGAAGCATTTTGCGTTGTTTGTTTTTGACCATGTTATCTATTAGTGACTCGTTGTATCCGTTATTTCTTGCAATTTGTTTAATTATATTTAATTCTCTATCAAAATCACCTTAATCTAAAGGAAAATTCGTCAGTCTATGTATTAGACTATGAAAGGGTGAAATCTGTTCACCTCAGTTCCGCTCACAGAACTAAAATTAATATTAAATACTTTAATAGATAATTCACAAATCAGCGAAACCGAAAAAACAGAGTTAAAAAATCTTTCGAGAGTTTGTATTGAACAAAACTATTTTCAGTTTAATGGTGAATTCTTTAGACAAAAAGACGGGCTACCAATGGGTTCACCAATTTCTCCTTTGTTAGCTGAAATATTTATGTCAAACCTAGAAAATTTAATTTTTAATAGCAATAACAGTTTAAATACACATGTGTTTTATTGGACTCGATATGTAGACGATATTTTTTGTATATGGACCGGTACAGAAAGAAACCTAAGTAATTGCCTTAATTTCTTAAATTATTTTAATAGTAAAATTCAGTTTACAATGGAATCGGAGCAAAATAGTCAATTAAACTTTCTAGATATAAATACCAAAAAACATAACAATCAGTTGAAATTTAGCATCTACCGCAAACCTACTACTACAGATACAGTAATACATTATAATTCGCAGCAATCATGGCAAATTAAGATTTCACCCTTTCATAGTCTAATACATAGACTGACGAATTTTCCCTTAGATCAAAGTAATTTTGATAGAGAATTAAATATAATTAAACAAATTGCAAGAAATAACGGATACAACGAGTCACTAATAGATAATATGGTCAAAAACAAACAACGCAAAATGCTTCAAAAAGAATTTTTCACTGTGCCTAACAAACCTACAAAATATAGTTTTATTAATTATGTTCCGAAATATAGTAACAAAATTTCTAAAAAATTGAATAATTTGGGTATCTCTACAATAAGTGTGAACAAAACAAATATAGGAAACATTTTGGTTAATAACAAAGAAAAACTAAATAAAATTGATAAATCAGGTGTATATAAAATTAATTGTAAGGATTGCGATGCTGTCTATATCGGCCAGAGTGGTAGAAGCGTTGTCAACCGGGTAAAAGAACACAAAAAATCAATCTTAAATAACAATAAAAATACAGGAATGTCAACACACTGTATTGAAAACAACCATTTCATAGATACTGATAACATAAATTTACTTCATTCAGAAAGAAAAGGTAAACGTTTAGATCTGCTAGAACAACTAGAAATCAAAAAATCTTTCAAGTACAACCTTTGTACCACAAATGACCAACAGAATTTCCTAAACACCCCTATAATAAACCAATTGTTAAGAAATATCCTTTGATTTATATAATCAGCTTAGGTCCACTCCAAACATTCAAATAATTGAAGATGTTAAATTAAATCTTAAATAGCTTAAGTCATAAATAGATTAAGACATAAATATTTTTAGGTATAAATTGAATATGCACGTCGGAAACTTTAGTATTCACTATGTAATACTGTTGATAACGGCCTAATAAGCCGAAACATATGTAGAGTATTTATAATATATTGATAGATTCATCTAAAAGCAGTGTTTAATTTATTAACAATCATTATAAACTTGTTTGAATAGAAATGTTTTTGAAATTTTTTTTACCCAAAATTGGAAAACGTATTCAAATAAATAAAAGGTGCATATTTGTAGGAAATTTCATGTAGTTTAATATTATATATATAATAATAAATAATTCACTTTTAAACATGCATAGAGTATATAGGCTCCAATACTAGTTAGATAATAGATAGAAAATCTGTTATTTTTTATCAGTCAATGTCAAATATAAATATTTCATACTTATTCATGGATATTGCCTTAGTTTTGTATGAAACGTCGTTATGAGTGACTTTGTGCCTTTCTGATGAGCTCAGAATAAGGACGAAAAACGTTTCAAAAGCTAAGCATTTCCAAGAAACTGAATGAGAGATTTTATGAAAATGTAATTCATTAGAATGAAAGAAATTGTTTAAGACAAGGTAGGTAAATAAATTTAATTTTAGACCTTTGTTCCATTTTTAACTGAATCTTCATAGATAGATAGATAGATAGATAGATATTTTATTTAACCAAATTACATAATATAACATTTTTGGCAACTCAAAGAAAAACAATAAAATAAGTATAATAATATAGAGTTATCGAATGCATACTGCAAAGGCATGCAGTTGTAAACACATTAAAATATGAAAAGACACGCTAAAAGTAAGTAACTACAAGAACAATTTACAAACAATTTGTAAAAACTCAAACAATTATCAATTTATAAAAGTGTGATGACGGTAAGCATTTCTCAGTATATAATTATGTATAAATATATAATTAACAGGGGATATAATTTCAAAGGAGGTTTGCATATATTCCTCAACTGAATAAAAACAATGTATAAGCAAATGCTTTTTGATTATCCCCTTAAAAATCGAATTAGGCAAGAATTTTAAATAGTTCGGTAGATAATTGAACAATTTAAAATTCAAAGAATTTTTTGTTGTTTTCGAAAGTCGGAAGCGTGGTGTTCTAAAATCATTTCTATTTCTAGTATCATACGTATGAACTTCAGCATTTGTTGCAAATTGATTCTTATTTTTATAAATTTCTAATAACCTGACATAAATATATAAAGACGGAAGAGGCATTATTTTAAGATTTTTGAAAATAGGCTTGCAGTGGTCTCTGAAGCCAGCACCGGCCACTATTCTGACTGCTCGTTTTTGTAGCCGGAAGACTTTATCTGCGTAAGAAGAATTACCCCACAGCAATGTACCATAACTAATGTGTGAATGGAATAGCGCAAAATAGCTCATTTTTAGAGTCTCCATTGATAACGTTCTTGTTAGATTACGTAGAACAAATACCGATCTC
Source organism: Stenurella melanura (assembly GCA_963583905.1). Taxonomy (NCBI): domain Eukaryota; kingdom Metazoa; phylum Arthropoda; class Insecta; order Coleoptera; family Cerambycidae; genus Stenurella; species Stenurella melanura. The sequence continues at coordinate 122,049,111 of OY757316.1, read as the reverse complement.
GATAGTTTCTGACTTAGTTGTGCGACATGGGACGACCAATTTAGTCTGTCGTCAATAGTGACACCGAGCAGTTTTACGTTATTTCCCTTAGTTATATTATGACTAGTAGAAAAGACTAGGTTTTGAGTCTTTTCTTCATTGAGTTTTAACTTGTTAGATGTAAACCATTGTTTGGCTTGTGAAACAGAGTCGGCACTTTTTAGCATGAGATCATTCATGTCTGGACTTGAATTTATTATGGTTGTATCATCAGCGAATGCAACACAGGTATTAGGGATCATGTTATGGAATAAGTCATTGACATATATAATAAACAACAGGGGTCTCAAAACTGAACCTTGGGGTACTCCGTGTATGACTGACCTATAATCGGAAAAAATATTTTTTATACATACGGTTTGTTTTCTATTCGATAAATATGATCTGAAGAATGTTTGAGATAAACCCCTAACTCCATAACAGCATAACTCGTTTAACAAAATATCGTGCGAAACACAGTCAAAAGCCCTTGAAAGGTCACATTGATACTAGTTCGCCACTCTCAAGACCACTGACTATGTCGCCGACTACCTTACCATACCGTAGGGGGTTATGTAGAATACTAGTTTAATCTCCTTAGCCGTACGGGGAATAGTCCCCTGTCGCATGCTAGTGTTATAATGTGAATGTCAAATAAGAAATTGGACAAATTCAGTTTAGGATTTTTGATTTGCTAGCATAACCAGAAGTCAGGTTACCGAAAGAATGCAAAGATTTCATTAATATTTTTCACATATAGTTTTTCTTTTAGTTCTCATAGATTGTTTCTTTTCCCGCTGTTTGAAAAATCCTATAAATAATATGTTTCAAGACATCAGACTTCCAATATGGGACAGATATGGAGACCGCTTTGTTCCGAAGTACACTCGGTGCTTTTGAAAGTAAAATTTTCAATTTTTATTCTCTGTAGTACAATGTAATAAAAAATTTTTAAACCAATTGTATTTCCCAATTAGACACCAGAAAATGAAACAAAACTAGAGAATGGAAGAACCAAAATCACATAAAACACAACAAGAAAACACTTTTTTATGGACTGTACGGACGATGTAACCACTGCGGCAGAGCTATGTCTGTCCCCAGTATTTCACCTAAAATCTACTACGCATTTATCTCTCAAGTATCAATCTACGTTGCGAGACCTGTAGTTTTCGAGTTATTCGAGAAAAGCGTGATATCAAGATGCTTTCGTTTAAAGAGGCTTGGATAGGAAATCTGGATGTGGAAGTAGCGATTCCTTAGGTAGCGGTGTCTTCAAAAGAATGTTGAAGTTAAATAGGCTAGGGGCAGGGAGAAAAAAATGCGAAAAAATTAATTCTTGGTAACAAACGAGACTGTTGTTGGAATTGCTTCGTTCTAGGATGTAGTTGAAGTAGGCGAGTCTACCTGGGGTAAAAGAGAGGTCATTTTACAAATTTTGTATACCATTTGAGTTAGCAACGGATTCTTACAGGAAAAATTCCGCTGAACTGGATTTTCTTACATAACTTTTATACTAAAGAATATATCATATTTTTTTGGACCGATATCTTCAATACTTTTTGTTTGTTTAATAAACAATTGGCATAATTTGTTAATTAGCAAATAACTTTTTTTCGAAAGTTTGATCGACTTCAAACCAACTTTAAACGATAAATATTGATGTCGGGCACAACCCCCATAGCTATAGAAGCCTGCACGAATGCAACTTTTTGCTTTTGTTTATTTAAAGTTTAAATTAATTTTGCAAATGGAATATTTCGGCTCTGGGTAAGCATATCGAAATGGGGTTTTGTGCATATGAAGGTGCGTGGAAAAAGGAAAATTTTGAGACCAGAAAGAACTATAACCGGAAGTGGAAATAAAAGTGATATTGCCTGAGAGCTAGGCTCTAATTTGTTTATTAACAACTTTTTTGGCACGAGGTTCGGTGTAAATGAAAGCTAACAAGTTTTTCCATCAACCACAAAAAGTTCTACAAAAAATATTCAATCCCTGAAGAGTTATACGCGTTTTTGACCCGTAAAAAAATCTCTACCGCAACGTGAAAATAGTAAGATTTGACGCGCAATGGGGTGGCGGGTTCGGTCCTCGGTGTAGGCAATTTTTTTTGTTGTCAAATTTCCATTTTTTTCGTGCAATAAAATATTTCCTATGATAAAATAATTTTTAAATTGTAAAAAACGCTATAAACAATTATTTATTCTTGAGAACTTCATTAAATTCGTAACTCTCGAGCTGATGCTGTGCACCTGCTTTGTATGCTCTATATTTCTTATAGTCATGGAACGGTGGAAGGGAATGGGCCCTTTTGTGAGTGGGGGACCGGTTTTTTACAACACGGTGGTCCTTGACCGCGATGCGTGCAGCTCTTCGTTCTTTCCGTGGATTTTATTGCTACGTACAGACGTGTATTTTGAGATACAGTATATTTTTCCACTTGCTTATCCAGAATTTCCGGATTTTTTTTTTGTCGGTTATATTTGATCAAAGATTTTGGTGCACTTCAAAATATCATTTGAAATTATTTCCAAAATATATTATTCATTATGTGAAAAAATGAACAAAAAACAGTTTCCTTTTTATTTTTGGTCTTTTTTCGACAGGCACCCCCCGCAAATAAAGTAAAACAAGCCTTCTCTTTCGCAAAAAGTAGTAAAAAAATAAAAACTATCGACAAACCCTCGTTGGACAAGAACAATTATATGTTTGTTGTAAGATAGCCAGTTATTTAAGGGAAATTACAAAAAAAGTTATTAACAACGTTTATAAAAACTTATCAGAAAGTAAAAACATTTATTATCATAAAAAATAATTGGTTATATGAAAAAAAAATTTGCCCACACCGAGGAACGAACCCGCCACCCCTTTGCGCGTCAAATCTTACTCGTTTCACGTTGCGGGAAAACGCGTATAACTCTTCAGGGATTGGATATTTTTTGTAGAACATTTTGTGGTTGATGGAAAAACTTGTTAACTTTCATTTACACCAAACTCGTGTCCAAGAAGTTGCTAATAAACAAATTAGAGCATCTCAAGTAATATCACTTTTATTCCGGTACCGGTTATCCGATTATGTTCTTCCTAGTCTCAAAATTTTCCTTTTTCCAAGCACTTTCATATGCACAAAACCCCATTTCGATACGCTTACCCGAGATATTCGATTTGTTAATTTGCTAAATTAATTTAAACTTTAAATAAACAAGAGCAAAAAGTTGCATTCATGCAGACTTCTATGGGGGTTATGCCCGACGTCAATATTTATCGTTCAAAGTTGGTTTGAAGTCGATCAAACTTTCGAAAAGTTATTTGCTAATTAACAAATTATGCCAATTGTTTATTAAACAGTCAAAAAGTATTGAAGATATCGGGCCAAAAAAAATATGGCATGTTCCTTGCTATAAACGGCACGTATTTTGAAAAAAACAATATCCTGACCTCAGTAGTTTCGGAGTAAACAATTTGTAAATTATGAAATTTATTTTGGGTATAACAAATGAACGCGTTGACAAAATCAGTTGTGCCTGACGCCAAACGACGCGTATTGAAAATATCTTTCAATTGAATCAAGATTATTTCGGATCCGTCAAACCGTTTTCATTTTATTAAATAAAAACGAAAGAATTTTTGTTTAAACAATTATTTGACCATGAAGCTCGCGGTTTAGGAACATTTTTCATAAGAAAATCTTGTTCAGCTTAATTTTCCTATAAGAATCCGTGGCTAACTCAAATTTTATAGAAAATGTTTAGGAAAAATTTCAGGCGGGCTCGGCTAAACACCCTAAGTTTGCTTCCAAATTAGTGAACCGCTTGATTTTATAATTAAAAATAAGTGAGTAAAATACGCCCTGTTTCTATATTTCTTTAAATATCTCCATTCCGGCTAACTTTTAGTATAACATATGTATTAGGAAAATTGTTCGTTATGAAATTTTCTAAAAAATGAGCACCGATAGAAGTCTCTAAATGCAAATGGCTTCCAAAGCTTTCAAAATACGTTATTTTCACTATATCTTTACTGGAAAACAACTGCACATAGAGTGCTAAAAATTGAAGATGGTGTCTATGTTTCCCTGATAACGTACAAAAAATTTCAGCAAGATCGGTTTATTACTTTTTAACGATCAATTTTTTTAAATCCTTACTTAACAATTGTGCCATTTTTTGTACCTAAAAGACCTTTATAATTGGGAAACTCATTTAGAAAATTCAAGAAACTATTGAAAAATGAATTGGAATGTTTGAAAAATCGCAATTTTGGCCGATTTTATGAGGTTTTCTACGCGTAAACCTCTTTATGCGCAACATAAATAAACAAATGCTAAGACAAACGTATTCTTTATTTTAAATTTGTAAAAAACAGTTTTTTAGGTATGCAAGAGCGGATTCTCTAAAGTTAAATTATAACAAGATGTTTGCTTATGTCGTGCATGAAAAGTTTCACGCGTGGGAAACCTCATAAAATCGATCAAAATTGCGATATTTCGAATATTCCAACGGAATATTATTTTTCAATAGTTTTTTGAATTTTCTAAATGAGTTTCACAATTATACATGGGGCAGTGGGGGGGGGGGGTTGAAAATATTGTAAAGAAATCTGAGGGCTTGGCTTCTAGTATACGCACAATAGGCGGGTTCGGTAATTTTCAATTTTTGCTTAAATCGATAGAACCCATGGAAAAAAACAACCATATAAAATTTAAAAATTAAATGTCCAAAAATAAAGGTTTTATTGATACTTGAAAATCTTCCCGTCGCCGCGAGGCTAGAAACGTACCTATGCGTGAGGCTACTGCGGTGACGTCAGTGACCCGACAGCGCTGAGCGGTCTCCATAATCTTCTCTTCCTGATGTGTAAAAAGTGGGTAGATACGTAGTGTAAATTTATTTGCAATTATTCAAAGGTCTTTGGAAGCTCACACTATATAATATATAATATACCTACCTACTGTTAGCAATTAATGCTTTTCATATAAGTTTATCTTCAAAATTTTATTGAGTAGTTTTTAATATACACAATTCGGTATAGTTTACCTCATATTTACTTGTCACATAAAAAAATTCCCATTGATGTCCATGCGACGCCGGCGGTTCCACTAAATCTGCTTTGTACATGCGGCATTTTTTATTTTTATATCTAGTAAATACACGGTAAACTTATATAAATACATATTAATTATAATTCTTAAACGTCGGAGCATGAAAGCGTCGACGTATATTTGTCAGTTGCTTATACCTCTGCCTATTTCCATTCTAATAGATATAAATAAATAAATAAATAAATATAAAATAATCATTTATTGCCAGGAAACAAAATAGTTTACAGACAAACGGTGAAAAGTTACTTGTCTAGCAGATTGCCTGTTTTATATACGTATTCAAATGTTAGTTTGTTTAAACTGTACCGAAAGTTCACTAAATAATAAATACAAATACAATACAAATAAAAAATATGCCACAAGTTTGGTACTTACAGTATTTAGCGCCATTGCTTTGAGCTTGATTTAGGTTCGCATTGCTTGTCAAAAAATCAAATACCTTCTGCACATTTCAATGTGGTGTGTTTCGGAAATCGGCTTTCTGGTACCCCGGTTGCATTGTACGACTAGGACTTTAAAAAACACCACCGATAAATGTCACAAAACTTAAATATTATAGTGATTCGCTGCTTGCACTATGCGGGATACGTGCGCGTAGGGTGGAGCCGGAGCTTATATCAGAGGCCACTGACGTCAATTCCGTTGTGTGGTCCACCATTATCACCGAACTTTAATTTGGCAGTTGCAGGCGCTGCAATTTTTTTTCTCATTTTTTTTTGCACATACGTGTTTTGTTGACTATTTAACTTCACATCCGCCAAGAAAAATGTTTTTTTTCTTTTATGACCGAACCCGCCTATTGTTAATTAAGGATTAAAAAAAAGATCGTTAGTTAGTCAAAAAGTAATACACCTACATCTTGCTGAAATTTTATGTACATTATCGAGACAACGCGGACGCCATCTTCAAGCCTTTTTAGCCCTTTATGTGCAGTTGTTTTCGAGCAATGGAACAGTGAAAATAACGTGTTTTGAAAACTTTCGAAGCCATTTTCAGGAATCATTGCACCTAGCGACTTCTATCGGTGCTCATGTTTTAGAGAATTTCATAACGAACAGCTCTCCTAATGTATATGTTACACTAAAAGTTAGCAGGAACGGAGATTTTTAAAGAAATATAGAAACATGGCCTATTTCACTCACTAATTGTTAATTATAGAATCAAGCGATTCGCTAATTTGTAAGCAAACTGCACCCAACCACACCCTAAAATGAAGCGATTCCTACAATAATCTCGCCTATGGGCCAAGAATCCAATCAAAATCCCTCGTCATCTAGCCTAAAGGGAGTGAGTCGGCTTCCTTGACTAATTTGAAATTTTGAGGTTAGGTTTCATTACTTTTGTACCGAGTTTAAACAGATGGATAGATAATCATATTACCTACAACTTTTAGTTGAAATATTAATTTCTATCCTTTAAATAAAAAAAATATGGCGAAAAAACAATTCTCTTGGCTGTAAAAAACTAAGCGAAAGAGCCAATTTATGTACTTGGTCGGAATCATAAAATGTAGCAATTAAAAAACCAGTAACCTTCTACCTCACTTTGACGCAAAACACTCTCTGGCCCTTGATCTATAGTAAAATTTAAGAACAAGCAATCTCGTTTGTACAACAAGCCGCAAATGCAACAAGTATCACCATATGTATCAAGTGGGTATGTTTTTTAGAAAATAAGCGTACTTACCGACTTGCAATGCAGCTACACAAACAAACAAGAACACAATTTTATTCATCTTTGAAAAATATTAAGTAAAGTTGCCTTCCTGAGTTTTATTTCAAATCGGTCGCGGCTTTCGAATCTACTGCGCCTTGATGCTGTTTCGGATGAGTAGGAGGCCAAAGGAGGTCACGTGGTCTTCGAAAAGGAGCTAGGGGAGCGCCAGAATGGGGCTATTTGTGTCGTAGTGTCCACTCGCAGGACCGTATCGGGGATAAAGAGGACCGCGATACCAATATTATTCGATACGTTTACGTCTCTTAAAGATATTTCTGGGTCATGGGACTGGGTGCTTTAATTTACGAAACGAGCGTGGTAAACGTGAGAGTATTTATCGTGTCGGAAATTTACAGGCACTCGATGCGGACATTATACGATTATTAAGTATTTAAAAGTGAATTACTTTTTGTTTGCTTATAATTATAATGGAACATATTCTTTATAGGATTTGGCAAATAGAAAAAACTATATATGAGAACTAGAAAGAAAAACTACATATAAAAATATTACTTTACAATCTTTGCATTATAGTACAGGCAAATTAACAATTTGGGGTAACAAAAATTAATAAAAGGATCATCTCTGAGATTTAAGCAGGTAATAACCTGGAGAATGAGATGATGCATTCTTTGCACTTCAAAGTTTCGGGAAAATTGAAAAAAATTTGGAAAAACTTTTTGATTTTCGGTTTTTGTGCTTTAGCGGCCAAAATACTGAAAATAGAGAAAGAAGTTCCCAACAAAAGTTGTAGCTCGTTTTTTTCTCTACAAAAAAGGTCTTTACAAATTTTTGTCTTACTTAAGCCATTTAGAAGATAAATCGAGTTTTCCACTTATAGTTTGAAGCCGCTTCGAAATGCGTGAAAAATTAGAAATCTCCAGGAGTTTCGTACGACCGGGCTCATCGATCGATAATTCTTGCTATTCAGAGCCCCTAAAAAAATGGAAATAACACAAAATGTAGAGAAAAGTCTCAGCTTTAATGTGGAACTAATCACAAAATTCATAAAAAATGTTATCAAGGAGAGAAAGTGTCAGAAGATGGCTTAGTGAACTTTGTACAGTTGATCCACAGATTTATTCATATCTTTGCCGGGAGTCATTAGAATGATAATTCATTTTGCTTCTCTATTCTTCTTCTTCAATCTAATGACATATTAATCCAATTAACATTTTATTGCAATTACTTTTGTTGGAAAAATATGCCTTGCGTAGAGGGTATATTTCTCATCGATCAATCACCTCCAAATTTTGGAGTTCAATTCGCTATATCTTAAGTAATGATAATAGCACAGTCTTAATTTTTGGATTATAAGTACAATAAAATATATTCTTTCGAATGACTTTAGAGTTTTTTAAATGCGCGCTGTACTTTTTGAATTTGTCTACATTATTCATATACGTTCAGAAAATGCATAATTATACAGTAAAACATATACAACTTATTTGTTTCTTAACATTCTTCAATCAAATTTTCACGAAATATAGATTAAAGTGCGTGGGATCGAATCCATGCAGTGAAGAAGCACCCATTGTTACTGGAGAAATAGGCAGGATGCATAAATCTCAAAGATGTGAATAAATCAACTGTATAAAGTTTACTAAGCCATCTTCTAACACTTTTTTCTCTATGATATAAATTTGTATGAATTTTGTGTTTAGTTCCACATTAAAGCTAGGACTTTTCTCTACATTTCACGTTGCTTTTATTTTTTTGAGCGGCTCTGAATAGTAATAATTATCGATCGATATGTCCGGTCGTACGAAATTCCCAGAGAATTCTTATTTTCCGCGCATTTTGGAGCGGCTCAACACTATAAGTGGATAACTGGATTTATCTCCTAAACGGCTTAAGTATGACAAAAATTGATAAAGACCTATTTTGTAGAGAAAGAGATGAGCTACAAATTTTGTTGAAAACTTTTTTCTGTATTTTCATTATTTTGGCCGAGAAAAAAAAAACGAAAATCAAAATGTTTTTCCAAATTTTTTTGAATTTTCCCGGAACTTTAAAGTGCAAAGAATGCATCATTCCATTCTACCTGTTATTAACTACATAAATCCATAGATGATTCTTTTATTAATTTTTGCGAGGTTTTTACAACATTTTGCCTTAATTGTCTGTACTGTTATTTCGATAACCTGCATTCTGGTTATTAAAATTCTAAAATGAATTTGTCTATTTCTTTTTTGGCAATTCTCATTGTAACACCAATATGTATATAGTCCCCTAGGGCCAAGCGGAGTAAACTACTATCTACATAATCCCTCACAGTCATGAAGATTAAAAAAGAGAACAAAAGCTTATCTATTCAATAAAGAATTAAAATCTACTGAAAACGAAACTTTGTACTTCTTTGAAAATCTACATCTCGATGTGCTAGAGACGAGAAAAGCCCTAATTGAATTCAGTTTAGGGCTTTGGCAGGTATAGTAATGTAACAATATTCATATCTAGAGTCTTAAATTTTCTCTGATTAGTTTTACTCATAGTAAACAAAAGGAAAAAAATGCAATTTTTTTTTTGTTGAAATAGGTTTAGAATGTCACGAAATGTCAAAATTTTAAATTTGAGATAGTCTGTCTGTCTGTCTGTCTGTCTGTCTGCCTGTCTGTCTGTCGATCTGTAACTATTTTTTTTGTGCCCACGTTTTCTCGGGAACGGTTTAAGGCATTTACTCGAAATTATGTACTTGTATGTACTTATGACGAGATCCAATCCAATCCAATGCAGGATTTTCTGGTAAATAGGGGAGAATAAGTAAAGCAAGCTGGTAAGAGTACAGAAGTTTGGGATTTGTTGCATATACTACAAGCAAAGGCCTCAGATTTTTTTGACATTTTTCAACCCCTACGCTACCCCCACTCCATTATTGAATTTGGTACACGTATAAATTATAACATCTGAAAGTAGATTATATTTTTGAGATGATCCCGTTGAAGGGTTGGGGGTTAGGGGTAGATATTATTTCCTTTTCAGCATCGCAATCACCCTGGTACAGGCCTCTCTCACTTTTTTTCTCATACTCTTCACATAGTCGATGAATTTGAAGGTCCTGTCCACCACGATCCCAACACCTTCACTGCATCTCCCATGTCCACAATCTCGCCTCCCATTTTAATCCGTGGCTCCCTTATTTTTACTCTTATTCCCACAAACATTGCTTCGGTTTTTCCGCATTATAGTGGAGCAGATTTTCCTCTCCCACTGCTCATATTCTTCTTTCGCTCGTTCCCATCTACCTTCAATACTCTTTACGGATTGCCCTCTCAGAATTAGGTTCTGGTTGTCAGCGAAAGCCTGCGCATGACAAACCTTGCCTCCTTCCAGATTCACTCTTCCTACGTCTTCTTGCATCAAACTATTTAGCTTGCGTTGGTCCCAAAATGGAGCCCTGTGGACATCCTCTACCAATTTCGTAAACCACTCCTCCACTCTCAATCACTCTGTTTTACAAGAAATCCTCACATACCCTTCTTACATTTCCATACATTCCCATTCTTTCCATTTCCTTGGTCATAGAGAGCCCCCATGCCAGATTAAACGCATTGCTCAGGTCCAGGGCCACCACCATACTATATCGCCCTTCCCTATTATCACTTCAATCATTCTCTTTACAGCCATTCCCGTATGTCTTCCACTTCGGAATCCATACTGCTCCCTGTCGTACTTTCCTTAAGCAATGCTGGACCCTTCCTTGATCAGCCTATCGTATACTCTTCCCAGAGTTGGCAATAGGCAGACCGGTCGAGGATCCCCATTCCGTTTCGCTATCCAGGTCACAATCGCTCTCTTCCTAAGCTGAACACTGAAGCAACTTCTCCAAATCAGCTATCCAAGCAAAGCACGTTACATTTCATATGTCGCGTCGTATCGTAATTAATAATTTTTTAGAGTGATCGCCCCGTATAAATAAAGATGGTAGTTCTGGGTAAATAACTTTACCGATTTTTTAAATTAATATTCACTGACTCAAAACATTGGCGTCGAGCCAGTGAATAGAAATTTATTGTCCCTTTCTAAAGGTTTATTTTTTGTGTCGGGAATTTTAAGAATTTTTAATTTAACTTTCATTTTCAATTTTTTTTTACCACTTAAACCTGGAGTCGAGTTCTGTCGCCGACGAAAGCAGACGCGTTTGAATGGTTCCTAGGAAATCTAAAATAAACTCGGGTAAACCTGTGGGAAATCGTGCGACATTATGTTGTATTAATGCGTGGACAATTCTACATTTTTAGTTAATATAGATTAGCATAAGTCTGGCTATTTCATATAGCTGATGTTTGGTATTTGATTATAGAATCACTAAACTACTAAACAACTTGAAAATGGGATACAACTCAAAGAAAGTAAACACGTGCAATCGAACGACCCAGTGCTCGGTATCAAGTGGTTCATGTCATAAACTCATAAATTACCCTGCAACAACAAAACATAAGAGACGCACTAGTGACAGGTATATGAAGTGAAGTGTAAGAAATCAATCAAGAAAGGAGGACAAGCCATAAATCCGAAACCAGGCGATTACAGAAAGCTAAGCTATATTAATTTCATTTATTAAGTTAATGGATTAACTTAACTTATTAACTTTATTAACTTAACTTAATTTATCAACTCAAAATCTAATTAAAGCGACAGTTGAAACTAATTACTACGAAATCAAACTAATATACAGGGTGTAAAAAATATTCTTTCGGGCTTTTTTCTCATGACCGGCTGTCAAAAACTCTTTCTACCGCGAAACCAGACTCTTCCCTGCACTTCACCGTAAATGGATATTTACCTGTGGAACAGTTAACAAATAATTATGCCTTGCGGCGAGCTAATGTATGTATGTCACAGACAAACGAAGTGGACCTACTGATGCAAGACGTTGAAACGAAAGCACAGATTTCTGGAAAACATGAAACTGTATATGGACGCAAGGGGGCAGGAGAAGCTGCACACTGCTAGATTCAGAAATAGAAGAAACTTAGAAGAAAATAAGGAGATGATAATAGACGGAAACTGAAAAAGAAGCATTTCGCAAACGCCTACGCTTCCCATCCGATGATGACAGATAGAGACTAAAAAGGAGCATGGAAACTATAACGCTCACTTTACATTACCCTGATTTTTAGTTGCCCTATTCAATAGCCGGAGCATGAGACTTTACTTATTTAGGGAGTAGGTTCATCATTAACAAACTAGCATATTATTTGTTCTCACTTACCTTATTGAAGTTACTCAATAGACGGCAGCAAAACGGTGCAATAAAAGATATGGGTATTGCTCCCAGATACTCAACAACAAGATATATATAGGCGCCACCTTGTCTTTTCTATAAGTCGAACTCTACTATAACTACCTCTAAGTATATATAGACATATATAACCCGGCAAAACAAAAAAACGCCGAGTTATCTTAATTTTGAGTTAGCACTTACCAGCAAAATAAAAAAATCGTTTAAAAAACAATATATTATATATATTAATCGAACTGATATAAAAGTTACAAGAGATACAATATTATCAAAATATACTAGAAGTATTCCAAAACAACATTTATTTACCGTAGATCAGACCTGAGAATAAGTACGGTTACTCATAATACATAAATAATATATTTAACTTACAAGGTACAAACAATGCATAAACTATGATTAGAAATGCCACCAAACAGAAGGAGTAAATAAAAAATTACAGCACATAACCTTCAATAGGTCTTCTTAAATTCACTAATCAGTATGAAAAGCCTTATAGTACAATACATATTTGCCCACCTCGTGACGTTGAACTTCACTGTTCGCGTCTAGACAAACACCGTAAAACAGTACGTTTTAATGGGCTTGTTCGGCATTTTTTTTTTATTTCACAAATCGAAAGTGCAAGTATAAATTAATGGATCTGCAAAAAATCAGAATCTTATTCGCACGTTTAGTATCTTAAAAACTATTACAAATTTCCATCTCGCGAAAATGGGGCGTGGCCAGGCGCTACGTCACTATACGCATAGACTCGGCGATCTCAATAGACTTGATGCTCCTTATTGGTTATATTATAAGTGTTTTCGAAGTATTGTTTGTTTTGCATACTACTTGACAGTAGGGGGTACAATTTGGTGAAATGTCAAAAAATTACAATTTTCTCTCGCTCCTACCAGAACGAATTTTCGATTTCGACCCTGCAATTTACGATTATAATTCATCGCCGACCTTCTCCTTTCCGTAGACACATAGAACGAACCTCCACTCGACGTATTTATTTAGTTACCGGCGTTTAAAAATTCCGTGTTTTTCGACTTTTCAGGTTAAATTTGAAAGGTCCCAGAAAGCCATTTTTCTTACGTCACTTGCGTATAGTGACGTCACAAATGAGCGCTCGGTTTTTGCAACTATTACTAAATTCAACTCCTTATATCTCGAGAACGGAAAAAGTTAATAATACGAAATTTTAAGTGTATAATGAGAATATCGAGTACTATATGAAAAAGTATAAAAACCATATAAAAAGAATATCATGGAACAAGCCCATTGTGCACTTAATGGGCCATAGCGTGGACCAACTGGAACATAAATAGTCAAAAAAAAAACGAACCGCTCAGTGAATGACCATTTTTCATGTAATGGGCTTGTTCGGCATTTTTTTAATTTCATATATCGAAAGTGCAAGTATAAATTAATGGATCTGCAAAAAATCAGAATCTTATTCGCACGTTTAGTATCTTAAAAACTATTACAAATTTCCATCTCACGAAAATGGGGCGTGGCCAGGCGCTACGTCACTATACGCATAGACTCGGCAATCTCAATAGACTTGATGCTCCTTATTTGTTATAATTATAAGTGTTTTCAAAGTATTGTTTCTTTTGTTTACTACTTGACAGTAGGGGTGTACAATTTGGTGAAATGTCAAATAATTACAATTTTCTATCGCTCCTGCCGGGACGAATTTTCGATTTTGACCATGCAATTTACGATTAGAATTGATCGCCGACCTTCTCCTTTCCTTAGAGACATAGAACGAACTTTCACTCGACGTATTTATTTAGTTACCAGCGTTTAAAAATTCCATGTTTTTCGACTTTTTAGGTTAAATTTGAAAGGTCCCAGAAAGCCATTTTTCTTACGTCACTTACGTATAGTGACGTCACATATGAGCGCTCGGTTTTTGCAACTATTACCAATTTCAACTCCTTATATCTCGAGAACGGAAAAAGTTAATAATACGAAATTTTAAGTGTATAATGAGAATATCGAGTACTATATGAAAAAGTATAAAAACCATATAAAAAGAATATCATGGAACAACCTCATTACCCAGCTCTGCCGGATCTTTCGCCGTTTCTTAGAACATAACGCCCGTTACTCTGATATGAGTGTTTAACAATAAAGCCTGAAAATCGTAGAAACCTTATGTCCACCAAATACGGCTAAGAATCATCTCGCAAAAACCAGCTTTTGAAACAAAAAAACCACTTTGAACTCAGTTTAGCTGTCTTGAAGCTAGTGTGCTTCAGACCCGCACACACACAGGCAAATGCTTCAAACTTATAACACCCCTTCTTTTTGCATCGGAGTAAAAAATTAGATATTTTTCTGTACAATTTAGCAGATTTTAAAACTGTTCAAGGTGGGTTAATCAAAATGAAGACATGATTTTCTTCAGCTACTCTATTTTTGAGATATTCGCGGTAGAATTGACGGCTCAATACGTTTGAATCGCATGTTAGTGCACTTCAAATTGATAAGTAAATATTTTCCAATCTTTCAACCCTCAGGGCCCATTTTAGCATTATTTGATTGTCCAGATATGTGGTAGAAAATCCCAGATATAAAGAATGAGCATTCATCTTTTTCCGACAAACAATCTGTATTGCCACCCCTCCGGATCAATATTTCCAATTAACTTTTCGCTAAGTAATAAGACCACTCTGCGAATATCAAACAATATAAATTACAATTAAAATAGAGATTCGGGAACACTGATAACATTACAGAACACGTCCAGCGGTATTTAATATTTTTAAATCAATGCTGGCCAAGACACAGGCGACATAATTATTGTATACGCGCCATTTCCGTTTTTCCTTTGTTGACTTTCTTGTACGTGCGTATCATCCGTGATATAACTGCCCTCTTTTCCACTTCTCCAGGCGGTCAATAATGGTATACAGACATACTGGCACCAAGGGATGATTTGTTAAATAGGTTTATGTGTTTGTTCCCATTGTGCGATTGTTACACGGAGAAAAAAGCATGTTCCATTAGCCGAAAACGCTTTTCTTTAATGGGAATTTTGTGTTTAATAATTTATACAAGGTAACTCGAGAGAACAGTGTCAATCTCCGGAATGGCCACATACAGTATATTTTTTTCTATTATATTTTCTGAAAGATGTTTTAATTTTAGAGCGAAATGCAAAAAACTAGAATTTTCTACAGTCTCTATACACTTCAAAGTTAACCAAGAACGTGCTCCCATATTAACAGCCTTCATTTACTCCTATCGTTAATATATCTCAAGCCTCAAGGTGTACTTTTGCTAATATCTGATATAAATGTAACACAAATTGTGTGAAGAATATTAACTCCTACACATAATAATTGTGATTTAATTTTTGAAAAATTTTTTACCACTAAAATAGATGAATTTTTTTTTGTTCAAATTTAAAATTTCCACGTTTCATGGCATTCTAAACCTATTTAAAAAAAATGAAATTTTTTTTACCAACATTTTTGAAAAATTCTTTGCCACTAAATTAGACGGAAAGCTTCTTCTTTGTTCTTTAAAATTCCCACGTTTCATAGCGTTCTAAACCTATTTTTAAATAAAATTTAGAATTTTTTTTTACCATTTTTGAAAAATTTTTACCTACCACTAAAATAGATGGATTTTTTTCCTTTCTTCAAATTTAAAATTTCCACGTTTCATGGCATTCTAAACCTACATCAAAAAAAAAAAAAATGTTACCAACATTTTTAAAAAAAAATTTACCGCTAAATTAGATGGAATATGTTTCCCTTTGTTCTTTAAAATCCCCACGTTTCATAGCGTTCTAAACCAATTTAAAAAAAAATTAGAACATTTTTTTACCATTAAAAATTTGATCAATAATTTTTTTTTCTTTATTCAAATTTAAAATTTCCATGTTTTTATGGCATTCTAAACAAATTGATTTTTTTTTATTTTTTAATCTATTTATCACTACTTACTATAGAATAGATGAAAACATTTTTTTTGCTCAAATTTAAAATTTCCACGTTTCATGACATTCCAAACCTATTTCGGAAAAAAATTTGCAACATTTTACCATTTTGGAAAACAAGTTTACCACTAGAATAGATGGAGAATTTTTTTTTGCTCAAATTTAAAATTTTCAAGTTTCATGATATTCTAAACCTATTTCAGAAAACAAAAAAATTGAACATTTTTCTACCAACATTTTTGAAAAATTTAAAAAAAAAATTAGATTTCTTAACCACCACTATACTTCCACTCCACTACGTGAATGTGAAATTGAAAATGTGACAGATGTCAATAATATTTGGCATGTGCACCTATTATATTACTTTTATTGAAAAATATACAGGGTGGTCATCCCAAGAAATATTTCAGTCATGGTGGACATTTGTAAAGGTATTTGCGCAAGCCTTCCATATGTGGCACCTGTTATCAGGTTTTCTTCGTAATAATAGTGATGACTATATTACGATTATTATTCTCAATGTCATTTTGTAATTAATAATTTTTTAGAGTGACCGCCATGCACAAATAAAGAGGGAAGTTCTGTGATACCTTTACCGATTTTTTATATAAAGTGAATGTTTTTTTTACATTTTTATTATACAACTTTAACATTACTTATCATTATTGATCAGATATTACTTCCATAACCACGTAGTGGATTGGAAGTATAGTAATTGTAAAAAAAAGTATTTTTTTACCTGAAATAGATTTAGAATGTCACGTCGAAATTTTAAATTTGAGAAAAAAAGTTCTGTCTGTCTGCCTGTCTGTCGGTCGGTCTGTCTGTCGGTTTGTCTGTAACTTTTTTTTGTCCGCACGTTTTCTCCGGAACGGTTTAAGATATTGACTTGAAATTTTGTACACATATATTTTGTACCTAGATCTGCAACAGGATTGTTTTTTGAACATATACGGTGAAGGGTTGGGGGGTAAATATGGGTAAATAGGTAGAAATAAGTAAAGCAAGCTGGTAAAAGGTCAGAAACTTGAAATTTGATGTATATGCACTAGAAGTCAAGGCCCTAAATTTTTTTATAATATTTGTTGATAAAAATAAAAATAAAATTGAGATATTCACTTGAAATTTGGTATATGTTTGTATTATAACGACATCTTTAACTAGATTATATTTTGAGATGATTCTGTTGAATGGTTGGGGGTTAAATAGGGGTAAATAAGGGAAAATAAATAAAACAAGTTGGTAACAGTACAGAAATTCGGAATTTGGTGTATATACTAGAAGCGAAGGCCTCAGGTTCTTTTAATAAGATTTTTCATCCAACCACCACCCCAACTCCCTTATTAAAAGAGTTGATAAAATTAAATTGAGATTTTCACATGAAATTTGGTACACGTATGTGTTATAACGACATCTGAAACTAGATTATATTTTGACACGATTCCGTTGAAGGAGTGGGGGGTAAGTAGGGGTAAATGGGGAAAATTAAGTAAAGCATGCTGTAAGAGTGCAGAAACTTGGAATTTGGTTTATATACTAGAAATCAGGTTCTTATATTTCTTTCTAATATTTTTCTACAACATCAATATTATTAAAATTCTGTGACCAATCATCATCAATCTGGAGTGCAATTATAGTCAAAATCTTTTCTTTAAAGTAACTGGAATGAATAATTGGGATGTAGTAGTAGTGATTCCTTAGGCAGTGGTTTTTAATGTCAAATTAGTTTTATATCATTTGCTTTTGCCAATCAAAAGTTATAGCCACTTATGTATAGCGCGCGCGCTCCCGCAAGTCTATTCCAGCGTGAGTGGCCGGTCGACGTAGCGTAGCTTTAGTTAACAAATTACTGCTCGCTCAACTCGAATTCGAAATCCACGTGTCATGTATGTTTCTGTCGTGAAATTTTCTGTTCTTTCCAATGGTGCTGTCAGTTTTTTCATACAAATTGAATTAAAAAAGTTATTCATGAAAAATCGTATTTTTGCACCTAAACGGCAATTTGATATTTTATTCTCCACGCCTTTCTGACATGTTTCAACAAAAATCGAGGAATTTTCCCGAAGTTAAATTTGGCTCCCTTAATAGTAAAAATAACGTGCTTGCAAACCCGTCCGAGTCCGCCTCTCATAATTGTGAAATCGCTCTCTGATACGCACCCTGAGTATCAATTAAATTTAAATTTTGTTTTGCTCGTATCACAACCTTCCTGACCTACGATAACCCACCTAGAGAATAATAACGAAAACAAACAAATAAGATAAGAACTTCATTGCTGACTAATTACTAACACTATGTAGTTTTTAATCAGTAATTAATAATATTATAAAGATAATATCGCATTATGGCTTTGCCAAAATGAGAAGCTAATCTCGTGTATCGTTTATTGTTGGTAAACAAATAATCCTGCCCTGTTTATGTTTGTGTTTACGATGATGTCATTTTATTTTAATGATTAACATACGAATTGGCAAGTACTGATGTAATGTGCACTCTATCTATTAATAAACCTTGGTTCATGAAGCGTTACCAAGTGGATAGGCAGCCGCAAATTTTACTCGGTTTCGACACAATTTTTGTGAGTTTGTTGGTTTGTTTCTCAATTTCGGTTTCTTTTTATGTTATTATAATAACTAATATAAGAAAAATATAATAAGTATTTGCTCATTTGCAGGATTTGTTTTTATATAACTTACTATTAGTCCAGATAACAAAGACGAAAACACTCTCGGACCTACGAAAAAGGAGGAACGGTTGAAATTCGGCAGAAGGTATTTTAAAAGTGTATTATTTTTAAAAAACCGCTGCCTAAGAAAACACTATTTTACATTTAGGCCAGTGGAATTAGTGAAAATGCAGGAGGGGCTAATTCGATTCAAGAAATCACATGGTGAAACCCACACAGCACATGACATCCCTAGGATATCCTCATTTGGTCCAGTATATCCCAATCGAGGACAACATTCCTCAGGATATCCTTAAGATATCCCGATTAAATATAATATATACAACCTGAGAATATCCCACATGGGGATATCCTAGACAAATCCTGGTAGGACATCCTAGTAATATCCTGCAAAGATATTAAAAGCGTAACAAAATATCCACTGTGGGAATCAGTGATGCAAAATTTCATGAAACTTAAAATTTGCGAAAATTTCAATGACATTTTTGTGAAAGTTTCGAAATTCATCTGAAATTTATGAAATTTCTGAAATATAAAATTAAACATTAAGTATCATGAAACTTTCGTGAAATTTCAATGAAACTTTCATTTTTTGAAATTTAATTGAATAATTCCCCAATGTTATGAAAGTTAAGTGAAATTTCATTGAAATATTTTAAATAATGAAACTTATGTTCTGTATTATATTCGCAATTTTTTAAACTTCTGAGAGATAATGACTAATAAATTCCACTTTTGAAACTGGTTTCATACATTTTTATTTTTAATGTTTTTCTTTAATATAAAAAAATATATTTTGTTTTCTCCTTAATAAGATTAGAACTTATAAATATGTTCGTGAAAAGTAAAAAATAAATAAATTTAAAAAATTTTAAACAACGGCTTTCTTTTAAAACTGAATTGCAGTAAAAAGTAGAAAACAATTTTTATACAGCGACTAAATTACAAAATGATGATGAAAAAGAAAACCATTGGATGCTCATAAAATATAATATATTACTTTTATCAACATTCAGCATTGTGATAAAACGTTATGAATAGTATGTTGCAATATAGCAGCAACAGCAATACTTTATGAGCACACGATGGTTTTCTTTTTCATCATCATTTTGTAATGTGCAATTCAGTTTTAAAAGAAAACCATCGTTCTAAGAATTTTCTTTTTATTTGTTTAATTTTTACTTTTTAGTTTCCTGTCTGCCTCATTTTCTTTTATTCGAACACCATCATTTCGATTACTCTTGTCAAACTTTTTCATTTGATACTCATATCAAGGGGGTTGTAAATATATAGGTAATCCGCCATTTTGTGTCAGCCGCCATATTGGATTTAAAATAACGTCACAAAGCTTATCATGTACTACTTGTCATACCCTTTCATTTGATACCCACGCCGAGGGGTTGTAAAAAAATAGGTGATCCGCCTTTTTGTGCCGGCCGCCATAGTGGATTTAGAATGACGTCACACGTCTTATTGTATTCCACTTTATATACCCTTTCATTTGATACCCATGTCGAGGGGGTTGTCAAGAAATAGGTAATCCGCTATTTTGTGTCGGCCGCCATATTGGATTTAGAATAACTTATTGTATTCTAATTGTCATACCCTTTCATTTGATACCTATGCTGATGGGGTTGTAAAAAAATAGGTGATCCACCATTTTGTGCCGGCCACCATATTTGATTTAGAATGACATCACATGGCTTATTGTATTCCACTTTTTATACCCTTTCATTCGATACACATGTCAAGGGGGTTATCAAGTAAACGGTAATCCGCCATTTTGTGGTGGCCGCCATATTGGATCTACCATAATATTGAATATACTACATTGTGTTATCTTCAGAACTAAAGTTGTGTGCAAAATTTCAGCATGATTGGATATAGGAAAGTGGTCATAAATTCGATCACCAGATTTAAACATACATACGTACATTTCGAGCTAAAGAAAACCATTGAAAAATAATAATACATTTTTCAAAATACACGAGTAGGTAATTTGTCAATATATTTACAAAATCTCCTGGACCCATATTCTCCACTCGAGAATGCTCATTTCGGGAGAAAGGAAAAGGAAACATAGCAACATGAAGAGATAAAACAGTCAGATCTTCCACTCCCTGATTCAAGAACAAAGTTCAAGAATAGGGTCCCTGTCCCTTGTAGATTCAGATTAAAATCCAAGCTCTAATACAATACATTACCATTACAACATCATTAATCAAGTTAGAAATTATAATATTGTTATATTTTTACTTCCCTCGCATACCGAAGGGAAGTATTGTATTCGAGAAAAAATCACCCTCCGAGGTTTTTTCGGATTCTGACGTTTCAGAACACGTAGATTCCGAAAATATAGGTTTTTCAATTCCGTCAGTCTGTCTGTCTGTCTGTCTGTCTGTTGGTGCATTAACTAAAAAACTACTTGACGGAGAGCAGTCAAATTTGGTAGGTAGTTAACCCTACTGTCAGCGAAGAACTGGTAGAATTTTCACTGAAAAATATACAGGGTGGACCGTCTAAACGGAATAAATAGTGAAAAAAATTTTTTTTTGCTCAAATTTAAAATTTCCACGTTTCATGACGCGCTAAACCTATTTCAGAAAAAAAAAATTTTTGAACATTTTTTTCAATCATTTTTGAAAAAAATTTTACCACTAAAAAAAATTTTTTCTTTGTTCAAATTTAAAATTTCCACGTTTCATGGCATTCTAAACCTATTTAAAAAAAAAAAAAAATTTGAAAATTTTTTACCAACATTTTTGAAAAAATTTTTACCACCAAAATAGATGAATTTTTTTTTTCTCAAAATTCAAAATTTCCACGTTTCATAGCGTTCTAAATCTATTTAAAGAAAAATAAAAAAAAATTAAAAATTTTTGAAAAAATTTTACCACAAACAGATGGAATTTTTTTTTCTGATTCAAAATTTCCACGTTTTCATGGCATTCCAAATTTATTAAAACAAATTTAAAAATGTTTTAGAAAAATAAAGAAAAAATGAAAACATGTTTTAGTAATCTATTTATCACAATTATAGAATAGACGAAATATTTTTTTGCTCAAATTTAAAATGTCCACGTTTCATAACATTCTAAACCTATTTCGGAAAAAAAAATTGCAACATATTTTCACCAATTTGGAAAAAAATTTAACACTAGAATAGACAGAAAACATTTTTGAAAATTTGTTCTATATTTTAATCACCACTATACTTCCACTCCATTACGTGAATGTGGGATTGAAAATGTGAGAGATGGCAATAATATTTGGCATATCCTATTATATGTTTTTATTGAATAATGGCATCCCAAGAAATAATTCAGTCATGGTGGACATTTATAAAGGTATTTGCGCAATCCTTCCATATTTGGCACCTGTTATTTAGTATATTGAACTTTTGCTGTTGGATGAACACTATGTATATTTTTTTGACCAAAAGTTATCAGGTTTTCTTTGTAATAATACCAATAATTATATTCCGATTATTATTCCCAATGTCATTTCGTAATTATTAATAATTTTTTTGAGTGACTGTCATGCACAAATAACGAGGGAAGTTCTGTGTAAATAACTTTACCGATTTTTTTCATTTAAAATAAGTTTCTCTTAATGCAAAAATAATAGAACCTGGAAACCTAGAAATGAACGAAAGAAATGAAAAGCAGGGGATTCTTATACTTCTTATTATAATAGCTAACCTAACCTCTAAAATAAATGTTTTAAACCAGACTTTAATCCTCATTGATTGAAAGCAAGTTAAAAAAGCGCGCGAAATTCAAATTTTGTTTGATGTAACGGAAATACACATTTTGCAGCTGAAACTTTCATGAAAGTTTCGAAAATGTGGTAAATTTCAGATTAATCTGAAATTTTCATAAAATTCAGATATTTCAGAAATTTACGAGGGTACGTTGAAACTTTCAGAAATTTCAAATTGAAATTGAAACTTTCAAAATGAAATTTGAAATTTTGCATCACTTATCCTGGGCAAGTCCTAGAGTCGTCCTATTACAGGTATGATTCTTTAGGAGATTTCAACAACAAAAATAATGAAAAGTATAGGTATATATTATTTTGAGGCTATTTATTTATAGTGTCTTTTAGGGCTTTGTATAACTTATTTGTTTGTTCTATTTGATAATCCCCTCCAGTACAAATAATTCATTAAAAATGTATCTTATTTAAATAGCAGTTATTTATAATTTGCTTTTAATACATTTACTGCGTTTTGAATTAGCCGCCTTTTTGTGGCAAGTCGAAAGTTCTAAGAAATCGGCCGGGCGTCGATGTCTTTTTCACGCTCATTTTAAAGTTTCTTTGACAAATAAGATTACGTTCAATATTTCATAAATATGATGCTGCTATGTTATATCTTTGTATTTATTATATTATCTAAAAGGGGAAATGTGATTGGTTATTGTCCGCTGATGTTATTGTCAGATAGTGAATAGAATTTTTTTAAATTCATTATAACTTTTCAGCCCGCTATGATTTTTTAAAGTTGTACATATCATCCCTTATAACTTCTAACCACCCTAAACTCTGTTGATTTTAATAATACCCAAAAAGGCAAGTGATCATTTTGATGTAATATTTCATGCTTTTGCAATTTTTATTTGAAACTTTTTTTACCAGCTTTTACACATTTTGAGTAATTTTAAAAAAACACTTTGTTATATTTCTTTCTTGGAGCTGAAAAAATAACGATATAAGCCAATACAAATATGATAGATACAAATATGTGTATGGAGTTGTACATATGTACATGTTGTATATGTGATACATATATATGTATCACATTTTTATTAGTCATTTTACCTCTGCTATTATATAAACTTGTATTCCTTTGCCTTTGCTTATTGGCTCAGATTAAAAGTAATGATCTACTACATTATAAAATAATATGTATTTTTAACTGTCTTTAGAAATACCCAATAAATTCTAAAAGAACTGGGGATGTCCTATATAAAGTCCAATCAATGTCCTCAGGTTGTTCATACTAAAGCCCAGGCATAACCCATATAAGAGCTGATGATGTCCTGTACACACCCGTACTGATGTCCTGAGGACGTCATCAGCAAAGCCCGAACTGTCCCATTTGGATATCCTATGGACATCCTAAGGTGATAATGGGATCTTCCCAGGATATCCCATATGTCCTGAAAAGTTGTCCCCAATATATTCTGAGGATGTCCTTGTACTGTATGGGTAGATTTACTAATAAGGGACATAGTCTTGAATTTGATCCCATTTTAAATAGTGGGGACAATCGACGTTTAAATATGCAAAAATCATGAAAAGTGGGGTTTTTTAAAAGTAGCTCCAAGACTATTGCCAATAGAAGTATCCGTTCTCTGGTGTGTAGGTATTTAAAAAATAGTTAATTTAAGACTTTGTTGATCCAAATTAGTTAATTATTTGTTTAAGTAATGGCAAAATACTGTTAAAATTTTTAAAATTTTAAAGTATTTTTGATTTCGTGAAAAGGGCTCATACATCCTTGCAACTTTCAGAAAATATGTCTCCTATTGCCCTCAACTTGCCATAAAAATTTCACCGAAAAATGTTTATTCGTTAACGAGAAAATCAATTTGTTTATTATAGAGACCTTAAATGTTTAATGTAATTTGACGTTATTCCCGTCAACCAAAGTGGCTCATTCGTAGCTCATTTTTTTTGTCTAGACTTATATTTCATGAAACTGATATGGGAATATTATGTTTTCATATTTTAGGCCCCCAAAATGGCGTCGGAAAAAGTTGTTTTTTTTTTTGGGTATATTTTTTGCGAATATCTTAACAACAAATTAAATTAACGGCATAAAATGTTTATATCTGACTAGCTCATAATTTAACACTCATTTAAAAATAAAAATAATTGCTCTAGCACATTTAGAAGCCATGATGATTTTTTTTTTTGTTAAATTCGCCATGTACTTATTTATACCCATTAAAGGTCGAAACTAATACTATATCTAGTCAGCACTTGAATTTCGTAATTCCATCATCTTTAATATAAAACGAGCTACAAGGATAGAAACTAATTTTAAATGACAATAATCGCTGGAGAGCTTAATGAGAGATCGATGTCCGCTAAGTATATGCTTTTGGTCAAATTTACGTCCCAACAAAAATTCGTTGTATCTCCTTCAATTATGACTCAATTACAACATTTCTTTCTTTAATTTGGGGCAGCGAGTGAATACAATAACAACCGGTATGTTCATTTTGTTTACATAATACAAAAATTTGTTATAAACAATTATTTCCTTTTCTTACTTTTTTGCTATTTCATTTATTTGAAATTTTTTGCGCGTGGCCTATGGAAAATGTTGAATTGCTCGAAAACCAAACAAGCTAGGAAGAAAAATGGGCTTTAAAGGGGATATAAAATACTGTCCTGTGTTTTCGTTTTTGATGGCTATTAATATTTATTAGTATATTAAAATAACAATATAATATAGTCACCTCTTGATTTTTTAACTATTCACAGGTCCATAAAAAATAACTGACTTTAATATAAGTTATAAAGGTATTATCTTTTAGTTCAAGGTAGTAGTACTTCAATGCAGAAAAAGTTAGAAATCAAAATAATCACATTTACAAATTTACCAGCGTGTTGAAATTAGCCAAATTTTGGTCAATTTTTGATTGTTTCCTAAAAATAAAAAAATCGGTAAAGGTGTTTACACAGAACTTCCCTCTTTATTTGTAGATGGCGGTCACTCTAAAAAATTAATAATTACGAAATGATACTCAAAATAATAATCGGAATATAGTTATCACTCTTATTACAAAGAAAACCTGATAAGTTTTGGTCAAAAAAATATACAGAGTGCTCATCCAACAACAAAAGTTCAATACTAAATGACAGGTGCCAAATATGGAAGGGTTGCGCAAATACCTTTACAAGTGTCCACCACAGTTAAATTATTTCTTGGGATGACCACCCTGTACATTTTTCAATAAAAGTATAATAGGTGCATATGCCAAATATTATTGCCATCTGTCACATTTTCAATCCCTCATTCACGTGGAGTGGAAATATAGCGGTGGATACAATTTTTTTTTTGTTTTATATTTTTCAAAAATCTTGGTAAAAAAAATTCATAATTTGGTTCTTCTGAAATATGTTTAGAATGTCATGAAAGGTGGAAATTTTAAATTTGTGCAAAAAGAAATTTTTACCATAATCTAGTGGTAAAATATTTTTCCAAGATGGTAAAAAAATGTTGCAATATTATTTTTTTCCGAAATAGGTTTGGAATGTCATGAAACATGGAAATTTTAATTCTGAGCAAAAACAAATTTTTCATCTATTCTATATTAGTGATAAATAGATTAAAACTTTTCAAAAATTTTTTAAAATTTTTCAAAAATATATTTAAATTTGTTTTTGTTCGATAGGTTTAGAATGCCATGGAAACGTGGAAATTTTAAATTTGAACAAAGAAAAAAAATGTTCCATCTATGTTAGTGGTAAAAAATATTTCAAAAATGTTGGTAAAAAAAATATTCAATTTTTTTTTTTTTTAAATAAGTTTAGAATGACATGAATCGTGGAAATTTTAAATTTGAAGAAAGAAAAATTTTTTTCATCTTGGTAAAAAATTTTTCAAAAATATTGGTGAAAAAAATGTTCAATTTTTTTTTCCTGAAATGGGTTAAGCGTGTCATGAAACGTAGAAATTTTAAATTTGAGCAAAAAAATTTTTTTCATCTTAGTAAAAAATTTTTCAAAAATGTTGGTGAAAAAATTTTTTTCCCGAAATAGGACTAGCGCGTCATGAAACGTAGAAATTTTAAATTTGAGCGAAAAAAAATTTTTTCACTATTTATTCCGTTTAGACGCTCCACCCTGTATATTTTCCAGTGAAATTTCTACCATTTCTGCGCTGACAGTAGCGTCAACTACCTACCAAATTTGACTGCTCTCCGTCAAGTAGTTTTTTAGTAAATGCACCAACAGACAGACAGACAGACAGACAGACATACTGACTGAATTGAAAAATCTATATTTTCGTAATCTCCGTGATCTGAAACGTCAGAATCCGAAAAAATCTCGGAGGGTGATTTTTTCTCGAATACAATACTTCCCTTCGGTATGCGAGGGAAGTAAAAAGACTCAAACATCTTGAAAATTCAGCTCAAAACAATTTTTTTGAGTTAATATTATATCATATTACTATTGTTTTTTGTCACTTAATAGTTAAAAAATTGTATAAGAAAATATAAAAAAATTGAATATGCAGCCTTTCTTGCCTAACTTCAACATGCTGGTAAATTTGTAAATGTGAATATTTTTATTTCTAACTCTTTCTGCATTGAAGTACTACCTTGAACTAAAAGATATTGCACTTATAACTTATATTAAAGTCAGTTATTTTTTATTGGCCTGTGAATAGTTACATGCACAAAAAACAATAGATAACTATATTATATTGTTAATTTTGAATACTAATAAATACCAATAGCCATCAAAAATGTACACAAGAAAGTATCTCCTTTAAAACCCATTTTGATTTTTCTTCCTAGCGTGCCAATATTATTGATGGTCTCGGATGATTAGGGGTCGAGCATGAGCTCTTTGCCCCAATCGTCGCTGTAGACCTGGACAGGCCTCGTAAGGGGTGGGCCTGATTTTTCGTCAACTCGCCCCTTCCCGCACGTGCGGACTTTCTTCGCGATGTTAGCGGACCTCCCCTGGTCCTGGCTGTTGGACCCTGTTGGCTGGGTCGTTTCTTCTGCGCTCTTCTCTCTTGATTTTCTTTCTTCGCTGGCGTGTCTGCTCCCGGGAGAGTTTTTCGTCTGTCGTGAGAGGGAACGGCTGTTGCCGACCGCTCTCGGAGTTTGGAAGGGTTTGGGGGTGTTTGAGTAGTCGGAAGCCCAGGGTGCCAATTGGCCCCATGTGTTCCGATTTCGTCGAAAGGAAGTGTGAACTGTGTAGCTGAAGGATTGTGTTCGGCCAATGACGCTTATTTTAGCGTCAGAGGCCGGCACGGGCTAGGGGTAAGGGTACCGAGCTGGTTGTTTGCTTGGTACCCCTGGAATCGCGTGATTTGGATGTTTTTGGTCATTTTCTCCTTGCGGCGTGGCTTCAAGGTCGCGCTGAAACCGAAAAACGGTTAAGTTATACTTACCTGTTATCCAGGATCTGGAGCTTTTGCCTCTTGTGCTTCGGAGCGTCGTTGGGGTCGTAGTCAGTCGCCTGTCTGACCAGAGGATTCACATACTCTGCCGCACGGGCGTATAGACTCCTCGCTCTGTCCCGGATGACTTCAGTTACTGGGGTGTATTCTTGGTCTCTGAAGATGTCGGCGTTTCTGACAAACCATGGTGCATTCCCGGCACACCTAAGTGCTACGTTTTCCACAGCTTGTATCCTCTTCAGGTGGGTGGCTCCTTTGTATCCTCAGGGACAATACATACGTATACCAAATTTTGAATGGATATCTCAATTTAATTTTATCAGCCCCTTTAACAATAGAGTGGGGTGGTGGAGTGGTTGAAAAATGTTATAAAATAATCTGAGGCTTTGGCTTCTAGTATATACACCAAAACACTTTTTGTACTCTTATCGCCATGCTTTACTTATGTTCCCCTATTTATACCTATTTACCCCCCCAACCATTCACCGGATATGTTCAAAAAACGATCCAGTTTCAGATTTCGTTATAATACATACGTGTACAAAATTTCAAATCTATATCAAGAGAAAACGTGCGGATCAAAAAAAAGTTACAAACTACCTAACTGAAAACTCTTAATCCACGGTCCAACAATACAGAAAAAGAAATAGCCAGTGAATATAACTTAAGGTTACTTTTTGCGTTGAGGGTTTTTAAAATTTCTATTTATACTTACGTAAGTGTATCGTGTGCTAAATTTCAGCCGTTTTTTTCTTCTTTTTTTCGG
Organism: Stenurella melanura; assembly: GCA_963583905.1. Classification (NCBI taxonomy): domain Eukaryota; kingdom Metazoa; phylum Arthropoda; class Insecta; order Coleoptera; family Cerambycidae; genus Stenurella; species Stenurella melanura. The sequence goes on along the minus strand of OY757316.1, from coordinate 122,020,485 downwards.
GAATAAAACCTTGGATAACTGGACTAATTATATTTTAGGCCGATCAAAACTTTGATTAGTTTGCTCGAAGTGAACAGGATATTCAGTTAGAGAGGGACATACCTATGCAACATACAATACATGGACTTGCTTGAATAGTTGCATATATCACTCCTGAGAGTATAACTCTCGCAATGGTATTAAAATAGTGGAAAGTTAGCACTGTAACGTTTAAATGTTCATTTATGGCGTTAGAATATTAAAATTGATAATAACAATGAATGTTTTTACAGAAACAATGGGGCATTTATCAGGACTGTAGCTAGAAACTGCTTTAAAGGCGGGCAAACAAATTTTCAGAGGGGGCCCGTCAGCCTAAATATTTTATTGTTATTTTCAATTATAAATAAATAACCGCCGCCGTAAAAAAAACAGTTACCTAAATTTCTTAAAAGAAACAGTCTTTAATATAAAAAATTTATAATAATAATAGAAAAGCAAATTTTTCACAAAAAATTGTCATACATATTTCCTAACGAATTAAGAACGTGGGCCGATCCCACCGAATGTATTTAGTTGAAATTTGTCCTACCATATTGATGATTCGTTGAAATGAGCTACCTAGTGAACTTTCAGAGGCGGAGTAACTGTTTCTTTGTTATAAAAGTTTAATGAATTAATTTAGTAATTTTTTCGCAGTTATTGAAATAAATAGTTTATCTTGAAATTAAACAGTAAAATTAAACTTTACAAAAAAAATATTAAAAAGAACATCATGATACGATGAAAATGAGAAGCAATTGCACAAGTATTCAAATCCCTTAATTTATTGTTTGAATTTGAAAATACATTTGAAGTCCAGTCCTATGTGCTGCAAGACTTAACGCCAGCGGTATACTAATCAGAAGCGGTCGGTCTCCTTTAAGCTTTTTTGCGAGTTGAGAGACCAGTTTTTATGCATAAAATAGATCTCAAACTATAAGTAAAAAAAAGAGAGGTGCTTTGAATGTACTTTTATTAAAATCATTAATTAATAAAACAAAATATTATACGAATTAATTAATAAAAATTGTCAGGCAGACAAGTTGTAATAGATAGAAGAGATTTTAAAACAAAAATCAAGGTGTCATGAGGTACACTTTCCTGAAAAAAATTATGTATAACTAATTAAGTCTGACAAATTTATTAACAAAAATTGTCAGTCAGACAAATTAATTAAAAAATGGTTCATTATTTACCACAAATTGTGTAAATTTCAAACATGAGTTTTAAAAAGTAAAATCATTTTTTTATCTAAATTGAAAATTCGTAAAAAATAATAATTAACAAATTTTTACTTGTTTGCCGGGCATAACATGATTATTACATGTTTTGCAACCATTTTCACATTTTCATTTTTAGGTGCTCGATGGGGTGCCATTTTTGCAGTGGGAGCTTGGTCTACGTCCGCTCAACAATGAGCAAAATGCATAATTTTTTTAAACATCACAGATGAATAGATCACTAAAAAACATTATTTTTCCAGTATTTTATTTTTGTTTTATGTTCTAATTAAAGGTTAAAAAAATTATTTACTGCAGCTGTCAATTTAACTGCGTTTAAATGGAGAAGTTTCCGCGCTACTTGTGTGTGACGTCATCGGGCACATCGTACCGACGGAAAACGCATTGTGATTGCGAATGGGTACACATTATTTATGTTGTGTTATGGAAAATACAAAGAAAAGCAGCTATAAATATTGTATTGTGCCCAAATGTACAAATACTACAATAAAAACTCCAGAAAAGTTATTTTTTAATGTACCTAGACGCGATAAAGTTTTAGGAAGAAATGGTGCAGATGAGCTATAAGACGAGACGACCGAAATGCAGAATTATCGTCATCCTCAAGATTATATTGCTGCTAGGATCATTTTGATGTAAATTTACCCATTAAAACTAATTATTTTATAATAATATTATAAAAATATGTACCTAACCCTAATATTATTGTGATAATTTGTTTACATATCATGGTGAATTTGGTCACTTTCCTATTTATAGGAATACAAAAGTTTACCAACTTCTGTTAATAGGAACCTTGAATTAAAATGTATAAATGTATAAGAACGGTGGGCATAATGTAACTTATTCTCGCCATTCTACATATTATCCAGTTATATATTTATATATATACCTACTTATGTACTTATGTCAACAGTTATTTTTACTATTAATGTACCTACCTACCTAAAATTACGTACTTAGTAAGTGACGGGAGGTATTTATTATATAAAACAGTAAAGCGTTCTAAGATGAAAAATATTAATTAATATAACATTAAAACATGGGAGCCCTTAAAACATTGCTTTGTTTACCTATTTTGAGGTTAGGTACATAAATAATTTGTTATATTTAACTACAGTAAAAGGATAAAAATGGGCACAATTGAATTAATGTTTAGAATAATGAATGACACATACCTTGTTGCTTTAGTACCTCCAATTTCTGCACTAATAAAATCAGTATTAGTAGCAAAAAAGTTTGTCATCATAAACACATCAACAACGGGCAAATTGTCAATCTGGCCCCGTAAAAACCCACTGTCCGTCATTTTTACCACTTAATAATAAAAATAAATAAATAAATGAATGATTTCTTTTATGGAAATATCAATACACATTTACAAAACACAAAACAATTTACGATTTAACCCCTTGGCAGATAGACGACCATTAGACATTATGCCGAATGACGTCAGACCAATAGCGTGGTGTTTTCAGTCACGTGGATATGTTCCCATAAAATTTTGAATTTCAAAGTCGTTTATTTAGGCTACACATTTTTTTTATACCTTTTCTTCATTACTTTCTCAAATTATATAACATATATAACGAAAAAATAATAAATTATTGCATTTCTAAAATTCATGCATGTTGCTCATTATTCCATTCACCAACTGTGGTTTGGCTGTACTGTGATTTTAATTATTTTCCGCAGTCGCCGCAGGACGGGCAAAAATTATTCCAGGACGGGCGTAGCTGGCCCTTCATCAGCTTGTTAGAGCTGACTGAGCTGAGAAGGCACTAGAGCAGAAAATACTTGCCATGGTAGCGTTTTTGGACATCGAAAGCGATTCTTGTAATTTGTCTAAAACTATTTTTTTTTAACAAATTACAAAAATCGCTTATTTTGACACGAATGAATTTTTTTTTTGGTTTTCTTAGACATTTTAAACCAAGAAGGTCCCATGCCAATTTTTTATAAAATTGACCGTTTCCGACTTATAAACAATTGAAAGAGCGCTTGTCCGGTTAAAAACGTCCATTTAACAATTAATTTAAGCTTTAGAATTAAAAAATCTGCAATTGCTCTTCAGGATTTTCTTAATGGATGTTCAAAGATTGTATAACAATTTTGGTGAACTCAAACAATTCATTTTACTTCCCTCGCATACCGAAGGGAAGTATTGTATTCGAGAAAAAATCACCCTCCGAGATTTTTTCGGATTCTGACGTTTCAGATCACGGAGATTACGAAAATATAGGTTTTTCAATTCCGTCAGTCTGTCTGTCTGTCTGTCGGTCGGTCTGTCTGTCTGTCTGTCTGTCTGTCTGTCTGCCTGTCTGTCTGTCTATTGGTGTATTTACTAAAAAACTACTTGACGGAGAGCAGTCAAATTTGGTAGGTAGTTGACGCTACTGTTAGCGCAGAAATGGTAGAAATTTCACTGGAAAATATACAGGGTGGACCGTCTAAACGGAATAAATAGTGAAAAAAATGTTTTTTCGCTCAAATTTAAAATTTCCACGTTTCATGATGCGCTAATCCTATTTCGGGGAAAAAAATTTTGAAAATTTTTTCACCAACATTTTTGAAAAAAATTTTACCAAGATGAAAAAAAAATTTTTCGCTCAAATTTAAAATTTCTACGTTTCATGACACGCTTAACCCATTTCAGGAAAAAAAAAATTGAAAATTTTTTTCACCAATATTTTTGAAAAATTTTTTGCCATGAAACAAATTTTTCTTTCTTCAAATTTAAAATTTCCACGATTCATGAAATTCTAAACTTATTTAAACAAAAAATTTTTAGAATTTTTTTTACCCATTTTTGAAAAAAACTTTACCACTAAAATAGATGGAACATTTTTTTTCTTTCTTCAAATTTAAAATTTCCACGTTTCCATGGCATTCTAAGCCTGATTAAAAAAAATAGAAATTTTTTTGACCAACATTTTTGAAATTTTTTTTACCACCAAAATAGATGGAAAATTTTTTATTTCTTCAAATTTAAAATTTCCACGTTTCATAGCGTTCTAAATCTATTTAGAAGAAAAATTAGAATTTTTTTTACTATTTAAAAAAAATTATACCACTAAGATTTTTTTTCTTTGTTCAGATTTAAACGTTTACATGGCATTCTAAAACTATTCAAACAAATTTAAAAATGTTTTTGAAAAATTAAAAAAAAAATTGAAAACATTTTTAATCTATTTATCACTACTACAGAATAGACGAAACATTTTTTTTTGCTCAACTTTAAAATTTCCACGTTTCATGACATTCCAAACCAATTGCGGAAAAAAAAAATTTCCAACATTTTCTTACCAGTTTGGAAAAAAATTTAACTCTAGAATAAATGGAGACTTTTTTTTGCACAAATTTAAAAGTTTCACGTCTCATGACTTTCTAAACCTATTTCAGAAAAAAAAAAATTGAAAATTTTTTCCACCAACATTTTTCAAAAAGTTTTTAACAGTAAAATAGATGGAATTTTTTTTCTTTGTTCAAATTTAAAATTTCCACGTTTCCATGGCATTCTAAATCTATTCAAACAAATTTTAATAAATTTTGAAAAGTTTAAAAAAATTTTTAATCTATCACTACTTACTACAGAATACTTACTACAGAATAGATCAAAATAATTTTTTTGCTCAAATTTAAAATTTCCACGTTTCATGGCATTCTGAACCTATTTAAACAAACAAACAAAATTACCACTTCTATAGAATAGAGGGAAACTCTCCCTTTTACTCAATTTTATAATTTCCACGTTTCATGACATTCTAAATACATTTCAGAAGAAAAAAAAATTGAAAATTTTTTTTACCAATATTTTTGAAAATTTAAAAAAAATGAAATTTTTTAACCACCACTATACTTCCACTCCACTACGCGGATGTGGAATTGAAAATGTGACAGATGGCTATAATATTTGGCATATGCACCACCTTTTATACATTTACTGGAAAATGTACAGAAATAATTCAGTCATGGTGGACATTGATAAAGGTATTTGGGCAAGCCTTCCATATTTGGCACCTGTTATTTAGTATTGAACTTTTGCTGTTGGATAATCACTCTGTATATTTTTGTGACCAAAACTTATCAGGTTTTCTTTGTAATAATATATGTAATAACTATATTCCGATTATTATTTTCAATGTCAATTCGTAATTATGAATTTTTTAGAGTGACCGCCATGCACAAATAAAGAGGGAAGTCCTGTGTAAATACCTTTACCGATTTTTTCATTTTGTATTTCAACCTTGAAAATAGCCGTTTTTAGTTTTCTCCAACATTAAATTGTTTATAAGTCGGAAACGGTCAACTTTACGAAAAAATGACAACAACCCTTTTTGTTTAGAATGACCAAGGAACCTTAAAAAAATTCGAGTCAAAGAAAGCGATTTTTGCAATTTGTTTAAAAATAATTATTTTACACAAATTGGGACCAGATTTTCATCCGGCAAACACTTCATCCTTATTCAGGGGCATGTCCCGAACGTGAATATATAAAAAAATCGTATGGGACATTTTTTTCATAGGAAGGCGAGGTTTTCGCCTTGTCTAAAACTAATTGTGTGGGAACATAATATTTTGGGGAACATTGCTTATGAGCGGCTTGTTTGTATATCGTCATTGTTATCGTAGTATCGATTACTCAGTCAAGTGAACGTCATCTATCAATTAATATGCTAATTTTAATGGGATTTTGTCGTCATAACGAAGGCGTCCCATAAAGGAAATGACACTAAATTAAATAAGAGGCAGGGGAATCCTCGGTTCGAACCGGTACAGTGATTCATAGTACTTGTTAAGTAATTTGGACAGTGCCTAGAAAACATGAATCCAGTTTAATCTAATTAACAAGGAAATGCGTGTTGCACATACCAAATCGTTTGTACAAGGCGTTCTCGTCAAGTTTCATCCTCTTTTTAACGGACCTCGAAAAAAATTCAAAACATTTCTTTGTTCAAATCATATGTCTGTTCTCTTTATAAACAGAATGTCTCACTGACGCCTACAATGCAAATGATAACAGTAGAGAATGGAACATTTATAATAATAATAATAATAATAATAATAATAATAAATCGTCTTTATTTTTACAAGTGAAATACAAAGAAAATGTATTTACAATATGTTAGAGATGTTGGGGGATGCTCGGCGAAGTTTAGCCAAAGGCTACTCTTACACTTAACCGAGGACATTTGACTAAGGAAGCCAAATTTTCTATGATTAACTTAATTTCTTAGTGTTTTTTGTCAATTTTTAAAGTTAGATACAACATTTTTTGCTTATTTCTACAGCTTCAACCTCTTATACAGCCTTAACAGGGAGCTGTAGGCGAAAACTAACTTTATAATTGTAAAATACACACATTTTTACCCCTAAAAGCAAGTTTATTCTTTAAGGGGTCTAGCCGGTTTAGCATATGAGAAATGCACTGACGTCTATTGTCAATATTGTCATGCGTTAACGTTTTAATTATTGCTGTTTGTCTGAAGTATTCCTACAAACAATTTCAAGCCTCTGCTTTCATCTATAAGGAAGATATGGAGGTAACAATCCTTAACGACAACTTTGTTTTTCTCCGGTACTGTGACAGAGATATTCGAATGAATCCAACGCCAAAAAATAGATATCAATTAGTTCTATGCCGCGTATTTTTTTTATTGGAGATACGCCAATCAAATAAATCACGTTTAATCTTTTTCAAGACGCTTATTGATACAAATAGTTAAAATAAAATACTGTTTCAAAGTAATTAATTGCAAATACTTCACGTCAAAAAACTGCCCCTGAAGGAGGGTTAAATGTGCATTAGAAACCTCTACATTAAAAAAATTCTAAGAATATATATAAAATGTTTTAAAATACATTATTATAATTTTCTTAATGTAAGAATAGTTTGATTCCTTATTCTGGGGCCATTTTCCCTTATTCAGGGGATATGGAGCTTCTAAAATTTAATTACTCTAAAAAATAACTTCGAAACTTAGTTCTACCCCCATTCGGAGGGGTAGGAACCCCATATTGAAAAATAAAAAAAATACCTTCATCTACATTTTTGATTAGCTTTATTTTAAGACTTTTAGCTTTATGACTTTGGTCAACAATGACTAAGTTCCCACTTTTTACCCCTAAAAATACGTTTACTCTTAGCCATAGTATCATTTTGTCAGTTTTTGGCGTTCTGGGCCAAAATGGGTTAAAAAACTTCTTGTTTTTCATATTTACACAGATATTAGGGAATCCAGTTTTTTGGGTTGTTACCCTCATTTAATCCCATGAAGTGGAATTATTTTCACTTTATTATACACCTGAACCTAAAGAAACGCACAAAATTCACATCTTTGGTATGGTTTTGTAAATGCTACATTTTGTCACTAAACCAAAATTGGTTTTTGAGGTATGACGTCATCATACATTTTTTTAAATGGAAACAGACATTTTTTTAACTGTTTTTGGTGGTATATTCCTTTAGCTTTCTGGTGATATGAAGAAAATTGATATTACCTAGCCATTCTTTTGGGAAAAATCTTTTTTATTGATTGATACCTTACATAAGTAATTGTGCGTAAAAAATCATCTCCATTGCTCAAATTGCGACACTCCAACCATTTGGCATTGACCAAGACGGGTGTAGACACTTTGTACGCTGTTCTGAAACATCTCATGGGCAATTCGTCTCATCTCCAAGCCAATTCTGTCTTTCAATTCTTCTATGGTATCCGGTCTGTTAAAATACACCCTTGACTTTAAGTAACCCCAAAGAAAAGAGTGCAGAAACTGGAAATTCGGTGTATGTACTAGAAGCCAAGGTCTCAGATTATTTATAATATTTTTTAAACCCCCTCCCCCCCACCCCTTTTACTTATTAAAGGGGTTTATAAAATAAAATTGAGATATTCACTTAAAATTTGGTACACGTATGTAATATAACGACATCTGGAACTAGATTATATTTTGAAATGATTCCATTGAAGGGTTGGGGGTTCAATCGTGTTAAATAGGGTTAAATAGGGGAAAATAGGTAAAGCAAGCTGGTATGAGTACAGAAACTTGAAATTCGGTGCATGTACTAGAAACCGAGGCATAAGATTTTTTATAATATTTTTCAACCCCCAAATACACCTACTCCATTATTAAAGGGGTTGATAAAATAAAATTGAGATATTCACTTGAAATTTGGTACAGGTATGTACTATAACGACATCTGGAACTAGATTATATTTTGAGATTATTCCGTTGAAGGGTTGTGGGTTAATAGGGGTAGATAGGGGAAAATAAGTACGGCATGCTGGTAAGAGTACAGAAACTTGAAATTCGGTATATGTCCTAGTGGCCAAGGCCTCAGTTTTCTTAATAATATTTTTCACCCCCCCCCCCCCACCACTCTTACTCAATTAATAAAGGGGTTGATAAAATATAATTGAGATATACGTATGTAATACATCTGGAACTAGATTATATGTTGAAATGATTCCATTGAAGGGTTGGGGGTTAAATCGTGGTAAATAGGGGAAAAGAGGTAAAGCAAGCTGGTATGAGTACAGAAACTTGAAATTCGGTGCATGTCCTAGAAACCAAGGCCTTAGATTTTGTACAATATTTTTCAACCCCCCAATACCCCTACTCCATTATTAAAGGGGTTGATAAAATAAAATTGGGATATTCACTTGAAATTTGGTACACGTATGTATTATAACGACATCTGGAACTAGATTATATTTTACAGAAACTTGAAATTCGGTGTATGTCCTAGAGGCCAAGGCCTCAGTTTTCTTAATAATATTTTTTAACCACCCCCACCACCCTTACTCCATTATTAAAGGGGTTGATAAAATAAAATTGAGATATTTACTGAAAATTTGGTACACGTATGTAATATAACGACATCCGGAACTAGATTTTATTTTCAGATGGTTCCATTGAAGGGTTGGGGGTTAAATAGGGTTAAATGGGGGAAAATAGGTAAAGCAAGCTGGTAAGAGTACGGAAATTGGGGATTTGCTGTATATACTAGATACCGACGCCTTAAATTTCTTTCTAATATTTTTCAAACCCCAACACCTTCACTCCATTATTAACGAGATTGTTAACATAAAATTGAGATATTCACTTTAAAGTTAGTACCACATCTGATTGAGATGATTCCATTGAAGGAGTGAGAGGTGGTAGGTTGTGAATATGGGAAAATAAGTAGTGTAAACTAGAAACTTAATTTTTAACGTATATGGTAGACATCAACGGCTCAAACTTTTCTATGACATCTGCCCCAAATATTATTAAAATTCTATGATCAATAATTTACACATACCAGAGTGCAAATTTAGTCAATATGTTTCCTTTAAAGTGACTTGGCTTAAAGGTCTGGATGTGGAAGTAGTGATTCCTTAGGCAGCGGTTTTTTTTATGTTTTGTAATTATAATTGTACAAAAATGTCTTTAGCCAATATTATTACAAAAAAACTGCGAAGAGTATCTAATAGAATGTGCGAAGGAGTCGGTATAAGGTTAGCTTGTTTTATGTATAAAATTCTACTTTCACATTATGTCATTTAATGTTCTAAACAAGAATTTAATTTTCTTACTTTATTTCTTCTGATTTAATCATCTAATTTTTCACATGTCCTGATAAATTGCACGTTAATAATTAGGAAACATAAATGACAGTAACTTAAAAAAATTTTATCCGCACCTGACGAGCAATCTTGCAATCAAAAGTGTTACATGCAGAGTTATCCTAATCGTTTTCTCCATTCTGCATTTTATTAGAAAGAATCGTGCTTAGTAGATTTTTCGCTTATCATTATTTATTGTTCCATACAAATCTAAACCATAACAACAATAACTATTCTCGATAACGCTACCACGACTTCTTTGTTTTTTCACCTAATCACACTCGGAGCACGTGATTTCTACCTGTATTTTTAAATTGGCGTATCCAGAAGTTTTAAAGGCAGCTAACAACTTTAGATTTCGTGGGAAAGGTGGAAAGTATTGAACGGGAGGTGCAGATGTCGCATCCAGCATCTCGGCGGCGTTGCCAAGTCTACGACGAAATCCTTAAAGTTGTAACTTTGTTAATTATGGCGAGTCGTGTTTAAAAGCTAAGGAGATTTTTTTCGGATAGACGTGAAAGCGTTTTTTCAAGCAGATTCTTTAACAAAAGTTAAAGGGGTGTTTCGTATTATTATACTCTTCACAAATACAAAACGAAGAGTATACAGGGTGTAATTAGTTTCATGTCATTAAAAAAACTGGTAATAGGGACCGACTAGACAAATAGAAAACCTATATGACCTTTTTCTCTAGGGGCACTTTGAAAAAAACTGACCTGGGTTTCCATTTTTAATGTTAAGGTAGGAAAGATTTGAGAACCACTGTTTTTCAGGGTCAATGGATGTTATAGTTCCGAATATTAGAAATAATAAAAAACTGTAATACCCGACTTGTGTTCCCGTCGGTAGAAAAGCGGCACTTTGATGGGATTATTTGTATCGTACTTTTTATACCACTAATTATGAAAATGTAAATAATTCCTTCTCTTTCGGCACAACGCAAGCATAGCATGGCCGCAGGGGTTTAAATAGGGTTTGTTTACATGTGTTTTTTAATTTGGAACAAAGCTATTGTAGCTTTTATTGTCGTTTATAAGAATTGATAAAATTTGAAAGTGGTTTATTAACATTTGTAACATTGTGTTAAAAGCTAAAAAAATTAGCAATTGTTTTATGAAATTGGAAAACGAACAGTTAGACGTCCGAGATACGATAACAGAAAATAGTTGTGTATTTTAAGTTAGGAAAAACTCTGTTTTTTTTTTAACGAATTGAGCGCATAATTTTTCCCGATCAGGTATCGAAAATTAAAAATCAAGTCTTTGGTCTCTAGGAAAATCAATCTAAACAATAATAAACAGATTTGGATACGGTGTATATATCTCAACAACTAACGAAACTGAAAAAAGAACACTGCCTATATATACTAGTATATACACTGCCGAAGCTTCAGCAATTTCGTTTGCACTCGACTGGATAATAGATAGTCGCCACGACAAGTTTTTAATATTAACGGACTCTATGTCAGTATTGAAGACCCTTGAAAACCGCTCTCCCAAACTTTATAATAACAAAATTATGTGCCACATTATAATGAAATACATGTTTTTATCATCCAGAAATAAATCTGTCACTTTCATATGGGTCAAAGCGCACTGTGGTATACAAGGGAATGACAAAGCCGATCTACTTGCCAAGGAAGCGTCCAATATGGACGTGTTCACAGGAGTGGAGAAAGTATTCTATGGGGACTTGATAGCTGTTTTAAAGAAGCGTCTGTATGAAAAATGGCAAACTCACTGGACTAACATTCTTACAACGAAGAAATACAAATATGGTTTGAGTTATCCCATTGTAAGAAAACAACCTTTATATAAAACAATTAAGCTATCCAGGGCGGGCTATGTTTCCTTAGCTAGAATAGCATTTAACCATGGTAATTTTAGACAACATCTTTACAAGATGCATCTTGCAGATTCCCCTCTATGCACATGTGACAACATATCGATATGTGATTTGAATCACATATTCTTTCGGTGTGGAAATCATACTATAGAAATTAATCGGTTTCTTACGAATTTTGCAGGCTTATCGTTAATGCTCCCAACAAATATATCAAACATGGTAGCTCTAATTAATGAAAACCCGTCACTAGGTAAAATGGTACTGGACTTCCTATATTTGATAAGAGTTAAACTATAGATTGGCGTAGGTTTAGAGTTGTATCCTATTGTTTAACCTTATATTGTGAACACCTACCAACCGTGGTCTCCAATTTTGTGTGTTTATATAAAGTCGCCTTGAAAGACCCCTGGGCGTGAAGAGTGTGTCCTTGTTTATTCCCTAATTGTTTCTCTTCTTTTTCTCTTTCTCATTCTCGATTAGGTTAGAATAGACATAATGACTTTCGCAATACCCACAATTGTCGTGGCTATACGGGCTACGTTCCCAAAGCCATTTCCTTAGGGAAAAAAAATAATAAACAGATAAAAATAAGACAACGAATACTAATAATAATAATAATCATACCTCTAATGCCCAATAGGTAACACCCACTAACTGAACAATTCTTTTGAATTTTTTACAAAAATTGTTCGAAATGACCTCCATCTACACGTACACACATTTCAGTATGTCGAACTAATAACATACTTACTCCGTTCAACACATTTGGTAAATTAGGATCATGTTTTATGGTTTCTATGCACATTAAAATACGTCGTTGCAATTGTTCTAAAGCTCTTCCGCACCAGCTGCATTTCCACCACATTCTCCATGTACCAAGTCCATATCCGCGAGCTCTGGATAAGTGTAATCTGCCATAATGTCCGAAATCTACGTTTTAAAACACCACACTAAACTGTGAATTAACGTTATCAATAAAGAAAACAAAAAGAAAAACCTGGTCTAAAATCCAAAAAGTAACACAAAAAGCATGAACGAGAAGTAGTGTCTTACGTAACCAAGTACTAACGACTTGAACGATAAGTCAATAAAATAAATCTTAACATAAGTGGCACAAAATTCAAAAAGAAAAGCAACAGACAAAACCAAGGAAAGGGTACGTCGCGTCATGCTTACGTTCTTTACCAAGTAAGGACAGAACTGAAATTATTACTTGAGAATATTACAAGGGAGAGTATAGCACGCCTAATAGGATAATTGGCCGCGAAGAAGCAAAAAACATGACGATGTCCTCTGTCGGTCGCTTTTAACTGCTTTGTCGGCATACTTATATGCAGCAATGTCAGAGTATCTCGTGCGACAAGACGCGAGGCAATAAAACCTACCCCAATATGCCAGCAGTTCTCAAACTAGGTTATTAAGTATTTTGGAAATTATTGTTTATTTTTTTCTCCAAAACTATGGGCTTTAGACCCCATCCGTCTGTTCGTGAGTCTGTCAGTCTGTCTGCCTGTCTATCTGCCAGGCCGTCACGTTTCTTGTAAGCGCGATAACTTAACAACGAAAAGTCCGATTATACTGAAATTTAGACAGTAAGTTAGTGTTAGCTAGGAAGAACCCTATTGTTGTTATACAAAATCGATCTATAAACAAAGAAGTTATACATTTTTTTAATCCATTTTTTTATGCTTGTAGTTAAAGAAAAATGTCTGAAATTAATATCATCTACAAGAAAAAGATCTTATAGAATGTACAACAACTGCATAAATCTGCGTACAAGTATAATGGTTAGCCTGTTTGACTTAAAAATATTTCGTAGTGAAACAACGAAATCTGAAAATATTGAAAATGGCATACCTAATTTCCATCAAACATGACTAAGGACCATCTTACAAATACCGCTTTGAAATCGGTTCAGCTATCTTGGAGCTAGGCTCTAAGTGTGAACTTTGAAAAATGTTCAATTAATTTTGTGTCTGTACAAGAATTTATGAAAAATACATCGAAAGTAATTGGGTCCAAAGTATTTCACAGATCATCCATCAGCGAAAGAAGCAGTTAATTTCTATTGAAATTGATATTTTCTATAATTTTAACAATAGCAACGAACTTAATTTGCGCTACTCAGTACATTGCTAAAACAATTAACTCTCACATACAGGTAGATTAAGTTTATACCGACTTTTCTAAGGCATTTGACAGACTGAACCATAGTCAACTACTTTGTAAACTTGATAAATTTGGAAAATCTGACGGTCTACTTCAATTTCTAGAGAGTTACTTAATCGATAGAGTTCAGTGCGTATCTTATCATGGATACAAATCCGTTGAATACCGAGCCACGTCAGGAGTACCCCAGGGATCAATAGTTGGACCTCTCTTCTTTAATATTTTTATTAACGACATCAGTGACCACTTAGATGTGAATTTCTTAATATATGCTGATGACTTTAAGATGGTGCATAGGATTAATGATTTGAATGACTGCGAGAAACTACAAAACAGTTTAACTAAGTTACCGGTTTGGTGCGATGAAAATGATATTCACCTAAATGTTAGTAAGTGCAATGTTATGAGTTACACAACCAAGGAGTCCCCAAGTATGTACAATTATAATGTTAATGGCGATGTCCTAAACAGACTATCTACATTCAAGGACCTAGGTGTAACCTTTGATAACAAATTAACATTCACTAACCATATTTATGCTGTAATTTCGCATGCGTACAGAATGTTAGGCTTCATCTTGCGTAACAGCCACGACTTTAAGGATGCGAAGACCTTAAAGATGCTTTATGTTGCTTTCTCCCGATCCAAACTGGAGTATGCCTCACTTGTCTGGCAATCTGGGTATAACATTCATAACGATAAATTGGAAAACGTTTAGAGTCGCTTCCTGAAATTTTTAAACTGGAAAACTGCAGGTACATATCCACCAATTAGAGCTTCTCAAAATCAATTACTTGAAACATTTAATAATACTAATCTTTCCGAAAGGCGTGAGTCCTTTGCTTTGCGTTTTTTAGATAAAATTATGCACAATGAAATAGACTGTAGTGAAATATTAAGCCAACTGAACTTCTATGTCCCAGGGATTAACTCTCGTCATTCTCCTAGTTTTTATTTATCCACTCCTAGATCTAACGTATTAAAGTTTTCTCCTCTGTTTAATATTTGTACTAGTTATGAAACTCATTGCAGTGAATTGGACATATTTGCCTACCAGCCAGAAATTTAGTCTACTGTCGTATAGTCTTTCCAACTTCATAATCTCTACTTGTACTTCTTATTTAGGTTAGATTAGGTTAAGTTAGTTTAGATTTCCATCCTATAAATGGTTTTGTACTGTTGGATGATGTACGATTAAATAAATAAATAAATAATTTAGCTAATAAAACAAAATTATAATCACATAATCAGCTGAAATGTTCTTGAAAAAATAAACAATAAGCTTACTTGTTCATGAACATCTCGCCCGTATTACATCCGTTCACGGTATAAAGCAATAAATAACATGCTAACAAACAACTGTTCGATACTATATGGAGCGGAGAAGGCCGAAATGTTCAACCTGAATATCTGTACAACTTTTTGGTTCAGTATTTCAAAATAGAAGAGAACACACAAGCACGGAGATTAAAGGAGGTTCAAAAAGGATTTCTCTTGTTTTTGTAGTAAACTTTGACAGTTAAGTTTGACAGTTGTGACATCTAAAGAAAATGTTGGTCGTCCAAAACAGTTGTTTTCAGACATAGGAGATAGAGTAAAGAGATTTGGCACCTGTTATTTAGTATTGAATTTTTGCTGTCGGATGACCACTCTGTATATTTTTTTGACCAAAAGTTATCAGGTTTTCTTTGTAATAATAGTGATATCTATATTCCGATTATTATTCCCAATGTCATTTCGTAATTAATAATATCTTCCCTCGCATGACGTTTCAGATCACGTAGATTACGAAAATATAGGTTTTTCAATTCCGTCAGTCTGCCTGTCTGTCTGTCTATCCGTCTGTTGGTGCCTTAACTAAAAAATTACTTGACGCAGAGCAGTCAGATTTGGTAGGTAGCTGACGCTACTGTCAGCGGAGAAATTGTTAAACTTTCACTGGAAAATATACAGGGTGGACTGTCTAAAGGGAATAAATAATGGAACAAAATTTTTTTTTGCTCAAATTTAAAATTTCTACGTTCCATGATACGCTAAACCTATTTCAGAAAAAAGAATTGAACATTTTTTGACCAACGTTTTTGAAAAAATTTTTACCGCCAAAGCAAATAAAAAAATGTTTTTCTTTGTTCAAATAAAAAAAAAAAATTGAAATTTTTTTGTCTTTGTTCAAATTTAAAATTTCCACGTTTCATAGCGTTCTAAACCTACAAAAAAAAATTAGAAAATGTTTTTACCATTTTAAAAAAAAATTTACCACTAAAATAGATGGAAAATTTTTTTTCTTTGCTCAAATTTAAAATTTTTACATTTCATTGCATTCTAAGCCTATTTGAAAAAAAAAATTACCACCGTTTATGGAATAGAAGGAAACTTCCTTTTTGCTTAAATTTAAAATTTCCATGTTTCATGACATTCTAATGGTCAGTTTTGATGTAGTAAGCCTATTTACAAATGTTCCTGTAGATAAAACATTAATAATAATTAAAAACAAATTGCAACAAGATGGGAATTTGGCGAATAGAACTAAGTTAAGCATTGAAACTATAATGGAATTACTTACACTTTGCATTAAAACAACATACTTTCAATTAAATAATGATTTCTATCAACAAGACTTTGGGATGGGTTGGATGGGTTGGATGGGTTCTTCATTATCTCCAATATTAAGTAACATTTTCATGGAAAATTTCGAGGAAAGTAATATTAATAATCTAGCTTATAAACCCATTGTATGGTGGAGATATATAGATGACATTTTTGCTATATGGCCTTATAGTAAAGAATGTTTAAGTAATTTTTTGAATCAGATTAACGAAAAAGAACCTTCAATTAAATTTACAATAGAAATGGGGAATAATAATTACCTTTCTTAGATATTTTAATTAAAAAATTAGATAACACATACCAAACCAGTGTGTATAGAAAACAAACACACACAAACAGATACTTAAATTTCAATTCAAATCAACATATTAGTGTTAAGAAATGTGTTGTTAAGTGTTTGTATGACAGGGCCAAAATTATTTCTTCAAATGATGTAATATTGAGGAACGAAAAACAATTTATAAAAACTGTCTTATTAAATAATCAATATCCTGAGAGTTTTGTTGATAGTCAGTTATTGAACATTGGTCGTAGAGAGAATATACTATCACAACCTGAGGTATTTAGGTCAATGGCAGTAATTCCATATATACATGGTTTATCGGATCAATTACGAAAAATTGGGAATAGGTTTTCCGTACGAACGGTTTTTCAAACGGGCTCCACGCTAAGATCGGTTTTATCAAGAACCAAACCTCCAAATATTGTTCAAAATTCAAAAAATTGTATTTATAGTGTTCCGTGTGAGTGCGAAAAACATTACGTAGGTGAATCATCTAGACCTTTCAACGTAAGGCTTGGTGAACATAGAAATTACGCTAGAAGGGGAGAATTTGAAAAATCCAAAATTTGTGAACACGCGTGGGATAATAATCATAGAATTAAATGGGACTAGGCGAAGATTTTGGAAAAAGAGAGTAACGGAACTAAAAGAAAACTTAAAGAATCCGCGATTATTTTATTAAACGATCTGTCTGATCCGTTTGGCGCAGAGGTTTTTTCATTAAAATTTTTAAATATTTTTCAGTGGCAAAATACAATAAAAAGTAAGAAAATCTGAATATGCCACAAATAAACAATTACAGACAATTCTAAACCTATTTCAAAAGAAAAAAAATTTGAAAATTTTTTTACCAACATTTTTTTTAAATAAAAAAAAAATGAAATTTTTTAACCACCACTATACTTCTACTCCGTGAATGTGGAATTGAAAATGTGACAGATGGCAATAATATTTGGCATATGCACCTATTATAGCTTTATTGAAAAATGTACAGGGTGGTCATCCCAAGAAATAATTCAGTCACGGTGGACATTTGTAAAGGTATTTGCGCAAGCCTTCCTTCCATATTTGGCACCTGTTATTTAGTATTAAACTTTTGCTGTTGGATGAGCACTCTGTTTATTTCTTTGACTAAAACTTATCAGGTTTTCTTTGTAATAATAGTGATAACTATATTCCGATTATTGTTTTCAATGTCATTTCGTAATTATCAATTTTTTAGAGTGACCGCCATGCACAAATAAAGAGGGAAGTTCTGTGTAAATACCTCTACCGATTTTTTTAATCGGGGCCATTATGGTTCCTTTAAATTTTCCGGTATGTGCAATAGATGTAATAATTTATTGCGTAATAGTAATGCTGCTAAATACCGTAAAGAAACGACTTATGGATTCGTCAAGATAATTCCTCGTGTCGAGCCGGCAACGCCGCTAAATGTTTAATACATCAGAATGTATTTCATTCACTTCATTTAAAGCGTTAACCTAAACATAGATCACTATGATCTGCTATTTGTTTGATTCTTTCCTCTAAAGATGTGATTTTTTTGTTTGTTATACAAGTGTAAAAATTTTGGTATGTGCCTGGGTAAGTGATTTTCTATTTCATTGTTTTTTTTATTCAGAATTAATTTTATTTTTGATTTAAATTTAAGAGAGCATAAAGCGAATTTGAAATACTGTACTTTTTTAAAATGATTGACGGTATGTTTACAATTAGTTTTTGGCGAGAGTGAAATTTTTAGGCTAAAATTAGTCGAACGTATTATTTTTAAATATAACGCGGGGTCTAGACCTAAGAAAAAAGATATTTGAATTATGTGGGACAGTATGTCTCAAAAACGCGTTCGTTGCTGTAAATTCGGTGTTGTTGTATACATATATTAGTTCAAGACCAACGTTGTTTATTTAACGTGTGTAGAGAAAAACACCAGTGACTTTTCCGTATACGTGAAAAGGTTACAAGTTGTTAATTAAATATCGTAAACCACTTAAGATTATTCTATACCTATATATGTTTTTATTCCCACCTGCTTGCATGAACCAATATATTATTTTTGTAATTTATCAGATATCTGTATCTTTATAAGGTTTAGTTACTGATAATAATGAATGATTTTAAATATGTTAGGATTCATATCTATATTAGAACAGGCGCCGGCGGTTTGGACGCCTAAGGGTTTTTTGCTAAAATCAGTTTAGAAGATATTGCCGATTATAAAAATCTATATTAGCAGACGGTAACCTGGTTTGATATGGTTTAAAATAGCATTGTTTATAACGAGGAAATAGTAGGTATACGTTCTCAATGAAACAATGTTCGATAACACAGGCATACAAAACAAAGTCGAGTGCGAGAGTATACAGGGTGTAATCAGTTTCATGTCATTAAAAAAAACTTGTAATGGGGACCGACTAGACAAACAAAAAACCTTTATGACTTTTTCCTCTAGGGGCACTTTGAAAAAAACTGACCTAGGTCAACATTTTAAATATATATATGTATTTTTTTAATATTAATGTAGAAATAATTGGGAACCACTGCTTTTCTTTGTCAATGGACTTGTAGTTCCCAATTATACAACTTTTAGATTGTCATAAAAAAGTGCAAAGGTCTTGGATCATCGACTGCCTTTGATGGACCGCCTCAACCGAACTGAGGCAATTATAAAGAGGTAAATAATTCGTTATCTTTTCCTTCACAACTGCAAGCAAATAACGGCCATAGAAGTTTAAACAGAGCATTTCTTTACGTGTGTGTCTTTTAATTTGGAACAAAATATTGGATTAATGTTTATAATTTAGAATATTTAAATGTGATTTATTAACGTTTATAACATAAATGAGTGTCCTGAGTTAAAAGCTTACCACCTAAGTAAATTATTCGAAAACTCTGCATCTGCATCAATGCACAGTTTGGTACGTCGAATTAAGGACATACGTACTCCCTTCAACACTAAACAATAAACTATCAACTAACGTTGTTAATAAAGAAAAATGAAAGAAAAACTTGGTCCAAAATCCAAAACGGAATACAAAAAGAACGAACAAGTAAGTTGTGTCTGCACGTAATCAAGAATTTAACGACTTGAACGGTAAAGTCAATAAAATAAATCTTCACTAAAAATACACACAGCGATCCGAGATTCAAAAATAACAAAAAAAAAACGAACAGCGGGTTGGACGTCTGGACGAAACACCCACAATAACTAAAATATTGCACAGGGGAGAGTCAGAGTATAGTTTTCTACAGATCAGATCTACTAAACACTCAGAAAACGTCGACGTCTTTCATCTTTATTTACCACAAGGTTAAAGATCGCCGACATTTTATAGCTATCTACACAAATATTGAGTATCATAGGCAAAGACACGCGCGACGATCTACATCTACCTCAATATTCCAGCAGTTCTCAAAACATTTTATTGGAAATTTGCGAAATTTTTGTTTATTGTTTTTCTCCAAAACTATGAGCTTTAGACCCCATGTTATATAAGGTTTTTTTTGTTTGTCTTGTCGTTCCCTACCACCAGTTTTAATGACATGAAACTAATTACACCCTGTATAATAAGCTCAAATGAGCTGACCACTCCTTCCATATGTATTTTGGGGCGCTGAGGCGAATGTGGGCATTTTAAAGGGAAATATACACCGCCAAAGTCAAAGGTCCAAGGATTTAACTTCTCCTGCGACATGGGTCCACCTCGGGAGCAACTGCATCCGACCGAGGGACCATAAAATTATGAAAAAATTCAGAGATACGCTAAAGGAACAGAGAAATCGAATGGCGTAAACCAGACATGTTATTGGGAAAGAACTTTGGTGACAATGTGTGCCTAACAGACAACCACGATAGATGGTGGAAGCCGGTTGGACATGCTGTACAGTAAAGGGAAATAAACCAGAGCATTACATACACATGTTGTAAAAAAGATTTTTTTTTCTCTAGTGATGAAGTTAAAAATGTCATCCGTCTATTTTCTCGCTCAATCTTTACCGAACCACCCATATTTTGCCATCCCATATATACAGCAAGAAAGTCATTGATTAAACCATTTTTTGTATAAAGTAAACATTACCTATGCTGTGCCATACATGCTAAGTTTTGCCCATCCATGTATTTGTATGTATTTTTCTTGTATTATTATTGAATAAAAAATCTTGGGAGTGTGCATCTTTTAACTTGTGCAATTACTACCATTATAAATGCACCGATATCTGTCTATTTAAGTCATTGCGCCAGACTTATAATATAGCAAATTGCAAGTTAAATATTGACACAAGATATTACTCATTGCCATAGCAAACAACCCCCCATTATGGAATTTACCACATATTTAACAACGACTCATTGCACTGGTACTAAGTGAATACGATGATAATATAATTAATTGTCGAGTCTCGAGAAATAATGCATAATAATTTCATTGAATTTCAACTGGATCGATCACTATTCTTATAATTGTTTACCGATTTAATAAATTTCCATGATATTACAAGTATAGCCCGAGAGCTCATGACACGGGGGCCACAGTGGGACAAAAACATATAAAAATGAACAAAGTCGTTTTCCGACTCAATTTTTAAGATATTAAAATACATTTTTTATAAACACTCAGGAAACATTAGGATTTCACGAAAGCATCCTGATCTTTTTGATTGTTAAGTTTTTGAGGTTAGGAAATCTGTTAACAGTATGAAGAATATGTATAACCGTTAAGGATTTATATTTTATGATGACAAAAATGTATCCTAATTATTTTTGTTAATTACTATATAGGTTTCTTGGGTCGCTGATTCCGAAAAATTGATATTTTTCGTACTTTTAACAGATTTCCTAACCTCAAAAAATTAATAATCAAAAAGATCCGATGCTTACGTGAAACCCTAATGTTTCTTGAGAATTTAAATATACTAAAAATTGAGTACTGTGGCGAGGGTGAAATTCTTCTGTATATTTCACAAATATTTGATTAGTTTCGACAAAAACTTTATGCATTTTAGTTGAATAAAGGCATTTGCATGTAAAAAAAGAAACGAACCCCCAATATAGTATTTTTTAGAAACCTCAATAATACAAATTTTTCCAATATGTAGCCAACTTTATGGCGGACACTGTAGGTATATAGACTCGGGCACGAATGAATCTGATAACAAAAGATGAATTGTCCAATTCAGTCAATAACAATGAGTTATCAGAAAAAGAAATCAAAGACTAATATTGTTACAGTGCAGCAAGAACTACGGGGAGGTATGGGCATTTCTTGCCAGGAAAGGATAGGATCGTAGTATTAGTAAGGGAAATGATGCTAATAAAAATAAAATATTTCATATAATAAAAAAAAATCTGAAGTCTATGAGAATAACGAAAATAAATTATTTTTCTTTTAGCGGTAATAAATATTCTGGTTGACAAAATATGTAATAAAAAAAAATAACAATAATTTTAAAACAAATAAATTAAAACAATTCTGAAAGAACAACGCATTGGCACGTTTTCATAAACACTAAAACACTTGAACATTACACTTGAACACTACACTGAAACACTACACTTAACAATTTACGACACGTTTTCATAAACAATACAACACTACACTTGAACAATTTATCTACTCGGCGCACGTTTCACCATTCTTGTATTAATATATAAAGTAAGAAAGTCTATTGTATTAGAGATAAACACGCACTAGTAATAATAAAAGACACATTTTTAGGGAAAATAAAGTTTTAACAAAACTCGCGGCGCGGCTTAATAAAATAAAAATTTTAGTAAGAAAATTATTAACTTTTATTAGAGCTTAAGTAGAAGTGAGGATCGAACTTGTAACCACCCCAATTACGTTTATTCTATTCTATTCTATTCTATTCTATTCTATTCTATTCTATTGCTGCTCGAGTATTTGTTTTGTTAAATATGGTATCTGTCCTATAATTGGACATGCCCAAAATATTTTAAAATGTTCTTCAACGAAGATGACGATCCAAAAATATTATGTATGCAAGGAGTCGCAAGATAAGAGCAGCGTCGACAAGCAAGTCCTCTAAATGTACTTCATGTTGTAAATTCCTTCTCCTTAATTAAAATACATTGCCAGACGTTTTGTGATCTCTGAACTATCCCAGCTGGTCTCCACTTACCATAAGACTTGTCTCACGACATGCCGCCATTCGTCGTGGTTGTTTGTTAGGTATACAATCTTACACGGTTTCCTAAACTATCAACCGCTGTAGGTTTATTCTCTCTGCGGTTGTGTGGTCGAAAAATAAGCGAGGTGTACAGTATCTCTGGAAAATTACATTTAATTATTCAAAAATAAAAACGTAAATCACTACTTTACCGCACGTTAAACATCCTTTGTCATGTTGCCACATATTATTTAATACATACAAAATGTTTTTTTCCATCGATTATAATTACGAGAACGTTGTCTATTTATATTTTCAGAAAACGGACTTTATTCTACGTAGAAAATATTACAATTTACAGAAAACGCTGTTGTTATTTGTGTTGGGGACTGCGAGGCTAGTAATAATTCAACCTTAAACTAGACGTGTATTTTTCTTTTATAACTAATAATAATTCACAGATACGAACTTGTAAGTGCTAAATATGAATATATTTGTGTTGTGTAATGTACATATAATGTAGTACTAAATAGTTTTACTTAATATTTACCTAGGTATATAATGCATGCTGGGTAATATTTTTTTTTTTGAGAAATTATGATAGTTTGAGACGTAGTTTTCCACGCTAGAAGTATTTTAGAAAGCTTCTAGAACGAAGTATAAGTTGTTTGTTAATTACTTAATTGCTGCTTAGTTATAATTAACGACGTTCCTTTCAAATGAAGTTTCTAATGTTCTGTAAAGTCTGTTTTCTTTACGGAAAAATACATGAACGAATAACCGATCAAATGAGTGAAATATTTGATAAGAAGCCAGGTGTACACTGGGGTGGAATGATCTGACTTTTTTTTATGAAAACGGCTGGGGTGCCAAAACTTGCTTTTTGAGATAAAACTCACTTAACAATAAATTTAGGCTAAAATATTAATGGTTTCATGTTGCACAAGATCAACGACGCCACACTTTAATACAGCCATTGTGCAGCATGAAGTCGTAGTTCTGTTTACCCAAAGTTTCTACAAAGGAATCTTTTGCATTGCCAAATGTCATAATTTCATCGATTTTTACAAGTATGAAATTATTTCTGATCAATGGGCTTGTTCAGCATTTTTTTTTATTTCATAAATCGAAAGTGCAAGTATAAATTAATGGATCTGCAAATAATTAGAATCTTATTCGCACGTTTAGTATCTTAAAAACCATTACAAATCTCCATCTCACGAAAATGGGGCGTGGTCAGGCGCTACGTCACTATACGCATAGACTCAGCGATCTCAGTAGACTTGATGCTCCTTACTTGTTATAATTATAAGTGTTTTCAAAGTATTGTTTGTTTTGTTTACTACTTGACAGTAGGGGAGTACAATTTGGTGAAATGTCAAATAATTACAATTTTCTGTCGCTCCTGCCGGGACGAATTTTCGATTTTGACCATGCAATTTACAATTAGAATTGATGGGCGACCTTCTCCTTTCCTTAGAGACATAGAACGAACTTTCACTCGACGTATTTATTTAGTTACCAGCGTTTAAAAATTCCATGTTTTTCGACTTTTCAGGTTAAATTTGAAAGATCCCAGAAGCCATTTTTCTTACGTCACTTACGTATAGTGACGTCACATATGAGCCCTCGGTTTTTGCAACTATTACCAATTTCAACTCCTTATATCTCGAGAACGGAAAAAGTTAATAATACGAAATTTTAAGTGTATAATGAGAATATCGAGTACTATATGAAAAAGTATAAAAACCATATAAAAAGAATATCATGGAACAAGCCCATTGCTAAGGTGGCCATTCCCTAGAAAGAGACATCCGATAGGGAAATATTTATTATTTTTGACCATAACTTTAATTTCTTAATACACATATTTAAAAAAACTATAAGAGTACCTAAGTAGAACCATAACAAGACTATTACTATTTTCACTCAATAATTTCAGTGGTTTGCAAAATAGCTAGATTTAAATTTAAAAATTATGTCAATCTTCCTATTTCGTAGTTTCAAATCTAACTATTTTGCAAACTACTCAAATCATTGAGTGAAAATTCATAGTAATAGTCTTGTTATGGTTCTACTTAGCCAGTTTTTTTAAATATACGTACCTACTAAGAAAAAAAAGTTATGGCCAAAAATAATAAATATTTCTCTGTCGGATGTCTCTTTCTAGAGAATGGCCACCTTTTAAGTATAGTCATAGATCAAACGTTGCATAAATATTTCATTTTTGGAAAATAACTATATCCCCAAACCCAAATCCAAAAAAATCACAAAAATCCCAACATGGCTACCCAAGATATTGAAGGTCAAAGTTTTATCTCGCGTCCCATCGGATGCCCACGAGGCCAATGTAAAATTGTAGAGAATTATCTACAAGTTGCCTTTTTCTACCATGTTTGTAGATAATTGAATTCGCTACAACTTTCATGTTAACTTTATTGCTGAATGATGTTTTTGCGCGAGATATTCGCGAAAAACCATGCGTTTGAAACTTTGACCTTGAATCTCTCGAAACAGCGGGGGGGGGGGTTAAAAAATGCAAAATACACCTTGTAGATGATTTAATTCTCTACAACTTTCACATTGACCTCATGGGCATCCCATGCATAGGACGCGAGATATTTGCAAAATATTTTGACCTTCTATACTGAAACGGACCACCCGGTATACTATATTTTTTGAATTTATTTCCGCGCCTATTAACCCGAATTTACGTATTTCCGAAATATCTTATAAATTGGTACCAAAACTAAGTATCGCCCAGTAACTATCAAAAATATTTTACGTACATTTCCATGTTAAAATGCAAAGTTTTTAAACACATTAAATTCATAGTGTAAAGATTCCCTAAAAAAACGAATATATCGAGTAAAGCTAGAACGTTTCACGCCAAGAATGCACTTAATTTTATTATGTTAACGTAAACAAAACATAAGCCCTTAGATGCAGGTGGCCGTGCGAACCGGGCCCAGAACGACACGGTGGGAACCCTACGTCACTAGTTTTGGGGAAATTTCTGGTATAAATACTCTAGAAGAAGTACACACTGGGTCAATCAATTTTGAAAGACCTGGTGGGTGGACATGTCTCGCTGAATTAATTTTCTCCAGAGCAATTCACCTATACAGCACTCTATAATTTGTTAGCAACTAACTAGCTGTTGACAAATTATTTTGTACTTAGAATTATTGACGGACATGTCTCGTTGAACTTAGGTTCTCCCGAGCAATTCGTGCAATTGATTCGATTCTTTTTAGTTGATTGAACAACCGTCGATTAATTCGACAATACCAATTTTTACCGACGACTTGGAGAATAGTATTATTCTGCAGAGCTAGTCACTGTACGAATTGTCAGTGCGCCATTGTTTGACCAACGGTCAAAGAATTGTGTATTCACAATTTTAGGAGGCCATGTCTCGTAGAATATAATTGTTGTTCTGAGTTTTCGGTACAATAAGTTGGTGTTGCCATTTTGGTCGATTGGGCAACGTAATCGGAAATGACTCTATAGTTCGGATTCGACAGTATAAAACTCGCGTGAATATTTTATTGTGGCACTTTGATAATTTTGTTGCGTTTTCAATACAGTTATTTAGTTAATTTTTACCTCAACTATTATTTGGTGTGGTACATTAATTTAAGGAGTTCTGCATTGTACTCTCGATCATATTACTCATTTAAATTGATTTACTGAGATTAGGTAAATTTTATAGAACTTTATGATTTATTTCCAGTGGCAGATTTTATTTGGGATGTGGGGTTATTCTACACTTTATTGGTTGGATGTTCAACTAATACAACAATATTGTACTGTCTGGGCAGTTCACAGCTGTTCAGACGGTCGGTATATTTATTGCTTGACCAGCGGGGTGTATCGCAGGCCACTTGTGTTCACCACAAGAAATGACCTGTAATGTGACTTCCCTAATGCATAATTTAAAGGACTTATTACATGTTAAACTTTGTACAGGGTGTTTTGTTTTGCATTCACCTGCAATGGCAGCTTTACAAGCCATGGGCGAATTGGAATTGATTTTTAATTGCTTGTTCATGCGATTGTTTGAACAAATACAATCTTCGCAACACATTAGCCAATTGGCAGCCAATAGGCAGGTTCTGAGTCAAGTTTATTGGCCAGATCCCATCACTCTACGCTTCGCAACTTCAAACAATGTTTGATTGAGCAATTAATTGAGATTTCAATTTGCCATGCATTTAACTTCATCATTTATTGCGAGATTTCGCCACCCGATACAAACTTTTCATGTGACGAATTCAACACTTTTGCTACTTCAATTTGTACGAGGATTCTCGTAATAATCATTATCATTTTTAGTGATTATTGTTGTATTTGATTGAACATCTGATTGATATTGGAGTGACTGTTTGTCCCGACGAAATCTGTGACTGGAAATATAAATTTGTGATTATTTTTCACTGTAAATTTATATTATATTATGGCAGTTGCCACAACATTTTATTTTTCGTTCCTGTATTGTAACCTGACGATTGTCTGAATATACGTATTAAACCGTTCCTTGTTTTTAATTATTTTACTTTTAAATGAAAATAAAATTCAATACTACAATTAATCAAATATAAGGTTTGATCTAATCTAAAAGAATATATAGTGAAGAAAATAACATCCAATTAACCAAGCATAAGGTTTGAGTTAATCTTAAAGAAAAGTGAATTAATAAATTAAACTATGCAAACATAAGGTTTGTGTTACTTAGGAAAAGTGCATTTACAAAATAAATTAATCAAACATAAGGTTTGTTTAATTTACTAGAAAATGAATAAAATGAAATCTAAAATTAAATAGCCAATAAACAAAGGTTGATAAAATAAAGGTATAAGCCTGTTTCCTAAAGATTATACAGGGTATTATGTATATAAATACTAAATTATACTTATCAAATAAAGTACAAATTAAGAACAGAGATCAGTTCCTAAATAAAGTACCGAATGTAAACAGTTCAGTGAAGAATATTTAATCAAGTGCAATAATCAATTAGTTTTCTATAATTAAAGCTTTAACAAAGTCATTAATATCAAATACATAGAAACAGTAATATCAAACTTTAAAAAGAACTATGGTAACAAGTACTACAAAATCACAAACGTAAATTTGGGTCCTACCACTAAACTAGACGATCACACAGCCAAATTAGTTTAACTGTTTTAATTAGACATTCAGGGGAGAGGGGAGGGTAACTGGTAATTAATCAAACCAGAATTTAACAACAAAACAATAGGCGTGGGGGGGGGGTGCGTCTCAATACCTTGGGTAGTCATGTTGGGATTTTTGTTATTTTAGTGGATTTGGGTTTGGGACACCTTAAAGAACGTCTGGAAAAATTCAGATTTTTACTTTGTTCAGGTTTCCTCCTTTTTTTGTCTAATTTCCTTAGACTAGAAGGAGTATCCGGTATATTATAGGATTAATGCGCTGTGTAGCTTTGTTTCCCAATGTCATATTGTTTTTCCGCTAGTTGCATGTGTTTTTTGTCACTTCATTTTATTATATTGATAGATCTTGTCGACCAATGAAATGAATTACTTGGCCATCCTGAAAACATTTTATTGGCATTGCTTTCTAATGAAAAATGTTAAAAAGAAATCTAAGGCCTTGATTTCTAATATGTACACCAGATTCCAAGTTTCTGTACTTTTACAACTTGCTTTACTTATTTTTCCATATTTACCTCTACTTACCCCCCACCCCCCCATAAGCAATGCTTCATGTCAAACGAATCATGTCAAAATATAATCTAGTTTCAGATGTCGTTATAATATATACATATACATGTACCATATTTCAAGTGAATATCTTAATTTTATTTTATCAACCCCTTTATTAATGGAGTAGGGGTGGTGGGGGTTGAAAAATATTATAAAGAATCTATGGCCCTGGCTTCTAGTACATACATCGAACTCCAAGTTTCTGTACTCTTACCAGCTTGCTTTAGTTACTTCCCTCTATTTACCCACCAACCCTTCACCAGATATGTTCAAAAAACAGTCCAGTCCATCTCGTTATAATATACAGGATGTCTCACCGGGAAATGAATCGATCGATATAGAGAAGAGTAGGCATCAGAAATTTTTTTAAATTTAGATACTTACTAATGTCGGTGTGGCCAATCCAACTAAAATAATTAGAAGCATGGGGTACTTCCGGTTATACCGGAAGTCGATACCAACTTGCTTATTTTAAATAGAACACCCTATATATTTTCGACTTTTCGAGATGACAATAAAATTCTGAGTTCAGGCATGTAGCACACCTTATATCTAAACCAAGTAGTTTCGGAGATATTTGACATTTTATAAAAAATTTGACAGGTGCAACGGTTTGCAAGAACCGTTATAACTTTTTCTGTGTAGGACATTCTCATTTGCTCTTTGGCACGGAGAAAGAACACAAAGAGAGTTACGTTCTACAACTGAAATAAATTCAATAATATCATACCAAGTGTTCCATTTTTCGCGTTACATTTTGTCAACTTCAAACCACGAAAACTTGTTTGGGTCAAATGGAACACCCTGTATTTTACTATGTCAAGTTATGTAAAATTGAATTCCCTTTTTTCTGATATTGAGGGGTTAAAGTTTTCAACTTTTTGAAATATTTGCGATTTTATTAGAAATTCATGAATTGTTGTAATCATTTCATCAAAATAGCCATGATTAGAAACAATCAGTCATTATCTTATGTCAAAAAATGCCAGCATGTTTGAATTACACCCAGGAAGACTTTTTAAATTTGTTTATTATTTATGGAGAATGTGATAAGGTAATTTTAGTGGTAAAACATTTTTCCAAAATGGTAAAAAAATGTTGCAAATTTTATTTTCCGAAATAGGTTTGGAATGTCATGAAACGTGGAAATTTTAAATTTGAACAAAGAAAAAATGTTTCCAACTGTTTTAGCGGTAAAATTTTTTCAAAAATGGTTAAAAAAAATCTATTTTTTTTTTTAATAGGTTTAGAACGCTATGAAACGTGGAAATTTTAAATTTGAACAAAGAAAAAAAATTCCATCTATTTTAGTGGTAAAAATTTTTTCAAAAATGTTGGTGGTTTTCTGAAATAATTTATAGTGTCAAGACCCGTGAAAATTTTAAATTTGAGCAAAACAATTTTTTTTTTCATTATTTATTCCCTTTAGACGGTCCACGCTGTATATTTTTCACTGAAAGTTTAATCATTTCTTCGCTTACAGTAGCGTCAACTACCTACCAAATTTGACTGCTCTCCGTCAAGTAGTTTTTCAGTTAATGCACCAGCAGACAGACAGACAGACTGACGGAATTGAACTATATTTTCGTAATCTACGTGATCTGAAACGTAAAATCCGAAAAAATCTCGGAGGGTGATTTTTTCTCGAATACAATACTTCCCTTCGGTATGCGAGGGAAGTAAAAGCGTGGGGTGCTTATTACTATGAAGTATTTATACCAGTTGATATCAAGCACCCCACGCTTTTTTTTATTGTATTGTATTATTTTTTACTTTTTAGTTCTGTTTGCTATTAAAACGTGTTCTTTTAGTTTTTTAAACTATTGTTTATCCGTCTTGAGATTCGCTTACATAACATTTTTTGCGATAATAGATTCATTTGATCTAGATAATTTTTTTTTATATAAAAATTGTCTAGTATTATTTTTTATTTTTTAGGTTGTTTTATTTATTTCAAAATTGTAGCGGTCTTGCATTAAAGCTACATTTCTCACGAACATTTTACAAAAAGAATATTAATTTTGCTCAAAATTAGAGCTAGCAGGTGATTTTTGTCCACAAATTTAACTTTCTCTGTTCTGTAGAATTCCCACACTACTTGTACTCGTTTCTTTACCATTCTTAGAAACTAGCTTGTTGCTATTCACTAGATAAGTTTATGGTACACAGTTTATATTATAATACCAAATGTTTGTGTCCCTTTTCCAAGTTATTTATATGCGTTTTTAGATGATATTATATTCAACCAATACATCATAATCAAATGTTAAATATCAACTAAATGAAGTAGCCAGACTCATGCTAGTTTGTTTCAATTAATGTAGAATTGTCCACGCTTTAATTCAACACAATTTTGCACGATTTCTCACAGTTTTAACCGAGTTTGTCCGAGCTACAAAAACGCGTCTATCTGCAAATGTAAATATATCCGTTTAATAAGGTATGTAGCTGCTGAAAATCAAAGCACGTCACTGAATATAACTACAACATTACAGAAACGTTTGTTTTTAATCGACCTTATTGTTTAGCCTGGGTTATTTACTTGATATATTATAATTGATTACTGTCCGAAATGTGTATCTTTGGCAAACATTAATTAACATGGACGAGCGACACCTGCAGAAAGAGAAATCCATAAAAGGATTAAATTTTCTTTTCTTTATGAACATAAGTTGTTTTATTTCACCAGAACATGATAACGTTATATGTGAACAATTTTGTAAAAATGTCTATTTTTAGTTGCCTTCGTTACATCTCTATAATTCGTAATCACACAATGAATAGATATGCGACCACCTTAGCGAGATATTTACGTGTTTTAAATTGTATAGTTTTGATAACGACAACTGAACGAAATATAAAAATCCATTACTAAGCTCTGAGCTAGGTACGAGTTGAAGAAAAACGCTTTAAAAATTCCTTTAAAAAAATTGAACTGGTTCTTAAAAAACGGCCACTAGAAATTATGAAATAAAAATAATAAAACGGTTTTACTTTTGTCTTATTTAATCGATTTTAAATTGAAAACACTAACTAAAATTTATTATTAATTTATACGTGTAGCCATTTTAGCACTTTTCACAAATTGTGTGACGGTTATACAGTGTGAACCTAAAAAAACGCACAAAATTCATATCTTTGGTATGTGTCATTTTTCAAAAAGATCCTCGAACAGGTGACGCCATCATAACTGTTTTTTAATGAAAACAGACATTTTTGATTACTGTTTTTGGTGGTATATTCCTTTAGCTTTCTGGTGATATAAAAAAAAATATATTACCTGAGCTATTCTTTTGGAAAAATGACATTTTATGTAAAAATAGCTTACCTTTCGCAAATTCACGAGTAATGTTCCACTTTCTTATGGACTGATAAATCTTGTTGCCTACACTTTTGTTTTGACTAGCATGAAAACATTTGACATAAAAACAAAACAAAGAAAATAATAAAAAAACAATCACCTTAATAACAGAGAGATACAGGCCTTTTTGTTTAAAGTATAGATAACTTTTTTATTCCTGGCACGTGTAGAACCTCAGTTTTGTGACACTTCTGAGAAAATGTAAAACTAGTGAATGCAATGCCACATTTAAGTGAAAGAGAACGCATAGAACTTTTGATGATGGTTGGATATGGTGATAGGCTGAGAACTCATCAGGAAGCATGTGATGTTTTTAGTGCTAAGTATCCCGAAAAGCAAATTTCTACATCAACTGTAAGTAGATTGGTGGCTAGATATGATGAATCTGGCAGTGTAGCTGACGTCCCTCGATCTGGTCGCCTTAGCACAAACAACGAAACCAAATTAAACATTATTCTAAAAAGTGAGGAAAACCACCATCTTTCGACAAGGCAGCTGGATTTAAATAATAACGTGAGTCAAACTTCTGTTGTACGTCTATTGAAAAAAGAAAAATACCATCCATACAAAGAGCAATTAATCCACGAATTGAATGAGGACGATCCAGATCGGCGCTTACAGTTTTGTGAACAATTAATGACCTTGTGCGATGAAAACCCACATTTTTTAAAGAACTTGTTTTTTCTAATGAAGCTACATTTTCTTTAAAGGGGACTGTACATCGGCATAACTGTAGGTATTGGTCACGCGAAAATCCTCATTGGACTCAGGAAGCCCATACACAGCGACGAGGCAAAGTAAACGTGTGGGCAGGTATGATTGGTGATCGTTTAATGGGACTTTTTTTTAAAGAAAATCTTACGGCCGCAAGATATTTACAGTTTTTGCGAGTTGAGTTAGTGCCAGGCTTAGCAGTTATGTTTCCGAACAATGAAGATGAAGATATTCCTGCTGAAAAATTCTGGTTTCAGCAAGACGGGGCCCCACCTCATTTTGGGATGGCAGTGCGTCAGTTTTTAGATGACACTTTTACTGGTAGGTGGATAGGTCGTCGAGGTCCGATTGAGTGGCCCCCGCGTTCACCGGATTTAACCCCCTTAGACTTTTTTTGGGATTACTTAAAGTCAAAGTTGTATTTTAACAGACCGGATACCATAAAAGGATTGAAAGACAGAATTGGCTTGGAGATGAGACGAATTGCCCATGAGATGATTCAGAACAGCGTGCAAAGTGTCTACACCCGTCTTGGTCAATGCCAAATGGTTGGAGGGTCGCAATTTGAGCAATGGAGATGATTTTTTCTCACAATTATTTATGTAAGGTATCAATCAATAAAAATATTTTTTTCCAAAAGAATGGCTTAGGTAATATCAATTTGTGTCATATCACCAGAAAGCTAAAGGAATATACCACCAAAAACAGTAAACAAAAATGTCCGTTTCCATTAAAAAAAATTATGATTACGTCATAACTCAAAAACCAATGACATCATAAATTTTGGTATAGTGACAAAATGTGGCATTTACAAAACTAAATCGACCTGTTCGAGGATTTTTTTGCCAAATGACACATACCAAAGACATGAATTTTGTGCGTTTCTTTAGGTACACTTACATATTTGTTTAATAAACACTGAAGTATCTTATATAAATTTTACAAAGCTCTATTACAGGTATTTGCGAGCAGTGATTGTTAAACTATTTTTATTTATTGCAGGTTCTGCAACTGCTGGCCCCCTTGATTTATCCAAGATAGTGTTCAGAATTGTGTCATGTCAACGACAACAAACTAACAAATTTTTCCACTGTGAACAAGTTCATATATCGCAGCCATCATGGCCGATACAAAATTTTTAGTAGTTTTGATAGTTGCTTTTTTTATTCAAATTGGTAAGTAATGGATTGATTTTCAATATTATGCATTTCATATTTATGAATTATTTGATGGAGTCAGTGTTTGAGTTACAGGGCAAATAATTAATTGTTAAGTATTTTACTTTGCACACATCAATTTTTTATTCACGAATTTTGAAATATTAAGGAGTGCTAACGTTAAATTATTTATATTTAAATTATTTATTATAAGATCTGTTTGACAGACTTTACTCCTGGAAAACTGTCTAGTTTAATCTTCAATCTATACACAGAAACCGGCCAATAAATGGAAATCGAATAATTTTTTTCAAATTTTGAATGTTATGCACAATGGCTGTCTAAAACAGGGTGTATGTCTCTTCAACAAAAAATAACCGCCATTAACGCGGCCATATTTGGATTTTATGTGCAAAAATCGTTTTTTTCGGAATGTTTCGTTTCCGAGGACTGCCCAAAATTCTCTATTTTTTACGTCCCGGTGGGAAGGGGGGGGAAGTGTGCAAACATTGTTTTTTCAATTATCTCTGCTTCTATTCAAGCTACGAATAAAGGCACGTTTCAAATTAACGATTTCATTTTTTTTAAATTGTTACTCCGAAAAAGTGTAGCCCACCCCCAGTCGATAACCGTTGCAGTTGCGACGAAAGTTGAGGAGCAAAGTTGTAGTGCTCGAAACGCCCTCTACGCTTAATCTAGAATTTTATGCATTTGGGTTACTTATTTCAGGGGGGCTTAAGTAGGCAAAAGATTAGCGAGTTAGTTGAGCGTTGAGCTTGTCACGATAACATAGGGAAACTCTCCCTGCCGCCTCTAATGATTTTTTTTAAATGGAGGAAATCAAAATTATGCAACCAGCGTGCAATTTGGCAGAAAATTATGCCACTGTCTCCGGGGAAACCCCCAAGCCATAGGAAAAACATTTTCTGCCATGTTTGTTTTGCCTAGCGGAAAATCTGCCAATTTAAAATTCAGAAATTGATAGAATTTTTTCCTGTCGAAAAATTCTGGACAGATTCTGTTGTTCTTTAAAACAAATTGCAACCTTCTCTTACGTTTTTTTTGTAAAGTAATACTTTTGACAGGAAATTAAAACAAACGATACACAATTCCTTGAAGGTAACTTGGGGGCGCGACTCGTTCTTCGAGAATGAAGGTTAGCCTCTCGTCATTTTTTCTCGATTTCTTTGGTTTGTAGCATCGACAATTTTCATTTATAATCAATTGATCAGGATCAAAAGGGTGGCTCGATTGTTGTGCGGTGTATACGTATGTACTTATCTAAGCTGACTTTTTCGAGTTAAGAAACGATACATCAACTTTTGTGCTGTCTTCAGCGGGGAATGATAGTAAATTCTGTAGGGTAACCTAGCTCTGACTTCTGGGAATTTGTGTACAATTGTATGGATAGCAAGAAGTACGTTGCTGCCCTTTTCTTTGACCTGTCCAAGGCATTTGATTCTATAGAACCAACAACAAGTTTCTGCGATAGGATATAGGGGTAACTTTTTTTCGTGGATAGTATCGTATCTTTGCAAAATTGGAAGAAATTAGTTCAGAGAACGATGATGTTAATTTTAGAGTTCCTCAAGGCACTGTTTTGGGACCACTTATTTTCTTTCTGTTCATAAATGATTTACCACTTCATATTCGTACTGAGTGTAAGTGCGTTGTGTTGTTCGCAGACGATGTCTCCATAGCAAAAGAGGCAGACACCCCTGAGGAACTACTCTCTTTGAACAATTTACAAATTGGTGTGGTATTAATAAATTAATTGTTAACAGGAAAAATACTGTCTTAATGTATTTTTTTGGTAAGAAAAATTCACACTAACATAAATGTAATGTCTAACCAATTAACAGTTGTCTCAAGTGCAACAACAAAATTTGTTGGCATGCATATTGATATGAGCTGGAAATGCCATATTAGCAATATTTGACATGATAATTTACTAAAAATACAGAAACGCAGAACAGCACTGTACAAGAACTCTCCAGTAGTGGCCGGAATACATTTTTTTAATTCCCTAACCCCCGAAATTAAAGAAAAAGCTTTCTTACATTTGTTAAAAAGGAATTGCAAAGTTATTTAATAAACGGCTGTTATTATTCAGTCGACTAATTTTTAAATCATAATTAGGTACCTATACTCATTTAACCACTTAGAAAAAGAACTCTTTTACGATATATTTGACTATTTATTTATTTCGATGTTATTTATGTATGCTGGTGCAATTATCGTCAGTTTTATATATTTTATTATTATTATTATTATTTTGTTCACTTATTAACATCTGTTTCATTATACAATTATTATTATTTTACGCGTTAGCGATGCTGGACAGTTCTCCCGTGTCTCCGATGTTCTCACGGGAGAAGCGCCAGCGAATTGTCTACAACCACTCCCCACATCCCGCAGGGTTAGTGGTTGTAGATTCCAGAATCGTGTGCCCTAAGTATTATTATTATTATTATTAATCAGGAAAACTTATGGGTTATTTGCAAACTGAAGTGCCCTTATACTGTGATTATCTCTGCAACAAACAAATCAATGCACATTATCTGTCTAGGGATAAGTTCTTTAATCAGAGACTTAAATAATTATATCTCTGACAAATAAAAATATATCTGGTAATTCTATGTTAGCTCCTATACTATAATCATCGAAGAATGTAATAAGTTAATTGACAGAATATTAGAGCCAAATTTAACTAGTTCCTTCTAGCATTTCTTAAAAGGGTAAGGTGTAACTCATTTGTAATTAATGGGATATTTAAACACCTGGTTTGTTTGTCAACATTGCCAAGGCCATGAATTATAATTTGCCCAAAGCGTGTTCTAGGAACCAGTCATGTCGCTGTATGATGAGTTGAATAATATGCGGCGATTAATTTTACGTAGTAAACTCATCAAATAAGAGATTTTAATCTTTGAAACAGAGAAAAATAAATGACAATTTTATTATTTATATAAATTTATTAATTACCGGTTTTATAAACGTAATTTACAATTTATGAATCCTAAAACACGCCAGTTTTAATTCTAAAATGACATTTTTAGCATAATTTTATATCTCCCCCTTCAACCCCCCAGAAGTGACGGCTACCCCTTTAAAATTTTTAAATCGAACGAGGGTGAGTGTGATAGCTCATTGAGAGGGTTTTTAATTCTCTGTCCAGCAATAAAATATTTTTGAATTTGACTAATTTTTTTTAATGAAAAATGTTACATTATTAATGT
Organism: Stenurella melanura; assembly: GCA_963583905.1. Lineage (NCBI taxonomy): Eukaryota > Metazoa > Arthropoda > Insecta > Coleoptera > Cerambycidae > Stenurella > Stenurella melanura. The sequence continues at coordinate 121,983,363 of OY757316.1, read as the reverse complement.
CACTAAGTAAACCAAAGACCACTAAGGAAAATTCTCATATTATTTTTCTTGTTGACCATGCACTAAGGCAAGGGATTAATCACTCCACTCCTCTAACTGTTGCAAATGTGACAGATAATTGCACGCTGATTCCTATACTACTATTTTTTGCTTAGTAAAAAGTCATAACTTTGTTTTGTTAGACGCATATGCCCATAGAGGAGAAACCAATAAACAGCTGTAAATTATTCAGATTTTGTTCAAACTGGGCACCCGTTGCTTCTTGACAATAATGAAGGCGTTGCTGAAATTCTTCTAGAACATTTTGTATCGTTTCCGGGGTGATTTGATTAATGTTTTGCCTTATTCTGCCTTTTAAATCATCGACGTTATTTGGTCGGTTGGAGTAGAATTTCGATTTCAAGTAACCCCTTAAAAAATTGCCAAGCGGGGTCAAATCAGGAGAACGGGTGGGCCACCAAATATTTCTATCAATTTCATTATGGTTGCCATCATCTGGGAAAAGTATTCTTAAATAAATAATTTATTTCCCTGTCAGATTCTGCACAGAATATCGGTATGTCAGATAAATTGTATAAGTAAGGTAGATAAGACTAAGTAGACAAAAAGATAAGGATGCATACCGTGTGGCCACGACTCAATGTACGCCCCCAATATTTTGGTTGTTTTGTATCTAAAAATTTGGTTTTTGGTACAAATAAATTAGACAATAATAGGCTACTTTTAGACTAACAGGAATGAAAATATCACTTCCGGTTGAACCGAAAGTGACATCAACTTTTTTTTCCTAAATGGAATAACTATATTCTTTTGATGGTTTCTCATTAAGCATAAATGTCTAAGTGCAACAGTATTTTCAGATGTAAAAAATTCCAAGAAATAAGTGAGATACGAACAATGTTTTAATTTTTTCAGAATGGCCGCGTCAGATGAATGCGATGTAAGAAAATTACTAAGTAGGCTATGGAAATTATTAGTAAGGTTGTAGACTTGTCTGTAAAGCAGAAAATAGTTGTTTGAGTTACTGATAGGTACCAGTATTTTTAGTTAAAAAAAAAACGGAATTTCATTTTCATTTCAGTAGGGGTCCTATGGAATTTTTTTTAATGGAACTGTGCTATTTGTTTTATTAATCAGAAACAATGATTCATAAACTATAATTTTTTCGCCATTAATAATTTCTTAACGATATCCTTCGTAATAATAGAAGTATTTTTAAAAAGTAAACACAAATTAAACAAGGGACAATTTTAATAAGTGTAACGTTACAACCAAGAATAACAAAACTATTTAAAACCTAAATTATAATAAACCATTATAAAAATTGTTCAAACTGTTCACCGTTATGATTAATACACAGAGTAGCGCGACTTATCGTTGCACGTCTAACATTCTGTAATTGTTGAGGTGTTATTTGTGCAATTTCGTGTCGAACTCTTTTTTCCAGATCTTGCCTTGTGGTTGGAGCAGTCATGTAGACTCTATTTTTCAAATACGCCCAAATAAACAAAATCGAGTGGGGTTAAGTCAGGCGACCTTGCAGGCCATCTGACTGGATCATGGGTCCCAATCCAACAATCTGGAAATAATTGATTTAAGTAATCCCTAGCGATAATAGCATTGTGTGGTCCAGCCCCGTCTTGTTGGAAGTAAACCTCGTCAATATTGGTATTGGGAATTTGATTAATCTGTGGAACTATTATATTTTGGAGAAATTCTAGATATCTTGGTCCAGTTAGAGGTTCGTTAAAAATTATTGGACCTATGATATTGTCGCCCAGTACGGCTAACCAATCATTGAAGCCAAACCGCTCCTGAAGCCGCCCCTGTCTCATAATGTGAGGATTAACAATTGCCCAATATCGAGTGTTGTTTCGATTAAATAACCCAATAAGGTTTGTAAATCTCGATTCATCAGTGAACAAAATGTTTGTGATAAAATTCTCATTTCTTAATTGGCGTAACTGTGACCAATTACAAAAGGTTGTTCTTCGTTGGTAATGATTCTCATGCAAAAATTGATGCAATTGATATTTATAAGAACGATAGCCGTGTTTCTTTAAAATTTTTCTGGCTGATTTTTTGGAAACTGGTAATTCATGTTCAATTTGTCTTATCGAAATGGTTGGGTCAACATGCACTAAAGCTGATACATTAATTTCTGTTTCTTCATCCACCATAAATCTTTCTTCAATTTCTATGTTAGGTTCAGTTCTAAATTGTTGCTCCAACCGGGCGAAATAGTTTCTCGGAGATTGTCTTCTTTCTGGATATCTCCGTCCATATAGACTTTGTGCTCTAATTGCATTACGTCGAGTCTCTCCATAAATAATGATCATGTCAACTTTTTCATTTCTTGAATAATTTCCAGCCATCTTATATTAATTTTCTTGTTTATAACAACTTTAATACACTTGCTTCAGAAAATTAATGAGTAAGTCAAGACAAATTCAATTGTTGCGAATGTCTGTCATTTTCATGGCTATCTGCAATTTTGGATTTAAATGTAGATAGGTACCTTATTAAAATGATTTGTTGGCGCTTACTTTTTGAAAATACTTTTATTATTACGAAGGATATCGTTAAGAAATGATTAATGGCGAGAAAATTATAGTTTATGAATCATTATTTCTGATTAATAAAAAAAATAGCACAGTTCCATTAAAAAAAATTCCATAGGACCCCTACGGAAATTAAAATGAAAATGAAATCCGTTTTTTTTTTTAATTAAAAATACTGGTACCTATCAGTAATTCAAACAACTATTTTCTTCTTTACAGACAAGTTTACAACCTTCCTAATAAATTTCATGAATGCGATGCAAGAAAATTACTAAGTAAATTTTCTTGCATCGCATTCATCTGACGCGGCCATTTTGAAAAAATTAAAAAATTGTTCGTATCTCACTTATTTTTTGAAATTTTTTACATCTGAAAAAACTGTTGCACTTAGAAACTTATGCTTAATGAGAAATGATCAAAAAAATATAGTCATTCCATTGATATTTTCATTCCTGTTAGTTTGAAAGCAGCCTTATTATTGTCTAATTTATGTGTACCAAAAACCAAATTTTTAAATACAAAAACAGTCAAAATGTTGGGGGCGTACATTGACTCGTGGCCATCCGGTATACCTACATCGTATACATATTAAAAAAATAAAACTCTAGAACAAAGGACAGACAAGCAACTAACATTAATACGGAAATAAGACAGCAATAATAACAGTAACAAACAAGTCTTATGGTGAAGGATTTAGACAAAATATTCAGCTATGCTGTAATATGGTCGATTGAAAAAGTAACGTTTTATTTCGTTTTTAAAAATGATTCTTGCTTTTATATCTTTGTATTCCTGTGGTAAGTACTTACACAAGTTAATACCCATATAATATGGACCTTTCTCGTACAATGTGGATGTGCGTTTTGGAATACATAGTGAATAAGCTTGTCGGGTATGGATGTTAGAGACGTTTGTTGAGCCGTTTGTTACGTATTTGTTTAGGTTGTCATAGAGAAATAATATTGTATTGTAAATATATAGAGAATATACTGTCATAATGACAGAATTCCGGAAACGTGGAGAGCAATGATCATTATAATCAGCATGTCATGATTCTGATAAATTTTTTTTCTTCTCGTTTCACTATCGGTGCCCCAAAACATGATTCCATACGATAGAAGACTCGGTACGTATGCGAAAGAAAATGCTTTACAAGCTGAAAAACTCACTAAGTTTCGGATATTTAATTAGGCAAAGCTAGCACTTCCAAGTTTTGATGCTATTGTGTTGATATGGGTTTTCCATTTGCAATGTTCATTGAGGTGTACACCGAAATGTTGTATTTGATTCTCATTCTATGGAGATACCATCATGATTAATAAGAAGACTAGAACTGTTTTTGTGGTTCTCATTTTTGAAGTGCACTCTCAGAAGCGCCACCCCACAAACTGGCGTTATACGACAGTACAGAATTAATGAGGGCATAATAAACATTTAATAATGAATTTTGGTTTAAAATATTTTTTAGTTGCAACATGGCATAGTAGCCAAACATTGGTAATATGGTAATTCCAGCTCATATCACTGTCAATATGTACACCAAGAAATTTTTTTGTTGCACTTGGGCAAGTGTTAATTAGTTAAATGTTACATTTATGTCACTGTGAAATTTTGCTTTGCTAAAAAATTGCATTAAGACAGTCTTTTTTGTGTTAATAATTAATTTATTGTTACCACACCAATTTGTAAATCGTTCAATGGGGACATCGTCTGCGAACAGCAGCACAATGCACTCAGTACGAATATGAAGTGGTAAGTCATTTGTAGACAAAAGGAAAATAAGTGGTCGCAGAACAGAGCTCTGAGGAACTCCAAGATTAACATCACACTTCTCTGAACTAGTTTCTTCCAATTTTACAACATGTTTTCTAAAGCTGAGACACGATACTATCCAGGAAAGAAAGTTACCCCTAATTTCTATGGCAAAAGTTTTTCTGCTATAAATCACTACTTGTGTTTTTTACTTTTGCATTTCTCGTTTTATACAATAAAGTGGTGTTATATTATTATTAATATTATTATTATTATTATAAATAGCAATACATTTTTGGTTCTAGGTGAGGCGCAAAATTTTCTCTACATGAACGAGATCAAACACGGTGATCAATACTACAACAGTACAACACATCTGAGTTCATGTTTTTCCGTATTATTCTTCTCACTGGTAGGTAATTTTATTTATTCACAATCATACAAAAATAATCAAATTGTTTTACATGTGAAAAGTTGGAAAGTATGGCATTTCAACTTCATTCGATAACAAAGCAAATTCTACAAATACTAGCTAAACAAATAAACTGAATAAATATTTATATATTAATAACAACGCGACGTCACTTTGAAATTTGTCATTTGTCCTTTGACATAAAAACATAAAATGCTATTTAAAAATTTAGTAAACGGTTTATTGGCTTTTTGTTCATTAAGGAGGATGACAATATTTTGTCAGCACAACAGTTTGGTTTTAGAGAAGGTAAGTCGACTGAACATGCAATCACCCACTTACAAAAAAAAATTACGAAGCTATTGATAACTCTAAACCTTCGCTATGCTTATTCTTAGACTTAGCGAAGGCATTCGATACAATTAGCCACACGCTATTACTGCAAAACTTAGATGACATCGGTATTAGAGGTACAGCACTCAAATTAATGCATAGTTACCTATCAAATAGGAGACAATGTGTAGAAATCGGTAACTATAGAAGTAATTTCACAACAATTGAATTTGGTGTACCACAAGGAACCATATTGGGTCCCATTTTGTTCATCATTTACCTTAACAATTTGTTTGAAATTAAATCGGAGGGTACCATCATCAGCTTTGCTGATGATAGATACAGCAATTTTCTATGAAAGTGATACCTGGAACAACTTGCGGGAAAAGGTGCAGAATGACTTTGAAAATATAAAAGCATGGTTCGATAATAAGCTTCTCTCGCTGAATTTTGAAAAAACAGTGTTTGTACCTTTTACCTCGTATAGTTGCTTCCTACCACACTTCAAATCCCTAGAAATAAAAGATGATCAACAGAATAGGTTTTTAATATCTTCTCAAATATATCATAAATACCTAGGATTAATTATCGACTGTCATCTAAGATTGGACAAACAAGTAAACTATGTTACAGAGAAACTAAGAATACATATCCATCTTTTTAAATTTCTAAAACAAGTACTAGATATTAAACACTTAAAAATAATTTACACGGCCCTTGTAGAGCCACACATTAAATATGGCATAATAGGATGGGGAGGCGTAATGAATGTACATTTAAACAAGTTAGAAATGACACAAAAAAGAATCCTTAAAATTATGTACAACAAAGATCATACCTATTCCACTGACAATTTATATAGAGAAATGTCAATTATGGATCCACGTCAGCTATTCTTCTTCAGTCTGACCGTTGTTCAGTACTCTGAAAGTAAACATATTCTGCAACATGAATATAACACCAGACATAGAGGCAACCTAATACCTGTTAAACAAATATACAAAACAATTGGACAACGATCCCATGTATTCTTAGCACCTAAGGCGTTTAATTTTATACCTGAAACATTAAAAAAATTATTAAATAAAAAAAAATTTAAGAAATATGTAAAAAAATTTATAACAGAAACTCCCAGAATTGAAATACGCAAATTACTAGACTTAACAGGTTCAGCGCCAGGGAGGACACCGGTGTCCGCGACACGTTTGTCCGTCTGGGCCATGGCGGACACCGGTGTCCGCCCGACTTCTGAAAGTTAAACGATCTGTCTAGGCCAAGAGGACATACTCTTATGAATGTTCATGAAGTGGCGTGTCCGCTATGGCCCTGCATTATTAAACGCTGATATCAGGTTACTTGTGGCAATATTCAGATGGCAGAAAATAATTTTTTATCACGAATATCATTTTTATTCAAAAACGTAAGACATATTTTTCAATAAAGAAAATAAAAAGTAAAAATAAATAATAATTATAAAGTAAAATATTGTCTAAATAGTCAACCAAAATTTAAGTGGTTTTACACTTCACAGCAATGCACTCTGATGTCAATCTTACGACTTTTTCGAAAGGAATTGAAAGATTCTAGACAATATCTAGGACTTCCCTCACACTGTATACTGTTTACTGTATGTTGTCACTTTCTTCACTTTATTTTTATCAATAATACCCTCAATCTTTTTCTTGTAACAACCTCTGCAGCATCTTGTTTTCACGCGCTTTATAGTCTAGTTTGGCTCTCAAGCTTATACTAAGTGGAGGATTAACTTCCTGTTGGTCTTCGTATTTCAATAAAACCTCTATAACTGAATAACGAAAGTAAGTTATGGAAATATCACTCTGCTCCACTGTTTGAAAATAAAGTATGTAAATTGTAGTACCTACCTAAAAATATCTCGACAGCCAGTTTCTTATACCAACTAATGCTTCTTCTCTGCTGTGCTGTAGCTAGACATTTGATCGGACACATCTATTGCACTTTTACCTGAGTTGTAGTCTACGATAGCTTTGGGCTTTTGAATAGAAATTTCACTACGTTGAATTGGCACCGTTTCATTAGAATGACAGGTAGATAAAATCAACACATCGCGTTTGTCACGCCATTTCAGCAAACAACTTCCTTTGGGTTCCCTTTGCGGTTAGCCCGCAAAGTTCCTACACAATGTGTTTCGTTATCTAAGAGTATGTGAGACAGTTGAAGGCTTGTGTACAAGTTATCAGTAACACAAACTCTACCTCTCCCTAAAAGTTCTTTGGCTAAATTTAGAAGATTTGTCTCTAGTCCTGCATAAATACTCATATTTCATGTATATCCATTTTCACACCATAACTTAAATATTTTCATGCCATATTTATGAGCTTTTTGGCATAATTCGATGCGTGGTCACTTCGTGTATATCGTGTCCGCTCGTTTCGAATGTAACTGCCAGGCCATAGAGGACACCGGTGACCGCTACTGGATTTACTGGGCCAGAGATGACACCGGTGTCCTCTCTGGCCCTCTCTCAATTACAATGTGTCAAAATTCTCAAAACCATTTGAAAAATGTTATTGGTACACAAAAGAAGAAGAATTGTTCAAAAAAATATCTTGGTCCAGGGGGAAGGTTTGGTCAAATTCCCCTTGGCGCTCAACCTGTTAAAAAACACTAAAAAAAAAAGCTAAATAAATGTGATACTTACCAAATTTTAAAAAACTATATGCCCTATCAACCGACCATATACTTCGAACATAAAACTTCAAATAAAAAAAAAAAAAGATGCTACAAAAATGTTAGAAATTGAAAAATTAAACAGTACCTAAAATATGAAACAGAGTATGATTGTCTATACTCTGCATTCTTATTATTTTATTTCCCAAATAGGATATCTTAAATGTATATTAATCCTTTTTTAATTATTGCATTAATTTGTAAAAAAAAATTTCTATGCCCCTTGTTACAGTCACATTCATGGTTAAATTGAACCTTCTGTGATTTCTTTTCATGTTTATTTGTATTTAGATGTAAGTGTTGTCTTATATTTATATTATTATCTCAAATAAACATTATTATTATTTTTATTATTATTGCGAATAAAATGGTATACAGAATCAGAAATTGTTCAATTTGGTATGGAAATAATTGGCAATAAGAGCAATGGAGAGCGAAGTAACTAGGTTATTCCTTTCTATCGTTTAAGGTCAAGCGAGAAACTGGAGTCTAGTCCCACATGAAATTGAAATATTTTGTATTATTTTGTGGAAAAGAAAGTGGGGGGCGACCCCCGCAGCCCCCTTTCTTTGTCCACGACGCTAATACTGCCTGCGGCGCTGATAATTATTAACAATTAGACAGCAAACTAAAAATCAACTTAAGTAACCTTTATATAAAGAAATCACATGAAAGAATGAAATAATTATGGGAAAATATTATTTCTGCCGTCAAATCAAACCTGAATTTGTGAAATAATACATTAATCGTTACAAAATATTTAAAAAAATGTTTGGTGTGTGCAAAAATTGAACCCGGGACCTGTCGCACCCTAAGCGAGAATCATCATCATAACAAATTTATTTACAAACAAACGAATTTTATTTAATTTGGCTATAAAATGCTGTTCTATTCCTGATATCTGGAAGTATTCTAAAGTCTGTCCAGTTTATAAAAAGGGCAACAAAAATGATATAACAAATTTCCGACCAATCACTATCATTTGTAACTTTGACAAAGCTTTTGAAATTCTGCTGCATAATTGCATATATCCGCATGTCAAAAACAGTATATCCTCTCAGCAGCATGGATTTATTGAAGGTCGATCTACAACCACCAATTTAATATGTGCTACTCAATATATGTCTGAGTCCATTGAGATGCAAGTTCAAACAGATGTAATATATTTCGATTTCACAAAAGCATTCGACAGGCTTAATCATAACATTCTTATTAAAAAACTGTCCAACATTGGAATGTCACCGAATCTTACACACTTTTTAAAATCATACTTGTCAGATAGGAAACAGCACGTCGCGTTTAATGGATTCAGGTCTACTGATTACTTATCTTGTTCTGGTGTACCTTAGGGGTCTGTCCTTGGGCCACTCTTGTTTAATATATTCATCAATGATATAACATATGAACTAGATATTCATTTTTTAATGTACGCAGATGACCTCAAGCTACTACATAGAATCTCTAACATAAATGACTGCAGTAAATTACAAAATAATATATCTAAACTCAGCGCTTGGTGTGTCGAGAACAGTCTCACATTAAATGTGCAAAAATGTAATGTAATGACATTTTCTTCAAAGGATGTTAGTTTTACATTTAACTACTGTCTAGAAAACGAACCATTAACTCGATCGTCCTCGTTTAAAGATCTTGGAGTAATTTTTGACAAAAAAACTCAGCTTTGTCAATCATATAGACACGTTAATTTGCTACGTAAATAGAACACTTGGTTTTATTATACGCAATGGGCGTGATTTCTCTAATATTTCAACGTTAAAACTATTATATTTTTCTTTTTTGCGATCTAAACTAGAGTATGCGTCTCTTGTTTGGCAGCCCTGCTATAATACTCATAGTCTTAAATTAGAAAACGTGCAACGCCACTTTCTTAAATTTCTACATCTAAAATCTCATGGTATATATTCACCAATTGGTTTTCCACAAAGTGATTTACTTCAAATGTTTTCACTGCGTAGCCTATCTGAAAGACGCAACGAATTTGCCATACATTTCTTAAAAAAGGTGATTCGTTATGATATTGACTGTAGTGAGATACTCCAGAGACTTAATTTCCATATTCCGCGAATAAATTCAAGACAAAACCAAACTTTCTATCTTGCTATAGCCCGGACTAATACTTTAAAGTTTTCACCAATCTACAGCATGTGCTCTAGCTATAACCACAGCCAGCGTGATATCGACATCTTCAATAAATAGGAGATTCTGTCTAAATCATACATGTATTTTTTATTCTCTCTCTTTACTGTAAATAAATTCAACTCTTTATTCTTTTTAATATTTATATTTTCTTTTGTTATGTATCTTTACTGAAATGTACGCTAGTAATTTAAGTAATTTTTGTACGATGTATGTGTTGTTTCCCATCTTGTAAATGGTCTTGTACTGTTAGATGGTGTATGAATAAAATAAAAATAAAATGAATTAATAAAATACAAACATTGCCTCCCCGGATCGCGATCCGGAGCCAACCAGACAACCACGTCGCGCAGCGTCGTGGTGTACGTAGGGTTGGGCGGATCACGACCGGTTCGGCTCAATAAACTTAATACAAAAAGTTAAAACTCCTAACGCCGCGCCGGTGGCGGCTTACAATTAACATTAAAATTAGTAACATCTGAACTACAGATTTAAACATTGAAAATTAACACTATAAAAACTATTGGGGCACAAGACACTAAACACTATTTGAATTTTGGTTGCTGGCGAAAAAACTCAACGAAAAAACCCGTTAAGCAATGAGCAAAATGCATAATTTTTTTAAACATCACAGATGAATAGATCACTAAAAAACATTATTTTTCCAGTATTTTATTTTTGTTTTATGTTCTAATTAAAGGTTAAAAAAATTATTTACTGCAGCTGTCAATTTAACTGCGTTTAAATGGAGAAGTTTCCGCGCTACTTGTGTGTGACGTCATCGGGCACATCGCACCGACGGAAAACGTATTGTGATTGCGAGTGTGTACACATTATTTATGTTGTGTTATGGAAAATACAAAGAAAAGTAGCTATAAATATTGTATTGTGCCCAAATGTACAAATACTACAATAAAAACTCCAGAAAAGTTATTTTTTAATGTGCCTAGACGCGATAAAGTTAGGAAAATGGTGCAGAGCTATGAGACGAGACGACCGAAATGCAGAATTATCGTCATCCTCAAGATTATATTGCTGCCAGGATCATTTTGATGTAAATTTACCCATTAAAACTAATTATTTTATAATAATATTATGAAAATATGTACCTAACCCTAATATTATTGTGATAATTTGTTTACATATCATGGTGAATTTGGTCACTTTCCTATTTATAGGAATACAAAAATTTACTAACTTCTGTTAATAGGAACCTTGAATTAAAATGTATAAATGTATAAGAACGGTGGGAGTAATGTAACTTCTCGACGTTCTACATATTATCCAGTTATATATTTATATATACCTATGTATGTCAACAGTTATTTTTACTATTAATGTACCTACCTACCTAAAAGTACGTACTTAGTAAGTGACTGGAGGTATTTATTATATAAAAAAGTAAAGCATTCTAAGATGAAAAATATTAATTAATATAACATTAAAACATTGCCTTGTTTACCTATTTTGAGGTTAGGTACATAAATAATTTGTTATGTTTAACTACAGTAAAAGGATAAAAATGGGCACAATTGAATTAATGTTTAGAATAATGAATGACACATACCTTGTTGCTTAGTACCTCCAATTTCTGCACTAATAAAATCAGTATTAGTAGCAAAAAAGTTTGTCATCATAAACACATCGACAACGGGCAAATTGTCACTCTGGCCCCGTAAAAACCCACTGTCCGTCATTTTTACCACTTAATAATTGAAATAATTAAATAAATGAATGATTTCTTTTGTGAAAATATCAATACACATTTACAAAACACAAAACAATTTACGATTTAACCCCTTGGCAGATAGACGACCATTAGACATTATGCCGAATGACGTCAGACCAATAGCGTGGTGTTTTCAGTCACGTGGATATGTTCCCATAAAATTTTGAATTTCAAAGTTGTTTATTTAGGCTACACATTTTTTTTATACCTTTTGTTCATTACTTTCTCAACTTATATAACATATATAACGAAAAAATGAGAGATTATTGCATTTCTAAAATTCATGCATGTTGCTCATTGGACCCAACGGTCTACCCGCCGCCGCAGGGAAGGCGAAGAATTAAGATCTTTAATAGTTACAATTTTTAAAAGTTTTTTCGCTCTAAAATGAATTTAGAACAAAAAAGGACAAGGTGACAAAAAAGACAAAAAGGCAAACAATGGACAAGCAGACAAAAGGGGGAAAGGATAGATGGATATATAAAGGTGTAAAGGGAAAAGTGTGTGATAGACAAAAGTTATGGTTAAGGAAAGTGTGGCTAGAGAGGTTGCCGGAAGATAGGTAATGTCTGGTATGGTAGGGGGTGTTTGATCTGAAATGGGGCATAATGCATTCTGATTCAGGTCATGTTGCGCATTAGCGGACTGTCGCCCGGTTGAAAGGCATAGAATTTCTCTAAGCGAGAACATTGCCTATATGCTCATCATGCACCTCACAATCAGCAGTATAGCACGGAATAAATAGGTTGAAAAGTGGTACAATAATCAACCAGCACTAATGCGCATGTAGGAATATTTGTTTCTGCTCGGGGTGGAGACGTAAACGAGACCTGAAGGATGCAAGATGGAAACAAATTGAAACACCGTGTTATACGATAGGAAGGAATAGCCATTTATTTAATGAAAATTGCAAAAAAAATATTTACGACGTTTTTAAAAATTTCTTAGAAAGTAAAAACATTTATTATCATAAAAAATACTTGGTTACATGAAAAAAAAGCAAATTTGATGAAAGAAAAGTTTGCCCACACCGAGGATCGAACCCGCCAACCTATTGCGCGTGAAATCTTACTATTTTTACGTTGCGGGAGAGATTTTGTTAAGGGTCAAAAACGCGTATAACTCTTCAGGGGTTTAATACTGTTTGTAGAACTTTTTGTGGTTGATGTAAAACTTAGCTTTCATTTGCACCGAACCTCGTCTCCAAAAAGTTGTTAACAAACAAATTAGAGCTTCTCACGCAATATCACTTTTATTTCCGGTTCCGGTTATCTGATTAAGTTCTTTCTAGTCTCACGTGACTATGGAAATACATAAACAACGAACTGTCATGGTTGACGACCAAAAAGTTTTGAGAACGGAAGTAGATACACTTCTGAAACGTTAACTGTCTATAGTTCTCATTTTCATTTTTTAGTTTATAACATTGTTCTAGTTTGTGTATTTTTAGATGTAACATTTTGAAACGAAGAGTAAAATAAATAATAATACATTTAAGAACATAGCACTTATACCAAACAAATGAACACCCTGTATGAATACCTAACCAGATAATTAAAACATACATTTTTTGTTTCAGATTATCGGCCACTGCTTGCAGTACCTTCCAGCACTATCTATAAACAACAGATAGGTCCCACGTCTTCTAGTATTAAATAAAATAATAATAATATACTTAAGTATTTACTTTTCTCAATTTAATTTCCAAAATTTATTTATACATATACATATTCATGTAATATGACATATTAAATTCACTATTTTTGTATTGTATATAGTTTAATAAAAGTTTTATAAAAAATGTTTAGTAGGTATAACGTAATGAATATTAATTAACCACAGACCAGTATAACGAGAATATTAAAAAAAAACAGCCAAGTGCAAGTCGTTCTTGCGTAATTAGTGCTCCGTATCATCAGTTGTTTTACTTCCACGTCCACATAGTGGAGAGAAAGTTTGGCAATCGTAAAAAAACTTCAAAAATTAGTTTTGTTGAAATAGGTTTAAAATATTGTCTGTAATTGTTTATTTGTGGCATATTCAGATTTTCTTACTTTTTATTGGGTATTTTGCCACTGAAAAATATTTACAAATTTTAATGAAAAAACCTCTGCGCCAAACGGATCAGACAGAGGTTGGTTCTTGAATACTTGACTGTTTCAAAAAGTCTCACACCTAAAAATATATAAACTAGAACAATGTTATAAACTAAAAACTGAAAATCAAAGCTATAGGTAGTTAACGTTTCGGAAGAGAATCTACTTCCGTTCTCAAAACTTTTTTGGCCGTCAACCATGACAGTTCTTTGTTTATGTATTTCCATAGTCACGTGAGACATTAAATTATATTTATCTTATTTTTACTTACTTCGTCTCTAAGGATGGGTAACCAACTAGTACAAAAATCTATTGAATAATTAGAAACGCATCTATCCTCGTTTAATAAAATAATCGCGGATTCTTTAAGTTTTCTTTAAGTTCCGTTGCTCTCTTTTTCCAAAATCTTCGCCGAGTCCCATTTAATTCTATGATTATTATCCCACGCGTGTTCACAAATGTTGGATTTTTCAAATTCTCCCTTTCTAGCGTAATTTCTATGTTCACCAAGCCTTACGTTGAAAGGTCTAGATGATTCACCTAAGTAATGTTTTCCGCACTCACACGGAACACTATAAATACAATTTTTTGAACTTTGAACAATATTTGGAGGTTTGGTTCTTGATAAAACCGATCTTACGATCAAACGGGCTCCACGCTAAGATCGGTTTTATCAAGAACCAAACCTCCAAATATTGTTCAAAGTTCAAAAAATTGTATTTATAGTGTTCCGTGTGAGTGCGGAAAACATTACGTAGGTGACTCATCTAGACCTTTCAACGTAAGGCTTGGTGAACATAGAAATTACGCTAGAAAGGGAGAATTTGAAAAATCCAACATTTGTGAACACGCGTGGGATAATAATCATAGAATTAAATGGGACTCGGCGAAGATTTTGGAAAAAGAGAGCAACGGAACTAAAAGAAAACTTAAAGAATCCGCGATTATTTTATTAAACGAGGATAGATGCGTTTCTAATTATTCAATAGATTTTTGTACTAGTTGGTTGCCCATCCTTAGAGACGAAGTAAGTAAAAATAAGATAAATATAATTTAATGTCTCACGTGACTATGGAAATACATAAACAAAGAACTGTCATGGTTGACGGCCAAAAAAGTTTTGAGAACGGAAGTAGATTCTCTTCCGAAACGTTAACTACCTATAGCTTTGATTTTCAGTTTTTAGTTTATAACATTGTTCTAGTTTATATATTTTTAGGTGTGAGACTTTTTGAAACAGTCAAGTACTCAAGAACCAACCTCTGTCTGATCCGTTTGGCACAGAGGTTTTTTCATTAAAATTTTTAAATATTTTTCAGTGGCCAAATACCCAATAAAAAGTAAGAAAAGGTTTAAAATGTCACGAAATGTCGAGATTTTAAATTTGAGTGAAAAAAATTTCGGTCTGCCTATCCTTCTGTAACTTTTTTGTGCGCACAGTTTAAGATATTGAGAAGTCAATATCTTAAACTGAAAATCTGAAGAGATTTTGTACACTTAGTCCAGTCAACGGAGCGCTAAAATGACTATAATCTCTAACTTAGGTGCTAGTGAATCGGTTTTGATGAAACGTTTTGCAATATGTTTGTAATGATGTTAATACAAAAGTTGAAAAAAAAAAATTATAGTCGGAAATGTTTGGAAGGGGTAGAAAACACCCCTGTTATCACGGGTTCCGTAACTTGTAGAATCAGAAATAAAAAAAAAAAAACATTTACCTCTTTTGGCCAAAATAAGATGAGGTGAATTTTTTCGAGACGTGGCCATTCGAACATTCTTAAAAGTGGGAGAAGGGAAATGTAAAACTTGAAAAAAAAATCTGAAAAAATTCAGGTGAATATATCATCGAAATACAAGACTTTTCATTATTTCCAACTTTTTTGTAAACTGCGGTTGCACCGCGAAATTGTAGCGCTTTAAAAACATGTAATTTAAAAATTTAAAAAAATTCAGACATATGCATTGAGGCCCTCTAAACATTTTTTGTCTCTTGAAATATTTCGTAACTTACAGGCAGTTTTCACGATGAATAGTGTACTACATTTGCACATTAAAAAATACATGAAAAATCGAAAATTGGGCGTGTCTTATATACATTATTATAAAAACATGTGAAAGCTATATAGTTAAAAGATTTTTTTCCACGACCGGGAGTAGAAATCGATTTCTATGGCATCAACATTGTGACAGAAGTAAAGCATTTACTCCCTA
Source organism: Stenurella melanura (assembly GCA_963583905.1). NCBI lineage: Eukaryota > Metazoa > Arthropoda > Insecta > Coleoptera > Cerambycidae > Stenurella > Stenurella melanura. Next base: position 121,967,403 of record OY757316.1, on the reverse strand, counting down.
GGGACGAAAAAAGACAACAATTTCCCTAGGGGAGTTTTTATTTCATGCCCAATAGTTAAACAAAATGTAATTCTTATTTATTAACATTGATAGTAAATGTTACATTCTCACAATTCTTGAAATTAATATTCGAAGGAACTTCACTAAATGAAACATTTTCTTTACTCAGATTTTTAGTTTTTTGAACCGTAGTTGCAGCTTGTAGTACTTTTTGCTATATTTGTTTTGTTTTGCACCGAATTGTCAATGTACCTACCTCTCAGCAACTGTCGTCGACTTCCAACCTCCGTGACGTTTTATAGTCGTGATGTCTGCTCCTGCATCCGCTAATAGAGTTGCTGAAGATCTACGTAGACAATGGCCATTATATAAGGTTGGATCTGATAATCCTAGGTAGGTGGCTATTATACTTGGGATTTTTCCAAAAGTGTTCTTGCCTACTGGCTGTGCAGTACATTTTCCTAATTTATAAAATACAAAAAATCGACCATGACTGGTGTGAGAGGGACGCAGTGCGGCATATTTACGATATAGATCGAGTAAATTTATGTTTCCTTCATTTTTGGATACTACAAAGGTTCGGGATATTTTAGTTTTGGTATTAGGTATTGTTATTATTAAAGATGATACTACATCTTCATCATCAACTTTTAGGTTAGTTAATTCGTCTCCACGGCATGCGCCTGAAATTCCGAAGATCAACGCAAACTAAAAAGGTAACAAAACATTAATGCATAATCATACCTTAATAAACACTTTAATATAATCTTACCTTTATCATTAAATATTCATCGTCATTTGCTTGCGATAAAATAGAGTCAATTTGGTCCCTTGTCAAAATTTTTGATTTTTTTACTTTATAACCATCGAAATTTCTTTTCAAAAATGCCATCAGCTTTGCATATTTACTTATATCTATGTTATCGTACACAATCATACACGATTTTAACATAGAATATTGGGCCCATACCGTGGAAGATTTATGTTCCTTTGATTTTTCATGAAAATAGTCCAGCATAACATTTTCCGTGTATATGTTTGTACCTTCTTTTTCTTGCACCATTCTCTGAACTGATTGTACGCTTTATCATACAAATTTCTTGATTTTGTGGGTAATAAGTTTAAAACTGTCGCACCGGCACCTTCATCGATATCTTGCGGTTCTTCTTGGTTTTCCATACCAAAAATGCCAAAACTTAACTTTTGCACTTGACAAATGTATTAGTAGTGAAAGAATGAGAAAGTTATGACACCCCCCTCCACTTTTAGCACCCCCCTCCACTTTTCTAAGCCACACCCTACCCCCTCCACTTTTCTAAGCCACACCCTACCCCCTCCACTTTTCTAAGCCACACCCCACCCCCTCCACTTTTCTAAGCCACGCCCCGCCCCCACCTCCACCCCCACCATAATTCTGGAACCCCCCACCACGTCACAGAACTCTCCACCATAATTTAGAGACCCCCACCATAACTTAGACCCCCACCATAATTCAGAACCCCCCACCATAATTCTGGAACCCCCCACCACGTCACAGAACTCTCCACCACAATTTAGAGACCCCCACCATAACTTAGACCCCCACCATAATTCAGAACCCCCACCATAACTTAGAGCCCCCACCATAATTCAGAACCCCCCACCATAACTTAGACCCCCCACCATAATTCAGAACCCCCCACCATAACTTAGACCCCCCACTATAATTCGGGAACCCCCACCATAACTTAGACCCCCACCATAATTTAGAACCCCCCACCATAATTCAGAACTCCCCACCATAATTTAGAACCCCCACCATAATTCGGGAACCCCCCACCATAACTTAGACCCCCCACCATAACTTAGACCCCCCACCATAATTTAGACCCCCACCATAATTCAGAACCCCCCACCATAATTCTGGAACCCCCCACCACGTCACAGAACTCTCCACCATAATTTAGAGACCCCCCACCATAATTTAGACCCCCACCACGTCACAGAACTCTCCAACATAATTTAGAGACCCCCACCATAACTTAGACCCCCACCATAATTCAGAACCCCCCACCATAATTCTGGAACCCCCCACCATAATTCTGGAACCCCCCACCACGTCACAGAACCCCCCACCATAACTTAGACCCCACACCATAATTCAGAAACCCCCACCATAATTCAGAACCCCCCACCACGTCACAGAACCCTCCACCATAATTCGGGAACCCCCCACCATAATTCAGAACCTCCCACCACGTCACAGAACTGTCCACCATAATTTAGGACCCCCCCACCATAATTCAGACACCCCACCATAATTCAGGGCCCCCCATCACGTCACAGAACTGTCAGCCATAATTTGGGAACCTCCCACCATAATTCAGACCCCCCCTCTCCTTCTGTGATATGTTAGACGGCATATATTTTACTAATGTTCCAAATACTTCATTATTATGCCCATCTGTGTATGGATATGTATCAGATGTAAACCCACCTTAATTTTGGCAGCGGCCTTCTCCCTAAGTTTTGGCTGCTGGCCTACCTAGTTCAATTTTTGTAACCCTACAGTGCCATCTGTCAGTCATTTCCTTAAACTCTGACTACTTATATTTCCCCATAAAGGGGATCACGTGATAAAATTTAACCTAATTTATTTCAATTCCTTAATTCCACCATAATTGTAATTCAGAACACACCAAAAATCAATCAACACCTTATTGAAGGTTTTAAGAAAGTGAAAAAATGTGTAGGAGATGTGTATCATCACTTTGAGGAATGTTTAATATCATTTAAGAATTGGAGAGGCACTGCAAAACCTCTAGATCTCGCACTGGCAGAATTTCATTACATCGGTTGCGAGGACACCGCTGCTTCCATTGCGGAGTTGAAATTTACAGGTGGAAAGTAGGTGACGTACCTATAATTGCACATTTACTGTGTTTAGAAGATCACTCTTATGCAAAATTAATCAAAGAGGGATTGTTCAGGTTTATGGAAAAGTAGAAGGATGTACATATATCAAGAAGCAGCTTATCAGTAATCAATTAATTAAGTAATGTACTATGAATCAATGGAGGCCTTATTAAAGCTTTATAAACCACCAATTTTCAATGTACCACCCTGTATATTTCGAGCTGTAATAATAAGAAAGAAAAATACATATTTCATATAATAAGTACATTAATTTTTACAATTACAAATTATGATGCAGCTGCTTGGTGTGAATTTAGCTTTTCGCACACCCTGTATTCAAACTAGAAATCTTCGTACATGTTGTCATTAGTTGCTCAACGTTTATTTGGATTAAAATTTTACTGAGATCACTCTGTTCTAATTAACAACCCAAGAAAAAAGCGAGAATGAAACTAAATGCATTTACCATCAAATAATCCTTCAAGTTAGGAATTAATATCCAAGCACAATAGAATAATGGAAAGATCAGCAGATGAATAAGGAAATAATTTACTAAAAAAATCATTATGATGAAAAAATGTCTTATTAATCAACATCTTTCGCAATAATGAAAGAAGCATTGTTCAGCCACACCGTTTAATAGTAATGAAAGAATTTGCAACGTCATGTGTGTATGTAAGATCGAACAGTCAGCACAACACCCCCCGGCACCCCCTCACCCCGCGGTACACATCCACAATCCATACATCGTAAATATTATGCAAATTTTAACGTGTCAGCATTAGTATATCACATTTCTTGATAAATATAGAAAGGCAATAAATACCGTAAAAAATTATCAAAACAATGCATTCATCTAACAAAGAACAGTTGGTTTACTTTAATATATCAGAAACTCCATTCATAATAAATGCGATAGAAAATAAGAGAATATTTCGTAAACTGCAATGAAAGCGAATAGATAGATAACTGTTTGATATTATTTCAGTCCAGCGAACAATCACAATAAATAGGTAAAGCATATTATTAATACTATTTTAGCGTTAAAGACAATACTGCACAACAGACAGATATATCACAACTACAGAGTGGCCTATACAAATTTAGATACCCCACCCACTTATTTCGAGAGATATAAAGGGAGTGACAACATTTCTGGTTTTTAATACTAGTTTTGCTTATGTGGTAACGCACATTTACTGCAAAATAAAGTAGTTTACTACATCATCAAAAATATCGACGAAAAGCACCATATTCTTTTAGGAAGTCATGAGCAAGGCACTCTTCAGAAAAACTAATGTAGTGGGGGTTTATACAAAGGAACATCATAAACGCACCAAGAGAAGCGCAGTTGGGAAATATCGAAGAAAAAACGTCATGGACGTCAAAGAAAAATATGAGTAGTGGAGATTTTAGGACAAAACATTATAGTCGTCATAGGAAAACATGCGTAGTGGAGATTTTTATGAAAAACATGTATAGGGAGGGCGTATGCAAAAAAAGCACCATACTCTCTTAAGAAAAGTATGAGCAGTTGAGGTTTGAGTAAAAACATTATAGTCGTAATAGGAAAACATGCGCAGTGGAGCTTTATAGGAAAAATATTATAACTGATATAAAAAAAAGCATACGAAGTACAAATCTTTTGTAGAGCCTTTCTGTCTCTGCCAGCATACTATTACATTTTAAGAATAAATCGCGTTATGCTGAATATATAAAATATACACCATAACGATTATTTACGAAAATCGAGTAAATCGAATATTCTAGACTCATGATGACGAATTTTACGAAGGTATACTAACCATTAAGCCCTATCCATTTTATGAAACAAAACCTAAAATTCATCAAAAAGGACTCCTCCACCAATTCAAATGACCCTCTATTCGAAATTAAAAGTATCATTAGGTAAGAACCCACTCGCCTGCACGCATATTATTCTAAATTTCAGATATCATTAGGAATTTAGTGAAATATCAGTACACCTATGTCAAATTATCAACAAAATCTCAGAAAATTGCAAATATTCATATTTATGAGTTATCGATGTCAAGCGTAAATAAAATTGAAAATAAAACCCTATCGATACAATCTCTTACGTAAGCATGCTAGATATCAAATACAATACAAAATTAAATTTTACTCCCGTTTACAGCGAAACGAAAATTAAAATTAACTCAAGACAAGACAACTAGAGACTCCCCTACAGGTTAATAAATAAAGGAGCTTAAAAAGTTTCAGATATTCATATTTAAGTTTCCACGAAATCAAATCAACACAAAAACTAGATATAGCAAGAAATACCACATAATGCTAAAAATACTGTAATGGGCAAGCCAAATTAAGTTTAATCATCATATAATAATATTAATATGTTTACCCGATTCTGTTACGAAGACGCAATCCAAAACTGATAATGACGCTACATACAGAAAGTTATAGAGAAAAGCATGCGCAGAGGGGGAAAAACAGTGTGGTAGTCAAAAAACAAAAATTATGAACAGTGAGGATTTTAGGAAAAACATTATAGTCAGCATATTAAAACACGTACAGTGGATATTTATAGGAAAAAAAATATTATAGCTGTTATAGAAGGCAAGCGCAGTAGGAAACTTTGTACACCTTTTCTATCTCTGACGCCATACTAATACATTTTCAAGATAGGTGGAGTGCCATTGAACATATAATAACATAGACTCCTAACAATTCATACTGCATTAACGAATTCGATTAAATAGAATATTTCAACCTCATGAAGGCCAATTTTACTTTGTACACCTTTTCTATCTATGACGTCATACTAATACATTTTCAAGATAGGTGTAGTACCATTGAACATATAATAACATAGACTCCTAACAATTCATACTACATGAACGAATTCGATTAAATAGAATATTTCAACCTCATGAAGGCCAATTTTACGGGGTACACTAAATATCAAGTTGACACAAAAGTGTCAAAAAAGACCCTTACCTTAAACAGTTTATGAAACAAAATCTAAGATTCATTAAAATAAAATGAAAAAAACCAAGAGACATCATTTAACATGTCAATACGAAAAATATCATAGATCCAAGAAATATACTTATCTTATGGTAAGCACACACACACACACACACACACACACCCACACACACACGGGTACCTTAGATGTTTAAAGGCGTAGTAACTGCTAAGAATAATCAATGACATAACCCTTATGACTCATAAGCAGGTTTACTTACATATACCAACAAGATATTCCAACTTCAAATGGATAATCGAAGAATTGTAACTGGAAAGGCCGTATAGATACATATTCCAGTTCCCCCAGTATCGACATATAATAAAATAGACACCTAACGATGCATGTTGTATTAGCGAAACCGATCAAAGCGAATATAATAGCCTCAGTACAACAGGTCGGCCGCAAATTTTTACTCTGATATACTAGACATCTAATAATAGTATTACCTAACATATTATGGCCGAGAGAGAGCCTTTACTTAAACTTTTATCAGTTTAACGAAACAAAAATCTAAAATTCATAAATTTACTTTACAATACATCGGGAGACAAAATTCCTGTGCCTCCGTAATAAAAGGCATAACTATAATATAAATCTCGCGATGTCTGATCGAAAGAGAAATTTACTAGGAAATTATAGACAACAAGTAGGATCACCCCAAAGTATTTTTACCAAGAGGGTCCTACTTTTAAGATTTAGCCACTTTAACGACACAAATTTCTAAAAGTCATAAAATTACTTAATAAAAAACACACACACACCTACATACACACATACACACACCCACCCGCACACAAGCCTTAATTATTAACGAACAACTGCTACAGACAACTAAAAATATCTGTACAGGCACCTTAGATGTTTAAAGGCGTAGTAATTGCCAAGAATAATCAATGACGTAACTCATAGTCAGGTTTACTTACATATACCCACATAATATCCCAACTTGAAATGGATAATCGAAGAGTTGTAGACACCTGTGCCATAGGAATGTAATTCATCTATAGGTTTAACTGAAAAGGCCGTAGAGATACAAAGTCCAATTACTACGGTATAGACATATAATAATAAAATAGACACCTAACGTTGCATGCTATATTAGCGAAACCGATCAAGGCGAATATATTAGCTTCAGTACAACAGGCCGGTCTCAAATATTACTCCGATATACTAGACACCTAATAGGATCACCTAACATATTAGGGTCAAGAGGGCCTTTCTTTAAACTTTATCAGTTTAACGAAACAAAATCTCAAAATCATAAAAATCGACCCTACAAAACAGCTGGAGACAAAATTCCTGTACATCCGTAATAAGAGGTATATCTATAATATGAATTTTGCGATGTATCATCGAAATAGAAATTTACACGAAAATTATAGACATCAAGTAGAATCACCCAACGTATTTTATCAAGAGGGTCCTACTTTAAGATTTGGCCATTTTAACGAAACAAATATCCAAAAAATCATAAAATTACTCTATATAAAACAACTAGAAGCAAATATTTTCAAATCCATGACGTCATAAATTTAAAGAGTACTAGCACCGGATGTCTTTATCGTAATTATTGAGGTGACCATGACTTAAAAAAAACGGTTATTCATACTGGTCGATACTCTACATTACGCTAACTAAGAATCTAATACCTTAATTTAAAATATAAGAATAATATATTCTGCACACGATCAACACGTCTGAATCGTCTAAGTTTACCGTATGGTACCTCCAACAGCATCACCTCGTAACACAGCCTCATATCATTATATCATTATATTGCAAATCTCTACATGTATTTTTTCTATATATATATATGTTGTCACCACTTCAACTAACTGATCGCATATTTTAAAAAATAAATATTATTTAAGTTAGTCTGTTCTTGCTAGATAAAGTTAACATTTTTTACACAGCATCCTCCATGAAATACTTTTAGGCCTACTGGAGGTAGGTGATAGGTTATAATTAAGAAAGCCCCAATGACCATATCTGAAAAATCAAGACGAAGTTACGGTTTAATTCTAATATGTATTCATTTATAAATAACGGCTACGACTCACCTCCCACCTCTACCCCCTACCATAATTCGGAACAGACCACCCCAGAACTCTCCATCATAAGCCGGGGGCATTTACTATACCAGATTCTCCTTCCAATTTTATAAGGAAGTGCAGCTTTCATGAAAATACCTCGAAAACGCACCACCAAAATCAAGAGTTGCAATCCCAATAACGTATTTATATCAGTTTTGCGTAACATAGCACCCCCCTACTTAATGACGGGGCCGCTAAATACTGCGGAAGAGTTCTATGAAGTGGTGGAGAATTCCGTGACATGATGGGGGTTAATAACCTCAACACGTGAAGTTTAGGTACTTACAACGTACTACTAGGGAACTTTCGAGAACGACGAAACGAAAAAATTAGTCTGCCTCTAATTTTTCTTTAGAGGATATAAAATACAGTACTTCAAATATTAGGTAAATATAGTAAAATGACAAAGTGGGTCAACAGATTAACTAGTTTATATCTCTCTCTCCATAACTTAGGTATATATTATGAGTTATAAGACCTCGTGTTGCTACAAATTTATCGTGTACTTACCTATAGAGCCCCATACCCAACCCACTCCAACAGCTACTACATACTTTTTAATAATGAAACTGTACCTAGTCAAAGTAGTTATGTCTATCTATTTATTTGCGATACATAATACTGATAAAACACACTAACTACCTAATTTATTTAAAAATAAAAGTTTTTTATTTAAAATAATAGTTACTACCTCATAAAAAAGACCCCTTAGTCCATGGCACATAGAAAACATTTTCGCCTGCCTTGCAGTTTTCAAAGAAGCAGACATTATTATAATTATGATTAAGGAAAAGTTTATGTTTTAGATATGAAAATAACAGAGCAGTATTTCTTCTTCAAAAATTCTTATATCATTATATTTCAGAAATAAATAATAAGTCACCTGACTCGTTTAACTTATTCTTGCCGTCTATATCTAGAAACTAATGAAAAGTTTTCTCTGTTAATAAATAAACATTTCACGCACAGGCTCCCTAGATCGGAAAATGTGATATACACAAGATTTCAGATTAAGTAGATACTGTTTTTACATGAAGACTATCACATACATTTTATTCATTATTTGTCAATGTACAGGGGGACTTGCAATTTTAAAACAGGGATATGTCTGGTGATTTTATGTTTGTACACTGATTTACATGAAATATCGTAAACATTATTTTCAACTATTTGGAGTACACAGAGGAAGTAGATACCCATTATTAATAGAAACTTTGCAGTTAGATATTTTGTACAGGGTCACCTAATTTAAAATTCCTAGTTAGAGTAGATAATATTATCAATTTAGTTGGTGCCCCAGAACACAGAAATTCCCTAAAAAATGTTTTTCCAACAAATTATTGAATATTTGTAATAAGAATACATAAAATGATGAGATATCATAGTTGATATCAATGTTGAAATTTAAAAAATATGTATATATATAGGCTATTGGTGACATATACATAACGTCCTCCACCGGTAGTCTCCGAACTATTTTCAAGTGCGGATGAAGTAAACATTCTTGAGGTCCATGAAGAACCCTGTTACTTGTTATTATCTAACACATACTGATTATAAGGTACAAATCAAAGAAATTTAAATTACTTTTTAAATTTAATCCATTGATTTTTTATTTATCAACATTAGGTTAGGCATGATGGTCGAGACCATCCTTCCTTTGAAGAGGTGAATGTCTAGGTTATATGAAGGTCATATAGGTCAATAACCCTTGGTTTTAATTAACGTGTTTCCACTAGGTTAGATCGGATTTCGCCTATACGACGTCAAGTATTTTCAGTATCCCCACCACCTCATGACCACTTCATGGTCTCTTAGGTACGAAGGTTAGGTTAGGTACGAAGGCCGCGGCCGCGAGCATTGTACCTAACCTAACCATCGTACCTAAGAGACCATGAAGTGGTCATGAGGTGGTGGGGATACTGAAAATACTTGACGTCGTATAGGCGAAATCCGATCTAACCTAGTGGAAACACGTTAATTAAAACCAAGGGTTATTGACCTATATGACCTTCATATAACCTAGACATTCACCTCTTCAAAGGAAGGATGGTCTCGACCATCATGCCTAACCTAATGTTGATAAATAAAAAATCAATGGATTAAATTTAAAAAGTAATTTAAATTTCTTTGATTTGTACCTTATAATCAGTATGTGTTAGATAATAACAAGTAACAGGGTTCTTCATGGACCTCAAGAATGTTTACTTCATCCGCACTTGAAAATAGTTCGGAGACTACCGGTGGAGGACGTTATGTATATGTCACCAATAGCCTATATATATACATATTTTTTAAATTTCAACATTGATATCAACTATGATATCTCATCATTTTATGTATTCTTATTACAAATATTCAATAATTTGTTGGAAAAACATTTTTTAGGGAATTTCTGTGTTCTGGGGCACCAACTAAATTGATAATATTATCTACTCTAACTAGGAATTTTAAATTAGGTGACCCTGTACAAAATATCTAACTGCAAAGTTTCTATTAATAATGGGTATCTACTTCCTCTGTGTACTCCAAATAGTTGAAAATAATGTTTACGATATTTCATGTAAATCAGTGTACAAACATAAAATCACCAGACATATCCCTGTTTTAAAATTGCAAGTCCCCCTGTACATTGACAAATAATGAATAAAATGTATGTGATAGTCTTCATGTAAAAACAGTATCTACTTAATCTGAAATCTTGTGTATATCACATTTTCCGATCTAGGGAGCCTGTGCGTGAAATGTTTATTTATTAACAGAGAAAACTTTTCATTAGTTTCTAGATATAGACGGCAAGAATAAGTTAAACGAGTCAGGTGACTTATTATTTATTTCTGAAATATAATGATATAAGAATTTTTGAAGAAGAAATACTGCTCTGTTATTTTCATATCTAAAACATAAACTTTTCCTTAATCATAATTATAATAATGTCTGCTTCTTTGAAAACTGCAAGGCAGGCGAAAATGTTTTCTATGTGCCATGGACTAAGGGGTCTTTTTTATGAGGTAGTAACTATTATTTTAAATAAAAAACTTTTATTTTTAAATAAATTAGGTAGTTAGTGTGTTTTATCAGTATTATGTATCGCAAATAAATAGATAGACATAACTACTTTGACTAGGTACAGTTTCATTATTAAAAAGTATGTAGTAGCTGTTGGAGTGGGTTGGGTATGGGGCTCTATAGGTAAGTACACGATAAATTTGTAGCAACACGAGGTCTTATAACTCATAATATATACCTAAGTTATGGAGAGAGAGATATAAACTAGTTAATCTGTTGACCCACTTTGTCATTTTACTATATTTACCTAATATTTGAAGTACTGTATTTTATATCCTCTAAAGAAAAATTAGAGGCAGACTAATTTTTTCGTTTCGTCGTTCTCGAAAGTTCCCTAGTAGTACGTTGTAAGTACCTAAACTTCACGTGTTGAGGTTATTAACCCCCATCATGTCACGGAATTCTCCACCACTTCATAGAACTCTTCCGCAGTATTTAGCGGCCCCGTCATTAAGTAGGGGGGTGCTATGTTACGCAAAACTGATATAAATACGTTATTGGGATTGCAACTCTTGATTTTGGTGGTGCGTTTTCGAGGTATTTTCATGAAAGCTGCACTTCCTTATAAAATTGGAAGGAGAATCTGGTATAGTAAATGCCCCCGGCTTATGATGGAGAGTTCTGGGGTGGTCTGTTCCGAATTATGGTAGGGGGTAGAGGTGGGAGGTGAGTCGTAGCCGTTATTTATAAATGAATACATATTAGAATTAAACCGTAACTTCGTCTTGATTTTTCAGATATGGTCATTGGGGCTTTCTTAATTATAACCTATCACCTACCTCCAGTAGGCCTAAAAGTATTTCATGGAGGATGCTGTGTAAAAAATGTTAACTTTATCTAGCAAGAACAGACTAACTTAAATAATATTTATTTTTTAAAATATGCGATCAGTTAGTTGAAGTGGTGACAACATATATATATATAGAAAAAATACATGTAGAGATTTGCAATATAATGATATAATGATATGAGGCTGTGTTACGAGGTGATGCTGTTGGAGGTACCATACGGTAAACTTAGACGATTCAGACGTGTTGATCGTGTGCAGAATATATTATTCTTATATTTTAAATTAAGGTATTAGATTCTTAGTTAGCGTAATGTAGAGTATCGACCAGTATGAATAACCGTTTTTTTTAAGTCATGGTCACCTCAATAATTACGATAAAGACATCCGGTGCTAGTACTCTTTAAATTTATGACGTCATGGATTTGAAAATATTTGCTTCTAGTTGTTTTATATAGAGTAATTTTATGATTTTTTGGATATTTGTTTCGTTAAAATGGCCAAATCTTAAAGTAGGACCCTCTTGATAAAATACGTTGGGTGATTCTACTTGATGTCTATAATTTTCGTGTAAATTTCTATTTCGATGATACATCGCAAAATTCATATTATAGATATACCTCTTATTACGGATGTACAGGAATTTTGTCTCCAGCTGTTTTGTAGGGTCGATTTTTATGATTTTGAGATTTTGTTTCGTTAAACTGATAAAGTTTAAAGAAAGGCCCTCTTGACCCTAATATGTTAGGTGATCCTATTAGGTGTCTAGTATATCGGAGTAATATTTGAGACCGGCCTGTTGTACTGAAGCTAATATATTCGCCTTGATCGGTTTCGCTAATATAGCATGCAACGTTAGGTGTCTATTTTATTATTATATGTCTATACCGTAGTAATTGGACTTTGTATCTCTACGGCCTTTTCAGTTAAACCTATAGATGAATTACATTCCTATGGCACAGGTGTCTACAACTCTTCGATTATCCATTTCAAGTTGGGATATTATGTGGGTATATGTAAGTAAACCTGACTATGAGTTACGTCATTGATTATTCTTGGCAATTACTACGCCTTTAAACATCTAAGGTGCCTGTACAGATATTTTTAGTTGTCTGTAGCAGTTGTTCGTTAATAATTAAGGCTTGTGTGCGGGTGGGTGTGTGTATGTGTGTATGTAGGTGTGTGTGTGTTTTTTATTAAGTAATTTTATGACTTTTAGAAATTTGTGTCGTTAAAGTGGCTAAATCTTAAAAGTAGGACCCTCTTGGTAAAAATACTTTGGGGTGATCCTACTTGTTGTCTATAATTTCCTAGTAAATTTCTCTTTCGATCAGACATCGCGAGATTTATATTATAGTTATGCCTTTTATTACGGAGGCACAGGAATTTTGTCTCCCGATGTATTGTAAAGTAAATTTATGAATTTTAGATTTTTGTTTCGTTAAACTGATAAAAGTTTAAGTAAAGGCTCTCTCTCGGCCATAATATGTTAGGTAATACTATTATTAGATGTCTAGTATATCAGAGTAAAAATTTGCGGCCGACCTGTTGTACTGAGGCTATTATATTCGCTTTGATCGGTTTCGCTAATACAACATGCATCGTTAGGTGTCTATTTTATTATATGTCGATACTGGGGGAACTGGAATATGTATCTATACGGCCTTTCCAGTTACAATTCTTCGATTATCCATTTGAAGTTGGAATATCTTGTTGGTATATGTAAGTAAACCTGCTTATGAGTCATAAGGGTTATGTCATTGATTATTCTTAGCAGTTACTACGCCTTTAAACATCTAAGGTACCCGTGTGTGTGTGGGTGTGTGTGTGTGTGTGTGTGTGTGTGTGTGTGCTTACCATAAGATAAGTATATTTCTTGGATCTATGATATTTTTCGTATTGACATGTTAAATGATGTCTCTTGGTTTTTTTCATTTTATTTTAATGAATCTTAGATTTTGTTTCATAAACTGTTTAAGGTAAGGGTCTTTTTTGACACTTTTGTGTCAACTTGATATTTAGTGTACCCCGTAAAATTGGCCTTCATGAGGTTGAAATATTCTATTTAATCGAATTCGTTCATGTAGTATGAATTGTTAGGAGTCTATGTTATTATATGTTCAATGGTACTACACCTATCTTGAAAATGTATTAGTATGACGTCATAGATAGAAAAGGTGTACAAAGTAAAATTGGCCTTCATGAGGTTGAAATATTCTATTTAATCGAATTCGTTAATGCAGTATGAATTGTTAGGAGTCTATGTTATTATATGTTCAATGGCACTCCACCTATCTTGAAAATGTATTAGTATGGCGTCAGAGATAGAAAAGGTGTACAAAGTTTCCTACTGCGCTTGCCTTCTATAACAGCTATAATATTTTTTTTCCTATAAATATCCACTGTACGTGTTTTAATATGCTGACTATAATGTTTTTCCTAAAATCCTCACTGTTCATAATTTTTGTTTTTTGACTACCACACTGTTTTTCCCCCTCTGCGCATGCTTTTCTCTATAACTTTCTGTATGTAGCGTCATTATCAGTTTTGGATTGCGTCTTCGTAACAGAATCGGGTAAACATATTAATATTATTATATGATGATTAAACTTAATTTGGCTTGCCCATTACAGTATTTTTAGCATTATGTGGTATTTCTTGCTATATCTAGTTTTTGTGTTGATTTGATTTCGTGGAAACTTAAATATGAATATCTGAAACTTTTTAAGCTCCTTTATTTATTAACCTGTAGGGGAGTCTCTAGTTGTCTTGTCTTGAGTTAATTTTAATTTTCGTTTCGCTGTAAACGGGAGTAAAATTTAATTTTGTATTGTATTTGATATCTAGCATGCTTACGTAAGAGATTGTATCGATAGGGTTTTATTTTCAATTTTATTTACGCTTGACATCGATAACTCATAAATATGAATATTTGCAATTTTCTGAGATTTTGTTGATAATTTGACATAGGTGTACTGATATTTCACTAAATTCCTAATGATATCTGAAATTTAGAATAATATGCGTGCAGGCGAGTGGGTTCTTACCTAATGATACTTTTAATTTCGAATAGAGGGTCATTTGAATTGGTGGAGGAGTCCTTTTTGATGAATTTTAGGTTTTGTTTCATAAAATGGATAGGGCTTAATGGTTAGTATACCTTCGTAAAATTCGTCATCATGAGTCTAGAATATTCGATTTACTCGATTTTCGTAAATAATCGTTATGGTGTATATTTTATATATTCAGCATAACGCGATTTATTCTTAAAATGTAATAGTATGCTGGCAGAGACAGAAAGGCTCTACAAAAGATTTGTACTTCGTATGCTTTTTTTTATATCAGTTATAATATTTTTCCTATAAAGCTCCACTGCGCATGTTTTCCTATTACGACTATAATGTTTTTACTCAAACCTCAACTGCTCATACTTTTCTTAAGAGAGTATGGTGCTTTTTTTGCATACGCCCTCCCTATACATGTTTTTCATAAAAATCTCCACTACGCATGTTTTCCTATGACGACTATAATGTTTTGTCCTAAAATCTCCACTACTCATATTTTTCTTTGACGTCCATGACGTTTTTTCTTCGATATTTCCCAACTGCGCTTCTCTTGGTGCGTTTATGATGTTCCTTTGTATAAACCCCCACTACATTAGTTTTTCTGAAGAGTGCCTTGCTCATGACTTCCTAAAAGAATATGGTGCTTTTCGTCGATATTTTTGATGATGTAGTAAACTACTTTATTTTGCAGTAAATGTGCGTTACCACATAAGCAAAACTAGTATTAAAAACCAGAAATGTTGTCACTCCCTTTATATCTCTCGAAATAAGTGGGTGGGGTATCTAAATTTGTATAGGCCACTCTGTAGTTGTGATATATCTGTCTGTTGTGCAGTATTGTCTTTAACGCTAAAATAGTATTAATAATATGCTTTACCTATTTATTGTGATTGTTCGCTGGACTGAAATAATATCAAACAGTTATCTATCTATTCGCTTTCATTGCAGTTTACGAAATATTCTCTTATTTTCTATCGCATTTATTATGAATGGAGTTTCTGATATATTAAAGTAAACCAACTGTTCTTTGTTAGATGAATGCATTGTTTTGATAATTTTTTACGGTATTTATTGCCTTTCTATATTTATCAAGAAATGTGATATACTAATGCTGACACGTTAAAATTTGCATAATATTTACGATGTATGGATTGTGGATGTGTACCGCGGGGTGAGGGGGTGCCGGGGGGTGTTGTGCTGACTGTTCGATCTTACATACACACATGACGTTGCAAATTCTTTCATTACTATTAAACGGTGTGGCTGAACAATGCTTCTTTCATTATTGCGAAAGATGTTGATTAATAAGACATTTTTTCATCATAATGATTTTTTTAGTAAATTATTTCCTTATTCATCTGCTGATCTTTCCATTATTCTATTGTGCTTGGATATTAATTCCTAACTTGAAGGATTATTTGATGGTAAATGCATTTAGTTTCATTCTCGCTTTTTTCTTGGGTTGTTAATTAGAACAGAGTGATCTCAGTAAAATTTTAATCCAAATAAACGTTGAGCAACTAATGACAACATGTACGAAGATTTCTAGTTTGAATACAGGGTGTGCGAAAAGCTAAATTCACACCAAGCAGCTGCATCATAATTTGTAATTGTAAAAATTAATGTACTTATTATATGAAATATGTATTTTTCTTTCTTATTATTACAGCTCGAAATATACAGGGTGGTACATTGAAAATTGGTGGTTTATAAAGCTTTAATAAGGCCTCCATTGATTCATAGTACATTACTTAATTAATTGATTACTGATAAGCTGCTTCTTGATATATGTACATCCTTCTACTTTTCCATAAACCTGAACAATCCCTCTTTGATTAATTTTGCATAAGAGTGATCTTCTAAACACAGTAAATGTGCAATTATAGGTACGTCACCTACTTTCCACCTGTAAATTTCAACTCCGCAATGGAAGCAGCGGTGTCCTCGCAACCGATGTAATGAAATTCTGCCAGTGCGAGATCTAGAGGTTTTGCAGTGCCTCTCCAATTCTTAAATGATATTAAACATTCCTCAAAGTGATGATACACATCTCCTACACATTTTTTCACTTTCTTAAAACCTTCAATAAGGTGTTGATTGATTTTTGGTGTGTTCTGAATTACAATTATGGTGGAATTAAGGAATTGAAATAAATTAGGTTAAATTTTATCACGTGATCCCCTTTATGGGGAAATATAAGTAGTCAGAGTTTAAGGAAATGACTGACAGATGGCACTGTAGGGTTACAAAAATTGAACTAGGTAGGCCAGCAGCCAAAACTTAGGGAGAAGGCCGCTGCCAAAATTAAGGTGGGTTTACATCTGATACATATCCATACACAGATGGGCATAATAATGAAGTATTTGGAACATTAGTAAAATATATGCCGTCTAACATATCACAGAAGGAGAGGGGGGGTCTGAATTATGGTGGGAGGTTCCCAAATTATGGCTGACAGTTCTGTGACGTGATGGGGGGCCCTGAATTATGGTGGGGTGTCTGAATTATGGTGGGGGGGTCCTAAATTATGGTGGACAGTTCTGTGACGTGGTGGGAGGTTCTGAATTATGGTGGGGGGTTCCCGAATTATGGTGGAGGGTTCTGTGACGTGGTGGGGGGTTCTGAATTATGGTGGGGGTTTCTGAATTATGGTGTGGGGTCTAAGTTATGGTGGGGGGTTCTGTGACGTGGTGGGGGGTTCCAGAATTATGGTGGGGGGTTCCAGAATTATGGTGGGGGGTTCTGAATTATGGTGGGGGTCTAAGTTATGGTGGGGGTCTCTAAATTATGTTGGAGAGTTCTGTGACGTGGTGGGGGTCTAAATTATGGTGGGGGGTCTCTAAATTATGGTGGAGAGTTCTGTGACGTGGTGGGGGGTTCCAGAATTATGGTGGGGGGTTCTGAATTATGGTGGGGGTCTAAATTATGGTGGGGGGTCTAAGTTATGGTGGGGGGTCTAAGTTATGGTGGGGGGTTCCCGAATTATGGTGGGGGTTCTAAATTATGGTGGGGAGTTCTGAATTATGGTGGGGGGTTCTAAATTATGGTGGGGGTCTAAGTTATGGTGGGGGTTCCCGAATTATAGTGGGGGGTCTAAGTTATGGTGGGGGGTTCTGAATTATGGTGGGGGGTCTAAGTTATGGTGGGGGGTTCTGAATTATGGTGGGGGCTCTAAGTTATGGTGGGGGTTCTGAATTATGGTGGGGGTCTAAGTTATGGTGGGGGTCTCTAAATTGTGGTGGAGAGTTCTGTGACGTGGTGGGGGGTTCCAGAATTATGGTGGGGGGTTCTGAATTATGGTGGGGGTCTAAGTTATGGTGGGGGTCTCTAAATTATGGTGGAGAGTTCTGTGACGTGGTGGGGGGTTCCAGAATTATGGTGGGGGTGGAGGTGGGGGCGGGGCGTGGCTTAGAAAAGTGGAGGGGGTGGGGTGTGGCTTAGAAAAGTGGAGGGGGTAGGGTGTGGCTTAGAAAAGTGGAGGGGGTAGGGTGTGGCTTAGAAAAGTGGAGGGGGGTGCTAAAAGTGGAGGGGGGTGTCATAACTTTCTCATTCTTTCACTACTTGTATTTATTTACATAAAATGCTTAGAATTGCTCAAAATATAAAGTCCTCATGATTTAATTCATGTTGATGATCAAAAATACCAGTTTTTAGTTTATATCTCAACAAGGGTGAGGTTAGGTAGAAATTGTCAAGTGTCAAGAAAGAATTGTCCAAAATATAAAATCCAATGGTTCTCTTTCAACTTAAATAAAATTTGTTGGTGGCCGGAAATAGCAAAATTCTGTCCTAGTTTACGACCGGAAATGGAAAGAGCACTTGACCCTACTTTGTTCTGTACATTTTTAGGAACATTTTGCACCATCTCACATAAAAATCAGGTGAAGTGGAATCTCATATTGGGGTTAAAATGCTTCATTTCCTTGACTACTCCACTACGTAGATGTGGAGGTAAAATGTAAAATGGTCAAATAGAGCTCATCGAGTACTATGTCCCCAAAAAAAATTAAATTGGGCAACGCATTCCACAATAACAGGGTGTTGCAATAAAATAGCACACGCTGTATAACACAATATGGTATTTTATATCTTCACATTTCTAGAAGCGATTCTGAAATGTCTCCTATGTGAGACTTGAGACTTAGGTGGACTAAATCTAAACATTCTGAGTTAAAGATATAACAGTCAACCAGCTTTGCACATCGGCATAAATAGAGTTGCCTATATACAGAATTTAAAGAGATATTTCTTTCATATACATATTGCGTTCTAAACGGGCATACTCGATGTAGGTAACTACTTTCTCGATTTTCTAATTATTATTCACCAAGGTCATCAAGAAGCTTGTGTATTTGAGTTAATTCCAAATTTTTAGATTTGATATTGGCAATGTAATATGTCAAGAAAATTATTATTTTGATGTACTTTATATCTTTTGTCAAAGAAAATTCCTCAGTAGGCTTGATAAATGATATTCTTTTTACATGGTTTTTATACGTTTTTATTCTCGATATTCTCATGCACTTAAAATTTCAAATTATTAATTTTCTCTGTTCTCGAGATATAAGGGGTTGCAAAAACAGCGCGACCGTCTGTAACGTCACTATAGGCAACTTTGAAGTCTGAGATCTACCGACACAACGCGACCACTAACAGCCAGCCGTTCAGTAGCAGGGGCAGGGCACTTAAATACGATATATCACAACATAATTTTCTGAGCCATCTGTAGGGACACACAGATTTTCTGGTCAGAAGTATCATAACGTTTCGTCCAAAAAAAATATGAATAAAATTCATCATCAGATACAGATCCTGTGGCGCCCTCTATGATCTAACGAGATGTAATACATAAATTATTGTTTCTTAGAAAAAAGTTTCTCAAGCAAATTTGGCGAAGATCAGTCAAGAGGTTGAGTTATTGAAAAAAAAAACAAAAAATTTTACCTTTAGCCACAGCAATATTTCACTCAATTATATTTGCGCTGCCAGCACACTGACGTCACTTTACCGTCATCAGACGTCAGTTTAAGGTCAGTATCGGTCTACAGCGTTATTTGCCCAATAAACGTCAAAATTACATCATATTTTAGTATGTCGCAGAGAAGTCGTTGACAGAACGTTGCTATGACGTCATTCTTAAGTCATAAATATATCGAATCTTAAAAACATGTCATAATTAAGTCATATTTTCCGACGTCATACACTGGACTCAAAAATGACGTCAGTTATAAATATATGGGATCTTAAAAATACGTCATAATGAAGCCATATTTTCTGACGTCATACACTGGATTTAAAAATGACGTCAAAGTTACATCATATTTTAAAACGTCGCAGAGACGTCGTAGACAGTACGTTGTTATAACATCATTTTCGAGTCATTTTCTGACTTCATACACTGGATTTAAAAATGTTGTCAAAGTTACGTCACATTTTAGAACGTCGCAGAAATGTCGTAGACAGAACGCTGTTATGACGTCATTTTCGAGACATTTACTGACGTCATACATGGGATCTATAAATGACGTCAAAGTTACATCACATTTTAGAATGTCGTAGAGACGTCGTATACAGAACGTTGTTATGACGTTATGTTTGAGTCACGTTTATGTGTTGGGTATTGTATAAATACATATAAACGGCCAAATACCTTTTTTTATATTTTCATCTTTTATAATAGTTACTTTTATATATTAGCTGTATTGATTAGTATGTTATTACTATATCGCGTATGTAGGTATCACAGCTGCATGTGAAATCTTTACCGCATATACGCCATGTAATTTTTATTCTACTTTTATTAGGTATTTATGACATTGAAATTCAAACTATACTGCCTCTCTATCACAACTGCAGTATACATCTTTAACTCCACCTTATTGGAAATAGGTCTAACAACCGGTAGTTGATCGCTGACCTATATTTCCCTCAACCTTAACATACCTATTATATATGTATATATGTAGTTTAAAGCGCAGAGCCGATTAAATAAAGAACAATTATTAAAATGACACTCTACCATCACTATAGCAAACATTAGAAAATTAACTCTTATCTTTCACCACAATGCAAAATAGGAGTGTTGCCATCTATATTAAATGAAAACTCACTTTTTTCTTTTAATTTTAAAACATTCAACTCTGTTTCACGAATAAAGAATATTTTTAAATAATTTTTAACACCCATATGAACATAATATCCATTGCTTAATTGAGAACATTCACTATTCGCACAAAGTAAGTAATTATTTTATAGAAATTTGCCATTGCACTTGATTTTATTAACACAAATTGTACACCGTTAGGGCTGAAAGGGAATATTAGCTTTAAACCGAGTACTGAACTGCAAGTAATAAATACACTCTAAAGTAAAATTTACGTGAAGGACAATAACTCAGGGGAAGCGTTCTAGGCTACCAAGCGAGAGGCCGACTGTTCAAATTCCACAGCCGGATGATTTTAAGGTGTTTAAAATTCTGTTACAGTGTTATTATATAAATAATATACGTATATTCAAACCATTCCTAATTAATAAAAACCTAAAATGAATAAAAAAATATTAAATAATATTCTCAAGTGAAAACAGATTTTTATTTGGGCCCGTATTCTTCAAATCAAGGTTATATTAAGCGCCATATTGACGTTGGCATTGAACCTTGATCCTACGTCAAAGGGTTCTTATTTGGGGCCATATTCGTCAAATTGAGGTCATATTGAACGTGATTGTGACGTCAGGACATGACGTCATTAGGATGTGACTAGATCGTCATTTAGACGTACATTGAACGTCGTTATATTGGGACTTATGACGTATATTATGACAAATACATGACGGCAAATTGACGTCAGTGTACTAACTGGGTGGTTACATCCTCATATTTTGGCCCAAAGAATCTACCCCTGCACTATAGCCTATTATTAATGGTCCACCTTGTATAAATGTTTGGAAATGTAGCGAGAATTTGGTTTACAAATATATACTGCAAACTGATTGAGGATTAGATAATAACTGTTTTAAATGCAATTTTAACATGTTGACCTCACCACATACATCTGTGCCAAATAATATCTTACTCTTCACGCGAGACATCTTCAGGTTATAAATGCAGGTCTTTACAGTTCTTCAAAATTTCTGCGTCTGATATAATAGATGGGTTTTAAAAAAAATTAAATTACCAGTAACTTCTTTATTTACGGATCGATTTCGTTCAAAATTAAAGAGGTTTTTCTCTAACCACTACTAACTACTAATTTACTGTTTACTTTCTTAAGTTATCGTACTTACAAAAAAAACAACAAAAACCGTGATGGACAGACAGACGGATATTTTAAAAGTTGTTCAAAATTCGATCACCAACACAGTGATATGAATTTTTTTTCTCTACGAGCGATATTACTGGTTTTAGAAATATGCCGATCGAATGCAACATACTTTTCGTTTTGTATTTGCGAAAAGTATTAATAACAATAACACGGTAACAATAATAACGCGACCTTTTGAACATCCTGTTCTAAATTTGTCAATGAAATCTGCACAAAGAAAAATGCTTACTCATTATAGTAAAAAACCACCACTAATACTTGTGAGTAAAATTGCATGATATCATATAATGGGAAGTTCTCGTAAACAGCAGCTCGAATGAGAAAATAAACGTAAAACTGAACCACAAATATAGCCTATTGGTGCCGGTCTGTCTGTACGATTATTGAGCGCTTGTACGCTAGAAATGAGGGCAGTTAGATTGTGAAAAGGACACACGCATCAGGAAGTAAACAAGGGACAAATTAAACGTTCAAATGAATTTTATAACACTCCGAATAAAAAAAAATATTTGTACACAATGTCACCAATAAGGTCAGCATCTTATGGAACAAATATTGGTTATATTAGTTTAATTCAATTTTGATTTTGTAAATAGTTTTCTCTTAAAAGGTATCGTTTATTTTAAAAAGCCAATTTGTGCTATTCCTCAAAACTGAAAAATGTTATAGACATACGTTCTTTATTCTGCAATTTTACCTACATACATACGTGATTTTCAAGCTTCTAGTAACACTTTTATTTCTGCAATTGAAGGGTACAGGCTAAAAAGGTGGAGGGTCACAAAATGTTAGTTTCGATATAAGCGAATTTCAAAACTTAAAACCCCATATTACCAACTTTGGTCAAATTTTCAATGAAGACTATGTGTATCTATTTCTAGAAAACCGTTCATTATTTATATTGTTTCAACATAGGCGTACAGAATGAACTTGAAAAGGGATTATGCACCTTTAGACAGGGGAAAGAGATATAGGTCCAAGCAATAATGTTACAAAATAGTTGGCACTACCTTGCTTAAGTTTTTACAACTCGTGACTCTTATCTTTCATACTCTGTACAATAAGGTATATGGAAACTCTAGATGTCTGGCTATATTTTAACGTATTTATCTCAAAAATTGATTTTTTGGACCCTCATCCTTTTTAGTCTGTACCCTTCAATTGTTTCAACTTAATATAAGTATCTGTAGTTTAACAGAATTCAAGAAAGCGAGTATTTTTTTTCTCTTTTTACAAGTCGTCGGCTAAATGCGTTTTGCTGACTAAACATTGTTTCATTAAAAAAAAAGAAAATTAGGAGAAACAAAAATTCGCTAATAAAAATCGGTAAAAGCATTTACACATGTAATACCTATGTGCGCATGCATTTGGCTTCTACGTAACCGCTTTCGTTTGCTACAATTGGTGTTTCTATATGTGTAGGAGGGGTACGACTACAACTCGTCTTTAGGTCAGCCGCATCCTATGTGGCGACTATATGCGAGTCTGCCTAGGATTTTTCCCAAAAATTTTCTATACCATTTGAGTTAGCCACGGATTCTCATAGGAAAAATTCCGCTGAATAAGATTTTCTTATGAAAAATTTTCCTAAACCGCGAGCTTCATAGTCAAATAACTGTTTAAACAATTTTTTCTCGTTATTATTTAATAAAATGAAAACAGTTTGACGGATCCGAAAAAATCTCGATTCAATCGAAAGATATTTTAAATACGCGTCGTTTGGCGCTAGGCACAACTCATTTTGTCAACCCGTTCATTTGTTATAGCCAAAATAAATTTCTCAATTAACAAATTGATTACTCTGAAACCAATGAGGTCAGGATATTGTTTTTTTTTTAAGTACATGCCCTTTATACCAAAGAGTATACCATATTTTTGTTGGCCCGATATCTTCAATACTTTTGATTGTTTAAACAATTGGCATAATTTGTTACTTAGCAAATAATTTTTTTTTCGAAAGTTTGATCGACTTCAAACCAACTTTAAACGATAAATATTGATGTCGGGCATAACCTCCATAGAAGTATGCAGGAATGCAACTTTTTTTAAATTTATTTTGCAATTAGCAAATGGAATATCTCAGATCTGGGTAAGCGTATAGAAATGGGGGTTTGTGCATATGAAAGTGCTTGGAAAAAGGAACATTTTGAGACCAGAAAGAAGTTGATCGGATAACCGGAACCGAAAATAAAAGTGATCAAACTCTTTGGACACGAGGTTTGGTGCAAATGAAAGCCAGCAAGTATTTCCATCAACCACAAAAAGTTCTACAAAGAATATTCAATCCCTGAAGAGCTATACGCGTTCTTGACCTTTAATAAAATCTCTCCCGCAACGTGAAAATATTAAGATTTGACGCGCAATGAGGCGGCGGGTTCAATCCTTGGTGTGGGCATTTTTTTTGTCAAAATTGATTTTTTTCCTGTAACCAAGTATTTTTTATGATGTTTTTATTTTCTGAGAAATTTTTAAAAACGTAAATATTTCTTTTTGCAATTTCCATTAAATAAATGGCTATCTTGCAACAAACATATGATTGTTCTTGTCCAACGAGGGTTTGTCGGTAGTTTTTTGTTTTTTTTTTTTACTACTTTTTGTGCAAGGGAAGGCTTGTTTTACTTTATTTGAGGGGGTGCCTGTCGAAAAAATACCAAAATTTTAAAAGGAAACAAATTTATTTTTCCCTTTTTTCTTATAATGAAAAGAAGTCCACGTCTCATGAAAAAAACACTCACCTTGTTATTTGCAAATGAGAAATAATCAAAAGATTTAACTATTTTAATGGCATTATTATTTTATTTGGTATATGAAATTTGTAAAATATGTGTCTCTTGCGGTGCTTTAGCTTAGTAATAACCGTTTACGGTTTTTCTCTTTCTATAACTAGAGGAGACTGCATAAGCGTAATGTATAAGCAGCAAGTGGCGCGAATTGGATACGCCGTTTCCAAAATTATCAGGTTTCATTTTTTTTTACTTCTTCAATTCTTTGGGACTTCCTGCCACATGTATCTTTTCTTTTTAAGCGGTGCTCGGGGAATCTACAAAATATC
Source organism: Stenurella melanura (assembly GCA_963583905.1). NCBI lineage: Eukaryota > Metazoa > Arthropoda > Insecta > Coleoptera > Cerambycidae > Stenurella > Stenurella melanura. The sequence continues at coordinate 121,942,110 of OY757316.1, read as the reverse complement.
ACAATTAACCAGTATGTTACTGGTAAATAAACTATACGCCTGTGGCTTTTACAGTAACATACTGGTTAATTGTGATATTTTGTATATTCCCCGAGCACCGCTTAAAAAGAAAAAATCGGTATTTACACAGAACTTGCCTCTTTATTTGTGCATAGCGGTCACTCTAAAAAATTAATAATTACGAAATGACATTGAAAACAATAATCGGAATATAGTTATCACTATTATTACAAATAAAACCTGATAAGTTTTGGTAAAAAAAAATCTAGAGTGCTCATCCAACAACAAATGTTCAATACTAAATGACAGTTGCCAAATATGGAAGGCTTGCGCAAATACCTTTACAAATGTCCACCATGACTGAATTATTTCTTGGGATGACCACCCTGTACATTTTTCAATAAAAGTATAGGTGCATATGCCAATTATTGCCATCTGTCACATTTTCAATTCCACATTCATGTAGTGGAGTGGAAGTATAGTGGTAGTTAAAAAAATGCATTTTTTTTTTAAATTTTTCAAAAATGTTATTAAAAAATTTTCAATTTTTTTTTCTTCTGAAATAGGTTTAGAATGTCATGAAACGTGGAAATTTTAAATTTGAGCAAAAAGTAAAGTTTCCTTCTATTCTATAGTAGTGGTAAAATTCCTTCTATTTCAGTGGTAAAAAAGTTTCTAAAAATGTGAAATGATGAAAAAAATTGTCAAATTTTTTTTTTCCGAAATAGGTTTGGAATGTCATGAAACGTGGAAATTTTAAATTTGAGCAAAAAAATGTTCATCTATTCTATAGTAGTGATAAATTTAAAAAATTTTCAAAAAAATTTGTTTAAATTTTTAAAATTTTTTTTTAAATTTTTCAAAAAACTTTTTTTAATTTGTTTTTGTTGAAATAGGTTTAGAGTGCCATGGAAACGTGGAAATTTTAAATTTGAACAAAGAAAAAAAATTCCATCTATTTTAGTGGCAAAATTTTTTCAAAAATGGTAAAAAAAATCTGTTATTTTTCTTTAATAGATTGAGAACGCTATGAAACGTGAAAATTTTAAACTTGAACAAAGGAAAAAAATTTTTTCAATTTATTTTAGGGGTAAAAAACTTTCAAATTGTTTTTTCTGAAATAGGTTTAGAGTTTTTCTTACGTTTTATTGGGTATTTTGCCACTGAAAAATATTTAATAATTTTAATGAAAAAACCTCTGCGCCAAACGGATCAGACAGAGGTTGGTTCTTGAGTACTTGACCGTTTCAAAAAGTCTCACACCTAAAAATATATAAACTAGAACAATGTTATAAACTAAAAACTGAAAATCAAAGCTATAGGTAGTTAACGTTTCGGAAGAGAATCTACTTCCGTTCTCAAAACTTTTTTGGCCATCAACCATGACAGTTCTTTGTTTATGTATTTCCATAGTCACGTGAGACATTAAATTATATTTATCTTATTTTTACTTACTTCGTCTCTAAGGATGGGCAACCTACAAAAATCTATTGAATAATTAGAAACGCATCTATCCTCGTTTAATAAAATAATCGCGGATTCTTTAAGTTTTCTGTTAGTTCCGTTGCTCTATTTTTTTAGGGTGTCATGAAACGTGGAAAAAAAATTTTTTTCATTATTTATTCCCTTTAGAAGGTCCACCCCTGTATATTTTCCAGTGAAAGTTTAACCATTTCTTCGCAGTACTTCAACTACCTACCAAATGTGACTGTTCTCCGTCAAGCAGTTTTTTAGTTAATGCACCAACAGACAGACAGGCAGACAGACAGAGAGATAGTCAGACAGACTGACGGAATCGAAAAACCTATATTTTCGTAATCTACGTGATCTGATTGATCTGAAACGTTAAAATCCGAAAAAATCTCGGAGGGCGATTTTTTCTCGAATACAATACTTCCCTTCAGTATGCGAGGGAAGTAAAAATTCCCCGGACATAAAATATAAAACTTTAAAAAGGAATAAATACAATGAGTTATATGTTACATGTAACGGCATAATAAATAAGTTGGGCATTTCGTTTGTAACGTTCCTAACTTACGTAACACGTAACCATAAGAAACGTATTTCGTAATTCCTTCAAGGGTGCAGTTTTAAACAAACTCATGATTGTTGCGTAACAAATGCTGGTTTGCCAGATTTCTCAGTTGCCCTCACAAATATTCTCTTCTATTATAGAAAATGACTCATTCCAGAGATCAGGAATTTTATCTCGGTGCTACAGACTGCTCTCATCTAGAGGTAAAATATAGTTATATACACATTAAGTCATATTGAATATTATATTATAAGAAATAAGCCGAGTGTGCAATAAAACGTAAGATAAATGTATATCTCACCTTCACTTAACGTTTTGCACACTTCGTCTTTTTATAATTATCTTAGTTTATATTATTCTCTAATATTCTCTATTTTTTGACACCCTCTCTGTTATTTCTTTTGCCTTCTTCAATCACGAAGCAATAGCCATTTCGGTGTCCTTCCAAGACTTTGAAGCGTTAGCGACTTCAGCAGCCCCTGTGCAAATAAAAGAAAAATTAACATTTCAGATGAAATCTTGGCAAAAACCATTAAGACTAATATGTGCCACCTGATGGCAAGCTTATATTTAAAATAAATTGTTATGATTTTCTTGGTGTCCTATTTAAAAAAAAATCACAGTTTAAATGTGAACATTTTTTTGTTTAACTGACTTTTGCATTTGAAAGGTTCCCTTGTTCATTTAAACATTTTAAGAACACCTCTTTATATGAATGATCGATTCTACAAATAATACCAAAGACCGAGAGAAGCAGAAATATATGTTGTGACTAATGCTACCAGATTAATAACATTATTATAAGTTTAACGTTATATTTTTTGCCAATATTATTACAGAATTCAAGTAAAGAAAATGGCCATGGGTTAAGATGCATTAGGGTTTACGGTTAGAAGCAGGTTTATTAGGTTGAACATTGATGATGTATAAAAGTTTTTGTACGTACGTACAGCGTAATTTCAGAAAAAAATATGACAAATAGGGCATATAAGTTACAAAATTGTAAATTCTCCTCAAATAGTACCTTTATTAGTTTTTTCCTTATATTGATTTACTGAAATCCCTAAATATGCTTTACAAGTTTGTTGATGTTTTCTGGCAAATGTATTTATTACTCGATGTATCAAACCTTACCTTTACAAGTTTCATCACCTCCACTTGTTCATCAGAGATGTCGAACCATATATAACACTTCGTTTAACACACTGAGTAGGTACTTCTTTTCAATTTTTACTTCCCTCGCATATCGAAGGGAAGTATTGTATTTATAATGTTTAACCAACAATCTTCTTTTAAGTGAATAAGTTCGCTCCATGATAAACAACAAAAAACTACATACCCAGGTTCACAGGTGATCTCCCATAGGATTTTAACAAAGCCAAATAACGTGGGTGGTAGCATATTTATTATAAATAGGCTATAACCTACAAATAAGCAGCACCAAATTTATCTAGAACAAAATATCGATCTAAATACTTATGTATTAATAAATAAACTAAATAGACTTATCTATTTTTGGTACTTTATTTTAACAATCTGAACCATTAGTGACTAGTGACGAAATAAAAATGATGCAACAACCATAGGGCTGCCAAATTGAATTCCCCATAGTTTGACAGTAACTAACCGAAATTCCCCCATCTCAAAAAGCACGACGTTTGGCGGATATTTTAAAATAAAAGCTTTATTGGACCTTAACATATTTTTGTTATTCATTCCAGTATTTCCATTTATTCTCATTGCGATATTTTCGTACTAAAGTATGGTAGCACACTAATATAGAGGATTGTAGTATAATAACTACACTGTACTGTCAAAGAGTACAAATTAATGTGATTTCGCAAGATAAGAATAATAGTTGAAACGAATATACGATTTCTGAAATCAGAAAAACAAAATTGACAAAATTTAAATGGACCATAAAAAATGAAATTATTTTATTATTAAAAGAAATTTTGTCAGTAAAACTTTTTAAGGATTTTAATTTCATTTTTACAGTTTTTAATTTCCTTTTTCAAGCATGTTCTCATCTGCTCAAAAAAAAATCACTCCTAGAGGTTATTTCACAAATGTTTAAGTTGGTCTGGACTAGACTCTAGCAGGATGTCCTTAAAGAGTTTAAGCAGAAAGTTTTAGGGACGATAGCAAACAGTGGCGGCTCGTGATATTGTCTGCAGAGGAGGCTTGATATTCTGAAAGACAACTGATGTGCAATATGACTACAATTTGTACATTTCCCAACCACCCCTGAGGTATTACAACGGCGCGTTACATTTTTTTGCCGTGGGTTGTTCGCCAGGATACCGATTCACGACTTGAGAGAATAGAACTAATAAAAGAATAGAATGAAAAGGAAATAGAAAATATGATGAGACGAAAATATCATTCTCCTGAAATTCTCGTTCCTACGACTCGAGTATCGGTATCCAAAGGAGTCCTACTATCCCACTTGTAATTAAATTATATAACTTTTAATAAAAATAAAAATAGTTTTGGTAAAAAAATTAAAGTGTTTTTCTACAAACAAAAAATTGTATTCATTATCACTGCCAGGCGTGTAAAATTATAAGTTTTCATAGAAATTAAAATAGTTTTGAGAAAGAAGTTATATAAAAAAAATATAACCGCGGAACTCTATATTATGGAGAATTATAAAAAATATTTCCTAAAAAATAAATAACACAAATAAATATTTTTTCTAAAATAACAACTACCTATATTAATCTCTGCTTTAAAGCCTGAATATTTTTATAAATGAGTGGTAACCTGCGATTTTTGGAACTAGCAAAATGGTTGATTATTTCATCATAAAATGAATCGCGTTTACTCAATTCTGACAAAAAACGTTTTTCTATTGAAATAAGCGATACATTTGAAAGGCGGTCTTGATTCATTTTGTTTCTAGTAAAAATGTTTTTATTCGTTTAAGTGTTGAAAATGATCATTCTACAGAAGCTTACCGGAATTGTCTCAAAAAATAGTGGCGTTATTCAAAAAGTTCTCTAATTTTGGGTCATAAGTTTTTAAAAAATCTACCAGCTCTTTGAAATTTCCTTTATTGTACGATTCTCGTTTTTCGTCATGTCCTCGGAAAGAATTTTCTTGTGAAGATAACTATATAACGGCATCTATTAACCTCTTTAATATTTCCCTATTCTCACGGACCTTTTCGTTAACATTTTCTATTTCTCTCTTATGTGCAGAATCCAAGAAATTTACAATATTTTGTTTACCACACATTTCGAATTTAATGCAAGATGAAATGTGCTCCTGGGATTTTTCGTTCCTTTCTAAACCTCGCGACAAATTTTGCAAATTATTAAACCAGGCCCTGCCCCAAATTGAGGATTGATCATTCGTAAATAATAAACATCTCCAACAATATAATTTGTTTCTAACTGTTGATGCCGTTAACCACTCGACTTTTTTATAATTGTGATCACAAAACCCTCTGTTTTGTTTACCACTTTTAAAAACTAACGAAGGCATTGCTGGTGTAGGCCTGGTATTTCTTTTAATTCTTACCTTTTCGTCATAAATAAGAGTAGTAAATCCATTTAATAACAAATAATCCACCACGTCTGGACAACAAGACATGTTGTTGGGAATATTTTCACCTAGAGCACTTATTTCTAGCCCGCCTATCAAATGTTTTATGTATTTATACGTCAAGTTGTTCTTAACCGGTTAAACGCAACTGTCAGACTGTCAGACGTCAGTTCGTTTTCTTTGTGAATCACCTGACTCTTGAATGACCTGTGCACATGCGCTATAAAAACTGAGATCTGAGGCTAGCCTCATACTTGGCTATTCCAAGTGTTGCTATTTTACACAGCGCAAAGAAATTCAAGGTCATTCATGTTATAAGTAAATGCGGTAAAGTTGGAAGCTATTTCGTATTAGCCTCCAGCGAACCGCAGTGTTCATTCAGAAATTTCTTAAGAAATTACTTTTGAAGATATGGTGGTTCTTCCAAGGGGAGGCTCGCCTCCCCTGACGAGCCGCCACTGATAGCAAACGGACGTCTTTGGGACGTACCATATAAACCCGGGACGTTCAGACCTAAGGAGGACTTAAGGGAAGAGAGATTAAAAAAAATAAAGGCACCCGTTCAAAATCCGAACAAATAATAGCCTCCGTTTCATGGACAAAAGAAATAATTGGTCTATGATATCCAGAATAAGCTAAAAAAATCTCACTATTCTAAAGAAATTTGTTCACGAAGTATGATTTTCCTCTCACCAAAGTCCTTAACTTACCAACGTTCTTAGGACTTGGCAACGCTGCACTCTCCTTTGTGCGGCAATCGGCAAATCCCCGACCTGTCTTGTCCCCCAAAACAAACGCATATCACAAACTCTACCGACCTCAGTGCAAAGCGGTTCATCAGCACCAGCTAAGAGAAATCGTTAGTCGTCTTTGTTGCCAAGAACATTTGAATAACGCTCGTTATCTTTTAAATTACCGACCGCCCTACATAGGTGTTAAGTGAGAATTAGCAAGTGCAAAAAATCCAAAAGTATATTCGCAAAATGGCTTCTTTCATCCCTTGTGTCCTTGCATTTTTGTTGGCTGTTAATGCAGGTAAATGAAACACTATATATCTGTATATTTAGCTAGAATCTCATACATTTTTTTGGTGTATTTCTGTTGAACATTTTGATTATTAGATCGCAATGTTTTTATTTTCTTTACCCTTCATACCAAACTCAAATATCCCAAGAAACACATCAAGTAAGTTGAGTCAGATATAATAAGGGATCTTGATCACATATATATTTAATTATAAAACAGAATTGTTTTTTTTAATTTACCATAAGTCTATCTTTATCTTCAAGAATTATTTATAAGAATTTCCTCGTGACAATTGGATGATAGATAATTCTGCAATAACAGCCTTTAATTAGTTTAAATAATAACATTTATTTCTGAGTCACATTTATTAGTATACATACGACTTCTCTGTGTTGCTACCTAATATACGATTCAAATGTATTGACCCCTCACTTTAACTGCGAATATCTCAGAAGCGGAGGAGCAAAAATTGAAAAAATTATGTGTTCATTACAAATCTATTCTAGATCAACAACTGAAATTTGAATAATGTACATTGGACACTTCTCAAGTTCTGCTAAGTTATATTGAAAAATGTCCCACTTTTTAAGGAAACTTTGACCATACCAGTTTTAAATCCATTATATGTTGGAAAATATGCATACTATGTAAATGATATTTTAGACGCCGATAAAGCACGTCATTTTTTGTTTGGGGAAATTTTTTCCTAATTTTTTATTTTAAAATTTTTCACTTATCTCAAGAACGTGACGTCATGTTTATTCGGTTATTTATCAAAGTATTTTAAAAAAATGATGAAATAATCAATTATATCAAATGTAAGCATTTTCAGAAAAAAGAATTGGTATATATCAAATATTAATTTAGTTATCAAGCGTAAAGGATAATATCATTGCCAGTTTGACATAATATTATCTTCTTTTTAAATAATTTATTATTTGTTTGCTTATAACTGCATTGAAACATTCTTTATAGGATTTTGCAAACAGCAAAAAAAAAATCGGTAAAGGTATTTACACAGAACTTCCCTCATTATTTGTGCATGGCGGTCACTAAAAAATTATTAAATATGAAATGACATTGAGAATAATAATGGAAATATAGTTATTGTAATTATTACAAAGAAGTCCTGATAACTTTTGGTCAAAAAAATTGTGCTCATCCAACAGCAAAAGTTCAGTACTAAATAACAGGTCTACCATGAATTGTTTCTTGGGATGACCACCCTGTATATTTTCCAATGAGTATAATAGCATATGCCAAATATTATTGCCATTAGACACATTTCCAGTTCCACTTTCACGCAGTGAAGTGGAAGTATAGTGGTGGTTAAAAATTTCATTTTTTTTTTGAAATTTTTCAAAACTGTTGGTTAAAAATTTTCAGTCTTTTTTCTTCTGCAATAGCTTCACAATGTCACGAAACATGGAAATTTTAAATTTGAGCAAAGAAAAATAATTTTCCATCTGTTTTAGTGGTAAAATTTTTTTTAAAAATGTGTGAAAATAATTTTCAAATTTTTTTTTTCTGAAATATGTTTAGAATGTCACGAAACGTGAAAATTTTAAATTTCAGCAAAAACAAATTTTTCCATCTATTCTAATGGTATTTTTTTTCCAAAATGGTAAAAAATGATGCAATTTATTTTTTCCGAAATAGGTTTGGAATGTCATGAAACGTGGAAATTTTAAATTTAAACAAAAAATTTTTTTTATATATTCTATAGTAAGTAGTGAAATAGATTTTATCAATTTTTTTTTAAAATTTGTTTGAATAGGTTTAGAATGCCATGGAAACGTTGAAATTTTAAATTTGAAGAAAAAAAATAATTTTTTTGAAATTTTTCCAAAATGTTGGTTAAAAAGTTAGGTTTAGAATGTCTTGAGACGGGTATATTTGAAATTTGAGCAAAAAAAATTTTCCAACTATTCTAGTGGTAATTTTTTTTTCCAAAATCGTAAAAAAAATTTACAATTTTTTTTCTTCCGAAGTAGTTTTGGAATGTCATAAAGCGTGGAAATCATAAATTTGAGAAAAAAAATATTTTCTTCTATTCTATAGTAACACTTAGTGATGAATACATACATTTTTTCAAGAAAAATTTTCAGAAAAATTTCTAAATTTGTTTTATACCTTTAGAATCCCATGGAAACGTGGAAATTTTAAATTTGAACAAAAAAAAAATTCCACCTATTTTAGTGGTAAAATTTTTTTTAAAAATGGTAAAAATTTTTTTTTTTGAAATACGTTTAGAATGCCATGAAACGTGAAAATTTTAAATTTGAAGAAAAAAAAATTTTTTCTTCCTATATTTTAGTGGTAAAATTTTTTTCAAAAATGATTTTTTTCAGAAATAGGTTTAGCGCGTCATGAAACGTGGAAATTTTAAATTTGAGCAAAAAAAAATTTTTTTTACTATTTATTCCGTTTAGACGGTCCACCCTGTATAATTTTCAGTGAAAATTCTACCAGTTCTTCGCTGACAGTAGCGTCAACTACCTACCAAATTTGACTGCTCTCCGTCAAGTAGTTTTTTAGTAAATGCACCAACAGACAGACAGACAGACAGACAGACAGACAGACTGACGGAATTGAAAAACCTATATTTTCGGAATCTACGTGTTCTGAATACAATACTTCCCTTCGGTATGCGAGGGAAGTAATAGCTATCTATAACTAAAAGAAAAACTGTGTAAAAATATTAATGAAATCTTTGCATTCTTTCGATAACCTGAATTCTGGTTATGCTAGCAAATTAAAATCCTAAAATGGATTTGTCTAATTTCTTATTTGACAATTCTTATTCTAACACTAGCACCCATACAGTCCCCTACGGCCATGCAGATTAAACTAGTATCTACATAACCCCCTACGATCATGAAGACAAGATAGATAAATAAATTAAATTTAGGCCTTTGTTCTCATTTTTAACTGAATCTTCATGATCGTAGGTTATGTAGATACTAGTTTAATATGCATGGCCGTAGGGGACTGTGTGGATGCTAGTGTTAGAATGAGAATTGTCAAATAAGAAATTAGACAAATTCATTTTAGGATTTTAATTTGCTAGCATAACCAGAATTCAGGTTATCGAAAGAATGCAAAGATTTCATTAATATTTTTACACAGTTTTTCTTTTAGTTATAGATGGTTATTTTTACTTCCCTCGCATACCGAAGGGAAGTATTGTATTCGAGAAAAAATCACAATCCGAAATTTTTTCGGATTCCGACGTTTCAGATCACGTAGATTACGAAAATATGGGTTTTTCAATTCCGTCAGTCAGTCAGTCAGTCAGTCAGTCAGTCTGTCTGTCTGTCTGTCTGTCTGTCTGTTGGTGCATTAACTAAAAAATTACTTGACGGAGAGCAGTCAAATTTGGTAGGTAGTTGACCCTACTGACAGCGAAGAAATGGTAAAATTTTCACTGGAAAATATACAGGGTGGACCGTCTAAACGGAATAAATAGTGAAAAAAAATTTGTTTCGCTCAAATTTAAAATTTCCACGTTTCATGACACGCTAATCCTATTTTGAAAAAAAAATTTTTTTCACCAACATTTTTGAAAATTTTTACTTCCCTCGGATACCGAAGGGAAGTATTGTATTCGAGAAAAAATCACCCTCCGAGATTTTTACGGATTCTGACGTTTCAGAACACGTAGATTACGAAAATATAGGTTTTTCAATTCCGTCAGTCTGTCTGTCTGTCTGTCTGTCTGTCTGTCTGTCTGTCTGTCTGTCTGTCTGTCTGTCTGTTGGTGCATTTACTAAAAAACTACTTGACGGAGAGCAGTGAAATTTGGCAGGTAGTTGACGCTACTGTCAGCGCAGAAATGGTAGAAATTTCACTGGAAAATATACAGGGTGGACCGTCTAAACGGAATAAGTAGTGAAAAAAATTTTTTTTCGCTCAAATTTAAAATTTCCACGTTTCATGACGTGCTAATCCCATTTCGGGAAAAAAAATTTTTGAAAAATTTTTTACCAAGATGAAAAAATTTTTTTTTGCTCAAATTTAAAATTTCTACGTTTCATGGCATTCTAAAACTATTTAAAAAAAATTATTTTTTTTAACAATTTTTGAAAAATTTTGTTCTACTAAAATGATAATATTTTTTTCTTCAAATTTAAAATTTCCGCACTTCATGGCATTCTAAGCCTGATTGAGAAAAAAAAAATTTTGAAAATGTTTTGAAATTTTTTTTTACCAACATTTTTGAATTTTTTTTTACCACTAAAATAGACGGATTTTTTTTTATTTCTTCAAATTTAAAATTTCCACGTTTCATAGCGTTCTAAATCTATTTAAAAGAAAAATTAGAAATTTTGTTTACTATTTTTAAAAAATTTTACCACTAAGATAGAATTTTACTTCCCTCGCATACCGAAGGGAAGTATTGTATTCGAGAAAAAATCACCCTCCGAGATTTTTTCGGATTCTGACGTTTCAGAACACGTAGATTCCGAAAATATAGGTTTTTCAATTCCGTCAGTCTGTCTGTCTGGCTGTCTGTCTGTGTGTCTGTCTGTCTGTCTGTCTGTCTGTCTGTCTGTCTGTCTGTTGGTACATTAACTAAAAAACTACTTGACGGAGAGCAGTCAAATTTGGTAGGTAGTTAACCCTACTGTCAGCGAAGAACTGGTAGAATTTTCACTGAAAAATATACAGGGTGGACCGTCTAAACGGAATAAATCGTGAAAAAAATTTTTCTTTGTTCAAATTTAAAATTTCCACGTTTCATGGCATTCTAAACCTATTTAAAAGAAGAAAAAAATTAAAAATTTTTTACCAACATTTTTGAAAAAAATTTTACCACCAAAATAGATGAATTTTTTTTTCTCAAAATTTAAAATTTCCACGTTTCATAGCGTTCTAAATCTATTTAAAGAAAATTTTACCACAAATAGATGGAATTTTTTTTTTTTCGATTTAAAGTTACCACGTTTCCATGGCATTCCAAATTTATTAAAACAAATTTAAAAATGTTTTAGAAAAAAAAAAAATGAAAACATGTTTTAGTAATCTATTTATCACCATTATAGAATAGACGAAATATTTTTTTGCTCAAATTTAAAATTTCCACGTTTCATAACATTCTAAACCTATTTCGGAAAAAAAAATTTGCAACATATTTTCACCAATTTGGAAAAAATTTAACACTAGAATAAACAGAAAACATTTTTGAAAATTTGTTCTATATTTTAATCACCACTATACTTCCACTCCATTACGTGAATGTGGGATTGAAAATGTGAGAGATGGCAATAATATTTGGCATATCCTTTATATACTTTTATTGAATAATGGCATCCCAAGAAATAATTGAGTCATGGTGGACATTTATAAAGGTATTTGCGCAAGCCTTCCATATTTGGCACCTGTTATTTAGTATATTGAACTTTTGCTGTTGGAAGAACACTCTGTATATTTTTTTGACCAAAAGTTATCAGGTTTTCTTTGTAATAATACCAATAATTATATTCCGATTATTATTCCCAATGTCATTTCGTAATTAATAATTTTTTTGAGTGACTGTCATGCACAAATAACGAGGGAAGTTCTGTGTAAATAACTTTACCGATTTTTTTACTACTGAAATAGATGAAATTTTTTTTTTCTTTCTTCAAATTTAAAATTTCCACGTTTCATGACATTTTACGCCTAATTAAAAAAAAAATGTTTAAATTTTTTTTACCAACATTTTTGAAAAATTTTTTGCCAATAAAAGAGATGGAATTTTTTTTTTATTCTTCAAATTTAAAATTTCCACGTTTCATAGCGTTCTAAATCTATTTAAAAGAAAAATTAGACATTTTTTTTACTATTTTTTAAAAAATTTACCACTAAGATAGAATTTTTTTTCTTTGTTCAGATTTAAACTATCCACGTTTCCATGGCATTCTAAAACTATTCAAACAAATTTAAAAATGTTTTTGAAAAATAAAAAAAAAAATTGAAAACATTTTTAATCCTATTTATCACTATGTACTATAGAATAGACGAAAAAATTTTTTTGCCCAAATTTAAAATTTCCACGTTTCATGACATTCCAAACCAATTTCGGAAAAAAAATTTTGCAACATTTTGTTACCAGTTTGGAAAAAAAATTAACACTAGAATAGATGGAAACTTTTTTTTGCTCAAATTTAAAAGTTTCACGTTTCATGACAAATTTGAAAATTTTTTCCAAAAGTTTTTACCACTAAAATAGATCGAATTTTTTTTTATTTGCTCAAATTTAAAATTTTCACGTTTCATAGCATTCTAAACCTATTTAAAAAATATATAGTTTTTAAACTTTTTTTACCACTACTATAGAATAAAAGGAAACTTTCCTTTTTGCTCAAATTTAACATTTCTACGTTTGACATTTTAAACCTATTTCAGAAGAAAAAATTTTGAAAATTTTTTTACCAACATTTTTGAAAAATTTCAAAAAAAAATGAAATTTTTTAACCACCACTATACTTCCACTCCATTACGTGAATGTTGGATTGAAAATGTGACAGATGGCAATAATATCTGGCATATGCACCTATTATACTTTTATTTAAAAATGTACAGGGTGGTCATCCCAAGAAATAATTCAGTCATGGTGGACATTTATAAAGGTACTTGCGCAAGCCTGCCATATGTGGTACCTGCTATTTAGTATTGAACTTTTGCTGTTGGATGAGCAATCTGTATATTTTTTTGACCAAAACTTATCAAGTTTTCTTTGCAATAATAGGAATAACTATATTCCGATTATTATTATCAATGTCATTTCTTAATTATTAATTTTTAAGAGTGACCGCCATGCACAAATAACGAGGGAAGTTCTGTGTAATACCTTTACCGATTGTTTTTTGCTGTTTGCAAAATCCTATAAAGAATATGTTTCAATATAATATTATCTAATACGCTTGATAACTAATTAATATTTGATATATACCAATTCTTTTTTCTGAAAATGTACACATTTTATATAATTAATTATTTTAACAAATTTAAAAAAAATATATTGATAAATAATCGAATAAACATGACGTCACGTTTTTGAGAATAACTACAAAGTTTTAAAATAAAAAATTATGAAAAAATTTGCTTGTACAAAAAATGCCGTGCTCTATCGGCGTCTAAAATATTATTTACATAGTAAGTATACTTTCCTAGATATAATGGATTTAAAACTGGTATGGTCAAAATTTCCCTAAAAAGTAGGACATTTTTCAATACAACTTAGCAGAACTTCAGAAGTGTCCAATGTACATTATTCAAATTTCAGTGGTCGATTTAGAATAAATTTTTAATGAACACATATTTTTTTTCAATTTTTTCTGCTCCTCCGTTTCTGAGACATTCCCGGTTAAAGTGAGGGGTCAATACATTTGAATCGTATATTAATAACATTGACTATTGATTTCCCGTCTGCTTTCAGCAGGAGACACGAATTTATGCTTTTATTTTTTGTACAGAACTGCATTGCCATGGATTTTGAAGAATTCAGGCTAATGCCATTCTTTTTGCAGCAATTGGACATAGTTGCAATGCAATCGTTGGATTCAGCAAATATCTCATTTTCACATTTACCGGAGGCAATTACATTTGTATCATCCGCATACATTATCGGAATACCAAATGTTCCGAGGTTATCGGGCAAATCATTGATAAATATATTAAACAAAGTTGATGATAGACAGGAACCTTGCGGGATGCCTGTTGTAATTTCAATAATATCTGAGCGTGTATGTACTGTTGATCTCTATTTGTTGAGTTCGGCCAGAGAGGTATGTTTCTACCCAGTCAGATGCTGAGCCTCTAACCTAACACCTATGTAGTATCACTTTGTTATTAATATGTTATGGTCAACAGTATCGAAAGCGCGGCCCATATCAAAGAACAGTCCCATAATTTGATTTTTATTGTTTAATGACTCGTGAATATGTGTGATTGCATAATCGAGTGCAGTCGAGGTGGAATGATTTGCTCGGAAACCATTTTGGCTATCAGAAAGTGTGTTATATTTTTCTAAATAAGAGTTCAGTCTTACATTGAAGCAATATTCAAAGATCTTGCCAAAGGGGCACTGCAGTGAGACAGGTCTATAATTTTTTGTTATTTTTATCACCTTTGTTTTTGTAGATTTTAATCACCCTTGAATATTCTAAATCAACGGGATATATGCCCTCAATAAAGCTTGCATTAATTAATGTAGATAGAAATAGTGCTATGACTTCACATATTTCTATGAGATTGTTTCCAGGAACATTATCTACACACGCGGCTTTTTTCTACACACTTTTTTTATTACATCAGATATTTCCTGTGGTGTGGTTGGATATAAATAAAATGATTGTTGTAACGAATTGTTTAAATTATGCTCATTCGGAATAGGTACGCTACTATTATTAGCAATATCGGCAAAAATAAATTAAATGCATTACATTTTTCCTTGCAGCTTTGGAAGTTTTGTCCGTTATGATCTTGAACATCTTTTAAATTATTTCCATTATTTCTGTTAGTGTTTTCATTTATAATATTCCAGCTTTCTTTATTTATATTAGTTGCGTTTATTTTCAACTGTATGACAAATATTTTTCATTCCAACATTAATTCAGGATTATTTCTATAGGTTGCTTCTCGTTATGTTCATAAAAAGTAGGTAACGTCTGTATTCTCATATTTTGTAAGTGCATCATAAAACTGAGCAAATATTTGAGTGAAATAAGATAGTAATACCAGTGAATACTTGTTGATAAGTTTTATAATGTTTGCTGCAATTGCTGGCGCAATCAGGTTATCATTGGTAAATTAGATTTGAATTAGTAAAAAAAAAATTGTACTGCAACAAAAATATTTACTAAGCAGACGCTGGAAATAAAAGAAGGTAAAACGACGCGTCATTTTGATTTGACAATTAAGAATTGTTTACTTGGCATCAATTTAAGTATTTTTCATTAAATTATACCTAAGTTATCACGTTTTTAACTCTATTTTGCCATGTATTCACGAAATGAAAAAGTAGATATGCTACTAATCTATGGCGAATGTAAAAAAAATAGCAGGCAGGCTGCTGACTTATATGAAGAAAGATTTCCCGAAAGAATTCATCCACCAAACAACTATTTTGTAAGAGTTGAACGGCAATTCAGAAGTGAACCAGAAGTACCGGAAAATAATTTCATTATTGATGAAGTGTCGGAAATCAATGTACTTGCAATTGTCAAGGTAGATCCCATGATTTCGATAAGACAGATTGAGGACCAAACCGGTGTAAACAACAACACCCGTTATTGGGCACAAGAAAATCCCAGAAATATGAGAGAAAGTGCATATCAGGAGCGATTTAGTTTTAATGTATGGTTAGGAGTAATTGGCACAAGAATTATCGGGCCAATAATTTTTGATGCTCCATGATATTTGGGATTTTTGCAAAACCAGATGCAACATTTTTTGGAACAACTGCCACCTAATGTTAACTCAATAATTTTTCAACAGGATGGGGCTCCACCACATAACATCAGCGTTGTGGTGAATTATTTAAATGAAAGGTTTGGAGAAAACTGGATGGGAACAAATGGGCCCGTTCGATGGCCTGCAAGGTCACCAGAGCTTACGCCGCTTGATTTTTTTGTATGGGGCCATCTCAAGGAAAACGTTTATAGGACTCCACCAACAAACAGAGAAGACATGGAAATGAGAGTCAGAAGAGCAATCGATGGGATTACTGAATTACAGTTAGATAACGTGCTTAGGGCTACCGTCACAAAAACACGATTATTCAGAGATAATAACGGACAACATTTTGAATATCTGTATTAAAAAAATGTTTTTTGTATGTAGTACTTCAGTAAATATTTTATTTTAATTTCATTCATTCGTTGTAAAAATGTATTACATAGTGTAATAGTTTTTCATCAATTTTGTTTAAATGTGTTTTACTGATGTTTCTTATTTATTAAAAAAATCGTTTTACCTACTTTTATTTTGTTTCCACCGTCTGCTTAGTAAATATTTTTGTTATAGTACAATATTCATTACTATGCAATAACATTCGATACTAATTTTAATGAAGAAAGCAAAATATGATAGGCACAGCAATTGTATTGGACAAAAATAAAAGATAAATTTTTTAACTAGGTGAAATAAAAAAATGGGGTTCCTATCTTGGTTTTTAAGATTTCGTGGGTTGTTTAAAGATATTTTTTTTAAATAAGTTAGATCTTATTAGTCTGTTCAGCTACTGGTTATTCCCAAAAACATATGAGGCACAAAGTTGCATGCCAGAGGTCTTTCGATATCACGGCACACTACGCATCAATATCTGCCAAGGTTCATATCAGGGCCTAGACTTAACAAACTAAAATTGATATTAACTGTCATTTTAAAAACAAATGCCATGTTCCGTTACATGGTTGAAAAGAGAATCTAGGGACGAATCAGATAGGTAAAAAAAATATACAGGGTGCCATTTAAAATAACAGAGTAGATGTCACTTTCGGTGAAACCGGAAGTGGTGGACTTAAATTTTTTGTACTTAAGAAAGGACAATCACGCATTATATAGGTGTACCAAATTTCAAAATAATATCTTTTTAAATAAACTTGCTACGGGGTGTTACATGTCTCCTGTGTCACCCGGTATATTATAATGAGATTTGGAACTGGATTGTGTTTTGAAGATTTGCGGTGAAGGGTTGGGGGATAAATAGGGGTAAATATGGGGAAATATGTGAAGCAAGCTGGTAAGAGTACAGAAACTTGAAATTCGGTGTATGTACTAAAAGCTAAAGACTCAAATATTTTTATAATATTTTTCATTCCCTCATCACGCTTACTCCATTATTAAAGGGGTTGATAAAATAAAATTGAAATATTCACTTGAAATTTGGTTCAGGTATGTATTAAAACGACATCTGGAACTAGATTATATTTTGAGATGATTTCGTTGAAGGGTTGAGGGTTAAATAGGAGTAAATAGGGTGAAATAAGTAAATCAAGCAACTTTCTGTGCTCTTACCGCACAGAAAGTTAGTACCCGTATGTATTGTAATGACATCTGATTGAGATGATTCCATTGAAGGGGTGGGACGTGGTAGGTTGTGAATAGGGGAAAATAAGTAGGGTAAACTAAAAAACTTCATTTTTAACGTATATAGTAGAAACCAACGCCTCAAACTTTTCTGTGAGATCTGCTCCAAATATTATTAAAATTATATGACCATAAATTTTCATATACTAGAGTGCAAATCTAGTCATGATGTTTCCTTTAAACTGACTTAGATGAAGAATCTGGATGGGGAAGTAGTGATTCCTTAGGCAGCGGTTTTTAAATTTCCTGTGCTATCGGCTATAATAGTTTTATTTCTCAATAAAGTGTTGTTTACCTATCTGTTTTTAGCTATTTTTCTTCGAATTTAAGACAATTTACAAGATTGATCTTCTTATTATATAGAGAGCATATTTAGATTATTTGATATTTAAATGGTGTTAACTATTTTGTTACCAGTTTACGATGTAAGCTTAAATTGACATTCGGCTCGACTTCCACAACCAAATACCATATAATATGGCGGCTTTTTGTCGTAAACTGATGACAAAATAATTAACACCGTTTAAATCTTAAACAATCTAAATATGTTCAGTATATAGGTAATAAATAATAGAATTCATCGTGCAAATTGTTTTAAAATTATGGAAATAACTAAAAACACATAGGTAAACCATGCACATCTCGCCAGAACAAAGGAAACAGCTACGATCCGTCCCAAAAACATGATTTAGGTTATAAAAACCTACTAATCTAACCTAAAGAAATCATAGAAAAGAATTTGTGAAAAAATGTTATTCGTCACAAAATGAAAGAAAAAAAAATCAGCAGGCATAGGAGTTTGAACCCGGGACCTTTCGCACCGTAAGCGAGAAGCATTTCATCATTCTTGTACATTAATTGCTTCCCCGAACCGCGATCTGGAGCCAACCCAGCGACCATGGTGCGAAGCGCCGCGGTGGGTGTGTGGTTGGTCGGGTCGCGGCCGGTTCCGCTCAATAAAATTCTTAACAACTAAATACTCCTATCGCAACTTTTTCGATTTAAAACTTAGCCTAAGATGGAACAGATCCACACATGTGGAATTTAAAATACTTAAGAACTACACTTTAAAACTAATATGGCACTAATCGATGCGTGCGAATTTGGGTTGATAATGCGGGGAAAACTTGACGAAAAACCCCTTAAGCGAGAACATTACCTATGCGCCAACCGCGAACACCAGGTCAAGGAATAAATAGTGAAACAAATGATATCAGGCTTCATTATTCGTCCGCCGCAGCAGCACTAATGCATTACGGCTCGATGCTACAAGATTTACTCTCTCCGTACCGCCTTTTGTTGAACAGGCGGTACAATATCAATCGGCGCTGGCCGAATTCACCGCATTCGCTTCCCAGATAGTAACAGGCTCTCGCTCAGTATTACATCATTTGACCTTGATACTTGTATGTCGACGGCCTTGGAAAAAACTCGTAAATTTTGTCCTATACGCTACACGCGAACATTCACATTTCCAATGTTAAAACGCAAAAATACGCACGTTTTTCTTCTGGATTAACAGTATTCAAATACCTTGCTTATGACTTTTCACAATCGATATTAGTTTTTTATAACGTATGTGATAACAACAAATCTAAATTCCAAAAAAACTTATTTCACATCACCCAGTATTAGTAAAAACTGGATTATTTTATTTTTCATTGCACTGAAGTGAAGTTCTACCTTTTCTAATTAGGGAGTCTGAATCTCAAAGTAGAAAATATTTGATAATTTTGTGTTTAAACTTCGCTTGTCTACATTCGAGTGTAAAGTGTTTTTCACTTTTTCCCCCAATTGATTGGTAAAGTAGACAATTTTAGGTAAATTTGTCTGCTACTAAATTACCAAACCAAATGTTCTAACCTATTAGTAGATCTAGTTGAAATAATTCCGACTATAGATTTTAGTTTTATTGATGGTAAAGAACATTATTATTACTATTGTGAAATCGTCCATCAATTAGACTTATTATTGGGTAATGAAAAGGTCAGAGAAAAATGTATTTCGTGAAGCTGTGAGTAAAATTGCAATATTGTTCACGTGTTTTTCGACGTGCGTTTCTTGTAAGAATAATTCGGCGTAGTAGTGTGGAGGGTTGCTAGGGAAAAGAGAATCGGTCGACCCCGAACATCTTGTGCTCCCGAAAATCGATGCCGTATGGGATGAAGGTCCACCCTTGTTTACGTTCTAGCACGAATTAAACGATATATAGTCACGCTTGACATAGAAATTAATAATATGTTTTTTCTTTCCAACATTCATGTTTACCGTCGAACAAATAGACGTTTTGAGGAGAATTATGTCAAATCCTTCCACATTCACGTAGTGGAGTAGATAGTAATCGCAAAAAAATCAATTTTTACCTCCACAAAAAAGAATGTGGAGGTAATCGGTCCAACATCGAAAATTGACATAAACATCTTTACGTTTTGAGGTCCCAGGAACCCAAGAAAGTGGTTTTTGAAAAATGTCTGTGTGTGTGTATGTGTGTTAGCACGGTAGCGGTGAAACTACTAAACGGATTTGGATGAAACTGCATGAGGGTTTCTTCGTTGCTCCAGAAGATCTGAAAAGGTTTTTATTGAGATCGGATTAGGTTTTGTGCCGTTTTCACACAACAAGTTGTTTATTTTACAATTACTTACAATTTGTAATCGAAGCAATAAAAAGTAGTTAAGGTTCCGATTTCAACATTATATCACACTTGCACCCTTTCGATTTGATTTCCGTGAAAAAAATCGGTAAAGGTGTTTACATAGAACTTCCCTCTTTATTTGTGCATGGCGGTCACTCTAAAAAATTAATAATTACGAAATGACACTGAAAATAATAATCCGATTATAGTTATCACTATTATCACAAAGAAAACCTGATCAGTTTTGGTCAAAAAATATACAGAGTGTTCATCCAACAACAAAAGTTCAATACTAAATGACAGGTGCCAAATCCGGAAGGGTTGCGCAAATACCTTTACAAATCTCCACCATGACTGAATTATTTCTTGGGATGACGACCCTGTACATTTTTCAATAAAAGTATAATAGGTGCATATGCCAAATATTATTGCCATCTGTCACATTTTCAATTCCCCATACACCTGGAGTGGAAGTATAGTGGTGGTTAGCTGTTAAAAAAATGTTGCAATTTTTTTTCCGAAATAGGCTTGGAATGTCATGAAACGTGGAAATTTTAATTTTGAGCAAAAACAAAATTTTCATCTATTCTATAGTAGTGATAAATAGATTAAAACTTTTTACAAAAAAATTTTTAAATTGTTCAAAAATATTTTTAAATATGTTTTTGTTGAAATAGGTTTAGAATGCCATGGAATCGTGGAAATTTTTAATTTGAACAAAGAAAAAAAATTTCATCTATTTTAGTGGTAAAATTTTTAAAAAAATTGTAAAGGATTTTCTTACTTTTTATTGGGTATTTTGCCACTGAAAAATATTTAAAAATTTTAATGAAAAAACCTCTGCGCCAAACGGATCAGACAGAGGTTGGTTGTTGACTACTTGACTGTTTCAAAAAGTCTCACACCTAAAAATATATAAACTAGAACAATGTTATGAACTAAAAACTGAAAATAACATTGTTCTAGTTTATATATTTTTAGGTGTGAGACTTTTTGAAACAGTCAAGTAGTCAACAACCAACCTCTGTCTGATCCGTTTGGCGCAGAGGTTTTTTCATTAAAATTTTTAAATATTTTTCAGTGGCAAAATACCCAATAAAAAGTAAGAAAATCTGAATATGCCACAAATAAACAATTACAGACAATAAATTGTAAAGGAATTTTCTAAATCGTTTTTTTCTTAAATAGGTAGAACGCTATGAAACATGAAAATTTTAAATTTGAAAAAGAGAAAAAATTTTTCCATCTATTCTAGTGCTAAAATTTTTTCCAAAATGGTGAAAAGGTGTTGCAAATTTTTTTTTACGAAATAGGTTTGGAATGTGATGAAACGTGGAAATATTAAATTTGAGCAAAAAAAATATTTCGTTTATTCTATAGTAGTGATAAGATTACCTAAACATGTTTTCAATTTTTTTTTTAATTTTTCAAAAACATTTTTAAATTTGTTTGAATAATTTTGGAATGCCATGGAAACCTGGAAATTTTAAATCTGAAGAAAGAAACAAAATTCCATCTACTTTAGTGGTAAAATTTTTTCAAAAATAAAAAAAAAAATTCTAATAGATTTAGAACGATACGAAACGTGGAAATTTTAAATTTGGAGGAAGAAAACAAATTTTGCACCTGTTTTAGTGGTAAATTTTTTTAAAAAAATGTTGGTAAAAATTTAAAAAAAAAATCTTTTAAATGCGTTTAGAATGCCATGAAACGTGGAAATTTTAAATTTGAACAAAGAAAAGAATTTTTTTGGTGGTAAAAATTTTTTCAAAAATGGTGAAAAAAAATATCCATTTTTACTTCCCTCGCATACCGAAGGGAAGTATTGTATTCGAGAAAAAATCACCCTCCGAGATTTTTACGGATTCTGACGTTTCAGATCACGGAGATTACGAAAATATAGGTTTTTCAATTCCGTCAGTCTGTCTGTCTGTCTGTCTGTCGGTCTGTCTGTCTGTCTGTCTGTCTGTCTGTCTGTTGGTGCATTTACTAAAAAACTACTTGACGGAGAGCATTCAAATTTGGCAGGTAGTTGACGCTACTGTCAGCGCAGAAATGGTAGAAATTTCACTGGAAAATATACAGGGTGGACCGTCTAAACGGAATAAATAGTGAAAAAATTTTTCTTTCGCTCAAATTTAAAATTTCCACGTTTCATGACGCGCTAATCCTATTTCTGGAAAAAAAAAATTTGAAAATTTTTTTCACCAACATTTTTGAAAAAAATTTTACCAAGATAAAAAAAAATTTTTTTTGTTCAAATTTAAAATTTCCACGTTTCATGACACGCTAAACCTATTTCTGAAAAAAAAAAATTTGAAAATTTTTTTCACCATTTTTGAAAAATTTTTTACCAAGATGAAAAAAATTTGTTTTGCTCAAATTTAAAATCTCTACGTTTCATGGCATTCTAAAACTATTAAAAAAAAAATTAAATTTTTTTTACCAACATTTTTGAAACATTTTTTTCTACTAAAATGATAATTTTTTTTCTTCAAATTTAAAATTTCCACGTTTCATGGCATTCTAAGCCTGATTCAGAAAAAAAAATTTTTTGAAATTTTTTTTTACCAACATTTTTGAAATTTTTTTTGCCACTAAAATAGACGGATTTTTTTTTATTTCTTCAAATTTAAAATTTCCACGTTTCATAGCGTTCTAAATCTATTTAAAAGAAAAATTAGAAATTTTGTTTACTATTTTTAAAAAATTTTACCACTAAGATAGAATTTTTTTTCTTTGTTCAGATTTAAACTATCCACGTTTCCATGGCATTCTAAAACTATTCAAACAAATTTAAAAATGTTTTTGAAAAATTTTTAAAAAAATTTGAAAACATTTTTAATCTATTTATCACTACTATAGAATAGACGAAAAATTTGGTTTGCTCAAATTTAAAATTTCCACGTTTCATGACATTCCAAACCAATTTCGGAAAAAAAAAATTTGCAACATTTTGTTACCAGTTTGGAAAAAAAATTAACACTAGAAAAAATTTTAAATTTTTTTTTACATTTTTGAAAAATTAAAATAAAAATGAAATTTTTTAACCACCACTATACTTCCACTCCATTACACGCGAATGTTGGATTGATGTGACGGATGGCAATAATATCTGACATATACACCTATTATACTTTTATTGAAAAATGTACATGGTGGTCATCCCAAGAAATAATTCAGTCATGGACATTTGTGAAGGTATTTGTGGAAGCCATCCATATTTGGCACCTGTTATTTAGTATTGAATTTTTGCTGTTGGTTGAGCACACTGTATATTCATTTGACCAAAAGTTATCAGGTTTTCTTTGCAATAATAGCAATAACTATATTCCGGTTATTATTCTCAATGTCATTTCGTAATTAATAATTTTTTAGAGTGACCGCCATGCACAAATAACGAGGGAAGTTCTGTGTAAATACCTTTACCGATTTTTTCTTTTCAGAAATAGGTTTAGCGTGTCATGAAACGTGGAAATTTTAAATTTGAACAAAAAAATTGTTTTTTCACTATTTATTCCGTTTAGACGGTCCACCCTGTACATTTCCCAGTGAAAGTTTAACCATTTCTTCGCTTACAGTAGGGTCAACTGCCTACCAAATTTGACTGCTCTTCGTCAAGTAGTTTTTTAGTTAATGCACCAACAGACAGACAGATTGACGGAATTGAAAAACATATTTTCGTAATCTACGTGATCTGAAACGTCAGAATCCGAAACAATCTCGGAGGGTGATTTTTCTCGAATACAATACTCCCCTTCGGTATGCGAGGGAAGTAAAAATTAAAAACAAATCAAACGTGAAGCATAAGATCGCTTTTTTGAGCTCAGGATTTACCACAGCGGACTAGAATCTAAAATTTGTGGCCAAAATTCTAAAACTCTGCAAATGTACTTATTGTGCATAGGTTATTAAGGGAAAAATAGTCAAAAAAATGGACACTCTCTGGGGGTAAAATATGGGGTAGGGGGACGCAGGCACAATTAGAATAAGCAGTTTCTAGCAGCTAATTTTTATCAACTTCTTATTCCACAAACATTTCCCACATGTTAAAATGTGAATTAGAGTAGCATCTCTTGTACATACAAACTATTTTCATACTTTTGTTTTGCTACCTTAACACGCGCGTTTGTATTACAAGCGTATAGTTTATTTTCCATAATAAATAAAAAATATTGAATTTCAATGCATAGATAATATTTTACATACCCTCAGGAGGAGCCTCCATTTTCCTTAGTCAAAAGCACACCCTGTGGTAACAAATATTCACAACATATGCACGTTAAGTATTTCGGGACCGATTCTTGTACCGATAGTCACTCGAAGATGGCAAAGTTCTGACTAAGGTACAGTACAATGGCAGGTAGAAAACCTAGGTAGCTGTCTTTTCAGTCTTACACGCAGGGAACCCTGCTTTATAAAACTATGTGAATTAAAATAGAATACAACGCACCTGGTTTTTCGATTTTTGACCAGGAGTTTGGGATTCTAGCCCATTGTTGGTATCACCGGCAATATGACCAGTAGCGGCGTTAGGATATGGCGCGATTGGGAGACCGCCCAGGGCGCCAGAGGTCAAGGGGAGCCGAAAGCGTCCCTTCACGTCTGGCCGCCCTTACATATTATGACTTTTGCACTCTCAGCGGCGAGTAGGCGGCTGAATTAAAAAATATTGGTTTAATTTTACTGATGGGGAACTCATACAGCAAAGGTTTTGGTTGAAGAAATTCAAGTTGTACCTCTCTTTAAGGTCACAAAAAGAATGAGACGTGTTAAACGTCAGGTTGGTGAAATTTTTGGACACTACCTTAATAGAACTCAATGAAAGATTTGTACAGTTAAATGAGCACTCAGAATCTTGGTCATTTTTGTATAATAAAGAGATTCCAGAAATATGATCTCCAGTGTCGGCATTTGACAGAAGTAGACTTGTCCATGTTAACTCTGTATATTCTATGATTTTGTCATGTTTCTCGGAGTCCTACTGAGAGGCCTTGGGTCCCGGGGACTCCCAGCTTGAAGCCGCACCTGGTCTATTGTATAGAAAGTAATTGCTGAGAAAAGAAGCGCAATTAAGATTGCAAAAGTTCAACCATCATATCGTTATGTACACATTCTGAATTAAATGTATTTTATGTAAGACGAGGACGGAATAATTAGAGCAGTAAACATTCTAAAATGTTGTTTGTTGTGAAAGTCTAGATGAAATATTAGGTACAATATACTTACCGAAATTGAAAGCGGTTACTGTGACTACGCCAAATGCTGAATTAAAAAATTCTGTAAAATTTGGAATCGACAAATTTTGTTAAATTTTTCAATTTTGAAGAAAAAATCCTACTTTTATTGTTTCTAAAGAAAACTCCTGAAAATTTGAGCACACCGTAGGTAATTCGGCGTCTGTATCTCAGAAGTACTTATGCGGGAAAGCAATCGTTCACACTTAAAGACAACAGGCGCATATGCATGTCTGAGTGTTGATTGATTGATTTTGCCAGCGTAAGGTGGGCATTGCTGCCGATTCCTGGCATCCATGAAGGTTCGTTCCAACACGCAGCTTGGCCGCCCGTTGAACGCCCAGCGGACGGCCAAATCGCGTGCAGGAACCAAATCTCGGTTGTTTTATATACCGCCGGACCGGCTGCATACGCTGGGTTGGATATTGGACATGCTTGTTGTCAGCAGCGAGAGCAGCATGACGCATGGGGTGGGAATATAGGGTGGGAAGTGTAGGTGTTTGTGAGATGCTTCTTTTAAGTTTCCATGCTTCTATTAAGTTTCCATTTGTCATCATTGGCTGAGGTGTGGAAGTGTTTGCTAGATGTTTCTTTTCAGCTTCCATGCTTCTTTTAAGTTTCCATCTATCGTCTCCTTATTTTTCTTCTAAGTTTTCTGTTTCTGAATCTAGCAGCTTTTATTATTAAAAAAAAAATTCTTTGTTTTTGTTTATTAATTGTTCCACGGGTAAATATTCATTTACGGTGGAGTTGCTGGTAAAAGTGCCCTATCTCGCGATAATAAAGCTTTTTATGGCTTTTTCCATCTATCGTCATCTACTTATTTTTCTTCTTCTAAGTTTTCTGTTTCAGAATCTAGCAGCTTTTATTATTTAAAAAAATAATTCTTTGTTTTGGTTTATTAATTGTTCCACAGGTAAATATTCATTTACAGTGGAGTTGCCGGTAAAAGTGCCCTATCTCGCGATAAAAAAGCTTTTTATGGCGGGCTGGTCATGAGAAAGAGGCCCGAGAATATTTTCCACACCCTGTATATTAGTTTGTTTCTGCAGTAATTACTTTCAACTGACACTTTCCAATTTTGAGTATTTTTTTTTTGTAAAAAACAATATTCTGAATCAAAAATCTCCTGCCTCAACCGGTAAGCAAATAAACAAATTCCCCATATAAAACTAATAACTCTGCGGCAAGAAACAAAAAGTTTATAGTAAATAAATTATTTCTTAAACAAAAGTATCTGTTCCACATGAAGAATTCATTCATTTGCTTATATATGAAACAATGAATTTCCGAATCACAACATTGTTCCCATCTGTGAAGGATTAATAAATCAGTAACTTAGAAATAAATAGAAATAACACTTATCTTTCATCCTTTGCTTATGTTACTACTTCCACTCGTTAGAAGCCAGTCCGTTACCTTTCACTTCGCACTAGCCACTTTGGGCAGGGTGCTCGGTCGTCTTAGACACATACACTTGTGGATAATTTACGAGTTTATGACCTGGTCCCATTGGACGTGTTTATTTTCTTTTGTCAGAGTTATCTTATGTTGCCAGATGTCTGTACCCTTTGTCGAGCTGCCCATAAACGCCTTTAGTGATAACATAATCAAATATCAGCTATATGAAATAGCTAAACTTATGCTAATTTATACCAACTAATGTAGGATTTTCCACTCTTTAATTCAACACATTTTTGCGCGTTTTCACACCGTTTTTACTCGAGTTTTCCGATATTTCGTGGTATCCACTTAAAAACGCGTCTGCCTTCGTCGACGACCTAACTGAACTCACATACGCATGTCTGAGTGTATTGGGATTAATTTCTTCTTTTGAAAACCACCGAGAAGAGATATATTTAATTATTTTCCCACCCCCTAGGAGCGTAGATTCAATAACCAAGGGGTGGTCACGATCATGACTCTGCCATTATCCTTCGTCCTTCGCCCTTTATCATGTCCTCGTCAGATCTGTAAAAATTCGCATTAAAACCCTTGCTGTCGCGCGTCCGTGCTCAGACACCGATAAAAGGAGTGGTTCTTGGTCTTTTGAAGGGGTTGTCCAGAATAAAACTTTTTTACTCCCATATTCTTGTTGAGTAGCCTCATTTGTAATAAAATCATGCCAAAATTCCGTCTCCTTGACTGCACTACCTCACCGCCCAGCTGGGCTGCCGGAATCTACATGTTTCAGCGTCCATCATCTCAAAAAGGACGCCAACACAAGATGTTCAAATAATAATGTTAATACCCCAAATTCCATTACTTTCCCAAGGACGAAAATGGAAGAAAATTGTGATTTTAAACGGTAACAGTAGAAAAAAAAACAACAAGACTATGAGAACATTTTCTGCTGAACTGTCAAATAAATATACTTAATTTACGATTTGAGCACCTATGGAAGAGGCCATGGATAACAAACGATCTGATATTAGAAGGTCAGAAACTTAGATATATATACAACAAAATAAAAAATAGCAGGGACCAAGGCGATTTACTTGAATATAAACAAAACAAGAAGGCACACAGAAAAAATATTAAAACGGCGAAGCAAAACTTTTACAGACTTAAATAAGCAATGCGGAAAATAAATCCAAAGAAACTTGGAAAATAATAAACTACAGATTTGGTAAAACTATATCGGCTAAAAAATCTATCAGCCTAAAAATTGGGGAAGATATTATAACAGACGAAAAATCGGTGTCAAATAGGTTTGCTTCTTATTTTTCTACAATAGCATCAAATTCCATAGAGAGTAACTTTCGCTATAATATATCTTTACCACACACTTTATCTGCCTGTAACAATAACTCCATTTATTTTTATGAGGTATCTAAATCTGAACTCTTGGATGTTATCAGAGAGTTAAAAAATAAGAAATCGGCCGGGTTAGACGGATTGACTGTGTCTATTTTAAAGAGCATTTCGTTAAATATTGTTGATCAGTTCCTGTATCTTATTAATAAATCAATCCTCGAAGGTTACTTTCCTTTTGAATATAAAACTTCCTCCGTAATCCCAGTATTCAAACAAGGTAATGAGAATGATATTGCAAATTATCGTCAAATCACCTTAGTGTGTGTAATGTCCAAAGTTATTGAAAAACTTGTATCAAATAGAATCATGTTATATTTAGACAAAAATGATATCCTGACCGAATACCAGTATGGATTCAGACCAGGAAGATCGATAGAGAGTGCAACTGCTAAATTGTTTGATTTTATCTACCGTGAAATTGATAACGGTAAGTATGTAGTGTCGATCCAATTTGATCTCTCAAGAGCATTTGACTCTGTAAACAATGATATACTTCTTAGTAAACTAGAAACTATAGGAATAAGGGGAAAGTTATTAAACTGGATAAATTCATATATGGAAAACAGAAAATTCATAGTAAAATATGATGAGGCTGAATCCGATGTATATGATGTCATGTTAGGTGTCCCCCAAGGATCAATACTGGGACCATTGTTATTTGCTATATATATAAACGATCTTCCTCGTCATATAAAAAACGGCTTCACAGTCATGTATGCGGATGACACAACTGTTTCTGTATCTGCTATAAATAGTGTTGATCTACAGGGAGCTATTGACAGTGTTGTTGACGATATGAATGAATGGTGCAATAGAAATAAACTAATACTAAATGAAAAAAAAACGGTATTTCTAAATTTCAACCCAAGAAAAATTATCTCATTAAATTCGTTACCTCTAAGCGCCACATCCAAATTCTTAGGAACATATATAGATAGCTCATTGTCATGGGAACCTCAGGGTAATCACGTATGCAGCAAATTAAATAAGGCATATTTTGCAATACTGCAACTAAAAGACACTCTAAGTGAGGAGGGACTTATGGATGTTTATTATGCCCTAGCATACTCTCACTTGTCACTAAATATATGTATCTGGGGGAGGTCTAACCAGTTATATAGAATGTTTGTATCACAGAAACGGATTATAAGGCTGACATTTAATCTAAATTATAGAGAAAGTTGCAAAAGCACGTTCATTTCAAAGAAGATCCTAACTGTACCCTGCATCTACATATACAAATGCTTAACATACGCAAAAACAAACTTGCAGGAATTTAAAACTCTTGATGATAGCCACACTTACAATACGAGACACGGGAGGCTTCTATCGATTCCACGGCACAAAACAACTAAGTTTAAAGAATCTCTCCACTATAATAGCATAATACTGTATAATAGCCTCCCTGAAAACGTCAAAAAGTTGCACGTATCCAAATTTAAAATTCAAATAAAAAAATTACTTTTAGAAAAAGCCTATTATAATGTTGAGGAATTTTTAGCTTACTGATTATGATAAAAATTATAATCTAGAGTGTAATGTAATAATGGTTGTTTAGTCGTTATATATTAGATTACCTATTATTTTTAAACAAGTGTAAATTGGACCATTACAGGCCTTAATATAGTTTAGTTAGTGTGCGATGTCCTACATAAGAACTCGATATACATTTTTATTATCTGTTCCTCTTTCTCTTTTGTAAATAATTTTTAACTACAACATTATATATTTTAATATAGATAATAGTTGTTGTGTGATGTCTTATACAATAACTGTGTAGTGTATATTTCGAAAGTGGTATATGTAATCTACACTTAAATCTTTGTTCTCTTTTTATACTTGTTTTATACATTATAAACTGCTCTTGTACCTGACTTACCATATGTACATAAACTGTATTCTACATGGTGAATAAATATGTCTATGTCTATTAGGACAAACGCTGTAAATTTAACAACGAACATCCCGTTGCATATTTTATGTCATACATCATAGCTAACTTTAGTTTAATTATGACCCTAATATGATGTTGTGTAAGTGTTTCGTAGTTTTCGGGTATATTGTTGGATGAAAGTACAGAAACAATACGCGTCAAAGGTTGACAACATATTACAACGTTTTCTTTTTATGAAAAGTTTATAAAGGTTTAAAGTTATGATTTATGAAAGATGAAAGTTGAATAATTTATTTTCTAATTAAACTTTTAATGAATGTTCAATTTAATTTTTGTCTTGCCTTCTTTTATTTTCTTTCAAATATCTTCCTCTATCTGACAACTCTTAAGTCAGTAGTCGGTTCTCAAATTATCTTTTGATCAATTACTTAGTTGTATAAAGGATTGAATAATGAATATACTTCAGTTATAAAATTTTTATTCAGTAACAGTTAAATAACAAACGTAATTCACAAAAATATGATTTGCTCGAGACGTTATTTGGTTTTAAGCAAAGGTACCTTATTATACTCTTCCCAAATACAAAACGAAGAGTATATTGCATTCGATCGGGACATTTCTAAAACCGGTAATATTGCTCGTAGAGAAATTTCATGTCACTGTATTGGTAATCGAATTCTGAACAATTTTCAAAATGTCCGTCCATCCGTCTATCCGTATGTCTGTCCGTCTGTCTTTCCGTCTGTCTGTTCGTCCGTCACGTTTCTTATAAGCACGATAACTTAGAACGAAAAGTCCGATTGTCTTGAAATTTGAACAGTAAGTTAGTGTCAGATGGAGGAAGAACCCTTTGAACAAAATCAATAATAAAAAAATGATTAATTTTTTAAATAAAAATGTATTATTTTTAATGTTTTGTAATCAAACTAAAAATGTCTAAAACTAACATTATTTACAAACTGCGAAAAGTATCCTATAGAATGTACAACAATTATATAAAAATTGCAGTGAATAGGCGAAGAGTATATTAATAATAATAATAATATAATATATATTTCTCAATTTTACACAATAGTGTATACAGTCGTCATAATAATAAATACATAAAGATTAAAAAAACAGAAAGACAAGTAGTACATAAACACACAAAAAAGAAAAAATAAGCTGAAAGAATATCAGATAGATAGTGTACTGAAGTACTGAAAATATTCATCAATAGTATAAAAACTATTTTCAGTTAATAATACCCTGACCTTTTTTTTGAAACATTTGATACTTACATCCTCTTTTTTTAACTCTTGCGGTAAAGCATTAAACATTTTTTTTGACAAGTTCAAAAAGGAAGTACTCGTCCTACTGAGGCGCACACTTTCTAGACATAAGTTTTTCCTTTCTCTAGTATTATAGTCATGAACATTCCCCCGAGTGAGAACAGTCCCTTCTTTAAATTTCTGTTTAATATACAACAAACAATAATAAATATAACTAGCAGGTAAGGTCATAATACTCATATTCTTGAAATGAGGTCTGCATGAATCGGTAGACTTTGCTTTAGCTAATATTCTGATTGCTCTTTTCTGAAGTATAAAAACCTGATTCGCACTACAGGTATTACCCCATAGAATTAGTCCATACACCATTACACTATGGAAAATAGAAAAGTATGCTATTTTTAAATAATTTTCACTCAGTCTACTCTGTAGCTGTCTTAGTAGAAATATGTGTGTTGATAAACGCTTACACAAATCGTTAGTATGATGAGCAAAACTTAGGGAAGAATCAAGGAAAATACCCAAAGTTTTTACAGGCACATTATTAATATTAGTATTAGCTGGTTTCACAGCAAAGTCAAGCGTTTTGGTTTTGTCTAGGTTTAAACTTGACAAGTTACTAGAGCACCATTTTTCAAGCAAATTTTCAGAGAAGTTAATATTATTAGTGTTATCTATTGAAGATTGACTTCTAAACAACAAAGTTGTATCGTCTGCATATGCAGCTAGACGTACATTATTATTGTCTAAAATTAAAAAGAGATCATTTACGTATAATATAAAAAGCACACGACCTAAGACAGATCCTTGAGGAACACCATATTTTATAAATTTTTGTTTGGAAATTTCATTGTTATATTTTATAAATTGAGATGTATTCCCGAGGTATGAGGCAAACAGATTTAATGCAGTGCCTCTAACACCATAACATTCAATCTTAGCCAATAAGATATCATGACTCACAGTATCAAAGGCCTTGGATAGATCATAGAATTTAGCAGTACAAAACTCTTTTTTCTCAAACGCCTCCAAAATATTTGTAATAATTTCACTAAGTGCCAGTATTGTTGATTTTCCAGATCTGTAGCCAAATTGAGATTGCCTAATATAATTATAATGCTCTAAATAATCCAAAAATCTATTTTTAAGAATAATTTCAAATATTTTTCCTATAACTGGTATTATTGAAATTGGTCGAAAACTAGCGGGTTCATTATAATCACCTTTCTTATATATTGGAATTACCTGTGAAATCTTTAAAGAATCTGGAAAAATACCACACAAGATACAGCAATTTATTTATCAAATCTGTAATATGATCAATTAATATTTTACCCACTAATTTAATAAGTTCGTTACTTAAGCCATAAATATCACTAGATTTAGAATTTTTTAAATGTTTAATGATAATTCGAATTTCATCACAGGTAACTGGAGCCAGGAAGAAAGAATGATTAGGATTAGGCAACCTTTTCAGATAGCTATAATGATTACCATACACATTTCCAAAATTCGACATCATCTCTTCAATAACATCAGAGTAGTAGTCAGATTGTTTATATACTTATCATTGTTTTCCAATTTAGCTAATTTCTCTTTTATATTCACATTTTAACATTTTGTAAAGATTTAAATTATCCTCATTTCCACTGGCAACGGCTATAATGGTTAGCTTGTTTTCTTCTTATGTTTCTTCAAAATTTTCTAACTTCCTTTTTCAAAAATATCAATTTCTATCCAGTGTTCTGTTTATATCTAAATTCCAATTTCTTTCGAAAGTTCTGTTTATATCCTATTTTATTATTTTTAAAATTATTATACAAATTAATAAATTATTTATTTACTTTGTATCTATTAGTTCTTGTCTTCAAAACATTATTTCATAATCTTTTTGTTTCATTTGACATTTACAAAGTTTTATATAATGTGAATATTTTAGGCTATTTTACCCCCTAAAGACGATTAGATACTTATGGTTCCACAGTACAAAATCAACTAAACCTTTCAAATTCTAATTTAACTGCCACAAATACTGACTTTTCTCTGAACTTATCTACTTTATTTGCAAATTTTCTAACCTAACATTATTATACAAATACAAAACGAAGAGTATAAACTTTCAAAATGTCTGTCCGTCTGTATGTACGTCTGTCCGTCCGTCCGTCCGCCCGCCCGTCCGTCCGTCCGTCTGTCTATCTGTCTGTCCGTCTGTCACGTTTTCGTAAGCACGAAAACTTAAGAACGCAAAGTCCGATTGTATTGAAATTTGGACAGTAAGTTAGTGTTAGCCAGAGGAAGAACCCTATTGTTATGAACAAAATCGATCAATAAATACAAGTTATAAATTTTGTAAATAAAAAAAATACATATTTTTTATGTTTTGTAACTAAATTAAAAATGTCTAAAACTAATATTATTTACAAAAAAACTGCGAAGAGTATCCTGTAGTATGTGCAACAATTATATAAAAAGGGCAGTAAAGGCCAGCTCGGTGGCGCAATGCTGAAGGTGTTTGGCTTGCGACCACGGAGTCCCGGGTTCGAATCCTGGCCAGGGTATGGATGTAGGTGGCGTTTTTCATGTGTTACCGAGACGGTAGCAGTGATCTAGACCGCTGTTGGGTGGCATAACATGTCTAGTCGCTGTTATCTCTCCTGAATTCGAGTCTCAGCTGCGGTAGATGGCAATATCGCAGGGAATGGTTGTTGTTTTGATGCCTATGTATACGTGTCCTGGTTGAGTGGTAGAGCAGCAATAGCTGAACTCCGCCAGGACGTTAATATAAATAAGGCATTAAAAAAAATCGTCGAAGAATATAACGGTTAGTTTGTTTTAATTTGAATTTATTCCTTTATAAAATATCTTCTTATTTTAATTATTGCTTAAATTATACGTTTTTTTTAGTTTTACCAAAAACAATGTATTGTTGCGATTTTTCCACCTTTTAGGAACACCCTGTGTGAATCCGTGGGTTCTAAATAATTTCAACAAGAGATAAACACTACTAACACTTTATCTAACAATTTGCTGACTATACAATACTTCAAAATAAACTTTATTTACTTCTTATTTAACCTCACTTTCACTTTTCAACTTGTTCACTTTTATAAACTGCTTTCTTAATAAAACTTCTTCTTCTGCGCCGGTAATCGCGCCTTATATACTATATATTACCTCTAGATTGAACCAGAATCTTCTTCCACCACATTCTAGACAAGTCCATGGCTCTTTCTAGAGTCTTTCCAGTCACTATTAGTAGGCATAGGCGTATCATTTCCAGTTCCAAGGGGGTGTAATTCATAACAGTATTTTAATTAGTTTACAATTTAAACAATTTAAAAACTGTCGAATGTAAAATTATAAAATATTTTTTTCCAAGTTCGTTCTAAAACTGTAGCAAATTGCTTCATGACTTACTTGTAACAAATTACTAATAATTTCTTATGTTAGTCCTATCTAAAATTTATTTTATTCAAATCATTTGTCATTAGTGGGAGCAGAGTTAAGTGTCGTCGTGAATAGATGTGTTTTTCAAGATGCTCTCTAAAAAGCGGTAAAAAAAGTGGTAGAAATCCCGTTAAACTCGAAAAAATTCAGCCACCAGTAGATTAAGAAATTCTGCATGAAATGAAGCGCCTCAATAGAAAAACAGAGTTCATATGGAATTAATAATTACAAGATTTTCTAATAATATTAAATCAAATAAAGCAAACAAGCTCAAGTGAAGTGCAGTGTCCCTACCTACGTACACCCTAGACTACCCAAGTGGTTCATGGGCAATAAATAATAGCAGAGTTAGTGTCAAGATGAGGCACATATGTTTACAACGCAATATAGCTGTGTTGTGACCTAAAGTTATTGTGGAAAATATTTAAATGGGACAATATTAACTCAACCTAAGAAAGAAAAGGAAAGGAAATAAAATAAAACAGCAATCACAAGGCGCTGCAGAAAGACAGATAAGCTATAAAAATGTATTTATTTTTTATCTTTAATTGATATTATTCTATTAGAATTTCTATCTGATCTTTACCATCTTAATTTTTATCAGCTCGATTTATTGATTCAAAACATAATATTTTATTATTAATTTGGAAGACGGAAATTAAAACCGATTGTCTCAAAGAAGCGGCAATTGAAAAGATATTAAACATAATAAGGGGTGAGCAAACTATCCCTTCGGACCTTTTTGCTCATAACGCGCAAAAAAAATAATAATGGTGATAATAATAATGTTACCACAGTAGATGGTTATTTACTTGTGGAGCGGTTAATAAATAAAAAAAAAGAAAGGTGAAAAAAAGGAAAAAAATACAAAAATAAAATAAAAAATGAAAGCTGCTAGATTCAGAGGCACAAGAAGCAGAAAACTTAGAAGAAGAAAAATAAGGAGATGGCGATAGTTGGAAACTTAAAAGAAGCATGGAAACTGAAAAGAAGCATCTCGCAAACAACTGCACCACACCCCAGCCGATGATGACAAATGGAAACTTATTAGAAGCATGGAAACTTAAAAGAAGCATCTCTCAAACACCTACACTTCCCATCCTATATTCCCACCCCATGCGTCATGCGGCTCTCGCTGCTGACAACAAGCATGTCCAATGTCCAACCCGGCGTATGCAGCTGGTCCGGCGGTATATAAAACATCCGAGATTTGGTTCCGGCATGCGATTTGGCCGTCCGTTGGGCGTGTTCGACGGACGACCAGGCTGCGTGTTGGAACGAACCTCCATGGATGCCAGGAATTGGCAGCAATGCGCACCATACGCTGGCAAATCAATCAATCAATCAAATCATCTGTCATTAGTGACATAAATACGTTTGTCAATGTATACCAATATCTACTAGCTTCATGGCCATTTAAAAAACCGCCGCCTAAGGAATCACTACTTCCACATCCAGATTTTTCATCCAAGACATCTTCTCTATATTTACATTCTAGCATGTGGAAATTATTGGTCACAGAATTTTAACTAGTTATACACATACAGGGTTGGGCAAATGTGTGGAAACACTTGATTTCTGGCTAAACTATAAGTGCGATTGAAAAATACCCTTAACAAAAGTTTTTGTAGTTTTTTTATTCTATTCAGTGATGTACTTTGATTTTCAACAGCTATCCTATTTTTCGAGATGTGACGTCATCGACAGTTTTTTTAAATGGATAACCCTGTATATTTTTACATTTTCAGATAGACAATTTTTCATCAATTATAGTGATATAGGGTTTGGTGGGTGTGCGGCTTGTGGTTTTTTAAATATTAAATAAAATAATAAAATAAAGTGTAATAAATATTTATTAGTTAATGATAATAATTAAATTTCTTATTACAAAATATTGAGCACTTTAATATTGAGAAACGAAGAAAATATTCATAATAAATGTTCAAATTGGAAACCTTCAGCAGCCTGACAATATCCTATTCGATCAACGAAAGCTCTTAAAGAGTTTTGAATAGCATGCTGTGATATTTCTTGAACAGCCATCCTAATTCGATCTTCCAACTCTTCTAACGACTGAGGCTTGGTCCTATAGACAACGGATTTTAAATGACCCCAAAGAAAATAGTCTAAAGGACTTAAATCTGGCGATCGCGGTAGCCATTCAATATGTCCTCTTCGACCTACCCATCTCTGTGGAAATATTTCATTAAGGTATTGACGCACGTCAACTCCATAATGAGGCGGAGCTCCATCTTGCTGATACCAAATTTCATCTGAGAGTCGTTCAGGATTTGCCTGGTTTGGAAATAAACGATTTAATACTGGAATAATTTGCTCGCGTAAAAGTTGTAAATAAAGATTGGAGTTTAAATTTTCTCTAAGAAAGAATGGTCCGATAATGTGTCCTCTGATTATCCCCGCCCATACATTTAATTTTTGAGGGTATTGGGTGTGACTTTCTTCCATCCAATGAGGATTCTGATCAGCCCAGTAGCGACAGTTATGTCGATTTACAAAACCACTCAGGCAAAATGTCGCTTCATCGGAAAAGACTATATTATTGAAAAAGTTACCGTTAATTTCAATTGTATCCATCATTTCCTGACAAAACTGCATCCTTCTATCAGGATCATCTTCATTTAATTCTTGTACTAAATGTCCTTTATACGGATGAAATTTATTTTTGGACAATATCCTTCTTACTGATCTCTCGCTAATATTGTGATGTAAGGCTAGTTT
Organism: Stenurella melanura; assembly: GCA_963583905.1. NCBI lineage: Eukaryota > Metazoa > Arthropoda > Insecta > Coleoptera > Cerambycidae > Stenurella > Stenurella melanura. The sequence goes on along the minus strand of OY757316.1, from coordinate 121,904,384 downwards.
TGGTACTGAAGTTTTTGGTTCTTGTAGGCTAAGAAGAACATCAAGTGAAATATCTTCATTTGTAGCCGATTCACTTCGACCGGATTTTGTCCGATTTTTAACACTTCCCGTTTCGTGAAACTTTTGCACAACCTTTGAAACTGTTGATTTTGAAATATGAGAATTTCTATCAGGGAATGTTACATTAAAAATATCGCATGCATCTTGTAGAGATCTCTGCTTGTCTCCAAAACCAACCATCATTAACAACGTTCAGTTAGTTCAGCCATAATTAAAAAACAATGTTAATATTTCACAATGAAACTATCTAACAGTATTGACTGCAATTGACAGTAATACGAATGATTTGAGTTCGGTTAAAGAAAGTTTGCAAAAAGCATGTCAAGAAAAAAACGAATATTTTTTTATCAGATAGTCCTGTTGACAATAATTAAAATGTAAACAGCCATGTCTTTGCTTTACTATTTTATTTAATATTTAAAAAACCACAAGCCGCACACCCACCAAACCCTATATTACTATAATTGATGAAAAATTGTCTATCTGAAAATGTAAAAATATACAGGGTTATCCATTTAAAAAAACTGTCGATGACGTCACATATCGAAAAATAGGATAGCTGTTGAAAATCAAAGTACATCACTGAATAGAATAAAAATACTACAAAAACTTTTGTTAAGGGTATTTTTTAATCGCACTTATAGTTTAGCCAGAAATCAGGTGTTTCCACACATTTGCCCCAACCCTGTATAGTTGTTACACGTTCTGTGGGATACTATTCGCAGTTTTTTTTTTTGTAAATAATATTAGTAGTGAAAAATATTAAGAAAGAAATCTGAGGTCTTGGTTTCTAGCATATACACCAAATCCAAAGTTTCTGTACCCTTGCCAGCTTACTTTACGTATTTTTCCCTATTTACTTCTGCTTACCTCCACTGCTTAAACGGAATCATCTCAAAATATAATCTAGTTTCAGATGTCGTTACAATACATGCGTGTACCAAATTTCAAATGAAAATCTCAATTTTATTTGATCAGCCCTTTTAATAATATGGTTAACCAGTCTTCTCCTTTACCATGTCATGTTAGAAAAATTATATTACATTCTTCAATGAAAATATCTAATAAAAGATTAAAATGTCACTTTTAAAATAATGATTTTGAAATATAAGACCTAAACTGAATATTAAAATAAAATCTAAATGTACCAACTTGAAAAGTAACAATTTCTTGATATAAAACATATCTAATAATAAAAAAACTAAAATAAATGAAATATGCGCTATATCTCCTATAAATCCTAAGGTATTTCTCAAAAGATATTATTCAACATATATCATGAGTAAATTTGAAAGTATGTGAATTCACAACATATATAACGCAAGCAGTTACTAATTGTTCAAATGTTTATAACAAATAACCAGGTGGTGATAACGTCAATTTTAAAACTCTTTTAGTGTGATAAATTTAGAACGTCATAAGTGTACATTTAACATTAGCAAATATGAATAAGTAGTTGAATCATAACTCAATTGTTTTGTAAAAATAATAATTTGTTAATTGCCTTGTTTTAATTCCCTTAACATACATCTTCCTTAGAAGTGGAAAGAGCCAGTTTTCATATAAATTAAGGTATTAATAAATTCGTAACTGTAGCTCAAGGTCACTGGTTAATAATCCCAAACACTAGATAATAATTTTTTCTGATGTTTGCAAAATCCTATAAAGAATATGTTTCAATACAATTATAAGCAAACAAATAATAATTCATTTTTAAACATGCATAGAGTATATAGGCTCCAATACTAGTTAGCTAATAGATAGGTGAGGTTGTTTTTATCAGTCAATGTCAAATATAATTATTTCACACTTATTCATAGAAATTGCCTTGGTTTTGCAAGAAACATCTTTGTCAGTGGCTTTATGTCTTTCTGATGAACTCCAGAATAAGGGCGAAAAACGTTTCAAAGGCTAAGCATTTCCAAGAAACAGAATGATAGATTTCATGAAAATGTAATCCATTAGAATGAAATTTTTTTACGACAAGGTAGATAAATAAATTCATTTTATGCCTTAGGGGGGTTATGTAGATACTGGTTTAATCTGCATGGCCGTAGGGGACTGTGTGGATGCTAGTGTTAGAATGAGAATTGTCAAATAAGAAATTAGACAAATTCATTTTAGGATTTTAATTTGCTAGCATAACCAGAATTCAGGTTATCGAAAGAATGCAAAGATTTCATTAATATTTTTACACAAAGTGTTTCTTTTAGTTATAGATAGTTATATTTTCTACTGTTTGCAAAATCCTATAAAGAATATGTTTCAATCCCAAACACGTAAGTAAAAATATTTTCTTTCTCAAAGGATTGACCCCCTACCCTTATGTATTTAGACGTCCTAAATCCGAATACAAATCCACAATATATGTTTCACGGTTCAGTTTTCACTTAAATGGGGTCAAATGTGGTTGATAGCTATTAATAAATAATTAAAAAAAATCTTTTCAGCAGATCATCATAACTTTACGCGAATCCGGATTTGACATCGAAATTGGGCCTACACGTCACATTGTCTATAACCTATTTATGGACCAAAATGACCGCTAACTAAGATTTAGGTGGATGACAGGAAGAAAACTGTGCGAACCCGTAAGAGCACAGGCGCGCAGTGTGGGAGAATGAGTAAAATTCGCTCTAAGGCCCAGTAGTTATTGATATATCGACCTGAATTTTTTTTAAAAATACTCGGAAGGGAGTCTGGAATAGTCACTGCGGCTTTTTTGAAATTTTTTGTTTGCATGGAAGGGTTAAGGTTGTTCAAGGTCAAATTTGTTTTTTTAATGGCAACCCCTATTTTGTATTGCCACAGAAACTAAAATTTCTGGTCAAAATTCTGAAACTCTGCAAATGTACTTAGTGTGCATAGGTCATTACGTGAAAAATAGTATAAAAGAAAATTGAAACCGTCTCACTATGATCAAAAAGTAACATTTAGGATATCAAAAATATATTTTTGATCCAGGCTCAATGTCTCTGAAATTGTTTTGGTAATCTTCAGTGGTAACTGTCACATGGGACCTTTATAATTATCACGCCTTCCGCTCATCGCTTAGTCGTAAACAATTCCAAAAACTATAAGGAACTCAGACGCGCTCGTGTGTCAACGTGAATTACTCTAATTTCCATTATTGCGAAGAGTGCTTGTGTTAGCTGTCCCAAGTGTGTATATATGTGATTTTCAAAATGGTGCACATTCTCCAAGGTATGTACTATAATACTATACACATTCAAGTTACACTAATTTGTGATTTAATATTATTAGTATTTTTTAACTTTATCGTTTTTAATAACTAGACAAGGAAATAAAGTGCAAAGTTTATTGGATGAGTACTTTTTTGGCACACTTTAGCACACATTTATATTGACATAGTACTGTTTGGCAGTTCTTATGCTTTCGATAAATACTAATTCAATCTTCCACAACACCCCACAAGATTTAAATATTTTGCATGTTCTAGGTCGGCGTGTAAGCTTCTCGCGACTTGGATTATTCGAACTTTTAAGAACGAAAATTCCATTCCGTCCTATGGAGGTAGGATCCAAGAACTTCCTGTTTGATCATATATATCATTGACATCATCGGGAATGAGAACGTGACTACCCAAGATGAGAAGAAAATCCAGAAGACTATCCACACTTTCTGTATGGCCTTGTGGAGGAAATGGAATGCCATCTGATGAGGAAATAGAATCTTATTAACTGCTCAGTGTGTCATATAATAATAAAAATTTACACTGTAAAAATATTGTGAATATGATATATAGTAAAAAATAACATGTACGTAACATTAAGAACAGCTAAAGAAAATGTGTCTTATATATAAGTTTTGAGTTGTATTTCCTCTCTCGATTAAAGTGTTCTAAGCAGTTTTAAAACATATTTTTTATTTAAATATACTAATTTCCAAACGGCAAAGAAGTCACGCTATTAAGAACTAGTGTTTGAAATCCCCTTAGTGTTTAGAATGTATTCGTTATTTTGGTGTCTTCGCATATATAGTCTTGGTATTTTCGTAAAGTTTCAGAATTTTTTGATATGTTTTTCATCCCCCCCCTCTTTAAAAAACACCCCTTAGTGTCTAGATTATTCTCATTATTTTTGATGTCCTCACAGATATAATTTTGGTATGTTCGCAAAGTTTCAGAATTTTTCGAAGAAATGTATTTTTCGTCCACCCTCTAAAAACCACCCCTTAGTATTTAGAATTTTTTAATTATTTTTGGTGTCTTCACAAATATAATTTTGGTATGTTCGCAAAGTTTCAGAATTTTTCGAAGAAATGTATTTTTCGTCCACCCTCTAAAAACCACCCCTTAGCATTTAAAATTTTTTAATTATTTTTGGTGTCTTCACAGATATAATTTTGGTATGTTCGCAAAGTTTCAGAATTTTTCGATTAAATATTTTTTTCACCCCCCTCTAAAAACCACCCCTTAGTGCTTCTAATTTTTTCATTATTTTTTTCGTTATCTAACAAATATTTCCGGTAGATCTGTTGATTTATAGATTTTTGTCCACCTAAAACTTGAATCCGGATCACCGTGCGTCTGGGGGTGAGATATAGGGGTTGAAAATATAAACAACCTTCAATATTTTTGAAACTCAATTTACGTACTTTTGATACCTAAATTTCTGTGAGAAAAATAAGGGGAAACATTTAACAACCGCTGGGGGTGAGTTCTAAGGGTTGAAAATATAAATAACGCACGATTTTTTTCAAACTTGGCATGCGTGTTGACTGCGCTTAGATATTTACGAGAAAAATATTTTTAAAATACCTTCTCGTCCTAGGAGTGACAGTTCAAAAAATTGTTTAATCAGTTTTTAGAAAATGATTAAAAGAAATTATATATTGTTAACATTGTGAAATAAAGAGACAATAGGCGTTCAAACGATAAATGTATTATAGATTTTTGAACAGAAATATTACCTAAGCCATTCTTTTGGAAAAAAATACTTTTATTGATTGATACCTTACGTAAGTTATTGTGAGAAAAAAATCATCTCCATTGCTCAAATTGCGACCCTCCAACCATTTGGCATTGACCAAGGCGGGTGTAGACACTTTGCACGCTGTTCTGCATCATCTCATGGGCAACTCGTCTCATCTCCAAGCCAATTCCGTCTTTCAATTCTTCTATGGTATCCGGTCTGTTAAAATACACCCATGACTTTAAGTAACCCCAAAGAAGAAACTCTAAGGGGGTTAAATCCGGTGAACACGGGGGCCACTCAATTAGACCTCGATGACTTATCCACCTTCCAGTAAAAGTATCATCTAAAAACTGACGCACTGCTATCCCAAAATGAGGTGTATTGAGGTATTCATCTTCATTGTTCGGAAACATAACTGCTAAGGGTGGCACTAACTCGCAATAACTGTAAATATCTTGCGGCCGTAAGATTTTCTTAAAAAGAAAAGGTCCCAATATACGATCACCAATCATACATGCCCACACGTTTACTTTGCCTCGTCGCAGTGTATAGGCTTCTTGAGTCCAATGAGAATTTACGCGGACAAATACCTACAGTTATGCCGATGTACAGTCCCCTTTGGGACCATATGGGACACATTCTTTTTCCCTCTTGTCGGTAAGGCATCCAATAACTCTTTTCTCGTACACCCGATACCTTAAAAGAATGTTTTAACCACATACGCAATCTCATTATTAGAAATAAAAGAACTATCCAACGTTTTACTTAATTAAGATTTATAAAAATAGAGCAAAATCGAGCAAACGATTTTATAACACCCTGTTTCACAAACATATACTGCAACTGAATAAATTATAATATGAAAGTATTATGGTACTTTTGTTTATAACTCTATGTAAAGTTAAGAACAATAAAAATGGAAATGTTTTTTATAGATGTATAAAACAATCGCATATTTTTACTAAGGTAAAACAGAAAAGGGAATTTTACAAACGATAGAAATACGTATTTACCTTAATAATGGGCCTCCATAATAAAATTTAGTTGTAGTTAGTTGTTACTTGATTATTAAAATAATAGTTAACAAACTTTAATAAAGTGTACTCAAAATATGTCTATTAAAACAATGTTTGCAAATCGACTACTTGATATATGCCTGTAATACGAAAGTAAATGAAAAATAGGTTAATTTATTGGAAGAACTGTACAGGGAGGGGGTTGTAATACAGTAAATGTAGTAAATATTCATTGTAAAAAATATTTAGTTTCACCATTTTATCGCGATTTACATGGCAATGGTACCACTGTGGATTGCAACGGAAAAGAGATAATGTAAAAAAATGTCGCATGAATCATTTCCAGGCTATTTTATCGAACATTTAAATTTCTCTGAAATTATAAAAGCTGTTCGAGATTACGTGTATCCATAGATAATTTAATTAGTCGTTGTATTGTAAAAAAATAATTTTTTATTATACTTTTGAATGTCAAAATACAAGAAATTGGAGATAATTCTAAAAAAATTAATAACATTGAAAATATCAGAAAATATTTATTTATTTATTTATTTTATTATAAAAAGTTACAGCCTTAACTAATTTTTGCAAATTGGGGTGTTCTGCCTCCCTCTGATACCGCTATCAGGGCATATCCTTACAGATAACACTTATACGTACCTACCTCAACATTATCTTAAAAAATAAAAATTTATTTCTTTGCAAACTTTATAAGAAGGTGCATTACTATACGATACTACTGGTCGTATAGGTATATTCTCCTTGTGAATTTTTGGGAGGCCGTAGAGTAAAGGTGGTAAGGGGTTCATAACTTTTAATCTATACAATTCATTGTTTTGGAAAATTGTAGTGCATTTTTTAAACTAGAGACAATTTCTGATTGATATTTATCTCATAGCTTTAGTATTCATCTGTTGTAATGCTCTTGAGAAAGGCCTAACAAGCCGAAACATATGTAGAGTGTATAAAAATACAGTTTTTATTTGAAACATCTAAAAGCATTGTTTTTCCCTTTTCTAAAAATAATTATTCTAAAGATGTTTCACAAGGAACCTACCACATACTCAATCCAGTGTATTAATCCAATTATTATTAATGTAAATACCGATTCAAGTTCTGAAAACTCGGATAGTGTCGAATGAAATATTGTTTATTTAAGTTTCATAGACAAAGCTTTTTTGAAATTTCTTTTACTTTATAGAATAGTAGAAAATTTCTACCTGCCTAACATCATGATACTGCACAGTTCATAGTATCATGGCCTAACATTTAATAAACAAGACAGTCACTGCTTTACGCCCCCTCGGAAGGATTATATATCATCTATGCAACTCCCGCCTAAGATTACATAGCGGTGCCGCTAGAAGATAGAACGAGAGGTAGGTCACTAGAAAGTAGACGTAGACTTAATATATCATTTATGTGACTTATCAAATGTGATAAACTTATTTTTTCATTAACCACTTCTATTGTCTAAATGTTATTTGTGGCATTATCTTATTTTTTTCTCCTTCTTCAATTCTTTGGGACTTCCTGCCACATGTATGTTTTCTTTTTAAGCGGTGCTAGGGGAATCTACAAAATCTATCACAATTAACCAGTATGTTACTGGTAAATAACCTCTACGGCTGTGACGTTTACATCAAAGGATCAGTTAGAGGTTTTTTTTTTAAATAAACAACACAAATAAGTATAAAAACTTGAAATTAAATATTTCGCCGACGTTTCGGAAATCTAATCTGTTTCCTTATTCAAGCCTTTTTTTGAAAAATCTTTTTTGCTGTATATGATAAATACACAGCTCTAAGAATGCTTGTTATATTCAATATCTATAGATACTTACTATTTATATAGAACTGTTGATATAGTTAACAGTTTTTTTAGTTTTTATAAATGTTAAGTTTGTGAAGTTCTTCTTTTAACATTGGCAACCAAGTTGTACAGACATCTACGGAACAATTCGACACGCATCTGTCCTCATTCAATAATATTATCGCGGATTCTTTAATCCCTTTCTTTATCAATAAAAAAATGATTATTTAGTTTTTAAAATATTTTTGCATTTCTACCGTCGCCGTACAGTGGGAAATTTAGCACAAATATCAAAAATAAGAATTATTTATAAATATTTACTCAAGGATGACGTTAGCTATAAAAAATATAATATATGTATTTGTGTTTACAATTAAGGAGCAGATAAGCAACATTGAGGTTGCATATCCATGAGCTTCCTATACTTCCAATTTCTTATCTTTTTTTAGCTTTAAAATTGAAATTTGGTTACTTTTTTACTTTATTGGCGTTTTAATTCAAATAATTGCTATTTTTAATTACATTATACAGGGTGTTTCACTTAAAAGTCCCCAGGCCATTATCTCTAAAACTAATAAAGATATTTTATTTTTGTAAATGGCAGATGATTGATACCAAAGAAAGGTTTAAATAACTGTGATTAGAATTTTTCCTCAACAGCACACAGAGATGGCGCTGCGATGCAAAACTATTTTTTGATGGCTGGAACCTTGAAACATAAGTCATGTGATTAAACAATAATTTGTGAATAATTTTGATGGTATAGAGAATTTACAAAAAACAAGCCATTTTGGAGTTACATGAGTTTCTTTCATTAATGCCAGTACACGTGAATTTTGATAAATCCCTATAATTTATTTATTATTTATTATAGAATATTGGTTACCAAACACTTTTTTTCAAGATAAGGAAAGTGATATACTACACTATCATAAAATTATGTTTACCACTTCCGGCCAAACCGGAACTAACATGATGAACCAATATCCATATTACATTTTTTTTTCTAATAACGCTTCTAATAAAACGGCTCCCAAAACTTAAAGTAAGTAAGACAACAAAGAAAATACACACTAATTTAGAATGGGCTAAATTTATATTAACAATTCAGTAAAGAACGTAAACAAAAGTTTTATAAACAAACATTTAAAAACTATCGAAATATTATTAAAAATGAAATTAAACTAATTTATTTCTTATTAGTAGGTATTTATTATATTAAATGTTCAAAATTTCTCCCTTCTTCATGAATACACATATTGTACCGTTTCAGTAACTCTTCATTGCAAACTTTTTGTAACGTATGTCTATTTATAGCAGCAACACTTGCATATATTTTATTATACAAATCGGCCATATCCTCAATGGGTTCAATGTACACTACACTTTTTAAATAACCCCAAAGGTAAAAATCTAATGGAGTCAAGTCAGGTGATCGTGCTGGCCATCTGACTACTCCATTAGTACCAATCCATCTCTGAGGGTACATTTCATTAAGACAATCTTTGACTAGTACTGAGTTATGGGGTGGTGCACCATCTTGGTGAAATCAAATATTCTCCTGGTTATGAGGGATAGTCTCTAATAATCCTGGCAATACATTTATCAAAAATATCTTATATTTTCTTCCATTTAAAGTCCCATGGAATAGATATGGTCCAATAATATATGAATTTATTATTCCACACCACACGTTAACTCCAAAAGTTACCTGATTTCGGGTCATTCTCATCCATCTAGGATTATTTTGTGACCAGTATCGGCAGTTATGCTTACTCACAACTCCGTTGTTGTGAAAACGGCTTTCATCGCTCCAGAGCACATTTTTTAAAAAATTTGGGCATTCTTCAGAAAGAACTGAAAATTCAGCTAGAAAATGTAATCTTCGTTCATAATCACCAGGCCTTAAATGATGGATCAATTTTAATTTGTATGGATGGTATTTATTTGATTTTAATATTCTATGGCACAAAGATATCGACAGATTAGTTTCCGATGCCAATTTCCGGAGAGAACATTGAGGATTGTTGACAACACTATTTAACACCAAGGCTGTATTTTCATCGTTTCTAACTGGCCTATTTCTGTTACGAATAGTTTTCTTAAAACTACCCCAGGTTCTTAAATTTTTAAACAGCATGATAAATGTTTTTTTTATCGGGTGTAGGTCTATTTGGAAATCGTAAACAAAACAATCGTTTTGCTTGTCGGGAATTTCTTTGCATTCACCGTATATTAAAATCATATTTAACTTATCTACATTGGTGTATCTAACCATTTTTTAATTTATTTTTTTGTATTGCCTTATTTGCATTAATTTGCTTTGAATTGTTTCTAAGTACACTATTTCTGCTTGAAACTATGATTGAAATGCACCAACTACAAACTTTGTTTAATAACTGTCAAACTTAAAATTAAATCAAAGCCTACTAATATCTCTTAAGGAGATTTTTCATTACCATTCTAAATTAGTGTGTATTTTCTTTGTTGTCTTACTTACTTTAAGTTTTGGGAGCCGTTTTATTAGAAGCGTTATTAGAAAAAAAAAATGTAATATGTAGGAACATATGGATATTGGTTCATCATGTTAGTTCCAGTTTGGCCGGAAGTGGTAAACATAATTTTATGATAGTGTATTATATCACTTTCCTTATCTTGAAAAAAAGTGTTTGGTAACCAATATTCTATAATAAATAATAAATAAATTATAGGGATTTATCAAAATTCACGTGTACTGGCATTAATGAAAGAAACTCATGTAACTCCAAAACGGCTTGTTTTTTGTAAATTCTCTATACGGTCAAAATTATTCACAAATTATTGTTTAATCACATGACTTATGTTTCAAGGTTCCAGCCATCAAAAAATAGTTTTGCATCGCAGCGCCATCTCTGTGTGCTGTTGAGGAAATTTTCTAATCACCGTTATTTAAACCTTTCTTTGGTATCAATCATCTGCCATTTACAAAAATAAAATATCTTTATTAATTTTAGAGATAATGGCCTGGGGACTTTTAACTGAAACACCCTGTATATATGATAACATCAACGTACCTACTGATGTTCCGATATTGGGTCAGATACGTTCATCAGAAGAATAGATATTTAAATTGTAGCATTCGGAGGGTAAACTAGAATCATTCACGAGTACTTAAAAAATAATATTCAAATCGGTCAACAATTGTGCGTCAAATGGACTTTTGTCCAAAGAAAGTGCTAGCTAAATTCCCCACTGTGCGCCGCCTACGTCCCATAAAGGAGATGCCGACTTTACTCCGAGTTTTCGTTTTTATGCTGTCCCAATTGAGATCATATACATATACTATAATTGTGTACACATTGATACTTTAGACCTATATCACATTTTTATTTAAAAATATGATGTAATTGACAACAACAAATAGTCTTGATATACAAAAACATAATTAATTAAATAAATTTACTGACTAAATCTTTAGTAGGATGATGTAATGTCACCTTGAAGAAGATTATTGTACCTGTTATTGTTATTCTAATACGGATTTTGAACAGGAAATGTCAGTTGATTGATCTTGAAACTATTATAGGGGAGTCAAATTAGATTTTCGCTTCGGAATAATTCCTCAACCGATGATTTTTGTTGAAACGTGTCCAGAAAGGCGTGAAGAAGAAAATATCAAAATGCCACCGCGAGAAATTGTATGGAAAATTCTTTATTAAACAATTTAGGTGCAAAAATAGAATATTTCCTGAATAACTTTTTAAATTCAATTTGTATGAAAAAACGAACAGCACCATTGAAAAGAAGAGAAAATATTACGAAAGATACATACTTACATCACATGTGTTTTTCGAATTAGAGTTGAGCGAGCAGTAATTTGTTAACTAACGCTCCAAGTCGCGCTACGTCGTACAACTTACAACGTTTACTTCAGGGGTATTTTTCGAAAAATGAACACGCTTCGAGTTATGATGAGTTAAAGGATTTGTGAATTGACACGTTTCAGGGCAAGCGTTAATTCATTAAGGCGCTTCATAAGAAAGCATAGCGCAGACAATATTGAATAATTAGAAAAAAATATTAAGTATTAAGATATGTACGTAATATTACGTGAATACAAAGCTGATGTGCTGTAAATTTCAAATATACAACAAATTTTTTTTTTACTTTTTTGGAAAACATTCTGCCACACTATTCGTCGGCCGCCCACTCAATGGAATAGGCTTGCTGGAGCGCTCGCGCTGTACATGTGTACATACGTGGCTAAAACTGTTGATTGGCAAAACCAAATGATATACAACCAATTGGACATTAAAAAGCAACAATTTCTCAAAGAATTACGTGTGTTGCAATATTTTTTAAATATTTTAATTATTGCATTTGTCACTTTAAAATTAAAGCGGAGCATTGCATAAATTCTTATTATCTTATTCCATAAAATTTGTCGAATTATGAATAATTTATTGAAAAAACTAAAATAAATATTTGCAAAGTATATTTAAAGGAATTATGTAAAATGCGTCTTCAGTGAAAAAATTTAGAAAAATTTATTTCACAAAATCCAGGCCTTCAAAGTTTGTCAATTTTCGAAAAACACAGTTGCGCTATGAATAACTTTGATCGTTAATATTAAAGTTTTGAAAAGTGATATCGACACTTTATAGGTGATCAAATTAAAACTGAAGATATGTATTATAAGTAACAATTATTTATTTTGCGATAATTATAAGTTTTCATGCTTGTTTTTTTTCTAACAAGACAATTTTTTTATTTTGCAACAAATAAAACGGAAAATTCAAGTGTGAACAAAGTTAAATAATTTTGAATACAATTTGTTTTGACAATCCCACCTTTTGCAGGCGAAAGCTTAGGTATTAATCATCAAAACTGCACCTCAGTTTTATTTATATTTTTATTGTTTTTACTGAAATAAACATTAAAACAAAAATAAATCGTGAAACGGTGAAAATTAAGTGATTTTCAGTATTGTGACGATAGTAACAAAACATTTCAATGTGAATTGACTAGGTACATGACTGCACACTGTGTACGTTTTTAGCAAAAGTGAATCAGTTTTTTGAAAGTAGCTTTTTTAAAGAAAAGTATTCAAAATATATTATCTATATGTATTCCAAAAATCATTATTTTTTTAAATAAATGCGTCAATAGATGTAACTTTCTGCCTTAAAACTACTTCAAATAAATGTTATTGTAGGTAAATTTCTTTTATCTGATGTTAGATTTCTAGTCGACTATTGTAAAGCTTCATGAAAAAAAACCGTTTTTTTGTCGTTCAGTTTTGCAAATTTACTGCATTTGAGTGGGTTATTCTGTAAACACCACTTTGAATTTCGCAAATCTAACATCAGATTCGCGTTCAGCGTACCCAAAAACATTTAGAAATTAATTTTAATAATTTTCCATCAATTCATATTCGAGATATTTTATTTTACAACAATTTTGCAGTTGTTTGCCATTAATAAAAATCGGTAAAGATATTTACACAGAACTTCCCTCTTTATTTGTGCATTGCGGTCACTCTAAAAAATAATAATTACGCAATGACATTGAAAATAATCGGAATATAGTTATCACTATTAAAGAGAATCTGACAAGTTTTGGTCAACACAATATACAGAGTGCTCATCCAACAGCAAAAGTTCAATACTAAATGACACATGCCAAATATGGAAGGCTTGCACAAATACCTTTACAAATCTCCACCATGACTGAATTATTTCTTGGGATGACCACCCTGTACATTTTTCAATAAAAGTGTAATAGGTGCATATGCCAAATATTATTGCCATTTGTCACATTTTCAATTCCACATTCACATAGTGGAGTGGAAGTATAGTGGTGGTTAAAAATTTCATTTTTTTGAAATTTTTAAAAAATTTTAGTAAAAAAATTTTCAAAATATTTTTCTTCTGAGATAGGTTTAGAATGCCATGAAACGTGGAAATTTTAAATTTGCGCAAAAAAAAGTTTCCTTTTATTCTATAGTAATGGTAAAAAAAATATGACTAATTTAATTTTTTTAAATAGATTCAGAATGCCATGAAAAGTGAACATTTTAAATTTGAGCAAAAAAAAATTTTTCCATCTATTTTAGTGGTAAAAATGTTTTAAAAAATGGTGAAAAAAATTTTGTAATTTTTTTTTTCTGAAATAGGTTTAGAATGTCATGAAACGTGAAAATTTTAAATTTGAGCAAAAAAAACATTTTTTCATCTATTCTAGTGGTAAATTCTTTTTTCAAAAATGGTAAAAAAAATTCTAAATTTTTCTTTAAATAGTTTTAGAACGCTATGGAGCGTGGAAATTTTAAATTTTAACAAAGAAAAAAATTACCAACTATTTTAGTGGTAAAAAAATGTTCAAAAATGTTGGTAAAAAAAATTTCAATTTTTTTTTTTTTTAATAAGTTTAGAATGCCATGAAACGTGGAAATTTTAAATTTGAACAAAGAGAAAAAAAATTCAACTGTTTTAGCGTCACAAAATTTTTCAAAAATGTTGGTGAAAAAAATTTTGATATTTTTTTTCTGGAATAGGTTTAGCGTGGAAATTTTAAATTTGGGGAAAAAGCTTTTTTTTATTATTTATTCCCTTCAGACGGTCCGACCACACTGTATATTTTCCAGTGAAAGTTTAATCATTTCTTCGCTGACAGTAGCGTCAACTACTTACCAAATTTGACTGCTCTCTGTCAAGTAGTTTTTTAGTGAATGCACCAACAGACAGATAGACAGACAGACAGACAGACCGACTGAATTGAAAAACCTATATTTTCGAAATCTACGTGATCTGAAACGTCAAAATCCGAAAAAATCTCCGAGGGTGATTTTTTCTCGAATACAATACTTCCCTTCGGTATGCGAGGGAAGTAAAAAAATCGGTAAAGGTATTTACACAGAACTTCCCTCGTTCATGGCAGTCTCTCTAAAAAAATAATAATTACGAAATGACATTGAGAATAATAATCGGAGTAGAGTTATTGCTATTATTACAAAGAAAACTTGATAAGTTTTGGTCAAAAAAATATACAGATTGCTCATCCAACAGCAAAAGTTCAATACTAAATAGCAGGTGCCACATATGGCAGGCTTGCGCAAATACCTTTACAAATGTCCACCATGACTGAATTATTTCTTGGGATGACCACCCTGTACATTTTTCAATAAAAGTATAATAGGTGCATATGCCAGATGTTATTGCCATCTGTCACATTTTCACTCCAACATTCACGTAATGGAGTGGAAGTATAGTCGTGGTTAAAAAATTTCATTTTTTTTAAATTTTTCAAAAGATGGTAAAATAATTTTCAAATTTTTTTCTTCTGAAATAGGTTTAAAATGTCAAAGGTAGAAATTTTAAATTAGAGCAAAAAGGAAAGTTTCCTTCTGTTCTATAGTAGTGCTAAAAAAAGTTGTATTTTTAAAATAGGTTTAGAATGCTATGAAACGTGAAAATTTTAAATTTGAGCAAATAAAAAAAAATTCGATCTATTTTAGTGGTAAAAACTTTTTGAAAAATGTTGGTGAAAAAAATTTTCAAAATTGTTTTTCTGAAATACCTAGGTTTAGAATGTCATTTAAATTTGAGCATTCTGGTGTTAAATTTTTTTCCAAACTGGTAACAAAATGTTGCAAATTTTTTTTTCCGAAATTGGTTTGGAATATCACGAAACGTGGAAATTTTAAATTTGAGCAAAAAAAATTTTTTCGTCTGTTCTATAGTAGTGATACATAAATGGATTAAAAATGTTTTCAAATTTTTTAAAAAATTCTTCAAAAACATTTTTAAATTTGTTTGAATAGTTTTAGAATGTCATGGAAACGTGGATAGTTAAAATCTGAACAAAGAAAGAAAAATTCTATCTTAGTGATAAAATTTCAAAAAACTTTTTTTTTTAATCAGGCTTAGAATGCCATGAAACGTGAAAATTTTAAATTTGAAGAAAGAAAAAAAAAATCATTTTAGTAGTAAAAATTTTTTCAAAAATATTGGTGAAAAAAATGTTCAAATTTTTTTTTCCTGAACTAGGTTAAGCGTGTCATGAAACGTAGAAATTTTAAATTTGAGCAAAAACAAATTTTTTTCATCTTGGTAAAATTTTTTTCAAAAATGTTTGAAAAAAATTTTCAAAAAATGTTTTTTCCTGAAATAGGTTTAGCGCGTCATGAAACGTGGAAATTTTAAATTTGAGCAAAAAAAAATTTTTTTCATCTTGGTAAAAATTTTTTCAAAAATGTTTGAAAAAAATTTTCAAAATTTTTTTTTTCCTGAAACAGGTTTAGCGCGTCATGAAACGTGGAAATTTTAAATTTGAGCAAAAAAAAATTTTTTTCACTATTTATTCCGTTTAGACGGTCCACCCTGTATATTTTTCAGTGAAAATTCTACCAGTTCTTCGCTGACAGTAGGGTTAAATGACTGCTCTCCGTCAAGTAGTTTTTTAGTAAATACACCAACAGACAGACAGACAGACAGACAGACAGACAGACAGACTGACGGAATTGAAAAACCTATATTTTCGGAATCTACGTGTTCTGAAACGTCAGAATCCGAAAAAATCTCGGAGGGTGATTTTTTCTCGAATACAATACTTCCCTTCGGTATGCGAGGGAAGTAAAAACGAAAAATTTCCGCAAAATTCTGGAGGTGGCATTTTTTGTTGACACTGTTTGGAAAATATTCCAACAGGTTTCATAAAAAAATATGGATAGAGGAATTATTCCGAAGTTCAGGTACTTCTTTGTCTAATTTAACTCCCCTATTACTGTTATTAATACGAATGATATATAATTATTTGTAGTAAATCAATTTTTGTGACATGTTTTTAAAAAAATATAATTTATAAATTGAATTTAATTAACAAACCTGTCCTTGTTCTATATTAATTCAATGAAATAAATCTTTTCTACTATTCCGTTCTGAAAGAATAAATATTAACCTTGTCGATGTCCCTATACCAAGAGTGTGTTACTCATACTATCAATTGAGAAAACACGTAATTGCCCTACTTTTTTTATTTATTATTAGCTAGTCTGGTTTCTAATACGCTGTCATTACACGATTATTTTTAGAAAAGGGTGGTATTTCTTGAAACTTTCTATTAATACAACAAATGACACATATTAGTATTGCTTATCCAGTGTCAGTTTGAAGATCATAAAAAAGACCAACACAGGAATACTTCATAACACGAGATATGTCACAAACAAAGCTCGGAATTACGTATCGGATATGTGGTAATACCAGGGTTGGCTTTAGGTGGTTGTGTCAGCGCATAAATATTTACATGCATGTGTGAAATAATATCCCAACAAACATTTTTTGTTTTATAAGAATAACCGTCCTATTACCGACACCGAGTTATATACATTCAAGTGATATAATGCAAGACTGGGAATAGTTCTCTTACTCCTATAAACCGCTCATAACGCTTAAATGGAGAATCATATAAAGGTAACAGACACCAATATTTAGTCACGCTATACACCTCAAGGTTGCAGAACAGTAAGTAACAGAAACAGATCAGTAACTGCTATATCACTTTTTTATATAACCATTTTCCATAAATATTGGTGATAGAAATATATCCGTTACCACTAAAAAACTTGTTATTACCACCTCTCTCTCTCTCTCTCATTTATAATGGCTCATCTCTTTCCTAGAGATCCTATACCAACTGACACAAGAATAACGTGGTAATGAAATTAAATGATGTAGGTACCTACATGGGTATAGTGGAAATTTTGCACTGATAAAGGTGCGTGTTACTAAATTTGCTTTTTAAATTGGCTTCTCACATCCACAAAGATCAAATGTTGGTGCGAATAAATTATTATTGTAAAATATGACCCTTATACTTCGGAAAAAACTGTGGGCGTCTAAAATGTTAAGCAATTAAAAAAAAATTAAATAAAAAAAATATATGACAATTTTAATGACACATTTTTTTAAGAAAATAGTACAGAAATATGTTTTGTACATGCAATTATGACTAATTGCACTTCATTTGTTACGAAATTTTGAGTTTTTAATACATATTTTTTAATTACTTCCACATCCACGTAGTGGATTGGAAGTATAGTAATCGCAAACAAATTTTCAAAAATTTTTATTCGTGAAATAGGTTTAGAATGTCATGAAACGTCGAGATTTTAAATTTGAGCGAAAAAAAATTTTCTGTCTGTCTGTCGGTCTGTCTGTCGGTCTGTCGGTCTGTCTGTCTGTAACTTTTTTTGTCCGCACGCTTTCTCCGGAACAATTTAAGATATTGACCTTAAATTTTGTACACGTATATATTATAACGAGATCTGGAACTGGATTGTTTTTTGAGGAAATCCGGTGAAGGGTTGGGGGTTAAATAGGGGTAAATAAGGGAAAATAAGTAAAGCAAGCTTGTAAGAGTACAGAAACTTGAAATTCGGTGTATGTACTAGAAGTTAAGGCCTCAGATTTTTTTATAATATTTTTCAACCCCCCACCACCCCTACCCCATTAATGGGGTTGATAAAATAAAGTTGAGATATCCATTTGAAATTTCGTACACGTATGTATTATAACGATGTCTAGAATTAGATTATATTTTGGGATGATTCCGTTGAAGGGTTGGGGGTTAATTTGGGGTAAATAGAGAAATATAAGTAAAACAAGTTGGTAAGAGTACAGAAATTTGAAATTCGGTGTATGTACTAGAAGCCAAAGCGTCAGATTTTTTAATAATATTTTTCAACCCCCACCACCCCTACTCCAATTTGAAAAGGGTTGATAAAATAAAATTGAGATATTCATTTGAAATTTTCTACACGTATGTATTATAACGACATCTGGAACTAGATTATATTTTGAGATAATTCCGTTGAAGGGTTGGGGGTTAAATAGGGGTAAATAGGGGAAAATAAGTAAAGCAAGCTGGTAAGACTACAGAAACTTGAAATTCGATGTATGTACTAGAAGCCAAGGTCTCAGATTATTTATAATATTTTTCAACCCCCACCACCCCTACTTCATTATTAAAAGGGTTGATAAAATAAAATCGAGATATTCATTTGAAATTTGGTACACGTATGAATTATAACGACATCTGGAACTAGATTATACTTTGAGATGATTCCGTTGAAGGGTTGGGGGTTATTTAGGGGTCAATAGGGGGAAAGTAAAGCAAGCTGGTATGAGTGCAGAAACTTGAAATTCGGTGTATGTACAAGAAGTTAAGGCCTCAGATTTTTTTATAATATTTTTCAACCCCCCCACCACCCCTACCCCATTAATGGGGTTGACAAAATAAAGTTGAGATATTCATTTGAAATTAAATTTCGTACACGTATGTATTATAACGACGTCTGGAATTAGTTTATATTTTGAGATGATTCCGTTGAAGGGTTGGGGGTTAATTTGGGGTAAATAGAGGAATATAAGTAAAACGTTGGTAAGACTACAGAAACTTGAAATTCGGTGTATGTACTAGAAGCCACAGCGTCAGATTTTCTTATAATATTTTTCAATCCAACCACCCCTACTCCAATATGAAAAGGGTTGATAAAATAAAATTGAGATATTCATTTGAAATTTGGTACACATATGTATTATAACGACGTCTGAAACTAGATCATAATTTGAGATGATGCCGTTGAAGGGTTGGAGGTTAAATAGGGGCAAATAGGGGAAAATAAGTAAAGCAAGCTGGTAAGACTACAGAAATTTGGGATTCGGTGTATATACTAGAAACCAAGGCCTCAGATTTCTTTCTAATATTTTTCAAACTCTACCACCTCCGCTTCATTATTAATGGGATTGATAACATCAAATTGAGATATTCACTTGAAAGTTAGTACACGTATGTATTGTAGTGACATCTGATTGAGATGACTCCATTGAGGTGGTAGGTTGTAAATAGTGGAAAATAAGTACGGTAAACTAGAAACTTCATTTTTAACGTATATAAACTTTTCTGTGACAGCTACCCCAAATATTATTAAAATTCTATGACCAATAATTTCCACATACTAGAGTGCAAATATAGTCAAGATGTTTCCTTTAAAGTGACTTGGACGAATAATCTGGATGTGGAAGTAGTGATTCCTTAGGCAGCGGTTTTTTAAATAATGATTACTCATTGCCGTAAGATGGCTGCCAAACTTATGGCCGATGTTTTATTATCAACAGTTAATGTATTTAAAAAAATGTAATATAACTTTAAGCTTTGTTATAAATATTGGTTACTTTAATATAACTGTTTGAAATATTACATATCTTTAAATTTTATTAGGCAACTCTTGGTAATCTTATAACACTATTAGTAGACAATTTTTTGCGATTAATTCGTGTAAATAATGGTGATTTGGCCTGCCATTGGCTGGAACAATTGTTATTTAATTTTCAACCAATCACAGGCGTTTGCAGCAATGTCCTAGGATCTCTCGGAAAAACATTTGACAATCGTTTATTAAAAATGTTACATAGTGCTTTTAAAGCGTTCTGCTTTATATTAAACATGTTTGCCCACATCCTTAATTCGTTACGCATCTTTTCATTTTTCTCATCGTCTGTTTCCAAATCATGCAACTGAGAAAACTTATAATCATCTTCTAGTTCAGTAAACCACTTATTTCTGTTTTCATAATGTTCAACAGTATTACCTCTTCTTGTTCAGTAGTAAGCCGCTTTTCTTACTTGTGACCTCCTCAGTACCATTATCAACATTATCAACCGTGATATTATTCTGTTTTTCATTGCCAAAAGGAACGTTTTCTGTATATTGTCCACCAGAACGTTTGACTTCCAGTCCTGCAGTTCTTTCATTCGTTTCAGTTTCTTAAATTTCAAAGGCATAATTTCTTGGAACTGAATTCAAGAGGATTGAAAAGTTTTTTTAAACTTTCCGGTGAAATGTGCTGCTGTATTTTATTTTCTTCCAATTATGTAATGCCAAATTCATTATTAAACAGTTTGTTTGCTCTTGCCAATTACTTTACAAAACATAACCTATAATCAACTAATAAGTTTTTAAGTCTTATAGTATCTACTGGCGCTCTTGAGTTATATAAAGGTTCCACCTTGTTACTATCTGCAACTGATGTATATAATTGTAACAACTAACACCACTATAAACGTAAACAATTAATAGTTATATAATGTAGTAATTGTTACCCTTATATAACTTTATTATATACCATTTGGTAGCAACCACTTTAAGTTTTATAATGTAGTAACGGAAATATATCTGTTACCATCTTATAGACCTGTAAGTAATAGTCATGCTATAAAACACTTATATAACTCCGCAACTACTTTAGTAACAGTATAAAACTTCGTAACATGATTATACAAATCTGTTACACTTATAGACCCTTTATAAAACTAATGGTCACCGCATGTTACTAGATATGTTTGTTGGGATCTTACCTTGAACTTTTTTAACATTGGAAATGTTAATATTCGCGTGCAGCGTATAGGACCAAGGACGAGTTTTTTCCGTCGACATGAAAGTATCAAGGTCAAATTATGTAATACTGAGCGAGAGCCTGTTACTATGTGGGAAGCGAATGCGGTGTAGTAGATCAGTGCCAATCGATATTGTACAAGCGGTACGGAGAGAGTAAATCTTGTAGTATAGAGCCGGGACGCTTTAGTGCTGCTGCGGCGGACGAATAAAGAAGCGTAATATCATTTGTCTCACTATTTAT
Source organism: Stenurella melanura (assembly GCA_963583905.1). NCBI lineage: Eukaryota > Metazoa > Arthropoda > Insecta > Coleoptera > Cerambycidae > Stenurella > Stenurella melanura. Next base: position 121,882,881 of record OY757316.1, on the reverse strand, counting down.
TCCATGCCCTAGTGTTCATTATCAGCCGTACGGTTGGCGCATAGGTAATGTTCTCGCTTACGGTGCGAAAGGTTCTATCCTCTCTGTCTTTCCCATTGTTTGGTTTGTTTGTATTCTTGTAGTTTCGTCATTTTTTGTTATTAAAATTTCCTTTTGACCGATAAACCTTATAAAAATTCTAACTGTTTTAAAACTCAACTTTCCAATTTTCATAATCAAAAACTTCCCAACGGCGAGCAGACTATTGGGGCATAATTGCCTCGAACGGTTTTTTTCCATGGAGTTTATCCCCGTCTTAGCAATCAAAATTAATCAGTGAAAAATACCAAAATTTAAAAAAAAATGTTGGTTTTAAATGTGCTAGAGTTTAAGTTTTTAAACATGTACAATCTTAATGGCAATTTTAAGCCGGCAGGAGTTTTGTTTTTTTAATCTAAGTTTTATTGAGCTGAACAGGTCACGATCCGCCCAACCGTACTAACACCACGGATCTCGATCCGAGGAGGCAGTGTTTTATATTTTATTAACTGAATAATTTTGTTAAGAAGAAGTGCGAAAGGTCCCGGGTTCAAACTCCTATGCCTGCTGAATTTTTTTCTTTAATTTTGTGGCGATTAATATATTTTTTTCTATAATTTTTTTAGGTAGTATGTTTTTATTCTTCTTAAAATAAATTCATTATTTCGTGTGACTTCTTTAGGTTAGGTTAGTAGGTTTTAATTCTGATATCTAATTGCTAATAATTATTAGCACTGCAGGCAGTATTAGCGTCGCAGACAAAGAAAAGGGGGGTGCGGGGGGTTTCACCCCGATTTTTTAATTATTTTTGTAACAAGCACCTAAAATCATGTTTATTGGGGCGGATCGTACACAGAGAAAAATGTGTGTGATATTTTACCACAATTGTAGAAAATTGTACTCCAAATTGGTCTTAAAATGGTGACAGGAACAATTTGTGCAAATAAATAATATATTTTCTGGGCAATGATTTTGTGCAGTTTATGCATTAACATTGTTTGAAATTTTTGTACAAACTTAAAAATCATATAAATTGAATTATTTACCAATTTGAATTATGGTTGCATAAAAATACATAATTTTATTCCACTTGTGGAACAAATCTCTGAACAGATTAGGTTAGTTTCTACAATTTGTGTGAAATTTTTAAATATATTCTGAAGGTTTCCTAAACAAACATTCACATCTAAACCTCTTCATTTGTAAAACGTATTTACAAAAAATTGTGCTCTTAAGTGACACAATGTTTATAGTTTTTTTAAGAGAATATGTTTTTAGTTTTCTACAATTTCTAAATGAGAAATCTACAAATTGTATGTTTATTTTGTCAACTTTGTAATTTATTTTGCACAATATATACACTTAATTCAAAGAAGCTGTTATTCAGTAATGTATGAACTGGGGTTAATTTTGCACAATTTATTAATCTATAATCTCCAAATTATGTATATATTTTTTGGTTCACCGTACACTCATTTCACACACTATATATATCCTCTTCATTTTAATTGTATTATTCTGTAACACAGATTGTGAAATATTGTTTCCAAAATTGGAGGTATTCCTAAAGAATTTCAATAAAAAAAGTTAAAGAATAAATATTTTATTTTAACAGAACAACAGTACATAATAGAGCATGCATTTATATATTATCATATGGCAAAGGAAAACATTTCTATTTTTTTAAATACAAATAAATTTTATATGCATAAAGTATTAGTTGAAAAGAAGTAGGTGACTTACATTTATGCTTAAAATAAATCCATTTAATAATTCTAATTTGGAAGGCTTCCAGTGCTTCTTCTTTTTAGCTTCTATTAACGCAGTTTGTAGTAATAAAGCTTATGTCGTAGTCACGTCATATTCTTAAAAAAAAACATTTATCAGTTCATTACCAAAATATAATGTATTGCTTACCATCAGAAGTGTTATTTTCGTTTTGAAGCAGTTCTTTTAAAAGTTTGCCTTTTGGGTTTAGTAGTTTACGAACAACCATCTGTCGCTTCGCATAAGAGAACGAAATTATTCACAAGCTGTAAACTAAATCAAGTATTAGAAGATAGGTATCATGCATTCTTCGCATATAAACAAGAAACCATTTTTATATTTATATGTTAACGAAGTTAATTTAAGAGAACATATATGCAAATCTGTAACTCTGTGTGAAGTACTTACCTCTGTGAATGCTGGAATTAGATCTAGGAAACCACACTCGGTTAATAAGTTTTCAACAAATTCCATCACAAATGTAAGTACTTGTATAATTCGGAAGTGTACGTCTTCACTTGGCGAAATATCACCTGGATCTGGTGCGTAATTGCCTGCGCGTATATGAGTAGCATGGCAGGCGCGGTCAGTACAATTTTTAACCAATAAACATTACGTGAAACAAATGAAACAATTATACAAAATTTTAAAACAATATCACCAACTGATTGTGAATAGTATGTCATTAAATTGTGCAGTTTGTACGGGCGGCATAGATTATTATTATTGTTCAGCGGAAATAAACATATTGGGACTCCTACTTTCACAAGTTTGTCAACAGCCGTTTATAAAATAAAATCACACTTTTATGTTACACAAGTTGTGCAAATCCTTTAAACAATTACTTAAAACTGATTGTAAATAGAATGGCAACAAAATATGTAGCTTGAGGATATTATTAACAATTAAATAAGTTAAATTTGCTATGATTTGTTGAGAAAAAATAAATAAATTTAACTCTAAATTTCGCCAATTTGTTGGTCGAAGTTTCCAATAAATTCATCGTAATTAAATCTTTATATTGGATAAATAAAACGCACAAGAATTATGCACAATTAAAATGTATAAAACTATATAATGTTGTGCCTTAAAACTTTACAATTGTTTAAAAAAATGCAACAAGACGTTGTTCCACAACATTGTGCTAAATGTTCCAAAGCGATTTCTCTCTGTGTAGCTGTTTCCGAACGAGGCGAACTGTAGTAAAGAAGTTGGATGATATTGATGGTCCCGTATGCTAGTGGAATTCGTGAAAGACACCCGTTTTTGAACAATTGGATCCATCAATGCCTGTTGCGCCTGTGAAATAACAACTGCGCCATTTGGGTTTAACTGATTTATTACGGATTTCGCATTTTCAAAATGGCAGTAATAGAACGATGCCGCCTTTAACAAAGTTCGTGAACACAATTTCGTGAAACAACCGTATACGACTAGGTGCTTTAAGAAAAACTTTCACTACACTAGCGGTTAATTTATCAACATTAGTGTAGCACCTCCTAATAGTTCCTAGAAATCCTATGAAACCCACGTGCTACACATGTTACATGCAGCATATTCCGATAGGTTTCCTTCAAACTTCCTCCAGCAGCTTTCATTTCATTCACTCTATCGGTAAGAAATAATAAGAACTTGTCTTTATATTCTGCATATTTGTTACCTCAAAAGTCTTGTAAACATGAGTTTACTGCATCCGATAGAGTGCAAGAATTTGTAGCTTCTAAAACTTTAGAGGTGATCAAGTGTCTGCTCATTGTGACATTTTTGCCCAATGCACCCACTAAAACATTCGCTACCTTGAACCCGCAAGCATTGATTGTTTCGTCCACGCTAAGCCAGATGTACTTTCCATTAAGCTCAGAAGAAATTCTCTGTCTAATATTTTCGCACTCCATAAATAAATATTTTTTTCTTAGTGTAGACTCCGAAAACACCTTAACATTGCTATATCTGCCACTAATGTAGCTTGTATTTTTAGGACTTACGTACGAATAAATCTATAGTCAGAGAGATACCGAATAATCTTGGTCAATGTTAAATTACTCCCCCTTTAGGGAAAAAATTACCTTAGACAAAATGACCCTTTTGCGTCGAGGGTTTTTAACTTTTTAATTTAACGTTTATGACATGAAGTAAGGAAGTGGAGAGGAATTTCAATATTTGTTTGAAAAATGTTTTATAGAAACGTTAATTATGAAAATTTGTTTTCAGCTTACGGCCTGAAGTGCTACAAATGCAATTCCAAGGACAACGCCTCTTGCAAATGGGGTATAACCTCGTTTGTTTACGATGTAGAGGATTGTTCCAGTGCAGGATTCCTTGACAGCGTGATTGGTGCCAAATGTTTCAAAATTACTGCTGAAAGTAAGTAAACAAAATCAGAATAGAACTTATACACAATATCTTCTACAGAGGTTTAGCCTGTAGTGCACATAATAATAATAATAGGGAGACGGCGGACCATAATGGTTGAAGTATTAGCAATGTATGATTTTGTTTGTTTGTTTAGGTCCTCTATAACTTAGTTCTCTGAGGTAATGCTCTAGCGCTTCGCTGGGAGGCGCTGCGCGCTGGAGCGCCTTACATTAGAAAGATGTAATTAATTCAAAAGTATTTTTAATCATGTCTGAAAATGAATCCATAGCATCTGTAAGACCCCAAAGTCACGGGAAATCCATTTTCAGACAAGTCACCTTTTGCAAATAAATTTCTCAGCATATCAAAAAAAAAAAAAATGGAAAAATTCTAAAGCATTAAGTGAAATGAGTCCAAGTGAGCTTGATCGATTCGTATTGAGATGGAGATTACCCTAAAACATTTTTCTGACGAAATTGATCTCGCCAAAGTGCGGCATTTTATCGCAAAGTGCGGAAAACCGGTCCACTGATACCAAAAACCACCCCCCGAACGCGTTTTTCGCCGATTAAGATGCGGGAATGGTTCCGTTTTGAATTTAAATAAAAAATATGATGAATATGGCCAATACCAACTGAGCTGGTTGTTGTAAATTTTCCAAAAATACGTCCAACTGTTAAATGAGAAACAGACTTTTGGGGATATCTTTGGTTAAAAACATCAGTTGTGTCCCTATTTGTTCTATTTTCTGTCTGATTGCATAGAAAGAGTGTGCACAAAAAGTTACTAAAATAAAATCATTTTTAGCAGAGCGCTGTTTGGGCCCATGTGTTTGAATGCGTTATCGCATGCAAAGCTTCTGCTATATTTAGGAAGTTATCATTGCTGTTTTTTTGCTATCTAATGACTTTGTCAGTAGCCTATTCAAATGATCCAATGCCAGGTTGGTTAGCTTTCCCAACTGGTATGCATATTGACGCTGACTAAGAGGATTTTTCCGTCTCATATGCCCAGTAAATTTCCAATATTTTAAGTAGGGAAGAAGACAGGCTTATGATTTGGGCGATTGGTCTGATATCCTGCCAGATCTTCAATTTCCGCCATATGTGCGGTATGTAGGTACCTCCTAGACATTTTCAAGATCAGCAACGGTAATGTTGAGGTCAGTAGGGGCCTAGATAATCTGGACTATTTTGATTGACTGGAACCTAACTGGCTAGTTGCATTTATAACTACACACCACAAATAAATGGTAATGAGAACACCCTGTATCATGTATAATTTTGTCTCTAATTACCTGTTATTAAAGGATCAAAAGAAAAAACTTGACGAATAATGTCCAAAAAAAGAACAGTTATTACGAATGACGCGAAAGCAAACATTGTATATTATTATCCTTCACTCTTACACCCACAAAAGTGAAATTGGTTTATAAGTAGCTTGTGTTGGTGGGTAATATGTTTTAATTAAACTTTATTATACAAGTTAATCTGTATACTAAGAGTTATATTTGAGAATCTTTCAAACGTGGTCACTAAGAAATTATCCAACAAAATTCGTAAATGAAAAATATTTTCCTTAAGAAAATTATTACTTAAGCAACAAAGTCCTAAAGTTTCTTATATATTCTTTTAACCTATTTATTTAAATTAACCATAAAAAAATATATTGTAGAATAAGAAAGTCTTATCTTGACGTTTTTATCCATTTCGATAGTTTTCTGATTATTTATTCCAAATTAAAAGAAAAAAAACTAAAAAACTAAATATCAATATCTTCATCAACATCGTTTTTGACATCTTCCGCAACTCCTGGAACATCAGCGTTTTTACAATTTAAGCCCATACATACTTTGTAGAACATGGAGCAGCTAATGCCTAAATTTCTGCAGCCGCAATTTCCTTATTTCCTCTTATGCCCCCGCGAGTTATTTGTTCCAGTGAAGTCTGAGGTGCAGGAGGTTTGGTTGTGCTAATTGGCATTCATCCATTTTTAGATTTATTCCAACCCCACTCAAAAGGAGTTAAAATATTTCCTTTCCGCTGCTGAATTTGGTGGTACGTCCTTAAGCCGTTCTGTTTAATGGCATCAGAAGTTGGTGGCAAATGGGCTAGAGAAAATGTTGTGTTCTTTGATAAAAAATTACGATATGTTCAGATGCGAAACTAATAAATTTTATCATTTTCTTTCATATTAGAGATCATCTATATATCAAAGCTTTGAACAAATAATTTTACTTTAAAACTTGTTAATTACATAATGTGAATTAATAAATAATACTTACGAACAAATAATAAACAAGTAATAGATATGTAATTTTGAAAAAAGTATCTTTAAAGCAGCTCTATAAATTAGTATAGCATTGAATTATTTTATATCTAAGATCATATAAATATCAAAATTTTAAACAAATACCTTTATCATTATCATTGATAAACCGAAAATAATTGTTGTATTGAATAAAAATAATTTTTGGTGTAAAAATTAAAAATAAAATGGTATAATGGTAAACAGTGGTAAAATCGTAAAAAAGTAGGTAACTTTGAACGACTGTATCTCAGCCAATTTTTCTCAAAAATACCTTGGTCACCATTTTGACGGGAATTACAACAGCTTTCTTTTTTGTGAGCCAATACCTATATCTAAACCCACTCACAAAAAATTATACACAAAAATAAAAGAAAAAAATCGGTAAAGGTATGTACACAGAACTTCCCACTTTATTTGTGCATGGCGGTCACTCTAAAAAATTAATAACTACGAAATGACATTGAAAATAATAATCGGAATATAGTTATCACTATTATTACAAAGAAAATCTGATAAGTTTTGGTAAAAAAAATATACAGTGTGCTCATCCAACAGCAAAAGTTCAATACTAAATAATAGGTGCCACATATGGCAAATACCTTTACAAATGTCCATCATGATTGAATTATTTTTTGGGATGACCACCCTGTACATTTTTCAATAAAAGTATAATAGGCGCATATGCCAAATATTATTGCCATCTGTCACATTTTCAATTCCACATTCACGTAGTGGAGTGGAAGTAAAGTGGTGGTTAAAAAATTTCATTTTTTTTTGAAATTTTTCAAAAATGTTGGTAAGAAAATTTTCAATTTTATTTACTTCTGAAATAGGTTTAGAATGTCATGAAACGAGGAAATTTTAAATTTGATCAAAACATTTTTTTTATCTATTTTATAGTAAGTAGTGATAAATAGATTAAAAATGTTTTCAAAACATTTTTTAAATATTTCAAAAAATGTTTTAAATTTGTTCGAACAGGTTCAGAATGCCATAGAAACGTGAAAATTTTAAATTTGAACAAAGAAAAAAAATTTTCTATCTATTTTAGTGGTAAAGTTTTTTCAAAAAGTTGGTAAAATTTTTTTTATTTTTTTTAGTTGGTTTAGAACGCTATGAAACGTGGAAATTTTAAATTTGAACAAAAAAAAATCCATCTAATTTAGTGGAAAATTTTTGTTTAAAAATGGTAAAAAAAAAAAAATTTTGTTTGAAATAGAAAAAAATTTTTTTTATCAATTTTGGTAAAAAAATTTCAAAAATGTTAGTGAATAAAATTTTCAATTTAAATTTTTTTTCTGAAATAGGTTTAGCGTGTCATGAAACGTGGAAATTTTAAATTTGAGCAAAAAAAAATTTTTTTCATTATTTATTCCCATTTTTGAAAAAAAAAATTACCACTAAAATAGATTGAAAAATTTTTCTTTGTTCAAATTTAAAATTTTTACGTTTCATCGCGTTCTAAACCTATTAAAAAAAAAAAAAAAAGAAATTTTTTAAATCATTTTTCAAAAAATTTTATCAGTAAAATAGATGGAATTTTGTTTTCTTTGTCCAAATTTAAAATTTTCACGTTTCCATGGCATTCTCAATCTATTTCGGAAAAAAAATTAGCAACATTTTTTTACCATTTTGGAAAAAAATGTTACACTAGAGTAGATGGAAAAAAATTTTGTTTGCTCAAATTTAAAATTTTCACGTTTCATGACATTCTAAACCTATTACAGAAAAAAACATTTCGAAATTTTTTTTCACCAACATTTTTGAAAAAATGTTTACCATTAAAATAGATGGAAAAATGTTTTTTCTTTGTTCAAATTTAAAGTTTTCACGTTTCATGGAATTCTAAACCTATTTAAAAGAACATGTTTTTACCGCTACTGTAGAATAGAAGGAAACTTTCCTTTTTGCTCAAATTTAAAATTTCCACGTTTCGTGATATTCTAAACCTATTTCAGAAGAAAAAAACCAACATTTTTGAAAAATTGACCGCCATGCCATGCACAAATAAAGAGGGAAGTTCTGTGTAAATACCTTTACCGATTTTTTACATAGTTTTTTTATTTATTTTGTTTAAGAAAATTACTTTATAAAGTGCCATTTCGATAGGAAATTTGATTCTATACAGAAAATCGCATTATGTGTATATACTAAAAATGTATAGTTTTTGAGTCATAGTTAAAAAACTAAAAGTGGTCAAAACTCCGTTCTAAAAAATCCAAGCCTAAAAATACTTTTAACGGATTAGCTCCTTTTACCCATGTTTTTTTGACAGTCAATAGCCTAAATTAATTATAACTTCAGAGATTATATGCATTTTGTGATATGAAAAAATTTAGGTACATTTTTGATCGAGAAAAACTGTTGAAAACTCGTAAAATATGCCTTTACAAATAAATTACAATAGAATAAAATTTTAAAGAATATACTAACCTATACGTCTGATTTTTTCCAAATTTTTAAATTTCATAGTTTACAAGATTTTCCATTTTCCGATAAGGATTCTTTTTCTGATACTGTGGATGTTACAATTTTGCATGCACTTACCTAATACTCGGCTTCAGTAAAAATGCATTGTTGTATTTATCGGGTAATGATGATAATATAATCAGAAGATCCACTTGGCCAACTACAACTAAATTGACTGATTGTGTTGCCTTTTCTTTAGCAGTATTGATAATAGGTACATCGTACATCATAAGCACCTTCATCAACCTGCTTCGAGTCAATTTTAGCTGCTTTTAGTTTTTCCGTTAAATAAGCAATACATTATTTAAAATTATTTTCGTTGGCAAAACATTTGTCTGGCTTTGATAGAGGTTTCAAATGATCTTTTACTTGCATTCCGGGACAAAATTGTTTTGTTCGGCGTAATGCCTCTGCACTTTTAGTGCCAATATTGCCAACTCCATCGGTATATCCATCGAAAACCACGGTACACTTCTCATGTGAAGACTTTAAATAATTTATGTATTTTATACCAATATCAGAAAATGTCTCAGTTGTACTCCAACTCATTTTATGAAGCATGTAACCTCCATCAATGATATAAACTACTTTATCGATATCTAAATTAGCAGGCCTGAAAAAACATATGGCAAAAAATTGTCAACTTTGAATGGTGATATCTCGGCCACCGTTGGTCGTACGGAGCAGCGAAAAAAGGAATTTCTTTGTTCTTTTAATAACTTTCTTTTCTCTGAACACTTATATATACCTAGGATGCCGTAAAAAACAGTTATGAACGAGTTACTGAAATGAAAAAAAAAGGGGTAATTTTCGTCAATTTTTAACATTGCGTTTTAATTATTTTTAATACTAGAAATAGAAAAAAATATTTTTTAACGCGGCCGTTGGATGGGAAATTTAATTTTTTACAAAAAAGTGTCCTTGTAAAAATCTCCGAATTTGCATTGTTTTTGAGTTACTTTGAAGAAACTAAAAAATGGACTTCTTCGGACGGCTCTCAAACACCCACCACGGAATTTGTAGCACTTTTTGATTTTATCGTCTAACATATTAAATAACAAAAACCCTTTAAAGCGATTGTTCCTTACTAAAAGACATTCAACAGCCTATATTTTTATTATGACTATTCGTATGATGTCATTTAAAATATATCCTGGACGTTTCAACTTATTACTAATTTGTTTAGAATGATGACTATTTTTCTCGTGCTATTGTTTATTATTCCAATATTAATATTTAAATTATCTCGAACAATAAATATGATTAACGGAAAGAGTCACTCAGAATGTTTATGTTGAGTCTATTTCCATGAACAAATATCCACCTTGCACATAACTACTGATAAGTGTTATTAAACCTCGCTTGTATACACCGTGTCCCAAAGTTGGAATGCATGCATTGCTCTCCATTTTTAAAATAGCCCAATCAATAGGTAGAAATGTTTACCAAAATTATTACCCGGAAATATGGTTGTATAGAAGAGTAAATTCTAAGAAAGATTTGTGTTTCGATTTACTCGATCTGAAGCGGCGAAGTTAACCGAAAAAATTGAAGAAGTTGAAAGAAACAGTTTTTCGCAAATAAAGAAAAAACCATGACTCTAATCGAAAAAAGTTGAATCAGAAAGTTGTAGGCGCCAAAAAGGCCTTTCGATTGCTATTTTTGAAAGTATCAGTTGCGAGATATATTGAAAAAACCGTACAAAATCGGATTTTCTTGTTTTCCTGTATCTTTGTCAAATTTACGTTTATATACTGAAACGGACCGTACCCACCTATATTAATCGAAAACTTATTCCCGCGTCTATTAATCAAAATTTACATATTTCTGAAAATTGTACACGATTCGGTAAGAAACCAAATATCACCCAGTATTCGCATAAAAATATTTCACGTATATTCTGATAGTAAAATTTAAAGTTTTAAAATACAGTCGATTCGTGTAGTTTTAAAATCTCTAGAAACGTACATCCCGGGCGAAGCAAGAATGTTTCACACCGATAAGACACTCCAGTTAATAGAGTTAACATCAACATTCGACGATAACATAAACAAAGGTGTACGGTCTCACGGGAAACGGGCTAGTAAGAGACATTTGGTGTGTAACGTCACGACTTTTGGGGGTATTTTCAAGTATAAATACGCGAGGGAATTTTATATCGGGGTCAGACGCTATCTATCATTGACCGAATCCAATTGTTCGCCATAGTGCTCGTTGAAATAAGACTGGGAGCTGCGAACCAACTGACCACTTCTCCGCTGACCACTTATTTGGATATAACTAGCTATTAGCTAAGATTATACACTGGACTTTATTGTTCGCCATAGTGCTCGTTGAAATAAGACTGGGAGCTGCGAACCAACTGACCACAGCATCCGCTGTACTTTCCATTGTCCACCAGATACTTGTTAAAACCAAGCTGAACTGGGAACGAGACTGAGAAAAAGAGATTTTTACGAAGCGAACCCAAAACTCGCGATCTCTATTGTACCCGCACAACGACAGGGACATTGGTCAGTTTATGCATTGTAACCGACACACAAAAGGGTCAGGTTAACGAAAATGCTGGAAATGCAGGATGACGAGACAAATAACAGTGACCCGGGTCACCTAGCGATTTATACGCAAGGTATAATTAATTAATGTCGCTGAAAGAGAGAAGTATTTTTTTAAATGTAACTTCGTTAAATAATTATAAAACCAAATGAAACTGGACCGGGAAAAACTTTAATTTAAATTTGTTACATTTCGGCTCTATATTTCGGAACTTAAACTCACGGTATCGCGGTTTTGGCATTGTGGCACTTTGACTGGTTAGAATTTTACTATTTAGAAAATTTCTATAATGTTAATTTTATTTGTAGCATAATTAGCTGTTTGTTGAATTTCAGACTATGTGCAATCATGTCATATTTAAAACAATAACTTTTAATATTTACTTTTCAACAGCGGCAGATTTTTGTTGGTAAACAATTTCTGTTGCGGTTTGTTTTGCCGTGTGGTCAATGAACTTCTACAATATTTGATGGTTCGAAGGGTTTTACAGCTGTTCGGACCTGCCGGTTTATTTATGTCCTACTTGTAGGGATGCTGTCACTGGACTTTTGTGGGTCATCCACTGATAAGGCCTGTGATTTGCCCCCTGCTAGTTTAACATAAATATCATTTTAAATATTATCACATGTTAAACTTTGTACTGGGTGTTTTACCTTTTATTCATTCATGTTGACATTTTTTTATGTCATGGGCGAGTTGAAATTGATATAAATTGCTTGTTCATTCAATTGTTTGAACAATTTACAATCTACGCAACACAAAAACAATTGGTAGCCAATAGGCTGGTTCTGTATCAATTTTATTGATCAGATACCATAATTCTACGCTTCGAAATCAAACTATGTTTGAATAGGCAATTACTTGAGATTTCAACTTGCCGTGCATTCAATTAAATAAACTATTGCGAGTTTTCGCCACCCAAGTATGAACTTTACATGTTCCGAATTCAATATTTTTTTACTTCAGTTTTGAACGAGGATTCTCGTTATAATCATTATTATTTTTAGTGATTATTGGAGTTGTTTTATTTGACCATTCGACAAACTTACACGTGACTGTTGTCCCAACGAAATCTGTTGCTGTAATATAAATTTGTGGTTAAATTACTCACATTTTGATTTATATGTAAGCAACTATTTTCTGGCCATTGCCACAACAATATTTTGGTAACTGATATTTTCTGACAATTGTCTGATTATACGTATAAAAACGTTCCTTGTTTTTAATTACTTTACCTTCTACCAGAAATAGAAAATAAAGTGCATTATTATCAGAAAAACTAGCCAAGTAAATATAAGATTTACTTGGGCTTAAATTAAAGAAATATTTAAAATAAAATAAGTAAATATAAGGTTTACTTGAGCATTACAATAGTGAATAAAAATTAAATCTAAAATATGATAAAACTTAAACAAAAGTTAACAGAAAAGATAAAATAAATAATTCAGTAAATTAAATAAAAAGAATAATTTTGAGTTTGAACTTTATACAGGGCATTATAAAAATACTTAATTATTTTATCAATTAAATAAACAAGTGCCAAAACAATATTCAGTATTTAATTTGAACAATTAAATAAAGAACTATAATTAGAACTTTGCCAAATAAATTAATAGCAATATTTAGAGTCAAGAACGAATCATTAAATGTCGAAATAAATAGTTAATTATCAATTCAATAAATAAATAGAAACAGTAATATCAAACCTAGAAAAAGAACTCTGGTAACAATAAACTACAAATCACAAACGTAAATTTGAGTCCTACCACTAAACTAGACGATCACACAGCCAAATTAGTTTAATTGTTTTAATAATTAGACAATCAGGGGACAGGGGAGGGTAATTGATATTATAATCAAATCAGAATTTAACAGCAAAAGAATAGGCGTGGGGGCGGTGCGTTTCAATACTTACTGTCAAGCGCAAGTGTAGCACACGGCAAGCCGAAAAAGCAAGTTTTTGAAAAATTTAAACATGTCTTATATTTTTCGAGATATATCGAATTAAAAAAAATACATTCTCGAAAATCGGCTAGTCTTGCTCAACGGAGGGTTCTACATTAACGATCTTGGACTCATTTTTTTTTATAAAGAGTTGTACTTTGTTGTTGTTGTTGTACATACCTTAAAAGAATTAAAACGGTTTTATTAATTTTAAGGGTAAATAGGTGGCTTTAAAATAATTGCATTTTTTTAGGTTATGGTTTTTAAAAATAATTTTGCCAATTTTAATTTCTTCTGGGTTCCAAAAAGTCATAGGACAAACATTTTTTTTTGTAAATTCGTTAAAAATTGTCAGTAATCGATTCCCGTATGCCATTTCTGTAAACTTATTTTAAAAAAACATCAAACAACATTTATTTACCTTTAATTTTTATAAAACCGTTAAAATTCTTTTACAACATGATAGGACAACTCTTTATAAAGAAAATGAGCATAAGATTGTTAGCGTAGAACCTTCCGTTGAGCAAGACTACCCGATTTTCGAGAACGTCTTTTATTCGAAATATCGAATAATAATAATAGATAGGTGAAGATCTGTTGTTTTTTATCAGTCAATATCAATTATAATTATTTTATACCATTCATGGATAATGTCTTAGTTTTGCATGGAACATCGTTATGAGTGGCTTTAGGCTTTTCTGATGAGTCCACAATAAGGACGAAAAACGTTTCAAAGGCTAAGCATTTCCAAGAAACTGAATGAGATTTTATGAAAATGTAATTCATTAGAATGAAAAATTTTTTAAAGACAAGGTACGTAAATAAATTAATTTCAGGCCTTTGTTCTCATTTTTAACTGAATTTACATATCGTAGGGGATCATGCAGATACTAGTTTAGCCTGCTTAGCCGTAGGGGACTAGGTTGGATGCTAGTGTTAAAATCAGAATGGCAAATCAGAATTTTTACTTGTTAGCATAACCAGAAGTCAGGTTATCGAAAGAATGCAAAGATTTCATTAATATTTGTATGTATAGTTTTTCCTTTAGTTCTCATAGATAGCTTTTCTTTCCACTGTTTGCAAAATCCTATAAAGAAAATGTTTCATATCGATATATCTCGAATAATTAAAGATATTCTTATTTTTTTTAACTTGCTTTTTCGGCTTGCCGTGAGCTATACTCATGGTTTACATTAAATATTTAAACGTACATTTGAAAAAGATATAGGAAAAACAAGTAAACCCGATTTTTTACGATTTTTTCGATATATCTCGAAAAGTGTTATCGCAATTTATATTTAAAAAAAATAGCAATCGAAAGATCTTTTTAGCACCTACAACTTTCTCATTCAACTTTTTTCGATTAGATTCATCGTTTTTTTGTTATTTACAAAAAACTTTTTTTCAACTTCTCCAATTTTTTAGATTCAGTTCGCCACTTCAGATCGAGTCCATCGAAACAATAAATTTTTCGAAAAAATGTGCAAAACCAGAATATGCCTGCAGTTTAATTTGTCTCAACTCCTAAGCTCTAGGAACCTAGAAATATATAAATTGAGAATAGGTTTTCCGTACGAACGGTTTTTCAAACGGGCCCCACGCTAAGATCGGTTTTATCAAGAACCAAACCTCCAAATATTGTTCAAAATTCAAAAAATTGTATTTATAGTGTTCCGTGTGAGTGCGGAAAACATTACGTAGACCTTTCAACGTAAGGCTTGGTGAACGTAGAAATTACGCTAGAAGGGGAGAATTTGAAGAATCCAAAATTTGTGAACACGCGTGGGATAATAATCATAGAATTAAATGGGACTCGGCGAAGATTTTGGAAAAAGAGAGCAACGGAACTAAAAGAAAACTTAAAGAATCCGCGATTATTTTATTAAACGAGGATAGATGCGTTTCTAATTATTCAATAGATTTTTGTACTAGTTGGTTGCCCATCCTTAGAGACGAAGTAAGTAAAAATAAGATAAATATAATTTAATGTCTCACGTGACTATGGAAATACATAAACAAAGAACTGTCATGGTTGACGGCCAAAAAAGTTTTGAGAACGGAAGTAGATTCTCTTCCGAAACGTTAACTACCCATAGCATTGATTTTGAGTTTTTAGTTTATAACATTGTTCTAGTTTATATATTTTTAGGTGTGAGACTTTTTGAAACAGTCAAGTACTCAAGAACCAACCTCTGTCTGATCCGTTTGGCGCAGAGGTTTTTTCATTAAAATTTTTAAATATTTTTCAGTGGAAAAATACCCAATAAAAAGTAAGAAAATCTGAATATGCCACAAATAAACAATTACAGACAATATAAATTGCTATGTGAACATATAAAAAATCTAGGAATAGAATTATAATATAGCACAGACTAGGTAGTAAATTATTTGTAATATAGTTTTAAGTCATCCTCTTGTTTTCCCTAATGTAACCCGAATCATTCCGAGGTCCTTGTTTGTGAGTAAGGCTAGACAGATCCCTAGTCAAAATAGTGTCCTCGTTTATTTCCTGAAAAAAAAAAGACAAAGAAAAGAACAGTGAAAAAAAAAGGAAAAAAAAGAGAAAATAAAAACATGGATAGAAAACATATACAAAAAAATATTAATGAAAATAATGAAAACAAAAAGATGTCTAGAGCTCTAATAATAAATAAGTACTAATTCATTTTTAAGTGAGAAAAATCAAAAAATAAAATAGTAAATTTACCTTCAACACGGCAACACGGAGCTAATGGAGTGAGTGCATTCCCTATAGCCATTACTAGCACTAATTAAAAAATAAAAAGTAATGTATAAAAAGATTCGATGAGTGAAAAAAATCTCAAAAATTTATTTTTGAACATGTACACTTCCAAAATTTGAAAATCTTGAGAAAGTGGTAAAATTTGATATGTATAGCTAACTTTAACTACCCATTACTCTGGTTCAAATCGTGGTATCAGATTTTATTTTCCGAATTATTGACCAAATACCGAATTTCGGCATATATTTTCGATTTTTTTAGGGGTCGCCGGCATCTTACAGCTATAAACTTTTTTCGTAGCATTCTATACCAACAAAAATACTTATTCTGAAAAATTCAGCCTTATAACATTTAGTGACGGGTTTTACAACTGGGCTATTAGAAAATATGTCATTTTGAAGAAAAGCGTGATTTTTGATGGGGATGGCAAACGTATTTTTGCGTATTTAAACTTTTAGCCGCCGTAAAAAATGAATGAACTATTATTTTGTGATTATATAGGACGCGTTGAAGTATTTGCATCCTGTTAGAATAAAAGTTACCTTCGGTTGGTCATAGCGGTGGCCAAAAATGCATTAGAAAGTGTTTTTGCAATCTGCTTCATGAAACAACATATTTTGGTACTTAATGGAAAACATACCTTCGTTCGGACAACATGGCTCGATACATTCAAATTGTATATTAGTTTTTATAACCACAAATAATCGAAATAACAATACATGGCACGATTTATTTGGGACACACTCTATTATGTACCTACTGCAATAATAAATAATATTGTGATGACTCTTGATGTGCGCTGTTAACACTTTTAACTATTGTTTATATAAGATTATGGTTTCTTAAGTGTGGATTATTTTACGCCAAATAAGTAGATTTAACGTTTGAGTATTATGGGAAAAGTAAAAGTAGACTGGGGTTATAGACCTCGTAAAGATTCAATCGATAATCGATATTCATTATATTTTCATTAGTTCTTTCATTGCTAATTACTATTACCCACCTGTGTTAATGCGATCAGGCATATTATTCAGCGTCGGACTGGGACCAAGAGGGCCTACCGGGCAAATTGCTTTGAGGGCCACGTATCAAATTTTTTAATATATTTTTCTTACATACCCATCCCCTAAGTACTTTTTACTTCCCTCGCATACCGAAGGGAAGTATTGTATTCGAGAAAAAATCACCCTCCGAGATTTTTTCGGGTTTTCACATTTCAGATCATGTAGATTACGAAAATATAGGTTTTTCAATTCCGTCAGCCTGACTGTCTGTCGGTAGGTCAGTGCATTAACTAAAAAACTACTTGACGGAAAACGGTCAAATTTGGTAGGTTGCTAACGCCACTGCCACCGAAGAAATAGTTAGACTTTCACTGAAAAACATACAGGGTGGACCGTCTAAAGGGAATAAATAGGTTTCGTTCAAATTTTAAGTTCCACGTTTCATACATTCTCAACCTATCTCAAAAATTTGTTTCTCAAAATTATAAATAGAAAAAAAATTTGAAATTTTGAAAATTTTGAAATTTTTTTGTAAAATGGCGATGGAAAATTTTTTTTTTTGCTCAAATTGAATTTTCACATTTCGAGACATTCTAAACCTATTTAAAAAAAAAACAATATTTGAAAATTGAAGTGAAGTGAGTGAAGTGAAAACACAGAACTTCCCTCGTTATTTGCGCATGGCGGTCACTCTAAAAAATTAATTATTACGAAATGACATTGAGAATAATAATCGGAATATAGTTATTGCTATTATTACAAAGAAAACTTGATAAGTTTTGGTCAAAAAAATATACAGTTTGCTCATCCAACAGCAAAAGTTCAATACTAAATAGCAGGTGCCACATATGGCAGGCTTGCGCAAATACCTTTACAAATGTCCACCATGACTGAATTATTTCTTGGGATGACCACCCTGTACATTTTTCAATAAAAGTGTAATAGGTGCATATGTAAAAAATTTCATTTTTTTTTAATTTTTCAAAAATGTTGGTAAAACAATTTTCAAAATTTTTTCTTCTGAAATAGGTTTAAAATGTCAAACGTAGAAATTTTATATTTGATCAAAAAGGAAAGTTTCCTTCTATTCTATAGTAGTGGTAAAGAAAAGTTTAAAAGTTAAAAATTATGTATTTTTTTAAATAGGTTTAGAATGTTATGAAACGTGAAAATTTTAAATTTGAGCAAATAAAAAAAAAATTCGTTCTATTTTGGTAGTAAAATCTTTTTGAAAAATGTTGGTGAAAAAAATTAAAATTTTTTTTTTTCTGAAATAGGTTTAGAATGTCGTGAAACGTGAAACTTTTAAATTTGAGCAAAAAAAAAGTTTCCATCTATTCTAGTGTTAAATTTTTTCCAAACTGGTAACAAAATGTTGCAATTTTTTTTTCCGAAATTGGTTTGGAATGTCATGAAACGTGCAAATTTTAAATTTGAGCAAAAAAAATTTTTTCGTCTATTCTATAGTAGTGATAAATAGATTAAAAATGTTTTCAATTTTGTTTTTATTTTTCAAAAACATTTTTAAATTTGGTTGAATAGTTTTAGAATACCATGGAAACGTGGATAGTTTAAATCTGAACAAAGAAAAAAAAATCTATCTAGTAGTAAAAATTTTTAAAAATAGTAAAAAAAATTCTAATTTTTCTTTTAAATAGATTTAGAACGCTATGAAACGTGGAAATTTTAAATTTGAAAAAATAAAAAAAAATTCCATCTATTTTAGTGGCAAAAAAATTTTCAAATTTTTTTTAATTTGAATCAGGCTTAGAATGCCATGAAACGTGGAAATATTAAATTTGAAGAAAGAAAAAACATTTTTTTCATCTATTTTAGTAGTCAAAAATTTTTCAAAAATGTTGGTAAAAAAAATTTAAAAAAATGTTTTTTGAATTAGGCTTAGAATGCCATGAAACGTGGAAATTTTAAATTTGAGCAAAAAAAAAATTTTTTTTCAACTATTTTAGTACGTAGTAAAAAAATTTTCAAAAGTATAAGGTTAGGGGTGAAACACCCCCAAACTGATAAACAAAACTAATTATACTGCTTATGAATAAACTATATTGACAATATCTATAATACTTGTGTGTGTATATGACAGTCTAACCAGCGAATGCCTCGTATCTCCTCTCGTGAGTTCCCAACAGTACATGTTTATAATATTTCTTAGGTACCTCTCAACCCAAACAAAATATGCGTCCAACGACTATTTATATTTCAAATGTAAACAACCTATAACAAAAGGGAATAAATAGGTTTCGTTTAAATTTTAATTTCCACGTTTCATGACATTCTCAACCTGTCTCAAAAATTTGTTTTTCAAAATTTTAAATGGAAAAAAAATTTGAAATTTTGAAAATTTTGAAATTTTTTTGTAAAATGGTGATGGAAATTTTTTTTTTTTGCTCAAATTGAATTTTCACATTTCGAGACATTCTAAACCTATTTAAAAAAAATCAATATTTGAAAATTTAAAATAGAAAAAAAAATCGGTAAAGGTATTTACACAGAACTTCCCTCGTTATTTGCGCATGGCGGTCACTCTAAAAAATTAATTATTACGAAATGACATTGAGAATAATAATCGGAATATAGTTATTGCTATTATTACAAAGAAAACTTGATAAGTTTTGGTCAAAAAAATATACAGTTTGCTCATCCAACAGCAAAAGTTCAATACTAAATAGCTGGTGCCACATATGGCAGGCTTGCGCAAATACCTTTACAAATGTCCACCATGACTGAATTATTTCTTGGGATGACTACCCTGTACATTTTTCAATAAAAGTGTAATAGGTGCATATGTAAAAAATTTCATTTTTTTTTAAATTTTTCAAAAATGTTGGTAAAAAAATTTTCAACATTTTTTCTTCTGAAATAGGTTTAAAATGTCAAACGTAGAAATTTTATATTTGAGCAAAAAGGAAAGTTTCCTTCTATTCTATAGTAGTGGTAAAGAAAAGTTTAAAAGTTAAAAATTATGTATTACTTCCCTCGCATACCGAAGGGAAGTATTGTATTCGAGAAAAAATCACCCTCCGAGATTTTTTCGGATTCTGACGTTTCAGAACACGTAGATTCCGAAAATATAGGTTTTTCAATTCCGTCAGTCTGTCTGTCTGTCTGTCTGTCTGTCTGTCTGTCTGTCTGTCTGTCTGTCTGTCTGTCTGTCTGTCTGTCTGTCTGTCTGTCTGTCTGTCTGTCTGTCTGTCTGTCTGTCTGTTGGTGCATTAACTAAAAAACTATTTGACGGAGAGCAGTCAAATTTGGTAGGTAGTTGACCCTACTGACAGCGAAGAAATGGTAGAATTTTCACTGGAAAATATACAGGGTGGACCGTCTAAACGGAATAAATAGTGAAAAAAATTTTTTTTCGCTCAAATTTAAAATTTCCACGTTTCATGACACGCTAATCCTATTTCGGAAAAAAAAAGTTTTGAAAATTTTTTTCAAAAACATTTTTGAACATTTTTTTACTACTTACTAAAATAGTTGAAAAAAAATATTTGTTTGCTCAAATTTAAAATTTCCACGTTTCATGGCATTCTAAGCCTAATTCAAAAAACATTTTTTTTAATTTTTTTGAAAAATTTTTTACTACTAAAATAGATGAAAAAATTTTTTTTTCTTTCTTCAAATTTAATATTTCCACGTTACATGGCATTCTAAGCCTGATTAAAAAAAAAAAAATTTTTGAAAATTTTTTTGCCACTAAAATAGATGGATTTTTTTAAATTTTTTTCAAATTTAAAATTTCCACGTTTCATAGCGTTCTAAATCTATTTAAAAGAAAAATTAGAATTTTTTTTACTATTTTTAAAAAATTTTACCACTAGATAGATTTTTTTTTCTTTGTTCAGATTTAAACTATCCACGTTTCCATGGTATTCTAAAACTATTCAAACAAATTTAAAAATGTTTTTGAAAAATAAAAACGACGAGCAATCTGTATATTTTTTTGACCAAAACTTATCAAGTTTTCTTTGTAATAATAGCAATAACTATATTCCGATTATTATTTTCAATGTCATTTCGTAATTATTAATTTTTTAGAGTGACTGCCATGCACAAATAACGAGGGAAGTTCTGTGTAAATACCTTTACCGATTTTTTTTAAATAAGTTTAGAATGTTATGAAACGTGAAAATTTTAAATTTAAGCAAATAAAAAAAAAATTCGTTCTATTTTGGTAGTAAAATCTTTTTGTAAAAGGTTGGTGAAAAAAAAATATTTTTTTTTCTGAAATAGGTTTAGAATGTCATGAAACGTGAAACTTTTAAATTTGAGCAAAAAAAAAGTTTCCATCTATTCTAGTGTTAAATTTTTTTCCAAACTGGTAACAAAATGTTGCAATTTTTTTTTTCCGAAATTGGTTTGGAATGTCATGAAACGTGGAAATTTTAAATTTGAGCAAAAAAAATTTTTTCGTCTATTCTATAGTAGTGATAAATAGATTAAAAATGTTTTCAATTTTGTTTTTATTTTTCAAAAACATTTTTAAATTTGTTTGAATAGTTTTAGAATACCATGGAAACGTGGATAGTTTAAATCTGAACAAAGAAAAAAAAATCTATCTAGTGGTAAAATTTTTTAAAAATACTAAAAAAAATTCTAATTTTTCTTTTAAATAGATTTAGAACGCTATGAAACGTGGAAATTTTAAATTTGAAAAAAATTTAAAAAAATCCATCTATTTTAGTGGCAAAAAAATTTTCAAAATTTTTTTTTTTTTTAATCAGGCTTAGAATGCCATGTAACGTGGAAATATTAAATTTGAAGAAAGAAAAAAAAATTTTTTCATCTATTTTAGTAGTAAAAAATTTTTCAAAAAAATTTAAAAAAATGTTTTTTGAATTAGGCTTAGAATGCCATGAAACGTGGAAATTTTAAATTTGAGCAAACAAATATTTTTTTTCAACTATTTTAGTAAGTAGTAAAAAAATTTTCAAAAATGTTTTTGAAAAAAATTTTCAAAACTTTTTTTTTCCGAAATAGGATTAGCGTGTCATGAAACGTGGAAATTTTAAATTTGAGCGAAAAAAAATTTTTTTCACTATTTATTCCGTTTAGACGGTCCACCCTGTATATTTTCCAGTGAAAATTCTACCATTTCTTCGCTGTCAGTAGGGTCAACTACCTACCAAATTTGACTGCTCTCCGTCAAATAGTTTTTTAGTTAATGCACCAACAGACAGACAGACAGACAGACAGACAGACAGACAGACAGACAGACAGACAGACAGACAGACAGACAGACAGACAGACAGACAGACAGACAGACAGACAGACAGACAGACAGACAGACCGACCGACCGACCGACCGACCGACCGACCGACCGACCGACCGACCGACCGACCGACCGACCGACCGACCGACCGACCGACCGACCGACAGACAGACAGACAGACAGACTGACGGAATTGAAAAACCTATATTTTCGTAATCGAATACAATACTTCCCTTCGGTATGCGAGGGAAGTAAAATAAAATTTTTAAAATTCTGTAAAAATTATGGAAAAAAAATTGTTTTGCTTAAATTTAAAATTTCCACGTTTCATGATATTCTAAACATATTTCAAGAAAGAAATTTGTTTTGAAAATTTAAAAAATATATTTATTTTTTACCACTACAATAGAGT
Organism: Stenurella melanura; assembly: GCA_963583905.1. NCBI lineage: Eukaryota > Metazoa > Arthropoda > Insecta > Coleoptera > Cerambycidae > Stenurella > Stenurella melanura. Next base: position 121,860,075 of record OY757316.1, on the reverse strand, counting down.
AAGTAGATGAGAGAAACCATTTTTTCTTCAATTCTAAAATTTCCACGTTTCATTATATTCTTAACCTATTTCATAAAAGAAATTGTTTTTTAGTGAAAATCACATGACGATTGTATCATGTGGGTAGGACCTATGAATTTTTTCGTTTTCTGGTGTTGGTATTTTAATTATTACAAGGTGTTGGAGGGTTGTAGGGCAATTTCCTAAATTCTTCCAAATACGCTACAGAATAATAAAGAAAATAGACCACTATTCATTACAATATTTTTTTAAATTATGATAATTAACTTGTTACGTTTTTGTTTTTTAGGCAAAGATGGCAAAGAATACATTGCAAGAGGCTGCCTTCCCCCAGCCACAATTGGCTGCGGCGCCATTGCATCCACCGTAGGATGGATCTCCTCCCAGACCAGCAACGACCCTGACAGCTTGAAGAACCTAGACTGTAACACATGTGAAACCGATAAATGCAACTCAGCCCAGAGGATCACAGGAGTGACATTCATCGGTCTCATTTTGGCTGCAGCAATATTCGTATTTTAAGCCACCTCATCTCCACTAACAGTTCCTTTACTCCCAGGCTTACGTGTAACCACTACAAACTGAGAGTTATATGTTTTCTCCATAGTGGACTGTATTTTTTTTCAAAAATTACCTCCTGAGACAATAGCGAAACCATCCCGGTATTATAAATCATTTACAGGCAGTTTCATCAAAATAAAGCCACCTTTAATCTCTTCATCTTATAAAACCAGTTCCATGATGGATTCTTAAAGGGCACTTTATGAAGTTTGTGATTAAAGCAAAGTTGCAAACCTCCTAACCTACAAATTTCTCCTGTGCTGTGATTTTGCATAGTAATATTCAACAGATAGGAAATGTTAGGTTAGGTAAGGACCAAATTCGGAACATTGCTTTTTTGCAAAGTTAGAAATAATATGTGGAATAGGTTTTACAAAGTAAAAAGTGACTTTATTTTAATTATGAAACTGCCTCTACCAGCCTATTTCCCTATAGTCGGTCTCAGATTAGAATGCAGTTGTATGCGTTATGAGCGGAACACAGTTTACACAGGCACATGGGAATTGCTATGTAAGTGGAATCCTCATCGAGGCCGTCTCGAGGCCATTGGAAAATAAAATAAAGATTAATGGTTTAAATTCACTTTCATATGGCGATCTTATAATAGTATGTTATGTAACGAGCGACAATGTAGGTAATGACTCACACAGGTTGAAGTTTGTAGCGCGAGCCGCAGGCGAGAATTTGTTTAAGTCAAATTACATCATATATGTTCTTATTTTAGTCCAGTAAGAATAAACATACACCAAATCTGTTCTGATTTACCAATTTTTCCTGCGTAAACTCGGCTTGTAAATGTACCAATCAGAAGCAAGGACACGAGTTCCCTATGTTTACAAGCACTGCATTTTAAACTGAGATAAACTATTAATCCTTTGTTTTTTGGTTGTGGTTTCGTTATTTTTTATTTCTTGTACTTTTTACGAACGCAATCCTTTCCATTTACGTATTGATTGTTCTTATATTGACCATTGTTTTCTATATTTTTGAAAGTTCGGTTATACTTCGCCAAGATGAATAAGATTATCGTGTCAATGCTCGCATCGGAAATAGAATTCCTCGTGTGTGGAAAAAATCGTGTCATGCAGAAATGAAGAATATGTTTATCAAACATTTTTTTTTACAAAAAGAAATGAATGTAAGTTCCTGGCAATATACGATTTTGTACCACATTTGAAGATTTTTGTCCGTAAGAGGCTAAAATATTCAATGTTTAATTTTTATTTGTTATGTTGACTTAGTTATAATAAAAAAGTCTAGCCAGACAAGCTAGTCGAAGCATCTCCGAAAGTGTTGTGTTACAATATTGGCAAGTTATGAAAATAAGATTGACAAACTTTCATCCTCTGATCTCCGTTGGTACTTGAGATAATTATCAAGACATGAGCGGTAAAACTATTTTTTAAACTCGTTTTTATCGAAAACTGTTTTAGGTAAACTAATGATAATGAAACCAAGAGGATCTTTTAAATCCAATAGAAGCAGATACAGATTTAAAAGTGTGTTGACAACATAGTTCAGACATCACATTTTATAATCATCTCTTTCTTTATGACCAAAGTTACTATAGCCCCATCTTTGTTGCAGCCACCGTCATTTTGACACGACCGCTGCAAATTTTGTCAATTATCTGGACCAATGGACCAATGGAGGTGTTCTTGTGACTTGCCAATATTATAACAAGTTATTCTAAAGATCGCGTTCGGAGATAGTTTCGCCCAGCTTGTCCAGTTCGTCCCTTTAAACCCGTATCCACGTTCAAGAACTACGTATCATGTCAGCCTTGTTAAACATCCTCAGGTTCTAACAACAATAAATACGTTTACCTTTTGGATAGAGAAATCTCCCGTTAGGAGGAAGAAGTCGGTGGGTGTTTGCTTCTGGAGGTGTCGCGTTCATGGGCGCCACGACCAGTTGCAAATGCACACGAGACTACCACTTTTGATTAAATAACGACCAACTTGATTTTCAATTGGTTCTTATTTTTCTATAACAGTATATAATTCCCATGACTGTACGTATCAAAAAGATATCTCTCATATTATAACATAATAATTATTGATTATGTAGTTCTAGGTTACTATTACCTTTTTTATTTAAGATATATTCCTTGTTTTAACATATGAAATATAGCATTCCATCACTCATTTAAATTCATAAGTATTACCTGCATTTGCAATAATGAATTAATACTCTCCATTTAAAGTAATTTTTAGTGAACTTATAACATATGTCCGTTATATTAAAAGAAGTGAATATCACTTTTTTAAAGATTTTTATAGATTATTTATTGATTGATATAAACAAGTTTACTCTAGAACTGTGTACCTATCAAATCCGATATTTTTGTAATGGGGCAGATTTTATAAAACTATATTTGTTTAAGATTTATAAATTTTAATAATCCATAATACATGTTTGCTACAATATTAGCTGTCTTTCATGTGACTCTTTGAATCCTTCAGTGTAGAAGCAGGCTTGTAGCCAGAAATAAATTGTTAGAAAGGGGGGGGGGGGTCATCAGAATTCAGGGGTGCCAATTCCTCTGTGATTCAGAAAAATAGGCAAAATCTTTTCAAACAGATAATATTGGAATTTCCTCGGGGGGTGCTCAAGTGGTCACCCCCTGGCACGCCCTTGGTTACACGCCTGTGTAGAAGTAATTTTCTCCAAAAATTGTGTACTGCTTTGTCCTATCGTAGTTTTGTAAAACTGTGTAGCCAGAAGTGCTGAGCTGATGTAGTGTTTAGTGATGCTTATGTTATTTTTTGTTAAAAAAATAAAATAAAGTGCGATATGTTTTTGCTAATAAGTTTTTTATTTATACAGGCTGCGCATTTTATCAGGGCCATCGATAATATCTCTCTTAATTGTTATCAGTTGTGCATAAAAGTTAACTGTGGATACAAACGATATATACAGACTGTCTATTTTATGAGGGCCACACCAAATATCTCGCTTAATATCTATTGTAGAAGAATAAAGTTTTAGAAACAGTTATCCCATTTTTTGTGAGCTATATTTCAGTAAAAAGAAATTTGAAATCCATAGCCTACTTTATGAGATATATTACATAAACCTGAAAAATAGGAAAACCACAAACGGTTATAGCCTCCTTATTTGAGGAGATACGAAAAAAGTTAAAGGAATGAAAGTTGACGGCAAAGCCAATAAGAATAATAACGTGTAACAAAAAAATCGAAAAATGCAGTTGGCTTTGACATACGCTATTGTGCAAAAATGAAAAATACATATCTCAAAGTAGGCCATGACGCCATTAATTCCGTTATTTTTCTCTCATTCCAACGATATAAAACATGTCACAGAAATTTTAACCGATAGTGTCAATATTTAATATTTTACGAATACCACAATTCATATAATTGAATCATAACAATCAGCTGTGCCATAATAGTAAAAATTCACTTTATAATAATTATAATTCCGTAATTATTTATTACAATTTAATACAAACCTATAAATATCTCATAAATAAAAATACAAGTACAAAACGAACTTCCAAAGAAAAAAACGAAAAACTATGTATAACAGTACTACCTACTACTATATTGAAAAGAAATTGTGTGTATTTATTTTTCTAACTACAAATGCTCAAATTGTGCACCATGCATTCTGACACATAAACGTGCTCTACGAGACACGTCACACATTACATTTTGGAGCATTTCAGGAGTAATTGCCTCACATGCGTTTCGAATTCTGGTTTTGATGTCTTCAATATTTTCAGGGGCAGTTTGAAATACCTTGTCTTTAATGTAACCCCAGACGAAAAAATCCAAGGGAGTAATATCTGGTGATCGAGCTGACCATAGAATGGGTCCATAGGTGCCTATCCAGCTATCTGGCATAACTTGATTTAAATAATTTGTACATATTACAGCAGTGTGAGGTGGAGCCCATCTTGTTGAAAATATGAATAATTTAATCTTTCTGCCACTGTTAATTCATAAAGAAAATCTTGAAATTCGTTTTGCAGAAAATTAAGGTATCTACGAGCGGTTAATTTGCCATCATAAAAATAAGGTCCAATTACTTTAGTCCCTAAAAGACCCAACCAAACGTTTCAGCGTCAAAATTGCACTGACAATAAATGCTAATCATATCGAATTTGTTATTATTGGTGTACACCATAATTACTGATATAAAATTTGTCTTAGAACTCGACAACGCAACATACAACAGTTACAATCTGTCAAATTTATTAATAACTGTATACATTGTTTTTCACTAATTATGGCACAGCTGATTGTTACGATTCAATTATATGAATTGTGGTATTCGTAAAATATTAAATATTGACACTATCGGTTAAAATTTCTGTGACATGTTTTATATCGTTGGAATGAGAAAAAATAACGGAATTAATGGCGTCATGGCCTACTTTGAGATATGTATTTTTCATTTTTGCACAATAGCGTATGTCAAAGCCAACTGCATTTTTCGATTTTTTTGTTACACGTTATTATTCTTATTGTCTTTGCCGTCAACTTTCATTCCTTTAACTTTTTTCGTATCTCCTCAAATAAGGAAGCTATAACCGTTTGTGGTTTTCCTATTTTTCAGGTTTTTGTAATATATCTCAAAAAGTAGGCTATGGATTTCAAATTTCTTTTTACTGAAATATAGCTCACAAAAAATGGGAAACTGATTCTAAAACTTTATTCTTCTACAATAGATATTAAGCGAGATATTTGGTGTGGCCCTCGTAAAATAGACAGTCTGTATATGATAGTTCTGCATGGGAAAATTACTATCCAAAAACCCGTTCCAAGCAATGCAGCAAGAGCGAGCGGCTATATCAGACCGCATAATTTATAATTTAAAATGTTTGATTTCTAAAGAATTTAATAATCAAGGAATAAATATGGTTTGGAAGAAATAATTTAGAGCGACAAAACAAACAAAAAATACAAAAAGGAAACAGAGAAATTGTAAAGATCGGAAATTGTGTTTGAGAGTTTTTATAATTGGATAGAGAAAGTGGGTGTGGCTAGATATGTTGCCGAAAGATGGGCAACGCCTGGTATGGTAATTTGTGTTTGATGCGAAAAGGTGCATTATGCTCTCTGATTCACGTGATGTTGTTTGTTAGTGGGCTATTACCAAGTTTAAATTGATAGCATTTTTCCGATGTAACTTTGATGTAGTCCACTAGTGGCGCTATGACCTCTAGCGTGTAAAGTATTTCTGTTGCCGCTACTCTATTTGAGGTCTGTAACTCAAAAGTTTATAGAAGTGAATAAATAAATATTGGGGGAGACCTAACCTAATATTTTAACTTATTTCCAGCATTGTGACAATGGGTTGCCGAGGCCAGTAGCTCTTAGACTATATAGCAATGGCGTCGAGTGAAATAGAAATCATAGGAATTATAGTAATTTTATTTAGATATCAACATTGGTATATAAGATAAAAAAAACTGTAAAGAACTTTTTGTAAGGAAATTTCACGAAAAAGACAGTGTTTCCTAAAAAAAATTTTTTCACTACGTTTAACCCTGAATAATGGTGAATTTAAAAATTCAGATTTTCATAACTTTTATATAAGCAAGTAGACAAGGATACTTTATCTCTGGAAAGAAAGTTGAGGATTTTTCTAAGGAGATTCAAAAAGAAAATCATTAAAAATATCAACTTTTCGATTTTTTACGAATTTTTTTTAAACATTCCATTCAGCCCCTAAGCGTCATACAGGTTTTACAGCCAAACCATCAGAAATACTGTATAAACGCATATGGCCTTTTTTAAGCAAAATTTTAAGCTCTACAATTTTTATCTGAAACCTTTTTCCATATCTCCCATCGTTCTCGATTTATACGCAAAAATAAACTATTTCATCCTTTTTCTGCCCTTAAGGAAAGAGTAGGGCTAGTAGTATATTAGGCTTTTTTTTTACATCTCAGCTCAATACAACTTTTCCCGTAGAGATCTCCCTCCGGACACATTTTGCGACTTAACCTTCCCATTTGCTTGATCTAGTAGTGTTTTACTCAATTTCGTTATATTCAAATTTTTCCTTTCTTGAAATAGGTTTAGAATGTTATATGAAACGTCGAGATTTTAAATTTGGGCGAAAACAATTTTCTGTCTGTCTGTCGGTCGGTCTGTCTGTCTGTAACTTTTTTTTTGTCCGCACGCTTTCTCCGGAACGGTTTAAGATGTTGACTTGAAATTTTGTACACGTATATATTATAACGAGATCTGGAACTGGATTGTTTTTTTGAAGATATTCGGTGAAGGGTTGGGGGGTAAATAGGGGTAACTATGGAGAAAAATGTAAAGCAAGCTGGTAAGAGTATAGAAACTTGAAATTTGATGTATGTACTACAAGCCAAAACCTCAGATTTTTTTATAATATTTTTCAACTCCCCACCACCATTATTAAAGGGGTTGATAAAATAAAATTGTGATATTCATTTTAAATTTGGTACACGTATATACTCTATAACGACATCTGGAACTAGATTATATTTTGAGATGATTCCGTTGATTGGTTGGAGGTTAAATAGGGGTAAATAGAGGAATACAAGTAAAGCAAGTTGGTAAGAGTACAGAAACTTGAAATTCGGTGTATGTACTAGAAGCTAAACTCTCAATTTTTTTTACAATATTTTTCAAACCCCCCACCACACATACTCTATTATTAAAAGGTTTGATCAAATAAATTTGAGATATTCATTTGAAATTTGGTGCCCGTGTGTATTACAGCGACATCTGCAACTAGATTATATTTTGAGATGATTCCGTTGAAGGGTGTTGAGGGTTAAATAGTAGTAAATAGGGGCAAATAATTAAATCAAGCTGACAAGAGTACAGAAATGTGGAATTTGGTGTATGTACTAGAAAACAAGGCCTCAGATTTCATTCTAATATTTTTCAAACACCACCCTCTCCGCTCCATTATTAATGGGTTTGATGACATAAAATTGAGATATTTACTTGACAGTACACGTATGTATTGCAATGACATCTCATTGAGATGATTCCATTGAAGGGGTGGGACGTGGTAGGTTGTGAATAGGGGAAAATAAGTAGGGTAAACTAAAAACTTAATTTTTAACTTATATGGTAGAAACCAACGCCTTAAACTCTTCTATGACATCTGCTCCAAATATTGTTAAAATTCTATGACCAATAATTTCCACATACTATAGTGCAAATCTAGTCAAGATGTTTCCTTTAAAGTGACCTGGATGAAAAATCTGGATGTGGAAGTAGTGATTCCTTAGGCAGCGGTTTTTAACAACTATTTCGAACAACAGTCGTAACAATTGCAACCAGGGATATTGATCTTTGGTCACGTTGATTTTGGTTTAAACCTGTTTGATACAGCCCGCACTAAAAGTTGGAAATGGTCTAGTAAACTGTGTCCCATCGCTTGGGTACCAAAGTGACATTTTGTCAGTATAATAAATATCATAAAAAAATTCTAGTACATTTTTAGTAATTCTTGGAAATAAAGACCGAGCAATGGCTAATTTCTACATGGCTGTATGTATTATACTATTAATGACATTTTACTCAGGTAAGAGGAATTGAATTTTTAACTTTTTTAATTTCTGCTTGATTTAGACGATTTGCACTGACAGTTTTGAAAAATAATTGTCTTATTTCTAAATGTCATTAGAAATATTAGAAGACTACCTAGTACACTGTGCGGCATATAAATATAGTACAGGACTTGGAAACTGAAAACCATGAATACGATTTATTGGTAGGTAGATTAGGGAATAAAATATGGTCTAATGATCAAAAAACTTATTGCAATAAAAATTAGCTCCATACCTTTTACAATTTTTGAGTTACTTACAGACTTTTTAAATTAAACCATAATTTAGATCAGTGATACTCCTATTAGCATGCGGCTATTATCTGATGTACTGCTAACTGGTTAATAGTAATGCATCAAGATAGTAAGCCAATACATTTTTGATATTGTGTTATTATTTATAATTTTACAAAAATATTATTATGTAAAATGAAAGTCATTTGGCAGAGGATTTATTAGATCTATAGGTTATGAAGGTGTTATATATGGAGATATTATTTATTAAGTATACCATCATTATATAATATAGAAATAAAATATAAACACGTATACAAAACGTGTAATGTATAAGTAATAATAATGATAATAATAATAATACACACAGCCCAGTAAGCATGGACAAAGCAATATACTATTATTGTAAGAATCACTGTCTGTTAAACACTGCTCTGTATTATGTCTGCCGTTAAAACAATTGTTAGGAAAGGCTGCACATGCACATGCAACAGAACATCAAGTGGACGCACATTTTTAGTCACACTCTACTTTACAATTCCATTTTTTGTTTTTTTTTTTTATAGAACCACTTGTGGTTTTATCTAGTTATTCTCTATCAAATGTCCAAATTTTCTGGGAGAGTGTGATGTGTTTTCTTAACCGCTTTTCAAGTTACCGAGGTAATTTGTTTAAAATCCAGGATTTTGTGTTAAGTAAGGGAAGTATAGGAGGATCTAAATCACTTCTTGTGAATAATTTTTACAATTAAAATAATTTCGCATTAAGCTGGGTTTGACCCTGCTTCGCTAGGTACTTCAGTTGCAAGCTAAGCTAAGCATACCAAACCACTGGACTTAATGACCGTTTTAAATGCAGTAAGTAAGCTCTCTTGTAGGATGTAGCGAACGCAAGTCTAATAACTTTATGGAAACTAAATGCTGCCTTGGTGAATCTAAGAATTTAAACTCACTATGGCCATACAGATAGGGGACGGTAGCTCAGTGGTTTAGCGCGTCTAGCTTACATACTGGCATACCTAGCGAAGCAGGTTCAATTCCTGTTCACCGCGAAATAATTTTAATTATAAAATTATCCCCAAGATGTGGTTCGGACTCCACTATAAACTGTAGGGCCTCGTTTCTCTTTACCTTACACAAAATCATTCTGGATTTTCAAGGAGTTACCTCGGTGACTTGAGAAGCGGTTAAGAAAACATTTTAAGAAACATTTTAAGAGTCACATAGGACTTACGACCATCTTCAAACACATGATCACCAATTGCATCACAGTTATCTCCAAGATTAGTCAAACTGTTTAGGTGACCTCTTTGCTTTAAGGCAACTGTAACTGCTCACCTTTTCCCCTTCAGAAAGGATAACTGACAGGTCACACAATACACAGACTGCCAATAAAGTTTTTACAATATTTACTTCCTCATATTTTTCACCTAATTATTTATTGATTTCGTGAATACTTTAAAATACCCCTTGTTGTCGTATACCCACACAACTTTTGTAGTTTTTCTATTTTGGAAAAATTAAACATACCTTACGTAAATATTAATGTGTTCGTTTATTCATGATTGCACTTCAAATTTTATGCTAGGCAGGAGGAATCCAAATTCACATTGTTAGGCAACATTTGTCCTTATTTACACCAATATTCAGAAATGTATTTTAGATGATTGGCTTTACTTTTGATATTATGTATAACGTTATTCCAGTTTGGAATAGGAATTGTGTCTGTTATGGTGAATGCATAGGATTCTGATGTTTTCTTAAGTCATACCATACTTTTTTTAAATCTGAAGTTTCGTTCAATTTTTGTTTTTTAAACTCAATTTATTAAAACTTATTAACGATTTCGTAACGTATTTGCAAGTTTAGATATACTCTCTTAAACCAAAATGATGTAACTCAAAATTTCCTAAGCAAATTAGACGTACTTCAAAGTTTCCTTGTTAAATGACCGACTTTTTTAATTAATCGATAAACCATTATTTTTGCATCTGCCTCATAGAATTTGGCTTAGGACGGTAGTATATTACATGTAACAAATTAGAGTATAATTTAAAACCAACGTATTTATTGTACCGAAATAATTGTCTAATAATTTTCAGACAATGAATGATCTAATGATCAAGAATAATATAACACCTAAATCAAATTAGGTATTAGACTAATATGTATCTATCCACAATGGCAGAGAACGAGCCCTGCCGTAGCTGTCACGTTGCGCGCTATCATAACAAGATATTATTAAGGTCGATTTTAAAAATCCGTATCTCGAAAACTGTATAAGATATCGAGCTAATTTCTTTTGCAAAAACTCTTTTGATCTTTAGACCATATTTCATTTCATGTAATATATACAAAATTCGAACATTTAATACAGTTGCCCGCACGTCGAAAATCAAACATACAAAATTCGTTCATGTGATTTTGGATTTATTTAGAAAAAAACCGTAAGTGATTTTTAAGGTCTATTAGTACAGATATATGCGCTCGTGACTGTAGTATATAGATATAACAAATCAGAACGATATCGCAAATAGTTAATTTATTCACGTAGTGGATTGGAAGTATAGTAATCGCAAAAACATTTTCAAATTTTTTTTTTCTTGAAATGGATTTAGAATGTCATGAAACGTCGAGATTTTAAATTAGAGCGAAAAAAAAAATAAATTTCTGTCTGTCTGTCTGTCTGTCTGTAACTTTTTTTTTTTTTGTCCGCATTACCATGCGCATTACAAGTTTTTCAACGCATTACCATGCAATATCAGGGAACTAGATTGTAAACGTTTTAAAACGGTCGTTAAGTCATTTTTAATCGAAAATGCATTTTTTTCACTGAACGAATATTTTTCAGCTGATTTCTCCAAATTACTTAAGTAACTTGAATATATGTATGTTTGTGAAAATTTACCTGTTCGTTGTTTACATTCTCTTACTGTATAATTTTTTTTACTACTCTTCGTACATTTACTCTCCTTAACACCCTGTATTTTTTACTTGTGTAAATACTTTTTGTGTAATGCATCAATAAATACTTACTTACTTACTTACTTACATACACCGAATTTCAAGTTTTTGTACTCTTACCAGCTTGCTTTACTTATTTTTCCCTATTTACCCCTATTTAATCCCCAACCCTTCATCAAAATAATCCCAAAATATAATATAGTTCCTGATGTCATTATTATATATACGTGTACCAAATTTCATGTGAATATCTCAATTTTATTTTATCAACCCCTTGAATAATGAACTAGGGGTGGAGGGGGGCTGAAATATATTATTAAAAAGTCTGAGGCCTTGGCTTCTAGTACATACACCGAATTTCAAGTTTCTGCACTCATACCAGCTTGCATTACTTATTTTCCCCTATTTACCCCTAAATAACCCCCAACCCTTCAACGGAATCATCTCAAAGTATAATCTAGTTCCAGATATCGTTATAATTCATACGTGTACCAAATTTCAAATGAATATCTCAATTCTATTTTATCAACCCTTTTCATATTGGAGTAGGGGTGGTGGGGGTTGAAAAATATAAAAAAAATCTGACGCCTTGGCTTCTAGTACATACACAGAATTTCAAGTTTCTGTAATCTTACCAACTTGTTTTACTTATATTCCCATATTTACCCCAAATTAACCCCCAACCCTTCAACGAAATCATCTCAAAATATAATCTAATTCCAGATGTTGTTATAATACATACGTGTACGAAATTTCAAATGAATATCTCAACTTTATTTTATCAACCCCATTAATAATGGGGTAGGGGTGGTAGGGGGTTGAAAAATATTATTGAAAAATCTGAGGCCTTAACTTCTAGTACATACACCGAATTTCAAGTTTCTGTACTCTTGCAAGCTTGCTTTACTTATTTTCCCCTATTTAACCCCCAACCCTTCACCGGATATCCTCAAAAAACAATCCAGTTCCAGATCTCGAAATAATATACACGTGTACAAAATTTCAAGTTAATATCTTAAACCGTTCCGGAGAAAACGTGAGGACAAAAAAACAGTTACAGACAGACAGACAGACAGACAGACAGACAGACAGACAGACAGACAGACAGACAGACAGACAGACAGACAGACAGACAGACAGACAGACAGACAGACAGACAGACAGACAGACAGACAGACAGACAGACAGACAGACAGACAGACAGACAGACAGACAGACAGACAGACAGACAGACAGACAGACAGACAGACAGACAGACAGACAGACAGACAGACAGACAGACAGACAGACAGACAGACAGACAGACAGACAGACAGACAGACAGACAGACAGACAGACAGACAGACAGACAGACAGACAGACAGACAGACAGACAGACAGACAGACAGACAGACAGACAGACAGACAGACAGACAGACAGACAGACAGACAGACAGACAGACAGACAGACAGACAGACAGACAGACAGACAGACAGACAGACAGACAGACAGACAGACAGACAGACAGACAGACAGACAGACAGACAGACAGACAGACAGACAGACAGACAGACAGACAGACAGACAGACAGACAGACAGACAGACAGACAGACAGACAGACAGACAGACAGACAGACAGACAGACAGACAGACAGACAGACAGACAGAAATTTTTTTTTCCACTACGTGGATGTGGAAGTAATACAAATTCTTGAAATAACGACCATGTTTTTTTCATGTGGAGAAGTTGCACAAGCGCCAACAAAAGTCCAACAAGCTATTTCTGAGGCCCTTAAGGACCCTCTTCCTGAATTCGTTTCCAAAAATCATTTACGTTGTTGGAATGGATCATTTCAATTTTTAAAGCTTTGGACCCCTTGCCATACCGTACTATTTATTGTCAAAATATTAGCTTTGCTAAAATGACGTAGGTCTGGCGGCTCTGGGATCTTGGTCTATAAAGTATATTTATTTTTGAAATACTGCTATAGATGAGAAAACTTTCGCTACCAATGATACAGACGTTCTATGGTTATACAGTTTGTTAGAAATATTGATTACAATTTTTCTTTTAGCCAGTAGTATACAATGTTGGACGTGCGCCGATAGATCTTCTTTGTTGAAACGGAATAGACATGAACTTCTGCTTCCTAGATGTGCAAAACCTAATATTACGATGTGTGAGACCGAGGAAGGTCGCCGGAAGGCATGCGTAAAAATCGTTACGAAGACGAGTAAGTAGAAAATCTTTTAACAACATTCTGTGTACTTTTTTCTCTAAGTTAATTTTAGGAGCATTAGAATTTAAAAATAAGAAAACACTGGCTTTCAAAACTTTTTTAGCTTTAGACGCTAATAATTCAGTACTTAAAATCTTAAAATGGTAGTGCTCAAATTAAACCTAACCAGGAGCCGAGTGAGTCGAAGTATTTGGCCATCTGTATACAAAAATAAGTATTACTACCCACAGAGATATAATTTAAGATTAAACGACTTACCAGTAAGGAAGTTCAGTCGTAATTAGGTGTTTTCACAAATTCTCTGCCAAGTATACTGTCCAAAAAATACCTTTCCTCTTTATAAAAACATACAATGAGAAAATGAGATCCCTCCAAAAATATTGAAAATCAACTAAAATTGCCCAATTCGGTATCTATTCGGTATAGTACGGGAGGCCGTAACCAAGATCTTCGCCTGATCGCCTGATGAATCACGACCATATAGATTGATAGATTATGACATAACCAACAAAAACGTCTCCGGTGACGGAAATTTGTAGTGGGGCGAAGACTATTTAATTATTTATTGAAAATGTAAAAAATACAAGCTCAAAAATGTAATTCCCTAATGTCCGTTTGCGTATTGTGTGTCTTTATTTACAAGAAAAATATACACAGAACATGGTAACGGAAATTTGTAGTGAGGCAGAACAATACTGGAGGTCGGAACAAAAAATTTATAACAATTTTTTTGGGATCTAATCGCCTAATGTCCGTTAAGAAAATTATTATTTAATTGATAATATTTTATTTAAATAAAAAATACAAACGGACGTTTGAAGTGGGGCGTTTGTCTGTAATTAAATTTTGAATATGAAGAATTTCTAGGTGTAATTTTGTTACCCCCTAATGTCCGTTCTTTATCGGAAACGGTTTTTGTTTGTTTAAAATTTAAAATTTTCAACGAGGCTGGGCTAAAAAAAATCGATTTCCGTCGGGCTAGAAAAAAAAATCTCAATTTTCACCCAGTCCCAAATAGGAATCGAAGGGTATTTCTTCTTTGCTCTAGAATTTACTTCCAGCGAGATGGTTAGCGCGTAGGTTACGCCTTAGCTTATACATAACACCACTAGCGGACTTCGTTCGGGACACATCGGAAAAATTCTATGTCTTTCGACTGGGCGACAGTCCGCTAATGCGCAACATAACCCAAATCAGAATGCGTAATGTCCCTTTTCAAATTAAACACCCCTTACCATACCAGGCGTTGCCTATCTCTTTCGGCAGCCGATCTAGCCAAACTTCCACCTACCAAAACTTGTATCCACCCTACACTTTTCCTTTCACACCTTTTAAACTGCATTTATCTCCTCTTTTCTATTGTTTGTAATCTGTCTGTCTTTTTGTCTTTTTTGTTATTTTGTCATTTTTTTTCTAAAAATTCACTTTAGACCGAGAACCTTTGTACAAATTCGAACCTAAACTCTAATGTTTCCTTTTCACCTATTTTCTTAGTGGCGAGCAGACCACTAGGACCATTTACTTAGAACGGGATTTTCATCTAGTTCTCTCTCGTGACAGCAACAATAATTTAGTTAGTGCAACCACCCCATTCCCCATTGTGTGTTTTAGTTTACAGTGCCTTAAAATTTAAGTTTTAAATATGTTTAATTTTAATGTTAATTTTAAGCCGCCACAGGCGGCAGGATTATTAACTTTGTAATTTTATTGCCTTGAGCCGAACCGGTCGCGACCCGCCCAACCGTACTAACACCACGACGCTGCGCGACGTGGTTGTGCGGTTGGCTCCGAATCTTGATCCGGGGAGGCAATGTTTTATAAGTTTAAACTAAAAATAAATTTTGTTATCTATCTTATCCTTAGCTTATGGCGCGAAGGGTCCCGGGTTCAAATTCATATGTCCGCACATTTTTTTTTAAAATTTTGTAACGATTAATATATTTTTTTACAAATTATTTTCTGATTTCTTTAGGTTTTCCTTCTTTTCATATAATAATTTTATTCTTTCGTGTGATTTCTTTAGGTTAGGTTAGTAGGTTTTTATTTTGAAATCTAATTGTTAATAATTATTAGTGCCGCGGGCAGAATTAGCGTCGCAGAAAAAAAATGGGGGGTGGGGGGGTGTCCCCCCGCCTTTTTTTCCACAAAATAACAGGAAATATTTCCATTTCTCCATTTGCACGAATATATTACAAATTTACAAGGTAATGCGCATGCTCGAAGCTTTCGCATTTCGGTCTCTCTAGACTCTTGTCAAGATATTGGCTGTGTAGCGTCTTTCCAAGCATCAACCGCCGGGTGGAGTGGCATGTGCCAGAGCGCACGCGCAGAGCACTAAATACAGATGCCGTCGCGGTGTATCACAGATCCCTGTACATTTCATTTCATGTGAATACGCCCCATGAGAAATGTCCGTTTAGCATTTTTTTCTCGTGTATTCGGTGTATACTTCAATTTAAAACAAAAATTAGCCATTAGGGAGTAACTTTTTTACACGCATTTTCTTTACATTCTCCTTTCTCACTTTACCGATTTCGCCCCATGCAAAATGTCCGTTCTGTGTGAATTCTTATTGTTTTATATATTTTTTACAAGATTCCACTGAAAACGGACATTAGGCGATGAAAAAAAAATGACATGATTTGTTACGGACGGAAAATTGTTTCCCAATTAATCGCCCCATTTTTGGGCTTTTTGTAAGAGAGATTTTCTGTTTGTTTTGTAAAAAACTACCCATTAAACCTCGTCATATCCATTAGGGAATAACAGGCTTTTTTGGTTACGGCCTCCCGTACTATAAAAACGTTTCCGAAATGTCTGCGAACAAGCATCAATGATGGTAATGCAATTGCAAATAAATGTGAACGAATGGCAACGTTTCTTAACGTATCCCCGGCTTAACGTGTGGTACAAAAATGTCTGACAAATATATCCCGGCGAATCTACAGTCGGGCAAAAAGACAGCAAGCAACTTTTCATTACATTTATACAGGGTGTAATTCGTTTCATGTCATTAAAAAAAAATGGTGGTAGAGAATGACAAGACAAACAAAAAAACCTTATATAACATGGGGTCTAAAGCTCATAGTTTTGGAGAAAAAATATAAACAAAAATTTCCCAAATTTTTTTAACAACTGCTGGAATATTGAGGTAGGTTTAGATCTAGATCTGATCTGAAGAAAGCTATACTCTACTAACTCTCCTTTGTGCAATATTTTAGTTACTGTCGGTGTTTCGTTATGTACACACGTCCAACCCGCCGTTCGTTGTTTTCGTTATTTTTGAATTTTGCGTCATTGTGTATTTATAGTTAAGATTTATTTTATTGACTTACCGTTCAAGTTGTCAAATTCTTGATTACGTACAGACACAACTTACTTGTTCGTTCTTTTTGTATTCCTTTTTGGCTTTCGTACCTAGTTTTTATTTTATTTTTCTTTATTGATAACGTAGTTGATAGTTTAGTATTTAGTGTTGAACGAAGTGCGTATGTACTTAATTCGACGTACCGAACTGTGTATTGATACAGATGCAGAGATTTTGAATCATTTAGGTAGGTAGTAAGCTTTTAACCCAGGACACTCATTTATGTTACAAATGTTAATAAACCACATTAAAATTTTTTAAATTATAAACAATCCAATATTTTGTTCCAAATTAAAAAACACATGTAATGAAATGCTCTGTTTTAAACCTCTATGGCCATTATTTGCTTGCAATTGTGCACGAAGAGAGAACTAATTATTTACGTCTTTATACTTGCCTCAGTTCAGTTGAGGCGGTACATCAAAGGTGGTCGATAATCCTTTGACACCGCGTGTGCCGGCCAGCACTTTTTTATGACAATTTAAAAGTTTTGTAATTGGGAAGCGCAAGTCCATCGACCAAGAAAAGCAGTGGTTTTCAATAGTTGTCTACCATAATATTAAATATGTTAACCTAGATCAGTGTTTTTCAAAGTGCCCCTAGAGCGAAAAGTCATAAAGGTTTTTTGTTTGTCTAGTCGGTCCCCATTGCCAGTTTTTTTTAATGGCATGAAACTGATTACACCCTGTATATAGCCCAGGTACTTTCGGCACCCCCGCTAGGAAAAATATTTTTGTTCCGTTTTCTTTGCATAATCTTACTTTAAATAATCCCCTTATAGAAAATCTGCATGTTATTGCTGTTCACGGACATTATTTCTTTAAACAACATTTACTAAACAAATTCCAAAAATTTGTATTTTTACTCTTGAGCAATTTTTAAAAAAAAATTTGAACCGCTTTAAACAAAAAAGGCTAGATAATGTTAATTAATTTTTATTAGAAAAATTTAGATGGATCAAATTTGTTAAGAATAATTGCACTTTTTTCACTGTTGGAATATTTTTCAATGATTTATATGATTAATCAATAAACAAAATATTATTTAGAATTCCATGCCTTCAAAATTCTGCGAATTTTGGCTCAAACTGAACTGTTCGTTTGTATATCAAAGAGCTCTATAACTAGAGGAGACAAGGTACATAGCCTGATATATAATCAGGAAATGGCACCGGTGTTCTCATCCTTCTTACACATTTCGTTCTCTCTTTGTCGCACAGTAGTCACATTAAATGACGGCTTTGTAAAACAGAGGGAGAGGGTACGAGGTGTGCGACAAGGACGAGGACATCCGCGTTGTGCGGCCAATCAACGGCTTATCTCCTCTAGTTACAGACCTCGTTGGTGTATACCTGGTGGCCACGAGTCCATGTACGCCCCCAATATTTTGGTTGTTTTTGTATTTAAAAATTTGGTTTTTGGTACACATAAATTAGACAATAATAAGCTACTTTTGGACTAACAGGAATGAAAATATCACTTCCGGTTGAACTGGA
The DNA here is from genome assembly GCA_963583905.1 of Stenurella melanura. Classification (NCBI taxonomy): domain Eukaryota; kingdom Metazoa; phylum Arthropoda; class Insecta; order Coleoptera; family Cerambycidae; genus Stenurella; species Stenurella melanura. The sequence continues at coordinate 121,841,644 of OY757316.1, read as the reverse complement.
AGTGACATCAACTTTTCTTATCAAATGAAATGACTATATTTTTTTATGGTTTCTCATTAAGCATACATTTCTAAGTGCAACAGTTTGTTCAGATGTAAAAAAATTCCAAAAAATAAGTGAGATACGAACAATGTTTTAATTTTTTCAAAATGGCCGCGTCAGATGAATGCGATGTAAGAAAATTACTAAGTAGGCTATGGAAATTATTAGTAAGGTTGTAGACTTGTCTGCAAAGAAGAAAATAGTTGTTTGAATTACTGATAGGTACCAGTATTTTTAGTTAAAAAAAATGGAATTTCGTTTTCATTTTCATTTCCTAGGGGTTCTATGGAATTTTTTTAATGGAACTGTGCTATTTCCTATATTAATCAGAAATAATGATTCATAAGCTATAATTTTTTCGCCATTAATCATTTCTTAACGATATCCTTGGTAATAAAAGAAGTCTTAGTAGGATTGGTGGGTATGGCGAGCACTGGTGCATTGACCGTTTCTTACTTATTTTCTTATCGCCTATGAAGAGTAACAAAACATAAGGCCTTCCACGCTCGCATACAAATGTCTCCTAAAGTATCAAAAAGTAATATAATAATTGTTTATAGTCCAGGAACTCTTGTTATTTTACGATTTCTTAAAATATCGTAACAAGAAATAGTCTATTGTGTTGTGAATATTGGTTTTATGTTGTTTGCTTTTAGGACTTTGGAAATTCTGTCTGTGACACCTTTCATGTAAGGTAGGAAGGCTTTGTGTTGTTCAGGTATGTATGTGTCCGGATGTTGTGTTTGAGACGGGTTCTGTGCTTTGTTTATGGTCCGACTTGGTTTCTGTCATAACCGTTTTGTAGGAGTGCGTGTTCTAACGTGTGCAATTCAGTTTGTCTGTTGCGGCTGTCAGTTAGTTTGAGGGATCTTGTTATGAGGGTGTTGACGACCGAATTTATTTGTGAGGGATGGTGATGGGAGTTTGCATTTAAGTAACGGTTTGTGTGGGTTGGTTTTCGGTAAACAGAGTAAGAAAATTGGTTTGTGTTATTTTTGGTGATAAGGACATCTGGGAAAGGTAGAGATGAAGTATTCTCCACTTCCATGGTGAACTGTATCTTGGGATGGATGTTGTTTAAATGGGATAAGAATGTATTTAGGGAATCCCTACCATGCGGCTAGACGAATGGGTCATCAACGTATCTTATGATCCCATAGGGACTCTACTTATTTGTTTATAAACTTTCGTTCCCAAACCCACAAACTAGCTGGACACTTAGTCAGCACCATTCAACCTATTACCGAACAGGCGTCATCCTCTGTCAAAAACTCCGCTCACTTTATCGACCTCCTGCAACAATATCCTATTTCGCAGAGTTATATACTAGTCAGTTTCGACATTGTATCATTATTCACGAATATCCCATTCTCTGAAGCCCTAAACACCCTCAAAACCAAACACGACATTTCTCCCAGTACCCTATCTCTCCTAGAACATTGCTTGTCAAACACCTATTTTCTCTTCCAAAATAACTTTTATAAACAAATAAGTGGAGCCCCTATGGGATCACCCCCGTCATAGCCAATATCTTCACGGACCACTACGAAACTCAAGCCCTCAATACTTCTGACCTGAAACCTACGTGCTGGTTAAGATACTGTTGCGTGTTTTCCACCTTTCAGGAAACACCCTGTATGAACCCGTGGGTTCTAAAATAAGTTCAACAAGAGATAAACCACTAACAGTTTATTCAATAATTTACTGACTTTACAATACTTCAAAATAACCTTTACACTTTGTTTACTTGATATTTAACCTCACTTTTGTTACCGAACGTCACTTTAATAAACTTCTCTTTACTAAAGTTCTCCCTCTGCGCTGGTAATCGCGCCATATATACTCCGTCCCGATCAGGCAATTCAGGATCATCAGTGTATTTCGCCAGCCTATCCAAATGCACGATTTTCATTTTGGACTTTTTGCTTCGTTGAATCCGATAGACGACGTCATTAATTCGGGTAATAACAGTATACGGTCCATCCCAAAGTGGTTGAAGTTTCGGTGACCTTCCTTTCTTCCGCTGTGGGTTGTACAGCCAAATCAGATCTCCTGCCTTGAACCCTTCTGAACTACCCTTACGGTCGTATCGAGCCTTCATTCGGTCACTGGCTGGTGATGGCTCCGCAATATTGTTAGCCAACCTCTTGAAAAGAAGTTCTGGCATTGAACCCTTCACCCTTACTTCCAGTCTGTGGTCCCTTACTGGCTGCACAAATCTTGCATTTGCGACACCAAGTCTCCGCATCCTGACGACTTCTTATCCAATATAATCCTTCTCGTATTTTCTTCAGGGTCTTGTTAACACCGAAGTGTCCATCGGATGTTCCATTGTGCACTTCCTGAAGCACCTTCGCTACTCGACACCTGGGAATCACTAGACGCATAACCACCTGCTTTCCATCCGGGCTTTGCCATGCTCTCCGCAACAGCCCGTTCACGACTTTCAGTGAGCCCCACTGCGCCCATAGTGCCTTCAGTTCCACTTTTTTGTCCGAAACATCCTTCCATTTTTGACGAGTCCCCTTTTCTTTGGCTCTCAATATAGGCCCAATTTCCACATCGTTCAATTGCTCTTGTCTGAGCGCTTCATCTGCCCTATCATCCGGCACCTCCACCTTGACAGTGTTGACTGCTCCCATGACCTGCAGTTTCTTCTGATGGCAGTACGTGCAATCGTTCTTGCACCTCCTTCCGGATGAAATATCAGCATCTTTCTGGGGTTTCGTTTTATCCTCATATCCTTGTAGTGGTGGCCTTTTTGTAATGCTCCGAAGCTGGGAAATCTTCACTTCTCTAGGGGCACCACGTTCCTTATCTGTCACAGCCTCTCTGGTACCGGCTTTCTCTGGTTTTCCCCTCGGCTTCACAGCATCGGACTCTACTCTCTCCAACCTCTTCCGTGGACATTCTAGCTGGATATGTCCTAGTTCTCCGCACCTATAACACTTCATACGCCGTCGACTTCGCCTTCCACTACTTCTATTCTGAGTTTTTTCAACCTTTCTAGCATCCACTTTCCTCGAGTTCCGATATCGACAGTCTCGTTTGATATGCCCTGCTCTGCCGCAGTTGTAACATTTAATACCCCCGCTTGGCTTTCCTTGTCTTTCTTCAGGATCCCATTGAGCCAGTAATGCACATTTTATACGTCTCCACCAATATAGAGTCCTGGTTCTTTTCTGGTTGCAATTCTTCGATACTCACAGCTTGTACTTTTGGACTCGGGGTATCCTGAAGGACAGCTTTCACCTCGAGTGCATGCACCAATGCTTCACTGCTGTTCTTGTATCGAGATAACCTGAGGACTCGCCTGATCTCATCGTCCTGTATACCATCCAGAAATGCCTCTACTGCCAGTTGGTCTTGGAATTCTTTCGGTACATTGGGGTAAGCCTGGTGAACCAGGCTCCACACGGCAGCTTCGAACTCTTGCAAGCTTTCCCCAGCCTCTGGCTGGGTAAATAACGTACCACACAACGCGACCTACCCGTTCCTTGGTTTTGTCTGTTGCTTATGTTCTTGTTGAATTTTGTGCCACTTATGTTAAGATTTCTTTTATTGACTTATCGTTCAAGTCGTTAGTACTTGGTTACGTAAGACACTACTTCTCGTTCGTGCTTTTTATGTTACTTTTTGGATTTTGGACCAAGTTTTTCTTTTTGTTTTCCTTATTGATAACATTAGTTCAAAGTTTAGTGTGGTGTTTTAAAACGCAGATTTTGGACATTATGGGAGATTACACTTATCCAGAGCTCACGGATATGCACTTGGTGTACGGAGAAAGTGGTGGAAATGCAGCTGGTGCGGAAAAGCTTTAGAACAATTGCAACAACGTATTTTAATGTGCATAGAAACCATAAAAAATGATCCTAATTTACCAAATGTGTTGAACAGAGTGCGTAGGTCCTTAGTTCGACGCGCCGAAATGTGTATACGTGGAGATGGAGGTCATTTCGAACAATTTTTGTGAAAAATACAAAAGAATTGTTCAGTTATTGGGTGTTACCTATTGGGTATGATTATTATTATTACTATTCGCTGCCTTGTTTTAATCTGTTTATTATTGTTTACATTGATTTTCATATGGACCAAAGACTCGATTTTTAGTTTTGGATACCTGATTGGGAAAAATTATGCGCTCAATTCGTTAAAAAAATCAGATTTTTTCCTAACTTAAAATACACAACTATTTTCTGTTATCGTATCTCGGACGTCTAACTGTTCGTTTTCCAATTTCATAAAATAATTACTAATTTTTTAAGCTTTTAACACAATGTTACGAATGTTAATAAACCACTTCTAAATTTTATAAATTCTTATAAACGACAATAAAAGCTACAATACCTTTGTTCCAAATTAAAAAATCGGTAAAGGTATTTACACAGAACTTCCCTCGTTCATGGCAGTCTCTCAAAAAAAATAATAATTACGAAATGACATTGAGAATAATAATCGGAGTAGAGTTATTGCTATTATTACAAAGAAAACTTGATAAGTTTTGGTCAAAAAAATATACAGATTGCTCATCCAACAGCAAAAGTTCAATACTAAATAGCAGGTGCCACATATGGCAGGCTTGCGCAAATACCTTTACAAATGTCCACCATGAATGAATTATTTCTTGGGATGGCCACCCTGTACATTTTTCAATAAAAGTATAATAGGTGCATATGCCAGATGTTATTGCCGTCTGTCACATTTTCAATCCAACATTCACGTAATGGGGTGGAAGTATAGTGGTGGTTAAAAAATTTCATTTTTTTTAAATTTTTTAAAAGATGGTAAAATAATTTTCAAATTTTTTTCTTCTGAAATAGGTTTAAAATGTCAAAGTTACAAATTTTAAATTAGAGCAAAAAGGAAAGTTTCCTTCTGGTCTATAGTAGTGCTAAAAAAAGTTTAAAAATTAAAAATGATGTATTTTTAAAATAGGTTTAGAATGCTATGAAACGTGAAAATTTTAAATTTGAGCAAACAAAAAAAAATTCGATCTATTTTAGTGGTAAAAACTTTTTGAAAAATGTTGGTGAAAAAAATTTTCAAATTTTTTTTTCTGAAATACCTAGGTTTAGAATGTCATTTAAATTTGAGCATTCTGGTGTTAAATTTTTTTCCAAACTGGTAACAAAATGTTGCAAATTTTTTTTTCCGAAATTGGTTTGGAATATCATGAAACGTGGAAATTTTAAATTTGAGCAAAAAAAATTTTTTCGTCTGTTCTATAGTAGTGATACATAAATGGATTAAAAATGTTTTCAAATTTTTTAAAAAATTCTTCAAAAACATTTTTAAATTTGTTTGAATAGTTTTAGAATGTCATGGAAACGTGGATAGTTAAAATCTGAACAAAGAAAGAAAAATTCTATCTTAGTGATAAAATTTCAAAAAACTTTTTTTTTTAATCAGGCTTAGAATGCCATGAAACGTGAAAATTTTAAATTTGAAGAAAGAAAAAAAAATTAATTTTAGTAGTAAAAATTTTTTCAAAAATATTGGTGAAAAAAATTTTCAATTTTTTTTTTCCTGAAATAGGTTAAGCGTGTCATGAAACGTAGAAATTTTAAATTTGAGCAAAAACAAATTTTTTTCATCTTGGTAAAAATTTTTTCAAAAATGTTTGAAAAAAATTTTCAAATTTTTTTTTTCTGAAATAGGTTTAGCGCGTCATGAAACGTGGAAATTTTAAATTTGAGCAAAAAAAAATTTTTTTCAACTTGGTAAAAATTTTTTCAAAAATGTTTGAAAAAAATTTTCATAAAATTTTTTTTCCTGAAATAGGTTTAGCGCGTCATGAAACGTGGAAATTTTAAATTTGAGCAAAAAAAATTTTTTTTCACTATTTATTCCGTTTAGACGGTCCACCCTGTATATTTTTCAGTGAAAATTCTACCAGTTCTTCGCTGACAGTAGGGTTAACTACCTACCAAATTTGACTGCTCTCCGTCAAGTAGTTTTTTAGCAAATGCACCAACAGACAGACAGACAGACAGACAGACAGACAGACAGACAGACCGACCGACAGACAGACAGACAGACAGACTGACGGAATTGAAAAACCTATATTTTCGGAATCTACGTGTTCTGAAACGTCAGAATCCGAAAAAATCTCGGAGGGTGATTTTTTCTCGAATACAATACTTCCCTTCGGTATGCGAGGGAAGTAAAAACACATGTAAACAAATCCTATTTAAACCCCTGCGGTAATGCTATGCTTGCGTTGTGCTGAAAGAGAAGGAATTATTTATATTTTCATAATTAGTGGTATAAAAAGTTCGGTACAATTAATCCCATCAAAATCCCGAACTTCTACCGGCGCGAACACAAGTCGGGTATTACAGTTTTTTTATTATTTATTTTGTAATATTCGGAACTATAACATCCATTGACCTTGAAAAACATTGTTTTTCAAATGTCTCCTACCTTAACATTAAAATTGTAAACCCAGGTCAGTTTTTTTCAAAGTGCCCCTAGAGAAAAAAGTCACATAGGTTTTCTGTTTGTTTAGTCGGTCCCTATTACCAGTTTTTTTAATGACATAAAGCTAATTACACCCTGTATATATGTATATATAAGAACATCTTCCGGCATGTTTTGGAATTTTTGAATTATTTTTCCCGTGATCAGAGCATGTTTTTATATAAAGAGTCCAAATATCCCAAACTATCCAAAATTTTCCCATTTGGCCGCCCTTTTTAAGCTTCGTTTACTGTACTATATAAATAAGGTATCAAGATGTTTTCGTTTAATATTCTTGAATTATTGGAAATCTGGATGTGGATGTGAAAGTTATGACTTTAAATGTTTCTAAGTGGAAATAAAACGAATCATTGAATTTAACTTACTTTAACAGTTTACTGAAAAATGCACAAACAAAGGTAAGAGCAATTGACATCACGGTGTAGGTAAACTTCAAAAACTTTCGTCAGAATAATAATATAAAATAAAATTTTCAAAAGTTCATCTGACATATAGCAAAATACAAAGCAAAATTGTACACAATAAGGATCCGTATACAGTAAATAACCAAACTAAACTAAACACGATCTGGCCAGAGCGGTAAAACAAAGAATTCTTACGTTAACATAAAAAGCTCAATTAAATTACACGAAAACACACAATAGGCAATGCTATAGACTGTACATAAAATTAATAACAAAAATGGCCCGACAATTAATAATTTCGACATAAACTGATTCGGTTGTTGAACACTGTTTTTATGCTCAAAACTACGAAAGCGTAGAACGGACATGCAACATTTTATTATTATAATTCCCAGTTTAAACTGTAAATTTCACTAAATTCCCACTTTGAACTGTAAATTTTGTTAAATTCCCAGTTTGAACTGTAAATTTTATTAAATTCCTAGTTTGAACTGTAAATTTTGTCAAATTCCCAGTTTGAACTGTAAATTTTGTTAAATTCCCAGTTTAAACTGTAAATTTTGTCAAATTCCCAGTTTGAACTGTAAATTTTGATAAATTCCCAGTTTAAACTGTAAATTTTGTTAAATTCCCAGTCTGAACTGTAAATTTTGATAAATTCCCAGTTTAAACTGTAAATTTTGTAAAATTCCCAGTTTGAACTGTAAATTTTGTTAAATTCCCAGTTTAAACTGTTTCATTACCATTTTTGAAAATTTTTTATAGATGGAAAAAACATTTTTTGTTTGCTCAAATTTAAAATTTCCATATTTCATGGCATTTTAAACCTACTTAAAAAAAATGTACCGAAGGAAGTATTGTATTCGAGAAGAAATTACCCTCCGAGATTTTCGGATTTTCACGTTTCAGATCATGTAGATTACGAAAATAAAGGTTTTCAATTCCGTCAGTGTGTCTTTCTGTCTGTTGGTGCATTAACTAAAAAAACTACTTGTCGGAGAACAGTCAAATTTGGTAGGTAGCTGACGCTACTGTCAGCGAACGTATGGTTAAACTTTCACTGAAAAATATACAGGGTGGACCATCTAAAGGGAATAAATAATGGAAAAAAAAATTGTTACTCAAAGTTAAGATTTCCACGTTTCATGGCATTCTATTTAGGCACCTATTTAAAAAAAAATTGTACTTAATCTTTTTTACTTCTTTCGCATACGCTACCGTCAGCTACCTACCAAATTTGACTGTTTTCCATCAAGTAGTTTTTTAGTTAATGCACCAATAAACAGACAGACTGACTGACGGAATTGAAAACTCTTTATTTTCGTAATCTACATGATCTGAAGCGTGAAAATCCGAAAAAATCTCGGAGGGTGATTTCTTCTCGAATACAAAGGAAGTAAAAAAGATTAAGTACATTTTTTTTTAAGTAGGTTTAAAATGCCATGAAATATAGAAATTTTAAATTTGAGCAAACAAAAAATGTTTTTTTCCATCTATAAAAAATGTTCAAAAAATGGTAAAGAAACAGTTTAAACTTCGAATTTAACAAAATTTACAGTCCAAACTGGGAATTTAACAAAATTTACAGTTTAAACTGGGAATTTATCAAAATTTACAGTTCAAACTGGGAATTTAACAAAATTTACACTTCAAACTGGGAATTTAATAAAATTTACAGTTCAAAGTGGGAATTTATCAAAATTTACAGTTCAAACTGGGAATTTAACAAAATTTACACTTCAAACTGGGAATTTAATAAAATTTACAGTTCAAAGTGGGAATTTAGTGAAATTTACAGTTTAAACTGGGAATTATAAAAATAAAATGTTACATGTCCGTTCTACGCTTTCGTACAAAACACACGGGAGATGTCAAAATAATGGAACGGTATAGCTACGCCACCAAAACGAAGTTTTTTCCGCACTATAATCGTCCCATGGGGTACGAGAAGTCTTAATCGAACACTGGATACAATAGGAAATATTACTGGCCAAACGTGGAATGAGGTATTGAAGCTATCAATAATTCTGCATTGTCGCAATTGGCTTCAAACAGCAACGTGTGGATCACGAGAGACATACATAATATAAAACATTGTACTTAACAGCTAGTTCGACGAATTAGTAGGGAATCTAGCTTGCCGTACGATGCGTTTTAAAGGTGGGGGGGGTCAACTACTCATATGTATACAATAACTAAAAACAGTTTTCTTTGTAAAATTTTCTGCCGAATTCGAATTATGAGTTCACCGCTAAATGCGGAATTGCGAAATTAGAGAAAAACTTGTTTATTTACAAAAGTAAGAAAAACACAATAAACATTAGTATTCTCATTCCCCACTCAATATCTCATTTGCTGGTAAAAGTATCGATCTGAAATTTTAGGAGAATAATCTTTTAACTTTCTTCTTGGGCTCTGTATAGAGCAAAATTATTTTGTCAATACAATTTTTTTATAAAAAAAAACTATAGTCCTACATGTCGCACAAAAGTTCAAAAATGTATTGCAAAATATAGTAAGTGAGAAACTTTTTTGTAAGTAGAGATAGAGGTGTAGTTAATCGACAAAAAATGATGACAAAAGACCAAAGAAGTTTTTGCATTTGAATATATTTTTATACTTTGGCTTAATAGTGAAAAAAGGAGATTATATTGGTTCAGCGATGACGCGTATGCTGATCCGGCCCGGTCAAATTGGTCTAGCTCGGTGTTTACACTTCATCGCATGCTCTGCTAACGATTGTGTATCTATTATAAGATAAAAACTTCCCCATATTAATAAGAAAATGGCTTAGGGTCTGCGATTTAATGAAGCATATTTATATTGTGTCAGTCCGATCAAAAATGTTTGTATTTTATGTAAAAAAAGAAAACTATTAATTTTTTATAATTGGTTTAATTTAAAAGTGAGGAACATTTGCCTTCGCACAAATAACTTATACCACATTATTTTACTTTTGCACTTACACATCGACAGCGACTAGTACAAGTGTACATCTTACATTTGCGATATGAATTTAAATGTATATTCTCTGGCTTTTGTGGTTTACTCATCATTATCGGCATAATGTCATTATTTAGTTTGCTCCAGCCAAAATCAAAAATAGGCAAATGTGGCTTAACTTCGCAGGCTTCTTTGTATACAGCTGCTTGCAAAAATGTATTTTTACATGAAATAAAAATGCATTTTCGGTTGGAGAAAGATATCTGAAATGAAATGATAATATTAGATTCATGTAAATAAAAATAATTAAAACAATTACCTTATATCTGTCTTATATGAAGTGAATAAATGTGCTCGCAGCTTATCCAAATTTTCTCTAAATAAAGGTCTGCCATAAAGAGCCTTAAAAATAACCTACAGGAATCTAGTACACTATCAGTTAGTTTGTAAGTTTCATCTCGGTTCGCTACGCCAAAATGTGTTAATTTTTCTAACATAGGTATTTAACCTTTCACGTAATATTTTTACTACTGTCTTCTTGCCTTTCATAAGGACAGGATCGAAATGTCAAAAACTCGTAAGCTAGTACTTATGTTAATCCTAGATGGCACAGTGTGTATCTTATCTTATTTTATTGGCAAGTTTCAATATTTGTCGGAATGTTGTCCGCATTGCCACATGTACAAAAATTTCTTTAGTATAAGATACAATTAATGTTACAAATTATAATTATAAATATTACTCAATTACATAAATAGTCGTAAAATAGCTAGTATGTGGTTAGGTAAATTCTAAAATGTAGTTTTGCATAATTTATGCCATGTACATCTAATATCATATAGGGATATTGTTTAAATTTTAAAACGAAATAGTTAACCACATTATTAATTTCGAATTAAACAGCAAGAACCTTTTATCCAAATTATGGGAACACATCAGTTTTAATTATTGAAAATGGCAAAGACAATATGTATTTAAATTTGGCAACTGTTCATCACCTAATTTTTATTCTACCTAACAGTTGTAAATATGTCCTTGAACGTAGTATGTGTGACAAGTGTTTAGGTACACGAAGCTTCGACCTTGCGCAAAACGGGATATCATTTATCTGACTCTTTAATATTTATTCCTTGTTCTAGCGTTCACCGTCAGCCGAGTGGCTAGCGCGTAGATAAAATCATGGATCGAATGTCCCGGGTTCAAACTCCTACGTCCGCTGAATTTTTTTTTTCTTTAATTTTGTAATGATTAATATATTTTTTCACTAATTCTTTTCTATGATTTTTTTACGTTAGGTTAGAGGTTTTTATTCTGCTTAAAATAATTTCATTCTTCGTGTAATTTCTTTAGGTTGGATTAGTAGGTTTTTATTCTGATATCTAATTGTTATAATAATAATTATTAGCGCCGCAGGCAGTATAATCGTCGCGGATAAAGAAATGAGGGTGCGGGGGAGTCCCCCCGCTTTTTTTTCACAAAATAACACGAAATGCTTTAATTTCTCGACTTGCAGAATTTATTACACATTTACAAGGTAATGCGCATGCTTGAAGCTCCGAACTTTCGGCAAAGATTAGGGAATTAACAAGATAGGACAGCCATCAGCGGTAAACCTTGTATCTTTTAGCAATGGCGCCATTGACCTCGACATTTAAATTTGAGTTTTCGCGCAGTTGCCACAATGTGACAATCAGACGGAGAAGGTAACATTAGAAAGAGAGGCCAATAGTGAAAATTGGACAACACTGTCTCCTCATAGAACGACCGAACTCAGCTGACTGTCAGTAGCCAAGGACACTAAAAAACAGGTTGCTTAGTAATATATGTCACACGAAGTATTTCTGTTTATATGTATCTATTTGGTTAGGATAGAATTGTACATTGTAAGAATAATTTTGAAACTTTTTTCTATAAAATGAGGAAAAAACAGCCACACGCAGGTGTCATCGAGGTCTATACGTGACGTAGCACTGGTCGATTTTGATGAGCCAACCTATCTTTTAGTAAGCTTGGTCAAATTCGTTTAATGCGTAACCGACAAATCCCGAAACCGTTTCCGCTGGATGTCGTGTCCCTTTAAATTGGAGTACACCACTGTCTTCGTCTATTTCGTCTTCTCCGTCTGACTGTCCTATCTTGTTAGGTCTCTAATCTTTTCCTGACCTCTAGATATAGTGTTTCATTATCCTATTTTCCAAAAAAATTAACATACTTTTGCATATATCTAAGAAAAGAACATAACCAATATCTGAGTAAGTATACTGGGTTAATCATTCTTACACAATAAAAATTTACCAAAACTGGATGATTGAACCCGTAACTTCAGGGTTTAGGTTACACGTTGTGTCCTTTCGGTGAAGCAGTCACACATTGAAATATAAGATACTCCTTTCTGCGGAAGCATAAACGAGATAAAGTTATGGACAGTTGATTAAAACACCAATGCCATGAACCATATTCAGGGTTCGAACCTAATTTATATATTTACATTAATTGAAAATTCACCCAATTTTTGACAAAAATTAACAGAATTTATTGTACCTATATATTATACTATTGCATATACCTGTATATACTTGGGATATAGTGCCATTTTAGTGCTTGAATACAGTTGCAAACTATTGACCATTTAATAATACTTTCATTGTTTAGTTTATTTAACAAATTTAAATGTGTCACTTTTCATTTCATTCATAAATCAAAATCATTACCCCCTTTCATTCATAAGGCTATTGGCGCCATCTTCTAGTTACATGCTGAACTTATTCTAAATATTCTTTACAATTATTCTGATGACTCATCGATTTGTGTTAAAAATTGATTTCATACATCACAATTTACAAAAGCAATTTTATGCAAATTTTTACACAGATAAAAGATAATGACTGTAATACGCATCAATACGACCTAATTAAATGTACTTAAATAACTCTGATTATCTAATATAGCTACAAATGTATCGTCTGATAATTAGGCAATTTTAAAAATTTATACCGAATTTATCGTGCACTTAAAAAAGAAACAAACAGGTCAGTCGTATTTGGCCGACTTCTGTTATAATACTGCCCACTTTAAAACTCCGTTTGAATTACTTGTAAAAAAGTTATTTATGAAATACCAAGTGTCGATTTGATGGAATTTTAATGATTATTAGGCAACCACATATACATTTTCTGACATTTCGATCCCGACCCCAGAGAGGCAGTAAACAGCTAGTAAAATGTTGGCCAGATTTCTTTTGTCGAAATCAAATGTACTAGATAATTGGGTAATCAAATCATGACAAGAAATAAAATACCTTTGCCGTTGAAGCCATATTTCAGTGTTAAGTATAGTCGGATAATACAATGAAAGAACAAAAATATCAGCGTCCACAGTATATATGACTGTTCCAGTACATTCATTTCTAAAAAATGACAAGATAGCAAAAATTCTGGAATCTGCTTCTTCATGATCGGAAAAATATAGGGACTCCATGATTTTCACATTATTTTGATAGCATAAAAGAGTTTTGCTATTTTCTAAAAACATACCTGCAATAATAATCTGAACATTTTGGTCTATTCTGAAATGACTTTCCTCAAACTTGCAAGCAAAAAGTTCAAGAGTTCTCGTTTATTATCAGAATGAGAAATACATTTTTTCCAATTTGGTATATCTACCCCATCGTTTACCTTATACTGACAGTTACCTCTTCTTATTTTGGTCCGTCGATTCCTTTCAAAACTTTTTATGCTTTCAGGTACATCGTATCCATCTCCAACACAGACAAGTAGGATACGCCCTTCTAGTCTCATGCTTATAACTAATTTCAAATACTTTTCAAACAGTTCCTTGAAAGTTGAACAGCCATAGCTTTGATGCCTTTGAATTAAAGACATGACGTCAATCATAGAAAGTTTTTTTCGGTTCAACTGGTAACTGACAAACTTCCAGTGATACCATTTTTAAAATAAAACATACATGAACTAAATAATAAAATACCTACGTATCTTAAATAAAACCTCTGATATGACTGAATTCGGTTGCGGGTGGCTAGTAGAGAGCGCTCGCGCCGGCCGAGGAGAACGCGTAATATATAAGTCGTTACACTTTACTATTTATTTACAACATTCATAACAGCCAAATTAAGCATTCTAGAAAAAAATTCTTCAAGTAAAAAAGTTTCTATAATTCATAAGCTTTATTTTCTCTCGATAATATGCCCATGTATCTTTAATAATAAAAAAGTTTCTAGCATGGTATATTTTGCAATGCATTTTGGTGTTTTTGTACGTCAAGCAAAGATTTTTATTTTTTTACCAAAAAACGACGTTGCCGAAAAAAGTTTCACATTAACTGTACGTGAGGCCAATGTCCAAAGATATTGGTGTCAAAATTTGAAACAGATATCTCTAACAGTTAACGAGGTATTGACTGAGAAACAAAAAAATTAATATTTTCCGTAGTTTTTATAAATTTGCCCAAAATTGCATTTTTTTCCCATTTCGCAATTCTGGATGAAGGGGTGAACTCAAAATTCGTATCCGTCATGAAATTTTACATAGGAATCCGCTTTTGGTTTTTGTATATGACACAGTTGACCCCCCTTGCTGAATTGGAGGTCTTAGATTCCCTACTAAAAACATTGCCTTACTGTAGCTATGGGCTATGGCACACAATAACACAAAACATAATACTTATAACTACTTTACTGATTCTATATGCAGTTATTAATCACTGTATACAGATATTTACAATTATGTTGCGGCTTTAATTCTTACGGCCTACACGGCAAACCGCCTCTAAACTTGGTCGTATGAGCTACCACGGTCAAGCATTTGTCATTCAAATCGATACAATTTAAATAATGAATAGAATAGTCGCGCGCTTTTATTTAATTTAAGGTACTGAGTGTTATTTAAAAACGTGACCGTTACAAAGTAGTGATTCCGTAGGCAGCGGTTTTATTTAACACTCTACAACATTAACAATTCCGAATATGTATTTTCTGTGGAATTAATAATACCCAATATTGGCAATATTATAAAATTTGCAATAACTACAATTGTTATTAGACATGTTCAATAAAGTCTCTAGTAATTGACTAATTATATTTTTATTTTTTCAGACACTAATAAGAAGGTGATATCCAAGGGTTGCCAAAATCTAATTGATTGTAGAGATGCAAGAGATTATGCATCCGAGTCTGGCCAACAGCTCGTATTTTGTGGCAGGTGTTATAAAAACCTGTGCAACACTGCCCGTGCGAGGATAGGTTTGAGCATCGTTCTTTTCGTGTTGAATGTTACTATTTTTGTGTTATGATCCAATGACAATTTTAGTATTTTTAATTTTCTTCCTAATTAGTTTTTCATGTACATATTAATAAACATATAAATATTGTTGCAAAATTGATCGTTCATTATTTTTTAAATTTTTTAATTCTAGATTTATCCTTCAACAAACAAAGAACTCAGCATATTGTATTCATATTCATACTTTGACTTGAGTCCAATGAATCAGTGAACAAAAGGACTTGTGTTGTACCATAGATAGTACAGGCAATGAAGGCAAAATTTTGTAAAAAACCTCGCAAAAATTAATAAAAGGATCATCTCCGGGATTTAATTAGGTACTAACTTGTAGAAAAAATGATGGATTCTTTGCACTTCCAAGTTCCGGGAGAATTAAAAAATATTTGGAAAGACTTTTTGATTTTCGGTTTCTTTTGCTCTGGCGGCTAAAATAATGAAAATAGAGAAAAAGTTCCCTACAAATTTTTGTACTTAAGTCGTTTAGGAGATAAATTCAGTTTTCCACTTATAACTTTGAGCCGCTCCGAAATGCGCGGAAAATGAGAATTCCCTGGGAGTTTCGTACGACCGGACACATCGATCAATAATTCTTATTATTCAGAAGCGCTAAAAAAATGAAAATAACAAAAGGTCGAGAAAAGTATCAGCTTAATGTGGAACTAATCACAAAATTCATACAAATTTTTATCATAGAGAAACAAGTGTTAGAAGATGGCTTAGTAAATTTTACACAGTTGATTAATTCATATCTTTGAGTTTTATGCATCCTCCCTATTTCTCCCGTAACAATAGGTGCTTTTTCACTGCATGGATTCGATTTCACGCACTTTAATCTATATTTCGTGAAAATCTCATTGAAGAATGTTAAGAAATAAATAAGTTGTATATGTTTAATTTTATAATTGTGCATTTTCTGAACGTGTGTGAATAATGTAGACAAATTCAAAAAGTACTGCACGCACTTCAAAAACTCTAAAGTCATTCGAAAGAATATGTTTTATTGTACCTATAGTTCAAAAATTAAGACTGTGCTATTATTATTAATTAAGATATAGCGAGTTGAACTCCAAAATTTGGAGGTGACTGATCGACGAGAAATATGCCCTCTACTTTGATCACAAGGCATATTTTTCCAACAAAAGTAATTGCAATAAAATGTTAATTGGATTAGTAATATATCATTATATAAGAATATATCAGCAAAATGAATTATCATTCTAACGACTCCTGGCAAAGATATGAATAAATCTGTGGATCAACTGTACAAAGTTTACTAAGCTATCTTCTATTTTCTCTGTGATAAAATTCTTTATGAATTTATTTTGTAATTAGTTCCACATTAAAGCTGAGACTTTTCTCTACATTTCATGTTATTTTCATTTTTTTAGTGGCTCTAAATAATTAGAATTATCGATCGATGAGTCAGGTCTTACACAAAACTCTCGGAGACTTCTCATTTTTCGCGCATTTTGAAGCGGCTCATAACTATAAGTGGAAAACTCGTTTTATCTTCTGAACGACTTAAGTAAGACAAAAAATTGTATGGACCTTTTTTGTAGAGAGGGAGACGAGCTACAACTTTTATTGAAAACTTTTTTCTCTATTTTCATTATTTTAGCCGCTAGGGCAAAAAAGCCGAAAATCAAAGTGTTACCAAATTTTTTTGAATTTTCCCGGAACTTGGAAGTGCAAAGAAGGCATCATCTCTTTCTCTAGGTTATTACCTACTTAAATCCCGGAGATGATCCTTTTATTAATATTGCCGTACTATTAGTGAATATCTCGTAAATATTGTACATAATTTTCTTACTTTTTATTGGGTATTTTGCCACTGAAAAATATTTAATAATTTTAATGAAAAAACCTCTGCGCCGAACGGATCAGACAGAGGTTGGTTCTTGAGTACTTGACTGTTTCAAAAAGTCTCACACCTAAAAATATATAAACTAGAACAATGTTATACACTAAAAACTGAAAATCAAAGCTATAGGTAGTTAACGTTTCGGAAGAGAATCTACTTCCGTTCTCAAAACTTTTTTGGCCGTCAACCATGACAGTTCTTTGTTTATGTATTTTCATAGTCACGTGAGACATTAAATTATATTTATCTTATTTTTACTTACTTCGTCTCTAAGGATGGGCAACCAACTAGTACAAAAATCTATTGAATAATTAGAAACGCATCTATCCTCGTTTAATAAAATAATCGCGGATTCTTTAAGTTTTCTTTTAGTTCCGTTGCTCTCTTTTTCCAAAATCTTCGCCGAGTCCCATTTAATGCTATGATTATTATCCCACGCGTGTTCACAAATTTTGAATTTTTCAAATTCTCCCCTTCTAGCGTAATTTCTATGTTCACCAAGCCTTACGTTGAAAGGTCTAGATGATTCATCTACGTAATATTTTCCGCACTCACACGGAACACTCTAAATACAATTTTTTGAACTTTGAATAATATTTGGAGGTTTGGTTCTTGATAAAACCGATCTTAGCGTGGAGCCCGTTTGAAAAACCGTTCGTACGGAAAACCTGTTCCCAATTTTTCGTAATTTATCCGATAAACCATGTATATATGGAATTACTGCCATTGACCTAAATACCTCAGGTTGTGATAGTATATTCTCTCTACTACCAATGTTCAATAACTGACTATCAACAAAACTCTCAGGATATTGATTATTTAATAAGACAGTTTTTATAAATTGTTTTTCGTTCCTTAATATTACATCATTTGAAGAAATAATTTTGGCCCTGTCGTACAAACACATAACAACACCTTTCTTAACACTAATATGTTGATTTGAATTGAAATTTAAGTATCTGTTTGTGTGTGTTTGTTTTTATACACACTGGTTTGGTATGTGTTATCTAATTTTTTAATTAAAATATCTAAGAAAGGTAATTCATTATTATTCTCTATTTCTATTGTAAATTTAATTGAAGGTTCTTTTTCGTTAATCTGATTCAAAAAATTACTTAAACATTCTTTACTATAAGCCCATATAGCAAAAATGTCATCTACATATCTCCACCATACAATGGGTTTATAAGCTAGGTTATTAATATTACTTTTCTCGAAATTTTCCATGAAAATGTTACTTAATATTGGAGATAATGAAGAACCCATGGTCATCCCAAAGTCTTGTTGATAGAAGTCATTATTTAATTGAAAGTATGTTGTTTTAATGCAAAGTGTAAGTAATTCCATTATAGTTTCAATGCTTAACTTAGTTCTATTCGCCAAATTCCCATCTTGTTGCAATTTGTTTTTAATTATTATTAATGTTTTATCTACAGGAACATTTGTAAATAGGCTTACTACATCAAAACTGACCATTAGATGATTATTGTTAAAATGATTTTCTGACAGCTTTCCAAAAAATGTTTGCTATTTTTAATATAAGACTCGGAGGAACCTGATAAAGGATTTAGGATTTTTAATAAATATTTTGAGAGTTTACTACATGGAGAATTAATTGAAGTCACAATTGGTCTTAAGGGGATGTCAGGTTTATGAATTTTTGGCAAACCATAGAAATGAGGAGGCTTGCTGTGATGTGGAGTTAACATCTTTCGTTCAATATCTGTAAATTCGTGTTTGTGTTTAAATAAGATTCTATATATTTTGTTTTCTAAAGAATTTATAGGATCTTTATTTAATTTGGAATAATTTCCATCATTTATCAAGTTCGTAATTTTTGTATCATATACAGACTGTCTATTTTACGAGGGCCACACCAAATATCTCGCTTAATATCTATTGTAGAAGAATAAAGTTTTAGAAACAGTTATCCCATTTTTGTGAGCTATATTTCAGTAAAAAGAAATTTGAAATCCATAGCCTACTTTATGAGATATATTACAAAAACCTGAAAAATAGGAAAACCACAAACGGTTATAGCTTCCTTATTTGAGGAGATACGAAAAAAGTTAAAGGAATGAAAGTTGACGGCAAAGACAATGAGAATAATAACGTGTAACAAAAAAATCGAAAAATGCAGTTGGCTTTGACATACGCTATTGTGCAAAAATGAAAAATACATATCTCAAAGTAGGCCATGACGCCATTAATTCCGTTATTTTTTTCTCATTCCAACGATATAAAACATGTCACAGAAATTTTAACCGATAGTGTCAATATTTAATATTTTACGAATACCACAATTCATATAATTGAATCGTAATAATCAGCTGTGCCATAATTAGTGAAAAACAATGTATACAGTTATTAATAAATTTGACAGATTGTCACTGTTGTATGTTGTATGTTGCGTTGTCGAGTTCCAAGACAAATTTTATATCAGTAATTATGGTGTACACCAATAATAACAAATTCGATATGATTAGCATTTATTGTCAGTGCAATTTTGACGCTACTTTTTTCGTATCTCCTCAAATAAGGAAGCTATAACCGTTTGTGGTTTTCCTATTTTTCAGGTTTTTGTAATATATCTCATAAAGTAGGCTATGGATTTCAAATTTCTTTTTACTGAAATATAGCTCACAAAAAATGGGATAACTGTTTCTAAAACTTTATTCTTCTACAATAGATATTAAGCGAGATATTTGGTATGGTCCTCGTAAAATAGACAGTCTGTATAGCTGTATCTAAGATTACCGTGGCATTGCCTTTATCATCAGATTAACGAAAAAGAACCTTCAATTAAATTTACAACAGAAATAGAGATTAATAATGAATTACCTTTCTTAGATATTTTAATTAAAAAATTAGATAACACATACCAAACCAGTGTGTATAGAAAACAAACACACACAAACAGATACTTAAATTTCAATTCAAATCAACATATTAGTGTTAAGAAAGGTGTTGTTAAGTGTTTGTACGACAGGGCCAAAATTATTTCTTCAAATGATGTAATATTAAGGAACGAAAAACAATTTATAAAAACTGTCTTATTAAATAATCAATATCCTGAGAGTTTTGTTGATAGTCAGTTATTGAACATTGGTAGTAGAGAGAATATACTATCACAACCTGAGGTATTTAGGTCAATGGCAGTAATTCCATATATAGATGGTTTATCGGATAAATTACGAAAAATTGGGAACAGGTTTTCCGTACGAACGGTTTTTCAAACGGGCTCCACGCTAAGATCGGTTTTATCAAGAACCAAACCTCCAAATATTATTCAAAGTTCAAAAAATTGTATTTAGAGTGTTCCGTGTGAGTGCGGAAAACATTACGTAGGTGAATCATCTAGACCTTTCAACGTAAGGCTTGGTGAACATAGAAATTACGCTAGAAGGGGAGAATTTGAAAAATTCAAAATTTGTGAACACGCGTGGGATAATAATCATAGAATTAAATGGGACTCGGCGAAGATTTTGGAAAAAGAGAGCAACGGAACTAAAAGAAAACTTAAAGAATCCGCGATTATTTTATTAAACGAGGATAGATGCGTTTCTAATTATTCAATAGATTTTTGTACTAGTTGGTTGCCCATCCTTAGAGACGAAGTAAGTAAAAATAAGATAAATATAATTTAATGTCTCACGTGACTATGAAAATACATAAACAAAGAACTGTCATGGTTGACGGCCAAAAAAGTTTTGAGAACGGAAGTAGATTCTCTTCCGAAACGTTAACTACCTATAGCTCGTGATTTTCAGTTTTTAGTTTATAACATTGTTCTAGTTTATATATTTTTAGGTGTGAGACTTTTTGAAACAGTCAAGTACTCAAGAACCAACCTCTGTCTGATCCGTTTGGCGCAGAGGTTTTTTCAGTAAAATTTTTAAATATTTTTCACTGGCAAAATACCCAATAAAAAGTAAGAAAATCTGAATATGCCACAAATAAACAATTACAGACAATAATTGTACATAATATTTTGTACGTTTTCTAAACGCTAAAAATTCGCTAGAATTCCAACTTCATCAACTCAAAATCGATTTTAATCTTTTTTTAACCTCCCCACAAAATTGTGGGCAGTGGCGGACTGTCACTTGGTGGTTGTGGCGATTTGTACCGAGGGGCGGCGAGGGCACATGTCCACGAAGGTTCTCAATATGTGAGGGGAGCGTTTTGAACCGGGGGCGTTGTGGCGATTACCACCACGCCACCATTGTAGAGATGGGCGCGTGAGTCGATTTTGACTCACGCTCACGACTTTAAAACTTTAGCTCACGCAAACTCACGCACGCTCACGCTTTCTGAAAGTTTATTGACGCACGCTCGCTCACGCACGAAGCTAGTTAACTTTACTTCATGATTCATTCATATGCCCCCGGCAATCGCACGGCACGTGGTGCCCTGCTGCCCTGTGCCCTGGCCACAGTCTCTACTGTCACATCAGCACCACACCACATAATAAATAAAATTTAGTAAAAAAAACAGTTGAATTTAATCATAATAATAATACAGTATACATGACCAGACCAGACCAGGAGGACTAGGCGACTGGCGAATGCAGCAAAGAGAGATTGCAATTACGCAGTTTTATTTGAATATTGCGTCATCCATCCTGTCTCCTGTCCTTTCTCCTCCCTTCTCGCGCTCGAATTCCGTCTTGTCTATCGCTTTGCTTCTTATTCTTGTCACGACATCTGGAACTAGATTATATTTTGAGATGATTCCGTTGAATGGTTGGGGGTTAAATAGGGGCAAATAGAGGAATACAAGTAAAGCAAGTTTGTAAGAGTACAGAAACTTGAAATTCGGTGTATGTACTAGAAGCTAAAGACTCATTTTTTCTACAATATTTTTCAAACCCCCCACCACTCCTACTCTATTATTAAAGGGTTTGATAAAATAAAATTGAGATATTCATTTGAAATTTGGTGCCTGTATGTATTATAGCGACATCTGGAACTAGATTATATTTTGAGATGATTCCGTTGAAGGGTTGAGGGTTAAATAGGAGTAAATAGGGGCAAATAAGAAAATCAAGCTGGTTAGAGTACAGAAATGTGGAATTTGGTGTATATACTAGAAACCAAGGCCTCAGATTTCTTTCTAATATTTTTCAAACACCACCATCTCCGCTCCATTATTAATGGGTTTGATAACATAAAATTGAGATATTTACTTGACAGTACACGTATGTATTGCAATGACATCTCATTGAGATGATTTCATTGAAGGGGTGGGACGTGGTAGGTTGTGAATAGGGGAAAATAAGTAGGGTAAACTAAAAACTTAATTTTTAACGTATATGGTAGAAACCAACGCCTTAAACTCTTCTATGACATCTGCTCCAAATATTGTTAAAATTCTATGACCAATAATTTCCACATACTATAGTGCAAATCTAGTCAAGATGTTTCCTTTAAAGTGACCTGGATGAAAAATCTGGATGTGGAAGTAGTGATTCCTTAGGCAGCGGTTTTTAACAACTATTTCGAACAACAGTCGTAACAATTGCAACCAGGGATATTGATCTTTGGTCACGTTGATTTTGGTTTAAACCTGTTTGATACAGCCCGCTCTAAAAGTTGGAAATGGTCTAGTAAACTGTGTCCCGTCGCTTGGGTACCAAAGTGACATTTTGTCAGTATAATAAATATCATAAAAAAATTCTAGTACATTTTTAGTAGTTTTTGGAAATAAAGACTGATAATGGCTAATTTTCACATGGTTGAATGTATTAATGACATTTTACTCAGGTAAGAGGAACTGAATTTTTAACTTTTTTAATTTCTGCTTGATTTAGACGATTTGTACTGACAGTTTTGAAAAATAATTGCCTTATTTCTAAATGTCATTAGAAATATTAGAAGACTACCTAGTACACTGTGCGGCATATAAATATAGTACAGCACTTGGAAACTGAAAACCATGAATACGATTTATTGGTAGGTAGATTGGGGAATGAAATATGGTCTAAAGATCAAAAAACTTTTTGCAATAAAAATTAGCTCCATACATTTTACAATTTTTGAGTTACTTACAGACTTTTTAAATTAAACCATAATTTAGATCAGTGATACTCCTATTAGCATGCGGCTATTATCTGATGTACTGCTAACTGGTTAATTGTAATGCATCAAGATAGTAAGCCAATACATTTTTGATATTGTGTTATTATTATTTATAATTTTACAAAAATATTATTATGTAAAATGAAAGTCATTTGGCAGAGGATTTATTAGATCTATAGGTTATGAAGGTGTTGTATATGGAGATATTATTTATTAAGTATACCATCATTATATAATATAGAAATAAAATATAAACACGTACACAAAACGTGTAATGTATAAGTAATAATAATGATAATAATAATAATAATAATAATAATAATGCATAATCATACACAGCTCAGTAAGCATGGACAAAGCACTATACTATTATTGTAGGAATCACTGTCTGTTAAACACTGCTCTGTATTATTTTTGCCGTTAAAACAATTGTTAGGAAAGGCTGCACATGTACATGCAACAGAACATCAAGTGGACACACATTTTTAGTCACACTCTACTTTAGAATTCCACTTTTTGTTTTTTTTTTTATAGAACCACTTCCGCTTTTTTGTCATCATATGTGGTTTTATCTGGTTATTCTCTATCAAATGTCCAAATTTTCTGGGAGAGTGTGATGTGTTTTCTTAACCGCTTTTCAAGTTACCGAGGTAATTTGTTTAAAATCCAGGATTTTGTGTTAAGTAAGGGAAGTATAGGAGAATCTAAATCACTTCTTATGAACAATTTTTACAATTAACATAATTTCGCATTAAGCTGGGTTTGACCCTGCTTCGCTAGGTACTACAAGATTAGTCAAACTGTTTAGTTGACCTCTTTGCTTTAAGGCAACTGTAACTGCTCACTTTTTTCCCTTCAGAAAGGATAACTGACAGGTCACACAATACACAGACTGCCAATAAAGTTTTTACAATATTTTCTTCCTCATATTTTTCACCTAATTATTTATTGATTTCATGAATACTCTAAAATACCCCTTGTCGTCGTATACCCACACAACTATTGTAGTTTTTCTATTTTGGAAAAATTAAACATACCTCACGTAAATATTATAGTGTTCGCTTGTTCATGATTGCACTTCAAATTTTATGCTAGGCAGGAGGAATCCCAGTTCACATTGTTGGGCAACATTTGTCCTTATTTACACCAATATTCAGAAATGTATTTTAGACGATTGGCATTAAACGCAATTTATTAAAACTTGTTAACGATTTCGTACCGTATTTGCAAGTTTAGATATACTGTCCTAAACCAAAATGTTGTAACTCAAAATTTCCTGAGCAAATTGGACGTACTTCAAAGTTTCCTTGTTAAATGACCGACTTTTTTCATTAATCGATAAACTATTATTTTTGCATCTGCCTCATAGAATTTGGCTTAGGACGGTAGTATATTACATGTAACAAATTAGAGCATAATTTAAAACCAACGTATTTATTGCACCGAAATAGTTGTCAAATAATTTTCAGACAATGAGTGATCTAATGATTCAGAATAATATAACACCTAAATCAAATTAGATATTAGACTAATATGTCACAGAGAAAAATGTTTGTGAAATTTTACCACAATTGTAGATAATTGTACTCCAAATTGGTCTTAAAATGGTAACAGGAACAATTTTTGCAAATAAATAATACATTTTTGGGGCAATGATTTTGTACAGTTTATACATTAACATTGTTTGAAATTTTTGTACAAACTTAAAAATCACATAAATTGAATTCTTTACAAATTTGAATTATGGTTGCATAAAAATACAGATTATGTTAGTTTCTACAATTTGTGTGAAATTTTTAAATGTATTCACATCTAAACCTCTTCATTTGTAAAACGTGTTTACAAAAAATTGTGCTCTTAAGTGACACAATATTTATAGTTTTTTAAGAGAATGTGTTTTTAGTTTTCCACAATTTCTAAATGAGAAATCCACAAATTGTATGTTTATTTTGTCAACTTTATAATTCATTTTGCACAATATATCCGCCGGGTGCATGCGAAGAGTGGGGCGAACAAAAAATACATGAACGTGCCTAGCGGCAGTTTGAGACAACATTGTTAAGTATTTGTACATTAGAGCATATGGATACTTCTCAGTTCTCATAATAAAATAGTAAATATGTTTCAACTTGTTGCGTAGTCGATTGTAAGAATAGAAACGTGAAAGGAAAGGGAGTAATTTTATATTTTACAGGTTTCCGAAATTGTGGTACAAATTAGAACAGCGAAAAAGTGGATAGCTGCTCTTAAAAGGTTGAAGTAAGTTCTATAACCTCAAATTATCAATGTGACTATTATATAAACAACTTTATTTCACGTGTTTACATTTGAATTGAATTAAATTTTAATATGGATCTAAACACATAGGATCTAAATTTGTTAACTTTCGTTTCTTGCAGTTATCAGGAAACATGTCTTTGAAGTATTCTCCCTTTGAATACTTAGCACTTCCCAGCTGTTTTGGAGTTGGTTTGCCCCAAGTTTGTTCAAAATCTGTTTTTGACAAGCTCTCATTATTGTTTATGTAATAATGTAATAAATTAAAGCACAGATGTGCTTGCATTTTCCACTTTTATTGCTGACACATTGGCAGGATGTTCCAACAATCTCTCGTGTTTTATTCAGCTGAAAAAATATTTTCGCAATTAACATTTTTGTATCTCAAATTTCACATAACCTTACATTTAAAATCATAAAGATAATTTTATTCATTAATGAAATTAATGTACTTACGTGTAATTTTACCTCATAAGGGCTTGATGTGACTGATGTTTGTCGAATTAGAAAACACTCAATCTTATAACTGAGTCCATTTCGCCTGTACTCTTTTACGTAACAGACGTCATTGGCCTCGTTTAAAACTTTGCTTTTTTTAAAGTTGCCGGGTTAAATTGTATCGATTGAAATACATTTTCAAACCCCGTTTGAATAATAATGTCCATTCTTGATATTTTCAGTCAATATATACTATGCACATTATAACTATACCAAAAAATCATAGATATTTTTCAAACTCCATTTACGTCAGTAATAAAAAGTAAACAAGAAGCTTGACAGTGTTGCCAATTTTCGCCGTTCACGTCTGGCGCTAGCAGTCATGCACCTAGCGAATACACTTAATTCAAAGAACCTGTTCAGTAATGTATGAACTGGGGTTAGTTTTGCACAATTTATTACTCTATAATTTCCAAATTATGTATATATTTTTTGGTTCACCGTGCACTCATTTCACACACTATGTGTATCCACTTCATTTTAATTGTATTATTCTGTAACACAGATTGTGAAATATTGTTTCCAAAATTGGAGGTATTCCTAAAGGATTTCAATAAAAAAAATTAACGAATAAATATGTTATTTTAACAGAACAACAATACGTAATAGAGCATGCATTTATATATTATCATATGGTAAATGAAAACATTTATATTTTTTTAAATACAAATAAATTTTATATGCCTGCATAAAGTTCTAGTTGAAAAGAAGTAGGTGACTTACATTTATGCTTAAAATAAATCCGTTTAATAATTCTAATTTGGAATGGTTCCAGTGCTCCTTCTTTTTAGCTTCTATTAACGCAGTTTGTAGTAATAAAGCTTATGTCGTAGTCACATCATATTCTTAAAAAAAAATAACATTTATCAATTGATCACCAAAATCAAATGTATTGCTTACCATCAGAAGTGTTATCTTCGTTTGAAGCAGTTCTTTTACAAGTTTGCCTTTTGGGTTTAGTAGTTTTGGAACAGCTTTCTGTCGCTTCGCATAAGAAAACGAAATTACTCTCAAACTGTAAACGAAATCAAGTATTAGAAGATATTTATCATGCATTCTTCGCATATAAACAAGAAACCATTTTTATGTTTATATGTTAACGAAGTTAATTTAAGAGAACATATATGCAAATCTGTAACTCTGTGTGAAGTACTTACCTCTGTGAATGCTGGAATTAGATCTAGGAAACCCCACTCGGTTAATACGTTTTCAACAAATTCCATCACAAATGTAAGTACTTGTATAATTCGGGAGTGTACGTCTTCACTTAACGAAATATCACCTGGATCTGATGCGTAATTGCCTGCGCGTATATGCGTAGCATGGCCAGCGCAGTCAGTACAATTTTTAACTAATGAACTTTACGTGAAACAAATGAAACAATTATACAAAATTTTAAAACAATATCACCAAACTGATTGTGAATAGTATGTCATTAAATTGTGC
The DNA here is from genome assembly GCA_963583905.1 of Stenurella melanura. Lineage (NCBI taxonomy): Eukaryota > Metazoa > Arthropoda > Insecta > Coleoptera > Cerambycidae > Stenurella > Stenurella melanura. Next base: position 121,814,316 of record OY757316.1, on the reverse strand, counting down.
AGTTTGTGCGGGCGGCATAGATTACTATTATTGTTCAGCGGAAATAAATATATTGGGACTCCTACTTTCACAAGTTTGTCAACAACCGTTTATAAAATAAAATCACACTTTTATGTTACACAAGTTGTGCAAATCCTTTAAACAATTACTTAAAACTAATTGTAAATAGAATGGCAACAAAATATATAGTTTGAGGATACTATTAACAATTAATTAAGTTAAATTTGCTATGATTTGTTGAGAAAAAATAAATAAATTTATCTCTAAATTTCGCCAATTTGTTGGTCGAAGTTTCCAATAAATTCATAACTAACTCTTTATACTGGATAAATAAAACGCACAAGGAATATGCATAATTAAAATGTATAAAACTGTATAACGTTGTGCCTTAAAATTTTACAATTGTTTAAAAAAATGCAACAAGACGTTGTTCCACAACATTGTGCAACATGTTTCAAAGCGATTTCTCTCTGATGTGTACACAGCACATTTTGCACAATGTTGTGGAACAACGTCTTGTTGCATTTTTTTAAACAATTGTAAAATTTTAAGGCACAGCGTTATATAATTTTATACATTTTAATTGTGCATAATTCTTGTGCGTTTTATTTATCCAATATAAAGATTTAGTTACGATGAATTTATTGAAAACTTCAACCAACAAATTGGCGAAATTTAGAGTTAAATTTATTTATTTTTTTCTCAACAAATCATAGCAAATTTAACTTAATTAATTGCTAATAGTATCCTCAAACTATATATTTTGTTGCCATTCTATTTACAATTAGTTTTAAGTAATTGCTTAAAGGATTTTCACAACTTGTGTAACATACAAGTGTGATTTTATTTTATAAACGGTTGTTGACAAACTTGTGAAAGTAGGAGTCCCAATATATTTATTTCCGCTGAACAATAATAGTAATCTATGCCGCCCGCACAAACTGCACAATTTAATGACATAATATTCACAATCATTTTGGTGATACTGTTTTAACATTTTGTATAATTGTTTCATTTGTTTCACGTAAAGTTTATTGGTTAAAAATTGTACTGACCGCGTCGGCCATGCTACGCATATACGCGCAGGCAATTACGCATCAGATCCAGGTGATATTTCGCGAAGTGAAGACGTACACTCCCGAATTATACAAGTACTTACATTTGTGATGAAATTTGTTGAAAACTTATTAACCGAGTGTGGTTTCCTAGATCTAATTCCAGCATTCACAGAGGTAAGTACTTCACACAGAGTTACAGATTTGCATATATGTTCTCTTAAATTAACTTCGTTAACATATAAATATAAAAATGGTTTCTTGTTTATATGCGAAGAATGCATGATACCTATCTTCTAATACTTGATTTCGTTTACAGCTTGATAGTAATTTCGTTTTCTTATGCGAAGCGACAGAAAGCTGTTCCTAAACTACTAAACACAAAAGGCAAACTTGTAAAAGAACTGCTTCAAAACGAAGATAACACTTCTGATGGTAAGCAATACATTTGATTTTGGTGATGAACAGATAAATCTTTTTTTTTTTAAGAATATGACCTGCCTACGACATAAGCTTTATTACTTACAAACTGCGTTAATAGAAGCTAAAAAGAAGAAGCACTGGAACCCTTCCAAATTAGAATTATTAAACGGATTTATTTTAAGCATAAATGTAGTCACCTACTTCTTTTCAACTAGAACTTTATGCATATAAAATTTATTTGTATTTAAAAAAATAGAAATGTTTTCATTTACCATATGATAATATATAAATGCATGCTCTATTATCTATTGTTCTACTATTAAAATAAAATATTTATGCTTTAATTTTTTTTTACTGAAATCCTTTAGGAATACCTCCAATTTTGGAAATAATATTTCACAATCTGTGTTACAGAATAATACAATTAAAATGAAGTGGATACATATAGTGTGTGAAATGAGTGCACGGTGAATCAAAAAATATATACATCATTTGGAGGTTATAGAGTAATAAATTGTGCAAAATGAATTACAAAGTTGACAAAATAAACATACAATTTGTGGATTTCTCATTTAGAAATTGTGGAAAACTAAAAACACATTCTCTTAAAAAACTATAAACATTGTGTCACTTAAAAGCACAATTTTTTGTAAATATGTTTTACAAGTGAAAAGGTTTAGATGTGAATGTTTGTTTAGGAAACCTTCAGAATAAATTTAAAAATTTCACACAAATTGTAGAAACTAACTTAATATGTTCAGAGATTTGTTCCACAAGTGGAATAAAATTATGTATTTTTATGCAACCATAATTCAAATTTGTAAAGAATTCAATTTATGTGATTTTTAAGTTTGTACAAAAATTTCAAACAATGTTAATGCATAAACTGCACAAAATCATTGCCACGAAAATGTATTATTTATTTGCACAAATTGTTCCTGTCACCATTTTAAGACCAATTTGGAGTACAATTTTCTACAATTGTGGTAAAATATCACACACGTTTTTCTCTGTGTATCTATCAACACTTGCACAGAACGAGTCCTGCCGTAGCTGTCACGTTGCGCGCTATCATAACAAGACATTATTACAGTCGAATTTAAAAATCCCTGTCTCGAAAACTGTATTCGAACATTTAATATAGTTGCCCGCACGTTGAAATTTCAAACATACAAAATTCGTTCATGTGATTTTGGATTTACTTAGAAAAAAACCGTAAGTGATTTTGAAGGTCTGTTAGTACAAATATATGCGCTCGTGTCTGTAGTATATAGATATAAAAAATCAGATCGATATCGCAGGTAGTTAATTTTTTAGCAAGAGATAAACATTTAAAAATACAAATTCTTGAAATAACATTCGGCCATGTTTTTTTCTTGTGGAGAAGTTGCAGAAGCGCTAACAAAAGTCAAACAGGCTATCTGATGCCCTTAAGGGGACCCTCTTCCTGAATTCGTTTCCAAAAATCATTTACCTTGTTGGAATGGGTCATTTCAAATTTTAAAGCTTTGGACCCCTTAGATTAGATTTTAGCTAGAGGAGCTGGCGATTGGCCTTGCCTACTGGGACCAGTAGGGGGCTATTGAAGTACTCCTTCTATGTACCTTAGGGCTCCTTATCGAGACATGTCCTTACTAGACTTTCAGTCTGCTTGATAAGGAGCTCCTAGGTGAAGTTATCAGCCCTTCGTTTCTATTTTCTCGCCAAGCCGTCTCGACCGACGTTGCTTAACTACGCCGATAGAGTGCCGGCGCCTGAAGTGATGACCGTACACAAGCGTCTAGAGAGACCGAAATGCGAAAGCTTCGAGCATGCGCATTACCTTGTAAATTTGTAATAAATTCGTGCAAGTGGAGAAATTGAAATATTTCCTGTTATTTTGTGGAAAAAAGGCGGGGGGACACACATCTGAAACAAATTGGACTTTCTATAAACAACAGGTTATGGTCCCAGATCACCCAGGAATAAAAAATTACGTGTAACAGTCTGAGAAGCTGAGCTGACACGGTTAGATACTGCGAGAAAAAAGGCGGGAAGCACTGGCAAGGACAAGGTACTTTTTAAGGAAAAGAAAGTTCAAGTTTGTAGTCATGGAACAGTTAGGAATAACGGGAGCTGGCACAATTAAATTAGAAAGTTCAAAGAACTGGAATGTCTGGAAATTTCAAATCAGGGTGACACTAAAGGCGTTGGGGCTTTTCGAGATTGTTGATGGATCTGTACCCAAACTGGTGGTAACTGAAGGGGCAAGCTCGGCGACAACGACTTCATCAAAACTAGACCAGGAAGTGTGGCTAAGTAAAGATGCAAAGGCACAAAGCATCATTGTAAGCAGAGTATCGGAAAACGTATTGTTACATATTTTAACATGTGAAACATCATCCCAGATGTGGAGTAAGTTATTAAGCATTTATGAACAGTCCCAAACAAGTGTGCATTTGGTGCAGCAGAGATTTTTTGCATATCAATATTCCGGCGAAGGTGGAATGTCTGGTTATTTGTCTAAAATTCAAGAACTGGCAAATGAGCTTAAACAGATGGGCGAAGAATTATCAGAAAATATGCAAATAACAAAAATTTTAATGTCACTTCCAGAGGAGTATAAACACTTTGTTTCAGCATGGGAGTCTGTACCTATAGCAAATCAGAAAGTTGATGAGCTAATAGCTCGATTGCTAGTAGAAGAAGAAAGAGTGAAAAATAGAGAAGAAGTAACAGCGCTATCGGCAAGGAGTAGTAAAAATAAAGGAGGATTTAAGTGTTACAAGTGCGGAAAAATGGGTCATTTTAAAAAGGACTGTAGACTAGAAAGAAAAGAGGTTATTTGCCATTATTGCAAGAAGAAAGGACATGTAATTTCGGAGTGTCGTTATCGTATTAAAAAGAACGAGAATAGAGGTTCAAATGATGATACGAGCAATGCGTTTGTTGTTTCGGCTCTAGTAGGACAAACTGTAAGTGACGATTGGTTAGTAGACAGTGGGGCTACAGAACATATGTGCCATAAGCGAGAATGGTTTGTAAGTTTCTCAGAACAAGAAAAAACAGTTGTTATAGGTGATGGGTCAAAAATAAAATGTGTCGGAATTGGACAAATAAAAGTAGAAGCTTTCAATGGGATTTCTTGGATACCAACGACAATAAATAATGTTTTATTTGTACCAGAGCTGAAAGTTAATTTATTTTCAGTTAGCAGTGCCGTAGACAAGGGTTATAAAATGACATCTACAAATGAATGTTGTGAGTTTTCCAGGAATGAAAAAATTGCTGCCATTGCGAGTAGACAAGGAAGGATGTATGTAATGAAGTTTCGTTGCAGCATATTAGATAATAATGTGGCATGTGTGGGAAACATAGTAGACAAATTATCGACATGGCATGAACGCTTGGCTCATCAGAATATAGTCTGGGTTAAGAAAATTTTACAGGACAACGGAATAGAATATACAGATGAAAAAGATGAAAAGTGTATAGCATGTCTCCAAGGTAAGCAACACAGATTTCCTTTTAACAAGAGTGAAACGAAAACAACACGTACGTGCGAATTGCTTCATATAGATGTATGTGGACCCATGGAGGAGGTATCACTAGGTGGATCAAAATATTTTCTATTAATTAAAGATGATTTTTCGCGTTATAGACAAGTAGAATTTCTCAAGCACAAATCGGAAGTTTATGATAAAATTAAGAAATTTTTGGAGTTTTCTAATAAAATAACAGGAAATAAAACGAAAATAATTAGATCTGATAACGGAAAGGAATTCGTAAATGAGAAAGTAAGGAAATTATTCGAAGAAAAAGGAATTACCCACCAAACGTCAGTAAAGTACACTCCTGAACAGAACGGAAGAGCTGAAAGGGAAATGAGAACTGTAGTGGAAGCAGCTCGAACTATGCTTCATGCAAAATCCTTATCAAAAGAACTATGGGCTGAAGCGGTTTATACCGCAGTTTATACACTCAATCGTACAGGAAAGAGCTCAGTAGAGGGGAGAAATCCATATGAATTATTCTTTGGTTCGCAATATGATATAACGAGCTGAAAATTTTTGGCTCAAATGTATTTACTCATGTACCCAAACAGAAAAGAGCAAAATGGGATGCTAAAGGGGAAAAAGGAATTTTTGTGGGTTACAGTGAAACTACTAAAGGCTATAGAATTTATTTTCCGGAAACAAGAAAGATTGAAATCTTGAGAGATGTTATTTTTATTGACTCTACTGTTCAATGTTCGGATGAAAGACAAGCGGAAGTTCAAGTAATTAACAAAAATAATGGAATAATTGAGATAGATCCAGAAATAGAGCAACCCAGAAATTTAATTGAAGAAAATATGCATAGAAATGAACCAAACGAAGAACTTGAAAGTATCACAGATTTACCAGAGGATGAAGAAGTCTTGGAAGAAGGTGAACTAGAGTCAAAGAAAAGACAGACAAAGAAACCTTATTGGCTAGAGGATTACGAAACCAGTTTTTTAGCTAGCATAGAAGGTGAACCATCTACATATACAGAAGCCATGAGAAGTAGTGATCGGGAAAAGTGGTCAGAGGCAATCCAAGCGGAGCTAAAAGTGTTAGAAGAAAATGATACCTGGTCAGTAGTGAACCTACCCAGTGAGAAAAGTGCGATAAGTAGTAAATGGGTATTTAAAATAAAGTGTAGTGATAATGGTGAGAAACAGTATAAAGCAAGATTAGTGGCCAGAGGCTTTGAACAGAAAGATTCAGTAGATATAAGTGATACGTATGCACCTGTAGCAAAATTACCTACCTTTAGAATTTTTATTGCAGTTGCTAACATGTTAAAATTACCTGTATATCAAATGGATGTACGCAGCGCATTTTTATATGGTGATATTGAGGATGAAGTTTATATGTATTTGCCTGAAGGCATCCATTTTGATAAAAAGGTAGTTTGTAAACTAAATAAATCCATTTATGGTCTAAAGAAGTCTCCGAAATGTTGGAATAGAAAATTTAATTCTGTAATAAAAGATGAAGGGTTTATTAGATCGGAGAATGATTACTGTCTCTATGTTAAATGTTCAAATAATCTAAAGTTGTATCTTTTACTTTATGTAGATGATTTGTTGATTTTTGGTACAAATAATATGGAAATAGATAGGTTAAAATTAGTTTTAAGCACACATTTTAAAATGAAAGATTTGGGTTTTGTGTCTAATTATTTAGGTATAACTGTTAAGCAAGAAGTTGATAAAGGTATTACAATTATCAGTCAAGAAAGTTATCTAAGAAATTTATTGTTAAAATTTGACATGTTAAATTGCAAACCGGTATCAACTCCTATTGACCCGAAGTTTAAATTTGATTTGTTGAAAAGAAAGGAATCTGAAAGCAAACAGATAGAAACTAAATGTAGACAGCTAATAGGAAGTTTAATGTATGGAGTATTAGGGACTCGACCAGATTTATGTGCTTGTGTAACGTTTCTTAGTCGTTACCAGAGCTGTGCTAGTAATGACCTATATGTAGCTTTGAAAAGAGTTCTTAGATATATCAAAGGCACTATTAATCTTTGTTTAACTTACAGGGCTGACAATAAAAATGAAAATGTTGTATTAGGTTATGTAGATTCGGACTGGGGAGGAGATTCTGTCGACAGAAAATCCACAACCGGTTATTGTTTTAAGGTTTTTAATTGCCTAGTGTCTTGGTGTTCTAGAAAACAACAGTGTGTATCTATATCTTCGACAGAGGCCGAATATGTAGCATTAAGTATGGCAACTAGTGAAGCCTGTTGGCTCAGAAATTTAATTCTCGATTTTGAGTTGTTTATCGATATGAAACCTATATGTTTGTATGAAGATAATCAGTCAGCAATAGGTGTAGCTAAAAATCCTGAAAATCACAAGAGACTGAAACATATTGATATCAGGTATCATTTTGTATGGGAGAAAATAAATCAAAATATTGTTAAAGTAGAGTATATTGAGACAAGTAACCAAATTGCTGACATGTTAACAAAATGTTTAAATAATGATTTACTATCTAGGTTTAGGTCTCAATTGTTGAGCAAAAGGTAATTGTAAATCTAAGAGACATTTCATTGAGGGGGCGTGTTGGCAGCAATGAAATGTTAGTTATATTTTTGTAAGTTGGCAATACACACGGTCTGTCAAGTAGTCTGCAATATTATGTAAAAGAGAGTGTCTAGTAGTTATTATTATTTGTTTAGTTTGTGTACTTATGTGTTTAAATAAAACTATCTGAAACAAATTGGACTTTCTATAAACAACAAATATCTATAAAGCTAGATTTTTTTCCAAAGAGAATTTAGATAGTATCTATAATGAAGGTGCATTTCTACCAAACTCTTAATGGTGCATAGATGAATAAAAAATTAAACATGAAAAGGCGCGTTTACATCAAAGTTGACAACTAAAAGTTGCCAAAGGATTGTTTGTAGAAAACTAAAAGTTGTCAACTAAAAGTTGCTCTTCTCAAATTAGTGCAACAAGTGGAAGATTTTTTGTAGAAAACTAAAAGTTGCTCTTCTCAAATTTAGAGCAACAAGTGGAAAACTTGCTGTCAAAGAATTGTCGCGAAAGGTTAGGCAGTAGTGTCAAGGAAGTCGGACGAAGAAGACGCAATTATTGCCGCGGCTGCCTGTGTCATCATAGCCAGCCACTGTAGAGTAGTATTATTATGAGAAGATGCTTGCAAAAAATGATGCGCAGGAACGAGTTTGTGTGCATTCATAGATCTAAGCCAATGAGAGCGATTTGCGTCATATTTGACCTCGAATCCAGTGGCACCGTCAACCTGCAGTCACAGGGTCTGTACTGCAATACTTATTGTGTTCGCCGTTTCTGATTGAATTAAATGAAATAACCTTATTTTCAATAAAAAATGTCTTCATCATAAACACCAGAGTGTGACGAGGTTTTAATCTACTGCATTACACAGCTCCTTGACCTCAAAAATTTGATTACAATTATTATACATCCTTCTACCCCAGATGATGCTGTCACTGGTAAAAATATTCGCGCACGTTGGCTCCACCCCAAGCATCTTCTCATAATAATACTACTCTACAAGAGGTCCCCGAAGATATTGGGTAAGACCCTCGTTGAAGGCTAGGGATAGGTACAGTGGCAGTGACATGGTCCTGGTCCATTCGTTCTCACTACAGCCTTCCATCTTGATACAAACACAACGAAAACACACACGAAATCACCGACAACACCTGCAGCTGAAGTACATACGTGCGCTGACGGGGGGGGATGCTAGCTCCCGACTTCCGGGGCGCGTGGAGGTGGAACAGTTTTCTTCTAGTTTCCTACAAGTTGCTTGCGCAAAGCGCGCAGCAATAAATCTTTCACTTTTAGTTGTCAACTTTCTTTGATCTTTACCGACACTCCGCGGGAAACCAAAATTTAGTGGAAGATTTGTCTCTCCACAAGTGGAAGACAGAAAAAGTTGCTGTATTTTGTAGAAAAAGCAACAAATTGCCGTAACTTGTGGAAAACTTAGTGGAAGACTTTGGTGTAAACGCGCCTTTAGATGGACGAAAATTTCGTTTTTCGAAATATCACGAATTGTCAAAAATGACGATTTGCCTTCTCTTCTGCCGGCCAAAATTTTCGATTTTCACCTCGCGATTCACGTTGTACGGTCATTGCCGACCTACTCCTCGCCATCGAGACATAGAACAGGTCTCCGATCGCCGTATTTATTCAGTTCTTGTGTTTAAAAATTTGACTTGCGGTCGTGCTAATCTGCGACTATTTTTAAGTGGTTTCCCGAGTTCGAATCCCGCTCGGGGATACTTTTTTTTTTTTTCGTTTCAAATTTTTTGTCAGATATTTTTTATTCTATAATTGCTATTCGCTCCGTTCTGTTGCATTATATTTAGCATTTCTATCCACAAAGTCTCTATACAATCAAAATTGAATAAAATGAATGAATTAAAATGATGGGAACTAAATTCTTTATGCAATCGAGAAATACATTCAGAACGTTACAGATCGTTTCATTACACTTTTTTATGCCCTGTGATATCAGTAACGTCTACCGAAGATTTAGCAACCCTATAGCGGAGGTAGAATGGGATTTTTAATCGAAATAGTGCAGATAAATATTCCGCGGCGGAAAACGCAAAACTTCTTCGAGAAATGCATTAGAACGCAGAGAATAGCAATTATAGAATAAAAAATATCTGCCAAAAAATTTGAAACGAAAAAAAAAGTATCCTCGAGCGGGATTCGAACTCGGGAAACCACTTAAAAATAGTCGCCGATTAGCTCGACCGCAAGTCAATTTTTCAAACGTAAGAACTGAATAAATACGGCGATCGGAGACCAGGGACCCTATTCTTGAATTCCGGGGAGTAGAACGGCCGAGAGAAAGTGGGCGTGGTTCTCTCGGGGAATAGAAAATTTTATTCAGGGACTGTATTCTTGAATTCCGGGGAGTAGAATAGCCGAGAGAAAGTGGGCGTGGTTCTCTTGGGGAATAGAGAATCGTATTCTTAAATAATACTTCTCTCGGTAGGTAGGAGAACGCGCTCCCCGTTTTCATCTCTTGCAAATTTGCAAGGGAACAGTCACTCCCTGACTGAATTAAACTATTTTATCTATCACATCCGTTTTGACATGAGATCTCTAATTTTTGTGCAAGCGATTTTTTGTTAAATTCGTTGCTTAATTAATTATTAAAGGTTTTTTTTTTTAAATGGATGTGCATGAAATTTTGTTAGCCGATCAAATGCTGCAAGATATAGAGAATAGAGGATGCGGAGACAAATTTATACATTTATACATGTATGTATTAATGTACCACCAGTTGGGGAATGAAGTGAAATGCTTACTCCACATTTACAACCAACGCGCATCGACCCGTAGATAGGCTTTAACTGTTCAAACAAAGGTACATGGTAGATGGGTATCATAAATATCTTTTTTAAAATAGGCTTATTTAAGGTTTTCGCCACCCTTAGATTCTTGGGTTTGGTAGTTACCAAGAAATTACAGGATAGAATAATTTTGTTGGTATAGGTCATAGACCAGTGCAAATAATTTTTGGAAAAAAAAATTAATAACAGCATGGGAATTGTTGGAAAAGGATGGAAATATAGCGCAACCAACGGAAAAAATAAATTAAAGTCGATCCGAGTTGCGAGGGTGAAATAGGGTGAAGTTTAGGGGCGGAAAATCGTTTTTCACCATTTCCAGGAAACTGGACCTTCTATCGAAAGAAGTTAAATGCAAAAGTTGTAGGTAGTGAAAAGGTCTATAACTTTGTATGAACCGTGCTTTCACATAACCTAAAATTTTTCGAGAAAAATCGAAAAAACCTGTTTTCTCGATTTTGATTTTTATCTTCCACAAAAAAAAATTTTCTTCTCACGAAATTTAGTGGAAACTTACCCTTTTAAGTCCCAAACACATTGTAATTTTTTTGAATCGACATATTTATTTTTACATATTATTGTGATTCCAAACCAAAAAAGAGACCTCATTTTCACCCGAAAATACCCATTTGCTGGAAACAGTTTTTTCAAAAGAAACGTTGGTCTTTATTTTCGTTGAAACGTCTACTTTTAGATGGTGTAAGAAAATAAACATTACTATAGGAAAATTTGCTAGGAAATGCGAAAAACTAAAAAAACTAGATTTTAAGAAATTATTTTTCAATCATTGGTTAAAATTTTTCATTATTTATTAAAATTCACAGTTGAATTCCTTGAAAAATGTGAGATATAATGTAACGTTAATAAATTATTAAGTAATTAGAAATCGTTGAAGTATGGGGTTTTCAAAAAACATGCGAAAATGGTATTTTTCAAGTATTAAATGTTAGGTGTGAAATGGTTTTAGCCAAAAAAAAGTGATTACAACCATATTTTTTAATATAAAAAAGTCTGTTAATTAGATTCAAGTGGCATTTATCGAACAGAAATTTTTATAATAAAAAAACATATTTGTACAGTGTTTAGATTTAAATGTACCTAGAAATTTATACCTAGGATTGTAAAAATTAAATATTCATGAAAATTATTACTATCATTTTTAAAATATTTTTATTTACATTTATCACACTAATTAGAAATACAATCAATTGTCTTTGCCTCTTTGATGGCAGTTCTTCATCGTCAGATTCGATAAAACTTTCGGATTCTGGTGGATCTTTGAAATCTTCAATACCGCCTTCGTCTTCAGATCCAATATTTTGCCTAATATTTATCGGCTGATCGTTTATGATTTCTTCTGAATCACTTACTTCCTCGTAGATTTCTTTTTCAATATTAGAGCATTTTTCAGAACAGCAGTTTGAACATAAATTTGTGCATTTGAAACCGTGTTTTCGACAGCCGCATTTTTGACTGTTACACACACTGTCACAGTTGCAACAAATAGTTTTAAACAATATTTCAGAATCAATTCTTTATCTGTCAATTCGGGCATAATTCCATGTTGGTGTTTCTTCCAGCCCCAATCCGTTGCTGTTAGTTAGTTACCGAGCCAAGTTTGAAGCTGATAGTATGCCCTATAACAATGTTGTTCTGCTGCGTCTTCAGTTGGTGGAAGTTTTCCAATTTAAATGATTTTGTTGTTACTACTTGATACTTCTGGAATCTTAATTAATTCAAAGTCACATTTTTATTCTTACATTTATAAATTGACTTTATTAATTGCAATCCATTTTCAGCGATATCTTTTTCGTCTGCATCTTTTTTATAAAAAATATTGGCCCAACTTCACAAATTTTTATCGGTATAATTTTACTGTTGTTTTTTGTTTTCATTTCTTATTTTCTATCTTACATTTTTTAAGGATTTCAACTGTGAATTTTAATAAATAATGAATAATTTTAAACAATGATTGAAAAATAACTTTTTAAAATCTAGTTTTTTCAGTTTTTCGCAAATTTTCCCACAGTAATGTTTATTTTTTTACACCATGTAAAAGTAGACGTTTCAACGAAAGTAAGAACCACTGTTTTTTTTAATAAACTGTTTCCAGCACATGGGTATTTTCGGATGAAAATGAGGTCTCCTTTTTGGTTTAGAATCACAATAATATGAAAAAAATAAATATTTTTATCCAAAAAATTACAGCGTTTTTGGGACTTAAAGGTAAGTTTCCACCAAATTTCGTGAAAAGAAAAAATATTTTTGTGGGAGATTAAAATCAAAAACGAAAAAATTGGTTTTTTCGATGTTTATCGGAAAATTGTAGGTTATGTGAAAAACTGGTTCATACAAAAGTTATAGACCTTTCATTACTTACAACTTTTACATTTAACTTTTTTCGATAAAAGGTCTAATTTCGCTGGAAGTCGTGAATAACCATTTTCCACCATAAAGTTCACTCCATTCCACCCTCGTAACTCGGATCAACTGTAATTTTTTTTCCATTGGTTCCGCTATATTTCCTTTTTTTTACCAACAGTTTTCATGCTGTTATTAATTTTTGATTTTTTGCCTTTTTAAAAGGTATCTGCACTGGCCTATCAGTTAAGTGCGAGTCGTAATGTAAGTGACTTATGTGCTGCACTTCCCCCCCCCCCCAGAAAATTTAAATAGATTGGTATATTTTCCAGAAAATATACAAGAAATGGAAGATTATTAGAAGTTATTTCACTACCACTCAACTTGTTAAAAATAAATGCAAAGAACAAACATGAACTATCAATGACAATTGTTGTTGAATTTAAGTTGTCAAAATTTACTATAATTTTTTTGACTGTTGTTTTCATGGCACCGTTTACTACTGTGTCGTATCGTTCACTCGTGTTCAAGAATACCAACAAATAATTCTCCCGAGAGAAGGCGATGAGGGATTGTTCCCCGGGGAACGCTCCTTTCTATCGCCGTCAAGAATAGGGCCCCAGTTCTATGTCTCGATAGGGAGGAGAAGGTCGGCAATGGCCATACAACGTGAGTCGCGAGGTGAAAACCGAAAATTGGGGCCGGCAGGAGCGAAGGCGAATCGTCATTTTTTGACAATTCGTGACATTTCGAAAAACGAAATTTTCTCCATGTTGTTTAATTTTTTTCTCATTTATGCACCACTAAGAGCCGATTTTACAATCGCAAGTTAACTTTCATGTTAGCTGACTCTTACTTGCAGGTTAACTACAACTTTACTGACACTTGCGTTTTTCAATATAAAGTTAAGTGATGGTTTGTAAACGAGAGGTTGGGAATAAAATTTATAATGTTGGTACTGGAAAAATGGATAATATACATAAAATGTATGAATTTTATCCAAAGTCACGCCACCTTCTATCAAATATAAATGTCAGAAGCAATTTATGAGTTAGTGGTCTATTATTAAATAAGCAAGTAGTATTTAGTCTCGATCTATTTAAAAAATCTCTTTCATCGTATTCTTCGAAAAAGTTAAGTCTGTACCGGATTACCTTGGCTCCTCATCACTGATATATGAACCTACTTCGTATATATCCATTTTCAAGCGAAATTTCAAAAAAATATTTTGTGACAGTTATTTTATAGGTTATAAATTGCAAAGTAAACTGCCAACTTCTAGTTTACCCACACCTCATCTGCTAGTAAAGTTAACTACTAGATAACTACAACATTGAAAATAACCAGCTATTGTAAAACCCAATTTCTATAATAACCTGAAAGTTAACTCTGACTGGAAGTTATCCATCTATTGTAAAAACGGCTGTAAGAGTTTGGTAGAAATGCTTCATTATAGATATTATCTAAACTCTCTTTGGAAAAAGATGTAGGTTTATAGAAATGATTTCATGAAAACTGTCGCTACGTCCCGGTCTAATACTATTTATTGTCAAAATATTAGCTTTGCTAAAATGACGTAAGTCTGGCGGCTCAGGGATCTTCGTCTGTAAAATATATTTATTTTTGAAATACTGCTGTAGTTGAGAAAACTTTCGCACCAATGATACAGACGTTATGGCTATGGTTATACAGTTTGTTAGAAATACTGATTACAATTGTTTTTTAGCGAGTAGTTTAGTATGCTGGAATTGCGCCGCTAAATTTCCTGGTGAAGAGCAGAGTGGAAATAAAACTCAGGCTCCTGAATGTGCAAATCCTGAAAGAAAGACGTGTAGTATTGAATTTGGTGAGGAGGTTTGCACGAAAACAGTTGTAGAGAGCCGTAAGTAGAAAATCTTTTAAAAACATTCTGTGTACTTTTTTCTCTAAGTTAATTTTAGCAGCATTAGAATTTAAAAAAACCGCTGCCTAAGGAATCACTACTTCCACATCCAGATTATTCGTCCAAGTCACTTTAAAGGAAACATCTTGACTATATTTGCACTCTAGTGTGTGGAAATTATTGGTCATAGAATTTTAATAATATTTGGGGCAGCTGTCACAGAAAAGTTTGAGGAGTTGGTTTCTACTATATACGTTAAAAATGAAGTTTCTAGTTTACCGTACTTATTTTCCACTATTTAGAACCTACCACCTCAATGGAGTCATCTCAATCAGATGTCACTACAATACATTCGTGTACTAACTTTCAAGTGAATATCTCAATTTGATGTTATCAATCCCATTAATAATGAAGCGGAGGTGGTAGAGTTTGAAAAATATTAGAAAGAAATCTGAGGCCTTGGTTTCTAGTATATACACCGAATCCCAAATTTCTGTAGTCTTACCAGCTTGCTTTACTTATTTTCCCCTATTTGCCCCTATTTAACCCCCAACCCTTCAACGGCATCATCTCAAATTATGATCTAGTTTCAGACGTCGCTATAATACATGCGTGTACCAAATTTCAAATGAATATCTCAATTTTATTTTATCAACCCTTTTCATATTGGAGTAGGGGTGGTTGGGTTGAAAAATATTATAAGAAAATCTGACGCTGTGGCTTCTAGTACATACACCGAATTTCAAGTTTCTGTAGTCTTACCAACGTTTTACTTATATTCCTCTATTTACCCCAAATTAACCCCCAACCCTTCAACGGAATCATCTCAAAATATAAACTAATTCCAGACGTCGTTATAATACATACGTGTACGAAATTTCAAATGAATATCTCAACTTTATTTTGTCAACCCCATTAATGGGGTAGGGGTGGTGGGGGGTTGAAAAATATTATAAAAAAATCTGAGGCCTTAACTTCTTGTACATACACCGAATTTCAAGTTTCTGCACTCATACCAGCTTGCTTTACTTTCCCCCTATTGACCCCTAAATAACCCCCAACCCTTCAACGGAATCATCTCAAAGTATAATCTAGTTCCAGATGTCGTTATAATTCATACGTGTACCAAATTTCAAATGAATATCTCGATTTTATTTTATCAATCCTTTTAATAATGAAGTAGGGGAGGTGGGGGTTGAAAAATATTATAAATAATCTGAGTCCTTGGCTTCTAGTACATACACCGAATTTCAAGTTTCTGTAGTCTTACCAGCTTGCTTTACTTATTTTCCCCTATTTACCCCTATTTAACCCCCAACCCTTCAACGGAATTATCTCAAAATATAATCTAGTTCCAGATGTCGTTATAATACATACGTGTAGAAAATTTCAAATGAATATCTCAATTTTATTTTATCAACCCTTTTCGAATTGGAGTAGGGGTGGTGGGGGTTGAAAAATATTATTAAAAAATCTGACGCTTTGGCTTCTAGTACATGCACCGAATTTCAAGTTTCTGTACTCTTACCAACTTGTTTTACTTATATTCCTCTATTTACCCCAAATTAACCCCCAACCCTTCAACGGAATCATCCCAAAATATAATATAATTCTAGACATCGTTATAATACATACGTGTACGAAATTTCAAATGAATATCTCAACTTTATTTTATCAACCCCATAATGGGGTACGGGTGGTGGGGGGTTGAAAAAATTATTATAAAAAAATCTGAGGCCTTAACTTCTAGTACATACCCCGAATTTCAAGTTTCTGTACTCTTACAAGCTTGCTTTACTTATTTCCCCCTATTTACCCCTATTTAACCCCCAACCCTTCACCGGATTTCCTCAAAAAACAATCCAGTTCCAGATCTCGTTATAATAAATACGTGTACAAAATTTCAGGTCAATATCTTAAACCGTTCCGGAGAAAGCGTGCGGACAAAAAAAAAGTTACAGACAGACAGACCGACAGACAGACAGACAGAAAATTTTTTTTCGCTCAAATTTAAAATCTCGACGTTTCATGACATTCTAAATTTTTTTGCGATTACTATACTTCCAATCCACTACGTGGATGTGGAAGTAATAAGAAAGCAATGGCTTTCAAAACTTTTTCAGCTTTAGACGCTAATAATTCAGTACTTAAAATCTTAAAATGGGAGTGCTCAAATTGAACCTAACCAAGAGCCGAGTGAGCCGAACTATTTGGCCAACTGTATACAAAAATAAATATTACGACCCATGGAGATATAATTTAAGATTAAACGACTTACCCGTAAGGAAGTTCAGACGTAATTAGGTGTTTTCACAAATTTTAAATTTTCATTGAGTGTAAAGATAAGCCACAAAAACAAATTTTCTGTAAAAAAAGATAGCGCCAAATACCTTGTCCAAAAAAAAATATTTTGCCTCTTTACAAAAATACACAATGAGAAAATGTGATCCCTCCAAAAATATTGAAAATCAATTAAAATCGCTAAATTCGGTATCTATTTATGAAAAAAAATTCACTACTTGGATGTGGACGTAATTTATTAATAAGTATCGGACAAAAAAAAATGTATCTAATGCCCGGATGTACCATCCTGCTCAGCGGCGGAGCAAGAAGTTATAGGGCCCTTGTGCAGAAAATTGATTTGGGCCCCCCCACATTAAGAATATTTGTTTGAAGAAAAACGAAAACAAAGAAAATATAGACTATAATTATAATTTATGATAAATAATGACAAGAAAAAACAACAGAAATTCTAAAACTATATAAAAAAATAATAGGAACTTATTATAGAGATCATTAATGATAAAAAAAATTAATAATTTCGCATATCCGCAAAACCATTTTCTCACAAATAAAATGTAAATAAACTATCTACCAAATAAAATCAAAAGAAAAAGAAAAAGAAAAATAAAACAATACATTCTATTTGTAAACCGAAAGTCAAGTTTATCGTTTGCATATGTAAATAACAAATTTTCGAAACTGTCTCTTTCGTGCTTTTGCCTCTGCAATATGAATGTTGATAATAAGTACCAATATAAATAAGCAATCAACAATGAATCATTCATTTGACAGTTATTTCAGTCAAGGCACTCTTTTCATAAATACACAATCCCATGCAACAGTTAAATTTCTTCGGCAATTTCTCTTAGGAAAAATAGAAAATTTGGTACAAATACATTTTGGGGGTTGCCGAATCCAGTCGCGCACTCAGATTTCATTATTTTCTGACCCGAAAAAAGTTCATAGTAAGCCACACTATCATGTTTTGTAAAACTTAATAAAGCACAAAGATGCGCTTTTCAATGATCTATAAATTGTCTAAATCGGACATTAAATCAACTTTTTAGATGGGTGGTTCCAAGCAAAATGGGACACGCTGTATATAGTGGCTTGAAGAAATTGATAACCGAAATTCCTCCTTGCTCTGAATGAGGGTCAAGTGGACTCATTCGCATATGTAATTTGAAATATGAGAAGTGTTACTACCTTAATTTTGCCATGAAATATTACAGAATGGCCATATTATTGTTTAAAATAATATTAAATACATTACCTCTATAGCTTAAAATACGCGTCGAATTCTATGCTATTTTTACTACGTCATTATCAATAGTACAGCGCAGGTCGTCCCTATCTTCCGTGTTACATAGTGTGGTTATATGGACTTGTGTACAAACAGGCACATGCGCAGTATAGAATCGACTTTGTTTTGTACAGGTGGTGATTGGCTAAATGGTGCAATTAATAGATTTTAACCTTTTAAATCAGTTTCATATGATTAAAATTATACATATCTCTCATTTGCACATGGGTCTGTGATTGTAATGTCCGTTTTATTACAGGACTTTTCGTTTTTACTAGTCAATACAAAATCATCTAATTTAGGCCACTTCTTTATTTTCTCTTCTTTCTCTTTTCTTAATTTTCTTTTGGAGGCATCGCTAGTTTTTATTATCGCCAGGCACGACGCGCGACGGCAGACTTATAGAAAGCGTGTGTGCAAGCATATCACATCTTAGCGACTGTAAGTCAGGCTTTGACTTGCCGCGTATTCCAATTGCGTATACTCATGATCTGTTTTAGTATGGTCAAAATGACAATAATGACATATTATTGTATAATATAATGCAGAAACAATTTATTCGTTACTGGAATGATATTTTTTTATTTTTAATTGAATTCAAGTGGTGGGTGGTGAAACCCTTATGGGCCCCCCCTGTAGGCTTGGGCCCTTGTGCGTTGCACAACCGTGCTATGCGATAGCTCCGCCACTGATCCTGCTGAACTTTGGTTCACTGCTGAACAGAGATCAAGTAATGAATTTAGGTTGTACCATTCGGGTCAAGCGTTCTGCAGTGGATCAAGAACAATTTGGTTGAACGGCCCTTTTGGTTGGTTCAGGGAAAGTTCAAGTAGTTCAAGCCTATACATAACCTAACTGAATCTAAATTAAATTGTTTGCCGAGATTTCAAATATTCGAATGTTTGTCGCATCATTGTATGTTGTTATCTTATAACTCCTCATTAGTGAGTCGCAAAATCGAACTCGAAATCCAGTTGAGAGAATGTTTGGCATCTGGAAACAAGTTTTCCAGTAATGACTTTAGGTATTCGACTAAAATTCGACAAAGTTGAAGGTATTATAGTTGCAACAGCTGTCCTTCATAATATCGCTCAGTCAATGAATGATGGAATTCCTCCAGTTGGTAATGATTTGGAAGCTGCAGTTCAGTTTGTGAACAATGTAAATGTACACCCTCCTCAGAGACAAAATCATCCTATTAATATTAATAACACTACAAGAGCTATGTTAATTAACATATATGTATATATACTTCTACACATTTGATATGGTACACTCCGTTAGGTGAAATCAAGGGGCGCATAAGTGTTTAGTTCTCATGCATTTTTCTTTTTACTTAGCCTCAGATTTCGACTACAATATCTTAAAATAATATAACTACTTTACTGATTCTATTGGCAGTTATTAATCACTATATACAGATATTTACAATTATGTTGCGGCTTTAATTCTTACGGCCTACACGGCAAACCGCCTCTAAACTTGGTCGTATAAGCTACCACGCTATTGGTCAAGCATTTGTCATTCAAACCGATACAATTTAAATAATGAATAGAATAGTCGGGAGCTTTTATTTAATTTAAGGTACTGAGTGTTATTTCAAAACGTGACCGTTACAAAGTAGTGATTGCGTAGGCAGCGGTTTTATTTAACATATCTCTACAACACTAACAATTCCGAATATGTATTTTCTGTGGAATTAAATAATACCCAATATTGGCAATATTATAAAATTTGCAATAACTACAATTGTTATTAGACAGTCTATAATAATTGACTAATTATATTTTTATTTTTTCAGACAATAAGAAGGGGACAACAAAGGGTTGCGGTGAAAAAACGATTTGTCAACAATTTGACGGATCAGTTAAGGTCATATCTTGTGATACGTGTGAAAAAGACCTCTGCAACACTGCTCGTGCAAGGATAGATTTGAGCATCATTCTTCTTGTGTTGAATGTTACAATTTTTGTATTATGATCCAATCACAATTTTAGTATTTTTAATTTTCTACCTATCTAGTGTTTCATGTACATATTAATAAATATATAAATATTGTTGCAGAATTGATCGTTCATTATTTCTTAAATTTTTTAATTTTAGATTTATTCTTCAACAAACAAAGAACTCAGCTTATTCTATTCATATTCATACCTTGACGTGAGTTCAATGAATCAGTGAACAAAAGGACTTGTGTTGTACCATAGATAGTACAGGCAATGAAGGCAAAATTTTGTAAAAAACCTCGCAAAAATTAATAAAATGATCATCTCCGGGATTTAATTAGATAATAACTTGTAGAATACAGTGATTCTTTGCACTTCCAAGTTCCGGGAAAATTCAAAAAAACTTGAAACAGCTTTTTGATTTTCAATTTCCTTTGCTCTAGCGGCTAAAATAATGAAAATAGAGAAAAAGTTCCCTACAAATTTTTGTACTTAAGTCGTTTAGGAGATAAATTCAGTTTTCCACTTATATAAATAATTCTTATTATTCAGAGCCGCTAAAAAAATTAAAATAACATAAAATGTCGAGAAGAGTATCAGCGTAATGTGGAACTTATTACAAAATTCATACAAATTTTTGTCATAGAGAAACAAGTGTTAGAAGATGGCTTAGTAAATTTTACACAGTTAATTAATTCATATCTTTGAGTTTTATGCATCCTCCCTATTTCTCCGGTAACAATGGTTGCTTTTTCACTGCATGGATTCGATTTCACGCACTTTAATCTATATTTCGTGAAAATCTCATTGAAGAATGTTGAGAAACAAATAAGTTGTATATGTTTAATTGTATAATTGTGCATTTTCTGAACGTGTGTGAAAAATGTAGACAAATTCAAAATGTACTGCACGTATTTCAAAAACTCAAGTCATTCGAAAGAATATATTTTATTGTAACTATAGTTCAAAAATTAAGACTGTGCTATTATTATTAATTAAGATATAGCGAATTAAACTCCAAAATTTGGAGGTGACTGATCGACGAGAAATATGCCCTCTACTTTGATCGCAAGGCATATTACTTCCACATCCACGTAGTGGATTGGAAGTATAGTAATCGCAAAAAAATTTTCAAAAATTTTTATTCGTGAAATAGGTTTAGAATGTCATGAAACGTCGAGATTTTAAATTTGAGCGAAAAAAAAATTTCTGTCTGTCGGTCTGTCGGTCTGTCGGTCTGTCTGTCGGTCTGTCTGTAACTTTTTTTGTCCGCACGTTTTCTCCGAAACGGTTTGAGATATTGACTTGAAATTTTGTACACGTATATATTATGACGAGATCTGGAACTGGATTGTTTTTTGAGGAAATCCGGTGAAGGGTTGGGGGTTAAATAGGGGAAAATAGGGAAAAATAAGTAAAGCAAGCTTGTAAGAGAACAGACACTTGAAATTTGGTGTATGTACTAGAAGTTAAGGCCTAAGATTTTTTTATAACATCTTTCAACCCCCCACCACCCCTACCCCATTAATGGGGTTGATAAAATAAAGTTGAGATTTTCATTTGAAATTTCGTACACGTATGTATTATAACGACGTCTGAAATTAGATTATATTTTGAGATGATTCCGTTGAAGGGTTGGGGGTTAATTTGGGGTAAATAGGGGAATATAAGTAAAACAAGTTGGTAAGAGTACAGAAACTTGAAATTCGGTATACGTACTAGAAGCCAAGGAGTCAGATTTTTTTATAATATTTTTCAACCCCCACAACCCCTACTCCAATATGAAAAGGGTTGATTAAATAAAATTGAGATATTCATTTGAAGTTTGGTACACGTATGTATTATGACGACATCTGGAACCAGATTATAATTTGAGATGATTCCGTTGAAGGGTTGGGGGTTAAATAGGGGTAAATAGGGGAAAATAAGTAAAGCAAGCTGGTAAGACTACAGAAACTTTAAATTCGGTGTATATACTAGAAGCCAAGGTCTCAGATTATTTATAATATTTTTCAACCCCCACCACCCCTACTTCATTATTACAAGGGTTGATAAAATAAAATTGAGATATTCATTTGAAATTTGATACACGTATGAATTATAACGACATCTGGAACTAGATTATTCTTTGAGATGATTCCTTTGAAGGGTTCGGGGTTATTTAGGGGTAAATAGGGGGAAATAAGTAAAGCAAGCAGGTATGACTACAGAAACTTGAAATTCGGTGTATGTACAAGAGGCAAAGGCCCCAGATTTTTTGATAATTTATTTCAGCCCCCACCACCCCTACTCCATTATTCAAGGGGTTGATAAAATAAAATTGAGATATTCACATGAAATTTAGTACGCATATGTATCATAACGACATCTGGAACTAGATTATATTTTGAGATTATTCCGTTGAAGGGTTGGAGGTTAAATAGGGGTAAATAGGTGAAAATAAGTAAAGCAAGCTGGTAAGACTACAGAAACTTGAAATTCGGTGTATGTACTAGAAGCGAAGGTCTCAGGTTTTTTTATTAGTATTTTCTATTTCTCCCCACCACCCCCACTGGCAAGACCTTATTAAGAGTTGATAAAATTAAATTTAAATTTTCACTTGAAATTTGGTAAATTTATATATTATAATTATATCTGAAACTAGATTATATTTTGACATGATTGCGTTGAAAGAGTGGGGGTAAGTAGAGGTAAATAGGGAAAAATAAGTAAAGCAAGCTGGTAAGAGTATTGCAACTTGAAATTCGGTGTATGTCCTAGAAGCCAAGACCTCAAATTTTTTAACAATATGTTTCAACCCTTCCACTACCCTTACTACATTATTAAAGGGGTTGATAAAATAAAATTGAGATATTCACTTGTAATTTGGTAGACGTATGTATTATAACGACATCTGGAACTAGATTATATTTTGGGATGATTCCGTAGAAGGGTTAGGGTTAATAGGAGTGATTAGGGGAAAATAAGTAAATCAAGGTGATAAGAGTACAGAAATTTGGGATTCGGTGTATATACTGGAAACCAAGGCCTCAGATTTCTTTCTAATATTTTTCAAACTCCACCACCTCCGCTTCATTATTAATGGGATTGATAACATCAAATTGAGATTTTCACTTGAGATTAGTACACGTATGTATTGTAGTGACATCTGATTGAGATGCCTCCATTGAAGGGGTGGGAGGTGAATAGTAGAAAATAAGTAGGGTGAACTAAAAACTTCATTTTTAACGTATATGGTAGAAACCAACTCCTTAAACTTTTCTATGACATCTGCCCCAAATATTATTAAAATTCTATGACCAATAATTTCCACATACTAGAGTGCAAATATAGTCAAGATGTTTCCTTTAAAACGACTTGGATGAAGAATCTGGATGTGGAAGTAGTGATTCCTTAGGCAGCGGTTTTTTTTAATTGGATTAATAATATATCATTATATAAGAATATATTAGCAAAATGAATTATCATTCTAACGACTCCTGGCAAAGGTATGAATACATCTGTGGATCAACTGTACAAAGTTTACACAAAACTCTCGGAGAATTCTCATTTTTCGCGCATTTCGAAGCGGCTCGAAACTATAAGTGGAAAACTCGATTTATCTTCTTAACGGCTTGAGTAAGACAAAAAAATTGTACACACCTTTTTTGTAGAGAGGGAGACGAGCTACAACTTTTATTGAAAACTGTTTTCTCTATTTTCATTATTTTAGCCACTAGAGCAAAAAAGCCGAAAATCAAAAAGTTTTTCCAAATTTTTTTGTATTTTCCCGGAACTTGGAAGTGCAAAGAACGCATCATCTCTTTCTCTAGGTTATTACCTACTTAAATCCCGGAGATGATCCTTTTATTAATTTTTGCTACCATAAACGGCTAATTTGCCGTACTATTAGTGAATATCTCATTAATATTGTACATATAGTGCAGTAAAAAAAGCATTTTAATTTGCACAGTCTGGATACAGCACGATTATGATTTTATCCTGTTTCGGGTATCACCCGGAGTATATTCCTAAGTTTTGGACCTCGAAAACCTTGTGCTACTTTTTTTATAAACAATTGAATTTTTTTTACTGCGTTTTTCGAGCTTAAAATGTGAATAACTCCGGTTCTATAAGCCGGATCGGGGCAAACTAAAAACCAGTCTCTTCGTAATAAAATTGCCAATAAATTGCCGTTAGTTTCATTTCTCTGAAATACGTACATAACCTACAAAACTGAAAAAACGGGAAAAAAACAGTATTTTTTTAATTTTAGTGCCCAAGACCGGCAACTCGACCAATTTGCATCAAACTTTCAGAAAATATACTTTTTGATGTAATAAAAAGACGCTGAAAAATTGGTGTCAAAATATTGAACCCATTGGCCAAAATTGCATTTGTTATCTAAAATTTGAAATGCCCGCCATTTTATGCCGTTAAGTCCAAAATGAAATTTTTTTATTTCAAAATGTAGATCACGACGTCAGCTTTCGAATGCAATTAAAAATAATTTTTTTTAATGTAATTTTGGCTACTTTTCTTACATTTGTTTATAACTCAAATAACAACAATTACATTTTTTCGGCCATTTTGAAAAACAAATAAAAGTTTTTTATCAGATCTGGTAGAGAATTTTGGGTCCTTTAATTAAAAAAAAAGAAAGTTCATTTCTGTTAACGTGAACTCGAGATATTTAACTTTTTGCATTTTGGCTAATTGTTAATTATCAAATGCATATTTTGAGCTAAAATTTGGACTGTATCATTCTGAAACGTATTCATTTCATACGATAAATTCAAAAAAAAATTAAGTTTTATAGAAATTTATTTACAAACATTATAATGTAAGTATTGTTAATTGAGCTAAAAAGTGATTTTCTTGATTTTTTCATAAAGCTCAATTGCAAAATGCAATAACTTCCTTGTTTCTTAAAATTCGACTGACTTTATTTTTTTAAATACGTTATATTTTCCCTCGCAATGCGATCATCAACTTAGTTTTTTGTTAATAATGCAAATGAGTATTTTTTATTTCCAAATTCATATGTACACATGTACCGATTGCTAACGTATAAACCTGTATAATTTTTTTTTAAATCTTTCTATATAAATATGAAAACTTAGATTAAATTTATATTGTCTTCTAAATATAATGTTTTAAGTTTTATTTAAAAAAGGAAATAGTAAATATTGTAATATAAATACTTGTTAGAAAATGTTTTAAAGGCGAGGATTAATAATATGGTAAAAACATTTTATTTAAAAATAAACATTTTTATTCTTATAAGTTTACAAAATCGTAATTAATGTATTTTATATCTCTTGCTTGGTAATGTGTACAATTCAGTTTCACTCTCTAAATCTGTTTCAAATAAAATTTTTTCACCATTTTCTTCTTCATCACGAATTTGAACACGAAGATCGGGTACATTACCTTGCAAGCGTTCGCAGTCGCTTTGGGGTTCCGATTCTGATATATCGGTACAGCTTGAATGTATGTCTGATTCATCTATATTGTCTTCTTCAACTTCACGATTTTCTTCTTCATTGACTACAGTGCATTCTGTACAATTCCTGCAATTAATGTCTCCACAATATTCACACAAACTTGTACATTATAGTCCGAACTTCCTGCATCGACATCTCAGGTCTTTACAGCCGGCTTTACATTCACAAGCGAGAATTTCAAGAATTTCTTGTGGTATTGGCTGTTTTCTCATTGTAATAGGCATTAAACCGTTAATTGTATCCTCCCAACCAAACAATCGTGGATCTATTTCTTCATATTCCAGCCATTTGTGTATTTGAAGATACACTCTCAACAAATGTTCATTTGTAGCTTCCTCGATCGGTGGAAGGTTTTCAATGTAAGTTTTTGGAAACAATGAAATCTTAAATCACCTAAATCCATAGGTTTTATTAGATTACACCCATACAAAACTTTCATGATATTTTAAACACCTAATAATCTCACTTTCACTTGAAGACATTTTTAATTTATATGTCGGCGGCACCGAAAATAATTTCTCCACGCCTATGATTCTTAGGAACTATTCACTAGTACTTATGACTGTTTATTATTTTTGTTAATGTAAACATTCAGGTTGACTTATCCCAACCAATAATAGTTTGAAATTTCAATGTATTTCCTTATATGGGCACAGGAACACGCTTAGGGCGAACGAAACGAAATCAGCTAGCCCACGGCAGAAAGGCATTCTATGATTACCTGTGAAAGAGTTAAGATTTGATTATTGAGGGCTAGCGGGTAGCGGATCGTTAGTTCCTTTATTTTACTAAATTTATTCGGTGATATTAAGACTGTATTATTTACTTGCATCATTCGTGTGGACAATTAGACTTTGTTATTAAATTTTGTATTAAGTGAAATATCAGTGTCGTACTTGTTAACATGTCCAAGCGGTCTAACTCTAAACGTGCCCCCTTAGTATCACACATGTATTAAATTAATTTACAGCTTCTCAAATATAAAAATGTAAACAAACAATACTGCACGGCAACCGATCTAAGCTGTAAGGAATGGAACTGGTGGGGAATAAGAAAGAGAAAGAAAATGTAAACATTTCTCCTCATTTATAAGCAACTCTTCGCTCCGCAGGTAAAATAGGTCTGAACAGTAGCAAACGTTGGTTGTATATAAATTTAAACATTTAAAATATTTATTATTATTATTATTAACAAAAAGCTAAGTTGATATCGCACTGCGAGGGAAAAAATAACGTATTTAAAAAAAAGTCCTCCGAATTTTAAGAAACAAGGAAGTTATTGCATTTTGCAACTAAGCTTTATGAAAAAATAAAAAAAATCACTTTTTTGCTCAATTAACAATACTTACATTATAATGTTTGTAAATAAATTTCTATAAAACTTAATTTTTTTTTTAATTTATTGTATGAAATGAATACGTTTCAGAATGATACAGTCCAAATTTTAGCTCAAAATATGCATTTGATAATTAACAATTAGCCAAAATGCAAAAAGTTAAATATCTCGAGTTTACGTTAACAGAAATGAACTTTCTTTTTTTTAAATTAAAGGACCCAAAATTCTCTACCAGATCTGATAAAAAACTTTCATTTGTTTTTCAAAATGGCCGAAAAAATGTAATTGTTGTTATTTGAGTTATAAACAAATGTAAGAAAAGTAGCCAAAATTACATTTAAAAAAATTATTTTTAATTGAATTCGAAAGCTGACGTCGTGATCTACATTTTGAAATAAAAAAATTTCATTTTGGACTTAACGGCATAAAATGGCGGGCATTTCAAATTTTAGATAACAAATGCAATTTTGTCCAATGGGTTCAATATTTTGACACCAATTTTTCAGCGTCCTTTTATTACATCAAAAAGTATATTTTCTCAAAGTTTCATGCAAATTGGTCGAGTTGCCGGTCCTGGGCACTAAAATGAAAAAAATACTGTTTTTTCCCGTTTTTTCAGTTTTGTAGGTTATGTACGTATTTCCGAGAAATGAAACTAACGGCAATTTATTGGCAATTTTATTACGAAGAGACTGGTTTTTAGTTTGCCCCGATCCGGCTTATAGAACCGGAGTTATTCACATTTTAAGCTCGAAAAACGCAATAAAAAAAATTCAATTGTTTATAAAAAAAAGTAGCAAAAGGTTTTCGAGGTCCAAAACTTAGTAATATACTCCCAGTGATACCCCAAACAGGATAAAATCATAATCTTGCTGTATCCAGACTATACCTATCTCCTAATTTTTTTGGCCTTTTTTTACTGCACTAATAATATTTTGTACGTTTTCTAAACGCTAAAAATTCGCTAGAATTCCAACTATAATCAACTCAAAACCGATTTCGATCTTTTTTTAACCTCCCCACAAAATTGTGGGCATTGGCGGACTGTCACTTGGTGGTTGTGGCGATTTGTACCGAGGGGCGGCGAGGGCACATGTCCACGAAGGTTCTCAATATGTGAGGGGGGCGTTTTGAACCGGGAACGTTGTGGCGATTACCACCACGCCACCATTGTCAGTCCGCCACTGATTGTGGGAGGTTACTGAAATCGCTCCGAAATCGAAAATTGAGATCACATCAAATCTTTACGTTTTGAGGTCCCAGGGATCCAAAAAAGTGGTTTTTGAAAAATATCTGTCTGTCTATGTGTGTGTGTGTGTGTGTGTGTGTGATGGTGTGATGGTGTTCATGTATGTGTATGCGCGTGCGTGCTCACAGATACTTTTTAATTTTAATAGGCTTTTTGACAAAAATTTTTACTTATTCGGAAGTTCCTCAGCTATAGGCAGAATTGTGATTTTCTGTATCGGAAGGTCAAAAATGGAAAAATTGTAGGATGCTACCAAGACTGACGTACCTATATTTAATTTGTAATAGGGCCATAAGGCTGTCATTTCAACAAATACTATTTTCCATCTTCTGGTTCTTGCTGATAACTACTTGCTACAGACTCTTATTACTCGAACTAAACGTGTTTATTTCTGAAGATGACAAATGAGATTCTACAGAATTTCTACAATAGCCGATGTGTGCCGATGTGTGCTAAGCAGACATCCATTGTAAATAAATTGTATGCCTACAGGACTAGCTATGGATGCCCACACTGGCTTACCTAAGGATGTCCCTTGCTGAACCAGCAATGGACGCCCTGCCCTCATTTGTGACAATCCTTTAGTCTAACGGACGTCCACTGTACATAAATTGTGTCCCTAGAGGACTAGCTGTGGATGTCCATATTGGCTTACCTAAGGATGTCCTCTGCAGGATCAGCAATGGATATCCTCATTTGTGACAATCGTATAGTCTAACGGACATCCATTGTACATAAATTGCGTCTCTGCAGGACTAGCTATGTATATCCATACTGGCTTACTTAAGGATGTCCCCTGCTGGACAAGCAATGGACGTCCCCTGTTGGACTAGCAATGTATGTCCTTATTTGTTACAACCCATTTTAAGTACATTGGCAAAATGAGGACATCCAGTGGATATCTACTATATTCATTGCATACATCATATGGACATCCATAGGACGTGTTTGTGCCGTCTGCGATTGTTCTCTTTCAGCCATTCTTTCACCCAAAGCTTTAGTCTGACCGTTCGCTTTGCGCCCGGAAAAATTATAAAAGCTATACAGGCTTTTTTCCGGTTCATTACTACAGAAAGAACGTGTCCACAAAACTGAACTGAAACTACTCACAATAATTTTGATCGTGTGATGTCTTTATCAATAGTAAATATTAGTGGATATTGTCAATAATATTGACCGACAATATTGATCGTGTACAGGCCCCTATAATAGAGACAGGCTTTTGTTCCATGTACATGCTCAGTTATGGATTTTTGGAACAAGGATGATTTTCACTTCTTCACAGAAAACCCAACTTTCATACCCCTGTGCCAGGCCTGATTTCCGATTTGACCCATTCACTCCATTAACTTCTGATTTAATTTGAGACATAGAATGCCTTTAAACTCCTCGTATTTCCTAAGAAATCACCGTTTTTCAAAGTCCATGTTTTCATCTGCCATTTTCTCTAACGTATACAGTAATATACTAGGATTTATGGGTAATTGGCATGATGTACAGGATGTGAAAATTTGAGTAGACATCGCATTTAAATTAATTTAAGACATTGTATTTATTTGTCGTCCGATTGTGTTGAAATGTTGTACTTGGGCGTTACCGACCACGCTGATCACGAATCTGATGTCAGAGTCTCGAAACTCAAAATGATGACCCCAAAATAGCAGACGATTTTAGTCGTTTATGGTTCCACGCCGTTCAATATCGGTATGTGGGGGTTTTCGAGGTCGCTGATTACCAATATGAAATCTGAATTGAAAAATTCAAAATGGCGGCACGAGTTGCAGGACACATTTTGTCATTTACGGTCCCGTCCGTCTGAAAATAGATATGTGAGTGTTATCGAGGTCACAGATCACGAATATGTGACTATTGCTCAAAAATTTAAAATGGCGACCTCTTCATAGCCGAATATACATCATTTACTATAACTTCCTTATTTATCGACCGATTTCGCTAAATTCGGTATGTGAAGATTATTCATGTAGCTGATAACGAATATGACATCGGAATTAGAAAATTCAACATGGAGGCGTCAAAATGGTGAGCAAAATGTATTATTTATGGTCCGATTCGACTGAAAATAGGTACCTAGATGTTTTTCAGGTCGCTGATGATGAATCTGAAATCGAAGTTGAAAAATATTAAAAACTGAACAATTGAACGACTGAAAACTGAAAAACTGAAAACTTGAGGGCTAAGCCCTTACACCCCTCCGGTAGGAGACAGAGAAAGCCTTGGCTTTCTTTAGTAAGCCAATAAAGACTAAAAGATAATTTAGTTTTAATATAAGTTCTGGAAGGCCCTTTTAAAACATTTTTTAAAACAAAACTATCTTTAAGTGCATTTGGAATTTAATATATCTGGCCTAACTCGGTGGTTTATGAGGTGCCCATTATAAAACCTAAATAAATCTAAAAAGCATTTAAATTGTTGCTTGGGCAAGCCAGTAAGAGTCTAGAAGCTTGGGATCTGGAGTATATACTAGAAACCAAAGTCTCAAATTTCGTTATGACATCTGCCGTGCTCACCACCACCCCCATTATTAAAGGTATTAACAAAATAAAATTGCGATTTAATGTGTGTATGTCAAGAAAATATTTCAGAACAATTTTGTGGCATCAGCTACTTCCACTACCGCCTCAATCCCCATTAAACGTCGATCAGTCGGCCGGTCGAAGAGGTATTGAAGTGGAATATCGTTTTATGGGTTTTTGTGGCGGACGATTTCAAAAATTATAAAAAATTCTATGAGTAAATATTTCCACATACTGACGACAAATATAATATCAAGATGTCTTCGTTTAAAGAGACTTGGAAGTGATTCCTTATGGGCAGCTGTTCTTTAAGGATAGATGAGGAAATGCAGAACATCTTCAATGGACGGATATATAAGCAATTCGTGTAGTATTTTTTATTTATCTCATTGAATTGCAATTTAGCTTAAAATTTAAGAACATATTTTTCTATTATTCAAGTTAAATTGCTATTTTCTGGCAATAGAGTTCACCTTTCGACATTTATTGTTATAAGCATGTTCGATCAACACATCGTCTATTAAAGTTATGACCACCATACAAGTAACACCCCGTATACTTGAGTGAATTATGTCTATATTTTACCTAACAAAAGAAATTATTTTTAAGTATAAATAAATGTCAAACATGGGCAATTTTTAATTGATACTTCCCACGTTTGTTTTTAATAATATCGAAACAGTTTAATTTCATATTTTATTGTGTTTCTGATATAATAAATGCATTATGATTTTACTGTGGGTTATTTAAATTAACTCAGGCATACGCAAACGTTTTTAATTTTATAGAATCAACATATGATGAATAAGTAAAATGTTAAATGCAATAAAACACCAACACTTTTTTTGTTTCTTATCACTTATTTATTGTAAATTTCATGTTACAATTTCGCCACGTGCTAGTTTAATCATAAATGACATAGGTATTTATATGCGTTTAAAACCCTTTTAGTGCCCAGAATTGCATCAAAAAGTACATGCACGTGCTAGGAAATAACTAAGTGCTAATATCCAGGCCCACGTATTCTGACACTTTGTCATTGTTGGATATATATTTTTCATCGAACCGAGTATTGGCAGGTCGGAAAACACAAATGCGACCGATATTTGTTAACAGGAAACATTTCTCATCTGTAAATACTACATTATTCCAAAAATCTACACCAAATACTATACATTCTAGAGCAAATCCTATTCGAGCTTCCTTATGCTCTGCTTTAAGTAAGCTGGATAATAGTGCACCTCCTATTCTCTTACTCGCCAACGACCAGTAAGACTCGATCCAGGAAAATTAGTTTCTTCACCAGCTTGGATAACTGAGTGCAATGGATGTTCTCCTAATGTATTCACTAATTGCAAATCTTGTAGTTCAGTTGATATCCTCCGTCGGCCTGATCCAGGATTTCCACGAATTTATGCCGTTTATTCTTCATTTTTACTTCCCTCGCATACCGAAGGGAAGTATTGTATTCGAGAAAAAATCACCCTCCGAGATTTTTACGGATTCTGACGTTTCAGAACACGTAGATTACGAAAATATAGGTTTTTCAATTCCGTCAGTCTGTCTGTCTGTCTGTCTGTCTGTTGGTGCATTTACTAAAAAAACTACTTGAAACTACTTAAAAAAAAAATTGTTCATTCCAATGTGATCCATTGGAAAGAACAATTTTTTTAAGACAAGGTAGATAAATAAATTCATTTTAGGTCTTTGTTCTCATTTTTAACTGAATCTTCATAATCGTAGGGGGTTATGTGGATACTAGTTTAATCTGCATGGCCGTAGGGGACTGTGTGGATGCTAGTGTTAGAATGAGAATTGTCAAATAAGAAATTAGACAAATTCATTTTAGGATTTCAATTTGCTAGCATAACCAGAATTCAAGTTATCGAAAGAATGCAAAGATTTCATTAATATTTCTACACAAAGTTTTTCTTTTAGTTATAGATAGTTATTTTTTCTGCTGTTTGCAAAATCCTATAAAGAATGTTTCAATAGCAATAACTATATTCCGATTATTATTATCAATGTCATTTCGTAATTATTAATTTTTTAGAGTGACCGCCATGCACAAATAACGAGGGAAGTTCTGTGTAAAGACGTTTACCGATTTTTTTTAAATGTTAAATACCGAATTTTTGTTATATGAATTATAATGCAGTGCAATTTGTCTCTTTGACCAACAATTTTCTGCTTTAGCAACAACACCAGCTTTAACTAAATCACATACAGGGTGAGCCACGGTGGGTGGAGTATTAAAAGTATATGGAGAATGGATCAACTGATTGCTTTCAAATTTTGGTTACCAAAATAATTGAGTATGATCTCTCCAACAAAAATATTTTCGAAAGTGTGGTGTTGCCACTTATACGTAGAACTGGCAACATCTTCGTTATTTTAAATGGAATACCCTATATATTTTTACATTTTTTGGATCGTCGTCTCTTTCTGAGTAACTTTTGTTAATATTTCCCTATACCTATCTCAAGCCGTTTTCGAGATAATAATTCTTTTCTGAATTTATTTCCAAAAATTTGACTTTCAGTAAATCGTGCTTTCTCCTACCTACGCAGCAATTAAAAGATATTTTTTTAGTTTCTGCTAGGCAAGGCCTGGGGGCATCTCCTCCATTAATCAAATGTTTCGAATATCATACAGGGTGAGTTAGAGAACGCTTCCTATAAGTGACTTAGAAAAGTGCACGAAAGTCAATTTTTTTAAATAGAATGCCCTGTATATTATTACTGATACGGAAAGGTGATACATTTACCTATTTAAAAATGTAATAAACCCTATACCTAATGCGCACCGTTGTCGATTTATGGACACTTTTCTGTAACCTTACCAAGAATATTAGTTTTTTGGTATATCATAACGGGTGGGCCATGAAATTTTTATGTTGTCATTTTGTAATGACAACTGACATGCTATTTTTCTAAATAAATTTGACGTTAGTGATATTTGCACTTAATTTGAATAGCTGTGGCACAAACATGGCAGAAAATAATTATACAAACACAGTTTTAATAGATTTGTTTATTATCCATGGAGAGTGCAATAAGATTATCAGCAGAACTTGTAGAAGATTTAATGAGAAATATTCGGATTTTCCGCAGATGAACAACAGAAAGTTTCTACGAATTCAGAGGAATTTTATTAATTTTGGTTCGTCATTAAGAGAACAATAACAGTGTCATTAGGAAAAAATAATACCTAAGCAGCAATAACAGTAATAAAGTCTAAGTAGCAATAACAAATAATATTAATAACAGTAATAAATAATAAAATTGTTAAAACTATTGTAATAATTGTTCGAAATGCAGACCGTTAACTTCCAGGCACTTTTGTATACGACGGTGGACGGCGTTTGTTGAAGCAGCTTTTATTTCAGCGGGGTCCAAGTTTTCAATCTCTTGAATCACTCGACGTTCTAAGTCTTCCCTATTGGGGACTGAAGTTTTATAAACTCTATCTTTAAGAGTACCCCAAAGATAAAAATCTAACGGGGTAAGGTCAGGGGACCTCGGAGGCCAATTCCACGGTCCCAAACGTCGCTGCGGTTCAACTCCATACTCATTTCGTGTGTATAATGTGGAGGAGCCCCGTCGAGTTGATACCAACAAGTTCTATATTTTTCAATTGACAAATTATCAAGGAAGTCTTCCACAATTGTTCTAATTATATCTAAATATTTTCTGGAATTCAATTTTCCGTCGTATATGTAATATTTTATTTTGTCATCCATTAACATAGAAAACACATTGAAACTAAATTTGACTTGAAAACCAGCCTCTCTAGTAACGTGGGGGTTTTCTGTGGCCCAATGGTGACGATTTTGTGCGTTATACATCCCTTCCCTAGAAAATTTGCATTCATCAGTCCATATAATTTTCTTTAAAAAACTGGGGTCCTCTTGCGTACTTACAAGTATCATTTCACCAAATTCTATTCTCTGTAAATAATCCTGAGGCATGAGAAACTGGACTAAATTTATAATTATGCATTTCATGGGTTACTAGTTTTCTTCGAATGGACGAATATGACAATCCTAAATCCCGTTTAGCACAACGTATGGAATACTGGGGATTTGCATGAAAATATGCTAGCACATTGATTTCATTTACCTCGTCCGATGTCACAGGTTTAGGTAAATATCTTGGTTTTCTTAATGGCGAACCAAAATTAGTAAAATTCCTCTGAATTCGTAGAAACTTTCTGTTGTTCATCTGCGGAAAATCCGGATATTTCTCATTAAATCTTCTACAAGTTCTGCTGATAATCTTATTGCACTTTCCATGGATAATAAACAAATCCATTAAAACTGTGTTTGTATAATTATTTTCTGCCATATTTGTGCCACAGCTATTCAAATCAAGTGCAAATATCACTAACGTCAAATTTATTTAGAAAAATAGCATGTCAGTTGTCATTACAAAATGACAACATAAAAATTTCATGGCCTACCCGTTATGATATACCAAAAGACTAATATTCTTGGTTAGGTTACAGAAAAGTGTCCATAATTGACAACGGTGCGCATTAGGTATAGAGTATATGACATTTTTAAATAAGTAAATGTATCACCTTTCCGAATCAGTAATAATATACAGGGCATTCCATTTAAAAAAATTGACTTTCGTGCACTTTTCTAAGTCACTTATAGGAAGCGTTCTCTAACTCGCCCTGTATGATATTCGAAACATTTGATTAATGAAGGAGATGCCCCCAGGCCTTGTCTAGCAGCAACTAAAAAATTATCTTTTAATTGCTGCGTAGGTAGGAGAAAACACGATTTACTGAAACTCAAATTTTTGGAAATAAATTCAGAAAAGAATTATTATCTCGAAAACGGCTTGAGATAGGTATAGGGAAATATTAACAAAAGTTACTCAGAAAGAGACGACGATCCAAAAAATGTAAAAATATATAGGGTATTCCATTTAAAATAACGAAGATGTTGCCAGTTCTACGTATAAGTGGCAACACCACACTTTCGAAAATATTTTAGTTGGAGAGATCATACTCAATTACTTTGGTAACCAAAATTTGAAAGCAATCGTTTTATCCGTTCTCCATATACTTTTAATACTCCACCCACCGTGGCTCACCCTGTATGTGTATATGGGGCATATTGGTTTTTACACACTTGCAATATATATTAACAAATACATGGCAATGTCACAAATATTAAAGTTGGATGTACATAACGAAGACTTGTCCTATTATTTATTGTCAATCACAGTACACTAGTACATTGAAAATAAATTTCTTAATTTATCAACTCTTTGTTTATATCAGACACAGTTAGCTTACCAGGTTACAGCGATGATAACAACTATAAATGGCTCAATTAGGTTCTAATGCGTAATTTATATTGGAAATTTTTAGTTTAAGGTACAATCCCCTGTAAAAATAAAGGAGATAAAACTAGTAAGATAAAGGAAATAGATTTAATTGTGAAAAATATGTCTTATAACGCTCCTAACAAATTAAATAAAGAATCATATCCAACAGCGAAATATTCAAGAGAGATTGTAAGTGGCATATAACCAAAGTGCGGTTCCCCATCGATAGAAGAAGTAGAAAAAATTGTAAAAACTCTCAACTGGAACAAACTCTTGGTATAAGGAAGCAAATAAATGTCTGGGGTACCTCAAAACACGGTCCCACAGTTTATCCTCTAACATTAAAAAATCCCACCGTAACTGATCTATCATTAATCGTTCATTACCATGGACCACTAAAAACACACCCATATAGCATAGAACATTGACAAAGCCAATCATTTCGCTTGCTCTTCTATTGGAACATCTATACACAACGGGTTGACAAATTCAACTGGACCCATATATATCACAAATTGGTTGATGTCGTTGATTGATATTTGGTATAAACAAAAATAAAATCAACAATATTTTTGTAGTAAATGGTAATATTTTAATAAATTATATCACTTAATTTACCAGTGCTCTGTGAACAAAAAGCTGCCCGGGGGTTAGGGATTTTCATCCATTTCTTCATCTGCAACTGTAATTTTGTCTGTGTAATCATTTTGGCAAGAGTTCCCACCCGAACAACACCAGTTTCCCAAACACGACAAATTATATTTTTTGCACTGGCACTTCATGGTTGCGCATCCTGAAATGACATTTAGTAGAAAAACGTAGTTTAAACGATTCGAGATACTTTTACCTGTTTTACAATAAGAAAATGACATTTCTGCAGTCAGAGTTGGCATTGGCGATTTATTTGTCCATACAGGTGAATAAGAATTATCTTCATTTATTCTCCACCCGTACTCCAAAAGATTCGGCATATTAATAACTGGGTTTAAAGCACTGCTCCATATAATAAATTGGTAAAATGCTCTCAAACAGTGTTGATTTAAGGCGTCACTTATAGGGGGCAATTTGTCTATACTGATTTGAGATGCCATCTTCGCCCTCAAATCATTAATATTATCGCAATTAATTGGAGAGTACAGTAACATGCAAAACTTTTCCAACTCCTTCTCATTTTAAAAATATTACAGATTTAAACACGACATTAATTTTAATGTGAACTGCGATTGTATATAATGTTATATTCAAATTCTTATCTTTGTACTGCTTAGTCATATCCTAGAAACATTGACAAAACATAAGGGTCCAGTTGAGTTTGTCAACCCGTTGTGTATAGATGTTCCAATAGAAGAGCAAGCGAAATGATTGGCTTTGTCAATGTTCTATGCTATATGGGTGTGTTTTTAGTGGTCCATGGTAATGAACGATTAATGATAGATCAGTTACGGTGGGATTTTTTAATGTTAGAGGATAAACTGTGGGACCTTTTTTTGAGGAACCCCAAAAGTATTGCCTTATACCAGCAGTTTGTTCCAGTTGACAGTTTTTACAATTTTGACAAAAAAATACAACAAGTAAGTAAATAAAGTTCTGTTTGTTAATACTATTCCAAGTTGAATTTAGTATTTGGTTTGGGAAACAGATTAGTCCAGTTAACAAAGAACGGCTGAAGTTTGGCACACAATATTTTCAAAGTATATTACTTGAAAAACAGAAATATTTACACTACACAAATGATTTTGAATTTTGACAATTTCATTTTTCTTTCAAGTATTTATCAGACAAAAGAGTTACCATCAATTTATCTCTAATATCTATTATTGCTAAATAGTGGAATAAATCTAAGGGTCTGAATTGCCTAGAAAGGAATTGTCTTACTATAGCAATTTTTTGCTAGAACTCGTTGAAAGCATTTCAAGAAGTGTAGTAAAAAGTTTTGGATTAAATCCGAGTGGCGGAAAGCTTTTGTTTAAACAGAAGAATGAGTAGGTATGGGGTCACTTCCGCGAGACAGTCCAGACATTGACCCCCTAATTTTGGGGCAGATGGCCCACCCTAATTTAGGCCAGTTGGCCCACCCCCTAATTTTGGGCAGATGGCCCACCCTAATTTAGGCCACATGGCCCACCCTAATTTAGGCCAGTTGGCCCACCCCCTAATTTTGGGCAGATGGCCCACCATATAATTTAGGCCACTTGGCCCACCATCTAATTTAGGCCACTTGGCCCACCATCTAATTTGGGCACTTGGCCCACCCTCTAATTTTGGACAAGTGGTCCAGCCACTAATTTGGGCAGTAAGCCCTCTCCTTAAATTCCGGGCAAGGGACCCGCTTACTAATTTTGGACAAGTGGTCCACCCACTAATTTAGGCAGTAAAGCCCTCTCCTTAAATTCCGGGCAAAGGGACCCGCCTACTAATTCTGGCGAGTGGTCGCACCTCCTAATTTTAGCCGTAGGCCCACACATAGTTTGGCAGTAGGCTCCCTCCTTAAATTCAGGGCAAGGGACCCGCCTACTAATTTTGGGCAAGCGCCCCATCTCCTAATTTGGTAGTAGATCATTTCCCTAAGTTTTGGCAATGGCCCGCCTTCTAATTCTGGTAAGTGGTCCATCTACTAATTGTGGTAAGAGGCACAACCCTAAATTTTCGGCTGTGGCCCACATTGTTAAATTCTTTTAATAGCCCGACAGCGCCGTCTATCAATCATTTCTTTAAACTAGGAATACTTATATCTTCTTATAGAGGGGGTCATGTGATACCATCTAACTTAATTAATTTTAATTCCTTAA
This sequence comes from Stenurella melanura, assembly GCA_963583905.1. Classification (NCBI taxonomy): domain Eukaryota; kingdom Metazoa; phylum Arthropoda; class Insecta; order Coleoptera; family Cerambycidae; genus Stenurella; species Stenurella melanura. The sequence goes on along the minus strand of OY757316.1, from coordinate 121,775,454 downwards.
TACACGAAATATTTATAATTTCCTATACAGGCATGTGCAGTAATATTATTATCATCCAGGGACGATACATATAATTTTTCTGTAATAATTTTCAATAAACATGTCCAGCGGTCATCAGGATTCGAACCATCGAACTTTAGGTTGAAGGTACAACGTCTTATCACATAAGCTATCGAGACATAGGCTTCAATATCTATAATGGTGTTATTTACTAAGCCGCCTAGAGAACGACGTCACATGCATGCGCAGTGGAGCCTACCGTGATGAAATTTATTTTAATTCCCTAAAATGTAATAATACATACAATCATATCCCGTGCTATATCTAATATTAAACAAATTAAGGAAACAAATATGTTTTCGAAGTATAACAATCTGTTTTAATTAAAAATATTAACAACGAAATAGAACGCAGAATATTTTCATTCGCTAGAAAGATCATAGACGTTACAGTGAACGCGCATGTATTTTTATTTCAATGAATTATATGGAAAAATGAAGTAATGAAATAATAAACTTGAGTTTAGAGACAAATGAAAATTCTAGAGAGTATACACTGATTAGCAGAATGTTTTAATAAAAAAAAAATCTTATTCAATCCACTTTCTCCTACAAGCAATGGAACATCTCTAGCGCCTAGCTTTTCGCAGTTGTAATAATTATAAACAAATTTATTCATAGAAGCAAACGTTAAAGAAAATACGAAAAATTGATATGTCTCAGAGCAATGCCTAACGTACAAATAATTTCATACATACTACAACAACAAATCTATAAGTTGTACGGCACTACAGCCAAGACCCACGAGTTAGACAAAAAAAAAAAAAAGAATGAATGAAAAATGTTCAAATTATAAAACTTAGAAGTAGGAAACTAACCTAGATAGATAAAAAATTCAACAGCGTACGGGTGGGACATCATCTCCACAGTTAGAATAAAAAATCTTATTCACAACGGATGGGTCGATGTAAAACATTAGGTATCACTGGGGCTGGTTTATTGATGGATACTCAGAACTTGAAAAATTGTCTAGCCAATGAAATCGCACCCTGTATTTCTCGTAAAGTGTTTTCTTATTAACAGAATAATACAAATTTTTATTCTGTGTGTAAAAGAATTCCAGATTTATATTTGAATTCAAAACCATTTTATCACACACCTATAAACTGGTAAGTTATAAAAATTCTACTAGTAAAAGAACAACCACAATATGTCTGGTCAGGCTACCACCTCAATAAATCAGTGATATCGTGCCATACACAAAAAGGTATCAACATAAAATTGTCTAATTAGCTTTCAATTACAATCCCAAAGGATTTCAGAAAACACACCATATATCGATTTAATTTTTCAGACAAATAATATTACATAAATCAAGACATAGGTTAATTCTGTAAAACAAAAATAGGAACCCATATCGTGATGATAAAAAGTTTTACATTATTGTATAATATTCTATAATTAAATCAATAGACGTATACATTTTAAGGTTTTAAATGGTAAGGTGCCTTTCTTTATTATTATGAATGAATAAACTCATTGTTTCAATTATAAACGAATGAGGTCATTACACATTTGAAAATTGTATTTTTATAAAGTACGACTATGAATGAATAATCTCATTGTTTCAATTATAGACGAGTGAGTTCATTACACTTTGCTTATAAAGCACATCTATGAAACTATTGCGTTGCTCCATGATAATAAAAAACACCAAACTTTAACAAACTGGAACCAGGCAGTTCCAGTAACAGAAACACAAGGGTATTCACCTATCAAATAAATATTTAACGAATAGGAAAATTCCAGAATATTGGCAAATATTTTAAAAATCCACATACAAGTACCCCAACACCAATAAATAATTAATTCTTTTAATCACGAATTTGAATGCCTGCATACTCAGAGTAACAGGTCAAACTATCGTATAGAAAATACTTCCACATCTACATTACTAGGAACATATTAGTAATTAATAAAATAATAAATTCATATACATACATTTTAACCTGGAGACTGAAACAGATGTGTTGCACAACAATGTATAATATTTCAGCATTTCCAGGAACCAGCTCGATGGTCATATATCCTCCTCTAAAATGAAATAAAAAATTAAAGTGTGTTTCGATTTACGTGTAATTAAATGGAAATTTGTTTCAATCGATTCGAAGTATGTAAAAATACATTGATTCATATGGAAAACACCCACAATTTAGCTTAATGAAGGGGCCTCTTTTAGGTTTAGAATCGAATCGGGTCTTATCGGCATTTACGAATGATATAAAATCATGAACACAATGAAAGCTTGTTAGTCTGCTGATAGTCGTCTATCTTAACAGTTGTCTTTTGGTGGTGTTAACTAAACAGTTTATCGATTATTCACTTTTTATTTTCCTCTTTACCTGCTTTATTGAAAAGGTACGTTTAATACTAAATATGACATGTTGCATATCAAATTAAACAGCACAACCCGTAGATCTGAACGCAGTATAGTTTTAGATTCCGTTTAAGAGTTTGTAATGTAATGTAATTTTATTAATTTCGATAAATGAAAAATTTATTTAGCGTCAAGAATTATATTTTATTTATTCTTATTGACCGCTTATGTTATCAAATTTAAGCCTATGACGCATAGATTTCAAAATTTTCAGTAAATTTTCTGATTTTCTAAAAGTAGTCGTTGTTTCAGATTACAACTCACCGACACAGATCGTTCCTGAGGTAATAACTCTGACTTTTATATCGACGTTTGATCAATCTTTTGATAGTATTTTACTAAGACAGTGTTACCTGCTCTATAAAAATGGAAAAATTCATCATTGTCAAAGATTTTGTCAAGAAAAATAAGCGCTTCAATGTCGATGGACGTACTCTGGAATTTAAAATTAAGACCATACCAGAGAATAAAGAACCTATAGGCTGGATACGCGAAGCTATGAATCAGATGATTGAAAAAGGAACAGAGGGTCTTCAGTCTGGTGATAAAGTAGGAATATCATTTCGCTGCAAAGACTTTAAGAGAGGCGAGGGATGGGTTCGATTCCAACCAGCGGAAAATGTAACATTCGAAGATATTTGGGACGTAATATGCAGCGTTTACCAGTCTAACTCTTCGGGCCTCAATACAGAAACTTTCTGCTTGGGAGTCACCTCAGTAAGAATGCCGAGTGGCCAAGGAAGGGGGAAAAATTATAATACCTTTAACGAAGAGTGCGTCAAACGTCGAGGGATCATAGTTATAAACAATAAAGACAATATGTGCTTACCTAGAGCTCTCGTAGTGGCTATAGCATGTGTTTCTAGAGACAAGGATCAAACTAAAGTGCGCCAAGACACAGGAAAGATACAAACTCAAAGAGCCCTACAGCTGTGTACCGATGCTGGTGTAGTTATACCGGATGCGGGGTGCGGTATTCCAGAATTACAGCGCTTCCAAGAGTATCTGAAAACATATAAAATAGTGGTGTATAAATATGGTACTAAAGGTCGAGATATTATTTTCAAGGGTCACACAGTCGGTCCCTCATTAAATCTGTTACATCATAATGGGCACTATAACGTTATAACCTCCCTTACAGCGTCCTTCGTATGTGTTTACTATTGTGAAGAGTGCCATGTGCCATACAATGTCAAAAATAAACACAGGTGTGGTGGAAAGTGCCCCGCTTGTCAGCAGACACCAACCTGTTCGCAGGCTTTAAAAATTACGTGCCAAGACTGTAAGCGATCGTTCAGAGGACAGATATGTTACAATAACCATAAGCAGGCCGGGTCTATGGGGAAAAGTACTGTATGTGAGAAAATAACCAGATGTGATGAGTGCTGCAAAACAGTACAAAGTGAAAGACAACATACGTGCGGGGAAATATACTGTAAAATATGCAACACCCACGTGTCTCAAGATCACCTCTGCTTCATGCAACCGATCGAAGACAGTCCCGACACTAAGGATATCCTCTTCGTGTTCTATGATTTGGAAACGCGGCAGGAAAAAGTACTACAAGATGGCTCCTTCAAACACGAACCTAATCTGTGCGTGTTCAGGCAGTGTTGTGATGCTTGTATGGACACCGATATGGAAATTTGTAATAGATGTGGACCTAGATTACAAATATTAAAGCTTTCACCTGTTGAGCGTTTTGTTGAATATATTTTAAATCAAAGAAAAATTTTCAAGAACATTGTAGTTATAGCACACAATGGACAAGCGTTTGACCATCAATTTGTTTTAAATTATATACTGACTCAAACCGACTTGAAGCCCAAACCGATTATGCGTGGAACAAAAATTATTATGATGACAGTGGGCAATGTTAAATTTTTGGATTCACTTAACTACTTTCCCATGGCGCTCTCCAAACTACCAAAAGCGTTTGGTCTAGGAGATGGATTCAAGAAAGGTTACTTCCCCCATCTCTTCAACACCGAGGAAAATAAAAATTATATTGGTCCTCTACCCTCCGTAGAATTTTACGACCCTGATAATTTGAAAAGGGAGGATAGAGACAAGTTTTTGGAGTGGTACGTGGAACATAAAAACGATGAATTCGACATGCAGAGAGATTTGGTGGAATACTGTATTTCGGATGTAAATATTTTGACTCAAGCATGTTTGAAATTCCGACGACAACTGCTGGATACTGGAAATGTAGACCCATTTACAGAAGCCTGTACCATAGCCTCCACATGCAATAAAGTATATAGACGCAATTTTTTAAAACCTGACACGATTGGTATTATTCCGAAAGGCGGGTACCGATGGAGGGATAACCAAAGTAAAATAGCTATCCAATGGCTTGTTTGGGAAGAAAAGCAACGAGGAATTAATATAGAACATGCTGCAAGGCAACAAGAAGCCAGAGTCCACGGAGTCAAGGTCGATGGTTACTGCCCCGACACAAATCAGGTTTTCGAATTCCACGGTTGTTATTATCATGGATGTCCGGTCTGTTTTAAAGACAGCAGAGACACCCCTCTACATGAGGACCCGTCTACTACACTGAATTTACGATATGAGGACACGACTACTAAATCAAATAGACTAAGAGACTTGGGCTATGATGTTATCGAAAAGTGGGAATGCGAATTTAGAGAAATGTTAAAGGATGATGATGAAATTATAACGTACACCAATGCACATCCCTTAGTCATCTCTACACCTCTCAAACCACGCGATGCTTTTTACGGAGGCCGCACTGGCAATACCTATGAATATTACAAGTGTGCCCCAGGGGAAACCATTAAATTTACAGATATTTGCAGCTTATATCCATGGGTGTGCAAGTATGGAAAGTTCCCCATCGGCCACCCGAAGGTTTATGTAGGAGACGAATGTCCTAAAAATTTAGCCAATATTGATGGTGTAATTAAATGTAAAATACTACCACCAACAGATTTATACCATCCAGTATTACCGATAAAGATGAATAATAAACTCATCTTCACCTTATGCCACAGCTGTGGAGAAAATATGAATCAAGGAGAATGCAATCACACTGATGAAGAAAGGGCTTTAAAGGGAACCTGGATAACGGATGAGGTGTCAAAGGCCGTGGAGAAGGGATACAGAGTTATGGAGATTTATGAGGTTTGGTCTTATCAGGTTGATCAATTCGATAAAGTCAGGAAGATTGGTGGGTTGTTTACGGAGATGATGAACAAGTTCATAAAGATAAAACAACAAGCATCAGGTTGGCCAGGGAATTGTACTACTCAGGAAGCAAGAGAACATTATATAGAACAGTTCCTTGAACGGGAGGATGTTCAGTTAGAGTTTGATGAGATTGGTGAAAATCCCGGTTTAAGATCATTGGCTAAGCTTATTCTGAACTCTTTCTGGGGGAAGCTCGGACAGAGGGAAAATCAATCTCAAACGAGTTTTGTCAACCAACCCAGTCACTTTTTCAGAATGATGACAAATCCATCAATACATGTAAACACAGTGCTCGAGATTAATGAGGAAACACTAGTTGTTAATTGGGAGCATAGGGAAGAAGCCACAGACCCTCTATCGACAGTTAATGTTGTAATAGCCTCATATGTTACCACCCAGGCCCGTCTAAAATTATACTCTTATCTAGAGAAGTTAGGTGAAAGAGTATTGTATTATGACACCGACTCTGTCATATATGTGTCAAGACCAAATGAATTTGATGTTCCTACTGGTGAATTTATCGGCGACATGACCGATGAATTAGAAAGTTATGGTATGGGGAGTTATATCACAGAATTTGTGTCAGGTGGGCCTAAAAATTATGCATACAAGATATTCTCTACTAAGAATCAAAATGAAGAAATTGTTTGTAAAGTAAAGGGGATCTGTCTAAATTATGCTATTTCCCAACTAATAAATTTTGATTCGATTAAGGATATGGTTCTAACATCCGCAGAGCCTGTTTATATTACAAGCAGCCAAATTAGGAGAACCAGAGAACATGACGTAGTGACAAGAGAAGAAACCAAAATTTATAAAACAAACTCGACTAAAAGAAAATTTTATGATGACTTCACCTCCGTGCCCTACGGTTATAAAAAATTTAAACGCAGTTGATAAGTTCTTACTATCGCAACGTTTTCTTTAATAATAATAATATTATCTATAAATCTGTATATTATTTATAATTAATTGTAACCCACCTGTGTATGATTACGTATGTTTTCTTGTAATATATTTGTTTCGATAATATTGATATACTTTATATGTATTTTTATTATGTAAAACTATATTTTATTCAATAAAGAATTTTATCCATTTTTGTGTTTTATTTTCCTACTTCCACAAAGTTGTCTAGATATAGGCAATCAGCATTCATGAGACATATAAATCTAACAATTAATTCATTATTGTTTCAATGTCATAGAGATTTGAATTTAACAGATCTTGAAAATATTTACCATTACTTTTCTATTTATACTTTGTGAAAAAGATAGTTATGAGACCGTACTTTATTAAAGAACAGAAGTCTTAAGAGTAATAAGAAACTATCTCTGATTCAATATTATAATTAATGCAACAGTGATAAAAAAAAAAAATACTCAAATTCTATGACTACAAAGCTGATTACAAATACAGGTTTCTTACCGAGACAGTTTCTTCAAAGGATAGATGAAGAGCAGTGTCATAAATATTTCATTTTTACACCATAGGAGTCATAATAAATGTAAAATAACAAAGTTTAAAGCCTCCACCCTCCCGATCCAGCCGTATTCAATTTTGAACACTCCACCACATCTCTATCACTTTGTCCTCCCTCACTCTCCGCTCGCTCCGACACTGAAATAATAATAATACATTTACTCTACGGGTTTTAAGAAGGTACGCCAGAACAACCAAATATAAAGATTTACCATACAAGTATAGTTTTCAATAGTCATACTTTTTACATGTAATTTTTACAGAATGGGTACAGCTTTTTATAGAGTATAAAATACTCTCGAGTAGCCCGTAAATTATTCATGAAACGCTATCCAAGAGTCATTATGCATTCATATCAAGTACTCGTCAAATAAATACATATATATGCAAAGAGAGTAAATACAAAGATGATTTTTCATGTGGGGTAGAACATGCAAGCACCCGTCTTGTGATTGGTGAAACACCTGTTTCGATTGAGAAAGATATATTTGATATTAGTGAAAATAAATTCGTCGAAAAAAGAAAAAAAACCTAGTTGGGTTACTAGTCAAGAAAGTACCCAGGGATTATCACACCATGGATATAATTTCTAATAAGCATATACCGATGAAAACTAATACGTGTATGAGAAATTACGGAACAGAACGTCATAATAAACCTAGCAATTCTAGAAAGTACCAGAATATTATATCAGGATTGTTGCTTCCAAAATGAAGAATGTACTGCCTTTTGATAGGGTCATTTCTAAACCGGTAATATCGTTATTAGCGAAGAAATTCTGAACAACTAGCCCAGGTCATGCAGCTAATTTTGTTCATAAATATCAACTATATGAAAACATTGATCCAAATAAAATTATCGATACAATACGTGTTAAATTTTCATAATATACTTATTCATATGGTAATCACGAGTAGATAGTTTTTTCTGAGTGTGAATGAAGTTAGCACCATGGTTCTTTGAGTAATAAAGACGCGTAAACCGTTCGATCAAGAAGTCTACAATTATTATTCTCAGAAGAAAATTTAAGAAGAAGAAATATTACGCCATATGTTTAGCATCCTCTCCAATGTTTTATGAAATTATCCGAGAGTTTAATATTCCTCACAGTCTTGTGGGCGAGACACAATTGTATAAACACAGAAGATCAAATTCTTGTTTTCGGAACGATCATGATAATGAAGGTGCCCCAAACATATTTCAAATTTGGTAAAGTTAAAAACAAAGAGGGTTTTATGTTGCAGTATTTTATAAAATTCAGTGATCCACGATTTACAAACTGATATTTTCAGAGGCTCTCGGCTATTCTTCTAAATATTCGGAAATATGTACATAATAAAGTAAATGAAATTTTTAAACTGAAATTATGAGAATTCTACTACGTTTCAAATTAAAATATGATTCTGTCCAACGCCATTTATAAAAAATATGAATTTAAATTATTATAAAATTAAAAATTGGTTACCTTTATTACAAGTACTTGATATGAGAGGCATTTTATGTAATAATTGATAAAACCAAGAATCTTTTGTGATTGAAATAATTACAAAGAGGCCACCTAAAAGTGTCGCTAAATATTTTATAAAACAGGCGTCCTTATTTTAAGGATCTTTTATGTATTTCTATGAAGCAATTCAGCCCGTTTGTTGATTTAAATGGTGTTTAGTAAAACTTAAATATGAATATTTTTATTTTGATTTAAAAACAATAGTCGTTATCACAGAGGTGTATCAAGAAATCATTCATTTAATGATAAAGTTTTACCTTCATTATTTAAACCGCGTCTGTTTTTGAACATTGTTACAAATGCAGCAGGTGTCAACCGGGGATAGGGCTGTGACAAAGGCATTACATGCGGCACAGATGATTACTGGGGCTGCATCACACATAGTAGTGGTATGAATGCTCCCTTGTCGATGTATTGCATAGGGACCTGTCATGCGGGCATAATGTATGTAACACCTCGTGCATAGGCAGACGTCACCTCGAAGGACACTACGCACTGTGACAAAACCCCCGGTGCTACATACTAATCTTAAGGCCCCGGTTATTACGGGCCTAACAGAAATAGCCAGCTCTTGAACATCCGCTGTGTCTACGTCTGCTACATCTATCTCTACACCCTCATCATCACTCGATTCATCCGAATCCTCTTCCTCGCCCTCTTCATCATCACCCTCATCGTTTAACTCCTCTTCCTCTAGCTCTCCACCATCACCTCCCTCGTTCAGCTCCTCTTCCCCTCGTTCTCCACCATCACCTCCCTCGTTCAGCTCATCTTCCCCTCGCTCTTCACCATCACCTCCCTCGTTTAGACCCCCTCCGTCTCCCTCTTCGGCCACAACATCTACGAAATTATCGTCTTCCTGTAGTAATTGTGTTAAAAACTCTACATAATGTGCTTGCGCCATTTTAAACTGTACTATACACGTATAGACACACACACACGCACGCACACACTAAGGGTTTAAAAGTAATGAGAAGAGTTTATTTATCTTACTAGGTAGTGATGATGGCAATCATAATTTATCACAAGTATTACAAAGAAGCTGAACACAATTCATTTATTGTTTTGGGGTTCTCTGAACCTGCTGTAAACTGCGAGCTCTGCATAATTTTATCTATCGAATTAAGCGCGTAGATATATTTTTATAAGTAATTTTATTGGATGTGATCTTTTCCTAAATAATAAAATGAAATAGAATGAAATGTTAAATAAAAAAAATATTTCTATCATTTTCGTCTTGGTATGATATTCGAGCACAGTCATAAACTTTAAAGCAGAGATTTTCGTGTCAATGGTTGTTTTCCAAATTATTTAAACACCGATGATCAAAAACTATAGGAAAATAATTTGTTCATTATTATGCTAAGTGGCTATAATTTTATATTTTTCACTTAATATTATCTGATTGTGTTCTCAAAAACACTAAGTTACATATTATGCATAGTGAAATACAGGCGATTTATTCGGGTAAATACATCCATTTTATAACATCAATCATAAAATACAGGTTCTCGAACGTTAAACTTCAAACGGGGTTAATACCGCTAATAAATAAAACACCGGTATATTAAAGGGGTGTTTTCAAATGCTGTATTAGGATCTTTATTAAAATAAAAAGTATTTAATATTATCAAGAAATTTGAGGTTCATCCTCAGAGACTAGTAAATAAAATAAGCCTAATTAAATACCTCGCTTTCATGTGGAAAAATACCAAACTAACAGACTTGTCGCGCCTATAGTAGTCAAAATTTGAATAACGAAAATAGAGTGAGCTGTCAAACCTTGGTAGTTAGAATTTTAATGGGCTATTGAATTAATATTTTCCCCATTTTTGTCACAATTTTATTCATCTTCAAGTGTGATATATTTTGTAACAATCAGAAAAATTTTAAATCAGGCCTCCGTCTGATCCTTTTTATATTAGAGAAGTGGTAAAACACCCCGATAAAAAGTAAGAAGTCATAAATTATTAAGTGTTCTCAATACCCGTAAATGTAACCAAACCGGGATAATTTTTATCAATTATAATATGAATAATCGTCGTCGACGATCATTTTTAGTAATTTCTATCACTCGAGTCGTTTGAGTTCTAACAAAGTATTCTATCGAAGTATTTCTTGTTAAGTTGGATATTTTGTGCTTTCAACGCATCGGTTGTGCATTTTTTTTTTTTTTTACAAGGCTTAACTCCTCAATTATTCATTTTCAGTATTTTATAAAGGTTTCATTCAAACTCCCTGTGTCTTAAGTATTTTCGTAAGAATACACCTTTTTTTTTTTAAATCTAAATACATTAGAATGTATCAGAAATAATGGAAACGGGGACGAAAATCGTTCTTAAGATTACATCCGGGTGTTCATTTTATTTTTTACCCCTCTAATAAACTAAAAGTACTATACAATCTTTGTTAATATCATACGCGATACTTTTTACAGACTTTACCCTACCTAGTATTTGTTTTTTTTAAATTTCGGTCGAAATAAATAAAATTAGGCATTTTTACTACTATATAATATTTCATCTTATGCAGCTATTCAATGCTTTGATAAAAGACATTTTTTTAGAATTGCAGTGTTCTATATTAGCCTTAATATCTACTTTAGCTAGGGATTTTAGATTATATACAACTGTCTATCTGAAAAGTTTCAATTATTATTAAAGCGGTTATGCCATCCATATACTAAGTACTAACTGAAAACCAAAATAATTTTACAAATTTTCGTGTAAGTCGATGCTTAAATGTAAAACTACTATTTAATTGTAATCATTTGTTTGGCTTATCCTAAATCATTATGATGATCGACTGGATTAATAAATGGTTATTCTATTATATTCTATACTATTAAGTTTCAGGGCTAAGGGGCTTGTGAGTGAAATGTTTATTAATAGAGGAAACTTTTCAGTACCTTCTATATATGCGAAAATCAGTTAGGCAAACTACATGATATAAAATACCTTCGTTATATCTCTAAAGGAGCTATCAATAATAGCGCTATCTATTAACTAACTAAGCAACGAGGTATCGATACTCTAAACAAATTCTTTTTTTTTTTTTTTTTTTGCTATATGACACGAACATTAGGTTCTCCTAAAATGGGTAGTGTTGCTTGATTCCTCTTAATTTCTTATGTTCAACTATAAGTGGTCATTCTATTAGGTAACTCAAACTGTTTTTACCCCCCACCCCTCTTCAAAGTAAATCCCTTGGTTAGTAATGTAAAAATTAAAATAGTATTTCGTTCGATAGCCCGAAGGCCTTTCTCGTACCACGATTTTCGGTTTTAAACGCGTACTTCATACATTTTTCTTGGATGTTGCGTGGAATAATATCACTGTGAATTTTGTCAAGAATTCACGGTTAAATGCTATCCCACGATACGACCGATTACTGTTGGTTGGATATAGAAAAATCTTGTCCCAACTGTAATGTAACGCCTCCGAAGTTTGTTAGTTAAAATAAGTTTTCAAAACTCACCATAAAATGTCTCCTAGGGCGAACGTAACCCCCCTCGCAAGTTAGGTAGTGTGAATATCCTGTTGGTCTTTTTATTAATTTAGTTACATAGATACCTAAAACAGAAACAAAAATTAAATATAATTTATATAAATACATATGAAATTTATGATAACCATGTATAAAATAATGTTGAAAAATATATGACAGTTCCTGCAAATTATTATTAATAACGAATTAAAAGCACCAAATATTCAAAAGAATATTTCTAGAATAAAAAATATGGTAGCCTTGGCATATTTTTGTTATTATCTTAAATACAGTCCTAACTTTATTCTGAAAATCTATTAAAATGCAGCAGTCTGGGTATGGTACGTTTTATTCGTTGTATATATTTTAAACATGTACCTAAGCGCTGTATTGCTAAACGATTTTTTTTTATTATTAATAAGTCCTGTAAGATGCACGAGCAAATTATCAATGCTAAGAAAAACCACAAACCTACCAAATTGTAAGTCTCTAGAGTTTCCACATAACCGAAACTTACTAATTTATGATTTTGCAGGGGTAGTTAACAATTTTATTTATTTTTATTACATCTAGTAATCTAGCTTGCTATCATTTATTTATAAAATTTTCAAGAGCTAGTATAAGAGGTTTCTTTTCACTATTTACTTTGTCATTACCAATCATGTGTAGCGGTAAGAAGAAATTTGTATTGACTAGATTGATTAAAAGCGTGACCCCATTATTAAGATTTATAAAACGTATAAGAGTTTTGAGATGGCCCTATTACTTGTGAATTATCAGATAATATTAAATAATGTGTAATTATTAGTCTACTATCATTTTAGTAACAATTTAAATATTCCATCAAATAATTTACTATATCGAGAAATTCTAGGTAGAACTACGGGGCCTAAAAATATTGTGTAAATAGGCATCGAAAATAATCTAACTCTAATTGCCTATAAGATTTCTAATGCTTTGTAAAAAAAAAATTAATGAAGCTTACGTTTCATCCAAGCCAGTTTTTCGCCGCACTAATAAATTCCTTCCATTTCACATAATCCAGGGGTTGCTCTTTGTTAATATCACGCATAACTTTATTGTTTCAACTTCAAGATACTAGTAATATCTGTACCCATCACACTCTGCTATCGTTTACCATTCGGGGTTATTAAAATTACCCCTTTAAGCTAGAAAAAATATTAAATAAGTTCAGAGTAAAATAGCCGGTAGGTATTTAGCATATCATCACAAGAAAAATTTGAAAATACTTACTCAGCTTTGCGTGGCACTATTCGGGGGGTGGGGTAGGTGGTAATACAGGCGGTATCGGTGCTGGGTCTAAAATTATTGAACAATATTAATTATATTGATTATGGATTGTTAGAAATAGTACTCACCCGCTATTTTAACAATAACGGTGGGGAAAAAAACCCATCGCGTCCCTATTGGCGCTTGCCTGTACTCGACCGAGTTCATAAAATTTTCTACAAAAAAACGGTTTTTACATGTCAATTATTAATATTATGTATAAACGTACCAATCTCGACGAAGTCCATTTTGGTATAATAATAATTAATGATGATAAATTAAAAAAGCGCTTGATTTGCGGTTACTTTTAATTCTTACAAAGTAGTACGTTAACAATGGTTCTTTATATTCACGCACCGACAGCCGTTTTAGATATCTTATGTCTTGTTGATATCTCTACCTAACTACGTTGAAGTGAATAAAATGCCTCGGGTCATTTAACTATTTTATAAGTTATGCTTTTAATAAGGATTGTTTATACTTACCTATCTCATAATATATTTGTCTGAAAAATTAAATCAATATACTGTGTGTTTTCTGAAATCCTTTGGGATTGTAATTGAAAGCTAATTAGACAATTTTATGTTGATACCTTTTTGTGTATGGCACGATATCACTGATTTATTGAGGTGGTAGCCTGACCAGACATATTGTGGTTGTTCTTTTACTAGTAGAATTTTTATAACTTACCAGTTTATAGGTGTGTGATAAAATGGTTTTGAATTCAAATATAAATCTGGAATTCTTTTACACACAGAATAAAAATTTGTATTATTCTGTTAATAAGAAAACACTTTACGAGAAATACAGGGTGCGATTTCATTGGCTAGACAATTTTTCAAGTTCTGAGTATCCATCAATAAACCAGCCCCAGTGATACCTAATGTTTTACATCGACCCATCCGTTGTGAATAAGATTTTTTATTCTAACTGTGGAGATGATGTCCCACCCGTACGCTGTTGAATTTTTTATCTATCTAGGTTAGTTTCCTACTTCTAAGTTTTATAATTTGAACATTTTTCATTCATTCTTTTTTTTTTTTTTGTCTAACTCGTGGGTCTTGGCTGTAGTGCCGTACAACTTATAGATTTGTTGTTGTAGTATGTATGAAATTATTTGTACGTTAGGCATTGCTCTGAGACATATCAATTTTTCGTATTTTCTTTAACGTTTGCTTCTATGAATAAATTTGTTTATAATTATTACAACTGCGAAAAGCTAGGCGCTAGAGATGTTCCATTGCTTGTAGGAGAAAGTGGATTGAATAAGATTTTTTTTTTATTAAAACATTCTGCTAATCAGTGTATACTCTCTAGAATTTTCATTTGTCTCTAAACTCAAGTTTATTATTTCATTACTTCATTTTTCCATATAATTCATTGAAATAAAAATACATGCGCGTTCACTGTAACGTCTATGATCTTTCTAGCGAATGAAAATATTCTGCGTTCTATTTCGTTGTTAATATTTTTAATTAAAACAGATTGTTATACTTCGAAAACATATTTGTTTCCTTAATTTGTTTAATATTAGATATAGCACGGGATATGATTGTATGTATTATTACATTTTAGGGAATTAAAATAAATTTCATCACGGTAGGCTCCACTGCGCATGCATGTGACGTCGTTCTCTAGGCGGCTTAGTAAATAACACCATTATAGATATTGAAGCCTATGTCTCGATAGCTTATGTGATAAGACGTTGTACCTTCAACCTAAAGTTCGATGGTTCGAATCCTGATGACCGCTGGACATGTTTATTGAAAATTATTACAGAAAAATTATATGTATCGTCCCTGGATGATAATAATATTACTGCACATGCCTGTATAGGAAATTATAAATATTTCGTGTATTAAGGAATTAAAATTAATTAAGTTAGATGGTATCACATGACCCCCTCTATAAGAAGATATAAGTATTCCTAGTTTAAAGAAATGATTGATAGACGGCGCTGTCGGGCTATTAAAAGAATTTAACAATGTGGGCCACAGCCGAAAATTTAGGGTTGTGCCTCTTACCACAATTAGTAGATGGACCACTTACCAGAATTAGAAGGCGGGCCATTGCCAAAACTTAGGGAAATGATCTACTACCAAATTAGGAGATGGGGCGCTTGCCCAAAATTAGTAGGCGGGTCCCTTGCCCTGAATTTAAGGAGGGAGCCTACTGCCAAACTATGTGTGGGCCTACGGCTAAAATTAGGAGGTGCGACCACTCGCCAGAATTAGTAGGCGGGTCCCTTTGCCCGGAATTTAAGGAGAGGGCTTTACTGCCTAAATTAGTGGGTGGACCACTTGTCCAAAATTAGTAAGCGGGTCCCTTGCCCGGAATTTAAGGAGAGGGCTTACTGCCCAAATTAGTGGCTGGACCACTTGTCCAAAATTAGAGGGTGGGCCAAGTGCCCAAATTAGATGGTGGGCCAAGTGGCCTAAATTAGATGGTGGGCCAAGTGGCCTAAATTATATGGTGGGCCATCTGCCCAAAATTAGGGGGTGGGCCAACTGGCCTAAATTAGGGTGGGCCATGTGGCCTAAATTAGGGTGGGCCATCTGCCCAAAATTAGGGGGTGGGCCAACTGGCCTAAATTAGGGTGGGCCATCTGCCCCAAAATTAGGGGGTCAATGTCTGGACTGTCTCGCGGAAGTGACCCCATACCTACTAGAATGTTCAGAATCCTGTTCCTTCACGACTTTTCTTAAATATCTCTGGTTGTATAACGCATATCGCAAAAAACAAAGAGATACAAATTATTCAAAATAAAATTGCGAAGAGAACTTGATATGTTCGAAACTTCTTGGTCAATATGCCAAGTCGTAAAACATGAAGACATTTTAGGGAGGCCATTTTGAAACAATTGATGATAACTTGAACAATAATGCACATATAATAGGTATCTACTGTTAGAAAAAAGTTACCGAATTGTGGTTTTCACTGACATCTGAAGCTTTTAATTTTCTAATTTACCGTGTAAAAATAAACATACCATTCCACTTAATTTTTTTAAGAGAAAGTGAGATATTTGTTGACATGTCAAATAACGCCCTCTAGCGGTGACGTTAATAATCAAATAAGAAGTGCATAAAGCGGCCTCGATAGGCTAAGAAAAGCATTTCGTAATGAGATAAAGTTTGTTAAATTCTGTTAAGGCTAATCGGAGCAATCAACATTTAAAACAACGTTTTTTTGGTATCTCCCCACCACTTTATTCTTAGAGTTACAAAAGAAAATGGAGAACCAAAAAGATTCGAAATTATCTTTGGATTACGATGCATATATTTTCAATTCCACTTAATTACTTAATTGAAAATCTAATTTCCTATTCTGTCATGGCTGTTATGCCCCCTAGCGGGCATTTTAGAGACTCAAAAATATTTTCCAGCGATTTTTCAGGGTCACTTTTTTACACAAGGTAATTTTTTCCCTAAACTTGTGCGATGATTAGTTTCTGAGATAAGGCTTGCCTCCATGCTGCCATCCTTGCCCACCCTATACAATGTGGTTCATAAGTAACGAATAAATTCATGATCTAAGTAACATACAATTTATGAGTAAAATCCTAAAACACGTCAATTTTTAATTTTAAAATGACATTTTTTTAAGCATAATTTCATAACCTTCCTCTTCAACCTCATTGGAGTGACAGCTACACCTTCAAAAATTTTTATTGGAACGAGGGTGATAGCTCTTTTGAAAGTGTTTTAAATTCTCTATCCAGCAATATAAAATTTTTTGAATTTCTCTAATTTATTGAAAAATATTACATTTTCAATGTTACCTAGTAAACAAAAGAACATGAAGCAGTTTAAATTAAATGTTCAAACTGGGCGCCCGTTGCTTCTTGACCATAATGGAGGCGTTGCTGAAATTCTTCTAAAACATTTTGTATAATTTCTGGGGTGATTTAATTAATTTCTTGCCTTATTGTCTCTTAAATCATCAGCGTTATTTGGTCTGTTAATGTAGACTTTCGATTTTAAGTAACCTCATCACCGCGTCTACTGATCCACTTATTGGGAAAAAGTCGATTGAGATAGGTTCTTATTTCGAATGCAAAATGTGGTGTAGCTCCATCCTGTTCCATATATAATAATAAGATCATTCCCATACATTGTTTAAATACGAAGAAAATAACTAAAAACACATAGGTAAACAATGCACATCTCACCAAATGAAAGGAAATATTATTGTACAAAACACGTAATTCGCTATATATAATTAAAATTAAACTTAAAAATGTTTATTTCAATAGCTGCTAGCACAAGAAAGTTAAAAAAGCAAACTAAAACAGCGAATTTCACGATAATTAATTTGGAACATTGAGGTTATATGCCCTCCACTCTTGTTAGCTGTCAGATTTTGCACGCGCCCTATACCTACATTGAAATATGTATAACGCAGTGAAATTAGACATTTCTTATCTAACAAAATATATCCTTCATATTTTTATTTTAAATCGATTTATTCTGGTGTTTTAAAGTAAATATTAAAAATCGAGAACAAGATCACTATGGTATAAAAATTATTCAAGGTAAAAATTCACAAAAACAGTTTTTTGCGAATATCGCGCTTTTTATGGCTCAGAGGCCAATTGAGGTTATTATGAAAGTGAAAGATAATGAAATTCCGCACAAAAATAATAATTTATGTACAATAAACGGTTTAGCCAAAAATGTGCTTCAAAGTTTCCGCGCAAGACATAATATGCTCCATTTCATATAGTCCATGCATAGTATACGTGCTTGTTCTATGTATAGTATATATTAGCTGCAGCGTTGATAAAAATCATGATTTAAAAAAAATAATCAAAAATCAAGATTCTTTTTAATAAAAAAAATCATGATTTTTTTTATTTTTATTTATTTTTTTACATAAACATCCTAATAATTGACATTAACAATGTATTTAGTACTTATATTAACAAAGATAGTTTTTGTTTATACTTACAAATGGAATAAATTATGTACCTTGTATCTATAATTGTAAAATAAGCTAGAGCGTATATACAGGGTGCGCCAAAGTTCTGATTTTGGTCGATTACGGCTGTATTTGAAATGGTGGAAATATATTGTCTATAGATTATTTTCTTGATTTTCAATTCTGAATAACTAGAAAATATGTACAATTATACAGGGTACTCCGTTTTCGTTGTCCGAGCAACAACTTCGTTATTTTAAATGGAACACCCTATATTTTTTTCCTTTATCGAGTTACCCATCTAATTATATTCATAATTCTATTAAGGTGGTAGGTACTTAAAATGAACCGTTTACGATATAAAAAAGATTTTTTGACAAAAAGTGAGGTTTGCGGATAAGTTTTTGAGTACCTCTGATTTCATAGACAAGAGAGTTTTCAAAATTCTGCTTATACTGTTATGTTGAGCATATTAAGGGCTAGTAGGGCAGAAACATTATTAATATTAATCTTATACAGAGTGCTGAAAAAATTGAGTTTAATGTTTCGCTAATAAAAAAGGCCGTAATTCAATTTTTTCAAATGGGACGTACTACTTTCAGTTCTGTCATCTAATGAAGTGTTAAATTATCTTTCCATTGATATATCATAGTAGGTATTTATCTTTAGGAGTTGCATAGATATTAAGGTTAATTGTCTGGATCAGTCATTTTTCTTGCTGGAACTTCATGAGGTTTGTACTGCACTTCACCAGTTTCGATAAATCTGTCTCTAAGATTACTAAATGCAGGTTCTAAAGGGTGTCTCCTTTCAGGATATCTGGTTTTATAGACTCGGGATGCTAAGAGGCTGTTCCTTGAGCACTCCCCCACTTCTGGGGGAGTGCTCAAGGAACAGCCTCTTAGCATCCCGAGTCTATAAAACCAGATATCCTGAAAGGAGACACCCTTTAGAACCTGCATTTAGTAATCTTAGAGACAGATTTATCGAAACTGGTGAAGTGCAGTACAAACCTCATGAAGTTCCAGCAAGAAAAATGACTGATCCAGACAATTAACCTTAATATCTATGCAACTCCTAAAGATAAATACCTACTATGATATATCAATGGAAAGATAATTTAACACTTCATTAGATGACAGAACTGAAAATAGTACGTCCCATTTGAAAAAATTGAATTACGGCCTTTTTTATTAGCGAAACATTAAACTCAATTTTTTCAGCACTCTGTATAAGATTAATATTAATAATGTTTCTGCCCTACTAGCCCTTAATATGCTCAACATAACAGTATAAGCAGAATTTTGAAAACTCTTTTGTCTATGAAATCAGAGGTACTCAAAAACTTATCCGCAAACCTCACTTTTTGCCAAAAAATCTTTTTTATATCGTAAACGGTTCATTTTAAGTACCTACCACCTTAATAGAATTATGAATATAATTAGATGGGTAACTCGATAAAGGAAAAAAATATAGGGTGTTCCATTTAAAATAACGAAGTTGTTGCTCGGACAACGAAAACGGAGTACCCTGTATAATTGTACATATTTTCTGGTTATTCAGAATTGAAAATCAAGAAAATAATCTATAGACAATATATTTCCACCATTTCAAATACAGCCGTAATCGACCAAAATCAGAACTTTGGCGCACCCTGTATATGAAAATTCCTGTCAGAACTTGAAAACTCCCCTGTCTTTAAAATGCGGGGATGATGCGAATTGCCACTATTTGCTAATCTGCCGCGTAACAAGTGAGAAAGCGAGTCTGAGTGATTATATTTATGGCATTCAAACATGTCCTCTAATAGAAGTGTGAGGAAAAAAGATCCTATTTGTCTATATTAATATAAAAAGTGTAAAGTAGAAATGCAAGAGCTTATGGACCGACTGAAAGTCCACTGGAAAATATGAGTAAAATTGGGAAGCAAAGACGCTTAGTTTCCGAGAGAAAAAAAACTGGCGTAGAACCAAACCAGACTTGGTTCGATTCTTTAATTAGGTGATCGTGTACATGAAACCACTTTTCACGACATTTTCTGGTGGTCAGGAACTTTTTTATTTCGAAAAAACTGTAAAAAAATTATTTTTCCATGAAACATGTTTTTTAACGTCCCCACCGTTATATCTTTAAAAACAAATGTGCTATAAAACTGATTTAAAAAAAAAATTAAAATAGACACAATAACGCTTCTAACTATGTACAATGTGATTATAAAACATATTTTTTTTAATTGTTAAAATAATAGCAAACTTAAAGTTGTTATTTTCGTGAATGTATTTTTCAGCAATCGAGAAAAATTTTTATTTATGAAAATATGTATATACTTGCTGTGAACAAATTGAAGCCAATATATGAAAAAAGTTTTTAGAATCATAATTTTTGATGTGCAGGTTATAGTATGTAGTCAGCGATTTTTTAAAAACGGGCTAAAACATATTCTTGCGCGCCCGGCTCTCATTATACTGCTTACCGCCTGCGGACTACGGTTGCTGGGTTCATCTGTACTAATCGGGCTTTTATTAACAGCTCCAAAATAGGTACGAACCTAAGGTATAAACCTACCTTTTGTTGTTTTAAGGAAAAAAATATTTAAAACCAGGTAAATATAAATTATTGTTATAAAGTAAGTACCTACCTAATAAGTAGGTTATTACAAATTTTTGATTGAATTAAACCAAGACGCAGCAATAAAACAACTTTATTTTTTTGCAACTATTTTTCTATTGACAAATGAGTATTTAGTTACGTAGGCCCTGCGTTAAAAGCATTCTAGTCCGTCTGTACATTCATCGAAACTTTTAAATAACAGTATTTCAAGTACGACATTTACACTCGTTACAACATTT
This sequence comes from Stenurella melanura, assembly GCA_963583905.1. Lineage (NCBI taxonomy): Eukaryota > Metazoa > Arthropoda > Insecta > Coleoptera > Cerambycidae > Stenurella > Stenurella melanura. Next base: position 121,754,268 of record OY757316.1, on the reverse strand, counting down.
TAGGCCTTCTTTAACACAATCATATTTCCGATTTTTCACAATTTTTATCTGAACAATAAATACTTAATGAAAATATCGTCCAAACATCGTCACTTAAATTCCATCCTGAACCATGTGCATTTATAAGTGTAGTTGGCATATTGCTTCTGTACGATATTCTAAGTTGATACATAAACCTGCAATAGTTAACTAAATGTATTAGATAGGAAATCTATTATTATTATTTAAATATATATGTTTACCTTAAAAGAAGGTATGGTAAAAGGTGCTTTCAGTTGAAGGAAGCTCCGTTTGTTGTTGTTGCTAATTTGATCCTTGGGTCGTTTAATATCTGAATTTGTTTGTTTTTATACAGTACTAGAATCAATTTTGTACAGATTTTTAAAGCTTCGTCTTTAGACAGCAATGGCAGTTCCGATAATTTTTGAAAAACAACAATATTCTGTAAGAACATCAAACGCAGATTTTTTAAATATTTTAAAAAAACCATTAGTGGTGTAGCAACCAGTAAAACAATGAAGACAAGAACAAACTGTAGTTCATAAACTTTGCACTACCTTCTATATTAACAAAAATTGTCTGCTAGTGCCGTGTCCAAGTTGCATAAATAAATTAGTTCCATTTAAGTCAGAGTAAGTAAAATTAATACATATTAACTAACTTCACCAATATTTGTTTGCTTTTAGTTTCGTACATTGTATGCAAAACCATCCTGTTTGCTAAATAGATTTTTGGTCATTTCTGAATGACGTTTATGTAGTGAAACTACTTTTTCTGTTAATTTAAATCCTCCATCTATTATTAATATTTCGTATTCGATTAAGTACTGTTCAGCATATGTTGCAAATCGGCGCGGCGCGGCGGCAATGTATGATTGCAAAAAACGTTCATGTTTTCAAAACATGTCTACCTATACGACAGTCTATATGATATTTTAATTAAATTTCGTCATTTAAAATATTATCTTTTCTGACACAATATTTCCGCGATGTTGTCTTTTTTCAGAACTAGTGACAACAAACCTTGTATCCTAGGTCTTGGCACCACAGATTTGTCATAATCCCGCGCAATTTTCTTACAAATAATGCACTATATTATTTTGGAAAACTAAATTGCCAGTATTCTACAGCATCGCATTTATTTAAAAGTATTTATACGTATACTCTAAATCCCGCAAACTACTAATATACGATTCAAATGTATTGACCCTTCATTTTAACCCCGAATACCTATCTCAAAAATGGCGGACCAGAGAAAATTTGAAAAAATATGTGTTCATTCTGTGTCTATTGTAAATTTTTCACTGAAGTTTGAATAATGTACATTGGGACGGTTTTGAGGTTCTACTAAGTTATATTGAAAATACTTTTTAAGGAAATTTTGACCATACCAGTTTTAAATTCATTATATCTTGAAAAATATGCCTACTGTATGAATAATATTTTAGATACCGATAAAGCACGGCATTTTTTGTACGAAGAAATTCTTTCATAATTTTTTATTCTAAAATTTGGCAGTTATTGTCAAAAACTCATGCTTATTCGGCTATTTATCAAGGCATTTAAAAGATTTTTAATAAAATAATTAATCATATAAAATGTAAGGATTTTCAGAAAAAGAATTGGTATATATCAAATATTAATTTAGTTATCAAGTGCAATAGATAATATTGCAGAACGCGGGCAATAATATTATCTATTGCACTTGATAACTAAATTAATATTTGATACATACCAATTCTTTTTCCTGAAAATGCTTGCATTTTATATAATTAACTATTTTATCAAAATTTTTGTAAATACCTTGATAAATAACCGTATAAACATGATGTCACGTTTTTTAGAATAACTGCAAAATTTTAGAATAAAAATTTATGAAAAAATTTCCTCGTACAAAAAATACCATGCCTTATTGGCATCTATAATATTATTTCTACAGTAGGCATATTTTCAAATATATAATGGATTTAAAACTGGTATTATCAAAATATCCTTAAAAAGTAGGACATTTTTCAATATAACTTAGCAGCACTTCAAAACTGTCCAATGTACATTATACAAATTTCAGTGAATGATTTACAATAGAGACACATAATTTTTTCAATTTTTACTGTTCCTCCGTTTTTGAGATATTCGCGGTTAAGGTGAGGGGTCAATACATTTGAATAGTAGGTATATTAGTTAGACGCATCTTATCCTACCTTCCATACGCAGTGTAAAACCTAGATTGTGAGCCGCAATAATACATATGACTAATTTAGCGCGCTTTAAAAAATCGCTGTTGCCAAACGATACACATTGGGAAAAAAATAATTATATCAAAAACTTTTCTAATGTTTGGGCTACATTTGTTTCACTGTATGTGTATAAAAATTTTCAAAAATAAAAAAGTTTATCGATTGGTGAAAATTGTAATACGTAAAATTCAAATATCTAGTTTTCCTAATTTTTAAGGAAATGAAAATGCGAACTGTGTAAAAACCATTAGTACAGTTAAAAGCGCTATTGTGTGTACTTTAATTGAAAATAAAAACAACGTCGATACCAACATCAGTTTTCAAGATATGACGGTGGAAACAAGAAAAAACACATTTTATTTAAAATACATTATTTTCCCTTTTTTTTAATTTAAAAATGTCCAGACCACGAAAAAATGTCGTGAAATACGATTTCATATACCCAGTGACATGCTTAACAAAACCTACCATGTTTGACCTGGTTCTACGCCAGAAAAAATAAACGGCACGATAGAGTCTCGAATTCGCTCCTCTAAAAGTGTAGAAACAAATAAAGAAGGTCCCTCTACTTCAGGAACAGTGTCCAATGTAAGTATAGTGTTATTTTATTTATATTTATAATTTCTTAGTAAGACAAAATATTAAGAGAACTTTTTTTTTAGTTTACATATTTTAACGTCGGTCTATTTCTGCGACTAAGGCCAATTATGCCAAGAGACGAGCTAGATTCAAATTTTTAAAATGATCTAGTGCATTTTCTAGATATCTAGTAACTTTCCATGGACAAATGTGACTTTTTCATTCACTCCTAGTTTTACGAATAAAGTATAGTATAGATGCCTTTCTGTGTGTAGCTAGATTTAAAAACCGCTGCCTAAGGAATCACTACTTCCACATCCAGATTATTCGTCCAAGTCACTTTAAAGGAAACATCTTGACTATATTTGCACTCTAGTATGTGGAAATTATTGGTCATAGAATTTTAATAATATTTGGGGTAGATGTCATAGAAAAGTTTGAGGAGTTGGTTTCTACCATATACGTTAAAAATGAAGTTTCTAGTTTACCGTACTTATTTTCCACTATTTACAACCTACCACCTCAATGGAGTCATCTCAATCAGATGTCACTACAATACATACGTGTACTAACTTTCAAGTGAATACCTCAATTTGATGTTATCAATCCCATTAATAATGAAGCGGAGGTGGTAGAGTTTGAAAAATATTAGAAAGAAATCTGAGGCCTTGGTTTCTAGTATATACACCGAATCCCAAATTTCTGTAGTCTTACCAGCTTGCTTTACTTATTTTCCCCTATTTGCCCCTATTTAACCCCCAACCCTTCAACGGCATCATCTCAAATTATGATCTAGTTTCAGACGTCGTTATAATACATACGTGTACCAAATTTCAAATGAATATCTCAATTTTATTTTATCAACCCTTTTCATATTGGAGCAGGGGTGGTTGGGTTGAAAAATATTATTAGAAAATCTGACGCTGTGGCTTCTAGTACCGAATTTCAAGTTTCTGTAGTCTTACCAACGTTTTACTTATATTCCTCCATTTACCCCAAATTAACCCCCAACCCTTCAACGGAATCATCTCAAAATATAAACTAATTCCAGACGTCGTTATAATACATACGTGTACGAAATTTCAAATGAATATCTCAACTTTATTTTGTCAACCCCATTAATGGGGTAGGGTGGTGGGGGGGTTGAAAAATATTATAAAAAAATCTGAGGCCTTAACTTCTTGTACATACACCGAATTTCAAGTTTCTGTACTCATACCAGCTTACTTTACTTATTTCCCCCTATTGACCCCTAAATAACCCCCAACCCTTCAACGGAATCATCTCAAAGTATAATCTAGTTCCAGATGTTGTTATAATTCATACGTGTACCAAATTTCAAATTAATATGTCGATTTTATTTTATCAACCCTTTTAATAATGAAGTAGGGGTGGTGGGGGTTGAAAAATATTATAAATAATCTGAGACCTTGGCTTCTAGTACATACACCGAATTTCAAGTTTCTGTAGTCTTACCAGCTTGCTTTATTTATTTTCCCCTATTTACCCCTATTTAATCCCCAACCCTACAACGGAATTATCTCAAAATATAATCTAGTTCCAGATGTCGTTATAATACATACGTGTAGAAAATTTCAAATGAATATCTCAATTTTATTTTATCAACCCTTTTCAAATTGTAGTAGGGGTGGTGAGGGTTGAAAAATATTATTAAAAAATCTGACGCTTTGGCTTCTAGTTAATACATACACCGAATTTCAAGTTTCTGTACTCTTACCAACTTGTTTTACTTATATTGCTCTATTTACCCCAAATTAACCCCCAACCCTTCAACGGAATCATCCCAAAATATAATCTAATTTTAGACATCGTAATAATACATAGGTGTACGAAATTTCAAATGAATATCTCAACTTTATTTTATCAACCCCTTTAATGGGGTAGGGGTGGTGGGGGGTTGAAAAATATTATAAAAAAATCTGAGGCCTTAACTTCTAGTACATACACCGAATTTCAAGTTTCTGTACTCTTACAAGCTTGCTTTACTTATTTCCCCCTATTTACCCCTATTTAACCCCCAACCCTTCATCGGATTTCCTCAAAAAACAATCCAGTTCCAGATCTCGTTATAATATATACGTGTACAAAATTTCAGGTCAATATCTTAAACCGTTCCGGAGAAAGCGTGCGGACAAAAAAAAGTTAAAGACAGACCGACAGACCGACAGACAGACAGAAAATTTTGTTTCGCTCAAATTTAAAATCTCGACGTTTCATGACATTCTAAACCTATTTCACGAATAAAAATTTTTGAAAATTTTTTTTGCGATTACTATACTTCCAATCCACTACGTGGATGTGGAAGTAAAATGAACAACACATCAATCTTGTTTTTACTACAGGTAAAATTGAACACGTTACAACAAGATGCAGAGGAAGATAGTGCCCCACAACCGCTCTTATCTTCTATGCCATTAAGTAAAAAAAAGAAAAGTAGTGCCTAACTCTAGTTCTGGATCTTTATCATCTTTTGTTGTATATACGACCAAGTCTAATAAAGAAGAAATAGATAAACAAATTGCTAGAGCTCTTTATGCGACAAACAGCAGTTTCATGTGTATTGAACAACTTGAAGTAAAAAGGGCAATAACACTTTTACGACCTGGATATGTACCACCATCTCGGCATGAAGTATCCAACAGACTGCTCGATGAAGTGTATAACAAGGAAAAAAGTAAATGTTTTAAAGATTTATCACGAAGTTCAGTTTGTCTGTCATTGGATGGATGGTTCAACATACACAATGAATCAATAATATGTGCCGCTGTAACTACAGAAAATGGGTCTTCCTTTTTAGTAGACACAATAGACACATCTGGAAATCCATAGACATCTGTATATTTAATAGAACTTGCAACAAACTCCATTAAAACTCTAAAGACTGACTATACCTGTATAGTAAGCAGATTTGGGATGGATAATGCTGCCAATATGAATGCTATGCGAAACTAAATTAAAGAGTCAACAGAACTAAATGTTATTAATTACAGTTGTGCTCCACACATTTTAAACATGACTCCTATATCATAGCACTCCTATTTACAATGTGATTTTTATAAAATTTGGGTGAAAGGTGCAAGGAGATCATCAGGAGATTGTATCACGGTAAAATATTTTAAAATCCACCAGTTCCGTCCGTTGTTATGAAGAAAAATGTACGTAATTTTCCAAAAAAGATATTAGACAAAGTTTTAACTGTAAAAAAATCTCATTCTCTCATTCTTATTCGTTGTTAACCAGAAACTCACTGAAACAGAATTTTGTACTTGGTGTTCACGTAATAGGAAAATAAAACTTCCCTTGCGCAGTTCAGGCATTGGCTCCAGGTAAAAGGAAAATAACACTTTACTATTTCTTATGTTGTTAAGGTAATCTAAGTTGTTGTGATTAAGAGAGTATTTGTGATTTTACCTGAAATATTAGCAAAAAAATTATTTAAGCCATCTACAGGTATTTTAAGAACAGTTTCTTTGCGTTTAATCTGATTTATGATTGACCATGTAGTCTTTTGTTTATTGGAAGAGTTTGCAATAGTATTAGTGTTATGATTTTTAGTTTCAGCTTTTAGAGCTGTTATATTCCTTTTTAAGCTTGTCGTAAGATTCATTAAAGTTACTGTTAAATTTCCTAAAATCATGCAACATTATGAGGTTATTTTTCATTAATTTGAGGTACGGTGCCGGTTTCAGTGGCGTGACTTCGATCGGCGAAGTTAAGACACACCGTATCTTATCTCGCCGTCCTGGTTAAGTGGTGGAATAACATTAGCTAAACTTCGACAGGACATTAAAAATAAATAAGGCGATTAAGAACCAAACAAAAAAAAATATCGTGGAGAACACCCTGTAGAATTAGGATCGACTTTGAAAGACATGGAAACTATGGTGTATGGACTTGACTAGCATTCAAAGTGAAAGGACCCCGTAGTTTTTTATAGTAAAAATGGCTTTCAGTCGAGTGTTCTGAAATTTGGGGAAATTGTTCCCCTGGGCCCTCTGATTAAAATTCTCTTTGGCCACCAGTCCGACCGAATTCGATTTTTTGACCTAGAGGCGATTGAAACTGTGAACATCTGTGAAGGTTTGCTTAAATGTTCCATAAAAATTCTGAAAATCAAGATAATTTTTTGGAGAAAAATAAGCATCTTTTGTCTCTTGGTGTTTTTTTCAAAGTGCTTCCTTCTCCTGGAAAAAAATAACAAACAAAGAAAATTATTTTTTTGAAATTTTTCTACGGGAAAAGGGAGCACTTTGAAGAAAAGGTTGGGGAGCACAAGTTGATTATTTTAACCTAAAGAATATGTCTGAAAATTTTGGGATATTTCTGAAATAGAAAAAAATCAAAATCTAGGGAAATTCTTGGTCGAAATTATTTTTGTTTAAAAAATTCTGAAAACCGGCAGGCGTGCTCTTTGAACAAAAATAAGCAACTTTTGGCTCTTGACGCTTTTCTCTAAAACGCTTCTTTCACCCTAAATTAATAAAATTCTTTTAATTTTTTTTTTCGCAGTTTCGATCTCTTTTGTAATGCAGCTCCCGCTGCTAATGGCAGCGAACAGCCGTCTAAATTTTAAGAAATGTTTTTCAGACGTTTGAAGAAAAAATAATTGACAGTGTAGTTACAGACAACATTTGTTTCTTCCTTAAATATTACATGTGCTGGAAAATGCGGTAACCATTTTCATACCAAATGTGTGAATTTGGCAACAAAGGAGTACGGAATGGTTCAAAATTGTAGAAATTTAAAATGGCTTTGTGATAATTGTTTGCAGCATTTTGAACTTATTTTAAATTTTAGAATGGAAATTGCCAGTATAAAAACGCAAGTTACTACTGAACTAAATCGTTGCACCAATCTATCTGAAGCTTCCCCAGAAATAAATAAGAAAAGTTATGCCAGTGTGGCTGCAGGGGAAGTTGGAATAATTAAACCTAAAACCAAACAAGAGTGTAAGAAAATGAAGTTATACAAAAGAATCTTAAACCAGCAGCACTGGAAGTAGGTATCACCCAAATAAAAGATATTAAAGAAAGAGGTGTCGTAATAAAGTAAGACAAAAGACGAGCAAGAAAAAATAAAGAAAGTAGCAGAAAGGAAATTAACTAAAAACTATCAAATTACTGCACCAGATCTAAAAAACCCATGTATAAAAATAATAGACGTTGAGGAAAAATATGGAGATGAAGATTTACTGAACTGTATAAGGAAACAGAATACATACGTACATCATGATTCAATTAAAATGGACGTAAAAGTTATTAAACAAATGAGAACGAAGTACATGGCCATAATTGAATGTGATCCTCTTACATTTCAAATGATATTAACTGAACAACATTTACATACCGGGTGTTAGAAAAGTATGGGAACGGTGAAGAATCTCGAACAGTTTGCATCAAATCGAAAAATAAAAAAATACGCGTCAAAAAGTTTTCAAAAAACTATCTACTGATACCAAGAATGACCTCCCCACCCACCCCCCGTGGGTGGGGCGAGGGGCAACTTTAAAATTTCAAATGGAAACCCTATTTTTTATTACGGAATCGGATTCTACGGCAAGTTTTATTCAGGACATTTTTTTCGATTTTTGCACGGTGTCACTGTAATCGCAAAAAATGAAAAGAATGCATGACTGTTTCAAGAGTAGCGTCTTGTGCCCATAAAAAAAGTCCAATTCAAAAACTGAAAAATACGTATTTGTTATTTTTACGAAATCTATCCAATGATATTGGATTCGACTCTCCCACCCCCAACCCAGTGGGTGGGGCGGGGGACAACTTTGAAATTTGTAATGAAAATCCCTATTTTTTATAGTGAATTCGGATTTTACAGCCAAAAATACGTGAATTTTACATCGGACATTTTTTTGATTCTTGCAAGGTGTCGCTGCAATCGCAAAAAATTGAAATAAACCTGAAGTCTCCATAAGTTTGTAAATACAGCTACTCGTGTTGACAAAAAAACATTCAGTTTAAAAAACAATATCTGTGATATCTTGATTTTTATGAATGTTTTTTTTAAGTGTTGTTAATAACAGTATTTGTTTTGTGAAATTTCTACGAGTTGTAACATTTTTTGCGATTGCAGCGACACCTTGCGAGAATCGAAAAAAATTCCCGTTATAAAATTCACGTATTTTTGGTCGTAGATTCCGAATCCGCTATAAAAAATAGGGATTTTCATTACAAATTTCAAAGTTGTCCCCCGCCCCACTCACTGGGTTGGGGGTGGGAGAGTCGAATCTAATGTCATTGGATAGATTTCGTAAAAATAACAAATACGTGTTTCTCAGTTTTTGAATTGGACTTTTTTTATGGGCACAAGACGCTACTCTTGAAACAGTCATGCATTCTTTTCATTTTTTGCGATTACAGCGACACCGTGCAAGAATCGAAAAAAATGTCCTGAATAAAACTTACGTATTTTTTGCCGTAGAATCCGATTCCGCAATAAAAAATAGGGGTTTCCATTTGAAATTTTAAAGTTGCCACTCGCCCCACCCCCTGGTTGGTGGGTGGGGAGGTCATTTTTGGTATGAGTAGATAGTTTTTTGAAAACTTTTTGACAAGTATTTTTTTATTTTTCGATTTGATGCAAACTGTTCGAGATTTTTCACCGTTCCCATACTTTTCTAACACCCGGTATAAACTGGTCAAGATGCAGAATATTTGCATACGTCAGTGTGTTCCGATGCTTCAAATGTGGAGGATTTAACCACCACGTAGAAAATTGTTCAAGTGAAGAAAAATGCCTAAAATGTTCTAATAGTGACCATAAAGCAGAGGAATGTGAAAATGACGTGATATGTGCTAACTGTGTAGAGGTAAACAAAAAATTTAAACTTGATTTAAAAGTTAACCATTTTGTATTTAATAAATTATATATTTAAAAAAGTAGAAAAGGAAAAATAAAAGGTTAAACAGCTAAATAATGAATAGCGATCAGTAAATTATAACTCTACAGATCATTCTAAAAAAACAAGTTGTCGTCAAAAACTCAAAGTATTACATCAAAATATTCAATGTATTAGGAATAAGATTGAGGAATTAGAAATATATTTAAGTTTACATGATATTGACATTGTATGCCCTACTGGCTTGCACAAACAGAAGCCGATACAATAAAAATAGATGGATATAAGAGAATGTCAATATTTTCTAGGAAAGAACATAAAAATGGAGGCGTGGTTATTTTTTGTAAAAATAATGATAAATTCAAAATAATGTACCACCCCGTATATATATGTCGTACTGTACATCCCGTATATAGGTATCATACGATGCTTGGTCTGAAAAGATGCAGAGCTTGCATATTTATATTAACAGCCCATGCGCGGTTGAAAGTCAGGCAAGTTCCCAAGTCAGCTTTCGTTCGGTGAAGTTGGGGAACCCGAAATTTGTAACAGTTTTGTCAAAATTTACCCAAGTGAAGTTTAAAACATATATAATCTTAAATAATTGTCAATTTTTCAACCTTCACTTGGAAGAACTTATTTTTGGATGTAGAGTAAAATACGCGAGTTTAATTTTTCTAATTACGTTAAAATAAAGTGATCGTTCGTCGAGGGACATGATGATATGAGTAAGAGATACTGTCCGCTATATTGTTTTATTGTTTGATATGTTATATTACATGGGGTAATAATATGTGGGGGTGTTGAAATGCTCTCCACGATTAAGAGTACCTTTTATTGCCATTACATGGAATAGTGTTACATATATAAATATGTTTTTATTTTATTAACGTAAATTGTTTCGATATTTGTAAATTTCCGTTGTCATTTCCGTAAGAAGTTAATTAACTTTTGTAAACAAATTGCTTGTAAAATTTCGATGTCATTAAAAGTAACTAAATTCAGAGAACTAGTATTATTATCACTCTAAGGGAGTTCTGTCCACTTACCTTTAATATATAGGGCTCACGAATTCACAGCCCCGAAGAGCACTACCTATTAACTATTTATTTCTCTGTTAAATCAGACTGGTGGCAGCGAAACTACCAACTATTTGGGTAATTTCTTTATTATTAATCTTTATTATAACTTACATTTCTAAATTTTGTGTGGTGTGTTGTGGGGTTAATAACCACCCCTCTGTTCATTACAATGGTGGCTAGGAAGGGACAATAAGAAAAGTACCCCTTTTCTACCCCCACCCCGAGGTTCGTTACAATGGCGACACGGTGGGAGGAATAATTACCCCCACTCCTCAGGTCGTTACAATGGTGGCAGCTAAGTGAGATTAAAAGTTTAAAGGAAAAGTGGAGTAGAATTTTCTAGAGTTTTTTAAAGTTACAATAATTTTTTTTAAAGACATTTTTTTAAGTAAAAACTTTGCAATTATTTTTGAAATCATATATACAGTAGTATTTTATTTTGAATATTGAGTAATTGATTGAATAAATAGTTAAAAATGGCTAATGCAGCAGAGCAAGTGCAAGTATCACAGGTTTAACCTGCACTACCAGGTCAAAAAATGAGCTGGGGAATGATTGCAAATACTGTAGAACAAGTTTCAGGAAAGTACAATGTTTTGAAAAGATCGAGCAAAGGTCGATATTAGACGAATGGAGCGAGGAAACCACGTTAAAAATCATTAAATATAGACTTATAGGTGATGCATATGACTACTTTAAGACGGACCCTACATTAGACTCACTGGAGTATGTAGAATTCAAAGCAAAATTTGTCAAGAGATTTTCGCCAATTATAGTACCGGGGCAAGCTTTAAGTAATTTAAATAAGTGTTATCAAAGGCACGATGAGGGTGTAAATCAGTATGCCACAAGGGTAAAGTTACTGGGTGTTTTAATTTTAGAGGAAGACTTAGCGAAGGCAAATAACAATGAGAAACCGGGTTTAATTAAAAAGGTAGAACAATTAGTACTGAATCAATTCACAACAGGGTTGAATAAAAACTTATTAAAAAACGTAGGGACAGTATTCATGCGTGAGGATAATTTAACAATAGACAAAGCCGAAGAATGTGCCAGGCAGGAAGAATTAAATGAAATAATGTTAAAACCGCGTCAATCTCAGGTATCAAATATTAATGATGTAAATTGTTTCAAATGTGGTAGGTTAGGACATTATGCTAGGGACTGTCGAATGGGGAATAATTACAGAGATTTTGGAAATAGAGGTGATAATTTTCAGAATAATCGAGGCCGGAATTTTCAAGAAAATCGGCATAATTATAGTCAAGGAAATAGGGGAGGTAATCAAACAAATTTTAGGGAAAATATGAGTAATAGCGGAAACCGGGAACATTTTAGTAGCCAAACAGGCAGAAATGGAGGTTATAGGGAAAATCAGAACAATTACGGCGAAAATCGCAGATATTCGAACTACGAACAAAGTAGAAATTTAGATTACAATGCAGAAGGAAGACAAGATAATTACGGCGAAAATAATAGACATTTTAATAATGAAGCAGGTAGAAATATGGGTACTAGTATAAGTAGGCAAAACCAGGGACAAGGGAGTACAGGAGCTATACCGAGAAGGACAAATTTAAATTTAGGGACAAATAATGGGCAACATTTAAACTCTCAGGCCGTTCCCCCTTTAGTGCCTCGAGAGGGAACGAGGAATTAAAGTTAGAATGTAATTTTGGGGCAGATGAAAATGATAGGTACACCTTGCAAATACCACAAATTTATTATGACACGATTAATTCGGCAGGTTATGTGAACATTTTTGTGAATAATAACCCAATGGAATTTTTAGTGGACACTGGGTCAGCTGTCTCGTTAATAAAAAGGAGTTGTTTAAATAAAAATAGTGAGATTTTTGAGAGACCAGATATTAAGTTAACCGGAGTCACAGGCCATGGTATTCCAATTGTAGGTACAACTATTGCAAAATTTGATTTTAATAATTTTACTTCCACATCCACGTAGTGGATTGGAAGTATAGTAATCGCAAAAAAATTTTCAAACATTTTTATTCGTGAAATAGGTTTAGAATGTCATGAAACGTCGAGATTTTAAATTTGAGCGAAAAAAAATTTTCTGTCTGTCTGTCGGTCTGTCGGTCTGTCTGTCGGTCTGTCTGTAACTTTTTTGTCCGCACGTTTTCTCCGGAACGGTTTAAGATATTGACTTGAAATTTTGTACACGTATATATCATAACGAGATCTGGAACTGGATTGTTTTTGAGGATATCCGTTGAAGGGTTGGGGGTTAAATAGGGGTAAATAGGGGAAAATAAGTAAAGCACGCTGGTAAGACTACAGAAACTTGAAATTCGGTGTATGTACTAGAAACCAAGGTCTCAGATTATTTATAATATTTTTCAACCCCCACTACCCCTACTTCATTATTAAAAGGGTTAATAAAATAAAATTGAGATATTCACTTGAAATTTGGACACATATGACTTATAACGACATCTGGAACTAGATTATATTTTGAGATGATTCCGTTGAAGGGTTTTGGGTTAAATAGGGATATATAAGGGAAAATAAGTAAAGCAAGCTGGTAAAAGTACAGAAATTTGGAATTTGGTGTATATACTAGAAGCGAAGGTGTCAGGTTTTTTAATTAGTATTTTCCATTTACCCACCATCTACTCTCTTATTAAAACAGTTGATAAAATTAAATTTAAATTTTCACTTGAAATTTGGTACATTTATGTATTATAACTATATCTCAAACTATATTATATTTTGACATGATTGCGTTGAAGGAGTGGGGGTAAGTAGAGGTAAATAGGGAAAAATAAGTAAAGCAAGCTGGTAAGAGTACTGCAACTTGAAATTAGGTGTATGTCCTAGAAGCCAAGGCCTCAGATTTTTTGATAATATATTTCAACCCTTCCACTACCATTACTACATTATTAAAGGGGTTGATAAAATAAAATTGAAATATTCACTTGTAATTTGGTAGACGTATGTATTATAACGACATCTGGAACTAGATTATATTTTGGGATGATTCCGTAGAAGAGTTGGGGTTAATAGGAGTAACTAGGGGAAAATAAGTAAATCAAGCTGGTAAGAGTACAGAAATTTGGGATTCGGTGTATATACTAGAAACCAAGGCCTCAGATTTCTTTCTAATATTTTTCAAACTCTACCACCTCCCCTTCATTATTAATGGGATTGATAACATCAAATTGAGATATTCACTTGAAAGTTAGTACACGTATGTATTGTAGTGACATCCGACTGAGATAACTCCATTGAAGGGGTGGGAGGTGGTAGATTATGAATAGTGGAAAATAAGTAGGGTAAACTAGAAACTTCATTTTTAACGTATATGGTAGAAACCAACGCCTCAAACTTTTCTATGACATCTGCCCCAAATATTATTAAAATACTATGACCAATAATTTAAACATACTAGTGCAAATAAAGTCAAGATGTTTCCTTTAAAGTAACTTGGATGAAGAATCTGGATGTGGAAGTAGTGATTCCTTGGGCAGCGGTTTTTATATAGGGGAGTCTGAAATAATAGTTTGTGATGACCAAGTACCGCTGGGTGTTGCAGGAATTTTAGGTAGAGATTTTTTGGTAAAAAATAAAGTTAATATTTGCTATGGTAGAAATGTGTTAAGAGTATATAATGTTGAAATACCGCTAGTATCTATAGAAAATTTAAAAGGTGCGAATGAGGATATAAATGTTGAGGAAAATCAAGTTAATTACTTACTGACCATAAAGGCAATGAAATTACTGAGGAAAAAGTCAGGAAGAAGAAAGCACTAATCGAAACCAACGTTCCTGATAATGATACATATAAAGGAATCATCAAGCAATACATCGCATGTTACAAAAAAAGATGGATAATACAAGACCATGAATCAATATGAGATAAAAATGTTTGTCATATACTAAAATTTATAAAATCAAGCACAGGTAGACAATGGCGCATCTTACTGAACAACAAATTTTTAACAGTCAGCGCTATCCCTAAGTTTAGCTTCCGACTCCACTGACGAGGCATTACTCAAAAGAGCTATTATGGAATTCTTCAACATCAGATCTGTAAACAGTGGTGCATGGTCTTACTTGAGACTCGCAAGAGGCCCTCGATAGCGTGCAAAAGCTTTATTCCCTTACAACCTTAATATTGGAACAATTATAATTATATATGTCGGAGACGTCCCCTCCACGTTCCCCGTGCGGACGCCTTCCGATACTTTCGTAGACGCCTTTCGATAGTCTTGTGAACGCGAATAAAGCTTTTGGAACCCTCTTCCCGGCGAGCGGAACAACATGCCTGAAAGTCCCGTAGATAAGTACCTAGTATTAAGATAAACTCGATAGAGAATAGTTGAAATCGCGGGACTGGCAGTGGTGGACTGCTAGCTCCAGTATTTTGGTGGTATTGTTTGTATTTTCAATCTTGAGACATTTACCTGTTTCGATAAATCATAAATCATGTTATTTTGTTATTTATGCGACTATTATTTAAGTAATTTTATTGTGTTTACCAATGTGCGGCCTAAATCTAATAGATCCGCCCTGAAACGCCCCTCTCCTTGCCGTCTTCGACATATATAAGTATTAAAAAAAAAACGTCAAAACTTATATCTTTAACGGTTTTGCAGGTACCACAAAGATCAACCAATATTAAAAATGTCACGAGAAAAGAGTAAAAAAAAAAAGTCAGATCTTAACAGACTGAGACCAAACTTAGTAATTCTCTATTACTTACCTGTTTCTTGTGTAACATCGACATTAAGATGTCACCTTATCAAAACTTTAGCAATAAGTAGTCAAACGAGAACCTAATTTATACTACCATTTTTTTCATCCAGTCATGAGCAAAAAAATCAGTAGATATAGATTCAAAAGCCACGACAACGTATGGCACGCTACAATATCAACAGCTCTCAGAGGTAAGTTGAATCTTGCATTGATTCATAAAACTACGGGCTAAATAGAAAAGTTTTGCAACATTATATGATAAATCGTTAGTCACAAACTTTCGTGAATCTGCAAACAAAATACTGTGGTATAATGATAATAATAATAAAACTATTACAGCCTCGATTGGAGAGGTTAGTTCGCAGTACTTTAAACAGCTACATTATGTAATAAGGGAGACGAAGTTGCGAAGAAAAATTAATAGATCAATCGACTTACCTGAAGGAAGTTCGATCTTAATTTTTCGAGCAACTTCGTCGAACCTTATTACGGGCCCTCCCGAAGTAGCGCCATACGCACCCAACCCCGCGAACTAACCATACCAAGCTATCGAAATTATAATGAAGACCCAGCGTTGGATTGCATAAGCAGCAGTTTTTAACAGCCACCTTTAAATCGTGCCAGACCCGAAACGGAGTTGTACACTACATTATGTAATAAGGGAGACGAAAAATTAAGATCGAACTTCCTTCAGGTAAGTCGATTGATCTATTAATTATAACGCAAATAATTTTGGAATAAAACCGCACTCTAGATGTGATGCTATTGTTGTGTAGCCAACACCCTGTGTATAACTTTATTTAATTTTGATGTAATATTTCTTTTATTCTTGTCTTTGAGTTTTATCGCAATGTTTTATATCATTTTGTATGCATTACTATCGCATTGTTTCATATCATTTTATGTGTATTACATCATGTTTCTTGTTAATACCATTTCTGCTGACTCTCTTGGTTTTCGCAACTAGTTGGTTTGTTCTAGAAGTTCAAAGCCTTTAGTAACTACGCGAATTATGTTTATTAAGCAAGAATATGCATTTCTTTTACTCTTTGTTCATTGGTTAAAATTTATGTTTTGTAATTCCGCGATTGGTCTAAATTACTGACGCTATGTTGCGAAGCGGGGGACCAACGTGTCTAACAAAACCAAGAAAGTCACCCCAAATCTAGGAGATATATTTTGTACACCATTTCGATCGCATCAACTTACTAAATTCTAAATTATAAAATTATATTGCACAACTGTTTGTATATTCGAGTAACAGGATTTTCAATACAGTGATTTTAAAATTACTAAGTGTTTGCTTTCTACCACGACTACCCGACAAAAATTGGTGTCAGGTGTGGGGTAGCTTCTAGCGAAAAGGCAACAAAAGCTGTTAGAACGCCCAAGAAATTAACGGGAAAGTCGTAAGAAGCTACACAGTGAAATCATCCAGCAGTGCTACGTGCTCATTCCTACGGATATCAAGAATATCAGCCAACTACCCCTGTGATTTCTAGCGAATAGGCCCAGAGCTGTTAGAAAATCGAGAGGCAAAAGGTTTGTTAGGAGTTTTAAAGTTTTCGCCAACTGAGTCCCGCTGAACGAACCTTTCCACCGAAAATTCTAGAGGTCCAAAGTCAAGGATTAAAGTTCCAGTATCCAGCCCTTGCTTTTGCAGCCCTTGCAGAATTTGTATTGGATAATTCAGCCATCAACCCAGCAGGAAGAAGAAAACAGTGCAGTGTAGTGTTGTGCTACGAAAAATCATTCAGTGTGCTTGAAACAATTGGATTAACATCACCACCCGTAAGCCAACAAAGAAAATTTTAATTTTTTTCATTAATTTTATATATATTATCTCCTCAATTTTTCTGCCAGTTCATGTCCTCTGATTCCTCTGACAGTGACATCGAAGAGCAACACAACAACATGGTATTTTCTGTCGAATTAGCTTTAAAAATGATCCCAGAATTTTCTGGAAATAGAGAAAACTTACACAAATTTCTTGCATGTTGTGATATTGTCTCTGCGATGGCCACGACTCGTGGGGAGAAAGAAATGTTTTTAAACGTTATTAAGACTAAGTTATCAGGCGTAGCATATAATTTAATTAAATACAGAGAATTTGCGACATACGATGCCTTAAAAGTGATATTAGAAGAGCAGTATTTGGAGAGACGAACAATGGCCCAAATACAAACCGAATTACTAAATTGCCGTCAAATGAACAACGAATCTGTCCGCGAATTTGCAAACAAAATTGAAAGAATCAATCTCGACTTAACTGACGCAGGTATTGCTAGTGAGGGGGCAGATGCCGCCGAAATTATTCAAAATCTCAATAAGAAATCCGCTCTAAAAGCATTTGTAGAAGGTTTGCAAAATCCTATTAAACTTATTATTAAAGCCAGTAGATTTCAAACACTCACCGACGCTGTGGAAGCAGCGTGCGAAGAGGAACGAAATTTAAAATTTTCTAGACCATCATTTAATGCTAATAATAATAGTACAAACACTAAACAGAAAAAATGCTTTAAGTGTGGAAAATTAAACCATACCGCAGACAAATGCTATTCGCGCGGCACTTTTCCAAATTATCCAAGTCATGTAAGAGTAAAATCTGAGGCAAATGTAAATCAAGTTAGGGTAACTTGTAGATATTGTCATAATGTAGGCCACACTATAGATCAATGTCGTAAAAGAATGTACAATAACTCTCGAACTCAAAGTAATTCTCATCACAGTCAAAATAATTTTTCGTACAACAATCAAAATACGCAAAGTTGAAACAATTTACCGCAGAATCAGGGCAACATAAATCCTAGAAATTTTAATTCGTACCAGCAACGGTCTCCGGTACCGTCGCACTCGCAAACTCAGCAAAATCCGGGAAATGCCAACGGCCCGTCGACATCAGGCAGTGTCGCTCGAGGCCGCGAGATCAACAATGCCTAAAAACACGTACTATTTCCACTGTATCCAATTCCACTGTATCCAATAGTATTGAGCAAAATTATTCTAATTCATACGCTGCATCCTCTGAATCTGTACCAATTCCGAATAATCAAGATATAACAAATAATAATTACTCTAATTTCACCGTATCCAATGACATTCAGTCAAATAACAATTCTAATTCATTATCTGCTAATTCGTATCAAAATACTAATTCTGAAGTTTTTTCGATAAATCCACAAAATAGTCCAGGAAGTGTCATATTACCATTGCACTTAGCCAGTACTAAAAAAGCCGTTTTATTATTAGACACAGGATCTGATGTAACTATTTTTAAAGCAAATTTAATAGATGACGACGCGTTAGTTTACACTGATCATAAAATAAAGTTAAAAGGAATAACAAATAATTATGTTTACTCTTTAGGTGTAAGTTTCGGAGAAATTCCACTTTCAGAAAATGTCACTCTGTCTCATCCATTCTATATCGTACCTAAAGATTTTCCAATTTCCCAAGATGGTATCATAGGCAAAGATTTTTTGACAAAATATAAAGCTCTCATTGATTACAACTCGCATACAATTTCCTTACCAATTCAAAATGAAAATTTTACATTCAAAATAACCTCAACTCACAATTTAACTATACCGCCTAGAACTGAAATGATTGTAAAAATACAAATAAATTCCGACTCTCCTAAAATATGTCTACAAAAAGAAATTCAGCCCGGACTATATGTTGCTAATTGCATAGTGGATAAAGAAAATTGCAATATAAGTATAATAAACTCAAAGAATCTATATCTGTAAATCAAAATGAACTTGATTTTGACGATCTTGAAAATTATTACGTACTCAATTTCACTAATTCAACTGACTGTAAACGGTTACAAATATTAGAATCAGAACTTCGTTTAGAACACATGAACTCTGTAGAACGTGACTCGATTTTAGACATATGCCGCGAATTCAATGATATTTTTTATTTAGATGGAGACAAACTTACTCACACGGATTCAATTCAACATACTATACCCTTATTAGACAAAAAACCAGTTTTTGTAAAACCATATCGCTTACCGTTTCATCAAAAAGAGGAAGTTAAAAATCAATTAAATAAAATGTTAGAAGATGATATAATCGAACACAGCAATTCTCCTTATAATTCTCCCATTTTAATCGTTCCCAAAAAACCGGATGCTAACGGCAATAAACGTTTTCGAATTGTAGTAGATTTTCGTAAGTTAAATGATGTCACAGCAGGCGACGCTTATCCTCTACCAAATATAACAGAAATACTAGATCAACTTGGCAAATCAAAATATTTTAGTTGTATTGACCTAGCTAATGGATTTCATCAAGTCTTATTAAGCGAAGAATCGCGACCATTAACTGCTTTTTCATTTTTCGAACATTATCAATATAAAAGACTTCCGATGGGGTTAAAATCTAGTCCTTCAACATTTATGCGTTTACTTAATAATGTATTGACCGGACTTATTGGTTTAAAATGTTTTGTATATTTAGATGATATATGTATATATGGAAGTTCACTTCAGGACCACAATTCAAAATTAACGGATGTTTTTCGTCGATTGCGACAACATAATTTAAAGCTACAACCCAGTAAATGTGAGTTTTTGAGAAAGGAGCTTACATATCTCGGACACGTGATCTCTGAAGATGGGATAAAACCCGATCCTAATAAAATTACCGCCGTTCAGAATTTCCCTATTCCAAAAAATCAGACCGAGGTCAAATCATTTTTAGGTCTTTCATCTTATTATCGAAGGTTCATTCACAATTTCGCTAAAATAGCACAACCGCTTAATAAACTTCTAAAGAAAGATGTAAAATTTGAATGGAATTCCTTGTGCGATGAATCATTTACTAAGCTTAAAGAGACACTCGTAAATCCTCCCATATTACAGTATCCCGATTTCACGCAAGAGTTTAATTTAACAACTGATGCGAGCGCGCACAGTATAGGGTCAGTTTTGTCGCAAGGCCCTATAGGTAAAGACCTTCCAGTAGCATATGCATCACGAACTCTTAATAAAGCCGAAAGAAACTATAGCGTTATCGAACGGGAATTAGTGTCAATATGTTGGAGTTGCCAGCATTTCAGGCCGTATCTTTATGGCAGAAAGTTCAAAATAATCACTGACCATCGACCTTTGACCTATTTATTTTCCTTGTCCAATCCGTCATCCCGTCTAATGCGTTTACGACTAAAACTAGAGGAATTCGATTACGAGGTTATCTATAAACCGGGAAAACAAAATACCAATGCGGATGCACTCAGTAGAATCCCCCATGACTCTGTCAAAAATAATTTCAAAATAAATTCAAATAAAGTCAGTCCAATTTGCAATGTCCGTGCTATTAACAATCCACATAATAGTAATTTAACGTATCAGCACTATCTAAAAGAAATTGAAACCAGAGTTGTTGTAAACCCGAATGTAATAGACACCGATGATAACATACACGATTGTCCTACGGACTACAGTATTATTTATTTTGTTGATAAATCTTTTACAACTAACCTAGAGTATCATAATAGCCAAGCAGAATTAAAAGCTCAAAATGCCGACATGCACAAGGTTGCATACTTAAAGTCTGATGACCGATATTACTTATATCTCATAACAAAACAAACATGCATAGCCAGTGTCGATTACAATGACATATTTTATTGTTTGGTAAATTTGAAAACATTTTGTCTAGAGAATAACATACGCGATTTAGCCATTTCAAATACAATGTGCAAATTAAACAAATTAAAAATAGAGACTATTAGAATAATGTTCAGGTATATTTTCAAAAATACAGATATCAAAATTTATTTTTTCCACAATAACGTGAACCAGGAACTGTCAAAAGACGAAATTAAACAAATTTTAAAAGAATATCATATGACACCTTTAGGAGGCCATCAAGGCGTAAACAGAACTTTTAACCGCATTAAACAAACTTATAAGTGGAGAAACATGTATCGTGATATCAAAAGATTCATAAAATCATGTGAAAGTTGCAAGAAAAATAAATGCGCTAGAAAAACTAAATTACCTATGGTCATAACAACAACTTCATCTTTTCCAATGGAAAAAATATTTCTTGACATAGTCGGACCGTTAAACCAGACGGAAAAATTTAATAAATATTTGTTGACATTTCAAGATGACTTGACAAAATATTCTATAGCTATACCTATTGAAGATCAACAAGCGACAACAGTAGCTTACAATTTTGTTACAAAAATTATTTGCCAATATGGCACCCCCAAAATTTTAGTAACCGATCAAGGCTCAAATTTTCTTAGCGACGTATTTAAAGAAACATGTAAATTATTAAAAATAAAGCATATACCTACTACAAGTTTTCATCCACAGTCAAATGGACAACTAGAAAGATCACATCGAACACTGGTGGAGTATTTAAGAAATTTTATTAATCGTGATATGAACAATTGGGACGAATTCATGCCGTATGCTACGTTTACATATAACACTACTCCACATGCAACTACTAAGTTTTCTCCGTTCGAACCTCTATATGGTCGTAAGGCTATTCTTCCTACATCTCTTACGAGAAATCCTGAAATTTTGTATAATTATGACGATTATTACAATGAGTTAAAATCGCGAATGCAGCACGCCAGTGAAATTGCACGGGAAAGTATATTAAAGAATAAAGAGAACTCTAAAGAATATTATGATAGAAATATTAATCCGATTAAGTTAAAAATAGGAGATAAGGTTTTATTAAGGAACGAAACTAGTATAGTTGGGAAATCTAAAAAATTACTGCCTTTGTACAAAGGTCCTTACAAGGTCATTGCACTAGATTCTGATGTAAATTGTACTATTTTGATCAATCGGAAAAAAGTTAAGGTTCATATGAATCGCTTGAAATTATTTCATGATTAAATTTCTAAATCTTGCACATTATTACAGACATATATACAAATAAGTAATTTTGTTCCAGATATCCCAAATTGTCTGCCACTTTCTATCCCAGAATGCACCATTTAAGTTTTCCAATCCTGCTTGCCATATCTTTTGTCGATGCAAACACATATTATAATTACATGCCTATCACTCAAAGCCCAGGACTCTATTATGAAAAAATAGGTAATCTTAATCTCTATAACGATAATTGGAAGTTAATAACTTACCTTGATTTACAAAATTATCATGATGAATTTAAACTTATTTTATTTTTTACACATGGTATACAACGCCTATGTTCACTAAGTAAAAGTAATCTAGCAACAGTTTCAGCTGAATGCGATTCTTTCAATAAAACTATTACAAATTCAATTCAAAATATTCGTTTTCAAGACAATTTAATTTTAGATATGTTAGGAATTGATAAACATTCGATTCGTGAGAAAAGAGCGCTAATTAATGCTATAGGCAGCATTTCAAAAACTTTATTTGGCACATTAGATGCTGACGATGCAAAATATCATGACGATCAGATTGAAAAATTGAAATTAGATCAAAATCATTTGGCAAATTTACTAAAACAACAGACTTCAATCCTTCAAAATACTGTTCATCTTCTAAATTCCACGAATAACGTAATGGCATCAAAATATTTAGGTAATTTTAGTATTAAGATAAATGAAATTGTTTCAACATTAAATAAGTTAAGTAAAAACCAAACAGATTTTAAAGAAAAGGAGGAACTTATTGTGAAAATAGATGAATTAGTTTCAATACTGAATATAATATTAATGTCCTTCAAATTCAATCAGTCTAATCTACTAGACATAATTCTATATGCAGAGAGAGGAATCTTGCATCCATTAGTTGTAAGTCCTGTAAATTTAGTTAACGAGCTTTCAAAATTACAAGCTTACCTAGATGGATTAAGCTTTCCAATAAATCCTGTAGTTGAAAATATGCACATCCTGTATAACTTAGTAAAAACAAATGTATACTATTTTAATGGTAAGATATCTTTTGTAATTTTAATTCCTTTAATTGATCCACGTATGTATGATATTTTAAAAGTGTCCAGTTTACCTGTACTAATTTCAAATTCAACTTATATATTTATTGTTCCACAAAGCAATTATCTTGCGATAGATGCAGTTAAACAACACTATTTCTTGTTAGACAAATTTGAAATTTCAGAATGTAATAATATTTTTATTGATATTTGTAAACAATTTAAACCGATTTATTTAGTGCACCTTCATGGAGGCTGTGAAGCAAATCTTTTTAGTCCTACTACAACAATTCCAGAATCTTGTGAGAAAAGAATAATGAAATTAAATCACTCAGTATTCATACAACTAGCAAATGAAAACTCATGGTTATACGTCATTCCTTCAGAAGAAATTATAGATATAAATTGTAAACTAATATCTCAAAGAATATCACTTAAACTAAACAACACTGGAGTTCTAAATGTAAATCCAAATTGTACTGCATATACTAGGTCCATGATTCTCAAACCACACAGACAATTTAGCAGTAATATTTTAATCAATTACATTCCACCTTTAGATCTAAAAAGTGTAATAAATTTCAACATATCTACTTATAAAGCACATGAGTTGTCACTGTTAAATACACCTTTAATAATTGGCACTAATGATTTAAAAACTTTGTCAAAATTAGGTCAAGATATACAACTACTACAAAAAGATGAAAATTCTAATGTTCACAAAATATTAAATATAAATATTCATAATATACTTTCATATTCATTTATATCTGTCATTGTGGTTATACTAATATTGCACTTTATATTCAAGAGTAAGATTATTCAAAACATTTTTAAGAAAAAAGATAAAGATTCTAGTGAAACTAAGCCATCCCAGGAGGAATCTGCTTGTAGTAGTGACTCTGCTTCGATTTCTACTTCCCGAATTGGTGAAAATTGCACCTCAATCCCTCGGTACAATTTTCAAAAATAGGGGGGAGGTGTTGTGTAGCCAACACCCTGTGTATAACTTTATTTAATTTTGATGTAATATTTCTTTTATTCTTGTCTTTGAGTTTTATCGCAATGTTTTATATCATTTTGTATGCATTACTATCGCATTGTTTCATATCATTTTATGTGTATTACATCATGTTTCTTGTTAATACCATTTCTGCTGACTCTCTTGGTTTTCGCAACTAGTTGGTTTGTTCTAGAAGTTCAAAGCCTTTAGTAACTACGCGAATTATGTTTATTAAGCAAGAATATGCATTTCTTTTACTCTTTGTTCATTGGTTAAAATTTATGTTTTGTAATTCCGCGATTGGTCTAAATTACTGACGCTATGTTGCGAAGCGGGGGACCAACGTGTCTAACAAAACCAAGAAAGTCACCCCAAATCTAGGAGATATATTTTGTACACCATTTCGATCGCATCAACTTACTAAATTCTAAATTATAAAATTATATTGCACAACTGTTTGTATATTCGAGTAACAGGATTTTCAATACAGTGATTTTAAAATTACTAAGTGTTTGCTTTCTACCACGACTACCCGACACTATTCTGGCAGATAATATTGTTATACCTCCTCGATGTGAGACAATTTGTCCTATCAAATTGCGGAAAAATTTGAATTATGACACGATTTTAGTCGAACCACAAAATTTATATATACAGGGAGTTCACGCGGCATGTACCTTAATGGGACCGCAGAATTTAACAATACGGGTAATTAATATGAATGCATTTCCTGCCACTTTAAAAGAAAAATGTATTGTAGGGAGTGCAGAACCATTTTGGGAAAAAGTAATTAGTTCTGAGACTAACTT
The DNA here is from genome assembly GCA_963583905.1 of Stenurella melanura. NCBI lineage: Eukaryota > Metazoa > Arthropoda > Insecta > Coleoptera > Cerambycidae > Stenurella > Stenurella melanura. The sequence goes on along the minus strand of OY757316.1, from coordinate 121,729,066 downwards.
AAGAGTAAATAAGATTGAAATTTCAGATTATGAATGGATACAAGACGAATTTGATTTAACTCATTTAGATGAAGATACTAGAAATTTATTGTGTGAATTTATTAGTCAATATCAACAAGTTTTCAGTCAAGGGGAAAGAATTTTATCAAATACACATGAAGTAGAGCACCATATAGTAACCGAAAACGTTTTACCTATTGCTAAAAGACCTTATAGAGTACCTTATTACCAGCGGGAAATTTTAAGGAAAGAAATTGATATATTGTTAGTCTCAGGTGTAATTAGGCATTCTAATTCTGCTTCGAGCGCGCCAGTAGTCATAGTGAATAAAAAGAATGAAGATGGGACAGATAAAATTAGAATGTGTATTGATTATAGAGCTCTGAATGCAGTAACTAAGCGCGATTTTTATCCCTTACCAAATATAAATGAAACCTTGGAACTTTTTGGCAAATCTAATCTGTTTAGTACTTTCGACGTAAATAATGCATATCACCAAATTTCCTTAGCGCCAGAAGCAATAGAAATATCAGCTTTTAGTACCCCAGATGGACATTATGAATATACCAGAATGCCTTTTGGCTTAGTAAACGCACCCGCAACGTTTCAAAGATTTGCTAACGCTATGCTAGCAGGATTGACCACGGAAATGTGCATGGTTTATTTACATGATATTATTGTTTTTAATTCAACAGGAATAGCCGACCATATTAGGCAATTAGCTTTAGTATTTCAACGATTAATTGACGCAAATATAACGCTTAAACCTAGTAAATGTAAATTTTTATTGAAGGAAGTAAAATATTTAGGTTATGTGATTTCTGAGGAAGGTAATAAACCAGACCCACAAAAAGTCGAATGTATACTTTCGTATCCAATACCAAGAAATGTAAAAGATGTACGGGCATTTTTAGGCTTAGCTGGGTGGTATAGGAAATGTATTAAACATTTTTCAGAAGTAGCCTTACCCTTAACTAACCTTACAAAAAAGGACAAGAAATTTGAGATTACGTCGGACGTGATAAAAGCTATTAACACACTAAAAAAGGCTATTACTTCAGAATCAATATTAATATACCCAGATTTTGATCAACCGTTTATTCTAGTTACTGATGCAAGCGATGTTGCAACGGGTAGTATCCTAAGTCAGTTAAAAGATGGATTCGAGAGACCTATTGCATTTGCAAGTAAAAGGCTTAATAAAGCGGAGAGAAACTATACAGTAAGTGAGAAAGAATGTTTGGGCATTGTTACTGGAATAAAAGCACACAAGTGGATGCTTTACGGAAAAAGGTTCACTATTGTTACCGACCATCGTCCCTTAAAATGGTTGCTTAATTTGAAGGACCCTACTTCGCGATTAGCTAGGTGGGCGTTGCTTTTAAGTGAGTATGACTTTGACATAGTACATAGGCCAGGTAGAAAGCACGGAAATGTGGATGAACTGAGTAGAATTTATAGTATTCAATCTGAAAATAGCCCTTGTAATGTCGATTCGATTTTAGAGTATATTAATAGAGCAAATTATGTAAATCCAGGTGTACAAGAAGTAACAGGTGATTTATTTTTTTGTCCAGAGTACTTTTCGTTAGCTCACTGTGTATCACAAGATTTTCACATGATTCAAGGTATAGCAAAAACATTTAAGAATTATTTTGGTGGTGTAAACGAACTAGTAGCGCAAAACAAAGACCTAGGGGAAGTTGCCGAACTTATATTACCAGAACGAAATATTTACTATTTGATAATTAAAACAAAGTATTATAATAAGCGCTCATATCAAAATGTGTTTTTAGCTCTAAATAATTTGAGGGAATCTTGTAAATTGGATTTTGTTACGCATCTAGCAATGCCACGAATTGCCTGCGGTTTAGATAAGTTAAATTGGGATGTAGTGGTTAAATTAATTAACTGTTTTCAAACAAAATGACCAAAGTTTAAATGTTTTAAAGGTGGACTTAGTAAACGAACCACTCTGTATACCAGTCTGGGATGGAGAGAATATTAAACAAGAACAATATAAGGATAATTTTTGTAAAGAAATAATTGACTATTTAAATAGCCCCGATAATAAAGCGTATTTAGATTATTTTTTGGATAATGATAAAATTTTGTATAAGTTAGGAGAAGACGGAAATTGTGATAGATTGGTATTGCCAAGAAATTATATTAATAAAACCCTACGCGATTTTCACTGCTTGCCTTTTGCAGGACACCAAGGTCAACAAAAAACTGTAGATTTAATTAAAACTCGATTTTTTTGGCTAAATATGCGTAAAGATATTATTAAATTTTGCTCAGAATGTCATTCTTGTTGTCAAAGAAAAACATCCCCTCACATGCGTTCTGCTTTATTACAGAAATTTCCAGATATAAGTGAACCATTTGAACGTACAAATATGGATATTGTTGGACCGTTAGTAGTGACACGAAATAATAAGTATACTTTAACCTTTCAAGACTATTTTACAAAATATGTGGAAGCAATTCCGATACCAGATCAAAAAGCAGAAACTATTGCTAAAATATTTGTTACCCATGTTATCACACGACATGGTACGCCTAAGCAACTGATAACAGACCAAGGTTCGAATTTTTTGTCAAAATTATTTAAGGAGGTATGTCGACTACTACAAATTGAAAAATTACAAACTACTCCGTTTAATCCAAGTTCAAATAGTATTGAGAGAGTACATAGGGTATTTAAAGATCTTTTGTCACATTATATCGCAGCTGATCAAACTGATTGGGACGAGTGTGTTCCATATATTTTACTTGCTTACAGATCTAGTAGACATTCATCGACGGGATATAGTCCATTTTTTTTTACTACACGGGAGAGACCTTTATTACCATATGACGATATTATTAAACCACAAGTTCTTAAATATGACTATGACCAAAATTATGCGTCGGAAATGTTAGCTAGGTTAAATATTGTTTATACACGGGTAAAAATTAATTTAGAAAAATCCGCGGAAATTAGGAGAGAACAGTTTAATAGAAAAGCTAAAGAAAAAATTTTGAGTTAGATATGAACGCTAAAATAGGGCTATCGAGAAAATTGCGTAAACCATGGGTAGGACCATTTCGAATTATAGAGAAGAAGGGACCAGTTACTTTTAAAATTAGGAGGTTACATACTAGAAAAGATCGGATCGTGCACGCAAATAAGCTTAAATTATGTTATTTAGCCGATATTGAGGCAGGGGATAAAGTAAGTTCCAGTCTGGATAAGGAGAACAAAGATAATTTAGTTGAGGAAGACACAAATGACCTCGAAATTGTAGGTATTGAGGATGACGTCTATCAGAATACATTACAAGTATTACCCTTCTGTCAAAACTCAGAGAATGACTTTTTAGAGGATATAGGAGAAATTAGGGATGACGTACCGCAACCGTTGAGACGTTCCACCCGGATACGTAAACCCCCAGATAGACTAGATCTCTAATGATATATTACGCAAATTTAATCAGTATAATTTATAATTATTTTGGGCATATATATGAGTCGCCCTTCGTTTTAAGAATATAGGTACCTATGATAGGATCAGAACGATTTAAAATCCTAGAAACAAATGTTTTTAAGAGGTTATAATTGTAAAATAACACACATAAATTCTATTTCATCGTAGAAAAAAAATTCTTTAAACTTATATGTTATAACAATTATATTAAATTCTTTGAAGTCAGACGTTAAATTGAAAGAGATAAGTACTTAATATTGTTCGAGAAATAAGACAAACAGTCTGCTGACAGTGAAATCGTCTTTATAACGGATCTTATTGACAGTCTACTCTCTCACATGGTCGTGGTTACAGCAGGTATAAGCAACCCAAATATCTGTCATTTGCTATTGTATTATTGTTTTAATTGTTGATAATTCTTTTAAAATGTTGTCTCTCATAATATTGATTTTGTGCTGCATAAATAAAAGTGTCGCGTTAGTTGCATACGATTGCATGGACCCAAAGATAAACATTTCGGTAATTTCGATTAAAGACGTTGCACCCTGTCCAAATCCAGTGTCGTACTATACAGAGACACCTATGAAAGTTACCGTGTTACAAAAGGACGAAGTTAAGCAGGTTGCTGTGAAATCGTGTCTTGTCGAAGTGACACGTCTAATTACGTATTGTGGCATGCACAGTCACAGTTCTTTAGTGAAAAATGGACTTTACAATTACATTCATCCGCTAGGAAGCGATTCCTGTAAAGACATTCATCGGTATCGAACATTTTCAATTTTTAATCGACTCATTAGTCAAATTTTAATGAATGGGACAACAAGTGAATCCATCACTATAGTCGGCTCAGTAAATTCGGAAGGCAGTTGTTATGGAGGAAGTTATGTCGAAAATGGGGACGAATGGAATAATGTCATCGTTGTTGCGACAATAAAAATTATTACCAAGGACTATATGGCCGCAGTAAAATTAAGGGAAAACGAGGTTAGCTTATTAGGCGGTGTTACATGTCCTTATGTCCAAGGATATTGTTTTGATTCAACTTTTGGAGAAACTACGTGGGTGAAGAATTGCGAAGAAGATTTGAAGATATTATATAAAGGTTCAGCTCGATTAGTGACAGAGAAAAATTCAAGAAAATATTTAGTCGTGGAACAAAACACTAAAGTATTTGCTCTAACTTTAGTCAAACAAACCGAGATTGGCAACTTAAACGTGTGGACTATAGAACATCCACCCCGTATATATATGTCATACTGTACACTCCGTATATAGGTATCATACGATGGTTGGTCTGAAAAGATGCAGAGCTTGCATATTTATATCAACAGACTATGCGCGGTTGAAAGTCAGGCAAGTTCCCAAGTCAGCTTTCGTTCGGTGAAGTTGGGGAACCCGAAATTTGTAACAGTTTTGTCATAATTTACCCAAGTGAAGTTTAATACATATATAATCTTAAATAATTGTCAATTTTTCAACCTTCACTTGGAAGAACTTATTTTTGGATGTAGAGTAAAATACGCGAGTTTAATTTTTCTAATTACGTTAAAATAAAGTGATCGTTCGTCGAGGGACATGATGATATGAGTAAGAGATACTGTCCGCTATATTGTTTTATTGTTTGATATGTCATATTACATGGGGTAATAATATGTGGGGGTGTTGAAATGCTCTCCACGATTAAGAGTACCTTTTATTGCCATTACATGGAATAGTGTTACATATATAAATATGTTTTTATTTTATTAACGTAAATTGTTTCGATATTTGTAAATTTCCGTTGTCATTTCCGTAAGAAGTTAATTAACTTTTGTAAACAAATTGCTTGTAAAATTTCGATGTTATTAAAAGTAACTAAATTCAGAGAACTAGTATTATTCTCTCTCTAAGGGAGTTCTGTCCACTTACCTTTAATATACAGGGCTCACGAATTCATAGCCCCGAAGGCACTACCTAGTAACTATTTATTTCTCTGTTAAATCAGAGTGGTAGCAGCGAAACTACCAACTATTTGGGTAATTTCTTTGTTATTAATCTTTATTATAACTTACATTTCTAAATTTTGTGTGGTGTGTTGTGGGGTTAATAACCACCCCTCTGTTCATTACAATGGTGGCTAGGGAGGGACAATAAGAAAAGTACCCCTTTTCTACCCCCACCCCGAGGTTCGTTACAATGGCGACACGGTCGGATTAGATTAAAAGAGGAATAATTTCCCCTCACCCCTCTGGTCGTTACAATAAAAGAGATGTCATGTGTTTTAGAATCTTCAATTGAAAAGGTGATTGAACTGGTCGGAATTGAATTAAAGTTGGATGAACATACATTTATTATAATTTCAATATATAGATCACCACAGAGTAGTACAGATGATTTCTTTGTAACGTTAGATAATGTTTTAAATAAAACATGTAAAAACAATAATAAAGTTATTTTATGTGGACACCTAAATATGGATTACCTTTCAAATTCTCCTACAAAAAAAGAATTATGTGACCTGTTGCAGGTATATAATGTTAATATGATTATAAATCAGCCCACAAAAATAACATTTCGATGTACTACTTGTATTGATTATACGTGTACTAATTTCTGTAATTCTTCCCAGTCAATATGTAAAAACTTCAATGATGGTATATCAGATCACACTTCACAAATTCTTGAATTAGACTTTTCAATTCATACAAATACTGACGGTGGCTACAGGTACAGTCGCATATATAACGATATAAATTATAAAAAAAATTCTAATCACTTAAGCAATGAATCGTGGAATGATATATATAATGCAGTAACAGCGGAAGAAGGATTTTCAAATTTTATAAATATCCTAATTTACTACAACAATGTATGCTTTCCTCTAACAAAAATAAATATTCATAAAACAAAAGTAAACAAGGGGTGGGTAACAAGAGGTATAATTGTATCGTCACAGAAATTAAAAATTTTGCATCAGTTTTTATAAAAAATACAAGAAAATTTACAAAAAAGTTATAGTTTCAGCTAAAAAACTTCATAATGATTTAATTTACTCACAGGCTACCAATAAGTCCAAAACAGTTTGGTAAATAATAAATAATTCTTTAACTACCAATGAAACAAAACATGTCATTCAACATATTAAAATTGATAATAATCTTATTAGTGATCCTTACACAATTGCACAATATTTAAATAAATATTTCATTGATTTGCCAACTAAACTAAATAATGAATTAAATGAAAATATGGAAAACAACAACTTCATACCTATACAGGAATATCCAACTTTATTTTTAGAACCAGTTACAGAATCAGAGATTTTCAATATTATAATGAAATTAGAAAATAGTAATTAGTCCGGTGTAGATAATTTAAGTCCGAATTTGATAAAAAAAATCTGTAAATTTTATAGTAGCCCCTCTTACATTTTTAATAAATCTGTCTTTAGCTCAAGGTGACTTTCAATGTGAATTGTCAAATTTTCAACAAAATACAAAATTCTTTCGGAGTCACAACATGGTTTTAGAAAAGGTCGTTCTACCGAAACTGCTATGTCATTTTTGAACAAATTATACAATCACTTAAAAGGATAAATGTGTCGGTATATTTATGGATTTAAATAAAGCGTTTGATTTAATAAATCACACATTACTTATTGAAAAGCTTACAAAATACGGATTAAGATGAAAATAAATGATTGGCTATTGTCTTATTTATCGAGTAGAATAGAAGTAATTGAAGTAAATAGGGTCAAATTAGACAAATTAAAACTAAATATTGGAATTCCACAAGGATCAGTCCTTGGTCCATTGCTTTTGCTATTTGATGTGAATGACTCACCTAATTTCTTTGAGGATTTTCTTATTATGTTTGCAGATGATAACTTGTATTTATGTTGCAAGAATACTTTTTCAGAGGTCATAGAGAGTACACGTACTAATATGGTAAAGTTTACAAATTTTTTTAAAGCAGATAAACTGTTTTTAAATATCACTAAAACTGTGTTTATTATTTTTTCACCTAGAACCTCCACATATAACGAAAGTCGTCTAATAAGAATTGAAGGAAAATCGGTGGAACAAATATCACCCACAAAATTTCTTGGCGTGAACATAGATAATGCTCTTAATTGGGAGCTTCATATAGATGCAGTGGCAAAAAAACTTGCTTCCGTTTGTTATGCATTATATCGACTAACACAAATCTCTGGTAGATTCACTGTTATGTCATATTATTATGCACATTTTGTTTCTAGACCATCATATGGAATTATGTTTTGGGGATGTTCACATCACTTTGAAAGAATACTTAAACTTCAAAAGAAAGCAGTTCGTTATATAGCGGGTGTCTCTAAATATTCATCTTGTCGCAATATTTTTAAAGATTTAAATATATCAACTTTAGCATGTATTTATATTTTAGAAATAGTTCTCTATGTTAAGAAAAATTTTAGTATGTTTCCAACTAATAATTTTAATCATACATATAATACACATGAAAGATATAACTTAACTACACCATTACACACATTATCAACATTTGAGGAAAACCCCAATTATATGGGGATTAAATTGTATAACAAAATCCCAAATTCCGTTAAAAACGTGCATAATGTAAATTCGTTTGTCTAATATGGGTTTTTATAGTGTAGAAGAATATTTAAGTGCGTAAAGGTTAGATAATTCTAATTTTAATTTGTTTATCATTCCTGTAATTACTTGTATTTATTTTGTACCACTTTGTGTTTTGTTATCGTTTTAAAACATCAGCAGCAATTGCTATAATAAGCATTGCTTTCGTTGATGTAGTCCTATACCTTTTGTATGGTCTTTTGGACAATAAACTATTACTATTATTATTATTAAGGAATAGATTTCCTTCAGTTTTTCTCTACTGATTTTTAAATATTATATCTGGGATATAATCATGAATAGGAGGAATATTATAGTTCACTGTTATGTTTGTGACACGGCTTGACTACTCTTCGCCGTTTTATGGTGCCTCTGAATATTGAGATAAATACAGCCAAAAAAGAGCCAAAGGTTGCTTATTTTTCTTCAAAGAACACGCCTGCCGGTTTTCAGAATTTCTTAGACTAGAATAATTTCGACCAAGAATTTCCCTAGATTTAAATTTTTTCTACTTCAGAAAGATCCCAAAATATTCAGGCATATTCTTTAGGTAAAAATAATCAACTTATGCCCCCTCCCCAGCCTTTTCTTCAAAATGCTTCCTTTTCCCGTAAAAAAATTACAAAAAAAATATTTTTTGTTTGTTTGTTATTTTTGTCGGGAGAAGGAAGGCACTTTGAAAAAAACACCAAGAGACAAAGAGACAAAAGATGCTTATTTTTCTCCAAAAAATGAGCCCGAATATTTTCATAATTTTTATGGAACATTTAAGCAGATCTTCGCAGCTGTTCACAGTTTCAATCGCCTCTAGATGAAATAATCGAATTCAGTCAACCGGTGGTCAAAGAGAATTTTAATCAGGGGGCCCAGGAGAACATTTTCCCCAAATATCAGAACAACCGACCGAAACCTAGCATTTACATAAATAACTACCCGGTGCATCCCTACTATGTTTTCTTCAGTCTTCAGTTTTCGTATGCTTACTCGTTTATGCCCTTTGCATATTCTTCGCATCCCTGCTAATGATGAATTTATTTATTTACTTACCCATTTCCAGCGTTTCTAACATACCATAGTACCGTAGCACGTATAATTTTGTTTTCGAATGTTTGTATTTTCTTGATATTACTATCAGTCGTGCATTTAATTTGTCGGAATTTTATGTTGAGTTCTTCTTTTTATCGTTTTTACATGCTCCTTCCACCTTAGTGTTCAATGTCCTACCTAGGTATTTGGCTTTATTTTCATAAGGAACTACCGTTCCATTCATGATCAGTGATGTAGGATTATTTAACCTTTTAGTGGTGAAATTAATGCTTATGTGTAAACATTTATATACCAATAAATCATTATTAGTATTATTACCGATTTATCATTATTACGTTCTGTCCTGTCGTATATGACATTACTTGTAGTAGCCGAGTAGACATAACCCCGTCTTGTCCTGTTGTGAGCAAAGCTGTGCCTTCAACAAAGGCAGCAAATTTCCCTTGTTCTAAGTTTCGTATGTTACCGGTATACAATATAGATAAGATAGGCCCAAGAACACTGCCTTGTGGAACGCCTGCTGATATGAATATTAGGTTTGAGCATGCTTTCTCTTTACATATAGTGCAACAGATTAGTTTCTCTATCAGGGTTTTTTCTATTGTCTGTAATCTGGTGCACTTGATCTATTGTCAAGTGTTTTTGTATAAAACCAAATTGATGGTCAGAAATCAGTTTGACGTACTGTATAATTGGTATATTTTTTTGAAATTACTGGCAATATTGAACTCGGTAAGATTTCACTTCATAAGGTGGTTCCCTTGCTTGGGGATCATAACTGCAGCTGCCCTCAATCTGACAAGTACATAGGTATGTACAGGTATGTCTGCATGACTATCCCTTTTCGAGGTAATTGCCTAGGTACTTAAAAAGGAAGGAAGTAAAATCCTGGTGCTTTCCTAGAGCAGTAGAGCTCAATTTGATTTACGTTACTTGGAAATAAAAATGTGTTATTATTATTATTTACAAGAGCTGGTCCAGCTTCTTTTTAATTATTCTTCCACTCAACGTTAAAATAACAGATGAATGATCAGAGCTTAAATCAGAAGATTTTTCTCGAAATGGCGAAAGAATAAGTTTGGAGCCTATTCTCGGCAAATGAACTTTTTGACATCTACTGATCACCATAAGTGGTTTATTTGTGAGTACTTGCACCCCTGTATAAATAAAGAGGGAAGTTCTATGTAAATACCTTTATCGATTTTTCATATAGGTATGTTTGGTCATGTAGATGTCAAATAACCTCCTATACTTTGGTGCTCAAGATCGGTATTGCTTTACCAAGCACCCTGTACATATAGCTCTGTAAAACTGCAAACTTAAAAATGAACATGTATTATAACAAAAAAAAAAAAATTAATTATCAAGAAACTCAATTTTTGTATGTCTTATTTTCAGATGCCTCAAGATATTCTATATGGACTACAAGTTGTAAGACAAGTTCAATCATTTTCATTCTTATTCTCTGATCTCAAAGTTATAAATGACATGTACCACAAATTCAGGAGATATCAAGAAAGTATAGAATACAACAAATTGCTTCTTTTGGAGCACAAAGAAGTAATCGAACGCTTCATAAATGACGTCCTATACGATCCAAATATCAACATCAACAAAACTGATACTAGTATTTTTCAAAAAATATTTTCCAATAATGATGAGAATATAATTTCGAAGATATCTGATGTGAGAAAAATTATATCAGCTTTATCATTTATTTTAGTTACAAAAATTATTATTTATAATGCCTGTGATGTGGTGGTATATTGTCACGCATTAAAGAGAAATTACGTAAATTCTTTTTGTTATGAATAATTCTATTATACAAATATTAAGTTAAAAATTCATTATCTAATACTGTCTTCCATGTATGCGAAGTGGAAAAACTCATATTATCATATCACTCGCAAATTTAAAACGAAGAGTATATTGCATTTGATCGGCACATTTCTAAACCATTAATCTTGCTCGTAGAGAAAACATCATATCATTGAGTTGATGATCTAATTCTGAACAACTTTCAAAATCCGTCCGTCTGTCTGCCTGTCACGTTTTTTTTTGTAAGCATGATAATTTAGGAAAGAAAAATCCGATTGTATTGAAATTTGGCCAGTAAATTAGTGTTAGCCCTATTGTCTTTGAACAGAATCGATTAACAAACAAAAAAAAGTTATTAATTTAAAAATTTTGTTTAAAAGAATATAACTTTTCTGTCTTATTGTTTTTGAATAAAACCGATCCAGTGAGTAAAAAAGTTTTTGATTATTTACATTTAAAAAACTTTTATTTTTTTTTTTGTAATTAAACAGAAAAGTCTAAAACTATGAAGAGTATTCCATAGAATGTGCAACAATTATAAGAAAAGCTCAGTAAATCGGCAAAGAGTATAACGTATACTCTAATTTTAATAATAACTTTATTGCTTTATATTTTCTAAAATAAATATACATCACATATTGTGTAAAGAACTTACAAGCATAATAGTTCCAACAATGATTCGCCAAGAATATGGAATAGTATAGAATATTTATTGTATGTGCGTCAGCGACAGATAAAAGTAGACAATATAATACTTGACATGTTAAAAAAGCACTATGGTACATGAGCCTGTGTGCAATCACTTGACACATTTGTAAAAAATGTTCCTTATAGTCGGGGAGCTGGCGTCTAAAATGTGCAAGAATTTTCTCAAAGCTAATTTTTTGAGATTGTTACTTTTTAGTGATGGAAAGTAACTGTAGAGTCAGCACTTCCGATACCGGGACACCTGGCGCTGGGACGCTTGCAAAGGTGTAATATTGTACCCATACAAGTACACCATTTTTTTAAAAAAAGTATAGTAGATATTTATAAAATACAATTTTTTATATCTTTTTTAATTGCTAATAATCTACAAACCATAAGAAAAAAGCACAGAATTCGAAAAAAATTTTCTTGGGAACTAATGGGTTAAAAAGTTTAATAAAGAATGTAGACATTTTATAAGTACTAACTTTGATTCATTCAGAATCTTTTTTTAGAAAAAAAATTTTTCTTTCTTATTTCCTTTAATAAATAGAATACAATTCGTTCGCGTACTTCATAAGTTTTAGTTCCTATTTTTTTTAGTTTTAGTTTATCGTTAATCCTATATTATTTAGTATCTAGTGTATGAGGTATTCAAATTAAAAAATCTGTAAATCTATTGTTTCTTAGCATTGTATTAAATGTGGTATATATACTAATTTGAATAAAAATTGAATTGAATTGAATTGAATTGAGTTAAAACCCATTAGTTCCCAAGAAAATTTTTTTCGAATTCTGTGCTTTTTTCTTATGGTTTGTAGATTATTAGCAATTAAAAAAGATATAAAAAATTGTATTTTATAAATATCTACTATACTTTTTGAAAAAAAATGGTGTACTTGTATGGGTACGGTGGGCACTATAAGAGTCATTTCCAGATATGCTTTATTAAATCAAACAATACAAATTCAAAAAATTATTGTTTGTGAAAATTTATAAAACAGGGGCGTTCAAGACAAAGGGATACACCACATTTAAGGCATTTCCAACGAGCCCTTAAATGACACATGCGACAGCGCAGTTGTTTTTCTATCTTTTCTGGGAAGTGACCACCTTCTGTTCTAATTATACTCCGTGGTACTGACCCCATTGAACGATTCGGAGAAAAAGTAGATTTAGTAAAGTTCATAACGTAGTGTCGAGCTACATTCCCCTGAAATGATAATAAATTCATTGTTGGGTTTTGAGTTATCAGTAATATTTTCCAGGCATTCACCAGTGTAACATTTACCATATGGGTGAAGAGAGTCCACCACCATTTCTTTCCTCGAATCGGTATTCTGTAATTATTCACCGCTTGATCTAATAAATCCACTCCGCCCATTGATTTATTATAGTTAGAAAACAGAAGTGGTTGTTGTACATCAATTTTGGTTTTGGCTGCAACACTCCAACGTTTGACTTGAGACAAAGGTTCGACTGAATCGTAGTTAGAAGCCATAGTTACAATGCTATTGTCTTTGCATCTGACAAAAAGTAAAGAATTGGCTTTGTCATACTGGTATTCATAATAACCTCTTTCTTTCTGTTTCATTTCATTAATTGATAGTAATGGACATTTCTTTGTTCGGTTATCTCGAATCGTACCGGTAGCTCTAAATCCTTTTTTTCTCAAAGTCTGCAAAAGACTATGACTACTAAAGAAATTATCGAAAAACACTATATGATCTGATGGCACTTCGATAATATCTAATAATTTTAAAACACCTGTTGACCCTAAGGGCATCCCTTTGATTTTTTGAAGTGTTGGAGTTGCCCCACAGTAGGTTTCAAAGTTGTAGCAATATCCGGAATCGCTGCACAACATCCAATCCTTATAACCGAACCTTACCGGTTTTCCTCTAATAAATTGTTTTGCGGGGTGGTGGCCAAAATATTTGACCATAGCCTCATCAAGCGAAAGATTTTTATGGAAAACACCCCATTGCTGGAAATTCTTGTTCAGTCTCTCCATCATTGGTCGAACCTTGAACATCTTATCCGATTTATCCAAGTTTGCGTTGTCTGAAAAGTGCAGGTACCTTTTTATTTCTTGAAATCTGTTTCGGGACATGCTTTTAGCTACTGCTGGCACTGCGACATCTTCATCCAAACTCCAGTAAAGTCGTTCTCTTGGTAAGCGGTGATAGCCAGTAAAAAGAAGTATGCCTATAAAGATTTTTATTTCGTTGACAGTTACTCTAAAATTGTGGTTGTTTTTCTGAGAGGCATATAAATTTGTTTGTTCAACAATGTGATCCAGGAGACAAGGATCAAATAGTTTCTCAAAAATTTCAACAGGAGTTTTATTTTGCATTCCAGCTTTTAAAATATTTAGTCAATCATGAAAGCCAAAGCTGCCGGTCACCTGAATGTCACATGAATCGGAGGTCCAAGAGGGTTCACCTTTCAATTTTTTAGCTAATAAAGACAAAGGAATGTCATCATCGTCATGATCTTGAATTCTGACCAAAGGAATATCATCCTTACTGTCGTAATCCAGCTCAACTTGTCCTGGAATATCTTTGGAGAGTTTCTCAGATTGTAAGTTGTCATCATCTAGATCCTCGCTGTCAGTCAAGCAATCAACTTCAGGAGGAATTATAATTATATCCACGTCCTTATGCGACGATGAAATAATATCTTCTGTCGCTTCTTCAAGGTTTCTAAATCGTTTTCCGTAAAATTTCAGTGGTGGTACTTCACTAAATTCATAAGAGTCCATTATAAAATATCTGAAATAAAACGTATTTGATATAGTTCGAACCTCTATGAGCCCACCGTACTCAAATGAGTACAGTCATTTTTTCCGTGGAAATATGTAAATATCTTTTTTAAAAACTAAATCTAAAATATCTATTGCATTTAGTACTTACCAACAAATCAAATTCACACGCTTTTGTCAAAAACTAAATAAAACACTAATGAAAAAACACTTGCCAAATGCGGAAAACAGGAACTGACGAGTTTGTCATATATAAACCGTTGGAAATATGAAAATGGCGTTGAATTTCACTTAAAAATGTCTTTCAGGTCCTTCCTGACATCTACCGAACACTATTAAAATATCGAGGATATTAATATTACATCATAGATGTCGCCAGTAGTTCAGAATTGGATCTGTACCCAAATAAGTACGGTGGGAACTAATGGGTTAAGATTAATCAATTGCTTGATTTTAATTGGTAATAGGTTTTGAACCTTAGGGGCTAAGTATTGAAATGATCTTAGTCCAATATTTTTATTTACACAAGCTAAGATGTACAGTGAACGGACATTAAGAATCTCTTCTGTATATTGTAAATTCGTAGGATAAAGGCTAGACTTGAAACTTATTTTTAGGATGAAGTTTTGTATTAGTGCCATATCTAATTAATGATTCCACCAGTGACTCCATTATTAAACCATTACTACCATTACTACACCATTATTAAAAGTTTTTTTCCCTAGAAATTCTCTCATTAAGTAGAATTTATGTATTAATTTTCTTATGTTTGATGCTAATTTTTTAATATGATTGTCCCATTTTAAGTTCTGATCAATTATAATGCCTAGATATTTTGCTTGCGGTGCTTCTAGAAATTCCTCCGTACAGTTAAATCTAATATTGGAAAAGTCAGGTCTATTAGCTGACATTAATGAAAAAGCTACGTAATGTGTTTTTTTAATATTTAGTGATAATTTGAAAGTACTCAACCAATTATGTACTTTTATTACACCCTTTATATCTTTTTCTTTAACGAAGTTCCACGAAGACTGTGTCATCAGCAAACGAAATAATAGTACCATTTATGTCTAAGCTAGTTAATGAGTTTATATAAGTTAAAAACAAAATTGGACCAAGCACAGTGCCTTGAGGAACACCTATTTGGATTCTCCTTGGTGTACTGATAGCTTCTCTAACACGAGTCATTTGAAACCTGTCCGATAGATAGTTGGTTTAGATCAAGGAGGGATAGATTAAAGAAGGAGTGCTTAATAAAGAACTAACCAATCAAAACTCAATACGTAAAAATCGTCACTATGACGCAGTTGGAGGTATGTATATGGTGTCCAAAATTAGTGGACGTTATACGGTATGCACAGTATAAATTACAGATGTCTGAAATAATAATGTTATATTATAATGAAACTTGAAGAAATGTTCGTGATATAGTTGATAGTTACGATTTCTTACAACATGTAGCAAAAAGACTAAATCAGTTAGGTACACCATGACAGGTTTGTTCAAAACTGTTGTAATATCTGCACCACAAATGTTGAAATCAAACTCTTTGGTTGAAATACTATACTGAAAGTTTGTTCAGTGTTCAGTAAAACTGATATAGCTGCCATAATTTATTTGGTGTGTTCACAAATTTCCAATGTAATACATCTATATGTGCTCTATATGGCCACACTTTTACTCCGAATTGACAAAAATTGATAACTATATAGTCATACACACCGCAAGCTATCACCATCTGCATCGCACTGCCAGGAGCAAAGTAAACTATACTGCAATGTTTAAAAGTGAATTATTTATTAAGAAACTGAATGAGATATTTCATGAAAATGTAATCCATTAGAATGAAAAATGTTGAAGACAATAAGGTAGATAAATTAATTAATTTTAGGCTTTTGTTCTCATTTTTAACTGAATTTTCATACCGTAAGGGGTCGTGTAGATACTAGTTTAATTTGCATCGCCGTAGGGAATTATGCTGGATGCTATAGTGTTGTAATGAGAATGTCAAATAAGAAATTTTAGGATTTTAATTTTCTAGCATAACCAGAGTTCAGGTTATCAAAAGAATGCAATGATTTCATCAATATTTTTACATATAATTTTTCTTTTAGTTCTCATAGATATTTTTTTCCGCTGTTTGCAAAATTTATGGACTTTTAAACAAACATAATTATAGATTTCTAATGAATAACTAAAAAGGGAATAAGAGTTAATAAAAATTCAGTAAAATCTCCTACAGTGTATAATTTTTAAATATATAGGTTACTATATAGTATTTGTTATATACACATATCTGCAAGATTATATATTTTTACAAATTATCTTTTGTTGTATTTATTGCAATGTTTCACACAAACGGAAAATAACAGAAATTTGATGAGAAATAGACACACACTATACATTACAGCTCTGCTATTTTACCTCCAATGACGCATGATTTGCGTCACAATATATCTCTGTCTCTTTTACTCGTTGGTAAACATAGATTATAGGCAATAAGCACTCCTTCTTTAATCTATCGCTCCTTGGGTTTAGATTACCACTTATTTCTTTCGTCAGTTGGTATATGGCATCGCCTGTACTCAGCCCTCTTAAAAACCCATATTAATTCTTTGATAATAGATGGTTAACATTCAGGTAGTTTATTAATCTGTCTTTCAGACATTTTTCAAACATTTTTGCAAAGCTGCTAATAAGGCTGAAGGCTGATTGGTCTATAATTTTCAATATTTAATTTACTACCTGCTTTGTGGATTGGAGAAATTACTGCATTCATGAAGCTGCTTGGAACAATACCGGTTTTAAACATTAAGTTAAAGATATGGGCAACAATATCTAGATGAGTATCTTTTGTTAATTTAGCGGGGATTCCGTCTATTCCAAGGGAGCTGTCGTTTTTGAGCGAGTGTATATGTTGGATTAGTTCGTTAATGGTAATTGGCTTTAGAAACATGGACGAAATACTATTGTAACTAATTGCAGATTCATTTACAGGGGGTATACATCAGCAAATTAATTATTACTATAGTCGGCCATTTCACTATCATTTGCAAATGGAAGTGAATTTTTGTTTAATATTTGGATATTACTATTAGTCGTTGTAGTTGGTGCATTTGTCGCGTCAGATATGATAGATTTTTTTAATGTTATTCTTACTATTTTCAATTCTGTTCTTATAATAACTGTTTTTAGTGTGAGCTATTATTTTATTTAAGTTGTTTCTGTATGTTTTGTATTCATTTCTATCAGTTATGTTATGGGATTAAAGGTTTCGCTTCATTTTGTCACGCTTTTTGATGGAGTTAATAATGCTATTGGCTATCCATGGCTTCTGTTTGTTAATACTTTTAACCATATTTTTTTTTTGTAATTTTAGATTGTTCAAATAGGGAAAGAAATGTGTCAGAAAAAGTATCAGCAGCCAAGTTTGAATCATTTATTAACATGACGTTATCCCAATTTTGTTCTTTAACAAGATGTTGAAATTTTTTATGATCAATTGTTGTAGTAATCACAGTTTTAGATATGTTTGTATCATTTATTTTATTAATGTAGCTACGAGGTAGATTTAACATTACAGGAAAGTGATCAGTTATATCAGAATTTAGGATAAAAGATTTGTATTTGATGCTTTTGCTTTTTTTTATTTTGATGAAGATATGGTATAAACAGGTGGATGAGTCAATTGTAACGCGTGTAGGAGAATTAGTGCAAGGGATAAATCCATAGTGATTAAGAGTAGCCAGATAGAGATTTACAAGATTGTTCTCTTTGTCTATTATATTTAAATTAGTGTCTCCAACGAGTACTTCAATTTGGTTGTGCATATGATCAGTATAGTATTTATCGATGTCATCAATAAAGTTTTGTAAAGAGGATGACGGTGGTCTATAGACTGCTGTAACGCCACATGCAACATCGTTAAGTTTAAATGTCATCAGAATTATATTTATACATGATTTCTCAAGTTTTATATTTTTAACTGTTTTCTGCTCAAAATTTATAGAAAACGCGCAAATATAATATAAAACAAGAATCCAACAGCAAAATATAGGGACACGTGGCGCTAGTGCTACTTCATACCTGTCAAAAAAATAACTTGTGTCAAAGTGATTTCTGAAATCTGAAGGCTGAAATTCTCCAAAACTATAAAGTTAATAACGGAGATAGTCAGACTCATTTATGATAGGACCACGTCAGTCAGCAGTCGATAGATGTGAGAACGGGAACTACGCGCATCAGTACGCCTTTTCACAATGGATATTATTTATTTTATAATTCAATGGAATGTGGGTTACTGTAGGCATGTATGCTTGAGTCAAGATGGCCAAGGCCAGGTAGTTATGACGATACTTGCCTTACTTTAGTATCATCCATAATAATAAAAAGAATGATACGCAACTGTTAGATAATTATAGACCGGTAACTGTGCCCTATGGTATATCTAAAGTGATCGAATATTGCTATTTGTATAGATTATTGGATTACTTAGAGACTTTTCAAATTAAAACAAAAAATCAACATGGCTTTTCTAGCGGTAAGTCGACTAGTACGGCTATTCATTCTTTTTTAAACAAGATATTAGAATTTGTAGACGCGGGAGAGTGCCCTATTGGGATATTTTGTGATCTCAGCAGGGCATTCGACTGCGTCAATCATAATTTATTATTAACTAAACTGCATGATTATGGAATAAGGGGTCTTGCACTTAATTGGGTTACGACATTCTTGGAGGGTCGGAGACAATATGTAACACTAAAGTATAAGACACAAAACATCGTGTCCAGGGCTGATTCGGAATGTTTAAATTTACCCATGGGTGTTCCACAGGGATCTATATTAGGTCCTGTGCTTTTTCTTTTATATATGAATGATATTGATTCTTTGCCAGCAACTGCACACATTACGATGTACGCAGACGACATATCTATAATAATTTCCAACCCATTGGATAATGTTTTAGAGCATAATTGCAATAGTGTTTTAAATATTTTAAGCAGTTGGTTCTCCCATAACACTTTACATTTCAATGCCGAAAAGACCCATCTCACTAGATTTCACACCAGGCAAAAGAAATGCGATAATTTAAAAATTAACATAAATAATACACCTATTTCTAGCGGTGAGGAGAATATTAAGTTTTTAGGAGTATACCTAGATGAATCCCTGAATTGGAATTATCACTGCGAAGCTTTGATATCAAAAATTTCATCGATAGTTTATTTATTCCGAAATATTAGAGCGTATTTAAGTAGAGAACAGTTAATTAATTTGTACTATGCTCAAATTGATACACGTTTAAGGTATGGTGTTTGTTTCTGGGGGAATTCCACATTATCATCTAACGTATTTATTGCACAAAAACGCATTTTGCGATGTATTGCCGACGTACCGAGTGTTTATTCTTGTAAAAATATATTTAAAGATTTTAAAATTTTAACCTTACCTAGCCTGTATATTTTTGAAATATGTATATATGTTTTTAAGAATAAGAATAATTTTATTTTAAATAAAGATTGTCATAATGTTAATACAAGACAAAAGAATAGGTTGCACGAACCTTGTGCCAGACTTAATATGACTAGTAAATCCCCAAGATTTATAGGACCTAAAATGTTTAACCGACTGCCAGATGAAATAAAATATAGTAAGACCGAGCATTTCTTTAGGAAAAAGTTAAAATTATTTTTGTTGGACAAATGTTACTATTCTGTACTAGAATTTTTTGTCTCTTAGTTTGTAAGGACTATATGACCATTCCTATACAATATTCTGTATTGTCAAAAAGGAAAATAAACTATTATTATTATTATTATTAAAAGTGGTTAATATTTATTCAATATTAAAATTATTGTAATATGCTGTAAGGCAATCGTATATGCGTGTTCTATATATCAAAATTATGTATTATTTTTATTGATTTAAAACTATTTATTCTATCACCATGACCAAAAAACAAAAACAAAATCGTGTCAATACATTTCCGGATCTTTACTTCAACTGCCCGGATGATGTAGGCCTGTACGCTCTCATTTTCGATCAGTATGTCTCTCCTTCTATCAAAGACAACGAGCATTCTCTTCGGGACACTTTCGAAAAGGGTGATTATCACATCACTAGAGAAGAACAGATTCGACCAACACACTTCGTAAAAGAACTTCGAAATATAAAATTTAAAGAAGCTTTCGTTAATTTTTTAATAACTCATTGAGGAAAACAGGAAATGGCACCGTTTTACGAGAACAAAAAATTGTATACATCAAGTTCGATCGTTGCTATAAATTTGAAATCTTCAAAGAATTGGTCAATACAAGCGTTGACGATACTTGAACATGTTCAGGTCACGATGAAGCCGATACAAAAATTATTCACCACATTCACATTGATTACAAAGCAAACGTATCAATTAGATGTTCGGATACTGATATACTCATCATTCTACTTGGCAACATAAGCAAATTAAAAAACAACCTGAAGATTTGGATGGAAGTTGGACTTGGTAATGAACACGAACGTGACTTTCGTTTTGGTCAGATTCGTGCACAAGAACACTGCACAATTAATTTTGGTATAATTTTATTTTTATTGGTTCGGCGAAAAATAATACCCTGTATTGATTTTACGCGAATAATTAAAAGTCAAAAATTCTGGAGCCACAATAACGATATATTACTGTTCACGTTCTAACAATACATTTGTTTATCACTAAATAGGTTTGATGTAATTAATTATGTTGAATATTAACACTTTAGAGTAGAAATTTGCTTTTGGTTGTTGTTGTTTTGTCGCGTGGCTGGATCCCGAACTGACTTACTGACTGACTTGACTCGACTCCACTTACTCGACTAACTTTACTCGACTCTCTTTACTCGACTGAATGCGTTGAGCGCGTCTCGGTTTATATAAGATAAATCAAAGCTTCTGGAAGACTCCAGGCGTTCTAGTCATTCTAGACGTTCCAGATTGTTCGCCGTTCTCGAAAATTCGAAAATTCGATCGGTAGGGGAGAGTGGCTTGTGTATATTCTCCAGCAGCCGAAGTCTCTAATTATTCTAAAAATGTAAAAAGTGTTTTTTCTAGCTCGCGGGCTTTACAAAGCGACAGAGGGACGTTAATTCTTAATTTTGAAAATATGAATTACCCGATTCTCTTTGTGCTGCGCTTCCTGCTTTTTACGCTTTTACTGGTTGCGACTCTAATCTGGCTTTCTTTCGAAAAGGAAAAAAGCGACCTTACAATTTACTCAAATTGTCAAAAACGTTGCATTCAAACATTTGAGCCAAATTCACGACGATGACAATTTCATTCGAATTTCTAAAGAAATTGAGAGATTTGTTTGTCAATTATATGGCTTGAATACTTGTGATGTAAATGAGGCTCGGTTTATACTTTTCAATAAGACTTACACATTCAAAGACACCAACGACGCTTTCAAAATTGCCTCAAAAAACGTCGATGGTTCCAATTTATCACCATGCAAGACGGAATTGAGAAAACAAATACAAAGGGCTGCATCTATATCGAACATTTGGAGTCATGCTGATGAAAAAGTGCCCACTGCAATGACTCCAAAGGAAAACAGTTGGCAGTTGATCGATGGCCGATATGATTTCAATTGGTACGAAGGCGACCAGCTACCTAATTTCATTTCTGACGTTTTGATTCAACCGGATGATACATCTGCAGGTAATTTGTGCAAGTCGACTCGTAAATGTGATTCAAAACCTTACTTATTAATGTAATGTATTGCTTAACGCTGAATTTTTTATTTCTACACAGATTCGGAATCAACCAACACTGATGACGCCGAAGAATATGGCGCAATCACCTTTTATTCTGATGAAGATATTGGTGAAGAACACGACGACGGCAGTGTTTCGGACGATTAGATATTTTTCTTTTCAATGATTCTTTTTTTTCTGTTATAAAATAATTAAAATTATATGTCTTTTTGTATAAAATAACTGACATCTATAACATAGAATAAAAAATTATAACTTCCTAGTAAAACTTGCTTTAAACAACTTGAAAACATTATACAATTTATCATATCATATTGTTATGAATTACACCCCCTTGGAAAAGGAGATGGTACGCCTATGCCTACTGATTGTGACTGGAAGCCAAGAGAATAAAACGGACTTTTCTGGAATGTTGTTGGAGAAGATTCTTGAATATTTCTAGATGGATCTAGAGAGTCAAATTCGGAGTATATAGGCGCGATTACCAGCGCGGAAAAGGAAGTTTTATGAAGAAAGCAGTTTATAAAAGTGAACAAGTAGAAAAGTGAAAAGTGAGGTTAGATAAATAGTAAATAAAGTGAATTTGAAGTATTGTAGTCAGTAAATAGTTAAATAAAGTGTTAGTAGTGGTTTATCTCTTGTTAAAATTATTTAGAACCCACGGATTCATACAGGGTGTTTCTAAAAAGGTGGAAATCCGTAACATTTTGGTGTCGGAAGCGGAATTTTGACAAGAGGATTTTTCGGAAGTGTTCGAGAAGGTTTGGCAGTGTATTCTCGGAGTTAGTGCTAACACAGGAAGGACTAATTTACTGTACATTGTTCGAGGTTTATTTTCGAACAGGAAAAACAGTGTTAAGTGCATTTTTGAGACAATTTTTGGAACATTTCATTAGGACATTAGTGGCTAAGTGACGAAGACTCTAGATAAGACTTTTTCGTGCTGTTTCGAGATTTTTGGACAGTTTATTACCGATATTGACAACAAATGCAGGACTTTATGGCCCAAATGCAAAAGATGATGATGGAACAGGAAAGAAAGCGCCAGGAAGAGAAAGAAGAACAGGAAAGAAAATGCCAGGAAGAGAAGGAGGAACGGGAAAGAAGACGACAAGAAAAAGAACGAAGGCATCAAGAAGAGGAGAAACGCCGTCAAGAGGAAAATGATGAATTAAGGAAAGCTATAGAGACGCAACAGAATGCCTTGTTTACAGTCGTGGAAGAAATAAAAAATGAGATTAAGGAAGATATGGGTAGCGTAAAGACGAAAGTTAATGAGGTCGAAGTAAAAGTAGGCAAGGTCGAAGAAGAAATTGGTGAAGTCAAAGTGAAAGTAAACAAGTTCGAAGAAGAAGTCAAAGGGGAGATAGACCAGCTTAAACGACAGTTGAGGGATAGAGGAAACCAGCAAGTGGTGTCATCAGGCCAGCGATTAAAAATTCCCTCCTTTGATCGTCAAAGTTCCTGGATGACTTACAAGACACAGTTTGAGGCAGCAGCGAGTGCAAACAACTGGAATGACGAAGAGAAGGCTAAAGCATTAATCGTAGCTTTAAGAGGCCAAGCATTGGAATTGCTCCAGACAATTCCGGTAGACCAACAACGGAATTTTAGAGTTTTAGAAGCCGCCTTAGATCTACGATATGGAGATCAACACCTTGCTCAAGTATACCAGACCCAGCTGAAAGTGCGCGTTCAGAAAGCTGGAGAGAGTCTGCAAGAATTTGAAGCTGCGGTGGAAAGACTGGCACACTTAGCATATCCTAATGCGCCAAAAGAATTTAAAGAGCAATTGGCAGTGGGAGCATTTCTAGACGGGATAAGGGATGAGGAGATCAGGCGAGTCCTCAGGCTATCCCGACATAAAAGTAGTAGTGAAGCCTTGGTGCATGCACTAGAGGTAGAAGCCGTCTATAGGGATACTCCAAAGTCAAGAGTGCGGGCTATGACGCTTGAAGAATCGCAGCCAAAAGAGAGAGACCAAAACCCTATCTTGAATGCGATTCTCAAAACGAATAAAATGATTAGTCAGTTACTAGCTAAATGGAATCCTCCGAAAAGACAGGAATCACAACTAAATAGAGAGAAGCCAAGCGGGGGTATTAAATGCTACAACTGCGGCAAGATAGGATATATCAAACGAGACTGTCGACAGCGGAACTCGAGGAAAGTGAATGTTGGAAACAGGGCAGAGACACAGAATAAACAAAGTAGTGGAAGGCCAAGTGGACGGCGTATGAAATGCTACAGGTGCGGGGAACTAGGACATATCCAGCTTGAATGTCCACAGAGGAGCTTGGAGAGAGTGAAGGCCGGAGATGCTGTGAAGCCAAGGGGAAAACCAGAGGAAGCCGGTACCAGAGAGGCTGTGACAGATAACGAACGTGGTGCCCTTAGAGAAGTGAAGATTTCCCAGCTTCGGAGCATTACAGAAAGGCCACCACTACAAGGATATGACGATAAAACGAAACCTGAGAGAAATGCAAACATTTCATCCGGAAGAAGGTACAAGGAAGGTTGCAAGTACTACCACCAGGAGAAACTGCAGGTCAAGGGAGCAGTCAACACTGTCAAGGTGGAAGTGCCGGATGATAGGGCAGATGAAGCGCTTAGACAAGAGCAACTAAACGATGTGGAAATTGGGCCTATATTGAGAGCCAAAGAAAGGGGAACTCGTCCAAAATGGAAGGATGTTTCGGACAAAAGAGTGGGACTGAAGGCACTATGGGCGCAGTAAGACTCACTGAGTGTCAGGAACGGGCTGTTGCGGAGAGCATGGGAAAGCCCGGATGGAAAAAAGGTGGTTATGCGTCTAGTGATTTCCAGGTGTCGAGTAGCGAAGGTGCTTCAGGAAGTGCACAATGGAACATCCGATGGACACTTCGGTGTTAATAAGACCCTGAAGAAAATACGAGAACGATTTTATTGGATAAGAAGTCGTCAGGATGTGGAGGCTTGGTGTCGCAAATGCGAGATTTGTGCAGCCAGTAAGGGACCACAGACTAGGAGTAAGGGTGAAAAGAAACAGTTCAACGCCGGAGCTCCTTTCAAGAGGTTGGCTAACAATATAGCGGAGCCATCACCAGCCAGTGACCGAATGAAGGCTCGATACGACCAGAAGGGTAGTTCAGAAGGGTTCAAGGCAGGAGACCTGGTTTGGCTGTATAACCCACAGCGGAAAAAACGAAGGTCACCGAAACTTCAACCGCCTTGGGATGGACCGTATACTGTCATTACCCGAATTAATGATGTCGTCTATCGGATTCAACGAAGCAAAAAGTCCAAGATGAAGATCGTGCATTTGGACAGGCTGGCGAACTACATCGATGATTCTGAGTTGCCTGATCGGGACGATCTAGGCTTAAGGAGGGGGCAGTGTTATGAATTACACCCCCTTGGAAAAGGAGATGGTACGTCTATGCCTACTGATTGTGACTGGAAGCAAAGAGAATAAAACGGACTTTTCTGGAATGTTGTTGGAGAAGATTCTTGAATATTTCTAGATGGATCTAGAGAGTCAAATTCGGAGTATATAAGGCGCGATTACCAGCGCGGAAAAGGAAGTTTTATGAAGAAAGCAGTTTATAAAAGTGAAGTAGAAAAGTGAAAAGTGAGGTTAGATAAATAGTAAATAAAGTGAATTTGAAGTATTGTAGTCAGTAAATAGTTAAATAAAGGGTTAGTAGTGGTTTATCTCTTGTTAAAATTATTTAGAACCCACGGATTCATACAGGGTGTTTCTAAAAAGGTGGAAATCCGTAACAATATATACAATTTTTTAAATCATTTTTCATTTTAAACAATTGCAACTATTAAGAATCAATTAAAATTATTTTTTTATATAAAATAAATGATATCTATTGAGAAAAGGCGTACTAATGCGCGCAGTTACCGTTCTCACATCTATCGATTGCTGACTGACGTGGTCCTATCATAAATGAGTCTGACTGTCTCCTTTATTAACTTTATAGTTTTAATTAATATTTTGGATAATTTCAGCATTGTGCAATCACTTTGACATACGTCATTTTTTGACAGGTACGAAGTAGCGCTGTCGCTACGTGTCCCTATATTTTGCTGTCTGACTGTTGGATTCTTGTTTTATTATATTTGCTCGTTTTCTATAAATTTTGAGTTTTGAGAAAACAGTTTAGAGATGTTAATTAATATTACACTTTCGTGGGCGTCCCAGTGCCAGGTGTCCCGGTGCCGGAAGTGCTGACTCTACAGTTACTTTGCATCACTAAAAAGTAACCTAATCTCAAAAAATTAGTTTTGAGAAAACTCTTGCACATTTTGGACGCCAGCTCTTGGACTATTAGAGCTTCTCAGACAAAAAAAGTGACATGAGAAATTATTTTGGTGATGGAAACTTCAGTAGATAACTCTTGAAAGTCAAAATGTTTTTCATGGTTGGTGGAAGTATTTGTATAAATCTGATATTTTTTTAACGATTACTTATCACCAAGGGTCGGAATCTTTCAGCGTTAACAGGGTCACACTCAGGAGCATAAAGTACAATGGATTAAATTAAAAATACATTGAAAAATAATGTTATATTCCTACTTGAACCTTTATTTATCAACATGTAAAGGACCACGCACATTCCTTAGGTAAAAGTGGTTTTGGTCAAAAAAGCTGAAATTCGAATATGTTGTACTTTTTGTAGTTGTGAACAAGGGCCTCAATGGGCGACCTCCGAAAATGGACAGTTTTTGAGCTACACTGTAAAAAGATAGTATGGATGATAGTGTGTATTTATTATGAGATTTGTTTAAACTGCATTGTAGCGGGGATATGGCTCAGTGACAGAGCGTTCGTCTTGCAAGTGAAACACCCCGGATTCGATTACTGGTATCACTAGAATTTCTTTTATATATCATTCCTGTTTAATTACTATCATTTTTAAAACTGCATACATAATTTTACAACCATAGTTATTATTAAACTAGAAAATTAGAGAACAGGGCCATTGGACATAATTAAAATGGATTATATTTTTATTCCTGCTCCACAACTGCTACTGCATGTATATCCTCTTGTCGCGGTCTATGACCTGCATCAATAATATTTGCAAGCATTGCGGTGCTAGGATATTTAACTCTTGGCTGATGTCGGGCATATCTTAAGAACCATAATATGCTTGCAACATGTACACATGGACCTAGTGTTCTGGCTCCAGTTTTACGAGTGCAGTAATACCCTAAGATCGGTTCACTATCTTCAACTAAATCTTGTTCGTTAGCTTGTTGGATTACATCGTCATCAATATGATATGCTATCCAGAGTTGGTATTTGGTTGCATTTCTGAAACGGGAATAAATCCGCATTCTGATTAGACCTGGTTCATTTCCATGTTCTGTGGCGTTGAAAAAGGTTTTATTCGATGTTAAAATATTGCCCAAGTTGTTCAAAGTGGGCCACCCTACGAGCAACGTGGTTAGCGTCACTGGTGTAACCTGGCTAGCACAGTAAAGATACGGAGAGCAAAAGGGCAGTGAGTTCAAGGCTTGGGCGCCATTGATTACTGAGTATAATCAAGGAAAATAAAGATAAACATAAACAAAAGACAAAGGTTACATATATACAATAGTACTATATTACAAAATATTATATTACAAAAGATAAACTATCACAGCATCAGCAATACTGTATAACAAAATACCAAACAGAAATATGTACAAAAGAAACTATATTACAAGATATACTATATTACAAATTTGCCCAACAGCAAATAAATTTGAGGCGTCTACGAGACAAAAAAATATATTACAAAAGATACGTCTCGCAACGTTACCTCAATACTAAAAATCATATATTACAACAAGATATGAACATTTACGAGATTTAAACCGAACTATATTACAAAAGTATCTCGCAAACAAACTATTTACAGCACTAGATATACTAAAGTGCAACACAAAAGACACACCATTAGATATACTAAAATAGCGACACAAAACATATTACAAAGATAAGATAATAAGTCGCGTTCGTATACCTCGCGGACAGTGTGATTGCAGAATACTTCCGTGTTAAGTTGTGTTTGAGGCGATTATAACTTACTCATTATATCAAATTCTTGCTAATTATTATTTATAACAGATAAGTATATCAGTGCGAATTTTTTCTGCACCCGCTACTATCTGTAAGTACGTTTTTTTTATTATTTATTTCGTGTATTGCATGTAGCAAGCGTACACACACCTGCTGGAACGGCCGGCGCGGCGATGCCGCTGCCGGGTAATATAGACCCAGGAGGGAACCCTCCTTCGCAGATACATAGAAATATACACATGGAAGATGTAGTTTTCGTAGAAAACCCCATTTTGAATATTGCTAACCAAAATAAATGTAACAATGAATTTTCTAATAGTAATTTAACTAACACTCAAAGAAATAATGAACAAGGTCAAACGTTCTTGTCTACAAAAAGTATGAACGCATCAGAAATTAACATAGCGGATAAAAAGCCAACAAGAGCTATTAATATAAATAATAAATTTAGGAACACGGATAAAGGTCCTTATTTTATATTTGTAGAACACAAATCTCTAAATTTAGGTCGTTTACATCCTATGAAATTGGGTGAAAAACTAAGTGAACTTTCAGAATATGAAAAACATATTACCGAGATCAGTGGCGTAGGCAGAAATAGAATAAAAGTCGTATTAGATTCCGGAAATGCAGCAAATAAATTAGTAGAGGATTCTTTTTTTGACAACAATGATCTTATTGCTTATATCCCCAATTATCTTACTGAGAAGAAAGGAATTGTACGATCTGTAGATACATATCTCTCAGAAGAAACACTGCTTAATATTATTAAATCGGATATCCCTATAAAAAAGGTCCAACATTTACATAGAATCGTTTCAGAGGGAGATGAGGTTAAACGCATTCCACGACAGATGATCATAGTTACTTTTTCAGGTTTGAAAATTCCACAATTTATATACATAAATAAGGTTAGGTGTACAGTTGACGTATATGTGCAACCGGTTATGCAATGTCATAATTGCTTAAGATTTGGGCATACGTTTTCCCAATGCAAGGGTAAAAAAAGATGTAAAATATGTGGTGCTGATAGTGAGAAAGCATGTGTAGAATGTAACCCATTCTGTATTTACTGTAGGGATAATAGTCATCAATCCACCCATAAGGAGTGCCCAGAATTTATTAAACAAAAAAAAAACTAAGGAAGCAATGGCAGTTCATAACCTATCTTTCAAAGAAGCGGAAAGCATAATTGACAATCCAGCATACACTAGTATCGTTAAAAGAAATCGCTTTGCCCCCTTGATTGATTGTAATGTAGAATTTCCTCCACTTACTCAACACACCAATTCTAAATTCAGTAGCTTCTCTAAACCAGTAACAAACAGTCAACCGCAATCCACTAACCCTCCCAAAAAGAGAAAAACTCAGGACACAACACCCCATTTTCAGCCGATTCAAAGAGAGTATAGTACTCCTTTTTGCGGCGGTCCAGTTTTCAATAGTGCTAAATATATAACTAATGATGAAAATTCACAGAATGTAGACCTAGATTCGTTGAAAAACAAACTCTGTTCCAGTATAGTAAAGTTTCTAATGGAAACAATTAGTAAAATAATCCCGTCAACTTCCGCATTTTCTATCGACAATTTAAATCTGGAATCTTCTTTAAATGAAATTGTTAATAACATATTTAATTAACATTCAACTTCCCACGATTAAAAATATTACAGTGGAATGCCAGATCGGCATTCTCCAACAACATTTCATTAAAACAGTTAATAGTCGAAGAAAAATTTGATATTGGCCTAATTAGTGAAACTTGGTATAAGCCAAGCTATAATATTAATTTCAAAGGCTATAACATTATCAGAAAGGACAGGCAGAATGGGAAAGGTGGCGTTGCCATCCTTATCTCCCAAAAGATTCCCTATAAAGTTATACAATTCAATAACAATTTTAACAATAAAATAGAAGTGTGTAGGATTAATATCATAATCGAAAAAAAAAACATATCTCTTATTTCTATATATCGCCCCCCTAACGTAAAAGCCACCGTTACAGACTATATTAATCTATTTAGTCAAATAACTCATAAACGATGTGTTATTGGTGGGGACTTTAATTCTCACCATGGCCTCTGGGGTTCCTCTATAAATAATGAAGCTGGTAACATTCTTGTTGAAGCCCTTGATCATTTTTCCCATCTGGCAATTGCTAATAATGGCCTGGCTACTAGGCTGACATCTCCCAATATAATTAATTCTGTGGTGGATATTACTATCATATCTTCCGATTTGACCAACACGTTGATTTGGGAGGTGCTCACTGACACTTACGGATCCGATCATTACCCAATAAAAGTTACTCTCCCCAATCAGCTAATAAATCCAACTATGGTATATCCTTTATCCAAATGGTCCACAGAAGAAGTTAACTGGGATATGTTCGAAACTCTTATCGATCAACGTTTTATTGTAATCCCGGATCTTCATTCTACCAATGACATGATTAATTACTTAGTTACGGCCATAACCGATGCAGCTAATATTGGATGTAAGAAAAAAAATCCCTTTGTGCCCCATAAACCCAAACCACCACCTTGGTGGGACAATTCATGTACAAACCTTTCACTTCAACGGAAAAATGCTCTTAAAAATTATAGAAGAAATATGACTAATGCCAATTTTATTGAATATAAACGTCTAGATGCCTTATGTAAACGGGAATTTAAAAACAAAGCTCGAGATAGCTGGAAAAACTACTGCTCCAAACTAACAAGGCAATCAAACACATCTGAAATTTGGAAAAGGGTGAATAAAATTCAGGCAACCCATAATAAAAACCGATTTAATGATCCAGATTCTATGGAGAAGTTCCTTAACAAACTGGCTCCTGATACCGTGTCCATGGCACCACATACAGTGGCTAATGTAGAATCACATTTTTTTAATATTGAAATTAATGTAGATGAACTCGAATCCAACATCAAAAATACTTTCAACACTGCTCCCGGCCTAGATGGCATTAACTACACCATGATCAAACATCTTCCACCCAGTGCGAAACTATTCCTATGTGAAATTTTCAACAATATCCTAATAAAGGGCCATAACTGTGATTTTCTCAAAAATTCTTTAGTAATACCAATACCCAAATCAAACGATGGGGATTCCTTTAGACCCATTTCCCTTATGTCATGCATTCTAAAAACTCTAGAAAGGATTATTAAACACCGACTCGAATGGTGGCTGGAGAAACACAAATTAATTCCAGAGTGTCAATATGGGTTCCGAAGAGGAAAAGGTACAACCGAGTGCATTTCACAACTGGTGACAGATATACAATTAAATTTTTCAAAAAATGACTACTTGATGGCACTTTTCCTCGACATATCAGCCGCCTACGATCATGTTATTCTCCATATGTTACACGAAAAATTATTAACGCTTAAGATCCCAGTGAACATTGCAACAAACATTACAAATTTATTTTTTAATCGGAAAGTTTTTGTTAGAGCCAATAATGGCTTGCTGTTAGGACCTCGAATGGTGGATACTGGGCTACCCCAGGGATCTGTTCTTAGTCCGCTGCTATTTAACATATATACTCAAGATTTTCATAGAATTATGGATAACCGAATCAGTGTTTTACAATACGCGGACGATTTTTGTATGTATTGAACAAATAAAAGTTATGCCCAAGGTATCGTACATCTAAATTATGCAATGTTTTGTTCCAAGAATTTCCTTTCTGACCTAGGTTTTGACATATCTCCTAGCAAATCGGCTGTCGTAATATACACTAGACACAGACTACCCAATGTATCTAACCTATGCTTGGCAAATGTTAAAATACCGGTCTTGCCACATTACAAATATTTGGGGGTTAGTTTAGACACCAAATTAAATTGGAATGCACATATATGCGAATGCTTAACTAAGGCGGAAAAAAGTCTTAATATCTTAAAAATAACTTGTAAACGAACTTGGGGTGCTGATCCCAAAATCGCTCTCCTTTTCTACAGATCCTATGTCAGATCCATACTAGACTATGGTAGTATTTTTTATGATTCTGCTACACATTCTAGGCTCGTTAAACTGGACAGATTACAATATAAAGCATTAAGACTGGTATTGGGAGCCTTTAAATCTACCCCAACATGTGCTCTATTGGCGGAATGTAATGAGCCTCCACTTCGTCTTAGAAGGAAATATTTGGCCCACAAATTTGTACTGAAAAACTTAAACATTTCCAACAACAAGATCTGCATAAAACTAGCTACCCTTACTTCTTACAGTTTAACAATGTCGTACTGGCAAAATAAAAAAACCCCTATCCTGGCCGAAGTATTTTCAAGCATCCCAAACCATAGTTCTATATATGAAGAGGAGACCCTGCCATTCTTTCAGGCGGCCTATGACATTTCACACCTCAAAGTAAAAGTTATTTTTCCCAAATATGAGCACACCACAAATAATATGCAAATAATCCGAGAAATCACATCCAGATTCCCTAACCCTAATCAATTGTATACTGATGGATCCAAGTCCAAAAACTACGTGGGTTGTGTTTTTTTATTAAGACCAGTGGAATATCCTTTGGATATCGGCTAAATGAAAATTGTTCAATATTTACGGCAGAGTGTATGGCTATCAATAAAGGTCTCGACTGGGCAATCGACAATCACAACTACTTTATAACTATCCTCATCATGTCCGACTCACAATCCGTCTTAGGTGCAATTTCAAACCCAAACAAGCACATTATGAAATATAAAATAATAACAGATATTTTGGAAAAAGTTATAAAGTTGAAAAGTCTAAACAAGGAAGTTGTCTTTATTTGGGTAAAAGGACACTCTGGTATAGTTGGTAACGAAACTGCAGATTTAATAGCTAGAACTACCAAAGGTCCCAAAATCGAGTATTTACCATATTATGACCTGATATCCAGTGCCAAAATGGATATGAGGAAAAAATGGGAGGAAGAATGGATCCACACAAGGCAAAACACCCACTATTGTCGCATATATAGCCGCCTACCTTCTAAACCATCTTTCATTTCATTCCCGTACAACAGGCAAATGTTTATAACATACATTCGTTGCCTATTTGGTCACGGAGCTTTCAAATCCATGCTGTTCAAGATGAAAATCCTTGATAGTCCTATCTGCGACTGCAACGGAAATATTGGCGACATCAACCACTGGCTATTTGATTGCAATTTTAACGCAATTGGTGTGAACTTCTTGAAAAAAAAAATGTTGGAGAACTGTATTCCGCTACCATTGGATAGTACCTCGCTGCTATACATAGTAACCACAAATGAAAATTTTAAATGTATATTTTGGGAGTTTATTAGATTATGTCGTGTCAAAATATAGGTTTAGATGAGTTCCTCTGTTCTTATCCACTGTTTTTTATATCACCCCCTTACCGTTGCCCCGTGTGTGTTACGTGTTAAACAAAGGCGTCATGAAGGGCACCTTGACGTGAAGTGTGTGTCCCTGTCCAATAATCCTTG
Organism: Stenurella melanura; assembly: GCA_963583905.1. Lineage (NCBI taxonomy): Eukaryota > Metazoa > Arthropoda > Insecta > Coleoptera > Cerambycidae > Stenurella > Stenurella melanura. The sequence continues at coordinate 121,695,400 of OY757316.1, read as the reverse complement.
AGTCTTGCAACACTAGCTGGTCCTCTCGTGTTAGGTTATAGGTCGATTAGTTTATGGAATTATAGATTTTAAATATAGATTAGTTATTATATATCTAGTATAGCGTAAAATAAAAACATCGTGGCTAAATGGAGTCATCCAAAGCCAGTGAAGGAAAAAAAAAAAAAAAGATAATGAAACTTAACCTAATAAAAGATATGCTATTTCACTCGAACTTGATATTTATTTGAGCCTACCAGTATATAGCCTCCCCGCTACGTAATGCCAAATACTCAAAAACGGGACACCCCAAGTTATATAACCATAAAAAAATAATACTAGAACTTATCTCTAGCAAATAAAATACGGGACACCCCAAGTTATATAACCACAAAAAGATAATACACATTTCACCACGCCCCGAACATCCGAATCCCTTTAAATAAATAATCCACATAAGTGATGCGACTTGACGAGTCAAATCTAGGAAATTTTAGATCACACAACGCGTATTATGTGCAATTAACCGAATGTCTAACCACTGAGACACATCCAAAACAAAAGTACTTTGACAAAGCGAATTTGCAATACTGGTAAAATTCAAACAATATCATGTTATCAAACAACTACGATTACGTTAAACGTTGACAAGGAATCGATACTACGATGAAATATTTGTAACAGCGAATTTAAGATATAAGTAACTACGAATTAATGTGTAGCAACAGATATGTGAAAATAATCCCTTTTACATGTAATAATCAAAGGTACTTACTTATCTTTTGTTATAATATCCTGACGACAAAAGTTCCTAAGTACGCCCCTGTTCTCTGATGATCATGGATTTTAATTTTTGTGTTGTTAGATGGTTGGGGACCTCCATTTTGCTAATCTGTCGCGATATCACATGTGGTACCATTCCATTTTCGAAATTATGAAATCGTAGAGACATGCTATGCTCGAATAAAATAAATAATTTCTTCGTCCAGTTTTTGTTTATTTGGTAGAAAATCTTAAATAGGTGTTGTGTCGAAAATTTCATAATGAAGGTAAATGTAGTATTCTTATCCCAAAAAGTTATCAAGAAAACGTATATAAAAACGTAGTATCAACATTGAACGTAGATAATCTTGCTTAAAGCAAAGGTGTAAGTAACATCGAGATACTTAGACGTTGAAAAGAAATTTTATTGTATAGAAAGAAAAAGAAAAGAAAAGAACCTAAAACAATATTTTTAAATGTTAGATGGTATTTAACAATATATAATTATTTAACTATTACCTTATACGTCTATAAGGTTCCTTCATTTTAATATCCCCGTTAGGGTCTTACAAAATTTCAATTACGTCCATCTCAAAGGACGGATCGAGTGAAAGAGAAAAGTAGTTCTCTTATCTTAATGAAATATTAAATTAGCTAAAGGACCTATATTGTCACTGATAGTTCTACGTTTCATGTGACTATCCGACTTTATTATAAATACTTGACTCAAATTCATTTTTCAGTTAGTTTGATTTATTTATTTAATTTAATTTGAATATTACCGAGCGTGCGCTGTTTAAAATACTGATGCGTAAGCATAAGCTACTACCAACTTCTCATCTGTTTAGGAAAGTTCGTTATAGTACCAGAGCATAGGAGAATACAACGTTTGATTATTAAAATTTTTCTAACAAATGGTAGAAAATGTAACGAAGGATGCTATTGCGCATTCCGCACGTTGCAGTTCATCGTATTCAAATCTTTCTGAATCCTCTCTTTGTAGTTTATCTTGAACGTAAGCAGGTGCCAAGTTGACTTGATAAATTCCTACTGTCATCTCCTTTAAATAATATAGGTGTCTGAGATTTCTCTAGCATTATTTGAACTAGTTGTGCGTTTGCTCCCTGCATATGTATTGGCTCTCGATATTTATTAAGTATTGCTCCAGCAATTCGATAAAAGTCTCCGATATTAATAGCATGGTGCATAGGAATGATTTAAAAAAAAAAATTAAAAATAGATTTTTTTTGTGACCATTACGTGCCTCTACTATCCACCTCGTTTTAGTAACCTGAAATCATTAGCCTCTTAGGTATTGAGTTGCCGTTCACCATGTTCTAGACGTAATGGCATTTTGTAATTAATACCTATATTTTCAAGAAGTGGCAAATCGTCTGAATAACCACGGTCCACAATAAAAATGTCATCATTATTGAACCATTCTCGAAGCCCATTGGCATCCACTTCAAATTCGTTATGGAGCATTGAGGCGTCATTATTACTAAAATCGGAGAAGTAAGGACCATGAATATCTAATATATATCCATCCGGGGCTACAACGAGGGCTGGCTTTATCAAGTGACGGTCCTTATGGACTGAATATGGTTGCCTCAGTGCTCTAAAATTGCTACTTTTCTGAATATTGTCATAAGTTCCATCTATGTATGCAATCGCTATACGCAGATCCCGATTAGAGTTGTAAAGTTCATTCGCAAAATCCGTCACATGTCTCTGTATATATTGCTATTCAATCCTATATTTAGAGGAACAAAATGTACCATCAATGATCTTCTTACTGTGGTAATAACAAGACTTACAGCTTGCCTGCTCGTGTACCTGAAAATTACTTTTAAAAAATCATCAGATAATCCTTGACGAAGTTTGCATAGGAATAATAACAAATCTCTTTTGCTAATGTGTCGATGAGTATTTTGGCCAGGTACAGGTACAGGGTCACAATATGTACACAAATCTTGAAATTGTTGGCGTATTATTAGGCTTATGGACCGGAACTCATTCTCTGTAAAACTATTTTCATCGTTAAAATCGGGTTCATCAATTCTAGCTGATCGACGTAAAACCTGTAAAATATTTTGCAACTGTGCACCGTTTAAGTGATATGGTCTATTATAAAATTGCAAACCCTCCAACAGAACTCGTAGAACAAATCCACTGCCGTCTAAATGATGATGACAGCAGCGAGCTGATTCGGATATATAAATATTTTTTATGATAAAGACTTTAACTCTACACTCGACAGAAAGCCTACTTAGATTATGTAACCCATTGCAAAACATACAAGAATTATTTGTGGTCTGCTTTAAAACATTTAATTTCAAACAACAGGATCACGTGCTAATTTATCGATCTCGGCATTGACAGTTCGATTGCAATTAAGACATATGCGACAGTTAGCTTCAATATCTCGAGGTGGTAACATCTTCACGACGAGGAATTGCAATTTGACACCTGAGCTCATTTTCATTTCCAGAAATGCTAACCATCGCTCGTGGCTGCAAACCAATGTTACATGTATAAAAGTTTACTCTTCGCCTAAACATGTCTGGATTTTTAACAACCAAAAGTCAGACGCTTGTTATAGAATTTCTTCTATTGTTAACTAATACAATACCAAAGTTGTAACAAATAAACACGCAAGTCGTTATTAACATGTTTACAAATGTCAAAACATTCAATTTTAGACAGGCTGTAGGCCTACTATTACTTTTTAATTAAATCTAAAATTCAAATAACGTAGAATTTTCGTTTAGACAAATATAAGATGACCACTGGGGAAAAAGCAAGTGTGTGCTTTTGCAAATGAATTTTTACTTGTGAATAATAATGATAACCAGTAATAGAGGTGTTTCAGAATCTCATGAGCTGCGAAATGCGCAAAAGGTAAAGTTTAATCTGAGTTATAAGTATGTTTTTGAAGACACTGGAGGCTGCCTTGATGTATACATAAAAAAGAGCTCGGGATAAATTGTAAACAATAAATATAATATTTTTAAGAAGTGTAACTGAGTCAACAGGGCGGATTATGTCTCTACGCATATGAAGGTCACAGCTCATGAGGTTTTAAAACACCTCTACTACGTACCTAAACGTTTAACTATATTCAAGGAATATTATCATGTTCTTTAATTTTTAATTTTTGTGGTTGTAAAATTATATATGCAGTTTTAAAAATGATAGTAATTAAACAGTTATGGTACATTAAAAAAATTCTGGTGATACCAGTGATCGAACCCAGGGCGTTTCACATGCAAAACGAACGCCCTGTCACTGAGCCATGTCCCCGCTACGATGCAGTTGAAACAAATCTCATAGTAGATACACACCATCATCCATACTATCTTTTTACAGTGTAGCTCAAAAACTGTCCTTTTTTGGAGGTCGCCTATTGAGGCACTTGTTCACAACGACAAGAAGTACGACATCTTCGAATTTCAGCTTTACCTACTTTTACCTAAAAAATGTGTGTGGTCCAAATATCTGTTAAATATACAACTTGAACCATATCTTTGGAAATACTATCTTAAAGAAGAGGCTGGAGAAAATTCGGGATCTTCAAAATAAATACATACGTCTGAGTATTGACGAAGAGAAATTTGCAACAGGTCGCCAAATAATTAAGATTCTTTTATGGAGTTTAGATAAAGGGGAAGTTATGAAACCACGTTTAATGTCGAGCAAAGTTGTGAAAACAACTGATCACATCATGATCGTTACCTCAGTAAAATACACGCTTAAGTGATTGTAATGGGAATCAGAGCAATATAATAAAAATATGTCTATTTTATTAGTCACTAATGGCGTGAGAATTATGCTTAATGCAGAGAAGGTCTTGCAAGAGAAATATCCCGATTTAGTTCATTTTATATATGCAATGTGTGGATTGCATTGAGTAGCTGAAAAAATCAGAGATTTATTTCTCGAAGTGAACAAAATTTTGTTGAAGGCACCGAGCAGAATGGCACAGTTCTCTAAACATTATCAAGGGATACCGCTGCCACCAATACCTATTGTTACGAGGTCGGGCACTTGGCTACAGGCTGCATTTTATTACGCTAAAAATTTCGAAAATATCAGAAGTTTAAAAACACGTTTGATTCCTGCGAATCTATTGCAATATTAAAGCGCAAAAGATTTTCGAAAAAGCAACGCTAAAAACAGAATTTCAATTTATAGAAACACTAACTTTAGCCTTATAGTAAATGTCATAGAATATCTACAATGCCCTGAGCTGTCAATTCATCAATCTTTGCAAAAAATTAGTTCGGAGTTTGACGAACTCGAGGAAGCAGAGGGACTAAAATAACCAAAATATTCCACAAATTGTTTTCAACGTTTTCGAAGAACTCCGGATTTGAAGGAATTGCAACAACAAGCAAAATTTTGGAGGGTAATCTGGATAATACCGAACATGCACAATATTTAGCCATGGGGTATGTGCCGCTTACTTCTGTCGATGACTACACAATTTGGAAAGAATAGTGACTTTATACTATGCAAATAAATGCAAATAAAATAAAAGAATAAGTCATTTTTTATTACATCTTTCATTCGATGTCCATTATGTTGTACTGTTCTAGCTGAAGCTGGCTGTTGGTATCCTTTTCATGTCGTCTAAATCTGACTACAAAGAGACAAACATCCGGAGTAAGTACTTTTCTCTAACACCATTTCAGAAACTACAAATTCCACAACTAAAAATTGTGTAGGAACGAGTATCACTCCAACACACTATCGTATAATACCGCACGGCCTTCGACGAATCAGAAGCCGTTATTTGTTCGGTTGCTATGGTTACGTCGAACAAAAGTTATTTATTTCTAGCTTCGCATTTGACGTTTTAAACAGTTTTAAAGTTTGTTTGTATAATTTCTAAAATCTTGCTAGAGATAGTATAGTCTACAACACATTTGGATTTGCATATTCTACACTTGCGAACCGTAGTCCTCGCCTTCGGCTCATACAACAAACTTTTCGCTCGTGTGGAATATGGGCCGTTCCATAACTTGTTATAGAATATACTATTCCAATTTTTCTCAATTTCAACTAATTGTTATTTGTTATTCAAAATGTCTCTACTCAATGAAATAACTTTACAGAAATACGAAAGGTAATATCTTAATGTTATAAATAATAAATAGGGATAATATAAAGAGATAAATTACAATTACAAATTCACAACTGTCAAAGCACAACATTGCTATGTTATAATATTTCTTGAAAAATTAAACATCAAATTAAGTCCGACTCTGTTAAAGCTGAAAAAATTCCGACCCTTACTTATCACACAGTGAGTATAAATATATGATTGGCATACGTATCGGTTGGTGGGTTTCCAAAGGCAAAAACTGTTAACCTGACAGATATTTCACTGAGAATGACAGTTTGTAACAAGCTGATTTTTTCTATATCGATTAATTACCACTCTATAATTACGAAAATACGATTGGTATACATATCCAGAGGCAGAAACTTTTAATCTGCAAGATATTACACATTTATTGTATGGCGGTTGATTTTTTTATATACACAAAAACAAAACTACAAAAAAAATCATTAGGTCGGGTTTTTGGAATGAATCATTCTATTCGAAAATCGTTTTAGAATAATAAAGTCCATTAAATAATCATTGGTTTTAATATCTTTTTGATGAAATACACGTGTTTTTTTTTAACAAAAAACACGCACTTATGAATAATATGAACAGCGATTCATAGGTAGTAATGATACTAAAAAACATGCAATATTGGTTTCTCCTAATTTAGACTAAAAAAAGCACATATGACATGAGTCAATTCCTGAATTTTTCTTGTCCATAGAAAATAACAAACTTACTGGCGTTAAACTTCTCTGAAAATCATGAATCATCCTTTAAAATCCAGTCCTGCCTTGTCGGAAATATCCGTTAAGAATGCAATACAAATAATTGACATTGTCAATTATAATTATTTTATACCATTCATGGATAATGTCTTAGTTTTGCATGGAACATCGTTATGAGTGGCTTTAGGCTTTTTTGATGAGTCCACAATAAGGACGAAAAACGTTTCAAAGGCTAAGCATTTCCAAGAAACTGAATGAGATTTTATGAAAATGTAATTCATTAGAATGAAAAGATTTTTAAAGACAAGGTACGTAAATAAATTAATTTCAGGCCTTTGTTCTCATTTTTAACTGAATTTACATATCGTAGGGGATCATGTAGATACTAGTTTAGCCTGCTTAGCCGTAGGGGACTAGGTTGGATGCTAGTGTTAAAATGAGAATGGCACATCAGAATTTTTACTTGTTAGCATAACCAGAAGTCAGGTTATCGAAAGAATGCAAAGATTTCATTAATATTTTTATATATAGTTTTTCCTTTAGGTCTCATAGATAGCTTTTCTTTCCACTGTTTGGAAAATCCTATAAAGAAAATGTTTCATTACTTACTTAGTACTTTTACCGAACTCAAGTAATATTTACCTAAATTTTTAAGTATCACCTACGGGGGACTTGTACTGGGTACTGGTACTTATTTATATTTTTAGAAAATACTGGTATTTAATACATAAGTACATTTTATCGGCTCTGGTAGTAGACCATCAACAAGTTTAAAAAAAAAAATAGAAAAACGAAATATCAAAAGTAGATTGTGTTTGTTGGAATTTTTGAGAATTTTTCATGGATTCAGTGGTGGCGAAAAAATAAAATCGAAAATCATGTTATCATCCATTCTGATTTCAATATGGTAGCTATTGGATCAAAAATTTGCAAAATAACAACGTTAGGCCAAGGGCTATTAGACATTTTATAAAAAAATGCATTTCGTTTGGGGGGCAGTTTTCATATGCTTACCCGGCTATGCCTCTTACATATTCTTTGCACCACTGCTAATGACGAATTCATTTATTTACTTGCCAAAATACAGTATAAAATATTGCTTATAAAAATTAAAATATTTAGGGCAGAAGGACCTGTTGAATCATTTTTGGTTCAATAAATTCATTTATTATTATTAAAATATTTAAGATTGGAAAGAGTAATAATTTTTTATTAGGATACCTTTAACCTGTGTAATTTCTCATTGTTACTGGTGTTGTTGATTTCTTTAGGTAACTTATTATATAATTTAGAGTCTTTTCGTATAGAACACTTCTTAATTGGTAACCATGCCTTGTGTTGTACGTACGGATTGCAGCATTTCTTTTAAATCTGCCTCAAGTCTATTCTAACAAATTTAATACAGTTTAGCATAATATGCTACTATTGATTAATATCTAAGATATAGAATACATTATTTCCCAAAAAATTAATTATACTGCGTTCCTAATTGTGATAGTCACACAATGTACTTTTTGTGTCTGCTAAGAATTTAAAAACGGGTTTTTATAATTTGTATAAAGTAAATATATTTCTATCTTTGTAGATCATTTCAAAGAGTGATTATCCTTGCAAAAATCCAAATCAATCACCACAACAAGTCTTCTACAATTTGTACAACACCATAGCCTTGGTACAATTAAAAGGTTATATGATGGTCCAGTTTGCTTATTCGGCACTACGATTAAACGGAACAGGTGAGAATAAAAATCATGGTATAGCATACACTTGTAATAAGAAAGCGTTCAAAATGTTTTAAAATTACAACATTCTTAACACATATGTAACACATCAACAGCTTTCTTTGTTTAGAACAAAATTTCTGATTTGAAGAATATTTTTTAAATTTTTTTAAGCTATTAAATAATTTTTTAACAGTATTACTTGTTATTGTCGATAATTATTTCTTTGTGGCATAATCAAATTTCGTGCTTATTGTTGGGTATTCTGTCACTTCCATAAGAATATTTAAAAATTTGATAAAAGAGATCTCTCTGTGTCGTATGGATCATATCATCATTATATACCTTTACTTTAATTTATATAAATTTATATAAGGAATCCTTAAGTACAGTAGATTTATATCATCCTCCATTAGAAATTAATATAGATATTGCTCATATTGAGATCCTTAAAAACAAACACATTGAAGAGGTATTCCTCTTCCACAAAGCAAACTTTCAAGAACTAAACAATTACTGGAGAAATGCAGAGTTGTCTATCATATCTACCCATGAATGTATCGATTTAGCAGTATCCCAGTTTTATAATATACTTTCATCGGGGATTAATCAATTCGTTCATAAACGATATATGGTCTCTGACAAGTACCCAAAATGGTACAACTCTCACTTAAGGAAACTTATGGCCATGAAAAATAAACTGTATAAAAAGTATAAAAAAACCAGGCTTGAGAGTGATTATCTCGAATATTCTAATGCGAGAAGAGAAACTAAATACTATATAGACATGTGTTACCTCTTATATGTATCTAATACAGAACTCACGATTCCCACCAATATTAAGTATATCTGGTCATATATTAATTATCTTAAAAAGGAACATGGCTTACCGAAACTCATGGAATATGATGGTGTGTCGTTGGATGATCCTCAAGACATTGCTAATGCTTTTGCCAAGCATTTCCAATCCTTTTACTGTGTTCATAATAATATTTCTACTGAAAATGTCGTGATAGACCATAATAACATTCATTCTCTGAGCCACCACCTTTTTACCACAGAAGAAATTGAAGATAAACTTATATCTTTGGATGAAAATAAAATGGCGGGCCTGACGGGATACCACCTGTACTTCTACTAAATTGGTCGTCAACACTCTCGGAACCTCTTAAAATTTTATTTAAAAAATCTTTTGATAAAGGTGTTGTTCCTACCGAATGGAAAAGCTCTACCATTACACCAATATTTAAATCTACAAAGCCAACATCGAAAATTACAGAGGAATCGTAATTATTTCCTGTATTTCGAAAGTAATGGAATCTATACTTACAGATGACCTTTTCACCACGTTCAATAAGACAATAATCAATGAACAACGTGGGTTTTTCAAGGGATGGTCGACGGCTACGAATTTGGCGATATATCATGATTACCTGGTGAACAACCTTGAACAACGTGAACAAGTTGACATTATCTATACAGACCTGTCTAAAGCCTTTGACAGCGTCTGCCATGAACTTCTATTATACAAACTGAGATGCATGGGCATCCCCGGTCTTTATCTGGAATGGATTAAGTCCTACCTACAAGCCAGACAACAACGTGTTAAAATCTGTGATAAAGTGTCCAACATAATAAGTGTTACATCAGGTGTCCCTCAAGGCTCCCACATTGCTCCAGTACTCTTCGTGCTTTTTTTTAATGATGTAATTAATGTATTTTCAACTTGTAAAGTTCTCATGTATGCAGACGATCTAAAATTCTATTATGTAATTAAATCTCTCGATGATTGTCTCAAAATTCAAACAGATCTAGATAACTTTTTAAGCTGGTGCCTGAAGAACTACATGTGTGTAAATAGCAACAAATGTAAAACGGTCCGTTTCTATAAATGCCAGAATCCTATTATCTATAATTATAATATTAATAACATTATTTTAGAATCCTCTAGCACAATTTGTGACCTTGGCGTTACCTTCGATAAAGACCTCACTTTTATTGAACATATTAACAATGTTACCCTCAAAGTTCTGAGACTATTAGGATTCAATAAAAGACATACACAACAGATAAGCGACCTAAATGCTATAATGACTTTATACCACACACTAGTGCGTAGTATATTAGAATATAATAGTGTCATATGGTCTCACACTATACTTCTCACATATATGGTTTAGAGACTGTGCAAAATAGATTTACTAAATTTTATGTTTATAAAATGGGTCCGCCATACCAAGCTTTCAATTTTCACATAAGATTAGACATAATGGGTTTAAAGTCGCTAGAAGATCGTAGGAAACTTGTCCTCTATTTTTTACATAAAATAATCAATGGTTCTATTGACTGTTCATCTCTCTTGAGTAAAATTAATTTTCATGCTGCCCCATGCAACACCCGCCACAGGAGACTATTTTTTATCAGACCTCATAGGACTAACTATGGACAACAAGCTTTTTGCGATAGAATGGCCACCAACTTTAATGACAATTTCGCTACATATCATCTGTCATATAATCTCTGTCTGCGTATTAGATATTGTTTTTTTTTTAATTGGGTATAAGTTGTTAATGTACCAATTGGAATTGTATTTAAATTCTGTAGTGTACTGTTATATAAATAAATAATCTCGCTTAATATCTATTGTAGAAGAATAAAGTTTTAGAAACAGTTATCCCATTTTTTGTGAGCTATATTTCAGTAAAAAGAAATTTGAAATCCATAGCCTACTTTATGAGATATATTACAAAAACCTGAAAAATAGGAAAACCACAAACGGTTATAGCTTCCTTATTGGAGGAGATACGAAAAAAGTTAAAGGAATGAAAGTTGACGGCAAAGACAATAAGAATAATAACGTGTAACAAACAAATCGAAAAATGCATTTGGCTTTGACATACGCTATTGTGCAAAAATGAAAAATACATATCTCAAAGTAGGCCATGACGCCATTAATTCCGTTATTTTTTTCTCATTCCAACGATATAAAACATGTCACAGAAATTTTAACCACCGATAGTGTCAACATTTAATATTTTACGAATACCACAATTCATATAATTGAATCGTAACAATCAGCTGTGCCATAATTAGTGGAAAACAATGTATACAGTTATTAATAAATTTGACAGATTGTCACTGTTCTATGTTATATGTTGCGTTGTCGAGTTCTAAGACAAATTTTATATCAGTAATTATGGTGTACACCAATAATAACAAATTCGATATGATTAGCATTTATTGTCAGTGCAATTTTGACGCTGAGATGGCAGTCACGGTTTACGGAGATAGATTTCCAGATGCTCCGCAGCCAAATCGAACTATGTTTAGGAAGTTAGTTCAAAATCTAAAAACGCACGGTTCATTTTGAAAAAAAGTAGTAAGGCGAGCGCATGTTGCGGATAATGTAAGAAAAGTGAATAGAGTAATGAATTATGTTAACCAAAATGAGACAAATTCAGAGAAACTGTCGCATAAAAAAAGACAGTGCAAGAAAAATATTGAAAAAAAACGGACTTCGATGCTACAAAATGAGGAAAGTTCAACATTTAAATGAGGGAGATAAGCCAAGGAGAGTAAGATTTTGTAGATGGTTATTAAATAAGAAAAGGAATGACGCGCTGATATGTAGCAAAATTATTTGGTCGGACGAATCAAATTTTTCTAATAATGGATTTTTCAATAGAAATATGCATTATAAGTGGACACGAGAAAATACACATTGGTGCAGAGAGACTGCTTTCCAAGAAAGATTTTCTACGAATGTTTGGTTGGGTCTTTTAAGGACTAAAGTAATTGGACCTTATTTTTATGATGGCAAATTAACTGCTCGTAGATACCTTAATTTCCTGCAAAACGAATTTCAAGATTTTCTTTATGAATTAACAGTGGCAGAAAGATTAAATTATTCATATCTTCAACAAGATGGGGCTCCACCTCACACCACTGCTGTAATATGTACAAATTATTTAAATCAAGTTATGCCAGATAGCTGGATAGGCACCTATGGACCCATTCTATGGCCAGCTCGATAACCAGATATTACTCCCTTGGATTTTTTCGTCTGGGGTTACATTAAAGACAAGGTATTTCAAACTGCCCCTGAAAATATTGAGGACATCAAAACCAGAATTCGAAACGCATGTGAGGCAATTACTCCTGAAATGCTCCAAAATGTAATGCGTGACATGTCTCGTAGAGCACGTTTATGTGTCAGAATGCATGGTGCACAATTTGAGCATTTGTAGTTAGAAAAATAAATACACACAATTTCTTTTCAATATAGTAGTAGGTAGTACTGTTATACATAGTTTTTCGCTTTTTTCTTTGGATGTTCGTTTTGTACTTGTATTTTTATTTATGAGATATTTATTGGTTTGTATTAAATTGTAATAAATAATTACGGAATTATAATTATTATAAAGTGAATTTTTACTATTATGGCACAGCTGATTGTTACGATTCAATTATATGAATTGTGGTATTCGTAAAATATTAAATATTGACACTATCGGTTAAAATTTCTGTGACATGTTTTATATCGTTGGAATGAGAAAAAAATAACGGAATTAATGGCGTCATGGCCTACTTTGAGATATGTATTTTTCATTTTTGCACAATAGCGTATGTCAAAGCCAACTGCATTTTTCGATTTTTTTGTTACACATTATTATTCTTATTGTCTTTGCCGTCAACTTTCATTCCTTTAACTTTTTTCGTATCTCCTCAAATAAGGAAGCTATAACCGTTTGTGGTTTTCCTATTTTTCAGGTTTTTGTAATATATCTCATAAAGTAGGCTATGGATTTCAAATTTCTTTTTACTGAAATATAGCTCACAAAAAATGGGATAACTGTTTCTAAAACTTTATTCTTCTACAATAGATATTAAGCGAGATATTTGGTGTGGCCCTCTTAAAATAGACAGTCTGTATATATATATGTATATATATAATTTTTTCTCACAATCTGAACAATTTATTAAAAAAATATAGGATTATTTTATGGCATGAAACATTCTCTATAAATACTACTTGTGTTTTTAGATTTTATGTATACATGTTTTCTCGAGCTCTGCTGCCTAAAGTAATATAACTGGTGTAAATTACCAGTTTATTGTTGAAGATTAAATTAATTTACACTCCTTATGCTACTAGGCAATCAGGCACACATTTTAAAATTTTATGATTTGTGTTTTCAGGCAAGTATGTAAATCTTTCTCTATTGGCTAGAGAGAAATTTCAGAAAGGAATGATCGGCATGTCAACCCTTCAAAGAGCCGTTGACACTTTACCAGGAAAATTATATAGATGTGACCCCAAAGAACATATTAAAGGTAAAACTAGAGTAAACATTACATTCTTTGCCGATTTATTGCACTTTTTATATAATTGTTGCACATTCTATTGGATATGTTTCAGTTTTTTGTAAATAATGCTAGTATTAGAAATTTTTTAATGTTACAATTTCAATTTAATTCAATTGCATAAGATACTTATGTAAATAACTTGAATTAACGTGCCACTGTCTTACTGGCTGAATGTTAATATAAATACATCTACTCCAATGAAAGTCGCTGTAGTTTCCCGGCATTTCTGTTGTGCTCAGCAGATACTGTTATTTAATTTCTGCACATGTAATTTAAGAAAGTTAATGAGCGATTCTTATGAGACAGATTCTTTTTTGGCAGTTAGTATTTGTCATTTCCTTCAAATACGCGTTCTTGAAAACAAACACCATTTAAATAATTTGCCAGTTCAGCGTCTGTATGAAAATAGCAGCCCTAGTCGCTAACGCCTCATTTTTATCTATCATACCTTTTAACACACTGTCTATTAAAAACACCTGAGAAATGAGCAAATGAAGTTTATTTACCCTCTATAAAATTACTAAAATTACCATTAAAATTAAATGAGAATTGATCACTTTTTATTTAACACCTTATTTTTGTCTTTAATAATTATGTTACGTATTTCCACCTCTTAGGAAACACCCTGTATGAATCCGTGGGTTCTAAATAATTTTAACAAGGGGTAAACCACTAACACTTTAAAAATGAATTCTTATTTGTTTGCTTATAATTGTATTGAAACATTCTTTATAGGATTTTGCAAACAGCAGAAAAGATAACTATCTATAAAAGAAAAACTTTGTGTAGAAATATTAATGAAATCTTTGCATTCTTTCGATAACCTGAATTCTGGTTATGCTAGCAAATTAAAATCCTAAAATGAATTTGTCTAATTTCTTATTTGACAATTCTCATTCTAACACTAGCATCCACACAGTCCCCTACGGCCATGCAGATTAAACTAGTATCCACATAACCCCCTACGATTATGAAGATTCAGTCAAAAATGAGAACAAAGACCTAAAATGAATTTATTTATCTACTTTGTCTTAAAAAAATGTTCATTCCAATGGATTACATTTTCATGAAATCTATCATTCTGTTTCCTGGAAATGCTTAGCCTTTGAAACGTTTTTCGTTTTTCAGAATAAGGGCGAAAAACGTTTCAAAGGCTAAGCATTTCCAGGAAACAGAATGATAGATTTCATGAAAATGTAATCCATTGGAATGAAAATTTTTTTAAGACAAAGTAGATAAATAAATTCATTTTAGGTCTTTGTTCTCATTTTTGACTGAATCTTCATAATCGTAGGGGGTTATGCGGATACTAGTTTAATCTGCATGGCCGTAGGGGACTGTGTGGATGCTAGTGTTAGAATGAGAATTGTCAAATAAGAAATTAGACAAATTCATTTTAGGATTTTAATTTGCTGGCATAGCCAGAATTCAGGTTATCGAAAGAATGCAAAGATTTCATTAATATTTCTACACAAAGTTTTTCTTTTATAGATAGTTATCTTTTCTGCTGTTTGCAAAATCCTATAAAGAATGTTTCAACACTTTATTTAATGATTTACTGATTATACAATATTTCTTAATTAACCAAAATAACCTTTACACTTTGTTTACTTGATATTTAACGTCACATTCACTTTTCAACTTCTTCACTTTTATAAAACTTCTTCCGCCGGAAATCGCGCCTTATATACTCTGAATTTGCCTCCAGAGTCATCCAGAACACAATCGAGAATCTTTTTCCACCACACTCTAGAAAACTCTATCTCTTTCAACAAGTTTCCAGTCGCTATTAGTCATGGGCGTATCAGTCTCCTGTTTCAAGGGGGTGTAATGCATAACAATTATAAATATTTCTTTATGTAATTTATTTAAATCAAATCTGCTATAGACAATAGATATTTTAAAAATTTGAATGACATTCAATGTTTCTTGCCTAAATTACCTTCAAGTAAAACGGATTTTTTAGGATATCTTGAAGAAGTTCTATTTATTAGATGATGATTTTCGGTAATCTGTGTTATTTTACTTCCACATCCACGCAGTGGAGAGGAAGTAAGTATAGTAGTTGTAAAAAAAATCAAAAATTTTTTGCTGAAAGAGGTTGATAAAATTAAATTGAAGTTTGGTACACGTATGTATTATAACGATATCTGAAACTAGATTATATTTTGAGATAATTCCTTTGATGGGATGGGGGCAAACAGAGATAAATAAAGGAAAAGCAAGCTAGTAAAAGTACAGAAACCTGAAATTTGGTGTATTTACTAGAATCCAAGGCCTTGGATTTCTTTGGTATATGGTATATGGATTGATAAACTGGGGTACATCCAACCAGGTACACAGCATTTTCATTATTCAAAAGAGAGCAATTAGAGCTCTGGCTGGTTTGAGTCAACTTGAAAGTTGCCAATCCTGGCTCATAACATTTAATATATTAACTTTGCCTTCCGAAATTATTTCTTGTAATTTACTTCTCATAAAGGAGAATTTGAGCGAATATGCTAGAAATGGCGAAAATCATGAATATAATACTCGTAACCGCAATGACATACAAACACCTTCTCAGAGATTAGAGTCAACAAAAAGAAACAATTTTGGTATTGCTCTGTTTAACTCGTTACCACAAGAATTGAAATCTTTACCTAACAGACAATTTAAAGCAAAGTTAAGAAAGCATCTTTTGGCCAGTGCTTACTATAATGTGTCAGATTTTAAATATGTATAAATTTAGATTAATGTTTGTTCTTTCTTAGTGTACTTGAATAAATTGTCCTGTACTATATTACACAAACCATATTAGGATTATGTCATTTACACATATTTGACTATACTAGAATTAGGTCCTAGTATTTAATACAATTATATTATTTGTTTGTTTGTTCGCTTGTTTGTTTGTTTGTTATTTACTTTGACTTTATTAGTATCATGTCCTAATGTTTTATACAGTTATATTTTTGTCTACTATTTATATTTACATTTATATTTTTTCATTTTACCTATTTATAATAATAATAATAATAATAATAATAATAATAATAATAATAATAATAATAATAATAATAATAATAATAATAATAATAATATTAATAATAATAATAATCCAGAGTCCATTTGACAATGACACTCCAGCGATAGCACACTTCGAGGCCCTCTGTCACAGACTTTTAGAAGGGCAAGACGAAGTGTGCCTGGCAATCAGTACGGAAGAAGTCCAACAGGCGCTTGTTGGCACTAAAAACTTCGCTGCCCCGGGCCCAGACGGCATAAACAACTGGTGGTGGAAGAAATTTCCTTCCACTCACCGCCGTCTGGCTCGAGTTTTCAACTCGTGGTTGAACGAAGGGCAGCAGATTCCGGACTGGTTTGCCGAAGGGCGAACTGTACTGATCCCCAAAAAGGGGGACCTGTCCAACCCGAAAAACTACAGACCGATCACTTGCCTCAATTCCTGCTACAAGTTATTTACACGTATCTTGTACGCCAGGACTTTGAGGTCAGTTGAGCCTGTATTCCAAGAGATACACGAGCAGCGAGGCAGTAAAAAAGGTGTGGCAGGCTGCAAAGAGAACCTATTGATAGACCGCTGTATTGCTCAGGATTCTGTGCAATACAAGCGTAATCTATCAATGGCGTGGATTGATTACCGTAAGGTATTCGATACAACATCACATGCATTATTGTTACACCTGCTCCAATGCCTTGTGGTACCTGCCCCAATAGTGAGATGCATTGAACAACTGATACCACTCTGGAGAACCCGCTTCACCGTAACATCTGGTGCTCAGCGGATTTCGACAGAGCCGGTATCATTTAGGAGAGGAGTTTTCCAGGGCGACTCGCTCAGTCCTCTCCTATTCTGCATCTCACTGCTGCCGTTGTCTGTAGAACTACGTCAAACCCGCGGATACCAATGTGGATCACCCAGCAACCGGAGGCACAAGGTCACCCATTTATTCTATATGGATGACCTAAAACTGTATGCCTCCGGAGAGGGCGAACTCCAAAACTCTCTTAGGGTGGTCCAAGAGTACACGCGGGCTATTGGCATGGAATTTGGGTTGGAAAAATGTGCAGTCGTCCACCTCAAGAGAGGACGATGCGGGCTATTCCCTGAAGATGCGCAGCTGGCAGACGGAAGCATCCTAAGACATCTGGATGCCGGAGAGACCTACACGTACCTGGGTGTGCAACAACATCACATCCAGGACGTAAAACAAATTAAGGACACTCTCCGCGGCAAGTACAGACACCGACTTCGAAAGATTTGGTCTTCCGAACTTTCGGGAAAGAACAAGGTGTCTGCGACTAATATACTTGCCGTTCCGATTCTGCTCTACTCCTTTGGAGTAGTCAAGTGGACAGTAGATGAGCTGCGTCAATTGGATAGGGATACCCGCAAGATGATGCATATTCACAGAAGCATTCATCCTAGATCGTCCGTTCCTCGAGTGTACCTCCCACGTCAACGGGGGGGCAGAGGACTCTTGAGTCTGGAGTGCATGCATCGCAGAGTAGCGCTGAGTATGGCATGTAACATCTTGAGGAGCTCAGATCCACTCCTGCGGTTAGTGAGAGATCATGAAACCGTAGGAGTGGGCGGATTTTTATTTAAGGCAGCACGCAGGGCCGCAGATGATCTCGGTCTCGTTTTCGACTTCAGGCGAAGAGGCAGGCGAGGTGCTGATGCACAGTCAGTAACTGAGCTTCCGCCAAATCGCCTGACAACCCAAATTAAAGCTGCCGAGCAGAGAAATCTGTTCAGGCAGCACGTCGATAGACCCATGCATGGAGTGATCTACAACAACATAGAGACACTGGGTTTATCGACAAAGCTGACCTTCTCATTCCTGAGGTCAGCAGGGTTAAAGTCGGAGACCGAGGGATTCATTGTGGCCTGCCAAGATGGTGTCATTAACACCTTGGTCTACCGCAGTCGTGTTATGGGTGTAGAGGTCCCCGACCTAAATTGTAGGACCTGCCATCAGGCGCCGGAGTCGCTCATGCATTTACTATCTGCATGTCCGATTTACGCGACTTCGGCCTACATCCACAGACATAACGCGGCTTTACGAGTGCTGTATTACCATCTTCGGCACTCCTACGAGGTAGACCAAACACCAGTGCTGCCTTATGTTCCCGGAGAGATCGAGTCCGTTGTCGAGAACGAGAAGTGCCGAATTTATTGGAACTACTCGTTCCCGACCGTCAGGCTGATTCAAGCCAACAAGCCTGACATAGTCCTCCTCGACCACCAGACCAAGGTGATGTATGTCATCGAGTTCTCGGCACCTGCTGAGACAAACATCACCTTGAAGGAGGAGGAGAAACGGACCAAATACCGAGATCTCCGGTATGAGCTCCGAGCGCTATACCCAGACTACTCGGTCAAGATGGTCGTCCTGATAATCGGCGTTCTCGGTGGGATGAGGCCTACGCTGCTCTCAGCATTGAAGACCATACCGGCCTGCCAAAAATCAGCCGAATGGTTGGCAGGCCAAATGCAGAAGGCAGTCGTCTTAGGGTCCCTGCGTCTACTTAGGGCACACGATTCTGGAATCTACAACCACTAACCCTGCGGGATGTGGGGAGTGGTTGTAGATAATTCGCTGGCGCTTCCCATGTGAGAATATCGGAGACACGGGAGAACTGTCCAGCATCGCTAACGCGAAAAAAAAAAAAAAAAAAAAAAAAAATAATAATAATAATAATAATAATAACTATCAACTACTGACAGACAGATTCAACGAAATCATTGAAGACCCCACAAGTACACCTACGTGGATGCTAACTGGAATCACCTATTTGCTGCCAAAGCCCGGAAACCCCGCAGACGCCAAAAATTATCGACCCATTACCTGCCTCAATACGCTGTACAAGTTATTTACATCAATTATGTCCCAAAGAATCCAACAATATCTGAACGAATTTAACTTGATGCCATACGAGCAGAAAGGATGTTCCCCTGGTACCAAGGGTTGTAAAGACCAATTGCTTCTTTCCCGAGTCATCATGGATCAAAGTGTTCGACACCAGAAAGACCTCAGCCTTGCATATATAGATTATCGCAAGGCATACGATTCTGTACCTCATGATTGGATTATGAAGTCTTTACAACTGGTTGGAGCCCACGAGAAGGTCATAGGATTTGTGCAAAACGCCATGCAAGGATGGAACACTAAGCTAATATTAGCTGCTAAAGAGCATCAAATAAAGACTGAATCTATCCCAGTGAAACGAGGAATCTTCCAGGGTGACTCGCTATCGCCCCTACTGTTTTGTGTAGCTCTAATACCCTTATCCTTGGAGCTCAACCAGACAAAGCTTGGATTTATTAAGACTCAAAATAATGTACCAATAAATCATCTCCTTTACATGGATGATTTGAAACTCGTAGCAAAGAATGACAGAGAGATAACAAATTTAATAAAAACTGTGAAAACATTCAGTACTGATATCTGTATGAGTTTTGGTTTGGAAAAGTGCGCCAAGATCACATTTAAGAAGGGAAGGATTGTTGAAGAAAATGGCATGCAAGCGGCAGGGACAGAGGAAGAAGAGATACAATCATTGGCGAAAGGGGAATGCTACAAATACCTAGGGTTAAAGGAACGCAGAGGTATTAATCACGAAACTGTCAAAACCGAGTTGAGAAATGAATACCTGAGAAGAGTTAGAGCAATTCTGCGATCTGAACTAAACAACAAAAACAAATTTGAAGCAATCGGCAATTTAGCGCTCCCGGTGCTAAGGTATAGTTTCGGTCTGTTAGATTGGACAATGAAAGAAGTTGAGAAATTGGATGTAAAAACCCGAAAACTATTGAACAGTTATAATTTGCTTCACCCACGCGCAGATGTAGATAGACTATACGTGCCCCGGTCAAGAGGAGGACGTGGCCTAGTTAATGTACAAACTGAATACACATCAGCAATTATCGAACTGTATAATTACCTCACTCAACAACCGACCGACCAATACCGTGCACTTATTGAAGAAAATGAACTACAACGACCGGATAGCAAGTCAATTATCAAAATAGGGAGGCGAACCCTAAGGGAGTTAAACGTAAATGATTTACAACAAGATGACAAATTCTGCTCTAAAATCAAGAACCTACTGCGAACCAAAATTGAGAAGCGGTGGAAAGATAAACCCCTGCACGGTCAATACCCACAACTAATTGATAACCCGCTTATCAATGTAGAAGGCAGCTATGAATGGTTAAGAAAAGGGGATTTGAAAGGTGCAACTGAAAGTACAATCATAGCCGCTCAGGATCAAGCATTAGCCACAAGATATCACATAAGGAACATACAAAAGCAAAATATAAACAGTATTTGCAGACTATGCGGGTTATTCGAAGAAACTATCGAACATGTGATATCTGGTTGTCCAATATTGGCAAAGAATGAATATGTAAGACGGCATGATCAAGTATGCAAAAACTTGCACTACAACATCTGCAAAGAAATGGGTGTCCCAGTAGGTGAACGTTGGTACGAACATGACCCCAAACCAGTCATCGAGAAAAACGGTAAAGTATTGATGTGGAATCAACCGATTATAACGGACAGAGAGATCAGAGCAAATAAGCCGGACATCCTGATAAAAAATAAAGCGGAAAAAACAGCGCTGATTATCGACGTGGCTGTGCCAGGTGATAGACGAGTGGTGGAGAAAGAGGCGGAAAAGATTTTAAAATATCAAGACCTCAATATAGAAATAGGCCGAATGTGGGGTGTTTCATCTACGGTAATACCAATAGTAATCGGGGCCACTGGAACTGTCACAAACAAACTGGAGAAATACTTAAATAAGGTACCAGGTCAAAACTATAAAACCAGTTTGCAGAAAAGTGTGCTTCTTGGAACAGCATATATTATACGTAGGGTACTAAATGCAGAGGGTTAGTGAAACACACAAATACGAAGCGGGATAGATTTAAGGAGCAGGGTATGCTCCCGATCTACCCCGGAGAAACCAGTTGACAAAGGCAACTGTGATTAAAGATGAATAATAATAATAATAATTTATTAATTCGTTTGCCATTTAAACAATGGATAGAACAAGTCATAAAACCTTAGTTAATTAATGTAAAATAATTACACAAAGTTAATAAAAACACTGTCAATTACTTTCTTCAAAACAAGAGACATATAAAACGTAATATAAATATGTGATGATATATAATCATATACTTGACACTTAACATAGTCAATAAATTAAATTTATAAATAGGTATCGTTATGACATTAATGAATCGCACAAATATTCGCCCACACTATAGTAGCACTTTTTAAGCAACATTTTTTTCACACTGGTTTTAAATGTTTGTATTGTTTTTTTCTCCCGAATTGATTGAGGAAGCTTGTTGTATACTTTGGGACCGATGTAATCAGGTGACTTTTCAAATAAAGTTGTTTTGTGCTGGGGGAGCTTTATTAAAGAGCCACTACGAGTGGGGTATTTGTGGAAGTCATTATTTTTCACAAAATTCTCATGGTTTTGTTTCACATATGTTAGTGATTTTAAAATAAAAATACAGGGCACAGTTAAAATTGAATATTTTATAAAATAAGGCTTACATGAGTCTTGAAATTTTAGATTAAATATCAATCTAATGATTCTCTTTTGACTGACAAATATTCGGTGTGCGTTAGCGGAGTAGCCCCACAGTTGAATATTATAACTAATGTGACTGTATCCTAAAGCATAGTAGATATTGATGAGGAATTTCATTTCAAAACAGCTTTTCAAATTGAGAAGGGCGAAATAACAACTGTTTAATTTTTTAGATAAATCATTAATGTGTTCTGACCAGCTTAATTGTTCATCAAGGTAAATCCCTAAGTACTTTAACGTTTTGGAAAATATGACTGGTATACCGTCCATTGTTAAATTTATATCTGATATAGGTTGCTTTTTGTTGAAAAAATTGATACATACTGTTTTCTCAGTATTTAGAATAAGACGATTTTTTGTTGCCCATTGATTAAATTCCTTGAGTATAGTTTTCAGTTGAATTTTGATAATATCTGGATCTAAGGAAGACACAATTAAGCTGGTATCATCAGCATACATTATAATTTTACAATATTGTGGCATATGATTCGGTAGATCATTTGCAAACAAAAGGAAGAGCAAAGGTCCAAGAACGGATCCTTGGATGACTCCTAAGTCTATGTTACAATGTTCCGACCTAGTTCTGTTCAGTTGTACAATAATTTTACGGTTGGATAAAAAGGACATTAGTAAATTAGATAAGTTTCCCTGTATGCCTAGATTATTTAGTTTGTGTATCAATATATCCGTTTCTATCGAGTCAAAAGCTACACTAAAATCAAAATAAATGCCAGCCACAATTTTACCCCGGTCTAATTCTGAATATATATAACTTAAACCGTCAATACATGCGGACTCGGTGGATCTTTAGGGAGAAATCCATGCTGTGCTCCGGTAATTATTTTGAACCTAGTTAAAAACTTGAGGATTCGATTATACAATATCTTTTCTAGGATTTTAGATATAACACTCAGCATAGAGATCGGCCGATAGTTCGTAATGTCATTTTTATCTCCTCGTTTGTAAATGGGGGCAATGATAGCTATCTTGAGTGCAGATGGGTACTCACCGCAGGCTAAACACAAATTGAAAAGATACACTAACGGAATTATTAGCGCTTCACCTACACTCTTTATCACTTTACTGGATATCTCATCTTCACCCATTTATGTTGACGTGTCAAAACACTACGGTGTATTTTTTTAAATGACCAATAAATTATTATTATTATTATTATTATTATTATTATCATTATAATATTTTCCAACCCATTCTATCACTAAAGGGATTGAATAAATGAATGAAGAAAAAACAGACAGAATTTTTTGATAAAGTAACCGCAATGTCTTTGAAGAATGGCTTTGGGAGAGGTAATGGGGGTTGTTTCTTATTGTGCGAGTCAAAAAATTACATTTGCATCATCGTTTATTATCAACAATTATAGCAAAAAATCAGTTTTCTTAAAATACTGGAAAGCTATCAATAGAAGAGAGTGGGGAATGGGTGATTTATGCGCAATTAAAATCCCTGCAATATGAGACTTTCCAAATTAAAATTGCTCAAGATAATATAATAATGATGTGTTTTATCCAAAATTGATATAAATAATCATCTTTAAGTGAAAATAATATTACAAATTTTTTTATGAAATAAAGTTTACGCAATTTGCTTTCAAACTGAATTACCCATTATCCATTTATTATTACATCTCCTATAGACACTTAAACTTAGTAAGAATTATAGAAAAAACTGAATTTTATAATTATTATCCAATAACCATTGTTTTAGGCTTACAAAAAAAGACAACAAATTTCTTTAAGTATGCTGTTATAGCTCAACGACCATGTAGGCTCTTTTTTATCATATAATTTTTTGCTACACGTGCTTGAAAAACACTTTTGGAGTAATTTAGTAAAACAACATATTTACTCCAAATACAGGGTGATTCGCGAGGAGAGGGTCGTACTTTACCAAAAGATAGAAAACATTGAGGTGATCTTAAATCCCCAAATAGTAATGGCTAAAGCAGCCCCGTTTTCGAAATACAGGGTGTTTTATATTTTTTGGAAGAATATTCTTTTCGCCATATATCTGTAATGCGTAAGCGGAATCCAATGAAATTTTGTATTTTGATTACAATAGTCATTCACCATCTAATGCCTGGGATATTAATAAAATATCAGGGCCGGACCCAGAATAAAAATATTTTAAATTTATTCCTAGAAAATAACACTCTGTATACTGTTTATAAAATATTCCACAACAAAATATTAATTTACACCTAGAAAGATAAAACATCCCATAAAAAATCTTTTGGCACCATTTCATTGTTTAAATATAAAAATTAAATAGTTGAGGGTTCAAAATTTTTTTTTTCTTTAAATGAAAAATTGAGAGAAAAAAGTCACTCTAGGGATTAAATACATATTATTTTTTTTGTTCCCTACCTGCACTAGCAAAAGGAAGTGCAAATAGGGAGAATAAAAATTCATCACATATACCTGGTGAAATAATAAAAATATTTTGTAATGAATGTGTAATTAATAAATTTAACAAAATAATAAATAATGAAAATTAACAATTTAACTAGAACATAAGAAATCAGTAAAACATACTAAGGGCCGGTTTTTCAATGTCCAGTTAAATAGCTTAACTGTCAGATAAAATTTATCTGACAGATAAACTGTTTTTCAATGTGCAGGTAAAATTTATCGGAGGGTTAAACTCACTATCTGAAAGTAAATTTAGCAGAGAGTTGAAAGTGCCAGTTAAGGATTTATTCTACTGTTAGTGAATTTGCACATGCGCATTTGGTTCAATTTCTGACAATTCTAAAACATTCCAACCTAAAAACCAATGTGATTGATTGATATGTTCGTTTTAAATTTGTGATTTATATTAAATATATTATTGCCAATTATGAATAATAATAACATTCTGGATATGAGTGATGATGACGATGATATTGTATAATTTCTAAAGAATGAAAGGAGACCCTATACCATAAGGAAACGAGAAAATAATTTTGAGAATTATGATGATAAAGATTTTTTAATAAGATTTCGACTGCGTAAAGAAACTGCTTTACATATCATTGAGATGATAGAGGATGTTGCAGGAATAATTCTGTTTCTCCAATCACTTAAAGTGTAGTTAGCACCTTTTTTCCTTCTTACGCTATCTATTGCTGATACACAAACGCACAAAATTAAGAACAGAACATCAATCAACACGCTGAACAACGCAATGAATTTTGAAGTTAAATTAGATAAACTGTCACTAAAACACGCGCGCAATTTGAATTAAACCAATTGAAAGACACTTCAGGTAGAATCAGTAGTGCCAACATAGCTAAGAAATAATTCAACTCATGAATACGTAGCTGACAGTTAAATTACCGTTGATAAACATTACCATAGATATAACTGCCAGCTAAGCGTAACTAGCAGCTACCCATCTGTCAATTTTAACAGGACATTGAAAAACCGGCCCTAAATCCCATTAAATTATTTTGAATCAGTCTATTTTCAAAGTGACCACCGCCAAATTCAATATATTTTCTTGATCGATTTGTCATTTCATTTACGCTTTTTCTAACAATCTCTAAATTGTTTTTAATTTCATTGCAAAAATGCTCAATTCTTGCAATCAGCTGTTCTCTGGTATTTATTTCTTCTTTATATATTTCAGTTTTTAAATAGCCCCATAAAATATAGTCAAGGGGTGTGAGAACTGGTGATCTCGGAGGCCATGCAACGGGACCACCCCGACCAATCCACCTATTTGGATATTGTTCATTCAGATAGTTTCTGACTCATACCGAAAAATGCGGCGTAGCCCCATCATGTTGAAACCACATTCCTCTTGCGTTTACATTATTTAATAAATTTGGCAGGGCATGTTGTAAAACATCTAAATAATTGTCACCATTTAAGCGACCTTCAAAAATATGAGGACCTATGAGATTATTATTGAATATCCCACACCACACATTTACAGAAAATCTGTGTTGGGAATTCTTTTGGATTATTGCACGGGGATTCTCGTGAGTCCAAATATGAAAATTTCGAGTATTATTTATACCATCACGGGTAAATTGAGATTCATGGGTAAACAATACTCTTAACATAGTTCGTCTGTGGGATAAAACCCTGGGGCAAAAAGTTAACCGAAATACTTCATCACGTGGCACCAATCGTTAGACAATTTGGATATGATAAGGATGCATTTGTTTACCTTTAATAGTTCTCCAAACTCTGGATTGAGGAATATTTAATTGTTGACCAATTCTTCTTGTGCTGATTTTTGGGTTCTGGTCAACGATATTTAAAATCAAATCTTTTTCTTGCCGGGTCTGCCTAACAGGACGTTCTATTTTCATGAGTGAGGGAACGGTTCCGGTTTAAGAAAGATGTCTAAACACTCTATAAAATGTTTTATAATCTGGTACACGTTGATTTCCAAACCGGCGTCTGTATTCCCTTTCAGCAGCTTTTGCATTGCCATTGCAATATCCATAGACAAAAACCACATTTGAGTATTCTCTACTCGTGTATGTAAACGGCATGATTTAGAATTATTACAAGACAATATTGTAACCAGTAAAAGCAACAGTGGTGACGTGACATTTCTTAATTACAATATAACTGATTTTTGGCAGGTACCTACTTGATTATTAAAAAGTACGTAGCCATAAGTTTTAAAACAAATGTAATGTCAAGTCTAGATGATTGTATCAATTAATTAGTTCTCTAAACCATAGTTTAGAGAACTACCTTTTGGTAGTGCAGATAGGGAACAAAAAAAATAATATGTAGTTAATGCCTAGAGTGACTTTTTTCTCCCAATTTCTCATTTAAGGAAAAAAAAAACAAAATTTGAGTCCTCAACCATATAATTTTTTTATTTAAACAATGAAATGGTGCCAAAAGATTTTTTTATGGGATGTTGTATCTTTCTAGATGTAAATTAATATTTTAATGTCAAATATTTTATAAACAGTATACAGAGTGTTATTTTCTAGGAAAAACTTAAAAATATTTTTATTCTGGGTCCGAACCTGATATTTTATTAATATCTCAGGCATTAGATGGTGAATGACTACTGTAACCAAAATACAAAATTTCATTGGATTCCGCTTACGCATTACAGATATGTGGAGAAAAGAATATTCTTCCAAAAAATATTTCAAAAACGGGGCCGCTTTAGCCATTACAATTTGGGGATTTAACTGATTTGAGAGCACCTCAATGTTTTCTATCTTTTGGTAAAGTAAGACCCTCTCCTCACAAATCACCCTGTATAGACGAAAAAAGCATATCTTTAACAATTAATACTTTTCAGTTTAGATAACACAGGAATAGAAGTGTACAATAATATTTATCTTAAGAACGTGTTTTGTTTTTTGGTTCTACTCAAAATGATAGCAGTAATTTGAGCTCAGTATCAAGCGTGATAAACAGCAACTAGTCAAACTCACACGAGCGCTTATTAGATTCGATTGGCATGAAAATGGAGTTCTGTGTAAAAAATACCTCTTGCAAAACTTGAAGGTGGATATTTTGAAAATCGATTGCGGAAGCCGTTACTTTGTGATAGTTAATTATGACAATATAAGAAAAAACCGTACTTTGTTCTCTATCACTGATTTATTGTAATATACACAACATTTGAAAACGATATGTTAAGGTATCGAAACTACACTATGTATGTTACAATAAATCAGAGATAGAAAACAAAGTAGTGTCTTTTCTCATATTTTGCAAATTCCCGATTTCTTAATGTATCTAATATTGCTTGATATTGATCTTAAATTCGGTTATTTTGGAGCAGCCATTTTATTTATTAATTTCTTAAATACCAGATCCCTAATGAGCCACCTCGAAAACTCTTAGATGATTATTATCAAGCCAAAATAACCGAAATTGTTTGAGTTAAAACATTTTGAAAATAATGTTTCATAATAAAACGAAAGGTTATTAAAATTCATTAAAAAAGTTTTTAGGCAAGGCATTTAGGTCCTATCGATTTCCTAATAATTTACTTTATTCATATTCCTCTAAATAATGGATACAAAAAATTGAAAATGTCTCGATTCTGCGAAATCAATGGGTCACAAGTAAAATGTAAATAAACACAGCCTCCTCTACTTAAAGCCATGAAGTAGAAAAGTAGCAACTCTGCCGGTAGACCTAGCCTAGCACGTCTAGTTGACAAATGGCGTAACTGTGGTATTGTCATGTTATGGTGATATAATTTAGTTGTTTATTATACTTTTTTTACATCGACAGCCTAAGAAAGACTTTTATTTATATGAGTGACAATATCTTCGTTAAAAATGATAATAAGACAGTTTCGACATTCTCCTTACCTAAAAATGAGGAACGAAAGAAACTTTGGAGTCGGAAAATTCCACAACAGAACTAGCTACCATCAACTAGTTCTTCTGTATGTATCAAACACTTTAATGAAGCTCATATATAAAAATCCAAGTACTGGTGTTGTACAGCAATTATTTTTAAGGCACCCTCAGTTGACTAATAATGCAGATTTAGAGATAAGATGCCCTCCTAGTTATCGCAAAAATAAATCGTTTCTAGGAAAGACCCGAATGACAGAAAAAATGAAGCAATGCAACGCCATGAAAGAGTGGTGGAAGCTTTCTTGGAAAATGGCTGCATTAAAGACTATGAACATTTTTTAAACGGCTTTCAGAAAGATTGAACGTGTATTGCACAGTGGAATATTAAAATAATGTCTGATTCTGTCTGGATGTGTAGACTTAATATTGATAATGTGGAGATAACTGAAAATGAGTTGGAACTTGAGGTACTAATGAGATACCATCTGATTATTTGAACTGGGTTTTGCCACTCAATTGATCACAAGTGCAGAATATATTGTAATGGTCACGTTTTAAAGGGACACTCAGTACCGTAAATTAAATAAAAACATGTCCAAATTGTGTGTATTTATAAGACTGGTTTTATACGAAAACAAAATTTTATCTTCTAGCCGGTACTAAGACCGTTTGACCTTTAACTCGTTGCAGACGGAGACAGGGGGTCTTGTTTGTTTCCTGTAGGTAAATTTTCGTTGGTATCAGTCAGTCGAGGGTCGGCTTCGAGCCGATATAGATACCACGAGAGAGCTGAATTTGACCTCTCCGGTATAATTAAGTGGTAATGAGTCGAACAATGGCTGTAATGAGATACGGCCAAGTTGTTTAAGCAAGAATATTTAAAGTCTTTTCATGGTGACGATTATTCTTTTTGAGTATTGTCGCTACGTTTTATGTTAAATTACGCATCAGAGTAATGTGTAAATCACCAATGCAAATATTTAATAGTCAATTAAATGACAGAATGAATCTGTATTAAATAGCAGCAAATTGCGTGATTAATCTGAATTAGTTGCTTTGATGCCATCCATGATTATTGGTAAGTTTAAGTACCTGGTTGTAGTTTGTACGTTCATGTTTGTTGAGTGCCATACGTTTATTGACCTTCATGTGTCCAGGAATGAAACTGTAAATTTTTTATTTTATGTACTAGTTGTGGTAGCTCAAGGCTACGCGCATGGGGAAACAATATTTTTGGTGTGTCGTTAAGGAACTGGTTTCGTGGTTTATTTTTCCTCCCCGAGTGAGATCGGTAGACAATTTGACCGCTTTCATGTTAGTTGTAGACATTGGCCACATTGACGTGATTTGTTGACAATTTCGATGCCCCAAGAGGCATACATAGTGGCTTAATTAGTGTGAGCTCGCTAGCAACATTTAAGATAGTTCAGAAACAATATAAAAACCGTTACGCGCCGAAAGCTTTTTGTACGTCTCCCCAATTTGGGTATTTGGTTGTGAAACCTTTTGAGAGTTAAAATTTAGAGTGCCATGTTAATTTATGTAATTAGTTTAACTGGTTAATTCTTGTTAAAATGCTATGCCTGGCGATGCAAAATATTGTATTGATTATTTTTGCAAAAAACAAGTGCATCTTTGGAAAAGGGTTTGACAGTTATTGAAATTACCGAAAATACCGGAGGTACAGAAGTAACTTGGAATTAATCTCTAATCAGATTAAGTTAATGTTAATGAAAAAGAGACGATATCCCCACTAAACAGTAATTTTTTCATTCGTGGCTTTCACTCGTTCACCGGCTTGTTATAATCATTTAAGAGAACATTTAATATCTATTTCCTCAGAAGAGATATCTATAAAATATTTCTTCATCACTTAAGATTGCTCCTGATAGTAACCCTAAAAACACTGGACATGATCTGCATGCATTGTATTGTATTTTGTCTGTTTGTAATAATAATAATAATATAATAATTTAGATTTACTAGCATAATAAATTGCTATGCAATACAATCGAGAATACAATACATTACAAAGACAGAAAACAATATGTAACACAAAAACAATGCAGTTTTAAGACGACTAACCACATACATAATACATTTACATATCTTTTTTAATTACAATTGAATACGTGTAATTATAGTTTATCACTCTACAGTATTTTATAGCATAATGGCCAATTGGTTTTAACATAATTTATACACTTCTTTTTAAATATATTTAAGTGTTGACCTCATCTTCAGTCCCTTAGAAAACAGCTGGATTTCACCAAAATTTGTATATATATATTTGTATATGTTCAAATCCAGACTCCATCATAATAAATTAAATAAAAAATAATCTCCAACTAATTCAGCGTGTTTAACCTAACCTGTACGTTTGACGTTTGCACTCTGAGTAGTCTGAGTCACAGATGGACGTAGGTACGCAAAAAGGAACCAAGCGATAAAACGTAAGTTTTGAGAAATAGAGGATCAAAGTTTATGATGTCTAATCAAATACTTTTCTTTAAGGAAGGAAACTTTTCCTAATGTGACTGTAAAGAACCAGTGAGTGTTACCAACTGAACAAAAATTGACAATTTTTCACACATTTTTGTTTTTATTTTGAAATTTGGTGCTAGGTTCCTTTTTGCTTTTTATTATATGGCTTGTATAGTTTGTGGTATATGAATGTAAGTATGGGTAAAAACAAAAATAAGTAATTTTAAGCCTAGAATTCTACTATTGGAAAAAACTAAACATATGTTGTCAAGATTATTAACATCTAATATCTAATTACCTGGTTCAAGGTGCGGAGTGACTCCAAAATTCGTCTGTATCATCCCCAACGTTTTACTCTGCGAAAAGCGTTGAGTAAAAATAGTCTTTTGGAATAAGATGCCAAATTGACTTTGTACCTTGTCATTTATTTTTCTGCAATACCGGTTCCACAAGACCATAATAGATTTATATCCTTTTTGTAAAATTTAATTTTTCATCATTAAAATCATTTTCATGTAAACAGAAAAAGGCATTTCCGTTAGTAGTGTATTTTCTCAGATTTGGAGCCAGTTAATATTTTCTTCATTTACTCCTTTCTTTCGGTTTGTGATATTTGTTTATTATCACCTGTTCCAAAAAAAAAAAACTATTTCTCCATTGGATTCACCGATAAAGAATTCTTTTTGCGGAATGTTTTCATTACTTTGAACTTTTGAAGTACCGGGGCGTGTGTAAACGTTGCTTTCTGTTCAATGCCGCCTTAATTTTTCTAAAATCATCATCATTTGGCAGGTAGCTATGGCCTGGTATAAAGTACCTAAGTGTGATTTTTTTTTAAAGGAAAGAGCCAAGCCCTCCTATTTCGGTATATAATGACGAAATTTCAATTTGTGAAACGGAACCATGTCGCATGGTTCTTTTTTGCAAAACAACGTAGGATAATTTTATGATTTTAAATGGTTCTTTTCGAACATACTCACTGGTTTACTTTAATAATTCATTTGGTTCTAGTAGATATGGCCCCACCTGGGCCAGACAGGCGCCCTCTATAACAGACGGACATTTTCGGAACTACGAGAAAGGTTTGTGTCCCGGCTAAAGGTTCGTGTCCTGGCTAAAGGTTTATGTCTCGGCTAAAGGTTTGGATCTCGGCTAAAGCAAATATGGAATCTGTATTACCGTCAGGAAATTCAAAATGGTGGGAAATTCAAAATATGGAATCTGTATTAACGACAGGAAATTCAAACTGAAATCTGTATCACCGACCGGAAATTTCAAATGGTGGGAAATTCAAATATGGAATCTGCATTACCGACCGGAAATTTTAATGCAAATGTGTAGAGGTTATTTGCAGGTCACCGACAAGTCTCGACAAGTTTGGAATGCAGGTGTGTATCAAATTACATTTCCTGGAATTTACGTGCAGGTATGCGAGGTATCAAATTACATTTCCTGGAATTTGCGTGCAGGTGTGCGAGGTATCAAATTACATTTCCTGGAATTTACGTGCAGGTATGCGAAGTATCAAATTACATTTCCTGGAATTTTAAAGAACAATTCTCGACAAGTCTAGAATGTACGTGTGTATCAAATTTCATTTCCTGGAATTTTAGAATTACATAACGGAGCTACGGGTATACATGGTAACAAACATTTAAAGGAACCTCCTGTATATTAATAATACAAAATGATTCATCCGATTCAATTAATATGCATTGTAGAAATAAGTATATATGATTAACAATTTCCGTAGCCCCCTAATAATACCAAATTATTAATCCGAATCAATGCATTATACTAATAAGTATAGGAAATATAAAAATATCCTATAAAACATTTTTTCCGTAGTCCCATGCATGTGACATAATGATTAATCCGAATCAATCAATGCATGTACTAATAATTATAGGAAATATGAAAATACCCTATAAGACAATTTCCTTAACCCCCTAATAATACAAAATGATTAATCCGAATCAGTCAATGCGTGTACTAATAAGTATATATGATTAACAATCTCCATACCCCTCTGTATGTGACATTTTTTAAAGAACCTGCATGAAAGTTTATCAGAATACATAAAAGATGAAATGAGTTACCCTATTCCTCCGAATCAATCAATGCATTATACTAATAAGTATAGGAAATATAAAAATACCCTATAAGGCATTTTCCGTAGTCCCATGCGTGTGACATAATGATTAATCCGAATCAATCAATGCATGTACCAATAATTATAGGAAATATAAAAATACCCTATAAGACAAATTCCGTAACCCCCTAATAACACAAAATGATTAATCCGAATCAGTCAATGCATTATACTAATAAGTATAGGAAATATAAAAAAATACCCTATAAGACAATCTCCATAACCCCTGTATTTGACATAATGGTTAATCCGAATCAATCAATGCATTATACTAATAAGTATAGGAAATACAAAATACCCTGTATTCAACTATATGTGACATTTTTTAAAGAACCTGCATGAAAGTTTATCAGAATACATAAAAGATAAAATGAGTTACCCTATTCCGAATGTGAGTATGTACTGAGAAAGTAGAAAATACCATTCAAACAACTACTTTAGTTCAATAAATGCAACAAAATAATAAAATACCCTGTATACGACATTTTTCGTGCCCCTCTATACGAGTCTCAATTAAAGAACAGACCTCGAGAATGCATTGAAAGCAAGCTAGATGTGCGCGATTATTTTCCGTATCATTTACAGTACACCGCGTAGGCAGGTAAACATCTTGTCAGGTGGAATAACTCCAGACAAAATAGAAATTTGATTTAAGTCTGTACAAATAATCTATTTTATCACATTATGGGAACGCCTAGGGCATTAGACTTCATATTTCAGAATTCTTTGAATAAAATTTATCAGAACGCATAAAATATGAAATTAGATGTTCCCGACACGTCGCCAATCGCCTATCACTGTGTGAATAGATATTTTTCCGTAAACAATGGTGAAACTAGAGACGAAAACCGTTAGAACATACAAATTTCCACAAATTAGCTCGTTATCGCCATGTGAATGGGTATTTTTGCATAAACATGGTGCAAGACACCCGTGATAAGAAAAAACGTTAAACCTGAGAACGCAAAATAGCGGTGAGAAGAATTTTTCGTAAACAACTAAGGAAATCATATTTCAAGGCCAGATTAGAGACGCAAATTCGTTATAACTTACATGTCGGAGAGGAAAGATTCAAATTAATTTCAAACTCGATTATCAATGAAAACCTAAGTAACATATATTTAAGACTGGCCCACTAGTAATCAAATCAAAACAATTAGCGCAAGCTTTGTTTTTGAAACCTAATATCCCTGCTATTAACTGCATGCAAAAGACAAGATGCTGACGTACGCGTGCTTATACCGGGAGACAAATATGTGAAATGTACCAATTCAATTACATTACATTTCGAGTTATTCTTTAGATACATGCTTTAAAGTATGAAATTTGCATATATTGGGGACTATATGAGGTATACCAATTTAACTACTTTACACCTAGGATTATTCTGTAGATATATGCTTTAAAGTATGAAATATGCATAGAGGGGAGACAGAAATATGTGATATACTAATTTAGTTACATCAAATTTGTGTACAGGGGATTTGGATATATGCTTTTAAGTTTGAAAAATATACAAGGGTCATACGAGGAGTATAGTCATGTGAATCACCGACTCAGGATGTTCCCACACATATAAAAAGGGGAAATAGCCAAAGGTTATTTAATTTTAGAATTGAAAGCCGAGCTGCTGATACAGGGTGGCAAAGGATCAAGTTCATAATGCACGTGTGTAGAGGTTATATGAAAGTTAAAAAGGTTTCCAAGAATTTTAGAATTGCATAACTGAGCTACTACGAATCATTTTAATCTCGCAGTTGACAACTTTCGCCGCTAGATGGCGCTTATGTTTAAATTTGTAACTCGCCGATACTTTAGGACTCTAATCTATATTTAATACTGGTAGTAGTATCATTTCCTCAGTCTATTGATTTCTGTTACCTGAATAAGTTGTGTTTGATACAGTATTTTCGATCAGTGCTAAAATGGAAAAGTTTATTATCGTGAAGGATACCCTGAAGAAGGCGAAACGTTTCAATCTAACGGGTCGCAATATAGAGTTTAAAATTAAACCAATGCCGGCTAATGAAGAACCTGTGAGCTGGGTGAGAACGGCCGTTAATCAAATTGTTAAAAAAGCTACCGAAAATCTTCAGCCTAGTGATCTAGTTGGCTTCAGCTTCTGTAGTAAAGACTTTCAACGTGGTAATGGCTGGCTTCGTTTTCGTCCGGCAGCAGAAGTGACCTATGACGATATCTGGGACGTTATTAGCAGTATTTATCAATCCAATTCTACAGGTCTCAACACAGAAACCTTCTGTCTATCCGTAACGTCAGTAAGGTTACCAGTTGGAAGTGGAAGGTCTCGAACATATAATAATTTCGAAGAGGAATGCAATATGCGTAGTGGAATTGTTACTATAAACAATAAAGATAATATGTGTTTGCCTCGTGCCCTAGTGGTAGCCATTGCATACATTAACAAGGACCCTATGTTGAATAAGATACGCAAAGATACCGGAAAACTACAGACCCAAAGAGCACATAGGTTGGTAGAGGAATCCAAAGTTGTTATACCTATTGAAGGATGCAGTATACCCGAATTGGAAAAGTTTCAGCATCATCTACAAAATTATCAAATTGTGGTTTATACATATGGTAACAAAGGTCGAGATATAATGTTTGAGGGAGCTAATGAAGGAAAGAAACTTAATCTGCTATTTCACAAAGGACATTTTAACGTGATTACGTCATTAACATCGGCCTTCTGTGCTAAAAATTATTGTGAAGACTGCCATGTACCTTATGACCATAAGAACAAACACAGGTGTGAACGTACATGTCCCTGTTGCTTACAAATACCTAATTGTCCATCGACTTTGAACGTAAAATGCCCTGACTGTAATAGATCCTTTAGAGGTGAAAATTGTCGTGATAACCATTTGAGGGAGGGATCTCTAGGAAAAGGAACCGTCTGTAGTCAAATTAAACTGTGTACGGACTGTTTGAAAACAGTGAAAAACAACCGGAAACATACATGTGGCGAGATATTCTGCAAAATTTGTAACACACACGTACCTCAAGAACATTTGTGCTATATACAACCTGATAAGGGAACCCCAAAAACTAAAGATGCTCTATTTATATTTTACGATTTTGAAACGATGCAGGACAAAGTTTTAGAAGACGGCAGTAACATTCATGAACCAAATTTATGTGTTTTTAAGCAATGCTGTGACGAATGCATTGAAAAGGATATTAAACTTTGTAACAAGTGTGGTGTAAAACAGCATATATTAAAAGTAAATCCTGTTAGGGTCTTCACGCAGTGTATTCTTGACCAACGAAAATTATTTAAACAAGTCATATGTTTAGCCCATAACTCTCAAGCATTTGACGGACAATTTATACTTAATTACATTTTGACTCATACAGACCTCAACCCTGAATTAATTATGAGAGGAACCAAAATTATTTCGATGGTGATTGGAAATGTAAAATTCATTGACAGTTTAAATTATTTCCCGATGCCTCTCTCAAAATTACCAAAAGCTTTCGACTTAGGCCCAGAACTTAGAAAAGGCTACTTCCCGCATCTGTTTAATACAGAAGCAAATAAGAACTACATAGGCAACTTACCACCTATCGAATATTACAGCCCTGACACAATGAAAACGGAAGATCGTGAAAAGTTTCTAAATTGGTACGACGAACATAAAAACGATATCTTTGATATGCAGCGGGATTTAGTGGAATATTGCGTATCAGATGTGGAAATTTTGACCCGTGCATGCTTGAAATTTCGTCAACAAATGCTTGAAACCACCAACGTTTGCGCATTCGGCGAAAGCTGCACAATAGCCGGTTGTTGCAACAAGGTGTTTAGAAGAAATTTTCTGAATCCAAACACAATCGGTATTATTCCTAAAAACGGGTACAGATGGAGGGACAATCAAAGCAAAATAGCCATTCAGTGGTTAGTATGGGAAGAACGCGAACGTCAGATTAATATTATCCATTCTGCTAAACAAAAAGAGAGCAAAATACAGGGTGTTAAAGTGGACGGGTATTGTACCGAAACAAATCAGGTGTTTGAGTTTCATGGTTGTTATTACCACGGATGTCCGGTATGTTTCAAACACAACAGAACCGAATCATCACACGACAACCCTACAGAAACTATGAATTCAAAGTACGAATCTACCATTGCTAAAATAGAAAGACTTAGAGAGCTAGGATACGACATAGTCGAAATGTGGGAGTGCAAATTTCGTAAAATGTTAAAGGAAAATGAGGAACTTTCCGATTATTCCAAAAACCATCCATTAGTTATCCAGGCACCGCTTATTGCGCGAGATGCTTTTTATGGAGGAAGAACGGGAAATACATTTGAATATTACAAGTGTGGACCTGATGAATCAGTTTTATACACAGACATTTGCAGTCTATACCCATATGTTTGTAAATATGGAAAATTTCCTATAGGGCACCCTAAAGTCTTCGTCGGAAAAGATTGCGACCAGCTAAACTTAGAAAATACAGACGGGGCGATAAAATGTAAAATATTGGCACCTAGAGATTTGTATCATCCTGTATTACCTTTAAAATTGAACAATAAATTAATTTTCACCTTGTGTTATCCATGCGCAATAGAGTCGCGAGTGGGTGTGTGTACACATAATAATGAAGAAAGATCGCTAACAGGAACATGGATTATCGACGAAGTATTAAAAGCCGTAGAAAAAGGGTACGAAATACAGGAAGTTTATGAAGTTTGGAAATATGACACTCAACAATATGACAAAGACCACGCAGGACTATTTACAGACATGATGAATAGATTTATTAAAATTAAGCAACAATCATCCGGTTGGCCTTCTAATTGTGTAACGCAGGAACAAAAAGATCATTACATCGAAGACTTCTTAAATAAAGAAGGTGTACAGCTAGAGTCTGATGAAATTATAAATA
The DNA here is from genome assembly GCA_963583905.1 of Stenurella melanura. Taxonomy (NCBI): domain Eukaryota; kingdom Metazoa; phylum Arthropoda; class Insecta; order Coleoptera; family Cerambycidae; genus Stenurella; species Stenurella melanura. The sequence goes on along the minus strand of OY757316.1, from coordinate 121,657,260 downwards.
ATCCTGGGCTTCGTTCCCTCGCGAAATTAATTTTAAACAGCTTTTGGGGAAAATTCGGACAGAGAGAAAACCAACCTAAGTCTAAGATTCTCAGAGATCCTAGTGAACTATTTGGTGTGCTTACAGACACCACTATCCATATTAATTCAATGCTACCAGTAGGAGACGAAGCACTTATTATCAATTACGAGCATAGAGAAGAGACATACCAACCACTATCAACTGTAAACGTAATGGTTGCAGCGTACGTCACAGCACAAGCGCGGCTAAAATTATATTCCTATCTGGAAAAATTGGGTGAAAGAGTACTGTACTATGATACTGACAGCGTCATTTATGTGTCAAGGCCCGGCGAATACGAGGTACCCACAGGTGAATTTATTGGTGATATGACTGACGAACTGGAATCATACGGTTCAGGTAGCTACATTACAGAATTTGTGTCGGGAGGTCCCAAAAAAAGTGGTGTGTAAAGTAAAGGGTATTTGCCTGAACTACGCGGCTTCTCAGCTGGTAAATTTTGACACTATAAAAGACATGGTTCTGAACGACACAGCTCCTGTGTACATAGTATCCAATAATATTCGAAGAACAAAAGACCACGAAGTGATAACAAAATCAGAAACAAAAGTGTACAGACCCAACTCTACTAAAAGAAAGTTCTTTGTTAATCACTCATCTGTTCCTTATGGACATAAAAAATCTAAGCCTTAAATTATTGTTTCCTGTATACCTACTGATGTAATAGTTTTATATGTACTCTGTATATTTTTGAAATACATTGTGTAAATTATATATTACTTGTAACTCTTTTTTAACATTGTTTACCTATTGATGCACCATGTATATTTTTAAAATACATTGTGTAAATTATATATTACTCGCAACTCTTGTGTAACATTGTTTACCTACTGATGTAATAGTTTTATATGTACCCTGTATATTTTTTGAAATACATTGTGTGAATTATATATATTACTTGTAACTTTTGTGTAACATAGCACTAATTTAAATATATTTTTATTACGTGTATATAATTTTCTGTATTATACCATTCCTATGATTATAAAGTTTAATAAAATAATTTTATCCTATTATATGGTATTATTTAAATAACCTGCAATACCCTAACATTGTTTTTACTTCTTTAATAAAACAAGTAATCAGATTAACATAAACCCCGAAATAAGGAGTCGAGGGTCAATATTTGCCTGAAATTCTAATAATAATAATAATAATTAAATTTGTAACAAAACCTTTTTGATAAAAAAAAAACTAGTAATCGTGTAATGTTGTTGCAGTTGTAAACCGACAAACTCGCTAGCTACCTATAACCCACTTAATCATAAATATATTTCTTTTATGTATCTAATTATGGTGCTTTTTAGTTATTTTTGCGTAAACCAAGTACCATGATAAGAATTTGGTATTTCACCGGTGACCAGACTTGATTAGAGAAAGCGTTGTGTTTCCCGCAAATCGCCACATACTTGACATATGAGGATACAGGAACGTATGAAAAGTTTAAAACGATAAGAAATAGAACTGTATCAAATCCTACACATTTTTATCTTTGACGACACATGTATTTTTTTTTGTTATGGATTTATAAAAAAAAACACCGAAACAAGCAACGCATATTTAAGACTGAATGAAATCTCCATTTAAAACAATTAGCTATCGTTTACATCGTACATCTTTATTTGAAATTCTATAACCTAGTATAAAACTATTTAGATAATTTGTGGGCGAAGAAATGATGCAATCTACTTTATGCATTAACAACTCGCGGACACTATATTTTCTACATACGCATGCTTTATTATATCAACTGTTTAATTTATGTATGCATACAGGGGTGCCAGAAAATATGGGAGGTATTTTAACTTATTTTCTATGCATTTGTGTATTGTAATATTAAATTACCCTATTTATTTTGCCCTACTTAACCCCCAACCCTTCACCCAATTCATCACAAAATCCTGTTCTTATAACATTTCATTCTATTTTATCAAAAATTACCCTGTTAGGTTGGATAGTATTTCAGGCATATAGCGCCAGATATTAAGTTATTAAATTATCCTGTTCCTAAAAAAATTACCCTGTTTCTATATTAAAGTACTCTATTCTTATAAAAATTATCATGTTCTTACAACATTTCACTCTATTTTCATCAAAAATTACCCTGTTAGGTTGGATAAGATTTCGGGCATATAGCGCCAAATATTAAGTTAGGTTAGATGCTCTCCGCTAGGTTAGATGGGATTTCGGACTTATAGCGCAAAATATTAGGATGGGTTAGGTTTGGTTAGACGCGCGTCTAACCAAACCTAACCCAGCCTAATATTTTGCGCTATAAGTCCGAAATCCCATCTAACCTAGCGGAGAGCATCTAACCTAACTTAATATTTGGCGCTATATGCCCGAAATCTTATCCAACCTAACAGGGTAATTTTTGATGAAAATAGAGTGAAATGTTGTAAGAACATGATAATTTTTATAAGAATAGAGTACTTTAATATAGAAACAGGGTAATTTTTTTAGGAACAGGATAATTTAATAACTTAATATCTGGCGCTATATGCCTGAAATACTATCCAACCTAACAGGGTAATTTTTGATAAAATAGAATGAAATGTTATAAGAACAGGATTTTGTGATGAATTGGGTGAAGGGTTGGGGGTTAAGTAGGGCAAAATAAATAGGGTAATTTAATATTACAATACACAAATGCATAGAAAATAAGTTAAAATACCTCCCATATTTTCTGGCACCCCTGTATGCATACATAAATTAAACAGTTGATATAATAAAGCATGCGTATGTAGAAAATATAGTGTCCGCGAGTTGTTAATGCATAAAGTAGATTGCATCATTTCTTCGCCCACAAATTATCTAAATAGTTTTATACTAGGTTATAGAATTTCAAATAAAGATGTACGATGTAAACGATAGCTAATTGTTTTAAATGGAGATTTCATTCAGTCTTAAATATGCGTTGCTTGTTTCGGTGTTTTTTTTTATAAATCCATAACAAAAAAAAATACATGTGTCGTCAAAGATAAAAATGTGTAGGATTTGATACAGTTCTATTTCTTATCGTTTTAAACTTTTCATACGTTCCTGTATCCTCATATGTCAAGTATGTGGCGATTTGCGGGAAACACAACGCTTTCTCTAATCAAGTCTGGTCACCGGTGAAATACCAAATTCTTATCATGGTACTTGGTTTACGCAAAAATAACTAAAAAGCACCATAATTAGATACATAAAAGAAATATATTTATGATTAAGTGGGTTATAGGTAGCTAGCGAGTTTGTCGGTTTACAACTGCAACAACATTACACGATTACTAGTTTTTTTTTTTATCAAAAAGGTTTTGTTACAAATTTAATTATTATTATTATTATTAGAATTTCAGGCAAATATTGACCCTCGACTCCTTATTTCGGGGTTTATGTTAATCTGATTACTTGTTTTATTAAAGAAGTAAAAACAATGTTAGGGTATTGCAGGTTATTTAAATAATACCATATAATAGGATAAAATTATTTTATTAAACTTTATAATCATAGGAATGGTATAATACAGAAAATTATATACACGTAATAAAAATATATTTAAATTAGTGCTATGTTACACAAAAGTTACAAGTAATATATATAATTCACACAATGTATTTCAAAAAATATACAGGGTACATATAAAACTATTACATCAGTAGGTAAACAATGTTACACAAGAGTTGCGAGTAATATATAATTTACACAATGTATTTTAAAAATATACATGGTGCATCAATAGGTAAACAATGTTAAAAAAGAGTTACAAGTAATATATAATTTACACAATGTATTTCAAAAATATACAGAGTACATATAAAACTATTACATCAGTAGGTATACAGGAAACAATAATTTAAGGCTTAGATTTTTTATGTCCATAAGGAACAGATGAGTGATTAACAAAGAACTTTCTTTTAGTAGAGTTGGGTCTGTACACTTTTGTTTCTGATTTTGTTATCACTTCGTGGTCTTTTGTTCTTCGAATATTATTGGATACTATGTACACAGGAGCTGTGTCGTTCAGAACCATGTCTTTTATAGTGTCAAAATTTACCAGCTGAGAAGCCGCGTAGTTCAGGCAAATACCCTTTACTTTACACACCACTTTTTTTGGGACCTCCCGACACAAATTCTGTAATGTAGCTACCTGAACCGTATGATTCCAGTTCGTCAGTCATATCACCAATAAATTCACCTGTGGGTACCTCGTATTCGCCGGGCCTTGACACATAAATGACGCTGTCAGTATCATAGTACAGTACTCTTTCACCCAATTTTTCCAGATAGGAATATAATTTTAGCCGCGCTTGTGCTGTGACGTACGCTGCAACCATTACGTTTACAGTTGATAGTGGTTGGTATGTCTCTTCTCTATGCTCGTAATTGATAATAAGTGCTTCGTCTCCTACTGGTAGCATTGAATTAATATGGATAGTGGTGTCTGTAAGCACACCAAATAGTTCACTAGGATCTCTGAGAATCTTAGACTTAGGTTGGTTTTCTCTCTGTCCGAATTTTCCCCAAAAGCTGTTTAAAATTAATTTCGCGAGGGAACGAAGCCCAGGATTATTTATAATTTCATCAGACTCTAGCTGTACACCTTCTTTATTTAAGAAGTCTTCGATGTAATGATCTTTTTGTTCCTGCGTTACACAATTAGAAGGCCAACCGGATGATTGTTGCTTAATTTTAATAAATCTATTCATCATGTCTGTAAATAGTCCTGCGTGGTCTTTGTCATATTGTTGAGTGTCATATTTCCAAACTTCATAAACTTCCTGTATTTCGTACCCTTTTTCTACGGCTTTTAATACTTCGTCGATAATCCATGTTCCTGTTAGCGATCTTTCTTCATTATTATGTGTACACACACCCACTCGCGACTCTATTGCGCATGGATAACACAAGGTGAAAATTAATTTATTGTTCAATTTTAAAGGTAATACAGGATGATACAAATCTCTAGGTGCCAATATTTTACATTTTATCGCCCCGTCTGTATTTTCTAAGTTTAGCTGGTCGCAATCTTTTCCGACGAAGACTTTAGGGTGCCCTATAGGAAATTTTCCATATTTACAAACATATGGGTATAGACTGCAAATGTCTGTGTATAAAACTGATTCATCAGGTCCACACTTGTAATATTCAAATGTATTTCCCGTTCTTCCTCCATAAAAAGCATCTCGCGCAATAAGCGGTGCCTGGATAACTAATGGATGGTTTTTGGAATAATCGGAAAGTTCCTCATTTTCCTTTAACATTTTACGAAATTTGCACTCCCACATTTCGACTATGTCGTATCCTAGCTCTCTAAGTCTTTCTATTTTAGCAATGGTAGATTCGTACTTTGAATTCATAGTTTCTGTAGGGTTGTCGTGTGATGATTCGGTTCTGTTGTGTTTGAAACATACCGGACATCCGTGGTAATAACAACCATGAAACTCAAACACCTGATTTGTTTCGGTACAATACCCGTCCACTTTAACACCCTGTATTTTGCTCTCTTTTTGTTTAGCAGAATGGATAATATTAATCTGACGTTCGCGTTCTTCCCATACTAACCACTGAATGGCTATTTTGCTTTGATTGTCCCTCCATCTGTACCCGTTTTTAGGAATAATACCGATTGTGTTTGGATTCAGAAAATTTCTTCTAAACACCTTGTTGCAACAACCGGCTATTGTGCAGCTTTCGCCGAATGCGCAAACGTTGGTGGTTTCAAGCATTTGTTGACGAAATTTCAAGCATGCACGGGTCAAAATTTCCACATCTGATACGCAATATTCCACTAAATCCCGCTGCATATCAAAGATATCGTTTTTATGTTCGTCGTACCAATTTAGAAACTTTTCACGATCTTCCGTTTTCATTGTGTCAGGGCTGTAATATTCGATAGGTGGTAAGTTGCCTATGTAGTTCTTATTTGCTTCTGTATTAAACAGATGCGGGAAGTAGCCTTTTCTAAGTTCTGGGCCTAAGTCGAAAGCTTTTGGTAATTTTGAGAGAGGCATCGGGAAATAATTTAAACTGTCAATGAATTTTACATTTCCAATCACCATCGAAATAATTTTGGTTCCTCTCATAATTAATTCAGGGTTGAGGTCTGTATGAGTCAAAATGTAATTAAGTATAAATTGTCCGTCAAATGCTTGAGAGTTATGGGCTAAACATATGACTTGTTCAAATAATTTTCGTTGGTCAAGAATACACTGCGTGAAGACCCTAACAGGATTTACTTTTAATATATGCTGTTTTACACCACACTTGTTACAAAGTTTAATATCCTTTTCAATGCATTCGTCACAGCATTGCTTAAAAACACATAAATTTGGTTCATGAATGTTACTGCCGTCTTCTAAAACTTTGTCCTGCATCGTTTCAAAATCGTAAAATATAAATAGAGTATCTTTAGTTTTTGGGGTTCCCTTATCAGGTTGTATATAGCACAAATGTTCTTGAGGTACGTGTGTGTTACAAATTTTGCAGAATATCCCGCCACATGTATGTTTCCGGTTGTTTTTCACTGTTTTCAAACAGTCCGTACACAGTTTAATTTGACTACAGACGGTTCCTTTTCCTAGAGATCCCTCCCTCAAATGGTTATCACGACAATTTTCACCTCTAAAGGATCTATTACAGTCAGGGCATTTTACGTTCAAAGTCGATGGACAATTAGGTATTTGTAAGCAACAGGGACATGTACGTTCACACCTGTGTTTGTTCTTATGGTCATAAGGTACATGGCAGTCTTCACAATAATATTTAGCACAGAAGGCCGATGTTAATGACGTAATCACGTTAAAATGTCCTTTGTGAAATAGCAGATTAAGTTTCTTTCCTTCATTAGCTCCCTCAAACATTATATCTCGACCTTTGTTACCATATGTATAAACCACAATTTGATAATTTTGTAGATGATGCTGAAACTTTTCCAATTCGGGTATACTGCATCCTTCAATAGGTATAACAACTTCGGATTCCTCTACCAACCTATGTGCTCTTTGGGTCTGGAGTTTTCCGGTATCTTTGCGTATCTTATTCAACATAGGGTCCTTGTTAATGTATGCAATGGCTACCACTAGGGCACGAGGCAAACACATATTATCTTTATTGTTTATAGTAACAATTCCACTACGCATATTGCATTCCTCTTCGAAATTATTATATGTTCGAGACCTTCCACTTCCAACTGGTAACCTTACTGACGTTACTGATAGACAGAAGGTTTCTGTGTTGAGACCTGTAGAATTGGATTGATAAATACTGCTAATAACGTCCCAGATATCGTCATAGGTCACTTCTGCTGCCGGACGAAAACGAATCCAGCCATTACCACGTTGAAAGTCTTTACTACAGAAGCTGAAGCCAACTAGATCACTAGGCTGAAGATTTTCGGTAGCTTTTTTAACAATTTGATTAACGGCCGTTCTCACCCAGCTCACAGGTTCTTCATTAGCCGGCATTGGTTTAATTTTAAACTCTATATTGCGACCCGTTAGATTGAAACGTTTCGCCTTCTTCAGGGTATCCTTCACGATAATAAACTTTTCCATTTTAGCACTGATCGAAAATACTGTATCAAACACAACTTATTCAGGTAACAGAAATCAATAGACTGAGGAAATGATACTACTACCAGTATTAAATATAGATTAGAGTCCTAAAGTATCGGCGAGTTACAAATTTAAACATAAGCGCCATCTAGCGGCGAAAGTTGTCAACTGCGAGATTAAAATGATTCGTAGTAGCTCAGTTATGCAATTCTAAAATTCTTGGAAACCTTTTTAACTTTCATATAACCTCTACACACGTGCATTATGAACTTGATCCTTTGCCACCCTGTATCAGCAGCTCGGCTTTCAATTCTAAAATTAAATAACCTTTGGCTATTTCCCCTTTTTATATGTGTGGGAACATCCTGAGTCGGTGATTCACATGACTATACTCCTCGTATGACCCTTGTATATTTTTCAAACTTAAAAGCATATATCCAAATCCCCTGTACACAAATTTGATGTAACTAAATTAGTATATCACATATTTCTGTCTCCCCTCTATGCATATTTCATACTTTAAAGCATATATCTAAAGAATGACCCCCAGCGCAAAGTAATTGAATTGATATATTTCTCATATTTTTGTCTCCCCTGTATGCATATTTCAAACTTTAAACCATATATCTACAGAATAATCCTAGGTGTAAAGTAGTTAAATTGGTATACCTCATATAGTCCCCAATATATGCAAATTTCATACTTTAAAGCATGTATCTAAAGAATAACTCGAAATGTAATGTAATTGAATTGGTACATTTCACATATTTGTCTCCCGGTATAAGCACGCGTACGTCAGCATCTTGTCTTTTGCATGCAGTTAATAGCAGGGATATTAGGTTTCAAAAACAAAGCTTGCGCTAATTGTTTTGATTTGATTACTAGTGGGCCAGTCTTAAATATATGTTACTTAGGTTTTCATTGATAATCGAGTTTGAAATTAATTTGAATCTTTCCTCTCCGACATGTAAGTTATAACGAATTTGCGTCTCTAATCTGGCCTTGAAATATGATTTCCTTAGTTGTTTACGAAAAATTCTTCTCACCGCTATTTTGCGTTCTCAGGTTTAACGTTTTTTCTTATCACGGGTGTCTTGTACCATGTTTATGCAAAAATACCCATTCACATGGCGATAACGAGCTAATTTGTGGAAATTTGTATGTTCTAACGGTTTTCGTCTCTAGTTTCACCATTGTTTACGAAAAAATATCTATTCACACAGTGATAGGCGATTGGCGACGTGTCGGGAACATCTAATTTCATATTTTATGCGTTCTGATAAATTTTATTCAAAGAATTCTGAAATATGAAGTCTAATGCCCTAGGCGTTCCCATAATGTGATAAAATAGATTATTTGTACAGACTTAAATCAAATTTCTATTTTGTCTGGAGTTATTCCACCTGACAAGATGTTTACCTGCCTACGCGGTGTACTGTAAATGATACGGAAAATAATCGCGCACATCTAGCTTGCTTTCAATGCATTCTCGAGGTCTGTTCTTTAATTGAGACTCGTATAGAGGGGCACGAAAAATGTCGTATACAGGGTATTTTATTATTTTGTTGCATTTATTGAACTAAAGTAGTTGTTTGAATGGTATTTTCTACTTTCTCAGTACATACTCACATTCGGAATAGGGTAACTCATTTTATCTTTTATGTATTCTGATAAACTTTCATGCAGGTTCTTTAAAAAATGTCACATATAGTTGAATACAGGGTATTTTGTATTTCCTATACTTATTAGTATAATGCATTGATTGATTCGGATTAACCATTATGTCAAATACAGGGGTTATGGAGATTGTCTTATAGGGTATTTTTTTATATTTCCTATACTTATTAGTATAATGCATTGACTGATTCGGATTAATCATTTTGTATTATTAGGGGGTTACGGAATTTGTCTTATAGGGTATTTTTATATTTCCTATAATTATTGGTACATGCATTGATTGATTCGGATTAATCATTATGTCACACGCATGGGACTACGGAAAATGCCTTATAGGGTATTTTTATATTTCCTATACTTATTAGTATAATGCATTGATTGATTCGGAGGAATAGGGTAACTCATTTCATCTTTTATGTATTCTGATAAACTTTCATGCAGGTTCTTTAAAAAATGTCACATACAGAGGGGTATGGAGATTGTTAATCATATATACTTATTAGTACACGCATTGACTGATTCGGATTAATCATTTTGTATTATTAGGGGGTTAAGGAAATTGTCTTATAGGGTATTTTCATATTTCCTATAATTATTAGTACATGCATTGATTGATTCGGATTAATCATTATGTCACATGCATGGGACTACGGAAAAAATGTTTTATAGGATATTTTTATATTTCCTATACTTATTAGTATAATGCATTGATTCGGATTAATAATTTGGTATTATTAGGGGGCTACGGAAATTGTTAATCATATATACTTATTTCTACAATGCATATTAATTGAATCGGATGAATCATTTTGTATTATTAATATACAGGAGGTTCCTTTAAATGTTTGTTACCATGTATACCCGTAGCTCCGTTATGTAATTCTAAAATTCCAGGAAATGAAATTTGATACACACGTACATTCTAGACTTGTCGAGAATTGTTCTTTAAAATTCCAGGAAATGTAATTTGATACTTCGCATACCTGCACGTAAATTCCAGGAAATGTAATTTGATACCTCGCACACCTGCACGCAAATTCCAGGAAATGTAATTTGATACCTCGCATACCTGCACGTAAATTCCAGGAAATGTAATTTGATACACACCTGCATTCCAAACTTGTCGAGACTTGTCGGTGACCTGCAAATAACCTCTACACATTTGCATTAAAATTTCCGGTCGGTAATGCAGATTCCATATTTGAATTTCCCACCATTTGAAATTTCCTGTCGGTGATACAGATTTCAGTTTGAATTTCCTGTCGTTAATACAGATTCCATATTTTGAATTTCCCACCATTTTGAATTTCCTGACGGTAATACAGATTCCATATTTGCTTTAGCCGAGATCCAAACCTTTAGCCGAGACATAAACCTTTAGCCAGGACACGAACCTTTAGCCGGGACACAAACCTTTCTCGTAGTTCCGAAAATGTCCGTCTGTTATAGCCTGTCTGGCCCAGGTGGGGCCATATCTACTGGTTCTGTTTTGCATAATGAAGAATATATTATTTCGCATCATTTCCTACAATAAACCAGAAATCATAAATCTGTCGCATGGTTCCTTTTTGCGTAACTACGTCCAGATATTACGTGGTTACTGGTTGGGTATTAGGGCGCGTCATTTCGCCGGATCGGTAAAGTAGAAGCTCTGCAAATAAACTTCTGTCCTTTGCAATATTTGAAAAACGTACTGACGTCACTTGCAATGTATTATTGATGAATAATAAATTATTTAAAGCAAATTTTGAAAAAATGAGATTAGCGTCTGCTTATATATGTTAATTATTATCTAAATAAATAAAAAAAATGAACAAAAAATGAAATGCACGTTCCCCATTGTGTTTGTCGTTCACAAAAGTACATGTTTCATAAGGATCTTTTGGTAACATATTATTTAATAACTTATATATAAATAAAAAAACATTTAGCAGAACCGATTGTTTTACTGACAATATATTTGCACAGCCCAACATAAATGTAATACTTGTGTAAATATTGCAATTCAATATGGTTCTCAATGCTTTATTTTGCATAATTTGTAGATCATTTAACTGAGTGTTATTGAGCATAAATATAATTGTTGGGCAATATATGAAATGTGGGTGCACAATAGTGTTGTATATTGTTTCGTCCATGTACTAAGATATTTGCCAATTGTAGACAAATATTTTTTAACTCTGTATTAAGTGTTTCACAGATAACATCCACATCATATGTAGCAATGTATCATCAGCAAACATTTGTATATCGCAATTATTTATTATTTTCGTAATATCATTTATGTACAATATAAACAGAACTGGTCGCAACACCGATTCCTGAGGGACACCAAAATACAGTTCCATTTTGTCAGATCATGCATTTCCATATTTCACAACTTGATATCTTCCAATTAGATATGAACGAAACCACTCCCATACCTTACAATTTATATCCATTTTTTTCAATTTCACTAGTAATAATGTTCTGTCTATGGTTTCAAAGGCCCTCTTAAAATCCCAGAATATTGCACCAACATACTGTTTATTACTTATTGCTCCTTTCCACTTGACTAATATTGATTGTAATGCAGTCTCACAAGAGTTTAATTTTCTACATCCCGCCTGATGTTTCGTTAATATGTCACTGTTTTCTTTATACTCTAATAACTGATCTTTTATTATTATTTCTAATAGTCTTTCATATGGCGGCAGCATATTTAGTGGTCGATGCTCATTGCACAATATTGTATTTATCTTTTTTTCTACCGGAATAACTATAGATTTTTTCCACTTTTGTGGTACCATGCCTGTCTCTAGTGAGCAATTTATCACATCATAATTCTGTTGCCAATAGTTTCAAATGCTATTTTTAATATTTTAGTTGTAATTCCGTCTGTAACACTGTTTTTATTAGGCATTATGTACACATATTTTAGTAATTCGGTTAAATCTATTTTTTAAACTGCTCCCATACTAATTTATTCTGCTCAATATTTTCTACTACAGAATTATAATTGTTGTCCTTTATAATATCGCGAGATATTTCTTCAACACTTTCAATAAAATAATCATTGAAGGCATTACATATAATTTCTTCATTACTAATAATATTTTCACCAAACTTAATTTTCTTTTTGCATGTAACGTTTTTACCATTTGTAAGTTCCTTCAAAGTTTTCCACATTCTAATAGCATCACCACTACAATCATCTGTTTTTTCTTTATAATATTTAGTTTTGTGCTACCATCAATTGCACAACTTCATTTCTTTTTAATCTGTAATGTTCCCAGTCGTTATTTGCATTTGTAATTGTTGCTCTTTTAAACAATACATCTCTTTCCACAATCTGTTCTTTTATTTCTTCACACCATCATCATCCATTTGTTGAATATTTCGGGTTTATAAGAATTTTCCTAATAGGTGCATGTATATTCAATGTTTATTTTATTAGGTTGGTAAGATTATTGGCCATTATATTTATGTCTATTACTTTTGCTGACCATGGTTTATCCACTAAATCCAATTGGAAATTAGTTTCATTGAAATTTTTATAATTTCTCATATTTACATAATTTGGTGCATCCCTTTTCTCATTGTTCAGATTTACTGTTATAATCGTATGATCACTGATACGTAGTGTCAGATGTACTTTAAACTTAAGATTTTTTTCGTTAGTTATAAGGAGGTCGATAATTGTACTGCCACTATCAGTGATTCTGATAAACTGGTCCATAATCTGATACAAGCCAAGCTTGCGAATACTTTCACCAAGTTTGTTTTTATAAAAACTATCTACAGCCATATTTATGTTAAAATCACCAATTTGAATGACATTACTACCACCATAACCAAGGTTGTCTAATATACATTTAATTCTGTCTATAAATATACTATGAGTTGAACTGGGTGAATGATATACTGTATCAAAAAACCTCGACCATATATAACAACTTTTGTGCCCAATATCCAATAATTCCTGTCTGTCATCTCCTCAATAATTTTTGTGTATGTCTGCTTGTCTGCTTGTAGAAAAGCAGCATTCATATTTGTATCCAGCAATTTTTATCTCATTATGTAATATTTCATTATTTATATGTGTTTCCGTTAAACAAAGTATTGACGGTTTTGCTGACGCCACTATATATTCTAATACAATACAATACTTTATTGGTGTCAAAATACACAAAGTGTTTACACACGTCAACATACAGTACAAAAGTTGAAATATAAGGTATAAATGTATAAAAAAATAGATGAAGTAAAAGACTAAGTGCACATAGTACATGAAAGACAAACTAGATATAAAAGAAATTATTAATATAAAATAAATTGGAGGTATGGTATGGTAATTTATCACTGTAGCTTCTAGAATATTGTACGAGATTCACACATTAGTTTGCAATAGAGGAAAAGTTGCTATGTAAAATTTCGATAGTACTATAAAAAGCATTATTGAGCAAATATTTTTTATTCTGTTTTTGAACTGAGTTTCATTCAACAATTTTATCTCAGGTGGTAGAGCATTATAAAATTGAAAACCCAAGTATCCCGTGCCATCCCTGGTTTTACTTAATCTATGGAAATTTATGTTGAGTTTATCGTTGTTTCTGGTTTTGTAAGAATGTATATGGCGTCTAGTTTCGAATGATTCTACATTTTTCTTTATATAACTAAGACATTGGTAAATGTAGGTACAAGTCACAGTCATAATATTCAAGGAAATAAAGTGTTGTTTGCAGTTGTCTCTAAATTTTAGTCCAGAAATGACTCGTATTGCCTTTCGCTGAGCAGAAAATACAGCAGCACAAGATGGGGCATGTCCCCAGACTAGTATGGCATATGATGAATTAGAGTTGATGAGACTATGGTAAGTTGTGGTTAGAGTATTCAGTGAGACTTTGTCAATAAGGTTTCGCAACAGATAAGTATATTTGGAAATTTTTTTACAGACGTAGTTAGTATGACTTTCCCAAGATCACGTGGGGTCTAAGTAAATTTATGGGAATTTAACAGACTCAGGATTATTAACCTCTTCCAAATTGCGCAAACCAAATATCATTGTTTCTGTCTTAGTCACATTAAAACTTAGCTTATTCGAGATAAACCAGTTCTGTGCGCTTGACTCGGTATGCGGTACTTCATTTAGCAAAACTTCGATGGTATCATTTGACATTGTTAAATTTGTATCATCTGCAAATAATAGGACACTAATATTATCTCTAATTGACTGAGGAAAGTCATTCATATAAATTAAGAAAAGTATGGGACCCAGTACGGACCCCTGTGGTACTCCATGCTGCAATTTTAAAGTATTGGATTTAATGCCGTTATTGAGAACAAATTGTTATCTATCACTCAGGTATGACTGTAAGAGCGATTTGCTTTCATCCGTAAAGCAGTAGAAACTTAATTTATTTATGACAAATTCATGGGACACACAGTGAAAAGCCTTTGTGAGATCTAGGAAAAGAGAGCATACATAAGTGCCGTCTTCAAAACTGGCATTTATTAAATCTGTCAGTTTATCAATGGCAAGAGTTGTTGATAATTTGGTAGGGGCTGAGGAGCTTAGTTTCTTCTAGATATAATGTCATCTGATTTTTTACTATCATTTCATATATTTTGGCGAGACATGGTATTACAGATGTTGGTCTGTGATTTGAAGGGTCATCGACAATATATTTTTTAAAGATTGGTACTACTTTAGAGATTTTTAAGCATTCCGGGAATATACTGTTTTGTATACTTTCATTAATTAAATGGGTAAGATGAATTAAAATGGACTGTGTGATACCCTTTATGATTCGAACAGATAAACCATAAGCATCTTTTCTTTTTTTGCCCTTGAGATTGGTAATTATCTCAGATACTTCAAAATAGGTCACCTGATTAAAATAAAATTAGAGACCACCTGTAGTTGCGTAGCTCGTTTCCTCAAGGACATTGTGGGGTTTTCTCTAACAGACTGCAGTACGAGTAGAGTCGCTGCATCATCTTCATTGCAGGATTTTTTTACTTTTGATGCAAATGTATTTTGGAACTATACTGATAGAAAGAAAGAGGGATGCCCAAATTATAATGATTATACATATCAAGGGGATAAAGTGTATCAATGTGAGACTGCGGAATGTTTTGCTAAATTTTTTTCATCGGTTTATAACACTGAAAAACCGAACTACAAGCTAGACTTCTCAGATGATAGTGGAAATTGTTGTAACGAAGCATTCAATTTGAACATAATAAATGAATTGAATTATAATGCGGCTATTACAAAACTTAAACTTAAAAAAACAGCAGGTATGGATGGTATACCGCCGTACATAATTAAGGGATGTCAAGAATGGTTAAGAGTTCCATTGCTTCATATTTTTAATCTGATATTGAAAACTTCAACTTACCCTAATGCATGGAAGCTAGCTGCATATACTCCAATTCATAACTCAGGGGGACAAAATGGACATTTCAAATTACAGGGGTATAGCAATAATGTGTGCTCCAGCTAAACTATTTGAACAAATTATATATTCACATTTATACAGACACGTAAAAAAAGTTTAGTAGAGGAGCAACATGGTTTTGTAGCTCAAAAATCTATCAATATGAATTTGTTCATATTTACTAACTACGGTTACGAAACATTGGAGGAAAAAAAACAACTCGATACTGTATTTGCAGATTTTAGCAAAGCATTCGATAAAGTCGATCATGATATGCTGTTAGGAAAGCTATATAAATTTGGTCTATCTACGAAAATGATGCTACTTTTAAGAAGTTATTTACAGCACAGATGTTTTGTAGTAGAACACAATGGAAACACTTCTGGTAAATATTATGCTAATTCTGGAGTACCACAAGGGTCAAATCTCGGTCCATTATTATTTGTACTATTTACTAATGATCTACCTTCATTTGTTAAATTCTCTAAATGCTTACTTTTTGCAGATGATTTTAAAATGTACAAAAAAATTGAAACAGATAGAGACTGTTTGGAGCTCTAGAAAGACATTGATAGTATTCACAAGTGGAGCTGCGGTTTTAAATTACAATTTAATATAAAAAAGTGTTTCAAAATAACAGTTACCTGAAAGAGAGAGTCCATTGTGTTCGACTACAAAATGAATCGCATGTGTCTAAAAAGGACATATGGTGCTAAGGACTTGGGTGTTACTAATAAATTTCTTAGATACCTATGCTACAAAAAATATCATACGACACCAAACTATCATTATGTTAGATCTGCACATTTAAGAACTGAATTTAATATGGCGTCTCTTGATATGAGACGTAAAGTAGCAATGCTCTTGTTTTTGTATAAACTTGTAAATAGTATAAATAACAGCCCGAAAATTTTAGCATTATTACCATTTAATGTGCCTTCACGACGGACTCGCAATGCATTTATGTTTAATGTACCGACATCAATATATTCTATCTTCACCCCTCTCTTCTCGATGCTTCGACTGGCTAATAACATCAATACTTTGGTACATTTAGATTGGTCCTTACCTCTTACAAAATATTATAACCTGATCAACATACACTTCAGCAATTTTTATGTATAGTTGTTATAAGTGTAACTATATGTATGTGTATGTAGGTGTATGTATGTGTGTGTATATGTATGTATATATATATATATATTTTATATATTTATATGTATATATTTATATATTTACTTACTCGTAGCTAAAAATTTTAAAATTTGGGTACTTTACTGTTCCAAAAAATTTGAATTTTTAACATTTTGGACACACTGTATACAATTTTTATTTTTTTTTCATCGACAATCGTATTTTTTCAGCAAGCAAATTTTTTCATAAAGAATGACTTTTCCTCGAAAATGAAATTTTCGGTCCGTTTGTCCTCTTGTACCACATCACCGGACATACTGTATATTTTTATATTATTTTGATTTTATTTTTTAATTCAATTTGCATATTGTTTTGTTGTATCACCCCATCTATTATTTCTTCACCAGTCATATTCACAACTTTTTCTTCCACTCCAATTATAATTATTTTTGGATTTTTAATTCCGTTGTTTCTATCGTGTATTTATCACCCAGTACATCTATTGCTTTATTTTTTACTTTTTCTAACGACTGCCTATTTTCACATCAAGTTCCTCATTTTGAATGAGCTTTCTGAATTCTCTACAATTTTCCTTATAGTTATCACAACAGTATTTCAATCGGCAGCCTTCTTTAAGTGATGTTAACCGTAATTCGGTAACACTCATCTTGGTACGTCCATGGCATATTGTTATTTCGCACATTGCACATTTTATTAATTTCTCCTCACTTGTATCTTTTAGACATATTTTACATTCCATTTTTCTTTAAATTATTTATATTTAGCCTTACTTGACATTATAACCCCTTAATATCCTGTCTATGTATGACTAGTCTAATAAGATTTATTATATCATCAATTTTATAATTGTGATTGTAAGTTTTTTACAAATGAATACATTTCTTTATTATTATTTTGTTTTCTAAGTCAAGAGTCAAGTTTGGGTTCCCCTGGAGGCTTGGACCCTGACAGCTCCAAGTGATAGTAAAAGAAATAATATACCTATTAATATCTCTTTTTAGGCTTAACATACAATGAGCTAACTGCTTTATTACAAGGTTATATAGAAAATGAGGCAGATTTGAATAAAGGCGGTACTTGTACGGCAACATGCACATCATACTCACAAGCTGAAAGCTTTGGTTGTTATGACAGGGGCAGTAAACACTGTCGTGAGAGAAAGCCATGTGGAGGACGAATATACAGTTGCAGATTTATTGAATC
This sequence comes from Stenurella melanura, assembly GCA_963583905.1. NCBI lineage: Eukaryota > Metazoa > Arthropoda > Insecta > Coleoptera > Cerambycidae > Stenurella > Stenurella melanura. Next base: position 121,639,184 of record OY757316.1, on the reverse strand, counting down.
GGACATGAGAACATGCATTTCAGTATGTATTTTTTATGCATATGATATCTCTAATTTGCATTACCAAGAAATACAAAATTATGCACAGCCAATAACCTGTGTTAGGAAATAGTTTATGTACTGTTGTTTTAGCCTGTGTCAAGTTCAAGGAAATATGAATACATCAAATTCAAAAGTGGTAGAGTTATGGGCAAGGAAGCACGTTGTCGAAATATAAATATTAATAGTTGGTTCAGGGGGTTTTTTCACTGCTCGTACTGTGTATGCTTGTGCGATGATCAGGGGCCCCTCTCGGATAGATACTTCAACTTGCGGCCAGTGATGGCTGATGTGGCTAACAATAGGTAGGTAACAAAAATGATATTATGAAAGCATCATTTATAAGAACTGTTTTATGTAGGGTAGTGACGGGTCTCAGAATTATAAAATACAATCGTATAATACATTTGCAAATACAAGAAGGCAAACTGCTACCCTATGGGTATATTGACCATTCTACAATCAGATGGGTACCTGTCGATGACTATAAGATCACCGACCGGCGTGTGCAAAACGGAGAAGATTTCCATACTATGAGTTACGAACAAAGAACAATGTTATTAGACGATTTGGAAACACATGACGCAGACCATATAATTACAGGTAATAACTGATTATCAAAGCTACGTCAACATGCTGCTATTTTTTTTTTGTCAAGGTGTAAGGTTTAAGTTCATCAATAACCAACTAAGATTTCTAATACATGTGAGACGATTCGATTTCAAGAATGGTACACTCTCATCAGATGCAGATTACATATATGGATTTCAACAAAGGTAAATAATGTAATCTAGTAAACCTCCAATATCAAAACATTTTATTTTTTAGACAAGAGTTAGATTTACATAACTCTGACGTTCCGACTAAATCTCCAGAATCTATACCCAATTGGTCACAAAATTCATACATCGAATTTACGCACACAAGCTTTGACAAAGACGCGGCGCAAACCACAATCCCTTTCTTCGACACCCAGCCCGTGGCTGCCGACCCTGCGGTACCTCTACGAGGAGCAGGGATCTACTACAAGGGATTCAAAGGGTATGGAGGATTCGTGGCTCCAAAAATAACAACTTATGATTTTAGCAAACGCTTAACATTGGATTCTCCCGAACCAAAACCACGAGTTGCGAAAAAGAAAAATTAAATTAAAAATAAAATGTAATATTCTATTTGTACTCGTTAGGTGCAACTGAATAAAAAATATAGTAAATACATAAGAATATAACTGGTACATACTAAAGTGTAAGATTAGAAAAAAAGAAAAAAAATGATGAAGAAATAAATATAATAAAATATACCTTTTTGAATTAATACTTTACTTGTCCTTGCTTTTGAAGAACTTTGTTTGTTTGGTAAATTTTAAGGTAAATCTGTTGATATAGTCTTATAAACGCAATGCCATTTTAGAATAAAACATATCTGACAAGAAGTTCAAAAGAAATTTTAAAAAATTCACCGTACAGGATTCGCCGCTCTGGAACACGTCACTTAACACAATGTGCTTTCGGGATGTGCTATATGCAGTTCCAAAGTGGATTTCCGGTTTTGAATCCCGAATGGGTGTATTTTTTAAAATTCCTCTTGAACTTTTTAAAAATTGCATCGCATTTTTTGCTACGCGACTAAAACTATAAAAAAGTAAGAGTATTTCATTAATTGTGACTATTATTCTGATATCTTTTCAAAAAATTTGCAATCGAAGTTACTTATTTTTTTGCACTTTCAGTCATAGCGTTAAAAAAATTGCTGGCACACGGTTTTTATACTACCACACTACTGCACACAATTGTGGCAAGACAACACGGCACTCTTTATGGTTGTCTTATTGCTTGTCAATATTTATACCTATGAGTTGTTTTAAGATAGAAGGTGGTGTGGGCAGCGATAGATAATAGGTAAGCAAAGAAAAATATCAGATAAAGTAAAAAAAAATATAGAAACAATTTAAGAGTAGAAATGCTTATTCTCTACCTTGCCAAAAATTGAATGTGCAGCAGTTGCAAACAATTTAATTAAAAGATGTTTATATTATAGCTTATTCAATGCAATATGAATTAATAAAGCTTTAAAGGACCCCACACAAACCTTATGGGAATTGGATTTTGGTAGAATCATCTGAATTTTTGGTATATTGTAGCTTTTGTCATCCTGAACAAGAGTCTCTATGGCCACAATGTTCCACATTCAGTATTTTGGCTCCCATGGAGCACCAAAGCTCCGTCATAAGTTACTATTGTAGCTTTCGAAATTGTTACATTAATAATAATTCACAATTTATGTTTATTTACATTAAAATAGACTCTAACACTTTTTGGAGTGCATAGGTATACAACCCATTCAACTGAAGATTTAGAACTTGATGTTGTGATGGTTGCCTATTTTCGAAGTGAAATTTTAGGGAGTAAAACATGTTTTCTTTAAAGTAATTTAGGTTAGTGGCGTTAACCGTACTTTCTTAGAGTTTAAGTATTACATGTCTGTGAAATTCAGTCTTTTGATTATTAAGTCCTCTAGTGGTGCATTATCATTGGCTAGAGAAGTTTTCTCTAGATGCTCAAGTTGGCAACACTGAGAACTGTGGGAGATTTCCGAGTGCTCCCCACATAGCATGCGATATGAAATGAACATTCAAAACTCATTGTCTACATTCAAACAATATTCAGAACTTCTTTTACATATAGCCGTAATATACAGTTTGCGACGTACTTATATTAATATAGGAAAGATATTGCCAGTACGTTGTACGATATTCCTATATATACCTATAATATACATGAAATAATGTTGATTCTGCAGTATACAGAGAATATTGTACGAATCTTCTCAAAAATTTACTAATGTGTCAAATATTATGTAGATATACAATAGGCAATATTTATGCTACGTTCTTAATTCAATTTCTTTACAATTTACAAATGGAATATTTTTACAACATGATATTTTCGTATACTGTAGACATATACAAAAAGCTATATTAATTTTGAAATCTTTAATAAATATCACATAAACATTTAATGGATAATATATTTGTATCATCATATATATCCTGATAATGTACCAGTGGAACATTTCTGCAACATGGAATTCATGTTTGTATTTTTAATATTCAAAAAATGACATTCAAAAGTTGAACACATGTACACTACAGCTGTATGCAATAAAAGACAAATTAAATTTTAGTATGGGGTGTAAACGATTTGAGCCAATCGTTGGCACACGTAAATTATGTACACCCACGGACAAAGCAGTTTTAGCAACATTGCAACCGAAACTTGATACAATATAGCCCTAGTAATATTGCACAGCAATGTTACATTTTGCAAAGTACCAACAAGATTTATGCGGTTTCTGATTGATTTTGACAGCGTAATGCTGCATGCATTTGGGCTATATTACATAAAAATTATGGTAAGTTAAATATTAATTCTACGGCAATATTGTTGAAATATTGCCTTGTGCAGTATAGTACCTATCTACCTCATAACAAAAACAAATAGTATTTCTCTATCTAGGCTTGGTTTAATATATAATCATCCTCTGTGGTGAATGGCATACGTTTTATAAACTATAAATCGTTGGTTAAAATTGTAGATATGAAATATGATTTAAATTTTGAATCCAGACTTTGGACTTGTGATCGTATATTAAATAATAATGAATCATAAAAATAATAACTTATTCATCCCTTTTTCAATTTTCCTACTGTATTTAATTAATTAATAACTATCGGCATTTCTTAAGCAGGTAGTTCGGACTTGAGAAATGATTATTTAATTACATTTTATCGTTATAATTAGATTTCCGCTTTCCATGTCATTACAATCGTCCCCTTGTCTAATTTTTTAAATGCGCGCCACGTCCTTAGATTAGTGCGCATGCTCGTTGCCACCACAGGGCACAGGCTGTCAAATGTCGATTTCAATTTGTTTGTGTTTTGTTTTCCTGTGATTATTAATTATTAGTCCATGTGTAGGTACATTAATTGCATTGCAGTAAGTATTTTACAATTGTACACAATACAACAACCTACCACATAGTTTTAAGCATGGCCCCCTTTGTTGTCATTTGCTACTTGCAGATATGTTATATTCAGATACTAAAGTTTAATGTATCCCTTTGTACTTACCTATATTATAATCCTAACATAATTTATTAGTTGTTATAATAATGACGGCATTTGTAGGCACCAATTTATTGAAAAGAAACGGAGGTAGTCTAATTCGGAATGGTAACACTCTGCGAAAAGGAAGTTTGGTGGTCACCATTCAAATGGAACCAATTTGACAAATCATTGAAAAACAGGAGAAATCCCAGATGAAACTTGGACACTTTACGGGGTGTTTAAATCTTATTTTTAAGAAGGTAGGTTCGATCTATTTCAATATTAAGGTGCTTTTGTTTATTTAAATCACAACCATTGGTTTTAATTACATCATACGAGTTGTTATATTTATTCGTATTAATTTGCTTTATATCTATTTCTGAGTATTATAAAAAGCTGCAATTAGGTAAATGGAAAAGATCAGAAATCACATCTGATGTACAGAGTGAACAGAAACAAATCAAGGGACTATATGTACAAAAAGCATATTAGTCCTCCGAAAAGATTATTATTGACAGATGAACATAGTGATATCGAAGAACGTATTGGAAGCCGTTGACTTCCTAAAGTGAAAGAAATGTTGTCCTTACTAGAAGCTGAAAGAGAATATGTTGTTCTTCCAATAACTCTGGTAGGCATTTAAAATCACAAATACAAACATTTCCGAATTCCAAAAAAATGCCTATACCTATGTTTTGTTTTATGATAATATCAATTTGTTTAATTTATTTTTGATTATTTTTATGTTTTTCTGTAAGATGTGTTTATATTTATTAACTTCATCAAGGACAGTTTTTAAAGTGAAATACCTATTCAAATATAATTTTTTTTTTCTTTTATAGTTGGAACTAGCTCGTGTATCCCCACCTCCTCTACTCAGGAAAAAAATACCTTCTCCAAAAAATTGGAAAAGCCAAAAGAAAGTATTCAGCCAATAGGAGCAATCACAGGTGATTTGTTAAGAATGCCAAGTGAAGTTTCGCAATTACAAGTACCACCTTCGGCAACACACCTGGACACTGGTTTTGAAAATGTAAGCCCTCCAGTTTTTACAATTTTTTACTTACTGGCAAAATATTCCTTATAGTAAAATATGACAGTTTATAAGTTGCAAAGAACATTTTTTTGTTAAAAAAATATCGATCAGCTCATAAGTTGCAAAGCACATTTTTTTGTTTAAAAAATGTCGATTTCAATTCTTGGCACAATTGTTATTTATTATTGCAATTCATTTTGTAATAAAAAATAAAAATATATTTAAAATAACACAACTGTTTTAATTATAACTCTTCCTATTTTATAATTTAAGATACATAATTGTTACGACAATGTAAAGTAGTTAATAGAATAAAGTCATCTTTTGCTCTGAACAATTTAAAACATGATTTGAATTAGATAAAACTTTAAGGTAACGTAATATGATTATCAGACTTTCGTAAATAATATGTTAAATATGACTTTTAAAGCTGAAGTTTTCAGAGTGATAAATGTTTGATGCATTTTAAAATGGTTTCTAACAGATCTTATTATTAACGTAAAAGTATTTTTTTTGCATATGATATTCTTGGGCCTTTGTAAAGTATTGTTATGGCAAATGCAGTCTTATTGGTAAGTTTATTTAGCATTTGTGTGCTCCATTCAACAAAATTTTATCAATAAAACATGTTTGAATTTAATTGAAAAGTAATGGTAAAAACAAATTTTCCATGCAGTGTACATTGTGAGAAGCAATAAATATATATTTCGAAATATCTTTACAATATTTTTTCAGCATACATGCAGATCTACAAGACGTATGTGTATGATATGCTGTGGGATGAGAACAGCCATTAGTATACAGGATGTGCCAGTAAAAAGTCTCAGAACGGATATCTTCTAAACAAATAGAGACATTTTAATTCTGTAAAAGCCAGTTTGTAGCAAATAAATAGTGCTTCAGTTTTGAATATAAATGAATGGTTTTTTAATATATCAATATGTAGATGGCGCTGGGCTCTAAATAAATCTTATTTCTTTGGGAGAAACTTTAAAATCTGGTTTCTGTGGAATGGAAATACATTTCTAAGTAGATTTTGTTCTTAAGAAAAAAAGCAAATCTAGAGGTTTTCGAGATGTGTCCAAGTATTGCCATTTGTTCCTATTGAATAGTTGTAATCTCTGAAACATTTATTTGCCTTAAATATGATATTGTTTTAAAATCACTTAAATAGTGAAATGTTTCGGAGATAATTATTTAACAGGAGCAAATGGCAACGTTTGGACACAAATATCTCAAAAACAGTTGGATTTGCGATTTTTTTTAACAAAATTTACTTAGAAATGCATTTCCCTTTACACAAACTACATTTCAAAGTTCCTCCCGTCGAAATATTTCTTGCGCAGTGTCAGATATATATTGAAAAATGATTTATATTTAATACTGAAGCACTCTTTATGTACTGCAAACTGACTTTTACAGAATTAAAATATCTCTATTCATTTAGAAGATATCCAGCATGGGAGTTTTTATTGGGACACCCTGTATAATCTATTTTGAATAAGTATTAAACATTTATTCAATATACCAATGTTGCTTTGCAATATTGAAAGTATACATGGATAATATTGCCTATATGTAGGGAACACATTTGTGTATATTATAACTATATTGTAAAATAAATGTTTATTTCAGAATATGTTTATAATGTGTCACCAACATGTGTGTGTATATTGCAGAAATATGTATAGTATGTGAAAACCTGTGACAAAACAACCAGTATACAACTTATTTTGAATCAGTATTAAATATTTATTCAATATACCATTGTTGTTGTGCAATATACATTGTATATTGAAAGTATACATGGATAATGTTGCATGTATGTACGGAAAAGATTTGTGTATATTGTAACTATATTGTAGAATGAATGTACATTTCAGAATATGTTTACAACGTGTCAGCAACATACATACGAATATTGCAGGAGTATGTATAAAATGTGAAAACCTGTGACAAAACAACCAGTATACAACTTATTTTGAATTAGTTTCAAATATTTATGCAATATACTAATTTTATTTTGGAATATGTATAGTATATCGTAGGAATATGAAAATGCTAATTGGGAATGAAATATAAGATACTCTTTTCTGTGGAAGCATAAACGAGATAAAGTTATGGACAATTGATTAAAACACCAATGCCATGAACCATATTCAGGGTTCGAACCTAATTTATATATTTACATTCTTCATTGAAAATTCACCTAATTTTTGATAAAAATGAACAGAATTAATTGTATATATTATATACTTGGAATATAGTGCCATTTTAGTGCTTGAATACAGTTGCAAACTGTTGACCATTTAATAATACTTTCATTGTTTAGTTTATTTAACAAATTTAAATTTGTCATTTTTCATTTCATTCATAAATTAAAATCATTACCCCTTTTCATTCATAAGGCTATTGGCGCCATCTTCTAGTTACTTGTTGAACTTATTCTAAATATTCTTTACAATTATTCTGATGACTCATCGATTTGTGTTGAAAATCAATTTCATACATTACAATGTATAAAAGTAATTTTTTGCAATTTTTTACACAGATAAGAGATAATGACTGTAATACGCATCAAAACGACCTAATTAAATGTACTTAAATAACTCTGATTTTCTAGTATAGCTACAAATGTATCGTCTGATAATTAGGCAATTTTAAAAATTTATTCCGAATTTATCGTGCACTTAAAAAAGAAACAAACAGGTCAGTTGTATTTGGCCGACTTCTGTTATAATACTGCCCACTTTAAAACTTCGTTTGAATTACTTATAAAAAAGTTATTTATGAAATACCAAGTGTCGATTTGACGGAATTTTAATGATTATTAGGCAACCACATATACACTTTTTGACATTTCGATCCTGACCTTACAGCCATATTCACCATTTTCTACTTAACAGTTTGATAACAAACTGAGAGATAAAGATTAACAGCCAGACAAAGAATACCCCATTCACCGTCACATTTCAGACCGCTGATAGTAAACAGGCAGTTAAATGAAAGTTACCAGAAATATGTTGGTAGTTTTCTGTTGTAGCTAATGTCACCATTATTACTTAACCTAAAAACGCTGTCACAAATCTTTCTTCTCGCTCGCAGTGCTCGGAAATATTTATCTATGGTCGTAAATAAACAAATAGTCCCTTCAAATTAGGAAAATTGAGGGAAATTTTTCCTACAGCTAAGCCTCTCGTATAGAAAGTTGCCTTGGGGTTGTGTTAACATATTTTTCATCAAGCGCATGAAAAAAAAGGGTTTTTTAGGTATAGATACATAGGTATATGTTTCTTTGGCCATTTTGGCGGTTTTTTGCGTTTTGCTGCTAAATTATGAATTTCTGAGAAAATACGACCTGATTTGATATTGTAGATCTAGCGATTATCTACAATTTTTGTTCTTTTCATTATTTTGAAATTCCGCTTAGTTGCGCCGCTAGAGCGCGCTGAAGTTTATGTAAATGTATAAATTTTTTTGGTGCTTGATTTAAAGCCAAATCTATGCATTTTGTAAAAAAATATCAAGATATCAAAGTTGCAGATAAAGAAACTTTCGGCAAAGTTTGTTCTTTGTTTTTTTTTCAAAGTCACGTGGTTTTGCCGCTAGAGGGCGAAAAACATTTTTTCAATACTCTTGAGCGGATAAAAAAAATATAGGCATCGTGAACAGCTGTAGTATTTTGCCCCTCCACCTCCCTATACTCAACATTTTTTACCGGCTAAGCTAATATAGATGACATTAAGGATGACATATACAAAAAGGCCCATCACGACCACTACAGCTGAATGCGCGTAGTTCATACTATTAGATGAACCGTTCTATGCGTTCTATTGTTTTGTTTTGCTCTCCAATTTTTTATGTAATTGACGAGTACTCTAAAACAAACGTATAGTTTTGCCTGTATATCAAAAATACATGCGCTATATTTTTTTCCTCTCAAGAGTATTGAAAAAATGTTTTTCGCGCTCTAGCGGCAAAACCGCGCGACTTTGAAAAAAAAAACAAAGAACAAAGTTTGTCGATTTTTTTTATCTACAACTTTGACATCTTGATATTTTTTTATAAAATGCATAGTTTTGGCTTAAAATCAAACACAAAAAAAGAATATCCATTTACATAAACTTCAGCGCGCTCTAGAGGCGTAACTAAGAGGAATTTCAAAAAAATGAAAATAGCAAAAATTGTAGAGAATCGCTAGATCTACAATATCAAATCAGGTCATATTTTCTCAAAAAGGCACGTTTTTTTAGGAAAACGCAAAAAACAGCCAAAATGGCCAAAAGAACATATATATGTATCTTTATCTAAAAAACAACCCTTTTTTTTCATGCGCTTGGTGAAAAATATGTTAACACAACCCCAAGACAACTTTCTATATGGGTGGCTTAGCTGTAGGAAAAATTTCCCAAAATCAGTGATTTTTTTTCTAATTTGAAGGGACTAAAATAATTTGTGCTCTTGTATCCAGATTATTAAACATTTTAAATAGTAAGTTTTAATTTTTAGGACCAGCGATCTATAAGACAATGGGCTTGTTCGGCATTTTTTTTTTTATTTCATAAATCGAAAGTGCAAGTATAAATTAATGGATCTGCAAAAAATCAGAATGTTATTCGCACGTTTAGTATCTTAAAAACCACTACAAATTTCCATCTCGCGAAAATGGGGCGTGGCCAGGCGCTACGTCACTATACGCATAGACGCGGCGATCTCAATAGACTTGATGCTCCTTATTGGTTATAATTATAAGTGCTTTCGAAGCATTGTTTGTTTTGCTTACTACTTGACAGCAGGGGAGTACAATTTGGTGAAATGTAAAAAAATTACAATTTTCTCTCGCTCCTGCCGGAACAAATTTTCGATTTCGACCCTGCAATTTATGATTAGAATTCATCGCCGACCTTTTCCTTTCCGTAGACACATAGAGCGAACTTCCACTCGATGTATTTATTTAGTTACCAGCGTTTAAAAATTCCATGTTTTTCGACTTTTCAGGTTAAATTTGAAAGGTCTAAGAAAGCCATTTTTCTTACGTCACTTGAGTATAGTGACGCCACAAATGAGCGCTCGGTTTTTGCAACTATTACTAATTTCAACTCCTTATATCTCGAGAACGGAAAAAGTTAATAATACGAAATTTTAAGTGTATAATGAGAATATCGAGTACTATATGAAAAAGTATAAAAACCATATAAAAAGAATATCATGGAACAAGCCATTTATATTTTATTTTTATTATAGAAATTCAATAGAGATGGAAAAAAATAGACTCTCTCCAAATTTTACTGATCGTGAAAAAGAATAAACTCTCTTGGTCAAAAATAAATTACTATATTAATTCTTTCCATTTTTATAAAAAAAAAAACATTTTGTGATATAAACCAGGATTATTTGACAGTTGACGTTTCGTTAGGGTTTAACCAACGAAGTGAAGATAAGACTGGAACGCTTACACCATAGGCAAATATAACTCTAAAGTGGCACTAGGTGTTGGAGCAGTACGGATGCTGTGGGGTGGGTATCTGTCTCTGTCCCACATACGTAGTAACTGCTGGAAAACGTGCGCGCTTTCAATATAATTAGCAGAACTTCAAAACCGTCTGATGTACATTATTTAAATTTCAGTGAATGATTTAGAATAGAGACATAATGAACACGTAATTTTTCCAATTTTTTCCGATCCTCCGTTTCTGAAATATTCGCGGTTAAATTGAGGGGTCCATACATTGAATCGAATATTAAGTTAGGAGGTATTGGATAAAATTTCACTATCAGTTTTCCAGGAAAATATTTTATATTATATTGCTGGTTTTATCCTCAAAAAAATGTTGGCTAAGAATTCATGCCCACATTGACAAAAAATTTTAATAACAAATGGGCATGACGATCATAATTTTAACTATTCGGCAAAATAAATATAGACGATTATGCAAGTTTTACTAAATTTGTATCGAGAGGTAAATTATATTTTCCTTCTCCAGTAGTGTTTGAAATTTTAAAATATTGCGAAAAAGCTTTCAGAGCGGAAATTCTAATGGGGTATATGGAAAAAATTGGATTTAAAGAACGTAACCTAAAGGTGGTTTGCAACATGTTTTAAATAAGATAAAAACAATGTTGGTATCTACCATCCCACCCAGTTAGCATTTCGGAAGACCTACATGAAGTGCAAATTATTAAATATATTGCAAATGCCTATTATTATGCTGATATAAGAATAGTAAACACATGCAAAAGACAACAATGCAAGTTGTAGGAGCTGAAAAATTATCAGTAAGACAAAAACTGCACAAAACTGATATTTTATCAAGTTTAGATTAATTTAGCGTATATTTATCATTGTAATAATATGTATGTAGGTAGACATTAAAATTTTAATAAGTACTATGTAATACGTACAATTTAAAATTCTGTGTTAAATGTATAAAAAATCGATTGTAATTTAAAAATATCCACATTTAAGGCAGAGTTAAAAAAAAATTTAATATGTAAATCCTATTATTCAATAGACGATTTTTTTAATAATACCACCTCATAATGTTTGATATGTTTGTATGTCTTTATTGTACCTATGTATATTTATTGTTGTATGTTTGTATCACTCTGCATGTGACATATAATTGTTTATACTTTATTTGTTTCAATTACTAATTAAGTACTATATTTTACTTATCTTACCTGACGATCCCATAATGTTGAAATACTTGTATATTGTAACATTTAAGAGGAGTAATAAACATTATTATTATTATTATTATGACACATTTCTTTATTGTTTATTTATATTCAAATAATATAAACCTACCAAAAAACGCGATATTTCATTATTTTAAGTTTACTTTAATTGACCTGGCATTCAACAGGTATTACTTTTATTATAAATATACGCTACTTAGGTATACTTAAAAACGAATTTACAATATTTTAAGTTTACTTTAACCGACTGTCGACTCGGCATTCGGCAAGTATTAAGTACTTTTATTGTAAGTATATGGTACTTAAAATTAACCTTGCATTATTTTCAGTTTAATTTAATTGAGTCATAATATTACTATTATGAATATTACCTATAATATTCATTTTAGCGAACACAGTCGCAAATGAGGCCCTTATGTGTTAGACAAGGCTAGCTGACCCCTCCGCACCATCCGCACCGCTCTAACACAGGGTGTCATTTTCACGTAACGATGTCAGCGTTCCAGTTTTCCCTTCCACTTCGTTGGGTTTAACAGCTCGAACTTCTCCTGTTAACTTATCAGAGGATTTAACTGACTGTTAAGCCCTAATCATCTGTGGTGAATATAGAATAGTAACTTTATCAGACTGTTGGAGACTTAACTCCCTGATACTAATTTAACAGACAATGATGAATATGGCAGTAGCAACTGACGTCACAACATGGCCGCTCCAGCTGACTGGGTGGCAATAATCTAGTTTTGCATTTGTGTCCATGTAAAATAATTTGAGTTTTTAAACGCAACCAGGGATCTTATTGATTTTTTGTTAAGCTGATTTTGGTTACTGCTTGATACTATAACAGCCATATTCACCATTTTCAACTTAACAGTTTGGTAATAAACAGAGAGATAAAGATTAACAGCCTGACAAAGAAATACCCTATTCACCATCACATTTCAAACCACTGATAGTAAACAGGCAGTTAAATAAAAGTTACCAGAAATATGTTGGTAGTTTTTGTTGTAGCTAATGTCACTACTATTATGTAACCTAAAAAAGCTGTCACAATTCTCTCTTCCCGCTAGCAGAGCTCAGAAATTATTATCTAATGGATTCAGATTTTATTCTCGTGCCTTATCAGTTTTTCTACATTTTATTAAATAAATATTTTATTGAAAAACTGTATTAATTAACAAATTCCTAATCGTACAATTTTCTTCGTTTACATTATTATAAACAATGCCAATATTATTTTCTAAGTCTAAGTGTTTAATTTCGTCCAATATATTTTCTAATTCATCATTTTCATCTACACAAACATTATGTAAAACCGCAGTGGCTAACTTCATGCCCTGAGATAAACACGGAAAACGTCTTTTCCATACCCCAAATAATCGTTCTACTGGTTCTCCGACAAGGCAACAAGGTACAAATTCACCAGTTTCAAATCGTGCCCTTATGTTCGAGTCATTGAATATGGTAATGAAACATTTTCTTTATAGGATTTTGCAAACAGTGGAAAGAAAAGCTATCTATGAGAACTAAGGGAAAAACTTTAGTTCTCATAGATAGCTTTTCTTTCCACTGTTTGCAAAATCCTATAAAGAAAATGTTTCATTATTATAAGCAAACAAATAATAAATAATTCACTTTTAAACATTGAATATGGTAGTATCATGGATGGACCCAGGCCAACGAGAAACTATATCAGTAATTTTTAACTTTGAGTCACAGACAACTGAAACGTTTATGCTAAAATTTTCTTTTCTATTTCTAAAGACTCCTGAATGGTTTCCACCTGGAGACTGCATTTTTATGTGCGTGCAATCTACAGCATCTACTACCCCTGAGAAATTTGCAATTTCATAAAATCCTAAAACTGTTCATCGTTTTTCTTGATCTGTTTCAGGCATTTTAATAAACTCGTGACGTAATATTGCTATTTGTCTGGTAACGTTTCGCACAATCCGGGATATCGTTGACTGGGATACATTGAAATTATCTCCAATATTAATTTGAAGTGTTCCTGTTCCGTAGAACCGTAGGCAAATTAAAAGTTGATTTAACTTCGATACCGGTAATTTTCTTGTCCAAAGGTTCAAGCACTCCATGCCATGTTAGAGATTCCTACTACAGTAGCTTTGTACATCCTAAATCTTTTTTTAAAGTCCAGGTCATTTAATTCATTTATGAAATTATAATGTTGCTGTATAATTCTTGGCCGTCTGATTTGATCATAGCTATCGTCTGAATATGAATTTAAAAGTTTTTCTTACTTTTTATTGGGTATTTTGCCATATCTGTCTGATCCGTTTGGCGCAGAGGTTTTTTCATTAAAATTTTTAAATATTTTTCAGTGGCAAAATACCCAATAAAAAGTAAGAAAATCTGAATATGCCACAAATAAACAATTACAGACAATATCTGGATCACAAGTATGGGCCTAATATCAATAGATTTTTTAGAGATTTGGAAATTTTACATAAAAAATTAGCTCACACCGAAAATAGTATTACCTTTTTATGCAAGTGTCGTCAACATGATATTATTCCAAAAGGGTTGCGTTTAAGAGCATCATATACCAGCGATAGATGCAATAATATCTTAAGAAGAGCCAGTGCTGCAATATGGTTCGGGAAAGAATACAGTTCCATAGGCAAAATAAAGCACACATTGTAAGAGACATTGAAATTATTTTAGAAAATTTATGTCACTGCGTCGAAGAGGATGATTACAACCAAATGTATAATAGTGTCTTACGTACGTACAATATAGTTTTTGATTCACAAAAGAATAGACATTTAAATAAATTTAGAAATTTATATAGTGAAAGACAACATATTGAATTGCAAAACTTTCAAAATAGGTAATCCTTTAATTGACAAAACTGTCATCAACCTGTCAAACCGCGAACTAAATATATCGGAGAAACTAGTATTAACTAAAGGCTTGAATTATGCGTTAACACCAAAGGCTATTCCTAAATTTGATATAATAACTGCAATTCAACAGGCTGCACAGACGCTTCCATTAGATGATGCTAATGTATACCGAATTCGGTCTAAAATTGAATTAGAGAAACAATATAAGACAAAAAATAATTTAACATCCGATGAAAAACGTTCCATTTCATCTCTAAAAAATGCTCATAGCATTAAAATTTTACCAGCTGATAAAGGCAATGCCACGGTAATCTTAGATACAGCTATATATGATACAAAAATTACGAACTTGATAAATGATGGAAATTATTCCAAATTAAATAAAGATCCTACAAATTCTTTAGAAAACAAAATATATAGAATCTTATTTAAACACAAAAACGAATTTACAGATATTGAACGAAAGATGTTAACTCCACATCACAGCAAGCCTCCTCATTTCTATGGTTTGCCAAAAATTCATAAACCTGACATCCCCTTAAGACCAATTGTGAGTTCAATTAATTCTCCATGTAGTAAACTCTCAAAATATTTATTAAAAATCCTAAATCCTTTATCAGGTTCCTCCGAGTCTTATATTCAAAATAGCAAACATTTTTTGGAAAAGCTGTCAGAAAATCATTTTAACAATAATCATCTAATGGTCAGTTTTGATGTAGTAAGCCTATT
Source organism: Stenurella melanura (assembly GCA_963583905.1). Classification (NCBI taxonomy): domain Eukaryota; kingdom Metazoa; phylum Arthropoda; class Insecta; order Coleoptera; family Cerambycidae; genus Stenurella; species Stenurella melanura. The sequence goes on along the minus strand of OY757316.1, from coordinate 121,623,712 downwards.
TACAAATGTTCCTGTAGATAAAACATTAACAATATTTAAAAACAAATTGCAACAAAATGGGAATTTGGCAAATAGAACTAAGTTAAGCATTGAAACTATAATGGAATTACTTACACTTTGCATTAAAACAACATACTTTCAATTAAATAATGACTTCTATCAACAAGACTTTGGGATGGCCATGGGCTCTTCATTATCTCCAATATTAAGTAACATTTTCATGGAAAATTTCGAGGAAAGTAATATTAATAATCTAGCTTATAAACCCATTGTATGGTGGAGATATGTAGATGACATTTTTGCTATATTGCCTTATAGTAAAGAATGTTTAAGTAATTTTTTGAATCAGATTAACGAAAAAGAACCTTCAATTAAATTTACAATAGAAATAGAGAATAATAATGAATTACCTTTCTTAGATATTTTAATTAAAAAATTAGATAACACATACCAAACCAGTGTGTATAGAAAACAAACACACACAAACAGATACTTAAATTTCAATTCAAATCAACATATTAGTGTTAAGAAAGGTGTTGTTAAGTGTTTGTACGACAGGGCCAAAATTATTTCTTCAAATGATGTAATATTAAGGAACGAAAAACAATTTATAAAAACTGTCTTATTAAATAATCAATATCCTGAGAGTTTTGTTGATAGTCAGTTATTGAACATTGGTAGTAGAGAGAATATACTATCACAACCTGAGGTATTTAGGTCAATGGCAGTAATTCCATATATACATGATTTATCGGATAAGTTACGAAAAATTGGGAACAGGTTTTCCGTACGAACGGTTTTTCAAACGGGCTCCACGCTAAGATCGGTTTTATCAAGAACCAAACCTGCAAATATTGTTGAAGGTTCAAAAAATTGTATTTATAGTGTTCCGTGTGAGTGCGGAAAACATTACGTAGGTGAATCATCTAGACCTTTCAACGTAAGGCTTGGTGAACATAGAAATTACGCTAGAAGGGGAGAATTTGAAAAATCCAAAATTTGTGAACACGCGTGGGATAATAATCATAGAATTAAATGGGACTCGGCGAAGATTTTGGAAAAAGAGAGCAACGGAACTAAAAGAAAACTTAAAGAATCCGCGATTATTTTATTAAACGAGGATAGATGCGTTTCTAATTATTCAATAGATTTTTGTACTAGTTGGTTGCCCATCCTTAGAGACGAAGTAAGTAAAAATAAGATAAATATAATTTAATGTCTCACGTGACTATGGAAATACATAAACAAAGAACTGTCATGGTTGACGGCCAAAAAAGTTTTGAGAACGGAAGTAGATTCTCTTCCGAAACGTTAACTACCTATAGCTTTGATTTTCAGTTTTTAGTTCATAACATTGTTCTAGTTTATATATTTTTAGGTGTGAGACTTTTTGAAACAGTCAAGTACTCAAGAACCAACCTCTGTCTGATCCGTTTGGCGCAGAGGTTTTTTCATTAAAATTTTTAAATATTTTTCAGTGGCAAAATACCCAATAAAAAGTAAGAAAATCTGAATATGCCACAAATAAACAATTACAGACAATATATGAATTTAAAAGGTTATTGAATTCAACTATATTAATTATTTCCATTTTTATTAATTATTTGACAGTTGACATTTTGATATCAGTCTGTTAGGGTTTAACAGCTCGAATTTCTCCTGTTAACTTATCAGAGGATTTAACTGACTGTTAAGCCCTAATCATCTATGGTGAATACCGAATAGTAACTTTATCAGACTGTTGGAGACTTAACTCCCTGATGCTAATTTAACAGACAATGGTGAATATGGCCGTAAAAGTTGCAAATGGCCTAGTAAACTGTACCCTGTTGCTTGGATACCAAAGTGACATTTCGTTATTTAATAATATGTAGAAATCAATTTTATGTACAAAATTTTTGGAGTAAAGACCATAAAAAGTAAAGACACGATGGAAATTTACCATATGGCGATATTCGCTATCCTTTTAATGATGACCTCATCAGGTAAGGGAAACCGAATTTTTAACTTAATTTTTGCTTGATTTGGATGATTTACGCCCACAATAGAGAGTTATTGCAAAACGAAAAGGGGCTGACTTTATTAAAAGAAACTTTAAATAAAGTATCCTGTATTCCAATTTATCATCCATTTTTAAAGTGAGTTATTGCAACGGTGTCCTCCTCATACCTTATGTTGATACTTTATTTTGACAATTTTCCCTAACCTAAAAAATCCAAATTGGGCATTGCCGGTATTATTATCATTTGTTCGAGTTTAAAATGAATATGGAAGAACAATTAGAAGTAGCTATCCTAGCTGGAGTTAATGATGAACAAATTGAAATGTTACATGTTACTTCTACATAACATAATTGATATTTATATCGGTAATGAACAAATTAACGCTGTAGACCCCGTGAACTTCGATTTAAATAATATGACTGACGATGAAATAGAAGTTACTTTTCGTTTTCAAAGATGGGATATAATACGATTGCGAAATTACGTCTTCCTCATATTTGAATCTCACACTTTTTTTTTCTTTTTCTTGTGCCATTATCGCCAACAAAAGTAACAATTTCCTTAGGGAATTTTCGTCTGATGCAAGTTTCGACAAAAAGTTCCTAAATGTGTCAAAATTAAGGTGCTTTTAATAAAGGAAAGCCTTGCCCGTATTTAAGTTAAATACGGGATGCCTGTATTTTATTAAAAGAAAATGCTTAACGATATTTTCAATGCGCATGCGTACATGTCAAATTAAAGGAAACTTTTATTAAAGGATCTGTAAACAGAAGTTGCAATATCTCTCTAATATTGATAAATAATTGTCTTATTTCCGAATGTCATTAGGAGTATTAGAAGGTCTACCAATTTATTTCTTGTTATTAATAATATTTATTACTCTGAAGGAAATCATAACCAAAATGACGGTGTTCTTATTTATATAAGAAAAGAATATTTAGCAAATTTTACTACCATAAAATTCAATGAAAATACATTCACAAATACAACTGTAGAAATAAATATTATATTTAACATAATAGCAGTATATAGATTACCATCTACAAATATCAATACATTTTTAAGTGACGCACGAAATAAAAATAAAAATTCGATATAGACGAGTAAAATTGGGAAGCAAAGACGGTTAGTTTCCGAGAAAAAAAAACTGGCGTAGAACCAAACTAGACTTGGTTCGATTCTTTAATTAGGTGATCGTGTACATGAAACCACTTTTCACGACATTTTCTGGTGGTCAGGAACTTTTTTATTTCGAAAAAACTGTAAAAAAATGATTTTTCCATGAAACATGTTTTTTAACGTCCCCACCGTTATATTTTTAAAAACAAGTGTTCTATAGAACCGATTTTTTTTTTTTTTATTGAAATAGACACAATAACGCTTCTAACTATGCACAATGTGATTATAAAATATATTTTTTTTTAATTGTTAAAATGATAGCAAACTTAAAGTTGTTATTTTCGTGAATGTATCTTTCAGTAATTGAGAAAAATTTTTATTTATGAAAATATGTATATACATGCTGTGAACAAATTGAAGCCAATACTTATATGAAAAAAGTTTTTAGAATCATAATTTTTGATGTGCTGGTTATAGTACGTAGTCAGCGATTTTTTAAAAACGGGCTAAAACATATTCTTGCGCGCCCGGCTCTCGTTATACTGCTTACCGCCCGTGGACTACGGTTGCTGGGTTCATGTGTACTAATCGGGCTTTTATTAACAGCTCCAAAATAGGTACGAACCTAAGGTATAAACCTACCTTTTGTTGTTTTAAGGAAAAACATATTTAAAAGCAGGCAAATATAAATCATAAAGTACCTACCTAATAAGTACGTTATTACACATTTTTGACTGAATTAAACCAAGACGCAGGAATAAAATAACTTAATTTTTTTGCAACTATTTTTCTATTGACAAATGAGTATTTAGTTACTTAGACCCTGCGTGAAAAGCATTCTAGTTCGTCTGTACATTAATCGAAACCTTTAAATAACAGTATTTCAAGTACGACATTTACACTCGTTACAACATTTTAGGCCTTCTTTAACACAATCATATTTTCGATTTTCACAATTTTTATCTGAACAATAAATACTTAATGAAAATATTGTCCAAACATCGTCACTTAAATTCCGTCCTGAACCATGTGCATTTATAAGTGTAGTTGGCATATTGCTTCTGTACGATATTCTAAGTTGATACATAAAACTGCAATAGTTAACTAAATGTATTAGATAGGAAATCTATTATTTAAATATATATGTTTACCTTAAAAGAAGGGGTGGTAAAAGGTGCCTTCAGTTGAAGGAAGCTCCGTTTGATGTTGTTGCTAATTTGATCCTTAGGTCGTTTAATATCTAAATGTGTTTGTTTTTGTTTTTGTACAGTACTAGAATCAATTTTGTAAAGATTTTTAAAGCTTCGTCTTTAGACAGCAATGGCAGTTCCGATAATTTTTGAAAAACAACAATATTCTTTGAGAACATCAAACGCAGATTTTTTAAATATTTTTAAAAAACCATTAGTGGTGTCGCAACCAGTAAAACAATGAAGACAAGAACAAACTGTAGTTCATAAACTTTGCACTACCTTCTATATTGACAAAAATTGTCTGCCAGTGCCGTGTACAAGTTGCATAAATAAATTAGTTCCATTTAAGTCAGAGTAAGTAAAATTAATACATCTATATCAACTGACTTCACCAATATTTGTTTGCTAAATTTAGTTTCGTACATTGCATGCAAAACCATCATGGTATCTTCCTGTTTGCTAAATAGATTTTTGGTCATTTCTGAATGACGTTTATGTAGTGAAACTACTTTTTCTGTTAATTTAAATCCTCCATCTATTATTAATGTTTCGTATTCGATTAAGTACTGTGCAGCATCTGTTGCAAATCGGCGCGGCGCGGCGGCACTGTATTATTGCAAAAAACGTTCATGTTTTCAAAACATGTCTACCTATACGACAGTCTATATGATATTTTAATTAAATTTCGTCATTTAAAATATTATCTTTTCTGACACAATATTTCGGCGATGTCGTCTTTTTTCAGCACTAGATATTAGTGACAACAAACCTTGTATCCTAGGTCTTGGTACCAAAGATTTGTCATAATCCCGCACAATTTTCTTACAAATAATGCACTCCATTATTTTAGAAAACTAAATTGCGAATATTCTATAGCATCGCATTTATTTAAAAGTATTTATACGTATACTCTAAATCCCGCAAACTACTAATATACGATTCAAATGTATTGACCCCTCATTTTAACCGCGAATATCTTAAAAATGGCGGACCAGAGAAAATTTGAAAAAATATGTGTTCATTATGTGTCTATTGTAAATTATTCACTGAAGTTTGAATAATGTACATTGGACGGTTTTGAGGTTCTACTACGTTATATTGAAAAATGCCCTACTTTTTAAGGAAATTTTGACCATACCAGTTTTAAATTCATTATATCTTGAAAAATATGCCTACTATATGAATAATATTTTAGATAAGTACCGATAAAGCACGGCATTTTTTGTACGAAGAAATTCTTTCATAATTTTATATTCTAAAATTTGGCAGTTATTGTCAAAAACTCATGTTTATTCGGCAATTTATCAAGGTATTTAAAAGATTTTTAATAAAATAGTTAATCATATAAAATGTAAGGATTTTAAGAAAAAAGAATTGGTATATGTATCAAATATTAATTTAGTTATCAAGTGCAATAGATAATATTGCAGAACGCGGGCAATAATATTATCTATTGCACTTGATAACTACATTAATATCTGATACATACCAATTTTTTTTTCTGAAAATTCTTACATTTTATATAATTAACTATTTTATCAAAATTTTTGTAAATACCTTGATAAATAACCGTATAAACATGATGTCACGTTTTTTAGAATAACTGCAAAATTTTAGAATAAAAAAATTATGAAAAAATTTCCTCGTACAAAAAATACCATGCCTTATCGGCATCTATAATATTATTTTCATAGTAGGCATATTTTCAAATATATAATGGATTTAAAACTGGTATTGTCAAAATATCCTTAAAAAGTAGGACATTTTTCAATATAACTTAGCAGCACTTCAAAACTGTCCAATGTACATTATACAAATTTCAGTGAATGATTTACAATTGACACATAATTTTTTCAATTTTTACCGTTTCTCCGTTTTTGAGATATTCGCGGTTAAGGTGAGGGGTCAATACATTTGAATAGTATATTAGTTAGACGCATCTTATCCTACCTTCCATACGCGGGGTACGTACCTAGATTGTGAGCCGCAATAATACACATGACTAATTTAGCGCGCTTTAAAAAAAATCGCTGTTGCCAAACGATACACATTGGGAAAAAAATAATTATATCAAAAACTTTTCTAATGTTTGGGCTACATTTTCTTCAATGTATATGTATAAAAATTTTCAAAAATAAAAAAGTTTATCGATTGGTGAAAATTGTAATACGTAAAATTCAAATATCTAGTTTTCCTAATTTTTAAGGAAATGAAAATGCGAATTGTGTAAAAACCATTAGTACAGTTAAAAGCGCTATTGTGTGTACTTTAATTGAAAAAAAAAACAACGTCGATAGCAACATTAGTTTTGAAGATATGACGGTGGAAACAAAAAACATTTTATTTAAAATACAATATTTTCCCTTTTTTTTAATTTAAAAAGGTCCAGACCACGAAAAAATGTCGTGAAATACGATTTCATATGCCCAGTGACATGCTTAACAAAACCTACCATGTTTGACCTGGTTCTACGCCAGAAAAAAAAAAACGGCACGATAGAGTCTCGAATTCGCTCCTCTACTCGTAATGCTCCGTTGTGCCTTTGGATATAGGCCGAGACTGCATATGTCGGGCAAGCCCAAGGATGATAATATCATCCTTGGGGCAAGCCGACAACAAGTGCATTACAGTCTCTGGCGCCCTGCGGCAGGCCCTGCATCTGACATCCGGGACCTCTATAGCCATAATACGGCTATGATAGACCAGAGTGTTGAATACACCATCCTGGCAAGCCATTAAGAATCCCTCGGTCTCAGACTTCAGCCCGGCTGACCTTAAAAAGGCAAAGGTCAGCCTTTCGGATAAACCAAGGTTTTTTATATTTTTATGGAAGACTCCGTGCATTGGCTTATCCATGTGCAGCTGCAGAAAGATGCTGTGTTCTGCAGCTTTAATTTGGGCTTTTCGCCGAGCAGGTTCCAACTCGGTGACGGAGTCGCGATTTACCCGCTCGACGTCGAAGGAGAGACCAAGTTCATCAGCTGCTCTCTGGGCTGCCTTAAACAGAAATGCTCCTACCCCTGCATTTTCATGGTTCCGGACCATGCAGAGGAGGGGATCCGAACTCCTGATGACCTTACAGGCTCTATCCAGAACCATCCTGTTGTGGAGACTCTCCAAACTCAAGAGTCCACGCCCTCCCCGATGTCGCGGGAGGTATAGCCGTGGAACGAACCTGCACCCATATTAAAAACAGTGTACTATGCCTTGGCCGAATCGGTACTGTGATATGAAATTTCAGTCTGGGGTGGAGCATATCCTTCAAATTTAGAAATACTTAAAATCACTCAGAAATATTTAATAAAAGTTACTCTATTTAAAAACATTCGGTACCCCTCAACTCAATTATTTAAAGAATTTAAAGTTTTTAGTCTAGATCTCATGTATGTAAAATCCGTACTACTTGTAAATTCCTATAAACATAATTTGTTTCAGAATAATTTCATCGAGCATAATTACAACACACGATGCAAAGAAAATCATATCAAAGTTCCCTCTTTAAGTAGAACGACCAGTCAAAGATTTATTTCATATTACAGTCCTAAGTATTATAATCTACCGATTTAAATAAAAATGAGCAATAATGTTAAATTATTTAAAAAATATATAAATAATAATATTTTACACCTCCCCCCCACCCCTCTCAATTATTATAGGGATTGACAAAATAAAATTGACATATTCACTTGAAATTTGGTACACGTGTGTATTATAACGACATCCGGAGCTATATTTTCAGATGATTCCGTTGAAGGATTGGGGGTTACATAGGGGTAAATAGGAGAAAATAAATAAAGTAAGCTGGTAAAATTACAGAAACTTGGGACTTGGTGTATATACTAAAAGCCAAGACCTCGGATTTTAAAGAAATATTTCTTAACCCCTTACAACCCCCACTCCATCATTAAAGGGGATGATATAGTATTTTGTGTCACGAGTGCATTAGTAGCACGCGGATATTAGCTGGTGATAGCTAAGGGCTGCTAATGCGTTTTCTGCAAGAGTGACACACAATTGTTTTTCGCCTAGCATTAAACACAACTTATTGTAATATTATACTTTGGTGTGTGTTTTGATTCCAAATTTTGGTTTAAACTGATATATAATGCAAAATTATGTGAAACGTCGACGTCTGAAAATGACAATCTAAGGTGTCTAGATTGTGAGGAGCTACAAAATCGCGTTGTTATGAGTTAGCGGCCGAATGGACGATACACATTACTTTCGGTCATACTTTTAGAGTTACCTAATACACTACTTCCACATCAAAATTTTTCATCCGTCACTTTAAAGGATACACCTTGATTAGATTTGCAATCTAGTATGTGGAAATTATTGGTCATAGAATTTTAATATTTGGGGCAGATGTCATAAAAAAGTTTAAAGCGTTAGTTTCTATCAGAGCTGGGTATGAATACTAAAAAAATACAGAATACTGAATACTTACTGAATAGATAAAAGTATTTTGGCATATTTTCTTTGTTATAATTGTTATAAGAAAGATATATGTTTTAAACTTATTTGCAATAAGTATTTTGTAAAAGTTTGAATAATTACTAGTATTTTCTGGTAATATATTTTCATTTGTTTCTATTGTTATAGAGCTTTTACAGTTCCAGGAAGTTGCATTTGCATATAATTATATTGATAAAAGTATTCTAAATACTACAGTATTCAGAATGCAGTAAAGTTCTTAGTTAAAATATTAAACAATAAAAAGAATTAGACATTTTTAATTAATTTATTTATTAACATTAACCCATCAAGGACGGAGTTTCCATTTTTGTAAAAAAAAAAAATGTTTCTTGGATAGATACTAGGATTCGTTCTAATTTTGAAAGATATTACATACAAATAAGCAAAAATTCAATATTTTTTATAAAAATCCATGTTGTCATGTGGCAACGCTAGGACTCAAATAAGACAGGTTTAGAACTCTACTGCCAAATGGCTTAATAAATATATATCACCTATAATTTAAGTATTTTTATTGAAAATATTACAAAATTTTTATAAAACGTTAAAGTTAATATGAAATTCCAAACAACAGTTCAAACAGAGTCCCACATCACATTTCATATACATACTTCTCATAATAGACTTGCAGTTTTCGCCGGCGCATCTTTTTTCTTCCTTATGTGGTACAAAGATCAAATAGTGTCCTATATTATCGTACCTAATGTCATCAGAAACTTGGTTGCATAACTTGATACGCTCATTCATGGCCTACCCCCCACACTACGCGGGTGGGTTTCTAAATCGCCTCAAGTAAGTTTTGACGATTTCCCGTCTATGTTCTAACTGGGTCAATTTATTTCCTGCCTTTTTATGTAGAACATAAGCATTTTGGATGGTGGCATCTTCTAGCCATGTAAACAGACACCACCACCATTTCTTTAATCGCAGGGCGATTTTGTAGCAGGAAATATTCTCATCCATGAGATTGGTACCATCCAATGCAGAATTGTATTTACCTATCAGTGACGGCCATTTAACATTTATGTTTCTTTTTTCTTTGTGAGAATAACGTTTGACGGTACCCATCGGGGATACTCTGTCAGATGTTGAGGCAACGGTGACCACGTTGTTGTCAACTCATATAACTAACATGACGTTTTCACGGTGTAATAAAGATGCGACTTCTCCTCTGATTTCCTTTTTCATTGCTTTCCTTGAAATTATTGGACAGTTTTTTGGGATACAATTTTTTCTCATAGTACCAATGACTTCATGCCCTAGTTGCTTGAAGTAAGTTAATAAATTAAAGCTAGTGAAAAGATTATCACTAAATAAGGAATAACGCAAGTTTCGCTTTTCATCAGGTAGTTCTTCAAGCGACAAATGGTGCAGTAGACGCTCCAAACACTGCCTGGTAATAGATTTTTTTTTTATGATTACTATACTTCCAATCCACTATGTGGATGTGGAAGTAAAAATAAGGGTTATAAGTTTTAACATTCATTTTTAGCGAAATTAACATTTTGTGACCCTCATCGTTTTTAACCTGTACCCTGCAAATAGTAGACACTTTCTTTTTCGAAAGTTGTTATTTATAGCTTTCAGGGTTATGATGAAATATTAAATTTTCACATATTTTTAAATCATCATTATTTCAAAAATTAAATTGGATTGCATCTGCATCTACAGGTACACCACACCAATTTCCACCATTATGAATAACCAGAAATAATACATCATAACGCCACACAACATTTTTTGACTTACCTAACTTAAGAATGAGAATGACAAGATACAATTAAACAAAACACACAAATCAAATCAAGGAACAGGAAAGCACAGCACGGTTTGACCACGACACGACTACTTACTACACATAAGGGAAGTGAAGTCAATTATTTTTTGTTATGACTGCTACTTGTTACTAGAATTTATCAATACCACTTGTTAATAAAAAAAAAGTTAGATGTTTGTGAGGAGGATAATATTACAAATAATTATGAATACTCTGAGTTTCATGAATACTTAGTATTCTTGAATACTGCTGGTATTCATAAATATCACATTTAAGTATTGAATAATGAATAATATTCATTTTTAGGAATAGTGAATACTTAGGCAGTGAAAAATATAGAGTATTCAATACTGAATACCGAATACCAAAATAGTATTTTGAATAGTATTATGAATACTCAGTATTTGATTACTACCCAGCGCTGGTTTCTACCATATACGTTAAAAATGAAGTTTCTAGTTTACCCTACTTGTTTCCCCTACTCACAGCCTACCACCTCCCACCCCTTCAATGGAATCATCTCCGTCAGATGTCATTACAATACATACGTGTACTAAATTTCAAGTGAATATCTCAATTTTATGTTATCAAACCTATTAATAATGGAGCGGAGATGGTGGTGTTTGAAAAATATTAGAAAGAAATTTGGAGCCTTGGTTTCTAGTATATACACCAAATCCCAAATTTCTGTACTCTTACCAACTTGATTTACCTATTTTCCCCTATTTACTCCTATTTAACCCCCAACCATTCAACAGAATCATCTCAAAATATAATCTAGTTCCAGATGTTCTTATAATACATACGTCTACCAAATTTCAAGTGAATATCTCAATTTTATTTTAACAACCCCTTTAATAATGTTGGGGTGCGATGGAAAATATCAGGCCTTGACTTCTAGTATACATATGTCTAGTCTAGTCTAGTATACATATGTCAAATTTCAAGTTTTTGTACTTATACCAACTTGTTTTACTTATTTCCCCCTATTTACCCCTATCTACTCTCCAACCCTTCACCAGATATGTTCAAAAAAACAATCCAGTTCCAGATCTCGGTACAGTATATACGTGTACAAAATTTTAAGAAAACGTGTGGACAAAAAAAGTTACAGGCCGACAGATAGACAGACAGTCAGACAGACAGACCGGCAGACAGACAAATATATTTTTTTCGCTCAAATTTAAAATCTCGACGAAGACATTCTAAACCTGTTTCAGGTAAAAAAAAATTGATTTTTTTTTTACGATTACTATACTTCCAATCCACTACGCGGATGTGGAATAATAAAATTGAGATATTCACTTGAAATTTGTTGCACGTATCTGGGGATTCTTGAGGTCACAGATTACAAATATGTGATCAAAGCTCAGAAATTCAAAATCGGTATCTGAGGGTTTTCGATGTTGCAGATTACAATTATCTGGTCCAAATTTAACAATTCAAAATGGCAGATAAATTTTGTAATTTACGGTTTCATTCGTATGAACATCTGTATCTGCTGAACATAATTACTATTAACATGATTTTCTTCTTTTTAGTGCATGTTTCAACAATTTCATCAGTGTTTAAAAGCAAATCTTTTAATTTTTTCAAATTAATTATTTATTTTTAATTGGTTAATTCTGCTAAAGAATCTAAAGGATCGATTCTAATTGTAGCTTTTTGAGCACCATTTATAATTTACCTCTAAAATGCACACATTTCCGAGTAGTTGAAAAATACATGCAATTATACCAGTTTCTAAGAAAGGCATTTACGATAATATTCTGAATATCGACTTATCACTATATAGGCCAGTAAAAATAATGGGTCGACCTAAAACAAATTTGGGACAAGCTGATTTTAGCGTGATTGTGTTCCCTAGGGGGTACTCTTTATGTGCCTAAAAGTCCCCAGTAATCCCCCGAGCTAAACTACCCCGAAACCACCCCCAAAAGTAATTTTTTTTGTTTTTTTGCGATTTTCTCAAAAACCTTAAACTTTTCGACGAAACTTCAGGATACATTTTTTATAGAGCATAAAATTCCCTATCCAACGGTATATATATTGTGTAAATTCGGGTAATTGCAAAGCCCTCTATAGCCTTTTGAAAATAAATAAAATTAAAATTCTGCAAAATTATTTTCGAATTCGCAAGTTCTGACCAATATTTTAAAACTACATTAACACTACTTGGGCTTTATTGTATTTTTATCATATCTGCGGCACTTATGTAATTCGAAATTATTTTTTATTAATATTATGAGCTATATTTATCTTTACAAATAATTTTAAGCCTAAGAAGATCCTGCGATTTGCACACAAATCTCCAAGTAATAAATAAGTTAAAAGTTAAAAAAGTGAAAAAAATTGAATAATTTATGAACAAGTTATTCATTATTAAAAGTAACAAAAATAAAACTATTGCAAAAAAAACCATAATCCTCATCGTCCTCAACTAAAGACACATCTGATGCGATATTACTGCAATATTGTCCCAGACAAAAACTACAACTTGCAGTGCATTTTAAATGAAATTTGCTGCAAGTACAGGACTTACTAGAGCAATTAGATTTGGATCCACAAAACAAAAAATTTAAAATGAATTATGGTGCAATTTCTTTTGAATTCTTTTGCGGTTGTAGTGCGCCATCCTTTTTAATCCATCCCCAGTCCTCTGGATTTAATTTGATGCCCATGCATAGCTGTACTTGTAAGTAAACTCTTTTAATATGAAGTTCAGCAACTTCAGATGAAGGTGGCAATGTAGCGAGCTAAAAATTTAAAAATAAATTTTGACGGGAAGTTGTGTGACAATATTTATAACACCTTAATTCATTTAAGTTTTTGCTTTTGTGACTGCCATACTATTTTAAAACAAAATTTTGACCTGCTTTTAATAAATCAGATAGATTCGGAAAATCGCTTTTTAATATGGAAAGATCGTTAAAAAGAGCATTATAATTTTTTTAAATTGTTAATGCCGTTTTCTTGCCCTTTTTAAAAAATGCTGACGTTGTATTGCAACCAGTCATAGCATGAAGAAATAGTATATTTTGAAGAATTGGTTTATCTAATATATTTTGTAATGCGTATATACTTGTTAGCTTATTTGGCTTACAAGATGTACCGGGTCTCAGCATATAAATATTTTGAGTTGCACAATGTTCTAGAAACAACACCATAATGTCTGTATCTAGTGCCACAACAATTACGGAATTGTTACTTTCTATGACACAATGATGTTTTAACAATCATATAATCTCCATCAGTCTGCTATTTTCACTGAAATACCGACATTAACAAAATGGCCCTCTAAAAAATTAATGAACTTCTCATTATTTAAAGAAACTGCTAAAAAATGATCTTGGTTTATATTAACAGATGTCTCAGGTGTAAATTTAACTTCTTGCCCAGTTGCGTTCTTTGCTCTAAGTTGGTCTTCTGTAAATTTGGTACTTAAATGTTCACTCCGCCACCAAGGGCCAATCACCGACGCCAGAGGATAGGCTCACCAGGGCTTGTGTAAACACTAGAACCCTTAACCTGGAAATTTTGCCGAACCCTCACTTTATCGTTAGGTAGGGATTTTTAACGTGCTCACATCTCAGATACACAGAAGCCACAGTTTTCCATCTCTTTCGAAAGATGGTGACGCGAGCAGATCCGCTCATCCACTATATCTCGTCGACTCGGACTGACCAGGGACTGAAGCCGGGGCCGTCTGTGTGAAAGGACGCGCCACTATCTCTTAAAATTACGAGCAGATATTATTAATAATTAAAAGGAAGATTACTTTAATTAGGCCATAGGATAATAGTAATATACCTGTTAATTTTTCTCTAGACACTCTAATAACATAAATGTTTAATAATATTATAATACACTTAAAAAAACGGCTGCATAATTAATTATTGCCGACGCGCTCTTTATATCTAGTACTTACAGGTAATAGCTAAAAACTCAGGAATGCACTTGTCTACTTGGAACTTCGCGCCCGTCGTGTCGCTCCGTGCTATTACGCCATCCGCCAATTTTAAATGAAATTACATCATACCAACTTTAGTGTTATTGTAGTTTTAAAATATTGGTCAGAACTTGCGAAATCGAAAATAATTTTGCAGAATTTAAATTTTATTTATTTTCAAGAGGCTATAAAAGGCTTTGCAATTACTCGAATTCATACCATATATATACCATTGGATAGGGAATTTTATGCTCTATGAAAAATGTATCCTGAAGTTTTGTCGAAAAGTTTAAGGTTTTTGAGAAAATCGCAAAAGAACAAAGAAATGTACCTTTGGGGGTGGTTTTGGGGTAGTTTGGCTCGGGGGATTACTGGAGACTTTTAGGCACATAAAGAGTACCCCCTGGGGAACACAATCACGCTAAAATCAGCTTGTCCCAAATTAGTTTTAGGTTGGGCTTAAAATTCACTTAATTTTATTGGACTAATAGTCTAATTCGCAAGTTCAAAAAGGTGTTAATTCATGAAATAGCTCCTAATAATATGAACGATAGCTCATTGGATTCAGAATGACGTCTAGAAAAATGTATTAAAATGTTTTATTAGCACATGAAGAACTGCAAAAGTTATAAACAAATTAAGATGGAAAAAAATGGCATTTTGTTTTTCGCTTATAACTCAAAAACTATAAGCGATAACGAAAATCGGAAAAAAATTCTTAAAGAGGAAGAAATTTCCAACAACAAAGTCCCAACTCCCGGAACTCTATCTCCATTATTTATAATTTTAATTCCACGTTGAAAATGGGACTCCGTGCGACCGCTGCAAGATCCGCGCGCCGCCTCAAAAGGGAGTACATCACATAAAATAATTTTTTTATACTATTAAATATCAATCAAAAAATTTGAAGAAATTATGGTGTATTCTTAACACTTCAAAGAATAAAGTCCCGTTGGAAAAAAATGTTAAAGTTTATTTTTGAACAAGGCCATTGTCAACTATCGAAATTTTATGGGACCTCCGTTGTCATTGGAGACAAACATTTTTTTTTAAATAATTGCGCTATAAAATGTTCGCCGAAGACAAGCATTCATTATCGTTAAAAAAATGTTTGCACCATTTGTTTATGAATTGTTTATAAACAAATTGACTAGTTTTATATTTAAATAATTTATTTTTTCAATTTTGTTGTCTTGAAAATATTATGATTTTTTTCTTAAAAACATCTTATTGTTTATAACCTTTTTTTTAATTGTCCATCATTTGAATAATTAGTTAACAAATTATTTTTTTCTTAAATCATAATTGGCAATCCTCACTAAAGCAACAAAAAAAAAATGTTTTTGTCTACAATATCATTGTTTATTAACTTAACAATTCGTTATAAACTAATTTTGACTACCCTAATATTTTTTCCAAATCTTAAAAAAATTATAAACAGCCATATGCAACAACATATTGAGAAAAATTTTGGTGTAATTTTTATAGCCTTTTCAATATTATACGTTACAGAAGTTGAAACGGCCACTTGATTTGTCAACTAAAAAACTGATATAACTTTTAAACTATTAGAGGTATCACAATAGAGATTCGTTTTTATAGGGGATTAATTAATCTTTAAATGAGTTAACTTCCAAGTTTGTAACTATTATTCATCAGTTATTATCAGAGCCCGGCGCAAAAGTAGTTATGCCAGAGACGGTCTTCACACACAGATAAATATAATGTTTTGTATGATTCACATAAGCAAATAAATACATTATTTTTAGGAAACAAATACCTACATTTGCGGTACGAAAAAAAAAGTATGGCATAAAACTCATAAAATAATAAATAATTTATTATTGGTTTGGAGAAATTATTTATTTGGTATTATTGAGCAAGTAGATGTAAGAGATGTTTACTGAAACTGGTGGATAAAAAACACCAGACTTCTGTCGCACATTAAATATACCTGCAGCGTCGCGCGTCGGTCTGATTGTCTAATCGAAAACAAAAAACTCTGCACTTTAAACGGCATACGCCACTTCAACTTTTTATATCAGTTAAGGAAATGTAAACATCTCCCATATGTTTCTTCCCAACTATATTAAACAATTTTCAATTTAAAATATAATTTTTATCTGTGCACATAATATAAGACACTATAATTTAAAAAAATATAAGGAACATTTTCGACACCACAAAGTCACCGCCACGCTTGTCACTCTCTTTCTGCTCTTTTACGACAGCAAATAGGATACGGTAAACAATAATAATTAATAATAGTAAAATAAACAGCAGATTGCGTTTTATATTTTCAGACTTGAAACATACAGAAAGCATTTGAAATAAAAAAGGTCCAACAATTATTATTAATTTATTACACAATGACCAATGCCATGTGAGATTGTTTCATATGCACATACGCATTATGGAATCAACACTACAGACTTGTCAGTACATTTGATAGAAGTAAATGTGTCGTGATTAGTTATGGCGTCGAGTGGCTTTCCATTAAATGAAACAGTACTTTCGTAGATTAAAGATTTTCTGGAACTGCGGTTAAACGGTGTAGAACTTTTCTGTGCCAGCTGTGAAAAAACACTTTCGTGGACATGCCATTCGAACATTTTAAAACAAGTTTCATCTTAACGTCATAAAAACTAAAATTTAGCATATTTACATGAATATTTCTCACGGATCCCTCTAGCTATATGCAATGTTCAACGTAAGCCGGAAACAGATCAGTATATAGTAATTGATGCAATAAACATTACAGGTATTTGGTCTACGTCAATATATTTTTAGAGTCTCAGGAGATATTGCTGAGTGAAATACAAATTGGATACATAACAGTGTTAAGAAACAACCCCGGTTTTTCAACATTTTTGTGTGTGGCAAAGAAGTGGCCTGTTCAATGCCGGACATAAATCTGCCATCTATAAGAAACTATACTTATTTTAAATATGCGCCGATTACATCGGTAGACGTTGAACGGTTGAACGATCCTTTTTCACAACACAAGTGGAATATTCAGTGACAGGCGCCGGAGTTTTACTTCGGACGATTTAGAACAAGTGCAAATAATATATTTTTATTCTAATAAGGTATAGTTACTAGGCGTTTGTGTTTGTGCATCCAACAATAAGTGCATCAAAGTATGACTTATAACCGTTTCGGGGCCATTTACCTTTAAATATTACGGAATTCACTAGATATAATCATAGGGCAAAATATTGTATTATTGCGCATGAAAATGTTTATATAGTTCATATTGCGCAAAGCCGACTCTGCCTTTTACGTCATAACTATCTCTGAGCCGGGGTCTGGTTATTATGCGCATTTGTTTATAGAAATTAAATCTGTTTTCGATGTTTTTGAATCTTTTATGACTCATAGCTTATCAAATAATGCAGATACGGTAATGGGCCTTCAACGCAATTTTGTTAAGTGATAGAATATCTGAAAATTGCAATTGTTTATTTAAAAATAAATAGAAATCATGTTTAATTTTTATAAACAAATGTAATGCGCATAATAACTGATTAATAATAGTTACAAACTTGGTAAGAGTAATTAGTCCTCTATAAAAACGACCTGAATGTCTATTGTAATATCTCTAATAGTTTAAAAGTCATATCAGTTCTTTAGTTGACAAATCAAGTGGCCGTTTCAACTTCTGTATCGTGTAATATTGAAAAACGCTATAAAAAATACGATTTTTTTTTCAATATGTTGTATATGGCTGTTTTTGTCATTTTTTTTAAGATTTAGAAAAAGTGTTAGTTTATAACAAATTGTTAAGTTAATAAGCAATGAAATTGTTGATAAAAAATAATTTTTTTGTTACTTTATTGAGGATTGCCAATTATCATTTTCAAGAAAAAAATAATTTCTTAACTAATTATTCAAATGATGGATAATTTAATTAACAAAATGATTATAAACAATAAGATAATATTTTTAAGAAATTTATTTTTTTTGAAATCATAATATTTCCAAGACTACAAAACTGTAAAAAAATTGCTTTTAATATAAAACGAGTCAATTTGTTTATAAACAATTTATAAACAAATGGCGTAAAATTTTTTTTTAACGATAATGAATGCTTGTCTTCAATGCAAAAACAGTAATATGATAACGAATACGAAAGAAAAAAAAATTTACAACTTTACTTTGGTTTTTAATTTTTTGTTTACTTTAAAAAATTATAATTAACAAATTGGATAATTTTTAAAAACTATGATAACGTGCTCTTGTTAAGTATATGCATAAGAAGGGCTGCAAGAAGCGAACATTTTATAGTGCAATTATTTTAAAAAAAATGTTTGTCTCCAATGACAACGGAGGTCCATAAAATTTCGATACTTGACAATGGTCTTACTTGTTGAAAAATAAACTTTAACATTTTTTTCCAACGGAACCTTATTCTTTGAAGTGTTAAGAATACACCATAATTTCTTCAAATTTTTTGATTGATATTTAATAGTATAAAAAAATTATTTTATGTGATGTACTCCCTTTTGAGGCGGCGCGCGGATCCTGCAGCGGTCGCACGGAGTCCCATTTTCAGCGTGGAATTAAAATGATAAATAATGGAGATAGAGTTCCGGGAGTTGGGACTGTTGTTGAAAATTTCTTCCTCTTTAAGAATTTTTTTTCCGATTTTCGTTAACGTTTATAGTTTTTGAGTTATAAGCGAAAAACAAAATGCCATTTTTTCCATCTTAATTTGTTTATAACTTTTGCAATTCTTCGTGTGCTAATAAAACATTTTAATGCATTTTTCTAGACGTCAATCCGAATCCAATGAGCTGTCGCTCATATTTTTAGGAGGTCTTTCAAATGTTTCTTCAAGTGTAGGTACACCTTTTTAACGAAAAATCGCATTACTTCCTATTAAAACGATCTCCTGCGTAGTAGGTCAACCGTTACTAATATCTTATCTATCACATAAATTCCAGCCGACTCACTAGATGCTGGCATCTATGATTCCGTTGAAAGGTTGTGGGTTAAATATGGGTAAATAGGGAAAAAAGAAAAAGTAAGTTGGTAAGAGTACAGAAACTCGGAATTGATGAATGTATTTTTACTAGCAGCCAAGGCCTCAGATTTTCTTATTATATAGTGTTTACGAAGTCAATTGAAACTGGTCAGTGTTAAAGCACAGGACCGTGCGCACTTAACTTGATATTTTGTCCTATGTATTTAACGATGGCATCGAGAATCGAATAGTAGTTGAAACTGTGCAGGCGAGTCCAAGACTGGCAATGTAATCAGCCTAAATGAACCATCTACGACTACACTGATAATAAAACGGACAAAAAAACCTTGTAAATCGTTTCTCAAGAGTTAATGTGGACTTGTGAGATGTGTTGTCATTGGCCTGCGTTTGAGGACGGGTGGCGACGATTGGCTGGCACCCGGGTATTCCTCAGTCCGATTGGTCGGTCGGTGTTTGAGTTATATCAATCATTAGTCAATGTGGACTCGATATTTCTCCAGAGCAGTGCGCAAAATGGTTCTCAGAACAGCTTTATACCAAAAATTCCGCCTAATTCGGTAATTGTATTAGATAATGCTTCCTATCACTCGCTAATATTAAATAAAATACCAGACACCAGTACAAGGAAGACATTTTAAAATTCATGAGAGAAAAAAATATGGAAATTCCTGTAAAAGTTCCAATAAAGCGCGAATTACTGAAATGAATAAAAGAACAGAATTTCAAAAGGGAATATGTTATTGATAACTTATCCAATATACACGGTCATACACTTTTGCGGTTACCTCCGTACTATGCATAATTAATCCTATCGAGATGGTTTGAGCAACTTTAAAAGTTCGTTTGTGAAAATGTAATGACTCTCCGACGTTAAGCGCGGTAGTAGTTGATCATATAAGAGAAGTAATAAATGACCTCGACAATACTGATTTATGGAAAAATTGCGTTAACCATGTAATTGAAAAAGAAAATCAATATCCAACACTACATCCCCCCCCCCCCCCCCATTGCGTCGATTATAACTCAACCGGATAATTTAGAAAGTGAAGATTTGGACGCATCAACTTTTAGCATTTAACTTTTTAATATATATTTTCAGAACAAAATATTTAGCTATTATATTAGGTATGAAGTTTACTTTTTTATTGTTACATTTCTTGGAATATATTTTATTTAGTTGACAAGAAATTTTAATTTAAGTTACTTTATTCTAGAGACATTTTAATTTTGTTTTTATTTATGTTTTATCTATACGAGTATTTATCTTTGTTGTACTAATTCTTTGCTTTGGTTAAGAAATTTTTTCAATGTAGAATGGGATAACTTTAAAACTAAACCGAATAAATTTAAATATTTAGACGTTATATCTAAAACTGATATAATACTTCAAAAATATGTTATTGGATAAATGAACAAAAATAGCCTATCTAATAAACAAAAGATAATAAAAATTTATAAAATTTTCAAAAAAGTATAATATTTTCTTATGACAAGCATTTCTATTTACCTATGCCCATGTACAATAAAGAGTTGCCGACTGTTTTTGTCGGCTTTTAGTTTTTATACGATTTCAGTTGTGCTCGTATAGACTTTACGACACTTCCACCACTCCCGCTTCATCATTAAAGTACTTGATAAAATAAAACTGAGATATTCACATAAAAATTGGGATACGTGTATGTACGTATTGTAATGAGAATAGGAAAAATAACAAGCTAATATGAGCTCAGAAACTTCATTTTTGGCGTGTATTTTAGAAGGCATCATCTTTTATTACTTATTATTTCCACATAGTAGATTGCAAATATAATAATAATAATAATAATAATAATAATAAGGGGGACCTGTCCAACCCGAAAAACTACAAACCGATCACTTGCCTCAATTCCTGCTACAAGTTATTTACACGTATCTTGTACGCCAGGACTTTGAGGTCAGTTGAGCCTGTGCCCTGTATTCGGAGAGATACACGAACAGCGAGGCAGTAAAAAGGTGTGGCAGGCTGCAAAGAGAACCTATTGATAGACCGCTGTATTGCTCAGGATGCTGTGCAAGCGTAATCTATCAATGACGTGGATCGATTACCGTAAGGCATTCGATACAACATCACATGCATTATTGTTACACCTGCTCCTATGCCTTGCGATACCCGCCCCAATAGTGAGATGCATTGAACAACTGATGCTACTCTGGAAAACCCGCTGCACCGTTACATCTGGTGCTCAGCGGATTTCGACAGAGCAGGGGCCCTATTCTTGACGGCGCGAGAGAAAGGAGCGTTCCCCGGGGAACAATCCCTCATCGCCTTCTCTCGGGAGAATTATTTGTTGGTATTCTTGAACACGAGTGAACATGACGAAACGATACGACACAGTAGTAAATGTTGCTAAGTGCACCATGAAAACAACAGTCAAAAAAATTATAGTAAATTTTGACAATTTAATTTCAACAACAATTGTCATTGATAAGTCATGTTTGTTCTTTGCATTTATTTTTGAAGTTGAGCGGTAGTGAAATAATTTCCAATAATTTTAAATGTACCAATCTATTTAAAATTTCTGGGGAGGAAAGTGCAGCACATAAGTCACTTAACTGATAGGCCAGTGCAGATACCTTTTAAAAAGGCAAAACATCATAAAAATTAATAACAGCATGAAAACTTATGGTAAAAAGAAGGAAATATAGCGGAACCAATGGGAAAAATAAATTAAAGTTGATCCGAGTTACGAGGGGGTGGAAATGGGGTGAACTTTAGGGTGGAAAATGGGTTTTTCACGACTTCCAGCGAAACTAGACCTTCTATTGTAAAAAGTTAACTGTAAGTTGTAGGTAATGAAAAGGTCTATCTATAACTTTCGTATGACCCAGTTTTTCACATACCTAACCTACAATTTTCCGATAAACATCGAAAAAGACGGTTTTTTCGTTTTTGATTTTTATCTCCCACAAAAAATTTTTTTTCACGAAATTTGGTGGAAACTTACCTATTTAAGTCCCAAACACGCTGTTATCTTTTTGAATCAAAATATTTATTCTTTCATATTATTGTGATTCTAAACCAAAAAAGAGACCTCTTTTCATCCGAAAATACCCACGTGCTGGAAACAGTTTATTAAAGAAAAAATAGTGGTCTTTATTTTCGTTGAAACGTCTACTTTTAGATGGTGTAAAAAAATAAACATTACTATGGGAAAATTTGCCAGGAAATGCGAAAAACTGAAAAAACTATAGATTTCAAAAAGTTATTTTTCAATTATTGTTTAAAATTATTCATTATTTATTCAAAGTCACAGTTGAAATCCTTAAAAAATCAGTAAAGTTATTTACACAGAACTTCCCTCGTTATTTGTGCATGACAGTCACTCAAAAAAATTATTAATTACGAAATGACATTGGGAATAATAATCGGAATATAATTATTGGTATTATCACAAAGAAAACCTGATAACTTTTGGTCAAAAATATATACAGAGTGTTCATCCAACAGCAAAAGTTCAATATACTAAATAACAGGTGCCAAATATGGGAGGCTTGCGCAAATACCTTTATAAATGTCCACCATGACTCAATTATTTCTTGGGATACCATTATTCAATAAAAGTATATAATAGGATATGCCAAATATTATTGCCATCTCTCACATTTTCAATCCCACATTCACATAATGGAGTGGAAGTATAGTGGTGATTAAAATATAGAACAAATTTTCAAAAATGTTTTCTGTCTATTCTAGTGTTAAATTTTTTTGCAAATTGGTGAAAATATGTTGCAAATTTTTTTTTCCGAAATAGGTTTAGAATGTTATGAAACGTGGAAATTTTAAATTTGAGCAAAAAAAATATTTCGTCTATTCTATAATGGTAATAAATAGATTACATAAACATGTTTTCATTTTTTTTTTTTAATTTCTAAAACATTTTTAAATTTGTTTTAATAAATTTGGAATGCCATGGAAACGTGGAAATTTTAAATCTGAAAAAAAAATTGCATCTATTCGTGGTAAAATTTTTTCAAAAATTTTTAATTTTTTTAAAATTTTTCTTTAAATAGATTTAGAACGCTATGAAACGTGGAAATTTTAAATTTTGAGAAAAAAAAATTCATCTATTTTGGTGGTAAAAATTTTTTCAAAAATGTTTGGTAAAAAATTAAAAAATTTTTTTTTTCTTTTAAATAGGTTTAGAATGCCATGAAACGTGGACATTTTAAAATTGAACAAAGAAAAAAATTTTTTTAGTGGTAAAAATTTTTTCAAAAATGATTGAAAAAAATTTTCCAAAAATTTTTTTTTTCTGTAATAGGTTTAGCGCGTCATGAAACGTGGAAATTTTAAATTTGAGCAAAAAAAAATTTTTTTCACTATTTATTCCGTTTAGACGGTCCACCCTGTATATTTTTCAGTGAAAATTCTACCAGTTCTTCGCTGACAGTAGGGTTAACTACCTACCAAATTTGACTGCTCTCCGTCAAGTAGTTTTTTAGTTAATGCACCAACAGACAGACAGACAGACAGACAGACTGACGGAATTGAGAAACCTATATTTTCGGAATCTACGTGTTCTGAAACGTCAGAATCCGAAAAAATCTCGGAGGGTGATTTTTTCTCGAATACAATACTTCCCTTCGGTGTGCGAGGGAAGTAAAAATGTAAGATAGAAAATAATTAATGAAAACGAAAAACAACAGTAAAATCATTAGTAGCCGATAAAAATTTGTCAAGTTGGGCCAATATTTTTTATAAAAAAGATGCAGACAAAAAAGATATCGCTGAAAATGGATTGCAATTAATAAAGTCAATTTATGAATGTAAAAATAAAAATGTGACTGAATTAATTAAGATTCCAAGTATCAAGTAGTAACAACAAAATCTATTTTGAAATTGGAAAAACTTCCACCAACTGAAAACGCAGCAGAACAACATTGTTACAGGGCATAGTATCAGCTTCAAACTTGGCTCGGTAACAAAAACAGCAACGGATTGGGGCTGGAAGTAACACCAACATGGAATTATGCCCAAGTTGACAGATAAAGAATTGATTCCTGAAATATTGTTTAAAACTATTTGTTGCAACTGTGAAAGTGTGTGTTACAGTCAAAAATGCAGCTGTCACAAACACGGTTTGAAATGCACAAATTTATATTCAAACTGCCATGGTTCTGAAAAATGCTCTAATATTGGAAAAGAAATCTACGAGGAAGTAAGTGATTCAGAAAAAATCATAGACGATCAGCCGATAAATATTAGGCAAAATATTGGATCTAAAGACGATAGCGGTATTGAAGATTTCAAAGATCCACCAGAATCCGAAAGTTTTATCGTATCTGACGATGAAGAACTGGCATCAAAGAGGCAAAGACCAATGGACAATTGATTATATTTCTAATTAGTGTATATATAAATGTAAATAAAAATATTGTAAAAATGATGGCAATAATTTTTATGAATATTTAATTTGTATACGCTGCGAATGAACAGCAACAAACTGAAAATAGGGAGGCCATGCTACACTTGGATTACAACAATCGAGAGGATTATGAATAAGCTAGGAAAGGATTATACCCACTGGGAAAAGTTGGCACAACAAAAAATGGAATACAATAAAGAAATATCAAGGATATACACACTGCCAGACTCAGAAACAGAAGAAACAGAAAACTCAGAAGTAGAATAGGAGAGAAGATGATCACAGACAGAAACTAAGAAGAAGCATATCACAAAAACCTGAAAGTAAAATGAAGTACGAAAACCTAAAAGAAGCATCTCACAAACGCCTACACTTTCCATCCGATGAAGACAGAAGGAAAACAAGAAGAAACATCTCACAAACACCTACACGCTCCATCCTATACTCCTACCCCATGCGTCATGCGGCTCTCGCTGCTGACAACAAGCATGTCCAATGTCCAATCCAGCGTATGCAGCTGGTCCGGCGGTAGATATAAGCACTGGGGGTTTGTTCCGGCACACGGTGGGATGATCGGTGGGCGATCGGGCTGCGTGGTGGAACAAATCTTCCTGCACCGGAATCGGCAGCAATGCCCACCTTACGCTGGCAAGTCAATCAATCAATCAATCAATTAATTACAATCCTAGGTATACATTTTTAGGTACATTTAAATATAAACACTGTACAAATACATTTTTTTATTATAAGATTTTCTATTCCGTAAATGCCACTTGAATCTAATTAATCAACTTTTTTATATTAAAAAAAAATCGGTAAAGTTATTTACACAGAACTTCCCTCGTTATTTGTGCATGACAGTCACTCAAAAAAATTATTAATTACGAAATGACATTGGGAATAAGAATCGGAATATAATTATTGGTATTATCACAAAGAAAACCTGATAACTTTTGGTCAAAAACATATACAGAGTGTTCATCCAACAGCAAAAGTTCAATATACTAAATAACAGGTGCCAAATATGGGAGGCTTGCGCAAATACCTTTATAAATGTCCACCATGACTCAATTATTTCTTGGGATACCATTATTCAATAAAAGTATATAATAGGATATGCCAAATATTATTGCCATCTCTCACATTTTCAATCCCACATTCACGTAATGGAGTGGAAGTATAGTGGTGATTAAAATATAGAACAAATTTTCAAAAATGTTTTCTGTCTATTCTAGTGTTAAATTTTTTTGCAAATTGGGAAAATATGTTGCAAATTTTTTTCCGAAATAGGTTTAGAATGTTATGAAACGTGGAAATTTTAAATTTGAGCAAAAAAAATATTTCGTCTATTCTATAATGGTAATAAATAGATTACATAAACATGTTTTCATTTTTTTTTTAAAATTTCTAAAACATTTTTAAATTTGTTTCAATAAATTTGGAATGCCATGGAAACGTGGAAATTTTAAATCTGAAAAAAAATTGCATCTATTTGTGGTAAAATTTTTTCAAAAATTTTTAATTTTTTTTTAATTTTTCTTTAAATAGATTTAGAACGCTATGAAACGTGGAAATTTTAAATTTTGAGAAAAAAAAAATTCATCTATTTTGGTGGTAAAAATTTTTTCAAAAATGCTTGGTAAAAAATTAAAAATTTTTTTTTTCTTTTAAATAGGTTTAGAATGCCATGAAACGTGGAAATTTTAAATTTGAACAAAGAAAAAAAATTTTTTTAGTGGTAAAAATTTTTTCAAAAATGATTGAAAAAAATTTTCAAAAAATGTTTTTTTCTGAAATAGGTTTAGCGCGTCATGAAACGTGGAAATTTTAAATTTGAGCAAAAAAAAAAATTTTTTTCACTATTTATTCCGTTTAGACGGTTTTTCGGTGAAAATTCTACCAGTTCTTCGCTGACAGTAGGGTTAACTACCTACCAAATTTGACTGCTCTCCGTCAAGTATTTTTTTAGTTAATGCACCAACAGACAGACAGACAGACAGACTGACGGAATTGAGAAACCTATATTTTCGGAATCTACGTGTTCTGAAACGTCAGAATCCGAAAAAATCTCGGAGGGTGATTTTTTCTCGAATACAATACTTCCCTTCGGTATGCGAGGGAAGTAATATGGCAGTAATCACTTTTTTCTGGCTGAAACCCTTTCACACCTAATATTTAACACTTGGAAAATAACATTTTCGCATGTTTTTTGCAAACCCCATACTTCAACGATTTCTAATTACTTAATTTATTAACGCAACATTATATCTCATTTTTCAAGGATTTCAACTGTAAATTTTTATAAATAATGAAAAATTTTAAACAATGATTGAAAAATAATTTCTTAAAACCTAGTTTTTTTAGTTTTTCGCATTTCCTGGCAAATTTTTCTATAGTAATGTTTATTTTCTTACACCATTTAAAAGTAGACGTTTCAACGAAAATAAAGACCACCGTTTTGATTTGAAAAAACTGTTTCCAGCACATGGGTATTTTCGGGTGAAAACGAGGTCTCTTTTTTGGTTTGGAATCACAATAATATGTAAAAATAAATATATCGATTCAAAAAAATTACAATGTGTTTAGGACTTAAAAAGGTAAGTTTCCACTAAATTTCGTGAGAAGAAAAATTTTTTTGTGGGAGATAAAAATCAAAAACGAAAAAACAGGTTTTTGCATTTAACTTTTTTCGATAGAAGGTCTAGTTTCGCTGGAAATGGTGAAAAACCATTTTCCCCCCCTGAAGTTCACCCTATTTCACCCTCGTAACTCGGATCGACTTTTTCCGTTGGTTGCACTATATTTCCTTCCTTTTCCAACAATTCTCATGCTGTTATTAATTTTTTTTCCAAAAATTATTTGCACTGGTCTATGACTTATACCAACAAAATTATTCGATTCTGTAATTCCTTGGTAACTACCAAAACCCAAGAATCTAAGGGTGGCGAAAACCTTAAATAAGCCTATTTTAAAAAAGATGTTTATGATATCCATCTGCTATATACTTTTGTTTGAACAGTTAAAGCCTATCTACGGGTCGAGGCGCGGTGGTTGTAAATGTGGAGTAAGCATTTCACTTAATTCTCGAACTAATTGTTACAGGGCTCCCAGATAAAAAGGGAATATGTAAAAAAAAATTAACTTTAGAGGCTGATATATCGGCAATACAGCAGGGTAGGGTGGTCACCCTGTGCCCTGAACAAAATTTTTATGTTTTACGTGCAGTCCCCTCTCTGCATTTAATTGGTGGCGAAAGAGGTTCACACGGCCGACTAGTCAAGTACCTGGGGAGTGAATTCGAACAAATTGGGGCTTTAAATGTACGCTGGTGAAAACAAATACGCTTCTTACTATAACAGATTTAATAATATTTAGGTAAGCTTACAGCCAAATACCACAGAGATAGCATTACACACAATCGATATTCTTAGATGTGTGGCCCACACTTAACCTAACACAAAACATATGATAACTTAAACTAATAAAATCTTAACTAATAATAGGCAAAATATGACCCCCCAAAATATATTAGCTTAAGACGGTTACATTAAAATACTGAAAAATAACACGAAATGAACAAAATAATGTGAACTATTTAGTAGGTTAAATTGACTGTGAAAAATTTGTAAGCGTGGTGTTCAAAACTACTAAAACTTAATTGGTCATATGCCAAATATGTACTGATAATTTACATTTAATGTGTACCGTAAGAAAGCTGACGGGCTCTCTACGCCTCACGTAGAAGGTGGTATGTGATATAAGGTCCCTCGTTAGGTAATTCAAAGACGCTTACCTCCAGCAGGTTTCAAAATGTAGCCACTAGGCCTACCAGGGGAGCGTAGCTTCCAAGGGAACCAGGCAGGAGAGTCTCACCGGTACACTCAGGATTCCAAATTCACAAAATATCTTGCCAACCAAGTTTCAGTAAACCAAATTCACATACAGATGCCCAAATCCAACAGGTAAGATGTGGGGTCAAACATACATGATGCGGTACCAGTAAAAGTCCAAGATAAAATGAAACCAAAAGAACAAAAGGTACAAAAGAACAAGAAAACCAGAAAGAACAAAAAACCCTGCAATAAAGAAATAACGAATATTACAAATCTATTTTCTAAAGAGATTTCAGAGGTATACCTTACATGTTGAGTGGGCTTTCAGAATTCCTTTGCCACGTGCTTCCAGCAAGTTGATTTATCCGGAAAATTCCGTAGCAGTATTTCCCAACAAAAAATAATAAAAATATCAAAATAAAATACTGCTAATTTGTCGCTACAGCACTAAATCCCATTAAAGGAGCAAATTAACAAAATGCTATCCACGTGCTCAGTGACACAACTTCTCTTCGAGCCGGCAAACGGAAAAAAATCCCCAAAAATGGTCCAGACGGAAACCTCTGTCAAAATCTGAGAATGACTAAAACTTTGTCCATGGGTACGTTCCGAATGAACACTATACAACATAACCCGCAAATCTGATAAACCTACCTTAATGACGTTTATATTCCACACATAATACAGTATTTCATAATTCCATTAACAAAACAATAGGTTTAATTGATAATAACGGTCTTGAAAAGGTTATAATCGAGACGTTCGAAACTCGCTTCCTAATTAGGTACAGTTACAGTGCGTTGCTAGCAATGCGTTGCCAGCAACTCGCTGCTAACATCACTGTGCGTGGCTCACATGGAGCACGAACGGTAGGCAACCAGTTATACTATATTAACATATTACGATATTCAAATTGTAAATGTGCAGATACGAAAATAGACTGTAACATAATGGTACATTAATACATACATGTATAAATTTGTCTCCGCATCCTCTATCCTCTATATCTTGCAGAATTTGGTCTGCTAACAAAATTTCATGCACGTCCATTAAAAAAAAAACTTTTAATAATTAAGTAAACAACGAATTTAACAAAAAATCGCCTGCACAAAAATTAAAGATCTCATGTTTAAACGGATGTGATAGATAAAATAGCCTAATTCAGTCAGGGAGTGACTGTTCCCTTGCAAATTTGCAATAGATGAAACCGGGGAGCGCGTTCTCCTACCTACCGAGAGAAGTATTATTTAAGAATACGATTCTCTATTCCCCAAGAGAACCACGCCCACTTCCTCTCGGCTGTTCTACTCCCCGGAATTCAAGAATAGGGTCCCTGAATACAATTTTCTATTCCCCAAGAAAACCACGCCCACTTTCTCTCGGCCGTTCTACTCCCCAGAATTCAAGAATCGGGTCCCAGGTATCATTTAGGAGAGGAGTTTTCCAGGGCGACTCCCTTAGTCCTCTCCTATTGTGCATCTCACTGCTGCCGTTGTCTGTAGAACTACGTCAAACCCGCGGATACCAATGTGGATCACCTAGCAACCGGAGGCACAAGGTGACCCATTTATTCTATATGGATGACCTAAAACTGTATGCCTCCGGCGAGGGCGAACTCCAAAACACTCTTAGGGTGGTCCAAGAGTACACTATTGGCATGGAACTTGGGTTGGACAAATGTGCAGTCGTCCACCTCAAGAGAGGACGATGCGGGCTATTCCGTGAAGATGCGCAGCTGGCAGACAGAAGCATCGTAAGACATCTGGATGCCGGAGAGACCTACACATACTTGGGTGTGCAACAACATCACATCCAGGACGTAAAACAAATTAAGGACACTCTCCGCGGCAAGTACAGACACCGACTCCGAAAGATTTGGTCTTCCGAACTTTCGGGAAAGAACAAAGTGTCTGCGACTAATATACTTGCCGTTCCGATTTTGCTCTACTCCTTTGGAGTAGTTAAGTGGACAGTAGATGAGCTGCGTCAATTGGATAGGGATACCCGCAAGATGATGCATATTCACAGAAGCATTCATCCTAGATCGTCCGTTCCTCGAGTGTACCTCCCACGTCAACGGGGGGCGCAGAGGACTCTTGAGCCTGGAGTGCATGCATGGCAGAGTAGCGCTGAGTATGGCATGTAACATCTTGAGGAGCTGAGATCAACTCCTGCTGTTAGTGAGAGATCATGAAACCGTAGGAGTGGGCGGATTTTTATTTAAGGCAGCACGCAGGGTCGCAAATGATCTCGGTCTCGTTTTCGACTTCAGGCGAAGAGGCAGGCGAGGTGCTGATGCACAATCAGTAACTGAGCTTCCGCCAAATCGCCTGATAACCCAAATTAAAGCTACCGAGCAGAGAGA
This sequence comes from Stenurella melanura, assembly GCA_963583905.1. NCBI lineage: Eukaryota > Metazoa > Arthropoda > Insecta > Coleoptera > Cerambycidae > Stenurella > Stenurella melanura. Next base: position 121,592,605 of record OY757316.1, on the reverse strand, counting down.
TCTGTTCAGGCAGCACGTCGATAAACCCATGCATGGAGTGTTCTACAACAACATAGAGACACTGGATTTATCGACAAAGCTGACCTTCGCATTCCTGAGGTCAGCAGGGCTAAAGTCAGAGACCGAGGGATTCATTGTAGCCTGCCAAGATGGTGTTATTAACACCTTGGTCTACCACAGTCGTGTTATGGGTGTAGAGGTTCCCGACCTAAATTGTAGGACCTGCCATCAGGCGCCGGAGTCGCTCATGCATTTACTATCTGCATGTCGGATTTACGCGACTTTGGCCTATATGCATAGACATAACGCGGCTTTACGAGTGCTGTATTACCATCTTCGGCACTCGTACAGGTAGACCGAACACCAGTGCTGCCTTATGTTCCCGGAGAGATTGAGTCCGTTGTCGAGAAGGAGAAGTGCCGAATTTATTGGAACTACTCGTTCCCGACCGCCAGGCTGATTCAAGCCAACAAGCCTGACATAGTCCTCCTCGACCACCAGACCAAGGTGATGTAAGTCATCGAATTCTCGGCACCTGCCGAGACAAACAACACCTTGAAGAAGGAGGAGAAACGGACTAAATACCGAGATCTCCGGTATGAGCTCCGAGCGCTATACCCAGACTACTCGGTCAAGATGGTCGTCCTGATAATCGGCGTTCTCGGTGGGATAAGGCCCACGCTGCTCTCAGCATTGAAGACCATACAGAAGGCAGTCGTATTGGAGTCCCTGCGTCTACTTAGGGCACACGATTCCGGAATCTACAACCACTAAACCTGCGGAATGTGGGGAGTAGTTGTAGATAATTCGCTGGCGCTTCTCCCGTGAGAATATCGGAGACACGATAATATAGTCAACATGTTTTCCTTTAAGGAGTCTTGGATGGGAAATCTGGATGTGGAAGTAGGTATTCCTTAGGCAATAGTTTTTTTTGAGATATTGTTGGTTGAAAATATATTACATTCTCAGAGTATTTCCACCAACATTGATACAGTCGTTGTAGAACCTATATTTTTAATGAAATATTTATTATTACAATTTTTCTTTCAGCGCAAAGTATTAGCTGCTTCGTGTGCAGTGAATTCGCTGCGGGGTCCATTTGTTTTCAACCACATCTTATGAAAGATGACTGCTCGGAAACATACAAGCATGCGAAGTGCAGACATTGGGAGATGCAAAGTAAGCAGATAATCGTTTAATGACATTTCAGCACTATGACAAAAATCTAAAAAGATTACTACCCTACTACTAGAGGTCTTGTGTAACTTTTCTCTATCTGACTTAGTTTTAACAGAATTTTAAATTAAAGATAAGAAATCATGGGTTCCCTCGAGGGTTTTCTACATGTTTTCGGATTTAGTCGTTAATAATTCAGCAAAATTTGAAATTGAACCTAACCATACATCTGACATAATACCATTCGTTATATCATTATTTCTAAGATTTCCAGGATTTGAAACTTATGAGGCGTCTGGTTCCTAATTTGTAGACATGAAGATTGTTTATTTCGTACTACTAACTGTTTATTGTTTTAATATTAATTAGTATTTAAGTTAATTGCAACAATAAATAAAACTAATTTTAATCTTTGTGTTGTTAGATGGTTGAGGACCTCCATTTTGCTCTAGCGAGATGTCACATGTGGTACCATTCCACTTTGAAGGTTATGAAATCGTAGAGATGTGCTATGCTCGAATAAAATAAACAATTTCTTCGCCCAGGTTTTCGTTTACTTGATAGAAAATCTTAAATGCGTGTTGAGGCAAAACATGTCATGATGAAGATAATCGCAGTATTCTTATAGAAAAAGTTGTTCTTTAGAAAACATAAAAGTGTAGCGTTGAGATACTTTGACGTTTAAAAGAAATTTTATTGTAAAGACAGAAAAAGAAAAGAAAAGAACCTAAAACAATATTTTTAAATGTTAGATGGCATTTAACAATATATAATTATTTAACTATTACTTTATACGTCTATAAGGTTCCTTTATTTTAATATCCCCGTTAGGGTCTTACAAAATTTCAATTGCGTCCATCTCAAAGGACGGCTCGAGTGAAAGAGAAGGAATTTAGTCTAACGCGGCGTATTGTGAGATATGTCCCGGACCGACAGTAACGTGGCCCCGCCCAAAAAGTAGTTCTCTCACATTAATGAATTATTAAAATAACTAACTAACTATTGTTACTGATAGTTCGACGTTTCATGTGACTATCCGACTTTATTATAAATACTCGACTCAACTTCATTTTTCAGTCAGTTTGATTTATTTATTTAATTTAATTTGAATATTATCGAGCGTGCGCTGTTTAACATACTGATGCGTAAGCATAAGCTACTACCAACTTCTCATCTGTTTAGGAAAGTTTGATATAGTACCAGAGCATAGGAGAATAAAATGTTTGATTATTAAAATTTTTCTAATAAATGTTAGAAAGTGTAACGAAGGATGCTTTTGCGCATTCCGCACGTTACACAGTTTTCAGTTTTTCAATCATTCGGTTTTCTGTATTTTATTTTTTCTGTTTCTAGTTTTTCAATTTTCAGTTTCTCAGTTGTCAGATTTTCGATTCTTCAGTTTTTAAGTATTTCAAATGTTTTTCAATTTTCAGGTTTTCAGTGTTTCAATTCTTCACTTTCTCATTTTAAAAACGTTTCACTTTACAGTTTTTACTTTTTGCTTTCCAGCATTGCAATTTTTAGTTTTATAATTATTCAATTTTCAGTTTTTCAGGTTTTCGGTTTTCCACAAATACGAGTTTCAGATGAGCCAGTCCATAAATGTGTCTTCCTACTCATGTCGCCATATTGAATTTTTCAATATCGATTTCGGATTCGTCATCAGCTATCTCGAGAACCCCCACATACCGATTTTGAGTGGGATGGGACCATAAATGACAAAATTCGCGTGCCATTTTAAATTTTGCGTCATATTCATGCTCAGCGTCGTCGATAAACCCCGCGTTCGGGACAAGGGGTTTCACCCCAATCGGTCGACAAATACGAAAATTTCCGGTAAATTGTTTACACACGGTGGTGTATATGATGATATTATTGATTTTTCTTAAAGACTGGTAAACCTACAAAATTAAACTAACTGACCTGTACTGTCAAATATTTAATAATCAATAAACTTAAACTCTTTCACTTGCCCATCGGAAGCATAAATGTCACATTAAAATAAAATGACAAACTTCAAATATAAAATATTTAGCAATATATCGTCGGATCTTCAGATGACGATTTAGTTAGATTTTATCCGTTTTCAGCGTAATCAGACAACCAATTTAAATCAACATCCGGTAAATTGTTTACACACCCTGTATATGATGAAATTGTAGATTTTCCATTATTTATTTGACGTCAACGCTGCCGGGATGGGAAATAGGCCTCCACTTCTAGCTCGTTTATTTTTGGAGCAGGACGGAAGTAACTTTTAAATCATTTAATTGTGTACAATTTCGTTGGGGTCGAGGTTTTCCTTCGTGGGGGGCCACGTTTAGAAGTTATGAAGGTTTAAAGCGAAAAGCGTCCCATTGTCAGCCTTACACCGCCGCATATTTCGGTCGATATCTCCGAAACGAAGAACCGTATGAAAATTCCGACGAAACCGGACGATTCCTCTCGAAACGAACTTGTCCTGTGGGTGGTCTTATTTTTGAGCTATAACTCTAACCGTCTCCGAGATATGGACGAAAAACCGCAAAGATAAAAAGCGCTTTTCGAAGCCTTCGGAGGAAGGATTATAGTTATTCCGCATTGTGAATCGCAGTGTCAAAATCGAATATTTGGCGCGGCATGAGCGAAAGAAATTCGGCATTTTATGACGTCTATTAATTTTTGCTCTTAATGAGAGCGATGTTTGACGCGAATTCTATCGCGAGCCCGCAACAAGTCTATAATCGTGTAAACGCCAAATAAAAGAAGATAGTCGAATTTAATAAGCTAATAAAATGTCGACCCGACCGAATATGATAACGAAATATAGTCTAATAGTCCGAGAGCCAGCTGCAATTAATAACCTAAACAAGCGGCACTGCAGTAATCCGTCTAAAACGGTAGAGGGAGGTATATAAAAGACCGCTGTTGCGATGCCTATACCTATCTCGCGCGGAAGTGGGGGAAAATCTGGAATACTTTTTTTGCCCCCAGAAAAAGCAAGTGCAGTAAACCCCTGGGGGGGTTGCGGATGTCCCAAAAAGTTGTTTTAACGCATTCTCTGCATCCAAGATGGCGCGCAACCGGAAGTGGTCCGGATTCCGTTGGGTGGAAATGCAGTAAAGGCTAGAAATGGATATTCTGGGTGTCCAAGAACACAAAAATGTCATTTACTGCATCCTGATTCACGCGGTCCATGACCCATAAAAATTCTGGCCAGTATTATAGACTATTTTAGAAATTAAAATTGAATTTATAAAATTAAATTTGTACAAATTTGAAGTTGACACACTTCGTCAAGTTTACTTGAATTCTCTCAAGTTCTATCAGAATGGAAGTTTGGCCAAATTCGTTAAAAAATTTGCTTAAATTTTGCGCAAGTTTCATCAAATTTCAACTTTTTGTTGCCGGATTGAACAATTTTGTGAGGGAAAAAATTTTCCTCCAGGCCAAAAAAATTTTTTTTTCCGCCAATTTCATTTTCAAGTATCTGATTTGCATAAGAACAAAATTTATTTTTCCATGTTCAATTTTTTTTGGATTTCGAAAAAGTCCAGAAGTCCAAAAATTTGTTATTTTTTCATACAAATCATTTTTGAGCAAAATAATAGCCTTTGCGACGAAGACAATTTTTTCCCCTCCTCCACGGGAGGGCAAGAAGGGGGGGGGGGGGTGTGCGTCGGTTCATGTTGTGGCAGCGATGAATGATAATTTATCACTATTTTTGGATCGAATACTGTATGATGAGGACGGAAAATGTATTATGTCGGGAGCGGGGGCAAAAGTGGGGGGTTATGGGGAGGGCGGGCTTTCAGGATGCAGTAAAAGTAATGTTTTGTTAGTTTATAACCTAATTAACAATATGTGGATAAAAAGTTGCCAAATTTTAAATCCTTCATTTCGCAATCTACGTTCCAATTTTCGCGATTTTTGCGTAGATTGGCCCAGTAGCAGATATTCGCATGTTCTTCCGACTCTTGACCTCCCCTAAAACGATAAAAAATTGCAATAACTTTTTCACTATGAATAATTAGATTACCACATAATAATGTATGATTATTTTGAGTGACCTCCTCACCAGTCTACGTTTGATCGTCCATTTATTTGACACTCTGTATATAACATTTATAATTTAGAAGGCGCACTTCCTGTGGAGTTTAATAATGCCCAATATTGCAACATCAGTAATTGTTGCTACACGTCTTCAATAGTAATTGATTAATTATATTTTTATTTTTCAGCGAAGAGTGGCCGTAAGGTCGTCCAAAAGCAATGCGTTATAAGTACGGACGTATGTCCGAATGTTGGTGATACATTCCCAGTGCCAGTGTTTGACATCGAAGTGACGGTGTTAAATTGTACGGATTGTCATAGTGACTTCTGCAATTTTGGGCACATGTTATCAGGAATGCCAGTTATCTGTCTAATTATTGCTGGAGCAATTTGCTTGCTTTAATGGCCACATGGTTCCCTTCCAGTAAAAACAGCTAGATAAAGTTATTTTTTTCTCAGCCATACGTGTAAAAGTTGCTGGGATGGTCAAATTTTTGTATTTTTCTTTAAGAAAAGCCAAAGCTTATTAAATATTAAATTTTACTGTTTTTGCTTTCTATCTAATTTTTATATGTTAATAAATGGTATTGTAAAATTAATCGTTCATTATTTTTTAGATTTCTTGTTCCGTCTTCAACAAATTTGTATATTATTTCTATATCCACGTAGTGGATTGGAAGTACAGTAATCGCCAAAAAAAATTTTTTTTTCTTGAAATAGGTTTAAAATGTCATGAAACGTCGAGATTTTAAATCTGAGCGAAAAAAAATTTCTGTCTGTCTGTTCTAAACCCTACGAAGACAAAGCATAAATTAACAGAAAGCGAAAAAAATCGTGCTTTAGAAGCCGCTAATAAATTATATCCCGAAACTGATTATTAAATTTCTGGCAAAATCTGAGCCTTTTGCCGATATTATGTTTCACGAAGAAATTCTTAAAAACACAAAACCCTTGGACTGGTGGAAATCCCAAAGAAATATTGATATTATTGACAAATTATTCCCGATTATCAAGCAATTATTTTCTGGTACAGCTAGTTCAGCCACGGTTGAGAGAATATTTTCAACATTTGGTTTGATTCATTGTACGATTCGAAATCGTTTAGGGGCCGAAAAAGCAGCTAAACTAGTTTTTTTGTACAAACTTTACAATAATTCTCTATTTTAAAATTTTTGTTTTGGTGTAAATCATGTTTTATTTTCTTTTAGAATTGGTTCTGTTTAATTTGTTTACTTTATGTTTCTGCTTTTAAGTAGGCAGCTAATCTATAATGTACATTTAAGAAGGTAACTTTTGTTTTATATGTGTAACCTGACTGTTCTTTTCTTCGTTTTATTTGAATGTTTTGTAATTTGTATCTATCTTTTAAATAAACGGTACTTTTTATTTGAATTTTCTGAACTTTGATTTACTTGGATTATTGGCTTTACACAACTTGATTTAAATCATGATTTAAATTTAAAAAATCAGTTGATTTAAATCATGATTTAAATCACGATTTAAATCATCGCAATACTGCGTTTTTGATGAATCAAATAATATATTATAAATACTCTACATATGTTTCGGCTTATTGGACCTTTATCAAGAGTATTACATAGTGCATACTAAAGTTTCCGACATGGGTATTTTAATTTATACTTAAAGTATATTCATTCATTTTAAAGGGCTCTTCAAGTCATCTTCAACGAGCCAAAACTCGGTTCGTATCGCATCTACAGAAATAAAAAAAATCCATTTGTTTTTCTACAAGCTTCATTTTTGCTCCTGATAATGTTTTTGATGAAACGTAAGGTTTTCGAGTTATTCCTAGGAAAAAATCTTAAGGTGGCCATATTTATGTGCTAAATTGTGGGTATAATCACATGATTTTAAACCGAGCTATTTTAAAAAGTATAGGTCATATTTATAAAAGTTGCACATAAACGGAAACTAGAATCTTTAACTCAGGAAACGTGTGCTTTTATATTGTTAAAAAGTAATATTTTCATAGATAAAAAAAATGCTTAACATGTACCTTAGAAACGATGTCAGCTCGCCACTTCAATAATTATTTTGCACTAGTTAAAATAAAAGATAGGGAAAACCAATACAGACAAGTCCTAACTTAAACATTCACCCATATTATGAAACAAGAAAAAGTCTCATTAGACCCTTCATGTACTAGAAAGCTCGAATTAAATTTTGCGGTGCACTTTTCACATGTTTACTGATATTCTGACATATTTATTTGGCATTGAATGGAATTTTATAAGATTTCTTCAGCTAAAAGTTGTTGTCTTACTTCGGTTACTGTATCATAGATGACGCAACAGAAAAAGGTGATTATTTGAATTTTATATTTTTATATAGGGTGGACAAAAAAATCAATAAAATGGATCCAATATAAATCGATATAATCGTTAATAATAATTATTCCCCACAGTTATTTTTTAAAACATCTGCTCTAAAAAAGTAAAATTTCACATTATTCTTGGTTTTAAATAGGTATTTATTAAGTTTTAAAGGTTTGTAGCTGTTCTGCATTTACAAATGTGAAATTTGAAAATGTATAGGCTCTTTAGGAAACTTCCGATGTTTATTAATACCTACAATAATGACATACTGTTTATGTTTTCGTGCACTAACGTAAATTTCTTTGTTTTGGATGAATTACGGTACAAATATATTATTTTAACATGGACAAAAAACGGTTGTCTGTTTATACTTATATTGAATGCAACCGCTATTAGGATAAATTGTTTTGGTAAATGTTCGAGAAGTAAAGAAATCTGATGAGCTAAAAACCTTGTGCGGTAGAGTCGTGAGATCCCATTTCTTTACTGACTTAATGTTACCGAAGGTAACTAACTATACTTGTTGTATTCGTGAAACAAGCATTTCGCTCCGGCATTTATTCGATTTTTCATGTTTCAGATTATAACGATTACAAGAATTAATATATTTCAATTCTGTCGATCTGTTAGCGCTATATTTATAAAACTATTTTATGAAAAAACATGACATTTCGTTATAATAACTGACAAGAATCAAACCAAATAATACTTTATACACAGGGTGGACACCAAAACATAAAAGAAATGTGACAGTGAAGCATAATGAGTATACCTAAGTGGAATATAGTTGACGCTCTTTAAGAAAGAGAACCTGTTATAACTTTAAAACTAGATAAAGTATACAATGTGGTAAAAAAAAGAAAATAATCTCCAGAATAATTAATAAGTAAAAAGTGCCAAATATATTATACAATATTATATTATCTGTACATATTTATAGAATATCTTACTAGGATACAAAGTATATATGACGTACTAGGTAGGTACTGATAATATTAATGAAACTGTAATAACAGTATCACTAATATCACACAAGAAAACAAGCAAGGGCCGCTTTATCAATGCGAGGATAACAAGTTATCCTATAGTTAAAGCACAGTTTGTAATAATACAGTAGGGTCACTTCCTCTGACAGTGATAGCCTCACTCCTGCTGTCGACGCGTGAACTAACTCGGTAGGGGAAGTGTCCTACTATATTATTAAACTATTATTTCACTATAGGATGACACTACTTATCCACGACAAGCACGATTTCACAGATGACAGATTGATCGACGAAAACAACAATGGGGGTTTACGAAAATTCACTTTGTGCAATTTACAAGTATCATTCTCTTTTTCTAAATCCTTACAAGTAACAAGGACAGAGATAGTGATCTGAGCACTCTGAGTTAATTTTCGTAAACCCTTATTATGCTGAATCGTATCTTCTTTTTTTTATGTTTTGTCAAAAGTGATGGGTTATAATAATTATTTAGAATATATAGCATATTGTGCGAAAGTGCAGAATTCAGTGTTGCCAATGCGAGCGAAAATGCTCACATTGTGAGCATTTCATTTATAGGCGGAGCGAAATTTAGTTGGGGAGCAATTGGGAGCATTTCAAGCTCAAATTAGGCAGCGACAATCTTTAATTGGTTTATAAATAATTTTCGGCAACAATGTTACACATGCAATGTGCGACTGAGAATACACAAACTTGATGTGTGTTTGACTTGTGGCCAGGCCTGCCGAGTGTCAGAGGGGCTGGAGGTGTTTTCACCCCTCTTCAATATTCTGATTGAGCGAGGCAGATATTTAATATATGTCGACCGAGGTAAATATTCAATTTTAAAATTTCGGCCTAGAAAAATAATCAACTCTGAGGAATATGCCCCCCCCCCCGCTCTTTGAAATTTTTATATGTATGGGAGCGAAACGGAGCATTTTGAACTAGATTACGGGGTAATTTAAAACATTTGGATTGTCAACACTGAGAATAATGCAAATTTCTTACGAGTTGTGGTACGAGCGTTATTACAATAAACTCTGTACAAAAGCATGTTTTTGAGGTAGCCGTAGAACAAGTAATTGAAGCTCTGTGCATCTAACTGACGTCAGTCATCCATAATATAGGTCAACATTGTACTGTTCTCAGTCACATGGTTTTCGTTACATAAAAATTCAAATTTCATATATTTAAGAATCCTCTTTTGTGACTTTTTTTTATTATATATTAACTTTAATTTTTCCCGATTTGAATCAAATTTTACTCAAAGATACAACATGTTAGGATCTACTTATGACTATATGTACTGAAAAAATGAAAAAAGCATATTAAGCATTTTATATTCGTAAATTTTACTAATGTAACTTGAACTGTCAAGTAATTGAGAAGTAGTTTGTAAATTTATTTTTGCTTTTTGCGTGTTCTGAAAATTCTACAAACTATATCTTAAATTTCATGAAACTTTGGATTTAATCATTTTGTGTAGTTCTAAACAATTTTCATTTAATTTTTTTTTTTTTAGTTTTTTCAGTTTATTATTTAGAAATTTTGTTCAAATTGGATAAAATTTAAAAAGTTTACAAGGTGGCATAATACTATTATGGCAAAATAATTAAACCATTTTTAAAATTTATGCATCTTCCCCATTAAAGTATGTGCACCTAGTTTACATCATATAATTTATGAAATTTTCATAATATTTATTATTCAAGCAAATTTACAAATACTATATAGTGTAGTAACTTGTATTGTGTCTTCCCATAGCCATTTTGTGCAGGTGTTGTTTGAAACATACTTAAATTAAGCTTAAGGTGGCCATTCCCTAGAAAGAGATCTCCAATAGGGAAATATTTATTATTTTTGGCCATAACTTTTTTTTCTTAGTACGTATATTTATTAAAATTATAAGAGCACCTAAGTAGAACCATAACAAGACTGTTGCTATGAATTTTCACTCAATAATTTCCGCGGTTTGCAAAATAGCTAGATTTAAATTTAAGAATTATGTCAATCTCCCTATTTCGTACTTTTGAATTTAGCTATTTTGCAAACCACTGAAATTATTGAGTGAAAATTCATAGCAATAGTCTTGTTATAGTTTTACTTAGGTACTCTTATACTTTTTTTAAATATATGTACTAATATATAAAAGTTATGAGCAAAAATAATAGATATATCCCTATCGGATGTCGCTTTCTAGGGAATAATGGTCTTCACAACAAAACCGATTACTTGTACTCGAAAAGGTGATATTATTCTTTTTATCTCTCTTTATTGCATCACACCATTGTTTTCGTGTTTTTTCACCTTTTGGCATACTTACTTATAAATAATTTGTTTGGCGTAGTGATTGTTGTATTGGTACATCGAGGCACAACACAGTATTTGTAACGAATATTTTGTGTAGCCATCTCTATAACATCGCAGCAAAGCATCGGTACTATGATCACTACGGGGTAAATGGGCGTCGATGACGTAGTGCACTCAGTCGAGCTGCTACTAGGAAAGATGGGGGCGTGGACTAATTGCTCGAACTTCAACAATTAATTGTAAAGCCATTTTAAGTGCTAGAGAAATAAATTAAATTGCAATGTTTAAGTTACAACGTGCACATTTTTATAAAAATATATAAAAAATATCGTTTTTAAGCCCATTACAAGAGGACTTTTTTTTAGGAAATTAGTCCAGCTTTCTTTTTTATGATGAGCAGTTTTTTTATATCTTCAACAGTTAACGAGTTATCATTAAAATAAGGCTTCTTCCACCGAAGGAGTGATATTTTGTGGGGATTGCGCCCAGAATTGATTTTTGTGGTTTTGTGATGTATAATCCCTCTACTAACAGTTACTGAAGGAAAATCTCGGATGACATTTTTTGTTATGGAAATCTGTATAATTATTGGACTAACTGTGCACATCTGATTTCTAAATTAACTTTTCTATTCAGAAATATTAAAATGCCCATTGCTGGGGAAACTCCACTCTTTCACAGAATGTGTTTGTTGCACAAAAACGTATATTACGTCATATGGCAGGTATCTCTAGTGTTCACTCTTGTATAGAATTTTTTGGAGAGTACGAAATCTTAACTCTACCAGCTCTATTTATTTTTGAAATTTGTGTTTATGTTTTTAAAAATGGAGAAATGTTTCATAAGAGAAGAAATACATAATGTATATACGCAAAACCGAGAGGATTTTCGTATACCATTCGCAAAACTCAATATTACTTGTAATTCCCCAAATATATAAGACCTAAAATATTCAATAATTTACGCACAAAATGCAAGTTGGCAAGGAATTTGTTCGAAATTTTATCAAATTTAAAAGTGTTTTTGCTTTCAAAATGCTTATATTCTGTCTGATTTTTTCTCTAGTTAGTTTGTAAGGTACGGTATGACCATTCCTATACAATGTAATGTTGTCTTCTGGAAAATAAATGTTCTATTATTATTACTATTATTTTTTTTTTCGGTTTACCCGTTGCCGTACAGGGCTTCCGTGCTTTCCGGCCGATACCACACGGTAGCCCCGCCGGCCATAATTACAGTCACTCCCCACGACCTGTGGGGTTAGTGACGGTAAATTCCTGAATCATGTGCCCTAAGTAGACGAAGGAACCCCAAGACAACCGCTTTCTGCATTTGGCCTGCCAGCCATTCGGCTAATTTCTGAGAGGCTGGTATTGTCTTCAGTTCTGAGAGCAGCGTAGGCTTCATACCTCCGAGTACACCGATTATTAGGACGACCATCTTAACCGAGTAGCCCGGGTACAGTACTTGGAGCTCGTACCGGAGATCACGGTATTTGGTCCGTTTTTCCTCCTCTTTCAAATCGATGTTTGGCTCAGCAGGCGCTGAGAACTCGATCACAAACATCACCTTGTTTTGATGGTCGAGGAGGACTATATCAGGCTTATTGGCTTGGATTAGCCTGATTGTCGGAAACGAGAAGTTCCAATAAATTCGGCAACTCTCGTTTTCGACAACGGACTCAATGTCTCCGGGGACGTAAGGCAGCACTAGTGTTTGGTCTACTCCGTACGAGTGTCGTAGATGATAGTACAGCACTCGTAACGCCGCGTTATGGCGATGGATATAGGCCGAAATCGCATATACTGGGCATGCAGACAGTAAATGCATGAGCGATTCCGGTGCCTGACGGCAGGTCCTGCAGTTAATATCAGGAACCTCTACACCCATTACGCGGCTTCGGTAGACCAACGTGTTAATTACACCATCTTGGCAGGCCACAATGAATCCCTCGGTCTCCGACTTTAGCCCAGCTGACCTTAAAAAGGCAAATGTCAGCCTTGTCGATAAACCCTTCTTATAGAATACACCGTGCATGGGTTTATCGACATGCTGCCTAAACAGATGTTCCTGTTCGGCAGCTTTTATTTGGGCCTTCAGGCGAGGTGGCAGAAGTTCAGTGACTGACTCTGGGTCAGCACCGCGCCGGCCTCCTCGCCTGTCGTTGAATACGAGACCAAGTTCATCTGCGGCTCTTTTTGCCGCCTTAAACAATCCTGCACCCACCCCTGCATTTTCGTGATCTCTTACTAATTGCAGAAGCGGGTCTGAGCTCCTTAGGATATTGCATGCCATACTCAGTGCTACTCTGCCATGCATACACTCCAACTTCAAGAGTCCTCGGCCCCCCCGTTGACGTGGGAGGTACACACGAGGAACGGACGATCTAGGATGAATACTCCTATGGATATTCATCATCTTGCGGGTACCTCTGTCTAACTGGCGCAGCTCATCCACTGTCCATTTAACTACCCCAAAGGAGTAGAGCAGAACAGGAACAGCAAGCATATTAGTCGCAGACACCTTGTTTTTCCCCGAAAGTTCGGATGACCAAATCTTTCGGAGTAGGCATCTATACTTGCCGCGAAGAGATTCTTTCACTTGTTGCACATCCTGGATGTGATGTTGTTGCACACCTAGGTATGTGTAGGTCTCTCCGGCATCCAGATGTCTTAGGATGCTTCCGTCTGCGAGCTGCGCGTCTTCAGCAAAGTCCCCGCATCGTCCTCTCTTGAGATGGACGACCGCGCATTTGTCCAACCCGAACTCCTTGCCAATGGCCCACGTGTACTCCTCGACCACCCTTAGAGCCTTGTGAAGTTCACGCTCTCCGGAGGCATACAGTTTGAGGTCATCCATATAAAATAGATGGGTGACCTTATGCCTCCGGTTGCTGGGTGGTCCACAGTAGTACCCGCGAGTTTGGCGGAGTTCAACAGATAACGGCAGCAGTGAGATGCAAAAGAGGAGAGGACTCAGAGAGTCTCCCTGGAAAACTCCTCTCCTGAACACCACCTGCTCTGTTATTATTATTATTATTATTATTATTATTATTAATCTCCTCCAAATGGGTTTTCACTTAGTGGGGTTAGTGGACCAATCACTAAGTTGAGGTATTTGATTCGATTATTATTATTATTATTATTATATATTATAGCAACGTCGCGCGCCGTCTGCTTTTTTGCACTGTACGGAAAATCTCCCACCGATCTTAAAATAAACGAGCGTGTTTGGGTATCACAAACAAAATACACTCTCCTCATTTCAATTCAAAAATTGTGCATCAACAAGTGAGATTCATTAATTCTAATAAGATATAAAATAACGTTCGTTATCCTTTAAATTACCAACTATCCTTTCTATATGATAATAGTGAAATCACCAGCACTCAAAGTTATATTCACGAAATGTCTTATTTCTTCCCCTGTGTCCTCGCCTTTTTGGTAGCTGTTAATGCAGGTAAGTCACTAATTCTTACTTAACAGGTTTCTACATAATTTGGCACCTATGCTTGGGATTTTGGTAAATAATTGTACTGTACCTACAAGAGTTACGTAGTCGCATTTCTGAAATATAATTATAAAAAGGGCAAAGTGTATCTATTTTTAATCGACCGACATCACATCATTTATGTTGTCCTTGACCAGAATGTTAAAAATACTAATTGACGATTGTTTCTAAAATCATCAAACCACAATCTAAGCCAATAAGACTAGTTAAATTATGTAGGATAAACAAGCCGTACATTCTAAACTTAATACAAAATACTGTAAAAACCCTTTTTAGACGAATTAAAAATCGAAACATATTTTAGGATGAGGCCATAATTTTCTAAATTTAAATCTCACCATGTTACACATTCAGCAGAAAGTTGAAGCTTACTCGAACCAATAGAAATATGCCCACAAAACCAGATTCTCTAAAAAAATGGCGCCAAGTACAATCTGTCCAAAATAATATCTTTCCTATCTACAAAAACATAAAATAAGAAAATGTGATCTTACCAAAAATATTTGAAATCAATTAAAACCGCCAAGTCCGGTATCTATTTATAAAAAGAAAATTTATGAAAGATTTTTTTTCAAATACAGAAAAACTTGGCGCGTTTCGCTTTACATATTTACGCAGATCTTGCACATGTTGACGTAAAAATTTGTATAAGATTATCTGAGTGGCACTAGTGAATCGAAACAGCGTTTTGCTTCTTAGAGAAACGCGCCAAGTTTTTTCGTATTAAAAAAAAGATAAGTTTTTGTTTATGTAGCATTAGCATTGGTTTATTTATGTCTTCATTAAATTTTAAACAAGAATTGGAGATCAAAATTGAAAAAATATTAAACATAATATACCGAGTGAGTCACGAATTGCGCTCGCCCCGATATTTCCTAAAATATTTGGAATAGAAAATTGAAACTTGGAGGCTTTATTACACGACTAAAATGCCATCTTTTCAATAAAAAATCAAGTTTGATGCACATCCGGTTTGACCGGAAATGCCAGACAGACTCGTGTAGTTATAGGCAATCTTGAGCTATCAAACATTTAATAATTGTGAGCGCAAAGAATGTTACAATTAAGTTTAGCATAGGTATGTGGAGGTAAACACAATTACATCCACAAGGACATTTGCAATAGAATGCGACATCAGTTCGGTTTTCAGAGTTTTATTTAAATGAACATAAATATCGGGCCTATAAATAAATAAAAATCAATTTCGTTTGAACAATTAAACTTAAACTAGGTAACAGTAGGTATCTTTAAAATAATTAATATAATTAAACCATAAATTGACATTTATAGATATTGTTCAAAATGTCCACCATTTTTCTCTATACACAATTCAGCTCTGCGTACAGTTGCTTGAATGACTCTACACAATTCAGCCGGCGTTATTTCATTAAGAGCCCGTAAAACTTTATTTTCACGGGTATTTGAAGAAGTTTTATAAACTTTATTTTTGAGAGTGCCCCATACATAATAGTCGAGGGGTGTTAAGTCAGGTGACCTAGGAGGCCACCTGATATGACCTTGATTTGCGATAAGGCGTTCACCATGCAAGTTTTTCAAATATTCCATCACTCTTCTGGAATTATGTGGGGGAGCACCATCTTGTTGGAAAAACAGATTTTGTAAATAGGCAAGAGGAAGTAAGTCAAGAAATTCTGCTGTCTGGTTTTGTAAAAAGAATAAATATCGTTCGCCAGTAAGTGTTTCATAAAAAAATATGGGTCCAATTATTCGATCTCCAAGTACTCCAAGCCAACAGTTAAACCCAAATCTCTCCTGAATATTCCCCTGCCCTACCAACCTCGGATTTTCTTGAGCCCAGTACCTAGTATTATTTCTGTTAAACATACCTTGGTTCGTAAATCTACTTTCATCTGAATATAAAATATGAAAAGTAAAACCTGGGTTTTGTTGTACTGCATTTAAGAACCAGTTGCAATATACTAGCCTCCTGTCCTTATCATCTCCATAAAGATGTTGGTGTATTTGGTATTTATAAGATCGAAACTTCATCAATTTCTTTGTCCTCACTTACAATAAATGTTTGATGGTCATCTTGTTGATTGGGTTCGTTTCTTAATTCTTGTTCCACTCTGGCAAACAAGTGTCTGCTTGGATGACGTCTGTTGGGATATCGTTGCTGATACAGTTCTGCAGCTGCAGTTGAATTTTTGAGACGCTCTCCATATATCAGTAACATATCGACCTTTTCATTTCTACTAAAATTATTCATTTTCTTTAATTTTTACTCAAACAGATTTCCGCTACGCTTTATTTTGTATCTGTCTGACAGCTGATATTGTTTGATTACATTCAATGGCTACTATGATTTTTCCAATGTTATTAGGTTACCAGATTTACACAGAAATGTGCCATTTTAGTTTCCAAAGCCCACTAATCTATTATCTATTAGCCGCATGTTTCTAAAAGGTTGGCTGCATTGTATTTTGGCTGAAATCTCAAATATTTCTGAGCGGATTTTCAAAATTTTGGTATCATTAGATTCATATGAAAATGAGGTATTTAAAAATGTTGGTGAACGATTAAATTCCCATTTAAAAAAACCGAGTTAGAGGGTAAAAATCACATTTAAAAATTTTAAACGCCTCTAGAGAATTAAGTAATGCAATCATATTACTCTTTTTATTTTTATAGTAACGTAGCACACAAACTAAAATATATTTTGGGCACCACAGCACTCTGGATTCAGAAATAGATTTTTTAATAAAATTTTTAATGTTTATCAAAAAGTGACCAAAATGGATGTATTGTATTCAAAATTTCCTCTAGATTCCAAAAATGTAAAAATATATAGGATGTTCCGTTTAAAAATCGAAAGTTGTGGGCATTTCCGATCAAATCGAATATGCGCCAAACTTGATTTTTTATTGAAAATATGGCATTTTAGTCGTGTAATAAGGCCTCCAAATTTCAATTTTCTATTCCAATTATTTTAGGAAATATCGGGGCGAGCGCAATTCGTGACTCACCCGGTACAGGTAATAAACATAATATATCGGTGATGAAATAGAAAAACTGCCCAAGATTGAAACCGATTGTTTCAAGGAAAAGACATACAGGGTGAGCAAACTATCCCTTCGGACCTCTTTTCTCATAACGCGCAAAAAAAAAATTGTTACCGCGAAATACCCACACAGCACAAGGCTGTCCGAGGGACGTACTATGGCAAAGACCATTTAGGATTTGGGCTTGCCTATAGACGTCCCAATATCCCAATATGTATGCTTTTCGGCACTCTTTTGGTCATCTCAATGTCACAACTTGGTACCAGATAAAGGCAATACGACGGACGTCCTGAAGGATGTCTGAAGCTCATAACTAGGGACATACCAGGATATCCCAGGATATTTCGGGACGTCGTAAGTACTTTTTTTTTTCCTTCTTCAATTCTTTGGGAATTTTGTCGTAAGTACTACGAATGGGCATCCACAGGGACATTAGAGGATGTACAAAGTACCCACTGAAACGTCCCAGAACATCCTAATATTATATTTTCTTATATTTCAATATATTAACCATCGCCAAAGAAACCACATTTTTACAAAAAAGATAAACTAAAAATATTTTCTATGTATGGACCGAAGTGCTACCTACTTATAATTATATATAAGTAGGTAGCGCATAAATTCACATATATATTTTTTGTTTTTTGTA
Source organism: Stenurella melanura (assembly GCA_963583905.1). Taxonomy (NCBI): domain Eukaryota; kingdom Metazoa; phylum Arthropoda; class Insecta; order Coleoptera; family Cerambycidae; genus Stenurella; species Stenurella melanura. The sequence continues at coordinate 121,574,580 of OY757316.1, read as the reverse complement.
AAATTGTAGTTTGTCTGACGATGGTTAATACAGTAAAACAATAGAAAATATTATATTTCTCATTTGAAATGACCGAAAAACCCAAGGAATTACTCATCTAGTTATTTGATATAAACGGTCAAGAAAATAAAATCAGATGTAAGACAGACTTTAAAAACAAACTCACATTTGTAATGTCAAACTACTTCGAAAAAATATAGAATAATAAAATAAGTATGTTGCACATAACTCCATACCTAAATATTTTGTTTTTTGTAAAATTTTATTTCTGTCGAAGGTTAATACACATGAAAATGTTAGAAAATATCATAACTGACCGAACTATATAAAAAAATTACACATGAAGGTATTTGAATTATCAGTCAAGAAATTAAAAGCACCTAGGGGTTATAAGAAGCTAAATATATTCAATATTTAAAGACAAAACTCATTTGTAACACCAAAAAGCAAACTTCTTAGAAGAGCATAAAATAACATTTTCCAAACTGAAATTTATATAAAAACATATTTTTTTATCTAGTAATGTGTTCCTACTTCTCTACTCTCTTCATTGCCTCGCTCTTCTTTTTGCTCTGCTCGGATTCTTTTAAATACTTCTCTGCTTTGTACCTATTTCATAATATTATAGGTACCCATTCATGGTTGCATCTAAAACAAACATTTACTTATTATTTGAATCAGCATTATCAACAAAAATTTAGTCTATATGAAAACTGGATAAGGTAAAGATAATATAGAGAACATCGAGGGATACAGTTTTAAATTGAAGCACTAATAAAAATAATTTGTCGCATTATAAAATGCAATCCTGTATTACTTCATTTTAATGCATTATATCTGTCTTCCATCGTCCCATATGGCCGTGGCTGCGAAGCCATTTACATAACACCATTCATACACCAATAACCGTTTTGTGCAATTTGCGCAAAAGGAAACAATATAAGTATCAGGATCAGGACAGATTTGAAAATTAACTGAAATTTATCCACGCATGTCCCAGTGGCGGCTCGTCAGGGGAGGCAGGGGAGGCTGAGCCTCCCCTTGCAGAACCACCATATCTTCAAAAGTAATATTTTAAGAAATTTCTATTAGGTATATCTCAATTTTCAATATTTTTTATTGTTTATTATTCATTAATTAATTTTCAGTTTATATATAACATTTTTGCATTTCCTTTCCACAAACATACCTATAACGTTACAGTCCGGATAGTCTTTGTATGCATATTTCCCGGTCGGCCGGTCTTTTACTGAATGAACACTGCGGTTCGCTGGAGGCTAATACGAAATAGCTTCCAACTTTACCGCATTTACTTATAACATGAATGACCTTGAATTTCTTTGCGCTGTGTAAAATAGCAACACTTGGAATAGCCAAGTATGAGGCTAGCTTCAGATCTTAGTTTTTATAGCGCATGTGCACAGGTCATTCAAGAGTTAGGTGATTCACAAAGAAAACGAACTGACGTCTGAGTTGCGTTTAGCCGGTTAAGGGTTAAGAACAACTTGACGTATAAATACATAAAACATTTGATAGGCGGGCTAGAAATAAGTGCTCTAGGTGAAAATATTCCCAACAACATGTCTTGTTGTCCAGACGTGGTGGATTATTTGTTATTAAATGGATTTACTACTCTTATTTATGACAAAAAGGTAAGAATTAAAAGAAATGTCGAAAAGTCGAGTGGTTAACGGCATCAACAGTTAGAAACAAATTATATTGTTGGAGATGTTTATTATTTACTAATGATCAATCCTCAATTTGGGGCAGGGCCGGGTTTAATAATTTGCAAAATTTGTCGCGAGGTTTAGAAAGGCACGAAAAATCCCAGGAGCACATTTCATCTTGCATTAAATTCGAAATGTTTGGTAAACAAAATATTGTAAATTTCTTGGATTCTGCACATAAGAGAGAAATAGAAAATGTTAACGAAAAGGTCCGTGAGAATAGGGAAGTATTAAAGAGGTTAATAGATGCCGTTATATAGTTATCTTCACAAGAAAATTCTTTCCGAGGACATGACGAAAAACGAGAATCGTGCAATAAAGGAAATTTCAAAGAGCTGGTAGATTTTTTTAAAACTTATGACCCAAAATTAGAGAACTTTTTGAATAACGCCACTATTTTTTGAGACAATTCCGGTAAGCTTCTGTAGAATGATCATTTTCAACACTTAAACGCATAAAAACATTTTTACTAGAAACAAAATGGGTCAAGACCGCCTTTCAAATGTATCGCTTATTTCAATAGAAAAACGTTTTTTGTCAGAATTAAGTAAACGCGATTCATTTTATGATGAAATAATCAACCATTTTGCTAGTTCCAAAAATCGCAGGTTACCACTCATTTATAAAAATATTCAGGCTTTAAAGCAGAGATTAATATAGGTAGTTGTTATTTTAGAAAAAATATTTATTTGTGTTATTTATTTTTTAGGAAATATTTTTTATAATTCTCCATAATATAGAGTTCCGCGGTTATATTTTTTTTATATAACTTCTTTCTCAAAACTATTTTAATTTCTATTAAAACTTATAATTTTACACGCCTGGCAGTGATAATGAATACAATTTTTTGTTTGTAGAAAAACACTTTAATTTTTTTACCAAAACTATTTTTATTTTTATTAAAAGTTATATAATTTAATTACAAGTGAGATAGTAGGACTCCTTTGGAGACCGATACTCGAGTCGTAGGAACGAGAATTTCATGAGAATGATTTTTTCATCTCATCATATTTCATTCTATTCTTTTATTAGTTCTATTCTCTCAAGTCGTGAATCGGTATCCTGGCGAACAACCCACGGCAAAAAAATGTAACGCGCCGTTGTAATACCTCAGGGGTGGTGGGGAAATGTACAAATTGTAGTCATATTGCACATCAGTTGTCTTTCAGAATATCAAGCCTCCTCTGCAGACAATATCACGAGCCGCCACTGGCATATCCTGTCTGATACATATCTACCTTTAAGAATGTAATGAAAGTTTCAAACAATTATCTTGAAGTAAAATAATTTTTACTTACCTATTTTCACACACTGTTCATCGTCAAACTTCACAACACTAAGTACGACCTGGTTCACATTCTCTCTCCAACATAGCTTCGTAACATTCAATTCTTGGGCCAAATAAGCTTCATTTTGTAGGTTTGTTGGTCATTGAAAATAAGGGAGCCAGAATTTTTGTTTAATACTGTAAGTTTTCTATAAAGTTTCCTCCTTTTAGTTTCCCTTGGCATCCTGAAAGTTTACGAAATTGTATTAAATTTGGGAAGTTTTGTAGGTTATGTTATTTTTACATGGCTTGTACTTACTTTCTATAGTATCGAACAAAAAGTCTCAAATAAAACTGAATTAAACAGATAAAACGCAATCAAAAGTGTTATTTCCTACAACCACTAATACTTTATATTATTTGATGTAGATAAATTAACTGATATTCCAAGCTTGTTTTGAGTTTACACTAAAAAATACCAGATTCTGACCAGATACAATAGAAAGTACAGGTTTGTGAAATTGGATATGGCACCCGGAAATCGTAATGGCGCCTTATTTGAACATATTAAAGAAATATATTGGGTTACAGTTTAAGGAGATTAAGGGCCCTTCACTGGACGGACGTCCTTTTTTAATCCCGATGTCAATTCACAGTTAATGCCAAAATGAAACCAGTTCAGGACATCTTCTTAGCCTCATTTTGAACGATATCCTGGGATATCCTAAATGGGACGTCCATTTCACTATAGTACTTTACGTACTGGAATATCCAGGTACTTTTGACGTCCCATATCCCGATTGTGCTGTGTGGGTAGGGCCCTTTTCAGCAACTCCACCGTAGATGGATATTTACTTGTGGAGCGGTTAATAAATAAAAAAGGAAATGAAAAGGGGGGAAAATACAAAAATAAAATAAAAATAAAAGCTGCCAGATTCAGAGACACAAGAAGCAGAAAACTTGGAAGAAGAAAAATAAGGAGATGACGATAGATGGAAACTTAAAAGAAGCATGGAAACTTAAAAGAAGCACCTCTCAAACACCTACACTTCCCATCCTATAATCCCACCCCATGCGTCATGCGGCTCTCGCTACTGACAACAAGCATGTCCAATGTCCAACCCGGCGTATGCAGGCGGTCCGGCGGTGTATAAAACATTCGAGATTTCGGCACGCGGTTTGGCCGTCCGTTGGGCGTGTTCGACGGACTACCAAACTGCGTGTTGGAACGAACCTCCTCGGATGCCCGGAATTGGCAGCAATGCCCACCTTACGCTGGCAAATCAATCAATTTTCTTTTTATAAATAAATACCGGGGACTTGGCGATTTTAATTGATTTCAAACATTTTTGGAAAGATCACAATTTTTTGTTTCATGTTTTTGTAGAGAGAAAAGATATTATTTTGGACAGAGTGGCGCTATTTCTTTACAGAGAATCTGTTTTTGTGGGCATTTCACTACTTTTTGTAGATATTATTTCTGTAAAGATGCACGCGTGCTTGCTTATTTCTGTGAGCGTGGAGGACGTTGGAGTGAACTTGGTGAGAGACACTACCGCGTAGTAGAGCACGTTTTTGTTACACGTTTAAATAACTCAGGATTTCATTAACCACTTTGCAAGTGACGGGCTGGTGTAAGCATCAGCCTGCGAATCATGAGGTCCACGGTTCGATTCCTGAGCGTTTTCAGCTTATTTTCGACAAATACGAACTTAATATGTGTAAAAAAATTTCTATCGGATTACAATATGACGTTATAAATTAAAATATTTTCACAAACAAAGTTTACATTTTCATGGAGAGTTTTCGCCATTCCATTATTAAATAAATATGGTTGCTCTCTGCCTATATTACTTAATAAATGACGGAGTCATTTCGACTTTTTGGTGGAAATTAAAGGACTTCTAGGATACTTATTAGATACCCAAGAAGTCTTGTTCAAGAAATACGATTACCTATTTAATCATTTCAGTACATTCCACCTATATCTTCTATTAAGGTCTAATGATAACTTAACCAAAATTATTTAACAATTGTTACACCCCATCTGTCACTTACAAACAGGGGCTGCGAGAGAAACTATTTAGAGGGACATCCCGTATATATTCTTAAGGCACCATTCACACCCAATTATATTTTCTCGATCCCAGTTACAAACCTAACTTGGGCAGAGAAATCGCTATTATTAAATAGGGCAAGCTATTATAAAATAATGGTTAGGCTATCCGCCGACAGATGGCGCGGCTAGTATAATAAAACTTCTAAATAAATCTTCTATTTAATCGAGTGAAGATTCTCTTTTTACAAGTAAAACTAGAAACATTTCATTGTAATATTAGTATGTGTATTGTGTTATTTAACCCTTATTCCAGAGACATTTTATTACATAGCTTAAAGACAAAAATAGTTTCATTTTACAACCGAAACAAGGTTGACAATCGTGTAGTAGTCAGATGACAATAACAGTGGCGGCTCGTCAGGGGAGGCAGGGGAGGCTGAGCCTCCCCTTGGAAGAACCACCATATCTTCAAAAGTAATATCTTAAGAAATTTCTATTAGGTATATCTCAATTTTCAATATTTTTTATTGTTTATTATTCATTAATTAATTTTCAATTTATATATAACATTTTTGCATTTCCTTTCCACAAACATACCTATAACGTTACAGTCCGTATAGTCTCTGTATGCATATTTCCCGGTCGGCCGGTCTTTTACTGAATGAACACTGCGGTTCGCTGGAGGCTAATACGAAATAGCTTCCAACTTTACCGCATTTACTTATAACATGAATGACCTTAAATTTCTTTGCGCTGTGTAAAATAGCAACACTTGGAATAGCCAAGTATGAGGCTAGCCTCAGATCTTAGTTTTTATAGCGCATGTGCACAGGTCATTCAAGAGTCAGGTGATTCACAAAGAAAGCGAACTGACGTCTGACAGTCTGACAGTTGCGTTTAACCGGTTAAGAACAACTTGACGTATAAATACATAAAACATTTGATAGGCGGGCTAGAAATAAGTGCTCTAGGTGAAAATATTCCCAACAACATGTCTTGTTGTCCAGACGTGGTGGATTATTTGTTATTAAATGGATTTACTACTCTTATTTATGACGAAAAGGTAAGAATTAAAAGAAATGCCAGGCCTACACCAGCAATATGCTTTCGTTAGTTTTTAAAAGTGGTAAACAAAACACAGGGTTTTGTGATAACAATTATAAAAAAGTCGAGTGGTTAACGGCATCAACAGTTAGAAACAAATTATATTGTTGGAGATGTTTATTATTTACTAATGATCAATCCTCAATTTGGGGCAGGGCCGGGTTTAATAATTTGCAAAATTTGTCGCGAGGTTTAGAAAGGCACGAAAAATCCCAGGAGCACATTTCATCTTGCATTAAATTCGAAATGTTTGGTAAACAAAATATTGTAAATTTCTTGGATTCTGCACATAAGAGAGAAATAGAAAATGTTAACAAAAAGGTCCATGAGAATAGGGAAATATTAAAGAGGTTAATAGATGCCGTTATATAGTTATCTTCACAAGAAAATTCTTTCCGAGGACATGACGAAAAACGAGAATCGTGCAATAAAGGAAATTTCAAAGAGCTGGTAGATTTTTAAAAAACTTATGACCCAAAATTAGAGAACTTTTTGAATAACGCCACTATTTTTTGAGACAATTCCGGTAAGCTTCTGTAGAATGATCATTTTCAACACTTAAACGCATAAAAGCATTTTTACTAGAAACAAAATGAGTCAAGACCGCCTTTCAAATGTATCGCTTATTTCAATAGAAAAACGTTTTTTGTCAGAATTGAGTAAACGCGATTCATTTTATGATGAAATAATCAACCATTTTGCTAGTTCCAAAAATCGCAGGTTACCACTCATTTATAAAAATATTCAGGCTTTAAAGCAGAGATTAATATAGGTAGTTGTTATTTTAGAAAAAATATTTATTTGTGTTATTTATTTTTTAGGAAATATAAAAAATATTCCGCGGTTATATTTTTTTTATATAACTTCTTTCTCAAAACTATTTTAATTTCTATTAAAACATAATTTTACACGCCTGGCAGTGATAATGAATACAATTTTTTGTTTGTAGAAAAACACTTTAATTTTTTTACCAAAACTATTTTTATTTTTATTAAAAGTTATATAATTTAATTACAAGTGGGATAGTAGGACTCCTTTGGATACCGATACTCGAGTCGTAGGAACGAGAATTTCATGAGAATGATTTTTTCATCTCATCATATTTTCTATTTCCTTTTCATTCTATTCTTTTATTAGTTCTATTCTCTCAAGTCGTGAATCGGTATCCTGGCGAACAACCCACAGCAAAAAAATGTAACGAGCCGTTGTAATACCTCAGGGGCGGTGGGGAAATGTACAAATTGTAGTCATATTGCACATCAGTTGTCTTTCAGAATATCAAGCCTCCTCTGCAGACAATATCACGAGCCGCCACTGGACAATAACGATGTAAAATTGACTACTACTTCGATCCGGAAATATGTTTTTATAAATCTAAAGTTATAAAAGGCAATAACCACATGGCATGGGCCTTTTTTATCCTGAAAATTCAGCCTAATAACTTGTTCAGTGAGCTTAAGTCAATTATCCATTTGGGTGACATCAATAATTTATATCGGAATAAGACTAAATTCATAAGTGCAACCTTTTCGATTTTTAATCGGTTAACATCTACCGTTACACTATCAACTCCTTCAACACTTCCAGTGTTAATACATTAATTATGACAATTTCTCTTTCAGCAAATGGCTTGAGGTGTTATACTTGCAATTCACTTGTGGACGTGTCCTGTGAATCAGCTCCTTTCGAATCAGCAGAGTGCACAACTTCCCAGTGCTATAAAGTAACTGTCGCAGGTAAGCAGAAAATAGCCTAAGGGGGAGATTCTCATTAAACAGGCCGATAAATCACGTTTTTTAGGAATTTTTATTGGGGAAACTATTAGACAAATAATTTTCAAACTTTGGGTATACAGGGTGTAATCAGTTTCATGCCATTAAAAAAAACTGGTAATGGGGACCGACTAGACAAACAAAAAACCTTTATGACTTTTTCCTCTAGGGGCACTTTGAAAAAAACTGACCTAGGTCAACCTATTTATTATTATTTTTTTAATACTAATGTAGAAAATAATTGAGAACCACTGCTTTTCTTGGTCAATGAACTTGTAGTAATTATACAAGTTTTAAATTGTCATAAAAAAGTGCAAAGGCCTTGGATCATCGACCGCCTTTGATGGACCGCCTCAACCGAACTGAGACATTTATAAAGAGGTAAATAATTCGTTATCTTTTCCTGCACAACTGCAAGCAAATAATGGCCGTAGAAGTTTAAACAGAGCATTTCTTTACATGTGTCTTTTAATTTGGAACAAAATATTGGATTAATGTTTATAATCTGGAATATTTAAATGTGATTTATTAACGTTTGTAACATAAATGAGTGTCCTGGGTTAAAAGCTTACCTAAGTAAATTATTCGAAATCTGCATCAATACACAGTTCGGTACGTCGAATTAAGGACATACGTACTCCGTTCAACACTAAACAATAAACTATCAACTAACGTTGTTAATAAAGAAAAATAAAAGAAAACCTTGGTCCAAAATCCAAAACGGAATACAAAAGAAAGAACAAGTAAGTTGTCTCTGTAGGTAATCAAGAATTTAACGACTTGAACGGTATATAAACTAGAACAATGTTATAAACTAAAAACTGAATATGAAAGCTATAGGTAGTTAACGTTTCGGAAGAGAATCTACTTCCGTTCTCAAAACTTTTTTGGCTGTCAACCATGACGGTTCTTTGTTCACGTATTTCCATAGTCACGTGAGATATTAAATTATGTTCATCTTATTTTTACTTACTTCGTCTCTAAGGATGGACAACCAACTAGTACAAAAATCTATTGAATAATTTGAAACGCATCTATCCTCGTTTAATAAAATACTCGCGGATTCTTTAAGTTTTCTTTTTCCAAAATCTTCGCCGAGTCCTATTTAATCCTGTGATTATTATCCCACGCGTGTTCACAAATTTCGAATTTTTCAAATTCTCCCCTTCCAGCGTAATTTCTATGTTCACCAAGCCTAACGTTGAAAGGTCTAGATGATTCACCTACGTAATGTTTTCCACACTCACACGGAACACTATTAATACAATTTTTTGAATTTTGAACAATATTTAGAGGTTTGGTTTTTTCTCTTTACCTTACACAAAATCATTCTGGATTTTCAAGGAGTTACCTCGGTGACTTGAGAAGCGGTTAAGAAAACATTTTAAGAAAACATTTTAAGAAAAAACAATAAAACTGATCTTAGCGTGGAGCAGTCTGGAGCCCGTTTGAAAAACCGTTCGTACGGTAAACCTATTCCCAATTTTTCGTAATTTATCTGATAAACCATGTATATATGGAATTACTGCCGTTGACCTAAATACCTCAGGTTGTGATATTATATTCTCTCTACTACCAATGTTCAATAACTGACTATCAACAAAACTTTCAGGATATTGATTATTTAATAAGACAGTTTTTATAAATTACTTTTCGTTCCTTAATATTACATCATTTGAAGAAATAATTTTGGCTCTGTCATACAAACACTTAACAACAGCTTTCTTAACACTAATATAATGATTTGAATTGAGATTCAAGTATCTGTTTGTGTGAGTTTGTTTTCTATACACACTGGTTTGGTATGTGTTATCTAATTTTTTAATTGAAATATCTAAGATAGGTAATTCATTATTATTCTCTATTTCTATTGTAAATTTAATTGAAGGTTCTTTTTCGTTAGTCTGATTCAAAAAATTACTTAAACATTCTTTACTATAAGGCAATATGGCAAAAATGTCATCTACATATTTCCACCATACAATGGCTTTATAAGCTAGATTATTAATATTATTTTCCTCAAAATTTTCCATGAAAATGTTACTTAATATTGGAGATAATGAAGAACCCATGGCCATCCCAAAGTCTTGTTGATAAAAGTCATTATTTAATTGAAAGTATGTTGTTTTAATGCAAAGTGTAAGTAATTCCATTATAGTTTCAATGCTTAACTTAGTTCTATTTGCCAAATTCCCATTTTGTTGCAATTTGTTTTTAAATATTGTTAATGTTTTATCTACAGGAACATTTGTAGATAGGCTTACTACATCAAAACTGACCATTAGATGATTATTGTTAAAATGATTTTCTGACAGCTTTTCCAAAAAATGTTTGCTGTTTTTAGTATAAGACTCGGAGGAACCTGATAGAGGATTCAGGATTTTTAATAAATATTTTGAGAGTTTACTACATGGAGAATTAATTGAACTCACAATTGGTCTTAAGGGAATGTCAGGTTTATGAATTTTTGGCAAACCATAGAAATGTGGAGGCTTTCTGTGATGTGGAGTTAACATCTTTCGTTCAATATCTGTAAATTCGTTTTTGTTTTTAAATAAGACTATATATTTTGTTTTCTAAAGAATGGGGTCGTTGCACGTATTTTTTTTATTGAATATTCTGAAAATATAATGAAAAAGATTAGACCCGTGTTTTCTTATTTTTTTTTGTTGCATGCATTTTAAGGGTGTAAATTAGCATGAAAGTTCGGTCTGTGTCTCTTTAAACCCTTTAAATGAGGACGTAGAGCGGGCAACGCCAAATGCCTCCGAAAATAGTCGGAACTTACCGATCTATCCGTGCCCGTCCCTGTCATTCAAAAACCTGGCGGCCGAACGTGGACCATGACCTAGGGCTACGTGTCGATCAATAATCCGGCGCTAGCGCATCAGCATTTTCAATTTATGACGTATCAGGGGCAAAGGAATTCTGCTGACGGCGCGCTTTATTTTAAAGTGGTGTAGTTTGAATTTTGGGCAATAGTTTGGTCAATTCATGTAACACTAGACATTAACAAACCCACAGTTACATTTTCCATGCAAAATAAGTATCAATTTCGATATAGTGCAACGACCCCATTTGTAGCATCTTTATTTAATTTGGAATAATTTCCATCATTTATCAAGTTCGTTCTTTTTGTATCATATATAGCTGTATCTAAGATTACCGCAGCCGGGCCAATTTATAGTTTAAAGTGAGCAGAAATTGTTGTATTAATTGTTTTCCAGTAACTAAAAATATGGTGGCGTCCAATTATCGTTTTTTGTTGAGCCTTGAAGAGATGTGTATTTATTTGTTGGTAATTTCCTGCTATTAAGTATTTGCCAAGATAAGTGATAACCAATATTAAGCCAAGCTATCAATGGTAATCTGCTCCCTAAGGTCTTATACTTTATTTTGAGTTATAATTATGATTGCGGATTTAATATAACAAAAAGGCAAGGTTATAAGGCCAGAAAGAAATTTCTTTATGTGGCTGTGTATTAAAGTTAAAAATTAATTAACAAACATAGTAACCGAGGTGGCATATACAATGTTATTTATATTACCCCAAAAGTAGAAGTCTAAAGGGATCAAATCAGGGGACCTTGCTAGCTATCTCCAAGGTCTTCGGTAGGCGAACCACCTAAATTCCAACGATGCTACTAATTGGTCATTAGCACTAATTGAAATAAGTGCGCTATACCTGGTATACCCGACTTCCGAGAAAATCGACCCTCCTCTGAAATCGCCGGCCGCATTCGACGACGACACGCGTTACGCAAATTGGTTCGCTGTCGAACAATAGAAATGCTGCACATCGGTCATAACTTTAAGATTAAAACTTACGTTACAAACTAGGTTACAGATTAGATTCCAAACAATACTTCAATGAAGACAAGGAAGAATAGAGCTCCGGACGATATTCCTTACACTATACGACCGGGATTCTATCAGTGAACGGACCTTAGTACGGGTGTTACGAACAACCTATCCAACAAATATTATTATATTAAATTAATACAAACAAATTACTCATCAGCACCTGACTACGTTTTAATAAGATTTGTATTTGTAAAGTAAACTTCATATTTCTAAGTCAGATAAAAAAGCTTTGCCGCTTATTACCACTAGGATAGAGCGAGGCATGGATTAATATAAGAAATTAAGGGAAACTCGCCAGTATCAGTTATAATTTCTAATAATTACGTCACTCACTCCTAAAATATTTTACGATCTAACGGTCACTACTGTTTACTTAATTTTTTACACACATACATAATGCTGTAAAAGGGCAGATCGGCACAGGTATTAAGCAGAGACGGGCCACAGTCTTCCGCGATATTTCGAACGAGTTGTGCTATATTTAGAATATATAGGTTATGTGCTTCATACAATAATACAGAGTGTGGTTCAGTGTTTACATTTTATTTTGATTGAGTGCCTAGAATGTATAATACTTTAACAGATAAGTGAAATTGCTCTTGTTTAAGCGTATTTTATGTAGTTCTGTAAAAATATTCCGGCGGATGGTGAAATATTGTGTTTTCCATTTTTTAGTGGCTGTGGTAAAATAATATTTTGGTAATATTCAGGCCTTGGGTATATCCTCAACCTAGCACCAGCAGAGAATTTACCGAAGATATGGGAAATGGTAACGGCTCGCAAATTACAGAGAATAGTTCTAGACAATATTTATGCGAACATATTAAAAAGTAGTTTTAAACGTTTATAAAAATATAAAAGAAAGTGAAGGTGAAAAAGGAGCCGTGGAAAAAACGGAATACTTAACAGAAATTTCAGAACGGTCTATCTATAGAATAATTAAGGATGTGGTACCTAATCGAAAAGTTAGATCGGATAAAGGAGCAGCACGAGCATTAGATTCGTCTATGGTGAAATTGTTAAGAGATTTAATTTATAGCACGTATATGGAAAATGAGGTACCAACGGTGGAATCAATACATATGGAACTGAAAACAAATGGTGCAGTGTCAGTTAATCAAGCAACACTTCGGCGCTGAATAATAAAGATAGGATTTAGGTTCAAGATTATTAATAAAAGGGCAGGTATTATGGAAAGCTTCAGAATTGTGCAGTGGCGTAATGAATATTTGGAAAATATAAAAAAAATTCGAACAACGACCTATTTATTATTTAGATGAAACTTGGTATGATACCCATGATACAGTGAAAAAAGGCTGGATAGATGGTTCACAGAAACGTAAAGTTGATATGCCTGCAAATAAAGGAACCAGACTAGTAATTGTACATTGTGGATCAGAAAATGGATGAGTGCATAATGGTCTCAAATTAAGTGGAAAAAAATGGAAGAATCAAACGTTGACTATCGCCAAAACATGACTGCGGATATTTTTGAAGCATGGTTTCAGACTGCATTGCTACCAAATATAGAAGAAAACAGCGTAATTGTTTTAGACAATGCTTCGTATCATTCGCGACAAATTGAGAAAATACCAAATACTGGAACAAAGAAAAAAGATATTCAAGAATTCCCCCGAAAACATAATTTGGAATTTGAAGAAAATTTTAGGAAGAAATATCTTTTGGAAATTGGTAAGAAGCAAAACTTTCCAAAACAATATGTGATTGATAGCATGCCTAAAGCTCAAGGACATACAGTTTTACGTTTACCTCCATATTTTTGCATTTTTAACCCGATAAAACTAATATGGAGTCAGCTGAAAAGAAATATTCGCAAAAATAGCACCTTTTCCAAATTTGATGCCAAAGTAGTCGACCTTATTAAAGCTAAAGTGGGAGAAATAACACCAAGTAATTGGAAAAAGTGTATTCAGCATATCATTAAAATTGAAGATGAATTTATTAAGTTAGAAAAAGCATCAGCCCTAATCAAGACCGTTTAATAATATATGTAGATTCACATGCCGACGACGATACCGATTTTGAAAGTGGTTGTGAAGTGTTGAGTGAGTGTAGTGATTAGAGTTTTAAATAAAATGTTATATATGATTTGATTTAGTGTACATTGTGAATTTATCGTTTCATTAGTGTTTTACATACGCACAAATGCAATATAACGTGATTTTTATTTATTATATTATATGTATACATATATTATTTGATAATTGTTTATTTGTTTCTTTTTCAGAACTGAATTTATTTATTTTATAGTTATTTATTTGCTGTCCAGAATTGAATTTATTTATTTCAATTATTTGTTTGTTTTCTAGAATTTTATTTATTTATTTAATCTGGGTTAATTGGATTACGGGTTATATTGACCTATTTTAATAAAAGCGGTAACCTTAACTCTGAACCCACATTTTTTTACAAGAAATTGCTCGTACCTCCTCGTAGTCCTTGCTGGGCAACAATAATAATTCGATAGGTATAGTAAATTATTATTGGCGAAACTGAGCAACAAAAGAATATTTGGTATAATTTTAATTTAGACTAATAAAATTCATCAATGCTCCACCAATGTATAAAATATTATTCCTATCCTAACACAAGCAAAACAGAATACTTTTTTTTAAGTTTATCATTATCACTGTAACAAGTAACTATTTATTTATCAACCATACATTAAATTAATTAAATTGTAACTCACGGCACAATAATTTTAAGTACGGCCCTGACCGCAATAAATTACGTCGGTTTTGACACTTTTATGGCCGAGTTGTATGGCTTTTTTTTTGGGAGTCTCGCGCCGTGGTCACTTCTTTGTCGGAAATTTTTTATTTGACTTAGAAATATGAAGTTCACTTTAATGAGCTTTTATTGCCCTCTGTCATTTCCAAATAGACTTTAACAACAGTAATAATAATATAATACTCTTACTGCACGTTAGAGAATAAGTTTCTTATAGATAACTGACTAATTATATTTTTATTTCTTTAGTGAAGGATGGTACAGAGTTCACCGAGAGGGGATGCATGCCAGAAAAAAAAGTTGACTGCTACACTATTGAAATGGGGATGAAATTACTCTTCTCTGCCAGAAATACGGAATGTAATACATGTACTACTGATAACTGCAACTCAGCCCAGAGAATCACAGGAGTGACATTCGTCTGGCTGATTTTGGCTGCCGCAATTTTCGTGTTCTAAGCCACCTTCTACCACTCAAAATATTTACATACAGTTATTATTTTCTCAGGGTTGCGTGCGACTACTCGTTTTTATTTTATTTGGCTATTTTTTCGAAAGGTCTTATTCAAAGATTACTTCCTGCTGGAATAGCCAGAAATATAGAACTTCAAAAACATTCGTCTGAAAATCGCGAAGTAGAACAAATAATTAGTAAGAACCAAGTTGCATGGCCAGGCGCGGATTCGGGGGGGGGGGTAGGTAGTGTCGCCCCCCCCCTGGAGCAAGGATTAGATAAGAAAACCTGATATAAAATTAAATTTATTTTAATGCATTTAGGTATTTTATTTTTACCCATTCAATAATTGTCGCCCCTCTCTTAACAAAATGCTGGATCCGCGCCTGTGCATGGCTTCTCATCAATTATTACATACAGGGCTATTCACGGGAAGCAGGTATTATGCGTTCCTTGAGATCTGATCAATTTAGAAATTTAAGAATAGGGCTAAGGAGGTTTTTGGATATGACGGATCTAACGAAAATGTTTTCATCCATTTGTTACTTTCGCTAATACCGGATATAACACCTAACTTTGTTATTTTAAATAGAACATCCTATATTTGATTTCATATTTGGATTCCTCATAAAATTTTAGCTTGGGTTTATGTATCATAATATGCTCTTAAACCTACCAGTTTTTAATAACACCAAAAACAAGAGATCATTCTATATTATAGATTTACAACAAATATTTTGGAACAAAATTTACAAAATTAATGAACACATCGAATATAAATATTTAATGCAACAATTCTTCAAAGTGCCCTCCACGTTGCTGCTGAGAAGCAGCAGGAATCTGCGTCACTTACAGTGAATCAATGAATGTATTTGCTCCAATGCAGCTGGTATTCTGTTCTTCAAAACTTCTTTGATAGTAGCCGAGGTGGCATATACAATGTTATTTATATTGCCCCAAAGGCAAAAATCTAAGGGGATCAAATCAGGGAAACTTGCTAGCTATCTCCAAGATCCTCGGTAGGCAAACCACCTAAATTCGAACGATGCTACTAATTCGTCGTGCACTTCATATAATTATAAATATTTCTTCTTCTACGGTCTTAACTTAACTTTCGCCTCCAAATATCTCTGTCCGTAGCTGTTCTTCTCCAACTTCTGATTCCTAGAAGACTCTTTGCCTCTTTCGCTACTGCGTCTTCCCATCGTTTCCTTGGTTTTCCCACTGGCCTTTTGTTCTGCATTCGTGTGTTAAGCGCTTTTTTGGTAGTTTTCCATCTTCCATTCTTACTACGTGCCCAGCCCACTGCAACCTTTGTAATCGAATTTATTCTGAGAGTGGTGCTTCCTTGAAAAGTTGATGTAGTCCGTTGTTGTATTTTATTCTCCAAGTACCATTATCGAGGATTGGTCCTAGGATTCTTCGCAGAACTTTCCTTTCAAATACATTTAGTTTATTTATAAACTGTTTTTTAGCACCCATGCTTCGCTGCCTTAGCTAACTATTGGTCTGATCATTGTTTTGTACACTCATAGCTTCGTTTGTCGATGTACATTTCTAGACCGGAATATATGTGTAAGAGCGAAATATTAGCGTGTACCACTATCCTTTTATGTATCTCCTTGTCTTCCGTTCTGTCCTTGCACAGCTCGACCACCAAATACGTAAACTGATCTATTGTCTCTATGTTGTCCTCTTCGAATATGTTGTGTGAGGACTTAAAATTTATTCATACTTAATGGTAAATTATCAATAAAAGTAACAACTAGTGTTCACAAAATTTCCGCGCATTTATTGCTATGTAAATTCTTCTAGTAGATATGATACTTATACTTGTTATTTATTAATAAGTAGAAAACGTTAAAACTAAATTTGTCCTGGAAAGATAATTCTCGCGCTGTATGATAATTTTATTGTGCCCAATGGTAATGGTGTACATTTCGTCTGTTAAAAATTCCTTCCTTGGAAAATTTAGCGTCGCGGGTCCAAATAATCCTTTTAAGAAAATCATGATTCTCTTGCAGACGTACGATCACATGCTTGCAGAAATCTGTTCTAAGTGAACAAATATACATCCCTGTATAGTTGTCTTCATTCGTTTAATGCACATAAAATACTTCAAAGCTGTGCCGCTTATATTTGACTATAGCGTTGAGGGGAGATCATGGTATGTCGATTTTCGAGTTAACTTCTCTATATACATTAATATATTATAGGCCTTATCATAATGTGACTATCTTATCTGACTCGAAAACTGTACTACTGACAATACAGAATTTCAATGGAAAACAATACAAAAATTCAATAGTATGCAAAATTTTACATTTTCACAGGATTATTGAAGCAAAAGGATTACAACTAAAGTACACCTGGGTTAAGGGACACTCAAATATTACAGGAAACAGTATCGCAGACAAACTTGCTAAACAGTCAATAGAAGAACATGGAGTAATTCAACCATTTCTCCCTATGTCAGATTTATATAATGTTTATAAAAACAGAGTACGAAAAAAATGGGAAACTTTGTGGGACTCGTACGTAACAAGAACAAGAAACCATTGTGTAAAAATACATCAAACTCTGCCCAATATAATACCCCATATAAACACGTATAACGTATCCAGATTTTACTCCACGTCTATCACAAGGTTAAAACTGAATCATGGATCCTTCCCTGCTCACTTACACCGAATAGGACTAAGAAACAGCCCATTGTGCACCTGTGATCCTAACTACATTGGAGATTTGAATCATTTATTTTTTAATTGTAAACACCACATTCAAGCGACAACAAAACTTCTTTTTAAAATTTGTGCACTCAACCTACCTCTACCTACATGCATTACAACTTTATTATATGAAAATAACAGACAAATATTTAATATTCTAGTGGATTTTTTAAAGGACACTAACATTAACTTGTGATTATGGATTAATCTTCTCAATCGTAAATAATATAATTATGTTTAATTTTCGTTCTTTCTTTTTCCGAGTTTATTTTTTTAGGGATAGCTTCGTTTACCTTTGTTATCTATCCTGTTGTTATTTTATCCTTTAAACCGTGGTCCAACCCAATTCTGTAAAAACAAAGCCCTGATAGACCCCTGGGCAAGAAGAATGTGTTATAACCCCGCTCCTTCCTTTCGTATATATTAATTTCGTAGTAGGTCAGTTTCGTAGTAGGTTAGTAATACAAGGCATTTCCATTACAACATTTTGTGGTGTATGAGTTATTACGTACTCAAAGCCAGACAAAGGGGAAAAAAAAATTATACTACTTAATACATAGAACATCATTATTCAGATATAAAGTATGTTCTGGAATGAAAGTAACAAATTGATGAAAACATACCTGTCCCAATTATTTATTTTATTTATTTTGTTCATATTTACCAACTCGCCCCTACGGAAAATATTTTACGACCTAGCGGGAAAGACAGAGTCGAACTTTTAATATTGTCAGTGTCGCGGAATTTCAAATTAACTGCATCAGTTAAGAATATATTTGTATGTGCTTTATAAAATAAATATACTTGGTGATCTCTGTTTACATTATATCTAGATTGTGAGAGCTTAAAAGGGTAATATACGTTAACAGCTACATGATATTATTATTTGTGTTTTAGCGTATTTTATGCAATTATGTTTTTATAAATATTTTAGCTGGTAGTGAATTATTCGGGTGTTTTGTGTTTATAAGGGACTGTGGTAAAATTATATCATGAAAATGGTTAGGCCTGGCCTTGGGAAGGTTCTTTACCTAGCACTAGCAGAGAATGACAGGGAAGTATGAGGATTATTAACAGCTCGCAAATTACAGAGAAAGTTTCTAGATACCATTTATGTGAACGTACCTAAAAAGTAGTTTTAAATTTTTATAAAAATATAAAAGAAAGTCAAGGAGAAACGGGAGCTGTGGAAGAAACCGCCTACTTAACATAAATTCCAGAACTAAATATTTATAAATTAATTAAGGAAGGACCATATAATCGAAAAGCTAAATCGGCAAAGGAAAATCACGAACATTAGATTGATGTACCTAGTGCCAATTAGTGAACAAACACTTAGGCGATGGCGATTAAAGATATGAATAAACTTTAGAGTGATTCATAAAAGAGCAAGTATTATGGAAAGCTACAGAATTGTACTGTGGCGTAATGAATGAATATTTGCAACGTATTAAAATACTTCGAAGTTGCTCGAAGTTCTCTAGAATCGAAATTATTTGATATTTGTTTATTTTTAGAACTGAATTTATTTATTTAATCTGGGTGAATTAGATCAAGTTAGGATTATTGATATAAATAGCAATAACCTTAACTCTGAACCCACATTCTTTGACAAGGAATTGCTCGTATCTCATCGTGGTCCTTGATTGGAAACAATAATAATTCAATAGATTAAATTATTATTGCTGAAACTGAGCAATAAGAGAATATTTGATAATTCGAATTTAGACTCAAAATTTATCATCGCTCAACAGATTTGAATTTCTATCAGTGTGCACAAAAATTTTAAGTACGGCTCTGTGTCACATCACTTATCTTAACAAACCAAATTTATGGTCCGTTTTTTACAGCTTTTTTTACCTGCACTAAACGAATGAAGGCAACAATACTATCACTACCACTCAGCACCACTAACACGGTGTTTATATTGATAAAACCAGACATTGTGAAATGTTTCAATGCCTACTAGAGTCGGATCAAGTTTAAAAAGACCGTTGTATGAATTAATATTGCACATACGTTTTCACTATCTCTTGCACACAAACTTAAAGCCATAGCCTAAAGACATTGTCAATGTATGTCTACCAAGATTCTTTCCCACTTCTTTTGAGACGGAAATATGAAATGCACACTGAGGAGTGAGAAACATAGTCATAAGCTCAGCGATTCTCAAACTGTGTGATTTGACGACGAATATTATTTATTTCCATGAACTAACACCACTCTAAATATGAAAAAGTCTTTATATGAAATATTTAAGTTATTTTTAGTGGTAAATAGTGGATATTTATCCGTTAAACGAACAATATCAAACCATTAAGTCTTACAATTTTCTATTATGTACATAGTACACGTCTTAAAGCAGAACATAGTAGCTAGCCTAGCTTAATCGGTAAGATGCTCGATGCAATAAATATAAATGGGGTTGGTGCGGGATCGATCCCAGCACTCTTCTACTTTTTTTTTTATTTAAGCTCTATTAAAAGTTAATAATTTTCGTTCTATAATTTTTATTTTCTTAAACTGCGCCTCGAGTTTTGTTAAAACTTTATTTTCCCCAAAAATGTGTCTTTTTTTATTTTGTCAACTAGAATTTTTATCTATTACCGCTAAAAGAAAAATAATTTATTTTCGTTATTCTCATAGAGATTCCAGATTTTGTTTTGTTATATGAAATATTTTATTTTTACTGACATCGTTTCCCCTACTAATACTACGATCCTATCCTTTCCTGGCAAGAAATGCCCAAACCTTCCCGTGTCTCTTGCTGGACTGTAGCAATATTAGTCTTTGATCAGTTTCATTTGTGCCCGAACCTATATACCTACAGTGTCCGCGTAAAGTTGGCTACATATCGGAAAAATTTGTATTATTGAGATTTCTAAAAAATACTATATTGGGGGTTCGTTTCTTTTTTTACATGCAAATACCTTTATTCAACTAAAATACATACAGTTTTTGTCGAAACTAATCTAATATTTGTGAAATAGACATAAGAGTTTATGATTTTTCATATAGTAATTAATGGTAGGGGTAAAATTTGCACTTTTTTATTTTCCTCATATCTGCTTCAAAATAGACATTTAGAAAAAACAGTACCTTTTATTTTTTAGCGGAAATGTTTGGTTTAAATTTTGGACCAATAATTGGCCAATATTAATGGCCAATTTAATTTAATTAATTGAAAAATTTGTTGTCATACACAATATGCCATAGAATTAGACGAAAATGGTTACTCTGGGGTTTTTGAAGTCGCTGATCACCAATCTGAAGTCTGATTTGGGGAATTCAAAATGGCGGACCGGAAATCGGGCCATTTTCCATAAGAAATGACAATGGATATCTTGGCCTTGAAAATCTGTGCTAGGAGGTTTTCGAGGTTGCTGATTACGAATCTGAGGTCTGATTTGGTAAATTCAAAATGGCGGACCGGAAGTAGAGTTCATTTATCAAGAAAAACTCGTATCTTTTTCGCTTTTGGACTGAAAATGAGTACTCGGGGGTTTCTGAGGTCTCTGATAACGAATCAAAGGCCTAATTCACGAAATACAAAATGTCGGACCGGAATAACACTCTATTTCTCGTGAAAACTCGTATTATTTTCTTTTTTGGGCTGAACGTGGGGGGGGGGACTCGGAGATTCTCGTTATCGCTGATAACGAATCTGATGTCCAGTTAGGGAGAATTCAAAATGGCGGACCGAAAGTAGTATATTTTTCAGGAAATACTTTTTTATTTTTCATAATTTCAGCCCGAAAAAGTAAATAATACGAGGTTTTCCGAAGAGATTGACTGTTCCTCCCGTGTCCGCCATTTTGAATTTCGTAAATTGGACCGCTGATCCGTAATCAGCGACCTTAAAAACCCCTGAGTACTCATTTTCAGCCCAAGAACGAAAAAATATGAATTTTTCCTGATAAATTGACTCTACTTCCGGTCCGCCATTTTGAATTTACCAAATCAGGCCTCGCATTCGTAATCAGAGACCACGAAAACTCCCGAGTACAGATTTTCAAGGCCAAGATATCCATTCTCATTCTTCTTCTGGAAGATGGCCCGATTTCCGGTCCGCCATTTTGAATTTCCCAAATTGGACTTCAGATTGGTGATCAGCGACCCCAGAAACCCCCGAGTAACCATTTTCGTTTAATTATATGGCATATTGTGTATGATAACAAATTTTTCAATTAATTTAATTAAATTGGCCAATTATCGGAAAAGAAATGAAACCAAACATTTCCGCCAAAAAATAAAAGCCACTGTTTTTTTAAATGCCTTTCTGAACTCTTTGCAACAAGAATTAAGTCAATTGACCCTGTACCTTTTTTTTGAGGTTTTCAGATTTTTCATGCTAAAATGACGCGACTATATGGAGTCCTTATTGTATTCTATATGCACCTTTTCTTCATAAAATTTTTCGATATCTTAACAATTTGACCCATTTTTCGCTTCCACCGTCAACTATTTTTTACAGTCTTGCCAAACCGGTGATCGCATGACATGTGTCATGTGTCATGCATAAACAAACCCCCAATAGAGTTTTTTAGAAATGTAAAAAATACAATTTTTTCCCATATGTAGCCAACTTTATGGACACTGTATAATCAGAATTCCACTAAAATGAAGTTGCTAAATTCATAATCTTAACATTTTATGATAGTATCTTTTATATATTTTTAAAATTATTTAGCGATATCATTGCTGAGAACTGTTTGAGAACTACTGGTATTTCTTATGCTTTAAATAAAATCTTAGTTCAGACGTTTTAGCGGCCATGACACACGTCAGTTTGAATTGTACCCGACTCTATGTATGTAGCTGTATGTATATCATACAGCGCTGATTGTATGTCTACATTTTATAAAACTTCGTCCATAATAAATAAACCGGAGAAATAGTTACAGGGAATGCTATTATCGATCGATGGAGAATCCAAAACTCCATTAAATATTCTGGAAACATTTGAAAAAAATGACTTTTTGACTTTGGAACTAAAACAATGTTCGACTGTGAAAATAAAGTACCTTATGTGACATTGTGAAGATATAAGATAATTTTCACTTAGATCATAGGGTACTTGTATGAGTTTGAAAGGAAAGATGATAGAAGATATCGATTTATTTTTTCGGAAGGGTAGAAACCGTGAAAAATCTCCAAACGTATTAACTATCTCGAAAGTATATTATGGTACATAAACCTGAGCTAAAATTTCATGACTGAACAGATCCCAAAAAACGTCTAATACTCGCTTTCTGTGAATAACCCTGTATAAGCATCACTTCCTAACCTCTTGGCCTCACAACAGACGATATTTAGATCTAGTGCAACATGTTCTCATCATATACCTATTAACTATATACTGATAACACGCTATAAGCCGCTATGTACGGAATTGAGGTTAGAGAAGGAGATAGTTTTCCATATCTATGGAGAACTTGCGACCCAACGCGCACGCTCCGACGACACATGCGCGCTTTTGTAATAGGTCAGTGGCCATGTGGCCAATTTCTCCGAGTAGATTGTGACGATTTGCCTTCTATATTCAGTTGAACGGTCACAATCTCGCATCGCTAAGGCATGCGCACCATACCCAAAGTACCCTTAAAGGATAGAGAGACGGGCTTTCCTTGGCGTCAAGTTACGAACGAAACTCATAGTATATAGTTAATATGTATATGGTTCTCATATAGGAATGCAATAAACTGATGTTAGTTTACTATTTTTCCAAAACAGATGATTTATCTACAAGAGGTGTTTGTTACTGTTAACTTATTCAAATTGCAATTACATTCGAGCCCGTACTTGCAATCTAAATCTATACATTATTATTTTATTACTAATGTTAAAAATATGTAGTTCTCAAAGACTACTGTGTGATTAAATACATACAAAATATATTTTTTGTATGCCTCAAGAAAATAATAAAAATCTCTTTTTGAACTCTGTGTAGTTTTATTAAACGAGGATATTACTTGTGTTTCAAATATATCCAATTCACTTGCTACATCAATATTAGAATACTGCTGTATTATCTGGGAACCATACTATCAATCTGACATTGACAGACTCGAAAGTGTGCAAAAGAAAATGGTAAAGGACCCCGCACAAATTGAATGGAAACAGAAGTTCTCATACACACAAATTGATCCTATGATTAGAATTCAAGATACAGAGGGTGAAAGGTTGATAGTTTGGCTATATTACTGATATATCCCTAATACAGATTCCAGATCATGATCTCGGGAAATCAGTAATCTGAAAGAAATCTATCAAAAATAAGTTGTAAATAGGTGTTGGGAGGATATATTGATCATTACCATGAACGTTACCAGGTCAATTCAAGGTCAAGTTGATTCTTTACAGGTAAATTACGGTTTTTTAGTGTGGCCTTTAAATAGGGGAGCGCAAGGGTTCGAACAACTTCAAGAGTACCTAAGTAAAACCATAACAATACTATTACTATGAATTTTCACTCAATAGTTTCAGTGGTTTGCAAAATAGCGAGATTTAAATTTAAAAATTATGTTAATCTTCCTATTTCGTAGATTTAAATCTAGCTATTTTGCAAACCACTGAAATTATTGAGTGAAAATTCATAGTAATTGTCTTGTTATGGTTCTACTTAGGTACCCTTATAGTTTTTTTAAATATGTACTAAGAAAAAAAGTTATGAACAGAAATAATAAATATTTCCCTATCGGATGTCTCTTTTTAGGGAATGGCCACCTTAAAGCACATGGAGCCAATATTCCAGCTTAGAAAGCAAATGAAGTAAACATGCTATTTACTTTGCCAAATATGATTTTTCCAATGTTATTAGGTTACCAGATTTACACAGAAATGTGCCATTTTAGTTTTCAAAGCCCACTAATCTATTATCTATTAGCCGCATGTTTCTAAAAGCTTGGTTGCATTGTATTTTGGCTGAAATCTCAAATATTTCTGAGCGGATTTTCAAAATTTTGGTATCATTAGATTCGTATGAAAATGAGGTATTTAAAAATGTTGGTGAACGATTAAATTCCCATTTAAAAAACCGAATTAGTGGGTAAAAATCACATTTAAAAATTTTAAACGCCTCTAGAGAATTAAGTAATGCAATCATATTGCTCTTTTTATTTTTATAGTAACGTAGCACACAAACTAAAATATATTTTGGGCACCACAGCATTCCGGATTCAGAAATAGATTTTTTTAATAAAATTTTTAATGTTTAAAGTGACCAAAATGGATGTATTGTATTCAAAATTTCTTCTAGATTCCAAAAATGTAAAAATATATAGGATGTTCCATTTAAAAAATCGAAAGTTGTGGGCATTTCCGGTCAAACCGGATGTGCACCAAACTTGATTTTTTATTGAAAAGATGGCATTTTAATCGTGTAATAAGGCCTCCAAATTTCAATTTTCTATTCCAAATATTTTAGGAAATATCGGGGCGAGCGCAATTCGTGACTCACCCGGTATACGTATACAAAATTTCAAGCAAATATCTTAAACCGTTCCGGAGAAAACGTGCGGACAAAAAAAAGTTACAGACAAACCGACAGACAGACAGAATTTTTTTCTTTCGCTCCAATTTAAAATCTCGACATTTCGTGACATTCTAAACCTATTTCAAGAAAAAAAAATATTTTTTTTTACGATTACTATACTTCTAATCCTACGTGGATGTGGAAGTAATACGTGGACTGTTCTGCGGTACAGATAGATTTGTATGAATCTTACCTTTTAATCCTTCCAAATGATCCAGAAATTAGTATCCAGTATTTGAAGGCCACCAGATAGGCAATCCAAAGATGATTTATATACACATACACCCAAATATCAAGTAGTGAGCTTTATATACAACCTCATGAAAATCGAATACATGCGGAAAGTTAATAATATTTTTTGTGGTTTAGAAAGTAGTCTACTTTGACACAAGATTAGACAGACGCGCCAATATTGTTTTACTGAAGATGACGGTCTCGGATAATTAGGGGTCGGGCTTGAGCTTTTCTCCCCAATCATCGCTGTAGATCTAGACCCGCCTCGTAAGAAATTGGCATGTTAGCAAACCTCCCCTGATCCTGGCTGTTGGACCCAGCCAGCTGGGTGGTTTCTTCTGGTGCTCTTCTGTCTTGGTCTCCTTTCTTCCCTGGAATGTATGCTCCCGGGAGCGTCTTTCGTCTGTCGTGAGAGGAAATGGCTGTTAACGAGCCCTCTCGCAGTTTGGAAGTGCTGACTAGTCGGAAGCCCAGGGTGCCAATTGGCATCATGTGCTCCAATTTCGTCCAAAGGAAGTGTGAAGCTCAAGGATTGTGTTCGGCCAAAGACGCTTATTTTAGCGTCAGCGGCCGGCACGGGCTAAGGGTAAGGGTACCGAGCTGGCTGTTTGCTTGGTACCTCCGGGTCAGGTAATTGGGTGTTTTTGGTCATTGTCTCCTTACGGCTTGAACATCGTGCTGAAACAGATAAAGGGTTAGTTATACTGACCCATTATCCAGGATCTGCAGCTTCGGCCTCGTCTGCTTCGGAGCGTCGTTGGGGTCATAGTCAGTCGCCTGTCTGACCTGCGGATTCTCATGCTCTGCTACACGGGCGAATACGTTCTTCGCTCTGTCCCCGATGACTTCAGTTACTGGGGTGCATTCCAGGTTTCTGAAGATGTCGGCGTTTCTGATAAATCATGGTTCACCCACGGCGCACCGAAGTGCGACGTTTTCCACGGCTTGTATCCTCTTCAGATGGGTGACTACTTGGTATCCCTAGGCAACGGAGGCGTACCTCTGAATAAGTGCAATGAGGGTCCTGGTAAGCGTGAGCTTGTTCGTCAGGTTGAGTTGGCTCTGTCTCCCTCTCATAAGGTAGAGTAGAGTCCTCCTCGCCTTCTATATTATCGCTTCCGTATTCTGTCTTCACTTCAGTCTTCGTTCCATGATAACGCAGTGATATTTGACGGTATTCTGCCATTGGATGTTCTCGCCGTTCATGGAGACGTATCCTGTGGGAATTTGCTTCCTGGCTCTCTTTAACAGGATAGCTGGAGTTGATTTTGACTTTCCACTTGTTGCACCACTCTTCCAGAAGGGATGCTGCTTCCTGGAGGTTGCTAGGGGGCATGTCTTGCACTCCATGATCTTGCGATTGTGGCCGTGTCGTCAGCATAGAGCGCCAGAAAGGTCCTTGCGGTTCTGGGCATGGCGAGGTGTAGATTAGACAGAGAATGTGTCCGGTTAGGCATCACAAGAAATCTCTTTTTGCTAGCCATAATGAAAGACAACGCATATAGCGATGTGTATTTTATTTTTACTTAAAGCTAACAGTTAATAAAAGTTCAAATTAATGAAAAAAAACCGCTGCCTAAGGAATCACTACTTCCACATCCAGATTATTCGTCCAAGTCACTTTAAAGGAAACATCTTGACTATATTTGCACTCTAGTATGTGGAAATTATTGATCATAGAATTTTAATATTTGGGGTAGCTGTCACAGAAAAGTTTGAGGAGTTGGTTTCTACCATATACGTTAAAAATGAAGTTTCTAGTTTACCGTACTTATTTTCCACTATTTACAACCTACCACCTCAATGGAGTCATCTCAATCAGATGTCACTACAATACATACGTGTACTAACTTTCAAGTGAATATCTCAATTTGATGTTATCAATCCCATTAATAATGAAGCGGAGGTGGTAGAGTTTGAAAAATATTAGAAAGAAATTTGAGGCCTTGGTTTCTAGTATATACACCGAATCCCAAATTTCTGTAGTCTTACCAGCTTGCTTTACTTATTTTTCCCTATTTGCCCCTATTTAACCCCCAACCCTTCAACGGCATCATCTCAAATTATGATCTAGTTTCAGACGTCGTTATAATACATACGTGTACCAAATTTCAAATGAATATCTCAATTTTATTTTATCAACCCTTTTCATATTGGAGTAGGGGTGGTTGGGTTGAAAAATATTATAAGAAAATCTGACGCTGTGGCTTCTAGTTCATACACCGAATTTCAAGTTTCTGTAGTCTTACCAACGTTTTACATATATTCCTCTATTTACCCCAAATTAACCCCCAACACTTCAACGGAATCATCTCAAAATATAAACTAATTCCAGACGTCGTTATAATACATACGTGTACGAAATTTCAAATGAATATCTCAACTTTATTTTGTCAACCCCATTAATGGGGTAGGGGTGGTGGGGGGGTTGAAAAATATTATAAAAAAATCTGATGCCTTAACTTCTTGTACATACACCGAATTTCAAGTTTCTGCACTCATACCAGCTTGCTTTACTTTCCCCCTATTGACCCCTAAATAACCCCCAACCCTTCAACGGAATCATCTCAAAGTATAATCTAGTTCCAGATGTCGTTATAATTCATACGTGTACCAAATTTCAAATGAATATCTCGATTTTATTTTATCAACCCTTTTAATAATGAAGTAGGGGTGGTGGGGGTTGAAAAATATTATAAATAATCTGAGACCTTGGCTTCTAGTACATACACCGAATTTCAAGTTTCTGTAGTCTTACCAGCTTGCTTTACTTATTTTCCCTTATTTACCCCTATTTAACCCCCAACCCTTCACCGGATTTCCTCAAAAAACAATCCAGTTCCAGATCTCGTTATAATATATACGTGTACAAAATTTCAGGTCAATATCTTAAACCGTTCCGGAGAAAGCGTGCGGACAAAAAAAAAGTTACAGACAGACCGACAGACAGACCGACAGACAGAAAATTTTTTTTCGCTCAAATTTAAAATCTCGACGTTTCATGACATTCTAAACCTATTTCACGAATAAAAATTTTTGAAATTTTTTTTGCGATTACTATACTTCCAATCCACTACGTGGATGTGGATATGTGGAAGTAATATGAAGTGTGACGGAAGACGGAACAAGAAATTTAAGAAAGCAATGAACGATTAATTTTACAATACCATTTATTAACATTTAATAAGTAGGTAGGAAACAAGAAATTATATAAACTTAAAAGGATCCCGCCACAGGCAAAACAGTAAAATTTAATAATAAAAAAGCTTCCATTTTTCTTAAAGGAGAAAGACAAAAATGTGACAATCCCAGCAACCTTTATATGTAAGGCTGAGAAAAACTAACGTTACTTAATATTTTATTGGGAACCGTATGGCTATTAAAGCATAAGAATTACTACAGCAAAAATTAGACAGAAAATTGTCATTCCTGGGAACCTGTGAGCAAAATTGTAGTTGTTGAGATTACAGTTATCACTTTTACACGTATAACACTCTAACAACATCAGGTTGAGCCCTTCTTTTACGTATTTACTGCGAGGTGGTAGACAGATGTACTCTTCTGGGAAACAACCCTTGAGGACGTACTTATGACCATTCTCCGCTGAAAAATAAAAATTTAATTAGTCAATTGCTATTGAAGAGGTGTAGCAACAATAATTATAGATTTTGCAATATTTGGGCATTATAAAATTCTACAGAAAATGCATCATCTGAATAAGTATATTGTTTGTTGTGTTCTTCTACTTCCACATCCATGTTTAGCCCTGTTCCCTAGAGAAATAGTGGTAAAAGCTAGAAAAGAATAATCCTTATGATAGCTTTATTTATTTAACATTGAAAGTGTAAATTTCTTTTACCAAAAGGGTATAGCCTGCTAAGAATGGGCGTAATATTAAATTTTTCTTTATTTCTACCCCCTGTGCAGATTTTGTAAAAATCATGTCAGACTTGAAAGTTAGCCAAGTTCATTTTTAATGTCGGAACGAAGCTTGCTAAATTGCAAATTCTGTAAATTCTTTTGTGACATCTGCCCCTAATATTATTAAAATTCTGTAACCAATTATTTCCGCATACTAAAGTGCAAATATAGTCAAGAAATTTACCTTTAATGAGACTTGGAAGTAAAATCTGGATATGGAAGTAGTGATTTATTAGGTAGGGGTTTTTTCATAATGCTTCATTTTATTTTATATTTTATTTTAATAAATGTATATTCTTCATTACTTTTGTTATTCTTATTGTTTGTTAAAGAATAGTACTACACCGTCTAGCGATAGCGGTGTTAACTCACGGCAAACATTAATATATTGGTTTCTACTAGAAATAAAGCTTTTCATATTCGGGATGTAGGTAGAGTATGGTTAATAGAAAACGGTAACCCTGTATGTCGTGTTAATCCTTAGAGTGACTTTTTTCTCTCAATTTCTCATTAAAAAAAAAAAAATTTTGAACCCTCAACAATTTAATTTTTTTATTTAAACAATGAAATGGTGCCAAAAGATTTTTTTTATGGGATGTGTATCTTTCTAGGTGTAAATGAATATTTTAATGTCAAATATTTTATAAACAGTATACAGAGTGTTATTTTCTAGGAATAACTTAAAAAAATTTTTACTCTGGGTCCGGCCCTGGTGCATGACCACTGTAATCAAAATACAAAATTTCATTGGATTCCGCTTACGCATTACAGATATATGGCAAGAAGAATATTCTTTAAGAAATATAAAACACCGTATTTCGAAGACGGAGCCGCTTTAGCCATTACTGTTTGGGGATTTAAGACCACCTCAATGTTTTCTATCTTTTCGTAAAGTACGACCTTCTCCTAATGAATTACCCTGTATACTATTTTTTTATATAATTTCCCCCTCTTTCACGTGGTGCTATTGGTGTAATAACTGGGGTTTTATTCCCCTAATTACATGATTTAATCAGACATTACCATTGGCAGAGTACGGAGTGTCCCAATTACTTTTGCAGACTCCGTCGATATTATAGTATATCCAGCGAAATCAAAACTGTGCTTACCCTTTTCCTTCTAGGTGTTTATATCCTTTATGGTGCCTCTCAACCAGGTTACTTCACAAACAAACTTTACTGAATATAAAATGAACTTAATTTCTTAACAAGCAAATAAAACACGTGATTTCTCAAAACACTTAAACCACTATATTTACAGAAGAAAATGAAAACAAATGGAAATGACAATCACAAACGTTTACGATTAAATAAAGTAACAAACGGTAATTACACTATATCAAGAAAAGAAATGGTCCGCGGCAATTTCAAATCTTTAGCTAAATCGCGACCGAATATTCCTAGATCAATAATTACAACACATTAATTTTCTAGTTATTAAAACCGGCAAAATACTGAACAAATGTATTTAAACTTTAAAATTGAAAAAGGTTCGCAAAACGAGAATTTACTATACCCCGTAGGTAGATGTTGACCAAACAGAAGTTAAGCCAAAAGTGACGATGTTATCTCAATAGAAAAAAGACGTTTCAAAAGTGGGCAGTAAACTTTAAACCCTCGACCAATTAAAACCTTCTCTAGTTTAAACGGTACCCCTTATTTGAAATTACCTAACGGACCATGGTATTTATCTAATGCCTATCTGAACATTTTTATTACCACTAAAACAGATGAAAAAAAACCCCTTTTGTTCCTGACTTTGCTTTTGTATGGGGGAAAAAATCTGCCTTAAGTGGTCTATCTATCTTATGGTCTATTACATATGTTCCTGGAAGCCTCTATCAAATACTTTAGTCTTGAAAATCTAACTAGAACCCCCCGGTGAGCTCGTATTTAACAAGTATCCATAACTGCAAGTAAGAAAGGCGAATTGGACATAAAATAATTTGGATGGTTATTTATTGTTTACAAGTGGCTAACGTCGACTACCTGTAACAAATGGTCATCACAAAGAGTAAATATCGAGCAAATTGCAGTAAAATAAATAGGAACTACATTAGCCAAGGAAAGTGGCACGAGATAAACAAGGTTTTATTTAAAAGTAAAAGCGAAATTAGTTCAGAGATTATTATGATATTCTGGTGGTGGCAATCCAAAATAAATAGGTAGAAATGTTGTATAGCTAAGCATGACACGGGAAACACGTGTAAAATTATTTATGCACAGAAACAATTAGCACTGTCGCACAGGTAGCAAAGTCATTGTAATTCACAATAGAGAATTTTAGCGGGAATATTCATTTTAGATATGTAGAGTATATAGGTCACTCAATGAAATAAATTACGGTTGTTTTCCAAGTGTATGATATACCGAAAACCTAATAACTGCAAGTAAGAAAGGCGAATTGGACATAAAATAATTTGGATGGTTATTTATTGTTTACAAGTGGTTAACGTCGACTACCTAATAAAGAGTAAAGTTAACAAAGCACGTTTCCTGAGGTCTAAGTAAATCAGTTTGCAAGATAAAACAGATGTTTCTATGGCCAGTATCTTACGTTATTGTCCTAAATACGGTGATTCTAAGCGACAGGGTCGGACTTGGCTTCCCTTAATTTGACTTTTGTTACATTGGTTTTTTTTTTCATTATTTTTCGAGATATCAGTAAAAAACTGAATTTTCCATTTCAGAGGGTTTTTGATAAGGGTTCGCGTGGGTAAATTTTGGTCAACTTTTTTGAGTCACTTTCTACTAGCAAAAAACTAGCCTTTCATGAAACAATTAGCGAGGGAACAATTAATTCCGACATAAAACCCCAGACAACTGGGTTACTACTATAGTGGGTGGGCCACGAGTTTTTTTTTCAACCTCACAGGATGCCTTTTGGTACAGTTGCTCCTTACACCGAAGAGATCTATTTTCGATTAGGACGCGTCAATATTTTTCATTAGGGACCAAGATGGCGACCATTTATAAAAAATTACACTTCGTCCAATTTGTTTGTTTGGCGTATGATTTTTAGTTAATTTTAACCTCCTGAATACGAAAATGGGGTATATTATATATTTAGGGACTAATACGGCAGACATATTTTATATTAAAGTGCTGAAAATTAAGATAATCAAATATTTTGTCCATGAACATGTTGGGCATGGTTTCTGACTGGTTATTTCTTCATGAACACTAATTTTAAGCCCTATTCTATTGTTAGATCAAGTTAATAGGTTTATTCTATATATATGCTATTTTGTAAAATAGTAGTAATGCTCAGAGTACGGAAAATAAAGTGAAATGGAAGTAAATCAAGATAATTCAATGCTATAACATGAAAATAAGATCATATCAAGACATTTTTATAGCGTTTAATCAATCTTCCTCCATTAGGTCACTAAAAAAAAAGAATCAAATAAGTAAATGGTTTTAATTACTTGGAATTTTTGCATTTTCCTAAACGGTTCCTGCAAATCAGAGCGCAGGAAATATCACTGGCAACACAACCGCGTGTTTTGGTTACGCAATCATTTTGGCAGCCACGTTTAAGTAGTATTTCTCGAGGAGCTATCCACATAGGAGATAATGTCGCCCAACAGAGCGACTAGAATTTAACACCACTGATTCCAATCCCATCCACAGTCCTGCTGAAAGAGAGCATAGTTAGTTAAGTACAAGTTCACAAAATTTCCTTAAAAGCAGACCTGTAGATTCTAAGGCTTATCCACAAATGTGTCCAGCTTGACAGGTAGTTCGCAATGTATGTAAGAACAGCGCATCAGATGCAGGCGATAGATTTTCCAAATTCTTTCCATAGAGCTGCCAGAAAACAAAGCATTACATGAAGAAATAGATATATAGAAGTACATTCGTACTATCAACCAGGAAGTCTGCTCTTATCAGCATACACTAGAATCATTCCAAACTTAAAGGTGACCATACATTATAATATAAACATCATATGTACTACTAACAGTAATCAGATGAAATGGAAGAAAACTGCTTAAAATGTAAGGAGAGAATCAAAGCCGATAATAGCATTTAATGTGAAGAAATATGTCAAAAATATTTTCATCTGAAATGTGTGAATATCAGTGTTAAGGAATGTAATGTAGTGAAAAATATTTCCAATTTTAAATGGTTATGTGATAACTGTATGCAATATTGGAATTCTACAATGGAAATTCGTCAAGAATTTATCGAATTTAAGGAGACTATTCCAAATGATATACGTGAGCTTAAATAAAAACCTGGAGGTCCAGCTAAGTCAGAAAATCTGAAAAGTTATATTTATTACATACTCAAATGTTGTAGCAGGGGAGGCCGTTGTCATTAAGTCCAAAGCTAAACAGGACAGTAGTAAAACAATAGAAAGAGTTATAAAAAAATTAAAGCCATCTGCAATGGACGTTGATATACAAGTGAAAAATATTAGAGCTGGAGGAATATTAATTAAGTGTAAAGAGGTAAAAAAAGAGGCAGGGAAAATTTGGACAGACAGTATCAAATTAATGTACCACAACAAAAGAATCCATGTGTGAAAGTAGTTGACGTTGAGGAATAAATGGAATGCAGTGAGCTTTTAGAATGTATTAAAAAGCAAAATGATTGTCTAAGGATGATTGTCTAATGATGATTTTGGCATAAAGGTGGTTACAATAAAAGGAATGATAAATCTTTACATGGCTATATTAGAATGTGATCCTACTACCCATGCCAAGATAATAAAGGATAGATGTTGTGAGAATGGTTATAAAAGAGAGGAGTGTCAAAGTGAGGTTTAAAAATGTGTAAATCAGAAATGAACATAAATAGCAATCAGAGGAACATCTGTGTTATCAAAATTTAAATATATGCCATAAAAATGTTTAGTGTATACAAAATAAGATTGATCTTGTAGAAGCTTTCCTAAACATGAACAGAATAAATGTTTTTTGCATAACAGAGCATTGGTTATTAGAAAATCAGAATAATTCAATTAAAATTGAGGGTTACAACTTGGTCAGTAATTTTTCTAAAAAACTACATAAAAATGGCGGTGTCGCGATATTTTGTATACTAAACTTGACTCATAATGTAAATGAAATAAAGGAGGTACATCATGTATCAACAGAAATGGTTTTCGAAATTTGTGGTGTCAAGATGATGTTAACTAATAACTGTTGCTTAAATATTCTTTGTATATACAGGTCACCAAGAGGGGACGTAAATTTATTTCTAACTGAACTGTCATCTTTTTTAAATAATCATACAAAAACCATAAAGAACAATACACTATTATATCCGGTGATTTAAGTATTGACCAGACAAATTCATGATACAAACCGCTGCCTAAGGATTCACTACTTCCACATCCAGATTTCTCGTCCAAGACACTTTAAAGGAAACATCTTGACTATATTTTCAGAAGAAGAACTATATTTGTGTTCAAGGTGTAAAAGTGAACCGACTACCAAACCATGTTAAAGAAACTATACTGAAATTTTTTTTTTCAGTATATTAATCAAAATATACCGGCCATATTGCCCCGTATCAATAAGTGGACACCGATTTCGTGCTGGCGACATCGAATTTAACTAAAAATGTTTTGGACTAATATGAGTGACGGTAATTTAAAGTTTGTTTTCTTCAAAAATAGCCGCCGTCTTGGTTCTTAATGGAAAATGTTGACGCTTCCTAATCGAAAACAAATCTCTTTGGGGTAAGGAAAAACTGTACCAAATGACATACTGTGAGGTTGAAATGCCGTATTCACCCATTTTATGTCGCTTAATTCACCCACTACTATGGTGTTATATCAGATATATGATTAGGTTTAGTTTGAAATTTTACTGAATTATTAAGGCCTAAACGGAAAACATGCAGATAACCCTCGATAAAGCCCGTGTTTTCTTATCGTTAATTTGACATTCTGTCAAAATTATGTCAGATAGAGAAAAATTGCACAAAACCTCTAGAAGTGCCTTAATTTTTTGAGATTTTTGTCATGGCGTTGAAATGTCATGAAACCATTTTCTACTTACCTTCACCAATCTCATGGATGCAGTGCGGGTTAGGCGCAGACGAGTTAAAAGTGCAGAGGGTTGACGTAGGCGTATTACATGGTATCTCAGCTATTCTGTCACTGCAGATGTAGCAGTGAAGGCTGTACGCTGAAACAGAAATTGTAATAAATATTTTCCTCGAAATGTATGCTCCCCAACGACTGTATCAACGTTGGTGGAGATTCGTTGAGAATTTCCACATCCAGATTTTCCATCTAACTCTCTTTAATGGAAAATATCTTGACTATATTTGCACTCTAGTATGTAGAAATAATCGGTTATATAATTTTACTAGTAGTAGGTCTATCTCGACTTCCGTGGAACATTGAAAGGTAAAAATGTATTGATTACGTTGTTGCATAGTATTTGGCTTGTATATACACCCCCTAATTCGTCTGGCGATATCGTTGTTCAAACAACCCCCAGGGGCGAAAAAGCGAAAAAATAGAAAATTAGATTTTTCCCTCTTTCAAACAGTTTTCAAATTTTTGTTTTATTATGTATAGTAATAAAGTGTTACCAAATTATATGTGAAGAAATTGCATTAATTGCGGATAATGGTTGTTATAAACCTATGTTTTGATTTTTGTATTCTGCATATAAATAAGAAAGTTATAAAAGAAATACTAACCTGTTGACAACTATTGCAAGATCTGTCTCCCCCCCCTCTCTCTCTCTCTCTCTCTCTCGCTGCTTGCATAGTCGTAAAAGTATTGCCATTTACATTTATTCATTAGAAATTAGCCTGGATAATGTGATATAACATAACAATAATTTTGGACATAATTGTCCTAACAAAAATAAGTTAAAAATACATTAACACAGAAACTAATGACCTAAATTACATAGTTTTTAAAATAAAGAATGACGAATTTTGGAAGGAAAGACTACTTTTATAATTATTGATTAATATAATATATAATATAATAATATAAAGTAAACTTCATATTTCTAAGTCAGATAAAAAATTTCAAAGCCGCCTATTACCACTAGGATAGAGCGGGTCTTGGATTAAAATAAGAAATTAAGGAAACTCGCCAGTATCAGTTAAAATTTCTAACTATTACGCCACTCAATCCTAAAATATTTTACGATCTAACGGTCACTACTATTTACGTAATTTTTTACACACATACATAATGCTGTAAAAGGGTAAGCAGAGACGGACCACAGTCTTCCGCGATATTTTGAATGAGTTGTGTTTGTCATATTTAGAATATAATGGTGAAATTGTTAAGAGATTTAATTTATAGCAAGTATATGGAAAATGAGGTACTAACGGTGGAATCAATACATATGGAACTGAAAACAAATGGTGCAGTGTCGGTTAGTCAAGCAACACTTCGACACTGGATAATAAAGATAGGATTTAGGTTCAAGATTATTAATAAAAGGGCAGGTATTATGGAAAGCTTCAGAATTTTGCAGTGGCGTAATGAATATTTGGAAAATGTAAAAAAATTTCGAAATGAACAACGACCTATTTATTATTTAGATGAAACTTGGTATGATACCCATGATACAGTGAAAAAAGACTGGATAGATGGTTCAATAAAATGTAAACTTGATATGCCTGCAAATAAAGGAACCAGATTAGTAATTGTACATTGTGGATCAGAAAATGGATGGGTGCATAATGGTCTCAAATTAAGTGGGAAAAAAATGGAAGAATAAAACGTTGACTATCACTAAAACATGACTGCGGATATTTTTTAAACATGGTTTCAGACTTCATTGCTACCAAATATAGAAGAAAATAGCGTAATTGTTTTAGACAATGCTTCGTATCATTCGCGACAAATTGAGAAAACACCAAGTACGGGAACAAAGAAGATATTCAAGAATTTCTCCGGAAACATAATTTGGAATTTGAAGACAATTTTAGAAAGAAAGATCTTTTGGAAATTGTTAAGAAGCAAAACTTCCCAAAACAATATGTGATTGATAGCATGGCTAAAGCTCAAGGACATACAGTTTTACTGTTACCCCCATATTTTTGCATTTTTAACCCCATAGAACTAATATGGAGTCAGTTGAAAAGAAGTATTTGCAAAAATAACACCTTCCCCAAATTTGGTGCCAAAGTAGTCGACCTTATTAAAGCTAAAGTGGGAGAAATAACACCAAGTAATTAGAAAAAGTGTATTCAGCATGCATTAAAATTGAAGATGAATGTATTAAGTTAGAAAAAAGCTTCAGCCCTAATCAAGACCGTTTAATATCTGTAGATTCAGATACCGATGATGATACCGATTTAGAAAGTGGTTGTGAAGTGTTGAGTGAGTGTAGTGATTAGAGTTTTAAATAAAATGTTATATGTGATTTGATTTAGTGTACATTGTGAATTTATCGTTTCATTAGTGTTTTACATACGCGCAAATGCAATATAACATGATTTTTATTTTTTATATTATATGTATACATATTTTATTTGATAATTATTTGTTTGTTTCTTTTTCAGAACTGAATTTATTTATTTTATAGTTATTTATTTGCTGTCCAGAATTGATTTTATTTATTTCAATTGTTTGTTTGTTTTCTAGAATTTTATTTATTTATTTAATCTGGGTTAATTAGATTACGGGTTATTGACATAAACTAATATTTTGTTTATTTAATGAATTTAAAAAATTTACTTTATTTCTTTGACCTATTTTAATAATATCGATAACTTTAACTCTGAACCCATATTTTTTGGCAAAGAATTGCTTGTACCTCCTCGTGGTCCTTGCTGGGCAACAATAATAATTCGATAGGTATATTAAATTATTATTGGGGAAACTGAGCAACAAAAGAATATTTGGTGTAATTTTAATTTAGACTAATAAAGTTCATCAATGCTCCACCAATATATAAAATATTATTCCTATCTTAACACAAACAAAACAGAATAATTTGTTTTAAATTTATCATTATCACTGGAACAAATAACTATTTATTTATCAACCATACATTAAATTAATTAGATTGTAACTCACGGCACAATAATTTTAAGTACGGTCCTGAGCCGCATTAAATTACGTCGGCTTTGACACTTTTATGGCCGAGTTTTATGGCTTTTTTTTTGTCTTTCTCGCCGTGTTCACTTCTTTGTCGGAAATTTTTTATTTGACTTAGAAATATGAAGTTCACTTTACCAAATGCATGTACGTAGACACTATGGCGTGCACTTCATAAAGATGCTGTACCCCTCCATTACCCATGGCAACGTTTGAGACATAAATTATGGCGACAAGTTCACGGGAAATTACCCTTCCCTATACTTGGTAATAACGTGAATTTTGATGTAACATAATAACTAGAAAAGTAGACACAAGATCGTTCTCAAAATTTGCCAGTGGTTTCACCAAACCATTGTCTACACTCTACATCCTGCCGAATATTGAAAACAATCTGACGTTAACGACTTTCTCGGTGCAAATACCGCTAGACAGTTTTGCAATTGTTGTAGTTCATGTTGCTAAAGAGCCTCAGATCCTTTGCATCAACTTTTTAATTACTTTTTCAAATAAAGTAATGTAAAATAGATGTAATGTGTTTATTTATTGGCATTATCCAAGCATAATTCATGATTTTTCAGTAACCACAATTTTCAAAATTTAGGCAATTATCCAAAAGCAACCAAATTCACGCACACTTAAAAAAAGACAATACTAATTAGCGATAGATGTTAAGAGATAAACAGCTGTTTCAGATAATATAAATTATGAAAATTAGGATCGTTCATAATTAATTTAAAAAATAATTCTAATTGTACACGCGGCAAGCTACTAGGTGGGAAATAACGTGTGACGTAATTTGAAAGATTTTTCAACGGGTGCTGTATTATATTATACGAGAACCGAAATAATAAGTAATCTTATATTTGTCAGAAATAGTAATTGTGCAACGTGATTCACATACCGAATACCTACATTTCGATGTGTAAATAACAAGAAATAAAGCAGAGTACAACTTCTAATACTGCTAACGACATTCAGAAATTAGACAATTATTTATAAATTTCTAAGCAAAAATTTTCCAAATTAAGCACAAAAGTTAAAAAGTTAAAAATTCCATTTCTCTTACCTGAGGATATGATCATCAAAAAGATAATACTTGCGGCCATATGGTAGAAGGCCCTTGCTCAGTCTTTACTTCCAATATTTTGTACATACATTTTTTGTTACTACCTATCAATTTATTATTAAATGACGAAATGTCACGTTGGTACCCAAGCGACGTGCGACGGGGCACAGTTTAGTAGTAGTGGACGCGTTACGAATTTTTTTTGCGGCATCTCACGTCCACAGGATGCCATTTACCACGGTTATTCGTTACCCATTTACCCCAAAGATATTAATTTTCCATTAGGATGCGTCAACACTTTCCTTTAGGCACCAAGATGGCGGCTATTTTAACAAAAATTAGCTGACTTCACAACATGGCAGCTCCAGCTCGCTGGGTGTCAATAACCTAATAATAGTTTTGCATTTGTGTCCGTGTAAAATAATTTGAGTTTTTAAAGAATTTTTAGTGCTTTTTTAATCGTTTTTCTGTTGTAAATTTAATTGTTGGTGTTCTTTATCTATTATACATTTCGTGAATTGCTGAACTGACTTCTGTCTAATGCTTTATTTATATATTTGAATAGGCATGTCATCTTGTTCACATGTCAAAAGTTATTTCCTTTCCATGTGAATTTTAGTGGATTTGTTATAATTTTATTTATATTCTACATTTTATGAGTTCCCTCATTAAATTTCTAAGCTGAAATATATTAATGGAGTTATGCTAAAAGTGGGAGATTCAAACTGCATCTTTTTCAAAAACATAACATAGTGTTAAATTAATGAACCGTTGTGACCCTTCTTGGAAATAAAATTAATATCTAAACTATAGGACTGTTATTATTCATACTCACCTTTATAATTATGTATAATGTGCATAATTTAGAACATTCCGACGATGCTGTTAAAAGTGTATTTTTTAAGTTCTGTCGTGTTTTAGCTCATTTACCAACACTAATATTTTATTTGTGTACATTATCTATATTTTGAACTTCTGTAATATATTTGTAAGAATCAAAACAGATGCAAAATTAGGTATATACCTATATGAAGTATTCGGAGCATATTACGTTGCATATTTGTTTATGATTTTAATTAAATGGAAACTGAACTGGTCTCACAGTCCTATCTTTATATTAGATTTACTGTTACTCCTTCATTTCACAATATAAACTCCTGATTCTTGTTATTAATGTGGTAAACACTTAAAATTGTTACAAACCTTTGAGCCTAACGAAAGTAAGATGTAAGTCAATAAAAAGTTGATGGAAAATATTTTAAATCGTCAAAAAACGAAAATTTCACAATAGGTTTAAAAAATTAATATATGATTGATATATTGGCATTGTGACAACTTTTAACCTACTGTAATAATACTAACCAACCTAAATCATTCCTTAGCAAACCGGGCCAGTATTAATTAAATATTTACTAAAATATGTCGTGATATCATGTATATACAAAAAAGTGAAAAACCCAATCCCACACAGCACATGACATCCCTAGGATATCCTTAGGATATCCCAATAAAATATATACATCCTGGGAATATCCCAAATGGGGATATCCTGGCAGGATGTCCTAGTAATATCCCGCAAAGATATTAAAAGATAGATGTCAGATATGTAATCCTTTATATTTTTCTGAGTGAATAGATTTTTTTTTAAATTCATTATAACTTTTCAGCACGCTATGATTTTTTAAAGTTGTACATATCATCCCTTATAACTTCTAACCACCCTAAACCAATAATACCAAAAAAAGGCAGGAGATCGATTTTTATGTAATATTTCATGCATTTACAATTTTTATTTGAAACTCTTTTTACTATCTTTTACACATTTTGAGTACTTTTGAAAAAACGCTTTGTTGTATCTTTTTTCGCCCCTTCTTGGGGTTGAAAAAAATTTTTTTCATTAATCGTGTTCAAATACTTCAAAGTAACATATCAAAAAGTATTCAAGTATTCAAGTATTTACCTTAATATTGTGATTTATCGACCTATTTCATTGGACTATGTATAACCTCTATTATTTTGGTAGATTTACTTTGAAAGTGATGTAAGCCAATTGATAGATACAAATATGTGTATGGAGTTGTACATATATGTATCACATTTTTATTAGTCATTTTACCTCTGCCATTATATAAACTTGTATTCTTTTGTCTTCGCTTATGCTCAGTTTAAAAGCAACGATCTTATAAAATAATATGT
This sequence comes from Stenurella melanura, assembly GCA_963583905.1. Classification (NCBI taxonomy): domain Eukaryota; kingdom Metazoa; phylum Arthropoda; class Insecta; order Coleoptera; family Cerambycidae; genus Stenurella; species Stenurella melanura. Next base: position 121,532,867 of record OY757316.1, on the reverse strand, counting down.
ATTTTTTGCTGTCTTTAGAAATATCCAATAAACCCTAAAAAAAACTGGGGATGTCCTATATAAAGTCCGATCACTGTCCTCAAGTTGTTCATAGTAAAGCCCCGGCATAACCCATAAGAGCTGATGATGTCCTGTACACACCCGTACTGATGACCTGAGGACGTCATCAGCAAAGCCCGAACTGTCCCATTTGGATATCCTACGAACATCCTAAGGTGATAATGGGATCTTCCCAGGATATCCCATATGTCCTGAAAAATTGTCCCCTGTATGTTCTGAGGATGTCTTGTGCTGTATGGCTTTATTTTCACGAATTTATGGGTTCACAAAGATGTCAACGTTCTTGACACCAAATTTTGCACTTGTAAAAACAACACAAATAAAGTATTTATAAAATTTTCTCTCACACTAGGTTTTAAGAAAAGAAAATATTAGTAAATATCACTACACATATCTGATATTAAGAAATCCTCTACTTTAGTTTATATTGAACGAAAATTGACACCAACTCTAATGTCGAATTTCTGAAGTTGCCACGCAGGCAACTGACAGCAGGCAAAACTGTGACGTCACTGCTAGTGCTCTATTCTTTCATGTAGGGCATGATTTTTAATTAATTCTAACCTCCTGAACACGAAAATTGGGTTTAGTATTATTTAGGGACTAATATGGCTGACATATTTTATATTGAACTGCTGAAAATATAAAATTATCAAATATTTCGCATATGAACATGTTGGGCATGGCTTCCGACTATTCATTGCTACCTGATCACTAATTTGGACTTCTCATTTACTGTTAGACCAAGTTAATGAGTTTATTCTAAATATATGCTGTCTTATAAAATAGTGGTAATACTCGGAGTACGCAAGTAAAAGGGAAATGGAAGTAAGCCAAGATAATTTAATGTGAAAATTTCACACGTCTCTTTTTTAGCCAACCAGAACTTTGTTTTTGTGTCGTTACCATGGCAAACCTAAAAACTTCCGGAAATGTTCATCCTCCAGGGTACCCTGAACGAAATTGACAAGTGAACATTTTTCTGTCAAATTATTGACATATGATTAACATTTGCTTTTACATAAAAATGGAATTTTATTTTTCATATTAAACAAGATAATTCTTAAAAAACTCATCGAGCTTTGTGAAAAACATTTTATTTCATGTTTAATTATGGTCATGAAAAACTTCTCATTTTGGTGTTCCTCCATATTATATTTCTCAATCAGGTATGACGAGTATTTCAATTTTGGATGGGATTTTTAACTTCACAAAGTTCTTCACAATATGCACATGTTGAATATTATGTTCTTTTTCCATACTCTATAATCTCATTCTTTAAAAATCTCGAAAACAACTTCAGCAATAGAAATATCGATCTTAAATTGGTTAAGGTGGCCATTCCCTAGAAAGAGACATCCGATAGGGAAATATTTACTATTTTTAGCTATAACTTTTTGTTCTTAGTACGTATATTTAAAAAAACTATAAGAGTACCTAAGTAGAACCATAACAAGACTATTACTATAAATTTTCACTCAATAATTTTAGTGGTTTGCAAAATAGCTCGATTTAAATTTAAAAATTGTGTTAATCTTCATATTTCGTAGTTTTATATCGAGCTATTTTGCAAACCCCTGAAATTATTGAGTGAAAATTCAGAGTAATAGTCTTGCTATAGTTCTACTTAGGTACTCTTATATATTTTTTTAAATATACGTACTAAGAAAAAAAGTTATGGGCAAAAATAATAAATATTTCCCTATCGGATGTCTCTTTCTAGGGAATGGCCACCTTAATCTGTAAATGAAATAATGATAAATAACTAATGACGTTTAGTTTCAAAGCCATTTCTGTCAAGTTAAATGTGCTGAAACAGCTATGCCATGTGTATAAAACATGAAAATATAGTAAAAAAACAACGTTCCACCTATTTTAGTGAATAAAACTCATAACACACAAATAGAGTTGTCCTAAATAATTTTCGGTAATTTTTTTAAACTAAAGTGGGTGGAAAAGGCATTATTTATCAATTATACGTATTCCATTTTCAAATAACTCTTATACTTTTAACTTTTAACACAACAACACTATTTACTAATTCCGATGTGTTTCTGTCACTTTGTAAACAATACCCATTCATGGCCTACTAATCCTATACCTTGCTATGTCTTAGAATAATCTTAATGTCAGTTGAAATTAGTATTTAGTTTAGTTTTTTTTTTCCTTTAGAAAATGGAGCACTAACAGTGACGTCACAGTATTGCCACCTGTCAGTTGCCTGGGTGGTAAATTCAGAAATTTGACATTTGAGTTGGGGTCAATTTTCGTTCAATATAAATTAAAGTGGAGGATTTCTTAACATCAGATAGATGTAGTGATGTTCATAAATATATATTTTTTAAATCTACTGTGAGAGAAAATTTTATATATACTTTATTAGTGTTGTTTTTACCAGTGTAAAGTTTGGTGTCAAGAACGTTGACATCTTTGTGAACCCATAAATTAGTGAAAATAAAGGCTATATTGGATTTTTTACATTTTTTGTACATATATAATATCAAAACATATTTTAGTAAATGTTTAATTAATATACGCTCAGTTACAGCTAGGCAGTGACATAGGTTAGGAAGTATTATTACACTAGGTTAAAAGTTATCAAAATACTCACTGATTTATGCCAATATATCAATCATATATTAATGGTTTTATAAACCTATTGTAAAATCTACGTTTTTTGACGATTTAAAATATTTCCCTTAAACTTTTTATTGATTTATATCTTACTTTTGTTAGGCTCAAAAGTTTGTAACGAGTTTAAGTGTTTATCACATTAATAACAACAATCAGAGGTTTGTATTATGAAATTGCAGGAGTAATAGTAAAACTAATAAAAGGATAGAACTGTGAGATCATTTCAGTTTCCATTTAATTTAAATTGCGAGCAAATATGCAACATAATACGCTCCGAATATTTTATATAGCTATATACCTGATTTGGTATCTGTTCTGATTCTTACAATTATAATTACAGAGGTTCAAAATATTGATAATGTACACAAATAAAATACCAGTGAAGGTAAGTGAGCTAAAACACAACAGAATTTAAAAAATAACACACGTTTAACAGCATCGTCTACCATCATTGAATGTTTTAAATTATACATATTATACATAATTATAAGAGTAAGTATGAATAATAATAGTCTTATAGTTTAGATATAAATTTTATTTACAAGAAGGGTCACAATGGTTCATTAATTCAATGCTATATTATATTTTTGAAAAATCATCCAACGATACAGTTTCAATCTCTCACTTTTAAATCATATAGTTTGGCTCCATTAATACATTTCAGTTTAAAAATGTAATGAGGGGACTCCTAAAATGTAGAATATAAATAAAATTATAATAAATTCACCAAAATTCACTTACCATATCGAAAATTAATAACTTTTGACAGGTACGCAAGATAATACGCCGGTTGAAAAACACAAATAAAACACTAAATTAAAGTCAGATCAATAAATCGCGAAATGTATAATAGACGAAAAACGCCCAAAATTGATGTGACACGAAAAAAACGTTTAAAAAAGCACTACAAATTCTTTAAAAACTCGAATTAATCAGAAAGCACACAAATGCAAAACTAGACTATTACCACCCAGGCAACTTTGGCGGCCATGTTGTGACGTCAGCTGCTACTGCTCTATTGTGCTATGACAATTTTATTTGAAATTAAATGTAAGCTGCCAGGTAGTTGTCAAGTGATTTGTATTTTTTTAAATTTTGAACTTCAAAAACAAAATTCAAATTTTGGTCTCTAGGTTTTTGGACAATTCTGAACATCTTTCATTAATAAAGTTTTTCGATAAAAAAATGCATAATATGATTTCTTTATTTTTTCCATTTATTTTGGTACCGCAGGTGGCTTTGCATTTGTAAGACGCGAACGTTTTTTGGTCATAAGTAGATCCTAATTTGTTCTACCTTATGGTAAAATTTGGTTCCAGTCGGACAAAAAGAAAAAAGTTATAAAGGTACACCGCTTTTAAATGGGTCACTTTGTAAAATCTTGTTATTTTCAGCACTAGAAAACACAAGGCGCATTTTGAAAAAAGGAATAGGATGCCATAATATCACAAACGTACAGTACAGGTGCAATATACTAGAATATTTATTTTAAAAAATCGGTAAATTTATTTACACAGAACTTCCCTCGTTATTTGTGCATGGCGGTCACTATAAAAAATTATTAATTACGAAATGACATTGAGAATACAGATCGGAATATACTTATTGCTATTATTACCAAAAAACCTGATAACTTTTGGTAAAAAAAATATACAGAGTGCTCATCCAACAGCAAAAGTTCAATACTAAATAACAGGTGCCAAATATGGAAGGCTTGCGCAAATACCTTTACATATGTCCACCATGACTGAATTATTTCTTGGGATGCCATTATTCAAGAAAAGTATATAATAGGTGCATATGCCAAATATTATTGCCATCTGTCACATTTTCAATTCCACATTCACGTAATGGAGTGGAAATATAGTAGTGGTTAAAAAATATAAAAAAATTTCAAAACTTTTTTTTTTTTAATAGGTTTAGAATGTCACGAAACGCGAAAATTTTAAATTTGAGCAAAAAAAAATTTTTCGCTCTATTCCAGTGTTAAATTTTTTTCCAAAATGGTGAAAGGATGTGGCAATTTTTTTTTTCCGAAATAGGTTTTAAATGTCATTTTAAATTTGAAAAAAAAATATTTCGGCTATTCTATAATAGTGATAAATAGATTACCTAAACATGTTTTCAAATTTTTTGTAAAATTTTTCAAAAACATTTTTAAATTTGTTTGAATAATTTTAGAATGCCATGGAAACGTGGAAATTTTAAATCTGAACAAAGAAAAAAAAATTCCATCCATTTTAGTGGTAACATTTTTTTCGAAATTTTTAAAAAATTTTTAATTTTTTTACTTCCCTCGCATACCAAAGGGAAGTATTGTATTCGAGAAAAAATCACCCTCCGAGATTTTTTCGGATTCTGACGTTTCAGAACACGTACATTTACTAAAAAAATACTTGAAGGATAGCAGTCAAATTTGGTAGATAGTTGACGCTACTGTCAGCGAAGACATGGTAGAAATTTCACTGGAAAATATACAGGGTGGACCGTCTAAACGGAATAAATTGTGAAATTTTTTTTTTCTCAAATTTAAAATTTCCACATTTCATGACGCGCTAAACCTATTTCAGAAAAAAAAAATGTTTGAAAATTTTTTTTGCAACATTTTAGAAAAAATTTTTACCAAGATGAAGAAAATTTTTTTTTGCTCAAATTTAAAATTTCCACGTTTCATTACGCGCTAACCTATTTCAGAAATAAAAAAAAATTAGAAATTTTTTTTCAACATTTTTGAAAAAATTTTTACCACTAAAATATGAGATTTTTTTTCTTTCTTCAAATTTAAAATTTTCACGTTTCATGGCATTCTAAACGTATTTCAAAAAAAAAATTTTCACGCTTCATGACATTCCAAACCTATTTCGGAAGAAAAAAAATTGTAACATTTTTTACCATTTTGGGAAAAAAATTACCTACCACTAGAATAGATGGAAAATTTTTTTTTGCTCAAATTTAAAATATACACGTTTCATGACTTTCTAAACCTATTTCAGAAGAAAAAATTTTGAAAATTTTTTAACCAAGATTTTGGAAAAATTAAAAAAAATATTTTTTTTTCTTTGTTCAAATTTAAAATTTCAACGTTTCCATAGCATTCTAAACCTATTCAAACAAATAAAAAAAATTGATAAAATCTATTTCACTACTTACTATAGAATAGATGAATTTTTTTTTTACCACTTTGGAAAAAAAATTATATAGACGGAAAAATTTGTTTTTGCTGAAATTTAAAATTTTCACGTTTCATGACATTCTAAACCTATTTCAGAAAAAAAATATTGAAAATTTTTTTTACACATTTTTGAAACATTTTGAACCACTAAAACAGATGGAAATTTTTTTTCTTTGCTCAAATTTAAAATTTCCATGTTTCATGACATTCTGAACCTATTGCAGAAGAAAAAGGAGTGAACATTTTTATCCAACAGTTTTGAAAAATAAAAAAAAAAATAATTAAATTTTTAACCACCACTATACTTCCACTTCACTGCGTGAATGTGGAACTGTCTAATGGCAATACTATTTGACATATGCTATTATACTTTTATTGGAAAATATACAGGGTGGTCATCCCAAGAAATAATTTATGGGAGACCTGTTATTTAGTATTGAACTTTTGCTGTTGGATGAGCACTATTTTTTTGACCAAAAGTTATCAGGATTTCTTTGTAATAATTACAATAACTATATTTCCATTATTATTCTCAATGTCATTTCGTATTTAATATTTTTTTAGTGATCGCCATGCACAAATAACGAGGGAAATTCTGTGTAAATACCTTTACCGATTTTTTTAAATAGATTTAGAGCGCTATGAAACGTGGAAATTTAAAATTTTAAGAAAAAAAATTCCATCTATTTTAGTGGTATTTTTTTTTTTAAATGTTGGTAAAAAAAATTTCAAACATTTTTTTCTTTTAAATAGGTTTAGAATGACATGAAACGTGGAAATTTTAAATTTGAACAAAGAAAAAAAATTTTTTGTGGTAAAATTTTTTTCAAAAATGGTGAAAAAAAATTTTGTTTTCAGAAATAGGTTTAGCGTGTCATGAAACGTGGAAATTTTAACTTTGAGCAAAAAAAAATTTTTTTCGTCTTGGTAAAAATTTTTTCAATGTTGGTGAAAAAAATTTTCAAAATTTTTTTTTCTCGAAATAGGATTAGCGCGTCATGAAACGTGGAAATTTTAAATTTGAGCGAAAAAAAATTTTTTTCACTATTTATTCCGTTTAGACGGTCCACCCTGTATATTTTCCAGTGAAATTTCTACCATTTCTGCGCTGACAGTACCTAGCATCAACTACCTACCAAATTTGACTGCTCTCCGTCAAGTAGTTTTTTAGTAAATGCACCAACAGACAGACAGGCAGACAGACAGGCAGACAGAAAACCTATATTTTCGTAATCTCCGTGATCTGAAACGTCAGAATCCGTAAAAATCTCGGAGGGTGATTTTTTCTCCAATACAATACTTCCCTTCGGTATGCGAGGGAAGTAAAACTAATTTAATATGTACGTTTTGTGACGTTTTCACAGAACACGGTGCACCATGGCGGTTTGTTGCCTGTATGTGCTAGTTTGTTTTGCAACCATTTTCACCTTTTAAATTGGAAGTGTTCGATGGGGTATCTTTTTTGTCATCGGAGCTCAGTCTATATTGTCGATTATACAAAGAAAACTTCTTAAGTTTTAAATATATAAGTTATATATTTACATTCTATAAAATTACTTTAATATGTAACTGGATAAACTGACGTTCATCTTATCTTTCACAACAACATTGGTTATGGCATGTTCTCTTTATATACATCTACTTCTGTCGCAGTACTTGCAAGACCTTATGGACAATCTGGTATTTTGAACACTTTGTTTGAGATCCGTACAATACTTATACTCATTGGTATGGATAGGAACAACTCTACATCCTCTGTAATAACCTGATTTGTTATAGTCGATGCCTTGATCTCCTGAAAATAAATAAAGATAATTGTAGTTAGTTTAAGACTCTGGAGATAATGTTTGATGAAAAAACTATTACGGAAAGCCCAACCAAGCAATAGTACTCTGTAATTTGTAAGAAAATGTTGTTATTATCAATCGTCTTTTTTTCTTCACGACATTCGCATTCTAATATAGGCAATGAAGGCAAAATTTTGTAAAAACCTTACAAAAACTAATAAAAGGATCATTTCCGGTAATAAGTAATAACCCCTAGAATGAAATTATGAATTCTCTGCACTTCCAAGTTCGGGAAAAAATTCAAAAAATTTGGGAAAAACTTTTTGATTTTCGGTTTTTTGCACTAGCGGCTAAATTAACGAAAATACAGAAAAAAGTTTTCAAAAAAAGTTGTAGCTCGTCCTTATTTCTACAATAAAGATCTTTACAAATTTGTGTCCTACTTAAGCCGTTTAAGAGATAAATCTAGCTTTCCTCTTATGGTCCAGGAGGCGACTGCAAATTTGTGCGGGGAACGAGTGGACGGGATTTAGCAGTTTAGAATACTGCAATAGTATGCCCTAAACTCATAACCGCTGGTCGGCCGATCACGGTCCCTGGCGGTAATGAGTAATTACGGTAATTTTTTACTGGGGCAATGGGGCGATTGTGGTGACAGTGGACGGTTTTTTTTAAAACTAATTTGGTAATTATGATCCAAAGAATGTAAAATGCTCGGTCGGCCGATCCCCACCTCTGGCGATAGCCTTGGCCGACCATTAACAACAATGCAATTTTTAATGCCTAGCGTCCCCCAAGGAGTGACCAGGTCGGCCTTGGTCTATTCGAAAAAACAAAATTTTTCCTTTCGTAAAACCCTGGTCGGCCGATCTCGGTCCCTGGCTTTAATGAGTAATTACACTAATTGTCGTGGGGGGCACAGGGGGGATTGTGGTGACAGAGTGGACGATTTTGTTTAAACTTTTTTTTATTGTAATCTCGAGTCTAAAATGCTCGGTCGGCCGATCCCCACCCCTGGTGATGTCCTTGGTTGTAAAACAGTTTGATTTAAAAGTACGAACTAGGAAAATTGGCATAATTTTTAAATTTAAATCTAACTATTTTGCAATCCACTGAAATTATTGAGTGAAAATTAATAGTAATATTCTTGTTAAGGTTCTACTTAGGTAGTCTATAATTTTTTTAAATATACGTACTAAGAGAAAAAAGTTATGGCCAAAAATAATAAATATTTCCCTATCGGATGTCTCTTTCTAGGGAATGGCCACCTTAAGGGGATATTATTCCAACAACAGAATAAAACAGGGGATTTTAAAATTTTTTACTCAAAATATGTATAATTTGTTTTCTGCAGAATTTCGAAACGAATGAGTTTATAATAAAGAAGCATGTTTTCCTTCGGTGTATTGTTGGTGTCCAGATTTTACCAAATGTGGCCTTGACAGGCCCCTGGTTAGTGCCATAACATGTCCCTTTATAAAAAAAAAAATTAATAGGACAAATTTTTCCTCGGTGAGAATCGTAAAAGTCACTAATGGGGTTTCTTAAAAAACCAAAGTTGGTGGCTATATCTTACGTAGGGTGGCCTTAATAGGCCCTTGATAAATGTCAGCATATGTGCCCTTCCAAAACAAACAACTTTCATTCTGACAATTTTTTTCTTCGATCCAAATTTAAAGTTATTCCAAGTGTAACTTCAAAATGAAATACGTATATTTATTTCAATAAATGGTATACGCATTTTTTTAATTAACATCGTAGATATTTTTTTTCAAATGTAATTTTATAAAAGCAAAATGCCATCATAAACACGCAATGAATTCCGATCATACAGTCAGTAAAATTTACTAGTTTTAAGTAAATCCATGTATTTGAATCAGATTTTATTGAATCAAAGTTTTTTTTCCTCTAAAACAAACAATTCTTTATTTACTTCAAGAAAATTGATTTATTTGATATTACGTAATTTAATATCTTAGAAACAATTTAAAAAACCATAAAATGAACAAAGAAACATTTCATAGGTTCGTATTTAAATTAGAACGTTTTCTTAAAACTATAGAAATTTACCTAAAACTATAGTAGACTTTTTCTCTGAGTGCAGTTGCTACAACATTTATCGCCCCCCCCCTTAAGGGGGGGGGGGGGGGGAAGAAGTTATAAAAGTGAAAACAGCGAGGTAATAACAATTCCTTTGATAATTCACCCTTTCGAATATTCCAAGACCGATCTGCTAAATTCTTGCGTAAGAAAAGGCATTTACAATGTTGCAAATGGTCGGCCAAGGACATCACCAGGGGTGGGGGTCGGCCGACCGAGCACTTTAGACTCGAGATTACAATAAAAAAAAGTTTAAACAAAAAATCGTCCACTCTGTCACCACAATCCCCCCTGTGCCCCCACGACAATTAGTGTAATTACTCATTAAAGCCAGAGACCGAGATCGGCCGACCAGGGTTTTATGAAAGGAAAAATTTTGTTCTTTCGAATAGACCAAGGCCGACTTGGTCACTCCTTGGGGGGGGAGGATAGGCATTCAAAATTGCATTGTTGTTAATGGTCGGCCAAGGCTATCGCCAGGGGTGGGGATCGGCCGACCGAGCATTTTAAATTCGTTGGATCATAATTAACAAACTAGTTTAAAAAAAACCGTCCACTTTGTCACCACAATCTCCCCATTGCCCCAATAAACAATTACCGTAATTACTCATTACCGCCAGGGACCGTGATAGGCCGACCAGCGGTTATGAGTTTAGGGCATACTATTGCAGTATTCTAAACTGCTAAATCCCGTCCACTCGTTCCCCGCACAAATTTGCAGTCGCCTCCTGGACCATTATAGTTTTGAGCCGCTCAGAAATGCGCGGAAAATGAGAATTCTCCGGGAGTTTCGTACGACTGAACACATCGATCGATAATTTTTACTTTTCAGAACCACTAATAAAAATGAAGATAACATAAAATGTAGAGAAAAGTCTTAAAAAAAAGCTTTAATGTGGAACTAGTAAATTCATAAAAAAATTTATCATAGAGAAAAAAATGTTAGAAGATGGCTTAACAAACTTTATGCATCCTCCCTATTTTTCCCGTAGCAATAGGTGCTTTTTCACTATATGGATTCGATTCCACGCATTTTAATCTATATTCCGTGAAAATCTCATTAAAGAAACAAATAAGTTGTATATGTTTTACTGTATAATTGTGCATTTTTTGAACATGTGTGAATAATATAGGCAAATTCAAAAAGCACTGCACGCATTTAAAAACTCTAAAGTCATTCGAAATAATATGTTTTATTGTACTTATAATCCAAGAAACCGCTGCCTAAGAAATCACTACTTCCACATCCAGATTTTTCATCCGTTACTTTAAAGGAAACATCTTGACTAGATTTGCACTCTAGTATGTGCAAATTATTGGTCATGGAATTTTAATAATATTTGGGGCAGATTTCACAGAAAAGTTTGAGGCGTTATTTTCTACCATATAAGTACATTAAAAATGAAATTTCTAGTTTATCCTACTTAATTTCCCCTATTCACAACCTACCACCTCCCACCCCTTCAATGAAATCATCTCAATCAGATGTCATTACAATACATACGTGTACTAACTTTTAAGTGAATATCTCAATTTTGTGTTATCAATCCCATTAATAATGGAGCGGAGTTGGCGGGATTTGAAAAATACTAGAAATAAATCTGAGGCCTTGGTTTCTAGAATATACACCAAATCCCAAATTTCTGTACTCTTATCAGCTTGATTTCTTATTATCCCCTATTTACCTCTACTTAACCCCCAACCCTTCAACGGAACCTCCTCAAAATATAATCTAGTTCCAGCTGTCGCTATAATACATAAATCTACCAAATTTCAAGTGAATATCTCAATTTTATTTTATCAACCCATTTAATAATGGAGTAAGGGTGGTGGGCGGCAAGGGGGTGCGTAAAATATTCATTTGATGAGTCTTTACTATAATATAAGAAATTATGGTTACATTATTTATACTTTAAGGTTGCCATTCCCTAGAAAGAGACATCCGATAGGGAAATATTTATTATTTTTTTGCCATTATTTTTTTTTTTAGTACGTATATTTAAAAAAACTATAAAACTACCTAAGTAGAACCATAACAAGACTGCTACTATGAATTTTCACTCAATAATTTCAGTGATTTAGAAAATAGCTAGATTTAAAAGTACAAAATAGGAAGATTAGCATAATTTTCAAATTCAAATCTAACTATTTAGCAAACCACTGAAATTATTGAGTGAAAATTCATAGCAATAGTCCTATTATAGTTCTACTTAGGTAGTCTCAGAGTTTTTTGAAAAAGAAATTAAGGCCAAAAATAATAAATATGTCCCTATCGGATGTCTCGTTGTTGGGAATGGCCTTAAATAAAATAAATGTTATATTTGTAAGTATATAAACATTTTTTTTGTATCAATTTAAATCGTTTTCGTATATAAATAGAAAAACTTGTAACTATACAAACTTATTTCAACCTTTTTGAATCAGTTCTCTCACTTTTATTATTAACAAATAAAAATTGTGAAAAAGAAATTTTTCCAGAAAAGTTTTTCACATTTTTAATGTAAAAATTTTACTGAACCTTTAAAGATGCTTTAACTATATTGATGTCATATCCTTTTATAATAATATATATAAATCACGCTTATTTTTCAAATTTTCATGTATTCCTTAATGAGCAAAAAGTGTAGTACAATAGTTATCGTGAAAAACTGCCTGTAACTCAGAAAATTAGCAAGTTACAAAAAAGTCCCAAGAGACTAAAAATGTTTAGAGGGCCTCAATGCATACGTCTGATTTTTAAAAAATTTTTAATTTACATATTTTTAAATAAGGGGTAGTTTTTTATGTCTTTCTCTAGAAGAACTTCAAGAAAACGCACTTTACAGAAGAGTTGCAAATAAAAAAATGTCTTGTATTTCGATGGTACATTCACCTGAATTTTTTCAGATTTTTTTTTAACTTTTAAATTTGTCCTCCCCCACTTATAGCAATTTTTGAGTGGCCATATCTCGAAAAATATGCATTTTCGAAAAAATTTACAACAGTAAAGACATCTTATTTTGGGACAAAAAATGTAAATATTTTGTTTTTTTCATTTTTGACCCAATTCTACAAGTTATGGAATAAAAGGGGTGTTTTCTACCCCTTCCGATCATTTTATACTCTAATCTTTTTTTCAACTTTTTTACTAACGTCATTACAAACGCATTACACAAGGTTTCATCAAAATCCATTTATCAGCACTCAAAATGCAAAGTCAATTTTAACAGAGCAACTCCAAATAAATGTAAGTGGTCAGAATATATTACCTTCCAAATCTGCAAAGAGTCTAGGCCTAACCTTTGACACAACCTTGAGATTCAAACCCCATGTTAATGACTGTATTCGCATAGCATACATGAATTTAAAAATAATCTTCAACAACCGTCACTTCTTAAATAAAAAAATCAAAACAATCCTGTGCGAATCACTTGTTTTATCTAAATTTAACTTTGCTGATTCGGTATATAGTCCATGTTTGGATGCTGAGGACTCTCGCAGAATACAGGTTATCCAAAATTCCTGTTTAAGGTTAATCTTCGGTATCAGACGCCGGCAGAGCATTTCGCATAAGCTTAATGAAATTGGTTGGCTTAATATGGCTAAACGTCGTATGTTACATTCTGCGTGCCTATTCCACAAAATTATTATTAATAAGATACCAAATTATCTACATAAAAAAATCTCACATAGAACTGACTTCCACAACGTTAACATAAGATTCAAGGGAACTCTCACACCTCCAATACACCGCACTGAAATATTCAAACGATCATTTTCTTATCAAGTTTCCAAAATCTACAATTCTCTACCCTCTCACTTTAAAAATAAATCCTTACCCGCATTTAAACGTTATTTGAAAAACAACTTATTACACAAATGTAGTAGACTATAAAGGTAAATAAATTAAAGAAGGGTGGCGAACGGGCGCAAAATTTATAATTTAACGTAAATGGTACATTCTTCGGTTTTCTCTTATTTTGCTATTGTCTTATAAGTTAGTGTAAATCATCAATTATCTTTTAGTTGTATTGATTCCATGATTTCTGTATATCGTATTTTAACTACGCTACATGCTTAAGATTAAATACAGGGGTGGTGTCATGGACCACCATCTGATCTTCGGCATTTTTTCAATAGGTATTAGTGGGTATTGTTTTACATAATATTTTTTTTATACATCTGTATCCGCCTAATGGAAAATAAAGACCTATTATTATTATTATTTAAATTAGAGGTGAAACTCTGGACTATCAGCTGAACTGAGAACATCAGTCTTTTTTAAAAATTTTTATAAGCCGGATGAAAGCAGTAAAATGTCTCCATTCTACCGAACTAATTTCTAAAATGTGTTATACCTACCTAATACGTGTATATCTAGAGTAAGACAAACAATTGTTTCGTTCTGTTGCAATGTTGGATATTGTTCATGGCAATTGACTGTCCTCACATTGTACCTTTCTGGATTATCACACTCTCTGCCACCATTACAGTCATAACATAGAAGATTAGCTGCTATTGCTAAAACAATAATAATAATAATACATATTAAATAAACTTTAGCTAACCTGGCGGGGTGTCAATAAGTGTTGATATTAATCCCAACCAGAAACTCAACAAGTAGGAATACAATACAAAGGTAAAAACCGCTGCCTTAGAAATCACTACTTCCACATCCAGATCTAAGGGTGATGGGTCAGTTCTGACCTGAGATTCGTTTCTAGCACAACGAAAAACGTAGAATGAGATGTTTATTTTGAATTTTTATATGATGTGAAAATTTTACCATTTGGGGGGGTACTAGGGTGTGCCGGAGTGAAATCTAAGGGTGATGGGTCAGTTCTGACCTGAGATTCGTTTTTAGCACACCGAAAAACGTACCACTAGGTACTTCACCTTTCTGTATCAGGACTTTTTTTGTGTGTGTCTGAGTTATTGTTTAATTTCCATTAAGGGGTAGTTTTTCATGTTTTTCCGGAAAAATTCGGTGAAAACGCCCTCTACGAAAAAGTTGTAAATAAAAAAAGTCTTATGTTTCCATGATACATTTATCTGATTTTTTTTTCAAATTTTACATTTCCCCTTCCCCACTTCTATGAAGTTTCGAATTGCCATATCTCGAAAAATATGCATTTTTCTAAAATACTCACAAGAGCAAAAATATCTTATTTTGGGATTTTGGGCCAAAGGGGGTGAATATATTGTTTTTTTATTTTTGACCTAATTCTCCAACTTACGGAACCCGTGACTAAAGGGCTGTTTTCTACCCCTTCAAATCATTTACTATTCTAATCTTTTTTCAACTTTTTTATTGACGTCATTACAAACACATTGCACAAGGTTTCATCAAAATACATTCACTAGCACTCACGTTAGAGATTTTAGTCATGTAAAGGTGGCTTCCCACGGCCAGTCTTAGCACGGGCCAGACGACGCGCAGCGGACGAGCACGGATCGGACTTTGTCGCGACTAAGCTCTTCCCACGGCCTGTATTACAGGTCTGTTCTTTATGAGCTTGGAACTCCGGTAACAGGTTGCGCCAGGCCGTGCCTTTGGTGTTACCAACTTGCGTCGGATAGAACAGGCTGAAGCAGGCCAGCTCGCGCCACGACGGATTAAACACTTCCCACGGCCCGTCGACCCGTGCTCGCGCGGTGCGGTCCGTGCTAACATGGGCTGTGGGAAGCCACCTTTAGCGCTTCATTGACAGGACTAGTAGAGTCGGGTCGAGTTTAAAATGACCGATGTATGAATTAATGTTGCGCATACGTTTTCACCATCTCTTGCACACAAACTTAAAGCAATAGCCTAAAGACATTATCAATGTATGTCTACCAAGATTCTTTCCCACTTCTTTTGTACAGTGAAGAGTGAGAAACATAGTCATAAGCTCAGCGATTCTCAAACTGGGTAATTTAGCGACGAATATTATTTATTCTCGTGAACTAACACCACTCTAAATATGAAAAACGTCTTTATATGAAATATTTAAGTTATTTTTAGTGGTAAATAGTGGATATTCATCCGTCAAACGAACCCTGTCAAGCCACTAAGTCTTACAGTTTTCTAGTATGTACACATTAGACATTTTAGAATATAATGGACATAGGATCGCGTAGCTCAATCGGTAAGGTACTCGAGCAGCAATAAATGTAAATGGGTTGGTTGCGAGTTCGATCTCGATCGTCGCTTCTACTTTTTTTTTAATTTAGGCTCTATTAAAAGTCAATAATTTTCTTTCTAAAATTTTTGCTTTATTAAGCTGCGCCGCGAGTTTTGTTAAAACTTTATTTTCCCCAAAAATGTGTCTTTCATTACTACTAGCGCGTGTTTATCTCTAATAAAATCGACTTTCTTACGTTATATGTTAATACACGAATGGTGAAACGCGCGTCGAGTAGATAAATTGTTAAACAGTAGTGTTGTATTGTTTATGAAAACGTGTCGGAAATTGTTCAAGTGTAGTGTTAAGTATTTTAGTGTTTATGAAAATACAATACAATAATAAAATAAAATAAAATACAATTCATTCTCATATGTAGCAAACTTTATGGCGGACACTATATAATCAGAATTCGAGTAAAATGACAAAGTTACTGAATTAATAATCTTAACATTTTATAATAACACCTTTCCTATTTTTCTTTAATTATTAGCGATATCATTGCTGTTACAGGAGAAAACTGTTTGAGAACTACTGGCATCTCTTATGCATCAAATAAAATCTTAGTTCAAACGTTTTAGCGGCCATGACACAAGTCAGCTTAAATTGTACCCGACTCTAGTGCAATACCCTTGGATGCTTAACTGGTGCCAGAATACAAAATCAGCAGCTACTGAAAGTGGCTGGAACCTCCCCACGGTGGATCTTTGAAGCCGAAAACAGCACTAAATTGTGTGCCATAACGGCACTAAACCTAATCCCATCATAACCATCACCTTTTCGGATCTCTTGGAGCACTAAACAAACCCTCATTTCTCATGCAAACTTCTGCACTCATTCATCACTTGCACCACATAGTATCAACATATTGAAATTTCCGGATCTTTTGAAGTAGTAAAGAAACCTTCATGCAAACTTCTGCACTTTTTTCTCACTTGCACCACATAGAATCAACACATTGAAATTTATTAAGTGTTGTTCTTCTCTTATGTTTCTGGACATAGGATTGCACTGCACGTATTATGACGCGAGTAGGATACTACACTTTGTCCACGACTATTAAATATTAATATTTGTTTATTTCATTTTCATTTGATTTCTCCAATTTAAGAAAGATTCATACGCCATCATATACAGGGTGTAATTAGTTTCATGTCATTAAAAAAAACTGGTGGTAGGGAATGACAAGACAAACAAAAAAACCTTACATAACATGGGGTCTAAAGCTCATAGTTTTGAAGAAAAAAAATAAACAAAAATTTCGCAAATTTTCAATAAAAATTTTTGAGAACTGCTGGAATATTGAGGTAGGTTTAGATCTATATCTGATCTGAAGAAAACTATACTCTAACTCTCCCTTGTGCAATATTTTAGTTACTGTCGGTGTTTTGTTATGTAGACACGTCCAACCCGCCGTTCGTTGTTTTTGTTATTTTTGAATTTCGCTTCATTGTGCATTTATAGTTAAGATTTATTTTATTGCCTTACCGTTCAAGTTGTCAAATCCTTGATTACGTACAGACACAACTTACTTGTTCGTTCTTTTTGTATTCCTTTTTGGCTTTTGTACCAAGTTTTTATTTTATTTTTCTTTATTGACAACGTTAGTTGATAGTTTAGTGTTTAGTGTTGAACGAAGTGCGTATGTACTTAATTCGACGTACCGAACTGTGTATTGATACAGATGCAGAGATTTTGAATTATTTAGGTAGGTAGTAAGCATTTAACCGAGGACACTCATTTATGTTACAAATGTTAATAAACCACATTTAAATTTTCCAAATTATAAACAATCCAATATTTTGTTCCAAATTAAAAAACACACATGTAAAGAAATACTCTATTTAAACCTCTATGGCCATTATTTGCTTGCAATTGTGCACGAAGAGAGAACGAATTATTTACCTCTTTATACTTGTCTCAGTTGAACAGTTAACATCTTCACAGACGGATCGAAAAAGAAAGAAGGAACAGGTTGTGGGGTATACTCCAGGAACCTGCAAATTCAAATTAAATGGGCTATGGACAAACAAGCCAGTATAATACAAACAGAACTGGCGGGAATAACCATAGCCGCAAAAGAAATTTCCCGTAGACAAATAACGGGAAAAACAATAAGAATCTACACTGATAGTAGACAATCACTACTGGCCCTACAGAGACACAAAATAACAACAGGGTCAGTATGGGAATGCCATCAGGCACTCGTGGGCGCCTCCAGCATGAACAGTGTCATTCTATGCTGGGTCAAAGGGCATGCACAGTGCAGAGGCAACAGGGAAGCTGACAGTCTGGCTAAGAAGGCAGCCAGTCTAAGTATACTTGGACCTGGCCCTTCCAACATACTGCCGACCTCAGCAATAATGCTAATGATTAAAGAAGACACCCACAGAAAATTTAAGAAACTGTGGGATGGAACTCATAGTTGTCAGTTGGCCAGGGATCTGCTTAGATACCCTGACAAGGATACAACGATGATCTACCTGGGAATGCCCAGGAAGAACCTGCGCTTCGCGACAGGAATTCTTACTGGTCATTGCCAGCTGAGGAAGCACCTTTACAACATGAAGTTAAATGACACACCCCTATGCAGAGGTTGTGAACAAGAAGACGAGACTGTCCAACACGTACTCTGTGAGTGCCCGGCAGTCTCCTCTAGCAGAGAATCCATTTTGGGAGAACGTTGGCCTACACTGGCCGACTTGAGGGATATTCCCCTAAGCAGCATCACCACCTTCTTCACAAGATTAGGATGGTTGGAGGCCTAGGTGGAATCCTGTATCCCTCGGGAGGACGTACAAGGGGCCCAATGGGGCCTAGGTGCTGCGGTCACCTAAATGTGACTGCCCTCCCACAAACTCCAAACTCCAACTTGCCTCAGTTCAGTTGAGGCGGTACGTCGATGATCCTTTGACACCGCGTGTGCCGGCCAGCACTTTTTTATGACAATTTAAAAGTTGTATAATTGGGAAGTACAAGTCCATCGACCAAGAAAAGCAGTGGTTCTCAACAGTTGTCTACCATAATATTAAATATGTTAACCTAGATCAGTGTTTTTCAAAGTGCCCCTAGAGGGAAAAGTCACAAAGGTTTTTTGTTTGTCTAGTCGATCCCCATTACCAGTTTTTTTTAATGACATGAAACTGATTACACCCTGTATAATTTTCTCAATGTTTCGGGCAATAAGTTTAATGAGGCAATTTCTGTAACTTCTCTTACCACTGGTTGTCTCAAAGAAATCTCGTTTTCACTGTCAGTATCCATTTGTTTAATTATATTACTATTTTTGAGTAATATTTAGAATTATTGTAAATAACTGATGTTTAAGGGCCGGTTTTTCAATGTCCAGTTAAGTAGCCTAACTGTCAGGTAAAATTTATCTAGCAGATAATCTGTTTTTCAATGTGCAGGTAAAATTTACCGGAGGGTTAAACTCACTATCTGGAAGAAAATTTAGCAGAGAGTTGAAAGTGCCAGTTAAGGATTTATTCTACTGTTAGTGGATCTGCACATGCGCATTTGGTTCAATTTCTAACAATTCTAAAACATTCTAACCTAATAACCAATGTGATTGATTGATATGTTCGTTTTTAATTTGTGATTTATATTAAACATATTATTGCCAATAATGAATAATAATAATAATATTCTGGATATGCTGATGACAATGATATTATACAATTTATAAAGTATGAAAGGAGACCCTATACCATAAGGGAATGAGAAAATAATTTTGAGAATTATGACGATAAAGATTCTTGAATAAATTTTCGACTGCGTAAAGAAACTGTTTTACATATCGTTGAGATGATACAAGAAGTTGCAGGTTGCAAGAAGTTGCAGTTGTTTCTCTAATCACTTAAAGTGTAGTTAGCACATTTTTCCCTTTTACCCTCTCTATTGTAATTATTGCTGATACAGAAACGCACAAAATTAAGAACAGAACATCAATCAACACGCTAGACAACGCTATGAATTTTGAGGTTAAATTAGATAAACTGTCACTAAAATACGCGCGCAATTTGAATTAAACCAATTGAAAGAAACTTCAAGTAGAATCAGTAGTGCCAATATAGCTAAGAAATAATTCAACTCATGAATACGTAGCTGGCAGTTAAATTACTTTTGATAAACACTACTATAGATATAACTGCCAGCTAAGCGTAACTAGCAGCTACCTAACTGGCACTTTTAACTGGACATTGAAAAACCGGCCCTAAGTCTCACAAATTTTGACGTCTCAAATCAATAACAAAATCACATTTTGACTAATAAAATAATGCATTCGATAACACTGGGGTTTGTAAATAAGGCGCGATCATTGTATGACTAACATAACCTCAAAAATTAATTTTTTGTAAATTTATACTCATTTTTTTAAATGCTTTTATTCGCATTTCTAGATTGACACCTGTGTAACATTAATGAACTCTCTCGGACAGGATGCATATACTTTTTTTAAATCGTGGATTTTTTTTAAATATGCTGATATATATAAATCAACCTATAATTAGCGGTCTGTTTTTTATATACCAGAGCCGCGGTGATAAATCCTGAACTCAATAGTTGTTGAATAAGAAAGCACGAGACGTGACGAGAGCGATGTTATGCTTCACATTTGCTATGTTTTTAATTTTTTTTCCACTGAAACCAAATCGAAAGAATGCAAGTGTGATATATCGTTGAATTCAGAATTTTACCTACTTTTTAATAGTTTGATTACAAATTGTAAATAATTATAAAATAAACAACTTGTTGTGCCAAAACGGCACAAAACGTAATCCAATCTCAACCAAAACCTTTTCAGATCTTCTGGACCAAAGAAACCCCCATCGAAAGTTTCATCCAAGTTGGTTTAGTAATTTCACCACTAGCGTGCACACACACATACACACGTACACACAGACATTTTTTAAAAACCACTTTTTTGGGTTCCTGAGACCTCAAAACGTAAAGATTTGATGTTATTTCAATTTTCGATTTTGGATAAATTTTAGAAACCTCCACATTTTTTTATATAATTGTAAATAATTTTACGTTGTAGTAGAGATGAGACATTGAAAGTTTGGTTAAGAAAGTTTTTTTTATAAAGTTAGCTGTTTTTGCACCCAGTATAAACCAATCAGTATTAGTCATAATAGTAGTTAAATTATTCTACCTAAGTTTACAGCACCCATACACAGAAAAACCGAAGTCAAGAAATAATCCATTTTCTTGTTGAAATTAACACTTACTGTTCGATAAAAAGATTGTTTAGAATGTATCATGTTATTAAAGATCAGAGGTTATCAATTCGATTTCAATTTTGCGTATTTAAAGCACACACAGAAACAGATAATAAATCACTTCCAAATTATTATGATGTATTTTTTTAAATATTACATTACAAAAACATTCATATAAACAATACAAAAGAACGTAGCTGCTAGAACAATTTTAATGACACATATTTTAATCAAAGACTGTCAGTAGTAAAACGAATATAGAATTAAGGACCAATACGAAGATGGCTGTAGACGTAGACACAGTCACTGCACTACTGGTTCCATCGGCTTTGAATCCCACTGTATTGCATCTTGTAGAGTTACAAGAGTTGCATGATATAACGGTCACATTGGGTCCGTTTGTTTCCTGTTTGAACCAGTCACAGAAATCGTCTACATCGGGTCTCAAAGTTTTGCATCCCCTGTATATACCAGATTCATTTACGTTTACACCTGTAAAAGTACAGTAGTTTTAAAATACATAAAATATTATTTCCTCTTGGTGCGGATTTTCTCAATCACTTTTCAAATACCAGTGGAGTCATCCCATACAACACAAGGACATCCTCAGAACATACTGGGGACAACTTTTCAGGACATATGGGACATCCTAGGAAGATCCCATTATCACCTTAGGATGTCCGTAGGATATCCAAATGGGACAGTTTGGGCTTTGCTGATGACGTCCTCGGGACATCAGTACGGGTGTGTACAGGACATCATCAGCTCTTATATGGGTTATGCCTGGGCTTTACTATGAACAACCTGAGGACATTGACATTACTTTTAAACTGAGCCAATAGGCGAAGACAAAGGAATACAAGTTTATAAAATGACTAATAAAAATGTGATACATATATGTACAACTCCATACACATATTTGTATCTATCAATTAGCTTATATCGCTTTAAAAGTAAATCTACCAAACTAATAAAGGTTATAGTCCAATGAAATAGGTCGACAAATCAAAATTTTAAGGTAAATATTTGAACTTTTGATATGTTACTTTGAAGTATTTGAACACGATTAATGAAAGATATTTTTTTCAACCCCGAGAAGGGATGAAAAAAATATAAGTGTTTTTTCAAAATTATTCAAAATGTGTAAAAGATAGTAAAAGAGTTTCAAATAAAAATTGTAAGAGCATGAAATATTACATAAAAATGATCTCTTGCCTTTTTTTGGTATTATTAAAATCAATAGAGTTTAGGGTGGTTAGAAGTTATAAGGGATGATATGTACGACTTTAAAAAATCATAGCATGCTGAAATAATAGATAATAGGACGACTCTAGGACTTGCCCAGTGGATATTTTGTTACGCTTTTACTATCTTTGCGGGATATTACCAGGACATCCTGCCAGGATTTGTCTAGGATATCCCCATTTGGGATATTCTCAAGTTGTATATGTTTTATTGGGATATCCTAAGGATATTCTGAGGAATGTTGTCCTTGATTGGGATATACGGGGCCAAATGAGGATAGCCTAGGGATGTCATATGCTGTGTGGGATATGAGCAGAAATTTTAGTGACCCAGAGAAAATTGCAGGGATAGCAATTTTTTTTAAATCGTTTCTAAACATCTAGACTCGTAACCTAAGAGCTGGCTACGGAAATTAAAATTGATAAGGTGCAGTGAAAATTTGTATGTAAAAACCCTCCCTACTTGCCGAAAAGGACATAGCTCTACAGACAGAGGTCCATCCCGGGGAGGAAGGCGTGAGCGGGCGGCTAAACTCGTTAATTTTTTATCAAAATAAAATCTTTGAATGTAACTCTGAAATTTTGTGTAGTTATAGTTTTTAGCTATAGACATTGCGTAAAATTATTGCGAAAAGTCTAGGTCGGTAAAGTTGTAAGAAAATTGTTAAAACTGGTGATTTAGTTTTTATATTTAAGATCTCCCCATTCTTCCGAGTTTTCCGATTATTAACGTACCGGTGACAATAACGGAACAAAAAACAAATAAAATTCGCGAAATGTCAAAAAATGTTATTTTTCGTTCACTTCTGTCAGCTCGAATTTTCTATTCCGTCCACGCAATTAACGATGCCGTGAAAATGCCAATTTCGATCTTTCGATATCGACATTAGGTAGCCTTCCTGCTGATTAGTTATGAACAATTGAAAAGTTCATGTTTCGCTTTTTCCAACGAGACTAATTGAAATGTCAAGTTCACCCCAACTGTAGCACACCGCGTTAAGCGACAACATTCACAGAGGATTTCTTGGTTCGAATCCTGTACGGGTGTACTTTCTTTAATTTGTTTTGAACTTTTGGCTGATATTTCTTAATATTCGCCACCGAGAAAGACATGTAACGTCACTCTTTATATGAATAGAGCAGCATTTTGTATTAGAGATGGGACAAACGGCAATTCCTTAATCACAGTAGTCGCTGCGGTGATAGTTCAACAAGCATTGTTCTTTGTAACAGTGATAATATCACTCCTTAGATCGCCTCGATCTTTTTTCACCAATCGATGTTAGCGATTGCTCAGTTGCTATGTACAATTATTAAAACCATAGTGGAGTAGATCTGGCAGAAAAAAGGTGGTGAAAAAACAAGTGCCTTTATTAAAAAAAAAATGTTCCCATCTTATAGAGGACGACTTCCCCCACTTCCCTGACACTTTCACATCCGAGATCTAGGTGGTGCGGGGGGGGAGCTGTTAAACATATGGAAAATCGCTTTTTCTCAGTTTGCGCGCGATCGGGGAGACGGACAAAACAGTCTCCCCGAGGCGCGTAAACTGGTTTTTTAAAATCGGCCAATTAGGGCCGGAGATATGGATGGCCGTTTGAAGAGATTGAGTTTCTGGGTAGGAAAAGGAATCGGACAGAAGGTATGAGGGGTGTTTAAGAGATAAGGGGTGGGGTTAGGATGGTACTTATTTTTCTTGTTGTGGGTGGTTATAGGAAGAGGTCGAGGCCGCAGGGGGAGCTCTCTAGGGCAAGTAGAGAGGGAGGGCGGAACGTGCAAAAAGGGAAAACGTCTATAACTCCGGTTCTAATAGGGCGATTTTAAAAAATCGAAATGGGATTTCTTCCTTTTTTGAGCAGCTATAATGTTGGATAGGTCGGAAATAATTTTCGCCGAAAATGTAAAAATGGGGGGCAAAAGAAAAAAATATATTTTTTTCAAAACGATTTTTTTTATGAAGGGGGTGAGTGGCAGGTATAAACTGCTCCTAAAAGATGGGGATTCTCATCCCGTCTAAAATGAAAAAAGAATTTTTCCATTTTATTTATTACGACAAGCAGGGCGACAACTTGAAGCTTAAGCCCTACAGAAGCGTAAAGGGAAGTCCTACGCCCTTCTGCCAGGGCTCATTTTAAAGAGAACAAATTTCCCTTTTTATTAAAAAAAATCAATTTGATCGGACAGTAACTTGCGCTACGCGTGCGAGTTTCACTTATAAATTTGTTTCTTTTGAATCAGCAGTTGCAGCGGCGGGAGAGTAGGCGTGGCCTCTATCCTCTCTACTCTCTCGCCGCTCTCACTTACACACGCACAAAGGGAAATCGAAAGTCATAAAGGTAAGTCTGACATTTTCCCCTAATAAAAAAAATCGTTTTGAAAAAAAAATTCATTTTTACTTTTGCCCCCACTTTTACATTTTCGCCGAAAATTATTTCCTACCTATCCAACATTATAGCTGATCAAAAAAGGGAAAAATCGAATTTTGAATTTTTTAAATCGCCCTATTAGAACCGGAGATATGGCCGTTTTCCCTTTTTGCACGTCCCCCCCCCCCTCCTTCCTTAATTGCCATAGAGAGCTCCTCCCGCTGCCCCGACCTCTTCCTTAACCACCCACAACAGAAAAAAAATTACCATTCTAACCCCATTCCTTATCTCTTAAACACCCGTCATACCTCCTGCCCGATCCCTTTTCCTACTTTGACACTCTATTCTTTCAAACGGCCATATCTCCGGCCCTAATGGGCCGATTTTAAAAAACCAAAAAGCAGTTTACGCGCATGGGGGAGGCCCTTTCTTTTTATCCGAAACATTTTTTTGCCCGTCTCCTTGATCGCGCGAAAATTGAGAAAAACCGATTTTCCATATGTTTAACAGCCCCCCTACGCCCCCCCCACCTAGATCTCGGTTGTGAAAGTGTCAAGGAAGTGGAGGAAGTCGTCATCTATAAGATGGGATTTTTTTTTAAGGCATTTGTTTTTCAAATGCCAGATCTACTCCACTATACCGGGTGAGTCACGAATTGCGCTCGCCCCGATATTTCCTAAAATATTTGGAATAGAAAATTGAAATTTGGAGGTTTGACCGGAAATGCCCACAACTTTCGATTTTTAAATGTATGTTTTTACATTTTTGGAATCTAGAGGAAATTTTGAATACAATACATCCATTTTGGTCACATTTTGATAAACATTAAAAATTTTATTCAAAAATCTATTTCTGAATCCAGAGTGCTGTGGTGCCCAAAATATATTTTAGTTTGTGTGATACGTTACTATAAAAATAAAAAGAGCAATATGATTGCATTACTTAATTCTCTAGAGTCGTTTAAAATTTTTAAATGTGATTTTTACCCACTAACTCGGTTTTTTTAAATGGGAATTTAATCGTTCACCAACATTTTTAAATACCTCATTTTCATACGAATCTAATGATACCAAAATTTTGAAAATCCGCTCAGAAATATTTGAGATTTCAGCCAAAGTACAATGCAACCAAGCTTCTGGAAACATGCGGCTAATAGATAATAGATTAGTGGGCTTTGGAAACTAAAATGACACATTTTTGTGTAAATCTGGTAACCTAATAACATTGGAAAAATCATAGTAGCCATTGAATGTAATAAAACAATATCAGCTGTCAGACAGACTCGTGTCAATCTTGAGCTATCAAACATTTAATAATTGTGAGCGCAAAGAACGTTACAATTAACTTTAGCATAGGTATGTGGAGGTAAACACAATTACATCCACAAGGACATTTGCAATAAAATGCGACATCAGTTCGGTTTTCAGAGTTTTATTTAAATGAACATAAATATCGGGCCTATAAATAAATAAAAATCAATTCCGTTTGAACAATTAAACTTAAACTAGGTAACAGTAGGTATCTTTAAAATAATTAATATAATTAAACCATAAATTGACATTTATAGATATTGTTCAAAATGTCCACCATTTTTTTCTATACACAATTCGGCTCTGCGTACAGTTCTTTGAATGGCTCTACGCAATTCAGCCGGCGTTATTTCATTAAGAGCCCGTACAACTTTATTTTGCAGCTCTTCACGGGTATTTGAAGAAGTTTTATAAACTTTATTTTTGAGAGTGCCCCATACATAATAGTCGAGGGGTGTTAAGTCAGGTGACCTAGGAGGCCACCTGATATGACCTTGATTTGCGATAAGGCGTTCACCATGCAAGTTGTTTAAATATTCCATCACTCTTCTGGAATTATGTGGGGGAGCACCATCTTGTTGGAAAACAGATTTTGTAAATAGGCAAGAGGAAGTAAGTCAAGAAATTCTTCTGTCTGGTTTTGTGAAAAGAATAAATATCGTTCGCCAGTAAGTGTTCCATCAAAAAATATGGGTCCAATTATTCGATCTCCAAGTACTCCAGGCCAACAGTTAAACCCAAATCTTTCCTGAATATTCCCTCGCCCTACCAACCTCGGATTTTCTTAAACCCAGTACCTAGTATTATTTCTGTTAAACATGCCTTGGTTCGTAAATCTACTTTCATCTGAATATAAAATATGGAAAGGAAAACCTGGGTTTTGTTGTACTGCATTTAAGAAGCAGTTGCAATATACTAGCCTCCTATCGTTATCATCTCCATAAAGATGTTGGTGTATTTGGTATTTATAAGACCGAAACTTATGTTTCTTTAAAATTCTGCAAACCGAAGACTGACTAATGTCACATTCCATTGACAATTCCCTTGTTGATGTTGTTGGGTGTACCATCACAAATCCTAATACATCAATTTCTTTGTCCTCACTTACAACAAATGTTTGATGGTCATCTTGTTGATTGGGTTCGTTTCTTAATTCTTGTTCCACTCTGGCAAACAAGTGTCTGCTTGGATGACGTCTGTTGGGATATCGTTGCTGATACAGTTCTGCAGCTGCAGTTGAATTTTTGAGACGCTCTCCATATATCAGTAACATATCGACCTTTTCATTTCTACTAAAATTATTCATTTTCTTTAATTTTTACTCAAAGAGATTTCCGCAACGCTTTATTTTGTATCTGTCTGACAGCTGATATTGTTTTATTACATTCAATGGCTACTATAATTTTTCCAATGTTATTAGGTTACCAGATTTACACAGAAATGTGCCATTTTAGTTTCCAAAACCCACTAATCTATTATCTATTAGCCGCATGTTTTTAAAAGCTTGGTTGCATTGTATTTTGGTTGAAATCTCAAATATTTCGGAGCGGATTTTCAAAATTTTGGTATCATTAGATTCGTATGAAAATGAGGTATTGAAAAATGTTGGTGAAGGATTAAATTCCCATTTTAAAAAACCGAATTAGTGGGTAAAAATCACATTTAAAAATTTTAAACGCCTCTAGAGAATTAAGTAATGCAATCATATTGCTCTTTTTATTTTTATAGTAACGTAGCACACAAACTAAAATATCTTTTGGGCACCACAGCACTCTGGATTCAGAAATAGATTTTTTAATAAAATTTTTAATGTTTATCAAAAAGTGACCAAAATGGATGCATTGTATTCAAAATTTCCTCTAGATTCCAAAAATGTAAAAATATATAGGGTGTTCCATTTAAAAATCGAAAGTTGTGGGCATTTCCAGTCAAACCAGATGTGCACCAAACTTGATTTTTTATTGAAAAGATGGCATTTTAGTCGTGTAGTAAGGCCTCCGAATTTCAATTTTCTATTCCAAATATTTTAGGAAATATCGGGGCGAGCGCAATTCGTGACTCACCCGGTATATGTTGTTGTTTCATTGTGTCATTTTCACAGCTGCCATGTCTTCAACAGCTACTTTTGCAAATTCCGTCAGCAAGATCAGACAATAATTCATAATTTCAACTTTGTTCGCTTATTAATATCAACTGTTAAAAAAAAGTTATTGAGTTACGGTTTTCATTCTGACATCTGAAGCTTTCTATTCTCTATTTACATACTATTCCAGTTAAATTTTTTTAGAAAAAGTGAGATATTTGTTGACATGTCAAATAACGTCCTTTAGCGGCGACGGTAATAATCAAATGAAAAGAGCGTAAAGCGCCCTCGATAGACTCAGAAAAGCATTTTGTAATGAGACCAACTTTATTAAATTCCATTCAGGCTAATCGGAGTAATCGGCATTTAAGAAAATGAGTCTTTGGCATCTCTCCAACACTTTATTATTGAAGTTATAGAGAAAAATCTAAATTTCTACTCGGTCATGGCTGTTACGCCCCCTGGCGGCCATTTTAGAAACTCTAAAATATTTTCCAGCGATTTTTCAGAGTAACTTTACACGAGGTAATTTTTTCCCTAAACTTGTGCGATGATTGGTTTCTGAGATATGGCCGGCCTCCATGCTTAGTTGCTCACCCTGTACAATAAACATTTTATTTTGCAGGCAAGTAGGCAGCGAGAAAACTTTACCTGTGAAATTCAGATATGCTGATAAACAGATGGTCGAAAAGTTTTGCACATCTGGAACACATGGAGCCACTCTGACGTTCCTATCTATGGGGTTGCCGCAGTCAGATCCGTAATGGCGTGGGTCACAATCATAACAGCTAAGAAATTGGAAGGAACCTAAAAAAATAGAATGATTAAGTACATGGTTGATAAATGTCAGTTTGGGTATAAAGCACAAAATATCACACGTAAGTATATTTTACATTCAATAGGAGACTTGTAATGTAACTTCACAGCTGTCTTGTTATTTAAACCTCATTGCCTAATTTGGCATATAGACCAGTACCAATAATTAAAAAAAAAAAAAAAAATTCTTAGCGGTATATGGGTGGTGGGATAATATAAAATTAATGGTATATAAATGAGGAAAAACCGATTGGACAGCAACAGACAACCGGAAATGTGGTGGGGGTGCGAAAAGGTATGTCCTTAGGGGTACAACATGATTTTTAAAATTTCTGGCAAAAGTAGACCTGCCATGGAAAAAAGTTTAACGTAAAAGTTGTAGATAGTTGAGAGATCTACAACTGTTATTTGAACCATTTTTTTACACAACCTCAAAAATATTGAGAAAAACGTCAAAAATCAATGTTTTGGTTTTTTATTTTTATCTTCCACAAAAATAATTCGATTTTGATGAAATTCGGTGAAAATGTACATTTTTATGCCTTAAAAAAGCTGTAATTTTTTTGAAGCGTAATATTCATTTTTTTATTATTTTGCCAATTTAATTTGAAAAAAAGGCTTAATTTTCAATCAAAAAAGTT
This sequence comes from Stenurella melanura, assembly GCA_963583905.1. NCBI lineage: Eukaryota > Metazoa > Arthropoda > Insecta > Coleoptera > Cerambycidae > Stenurella > Stenurella melanura. Next base: position 121,503,286 of record OY757316.1, on the reverse strand, counting down.
GATTAACAAAGTTTTGATTTTTGAAAATTTCAAGACGGTGTTTTTTCCGTTAAAACCTCTACTTTAAGACGGTGTAAAAAATCATATCGAGGAAAAACATTGTCAAAAATGGAAAAAACTAAAAAGACTCTTTATTCAAGATCGATTTTTCCGTGAATGTCACTAATTCTTCATTGTTCATTTAAATGAAGTGTTGAAAGTGGTGCAAAACGATAATTTTAATGTAATATGTAATATGGAAACTTTAATTAACCGTTTAAGGTTCGGACTGCTGAAAACCAAAATGTTTAAACAATGATTTTAACTAAGAAATTGCTAAAATTGACCATTTTTAGCCAAGAAACAATTTTTTTCATGCTTCGTGGCACTGTCACATTAAATATAAGTTTCTTACATATTTTACATTAAGTCAATTTACAAAGTAGAAATATATAATCAAAATTTATAATAATCTAATTTTTTTGGGAAGCTGCTCTACATCATCAGACTCAACACATTGTTTGGTCTCCTCAGGATCTTTGATAAGGCCTTCGACTTTGTCAAGGTCCTCAAGTCAATCAAGATCTTTATTTTCAATATTATTTTGAACATTTCTTGTTGCTTCGTCATACATCTCCTCAGAATCGCTGATTTCTTCTAATGGTATCTAAATGTATCATTGAACTTGCTGTTGAAGCGGTTAATGTTGATGCTGTCTTTGTAGTAGTAACATCAGCTTCGGGATACCCATCAAATACAACGTAACTGTTTGCTGCGTAATTTCATCAATCATATATAATTTTTTTTCAAAGTACTTTGTGTAGCAGAAATCCACCATCAACAACATGTACAGCATTACTAGAGATCGGCAATGTATCAGTGCTCGTAAATTTATCGTAAAGATGCGATTTAACGTTTTTTCTGAGGCCATTTTCTGTAAATAGTGACAATGGAAATGGAGCAAGCTCATACCCCAAATACTTGTTCATATCATACTTGCTGCTAATATTCAAAGAAATTCTTTGAAACAGTGACAGTGGATTCATTGCTACAGTCTCGTCATTCAATTTTACAGAACATAGAACCGCTTTGAGAGACAAAACTTTATTTTTCCTCTGGAATTTGATACCCCCAACATTAATATGATTTTTTATATACCATCTTAAAGTAGAGGTTTCAACGAAAAAAATACCGTCCTGAAAATTTCAAAAATCAAAACTTTGTTAATCAACTTTTTTTTATTGAAAATTAGGCCTTTTTTTCAAATTAAATTCGCAAAAAAATGAATATTACGGTTCAAAGAAATTACAGCTCGTTTGAGGCATAAAGGTGTACATTTACACCGAATTTCATCAAAATCGAATTATTTTTGTGGAAGATAAAACTAGTAAACCAATAAATTGGTTTTCGGCGTTTTTCTCAATATTTTTGAGGTTATGTAAAAAAGTGGTTCAAGTAGAAGTTGTAGATCTATATTAATCTTTTTTTGATAGGATGTTCACTTTTTCCAGAAATAGTAAGAAACCACGTCTTACCCCTAAAAACACACCTTCTCGCACCCCCACCTCACTTCCGGTTATCTTTTGCGGTCCAATCGATTTTTTCCCATTTATATACCTACCATTAATCCTAAATTTTCCCACCACCATATACTGCTAAGAATTTTTCATTTTTTGGTCACTGAAAACCGGCTTGGCACTGATTTAATATGGTTTGGTCGTTGTATAAAATAAACAAATAAAACAATTGCATATCTTTTTAACCAGCCTCAACATAGAGAGTAAGAAATAACTTTCAAATATAGATAGAGAGCCGTCTGTACAGATTTCCTAGGAACAAGATACATCAAAAACTTTGTATGAGTGAGTAAGTACTACCATAGACTTACTACAGGAAGCCACTTTTCATATAAGCGAAATTTGTCCCAGTTATGGAATTTTACCGGAAGTGATGTCAAAATGGGACGTTGCGTGCAAATAAGAAGGCACCCTATTTTTTAATGACTAGAAGGCTTGTACTTTAATTTAAAAATATATATGTTCATGTATTCGATGATTAAAACCCAAAAAAAATACTTTAATCGAGGGTGTCTCAGCGGTGCGGGCAAATTAAGCCTGGCACCCTACTATAATCTCATTGGAGACCCCAAAACCTACATTTTGGCGTTAGTTTTATTCGTCAAAATTCCATGACGTGGGCAAAATTTGCTTATACAGTGAGCACGTAAAGGTTGGAATAAATTCATTGAATAGTTACAAAACAAGTGACAAAAATTCGGTCAGACCCGTCCATTTTTTTAAAGTTATGACGTCATCGCCATTTTTTTAAATGGCAACCCCCATTTTTTAAAATGTCATTTGAAAGAGCACGTTTTTCTGCATACAGTACTTTAAATTCTAGGGAGTATTGGATGACGAAATTATCGAAAAAGAAAAACATTTAACATTAATAGAACAAATTCATTACTTATCGTCGAACCTTTTTACAACACTTTCTTTGTGTTTACGCTTTTTTTCATTTACTTAGCAACGCGGACCTGGCTCTAACGCCTTGTAGTATTATACCCAGAAAAATATATGTTTTGAATTCTTTATGGTAATACTAAGAAATTTTTTTTTAGCTAGTTTTTTTCACGCCGTGTGGGTCGAGCGCGACCCGCATAGAGACAGTAGTATGATAGTAAGACAATAGTCACTTATGTCACAGAAGGCTATAGTTATTTATCAGTGATAAGTGAATTATAATTGTCTTTTCTTAAAATAATTTAATAATTGTTACGTTAATTGTGTGTGTCGGAGATTTGTTCTTTTTCCTTTTGGCTCCCCTTTGTCACTCCTATTGCTTGGGCCGACATCGATGACAGAGAATCCATCAAATCTACTGTAAGTTTCCGACACATTATTTTTTTTATTATACCTAAATACAGTTCACTAAATTATATTAGCCTCACCACGCTGAAAGGGGTAGGCCCATTCATTAGTATTTACTTGTGATATCGTATTGAAAGTGCTGATAATGCAACGTTTAAGTGAGACAGAACGAATTCAAATTTTGATAATGATTGGCTATGGAGACAAGTCCCGAACACAAACTATGGTTTGTGAATTATTTAATGGGAAATACCCTAATCGACCTATTACACAATCAACTGTTAGCAAAATAGAAAAGAAGTTCCGAGATTGTGGTCATGTAAGAGATAATTTCACGAAAGGTCGTCCTACAATTTCATAAAATAAACAGTTAGATGTTTTACTGACAATGGATGAGAATCCTCACAAACCAAGTCGCGAAGTCGCATCAGAACAGTCAATTAGTCAGTCGACTGTTTTAAAATATTTGAAGAAGAATAAATGGCACCCATATAAAGTAAATTTAGTTCAAGAGCTTAACGAAGATGATTTCGACCGCAGAGTAGGTTTTTGCAAAACCATGATGGAACGATGTAATATCAATCCACATTTCTTAAGTCGAATACTTTTCACTCACGAGGCAAACTTCTGTTTAAATGGTACTGTGAATAGGCACAATTGTCGATATTGGTCACGTGAAAATCCACAATGGATGGTGGAGGCCCATACTCAGTTTCCACAGAAAGTTAACGTGTGGGCTGTTATTGTTGGGACTACAATATTGGGTCCATTTTTTGTGCAAGGTTCATTAGATGGCGAAAAATATTTGGAGCTGCTCCAACAAAACATAATTTCAGAACTTATCGCACTGTATCCAAATGGTGAAAACCCTAATGTACCGGAAAACTCCATATGGTTTCAACAGGATGGCGCGCCGCCACATTATTCGGTAATAGTGCGTAATTATTTAAACGAAATTTTCCCACGCAGATGGATTGGTAGAACTGGATCAATAGAATGGCCAGCTAGATCTCCCGACCTAACCCAATTGGATTATTTTTATAGGGTTATCTTAAATCCAAAGTTTGTTTTAATAGACCGAACAATATTGAGGACCTAAAAGACAGAATTACTTACGAAATTGGAAGAATTGGACCCGAAACAATTATTAACGTTTTGCGAGAATTTCAGTTTCGACCTGGACATTCTCAAGAAGCAAATGGTGCGCAATTTGAACATTTCATCTAATAATTTTGTGCTGTATTCTTAAATTCTTGTATTTTTCTTTTGTTACATTGTTATAAGTAGTTAAGATTTTCTTCTCGATAATTTCGTCATGCAATACTCCCTAGAATTCAACGTACTGTATGCAGAAAAATGTGCTCTTTCAAATTACATTTAAAAAAATGCTGGTTGCCATTTAAAAAAATGGCGATGACGTCATAACTTAAAAAAAATATATTTGCAGCACTTTTTTTTAAAGCGAGCGAATTTTTGTCATTTGTTTTGTAACTATTTTAATTAATTTATTCCAACCTTTACGTGCTTACTGTATGAAAAGTGGTCACTCACATAAAGTTTTTCATGTATTTTATTCATAGGAAATCTGTACAGCCGCCTCTCTACCTAATAACAAAGTGAATGAGAAATAACACAGCCCCACATCAAAAAGTTTTTGATTTGGATGACTGACCATGATATTCCTATGTATTTTCGACACCGAATCAAGGGGTTAAAAAAATTCGTATACCCTTGAATTTTTGTGTAAAGACAAAAGCATTCCTTCAATAAGGTAAATGTATACAAAGTGGAGCAACAGTGCTTCGGACCTCGATATCTCGAGTTCTACGATAGCCAGAGAATTTTTAAAAAATTGCAAGTAAACTAGATAAAAAAGTCTATAACTGGAGATTATTTTTGAACATACAGGGCGAGCCAAGACGAAATTACTGGACCAAGTGCCTTTTGTTTAATGAAATGCTATGTATATCAGTACATTTTTTGAAACCTCTTTATAGGCTCTATTCATTCCTATTGTTACGCATTACACCCCCCTGAGACCTGGTGAATGATATGCCCATGAAGAATAGTGACATCCTGGAAACTTGTAGGAAGAAACAGAGTTTTCTGGAGTGTGGTGGAAGATTTTCGATTATGTTCTAGATAACTCTAGAGGCAATTTCAGAGTATATAAGGCGAGATTCCATGGCGGAAAGGAGAAGTTTTATAAAAGTGAAGAAGTTGAAAGGTGAAAGAGTGAGGTTACATATCAAGTAAACAAAGTGTAAAGGTTATTTTGGTTAATTGAGAAGTATTGTATAAGCAGTAAATTATTAAATAAAGTGTTAGTGGTTTACCCCTTGTTAAAATTATTTAGAACCCACGGATTCAAACAGGGTGTTTCCTAGGGGCGGAAATACGTAACGCTATATTAGCATTGAATATCTCATATCTCCCAACCACTTGGATGTAATGAATTATTTTGTTGAAATAATGCAATCTGCAGATGGATATTAAAAAAATCACCACAGTCACAATTATGAGTTTTAAGAAAAACTTATGTGAACACTAGTTACGAGACATCTAATTAATGTTTTTGAATAATTTTCATTTCCTAGAAATGTACAGGGTGGCCAACAATTATTTTTCAATTAAGAACTTTTTAAATTGAATTTTCTCAATTTTTTTAAAATGGAACGCCCTGTATATTTTCAACGATGTGATATAGAAATGAAAAACGAACATTTTTTGTAAGTGCTTCCCTATGGCTAATTGCAACCAATTTCGTTTTATTGAGCAATAATTACAAAATTCAAGAATAAACTTAAAAAAAGAGGTTTCTTCAAATCACTCAGTAGAAAAAATTATAATAAATGTTCCACATGTTGCCCATTTTGATTGACACACATCTCTATGCGCTTTTGAAATGAGGTTCCCACTGTTCCTAAAACTGCCGGTGTGATAGATTTAAGGCAGTTATTATTCAAAATTAATTGTAGTGTTCTTGTGCGCGAATCTGACCAAAACGAATGTCACGTTCGTGTTCACAAGCATATGCTGACGATACCCAACTTCTTCACTGTTTTGAGCCATCTAATGCAGTTATTGCCACTAATTTGTTCTGCATACAAACATTTAATTTTTATGATTTTATATGTACCTGTTTTACCTGTGTTTTTATTCCTATTAAGTACCATAACTTTGTCCAAATTGACAAAATTTTGTAAATCTACTGTACTGTTTTTATTTTACTATTTTAATTTGTTTTGTAATAAGAATGTTTGACGTGTGTACAAATTTTTTAAATTTTTTAACATGAATAAATCTATCTATCTATCTATCTATCTAATTTGATCAACCAAGATTTAGACTATCTATCAATATTTGCATCAACATAACCTTAAAATTAACCCTACCAAATCAGTTGTTATTCTATTCTGCTCAGAACATACTCGAGATCACTTAAAGGCTTCTATTCAACTAAATATTAATCAAGAAAATTTGTCATTTTCTACTCATGCCAAAAATCTTCTGGTAATAATAGACGAAAAATTACGTTTTATGCAGCACATAAAAATTCTTTTACAAAAATTTTACTCCCGACTAAAAGTACTGTATGAAAACAGGCATATCTTGAACTTTAAATAACGTAAAGAACTTTGTGAAACTTTAGTCATGCCTGTACTGAATTATTGCAATTTTATGTATTTTTACTGCCTGGATCAAGCTACAAAAAATCGACTACAAAACTATTGTTGTCGTTTTATTTACAACTTAAGAAAATTTGATCATGTTTCAAACAAATATGTTGAGCTGCGTTGGTTAAAAATGGAACAACTCGTTAAATTTCACTATGCAGTTTTCTTATTTTCTTTAATAAAATATTCTATTCCAAGACAAGTTAATGTTCAGATCGTCAGTACATACTGTAAACATCAGAAATCGGTACGTGCTAACAGTGCCACAACATCGTACAGCCCTCTTCCAAGGTAGCGTCTCTTACACATCCGCAGCCTTATATAACTCTATTGATCCCATATATAAAAATCTATCGACAGTTAATATCTTCCGTAAAAAAATCAAAGCCTGGTTCATTAATTCTAACAAAAACTAGAATATATATTCTTGGGCACCATTTTGCACTGTGTTTATGATTGATTCTTTTATTATTTATTTAATGTTATTTTTAACTTAATTAGTTATGTAAGTGATTTATAAGGTTAAGTGTAAGAATAGCCACATGGCTAAACATCGCCTTGTAAATTGCTATTTGTAATGTACTTGTAAATGTACATCTACACTCTTTGAATAAAACCATTTATTATTACTATTATTATTAAATGCTCCGTTGTGCACCACAATTTATATCAAACTGAGGTTTTATTGCTTGTCGAATAACGAAAAACGGCAAAAAATATACAAAAAAAACATTACAGTAAATAAAAGGACCTATTAAATACTATTTACTCATTTCAATGGATTGGAAGAAATGGTTCCACTAAATGGCTTAATTTCAAAATTGCATAAATACGTGTGTTAATCGAAATGGGCAACACGTCGAACACCTATTATAAATTTTTCTAATGAATTATTTGAGGGAACTTTTTTTTTAAGTTTATTCTTGAATTTGACGCGTATTTATTTATAAAACGAAAATGGTTGCAATTAGCCATTGGGAAGTACTTACACAAAATGTTCGTTTTTCATCACGTCGTTGAAAAATATACAGGCTGTTCCATTTGAAAAAATTGAGAAAATTCTGTTTAAAAAATTCTTAATTGAAAAATATTAATCTCTGATAGCCGGCGGATAAAACTTGATATATTTCTTTGAATTATGTGAGATTGTATAGGAGAACACAGTGCTGCTTAAGTATTACATAACAGCTACTATTCCTTAACCAGAACGCAGCTGATTTTTTGCTCTACTGACAACACTTCTTGGCCTCAGTATAGTCGAATAGTTTTTTTCAAATATAAGTAGTAAGAAAAAAGTTATGGTCAACAAAACCTAATAACTGTTTCTCTATCGGATATCTTTTTCTTGAAAATGGCCTCCTTAAGTAATTACAAAACGATATCTTTAAGATAACGGTACATAATCTATGTGAAAATACCATTTCGATCACGCGCTAAAAATACAATATAAGAATCTCTCCGTAAACCTAAATCAATAATTCCAGCAATTATTCAAAATATTAGTTAAACGTACATCGAGTCAATTATATAATTAACAAGTAACAATAATGGAAGAGCAGATAAACCAAATCTACAACCCTAGAATGAAGTTTATCTTGTATTACAGAACAGTTTTTGTAAATAACATTATAAGCACGCATAGATTTAGTAGCTAATACACTAGTAATTAGTAAGTAGGAAAAAAAGACTTACCCAAAGCAATTGTTGCTGCAAAGCAAACTAGGGTGTATAATAACGTTAACGCCATGCTTCTCAAACGGTCTACTTTCTACGATTCTTAATGCTGATTGACGATGCCGTCTTATCTGTAGATACTCTGATATTGATAGGTGAGCTTATCAGTTACATCCTTACCTATATTTATATACACTTATGTGAGTCAATGATATTTTTCGTTATGGGGATTGATATATGCGTAAGCGTATACATACATATAAAATTCCAGAAATGCTGTGATTTCATTATTTATAATTTCCCAACGAGATCCGTTGCTTAAATTTGGCTTCCGGCCAGTTTAGTATCAGAACGGTGTCTGGAATTAAGGATGTAATATTTCATTAAAATCGAACCAGTTGATATTTGCGAGTGGTCTGTAGAATCTTCAATTAAACATGAATAATTTAAAATAAAATAAGTATTTTTTTTTAAGTTAAACGGTTTTATTGTAAAGTCAAATCAAATAAAAAAATACTTCGTTCAGAAGAAAGAGTTTCTCATTAACAAAGTAATTAAGCGTAGGTCCATAGCAATTATAGTTTACACAGTGCACCTACATTATATGAATACAAAACGTAGATTACATATAAATTTTAATACAATAATTATAATCGTTAATATAAAAAGTCGGAAAATAGGATAAGATAAGGAGGTAAATGCCTAATTAGAATGTGTCATTATAGTACTCGTCTAAATTATAATAGGGTTTAAGAATTAAAAGGCCTTTAACCGCCTTTCTGAAATTTGTATTTGAGCTCATTTCTTTAATATTATTTGGTAAGTGATTGAACATCTTATAGCCATTGTAAATAATTGAGTCTTTGACTAGAGTGGATCTGGCAATTGGCAGAGTAACGTTATTGACTTGCCGAGTTACATATTGTATGGAAGAATTATTTATAATATTACTTTTATGCTTATGAACTAAACAAACTGTTTCTAGAATGTAATTGGATATCATAGTGAGAAATCCATATGTCAAGAACAGTGGCTTACAAAATTCACGAATTCTAGTTTTGTGCAGATAGCGAATAGCACGTTTTTGAAGTACCAATATTGTTTGTAAAAGATATTTACTGCATGCGCCCCAGAAGGCAATGCCGTACCTTCAGTGTGATTCGATTAGTGAAAAATAAGCAGTCTTAGCAGCTGCATAACCCAGTGCATTTGTGATCACTCTGATAGCGTAGGATCCGGATGCTAGTTTGTTACTAAGTATTTTAATGTGTTCGTTGAATTTTAACTTGCAGTCAATATTTAGTGCAAGAAATTTTGAGCAGGGTTTATTTTCAAGAAAATGGTTACCTAGGGAGATGTCCGTTAAATTGCAGTGAAATGTAGATATGTTTGTTTTGTTAATGTTGAATGAAAGCAAATTGGAGTCACACCACTCTTTGACCTTATTTATATCGGCCGATACCGTTTGCTGAAGGACAATATCATCTTTATTGTGCTGCAGTATGGTGGTGTCGTCAGCAAATAAAGTGAATTTTCCTTCAATATTAATTTTTGTCAGGTCGTTGATATATATTAAAAAAAGAATTGGGCCAAGAACGGAACCTTGGGTTACCCCAAACTTTGTATTTAGTTTATTAGAGTAATTTGTATTTCTAACTATTTGGCTACGGTTTGATAGGTATGATTGAAACACAATAATGATGCAGATAATATACTAAAAGCTAAAAAATAATTAGGTAGGTACCAGGTATCAGTCATCACACCACTCTCCTCATCAATCTAGAGCATTGATCAGACTAAAGTGAAATCGTGGGGCGAGTCGAATTTCTATTATCTACAATCAACCGCTCATAACATTATAGGTATGCTTTGGATGCATCTTCTCAATAGATAACTTATGCATAATATGTGTAAAAATAAATCCGTCACTATCATCGTGCGACATCGCAGAACGAACATTTACATATTTACTCAGGTTACGCTACGCCCCACGATTTCATTACACTTTACAATAAAACCGCTTAACTTAAAAAAATGTTTTCTTATTTTATTTTCAAGTTTTTAGTTTTTTATTTACTTACTGAATATTCCTCATTCTATTTAGTTTATTTAGTGCCTCATTATTACAGCCCTTTCATTTGATATCCATATTGAGGAGATTAAAAAAAAAGTTATCCGCCATTGTGTGGTGGCGGCCATCTTAGATCTTAAATTTTTTCATGGGGTACTATATTCTACTAGTTAAGCCCTATCATTTGACACCCATATTGAGGGGGTTGAAAAAAAAAATGTAATCCGCCATTTTGTGGCGGCGGCCATCGTGGATTTACAATGATAATGAATATGCATAATTGTATTGTCATCAGAACTAAAGGTGTGCACCAAATTTCAGATCAATCGGTCAACAGGAAGGGGGTGAAATTTTAATTACTAGATTTGACCCACACAAGACACAAACAAAGTAAGCTAAATAAAATAATAAAACCGTTTAAAAATGAAAAAGCACGCATGGGGCACCTAATGAACAAAGTTTTTCTATTTCTTCAGGTTTGAACGCCCCACACTTTTGGGTTTTTGACATAATTATTATACTCTTCACAATTACAAAAGGAATAGTATATTGCATTCGTCGAGCACATTTCTAAAACCAGTACCTAATATTGCTCGTAGAGAAAAAAAATTCATATCACTCATGTTGGTGATCGAATTCTGAACAACTTTTCTGTCCGCCTGTCTGTCTGTCCGTCTGTCTGTTTGTCCGTCTGTCTGTCCGTCCGTCACGTTTCTTGTAAGCACGATAAATTAAGAACGAAAATTCCGAATGTAGTGAAAGTTAATAAATAAAATAAATAAAAAGTTACAATTTTTTTAAATAAGAAAAAAATTTCTTTTAATGTTTTGCAATTAAACTAAAAATGTTTAAAACTAATATTATTTACGAAAAAAAAACTGCGAAGAGTATCCTATAAAATGTGCAACAATTATATAAAACGTGTAGTAAATCGGCTAAGAGTATAATGGTTAGCTGGATAATATTATTTTCTTATTCTCAATGCATTTTTTAACAATTTCAGCTCGTATTTTGTTTTGATTTTTTAGAATTATGTATTTATTTTTACTTCCCTCGCATACCGAAGGGAAGTATTGTATTCGAGAAAAAATCACCCTCCGAGATTTTTTCGGATTCTGATGTTGCAGATCACTTAGATTACGAAAATATAGATTTTTCAATTCCGTCAGTCAGTCTGTCTGTCTGTTTGTCTGTATGTCTGTCTGTCTGTCTGTCTGTCTGTCTGTCTGTCTGTCTGTCTGTCTGTCTGTTGGTGCATTAACTAAAAAACTACTTGACGGGGAGCAGTCAAATTTGGTAGGTAGTTGACCTTACTGTCAGCGAAGAAATGGTTAAACTTTCACTGGAAAATATACAGGATGGACGGTCTAAACGGAATAAATAGTGAGAAAAATTCTTTTTTGCTCAAATTTAAAATTTACGCGTTTCATGACACGCTAAACCTATTTCTGAAAAAAAAATTTGAAAATTTTTTTCTCCATTTTTGAAAAATTTTTACCACTAAAAAAATTTTTTTCTTTCTTCCAATTTAAAATTTACACGTTTCATGGTATTCTAAACCTATTTAAAAGGATTTTTTTTTCAATTTTTTACCAACATTTTTGAAAAATTTTTTACCACTAGAATACTTAGATGGAATTTTTTTTTTCTTTCTCCAAATTTAAAATTCATAGCGTTCTAAATCTATTTAAAAAAATCGGTAAAGGCATTTACACAGAACTTCCCTCTTTATGTGTGCATGGCGGTCACTTTAAGAAATTAATAATTACGAAATGACATTGAATATAATAATCGGAATATAGTTATCATTATTATTACAAAGAGAACCTGATAAGTTTTGGTCAAAAGAATATACAGAGTGCTCATCCAACAGCAAAAATTCAATAGTAAATAACAGGTGCCAAATATGGAAGGCTTGCGCAAATACCTTTACAAATGTTCACCATGGTTGAATTATTTCTTGGGATGACCACCCTGTATGTTTTTCAATAAAAGTATAAACAGGTGCTTATGCCAAATATTATTGCCATCTGTTACATTTCCAATTCCACATTCACGTAGTGGAGTGGAAGTATAGTGGTGCTTAAAAAATTTCACTTTTTTTGAAATTTATCAAAAATGTCGGTAAAAAAATTTTCAAAATGTTCTTCTGAAATAGGTTTAGAATGTCATGAAACGTGAAAATTTTAAATTTGAGCAAAGCAGAAATATTTTTCCATATATTTTAGTGGTAAAAAAATTTTCAAAAATGTTGGTCAAAATTTTTTTTCAAAATTTCGTTTTCTGAAATAGGTTTAGAATGCCATGAAAGGTGAAAATTTTGAATTTGAGCAAAAAAAAATTTTTTCATCTTGGTAAAAAATTTTTCAAAATTTTCAAAATTTTTTTTTCCCGAAATAGGATTAGCGCGTCATGAAACGTGGAAATTTTAAATTTGAGCGAAAAAAAATTTTTTTCACTATTTATTCCGTTTAGACGGTCCACCCTGTATATTTTCCAGTGAAATTTCTACCATTTCTGCGCTGACAGTAGCGTCTACTACCTGCCAAATTTGACTGCTCTCCGTCAAGTAGTTTTTTAGTAAATGCACCAACAGATAGACAGACAGACAGACAGACAGACAGACAGACAGACAGACAGACAGACAGACTGACGGAATTGAAAAACCTATATTTTCGTAATCTCCGTGATCTGAAACGTCAGAATCCGTAAAAATCTCGGAGGGTGATTTTTTCTCGAATACAATACTTCCCTTCGGTATGCGAGGGAAGTAAAAGTAAAAAATTTGTAAAAAAATTTTGAAAAAATTTTACCACTAAAATAGATGGATTTTTTTTCTTTGTTCAGATTTAAAATTTCCACGTTTCCATGGCATTCTAAAATTATTCAAACAAATTTAGAAATGTTGCTGAAAAATAAAAAAAAAATTTGAAAACATGTTTAGGTAATCTATTTATCACTACTATAGAATAGACGAAATATTTTTTTTGCTCAAATTTAAAATTTCCACATTTCATGACATTCGGAAAAAAAAATTTACTCCTTTCACCATTTTGGAAAAAAAATTAACACTAGAATAGATGGAACATTTTTTTTTGCTCACATTTAAAATTTTCTCATTTCATAACATTCTAAACCTATTTCAGAAAAAAAAAAAATTGAAAATCTTTTTCACCAACATTTTTGAAAAATTTCAAAAAAAAATTATATTTTTTAACCACCACTATTCTTCCACTCCATTACGTGAATGTGGGATTGAAAATGTGACAGATGGCAATAATATTCGGCATATGCACCTATTATACTTTTATTGAACTTTTGCTGCTGGATGAGCACTCTGTATATTTTTTGACCAAAAGTTATCAGTTTTTTTTTGTAATAATAGCAATAACTATATTCCGGTTATTATTCTCAATGCCATTTCGTAAATAATAATTTTTTAGAGTGACCGCCATGCACAAATATCGAGGGAAGTTCTGTGTAAATTAGAGATGCACCGACTAGTGGCCGACTAGTCGGGAAAGCCGACTATTCGGCCAATTTTGTAGTCGGCGACTAGTCGGTGACTAGTCGGTGACTATTAAGCGACTAGTCGGCGAAAGAAATAAAACATACCTTACTGAATTAAGAGGGCGTTTTTAATAATATTTTAATAAAGTAAAACAACGCATATGTAAAATGTTGTAACAAAACACTATATTTCACTACATAGTACATACTGCATGATACAAAATAAACAGTAAACTTAATCTTGTTCGAGCGATCAGACACAGTATAGAAAATATTGAAACAAAATTTAAAATAACATTGTTCTAGTATATATTACTCTATATTAGTATGTGACGTATTACAGTATGATATGATTGTTCATATTTAAGGTATTAGCTGCTTTTCCGCGGCCGCGGCCACCGTGAGAAATTAACGATTGGCATTGATTAAACTTCACTTTATTGCCATTGTCTCCTTCAGTTTCATCAAAGAATAACCAAACACGTGACGTTTTTTAACTTGCTTTCGACATATCTATATCTAATAGTTCTGCAGCTAAAATTAAATCCAAAACACACAAAAACTAACCTTAAAGCAACCGGTAAAGCAAACAATGTTCTAAGTGAATGAAGTGAAGTAAACAACAAAACAGAAAATACGTGTACGTGACTGTTGATAGGTCCGTCGCATCGGCCAGCGGCCTGCGACAGGTGACGAGACTACGAGACATGGCACGCGAAGTTTATCGAAGTCGTGCGCGAAGAAATTGGCCGCGTATTTTGCTGGCATTTAAAAATAGTCGGCTGGGTCGACTAGTCGGCTTTATGAAAAGCCGATTAGTCGGCTACTGACTAGTCGGCAAGAACCCTAGTCGGTACATCTACCTTTACCGATTTTTTTCTTTTAGGTTTATTCTAATTAGAAATTCCTTCGCCATAAATGAGAAAATCTATTCGTCATCCTGAAGCCGCCATTTTAAATTCTATAGTCTACGACCTCAAAAATACCCAGATATCGCTTTTCATATGAATTAAACCCTAAATTACAAAACTTATTAGCTATTTTCACGCTGTCATTTTGAATTGTTAGATGGTCTAACAGGATAAGCTAGGCGAAACGACCCCAGAATGCAATCTTTAAAATAACTTATGTTATAATATTGGCAAGTTATAAAAACAGGATTGGCAAACTTTCAGTCCTTGACCTCCATTGACCCTTGAGATAATTGACAATAATTTGCTTTTTTCGAAAACTATTTTAGCTAGACGAATGAAACAAAAAGACTTCATTAGACCATTAGCTGGTCTATATTATACATTGTTTATTTTAGGTTTTTTAAATACCGGCACGGTAGCTCAGTCAGCTAAGCATTTTAGTGGCGAGCGCGCTTTGTCAAACTGCCTAACGTGTACTGGGTTCGATCCCCAGCACCGGCACTGGCAATGTTGGTGGGTAATGGATGTTGTTTGCGTTTTTTCAAATGTCTAACCCCCTTCCGGACAGCCTATGACAGGATTTGAATTTGGGGGTTGTCTATTATGTGTGGTGTTTATGTTATGTTTAGGTTTGTGTTTATGCTATCTGTCTGTATGCCTGCTACAAATCTAGCAATCAGTATTTCGACTAGTTCTAATCAAGATAGATTTTTGAAATTCTACACACGTGTGTAGATCCAGATCCGGTGACAATGCAATATAGTATATCTAGTATCGTTATAAATCCAATATGGTGGACGTCTCAAGATGGCGGATTACCTTCTTCTTCATAACCCCCTGGATATGAGCATTAGATGAAAAGGTTTGACGCGTAAGATATGATAAATTATGTGGGTCATTCTAAATCCAATCTGGTAGACGGTCCAGGATGACAAATTACCTTTTTCTTCACAACCCTCTTGATGTGGGTGTATCGATTGAAAGGGTTTGACGCATAAAAAGTGATAAATTAAGTAACGTCATTGTCATTATAAATTCAATATGGCAAAGCCCCAGGATGGTGGATTACCTTTTTCCTCACAACCCTCTTGATATGAGTATCAATTGAAAGGATTTGACGCGTAAAATACAATAATTTTGTAACATTATAAATCGAATATGACGGATGCCCTAGGATGGCGGATTACCTTTTTCTTCACAACTCTCTTGATGTGGGTATCGATTGAAAGGGTTTGACGCATCAAAAGTGATAAACTAAGTAACGTTATTGTCATTACCGTTTTATTCACAACCCTCTTGACATGGGTATTAAGTGAAAGAGTTTGACGCATAAAATATGATAAATTATGTAATGTTATTGTCATTATGAATCCAATATGGCGGAAGCCCCAGGATGGCAGATTACCTTTTTCTTCACAACGCCCTTGATATCGGTACCGAATGAAAGGGGCTTGTCTGTCTGCCTGTTTGCAAAATAAGTAAAAAATAAAATTATATCAATTTTTTTTAACAAATCTATTAAAAGAAATTGATAAAAGTAAAAGATCATTTTTGAATTCACACATCCGGAAACTAAAAGCTTTAGGGGCGATCAACTGAATAATGTAACTGTGCAATAGTGTTATACGATCGCCCCCTAAGCTACCAGTTTCCAGATGTATGAGTTTAAAAATTACTTTGTATTCTTTAGTACATTTCTTTAAATAGAAGGGTTATTTTAAAAATTTTTTACATATGATTTTATTTATGTTATTTTGTAAAGTAAAAAGCTGCCAATATTTTGGAAAAAAGTTTTCTACTTAGTAAACTCGGCAGAAAAATCAGTAAATGATTGTGATGCTAACAAAAATAATCATTTATGAAAGATTCCTTAATACGTTAATACGCTATCTTTACTTTGCTAAGTAAATAACGAGTAACGTTGATATAGCCGATATCAGTACATTAAAGTTACGGATATTCAAGGTGAATATAAAAATACTGCAAAGATAATTTCTTTACTTTAAATAAATATTGGTACCCATAATTGAGGTTTCCGAGTTAGGACCTGAATTTTCTTACGGCGTGATTTTAATTAAATACCGCTGCCCAAGGAATCACTACTTCCACATCCAGATTTTCCATCCATGTTTCTTTAAAGGAAAACATTTTGATTATATTTGCGCTCTGGTTTGTGGAAATAAGGGCTGATTTTTTTAGTGTGTCCGAACTTTCAATTCAAATGAAATAATAACCAAATTAGATATCTTGAAACTATTTATTTTATGTGAAATAATATTCAATGGCATTAATGTTTGAAAACAATTTCGAACAAATGTTCTCCGCGGTTACTTCTAACAAAGCGCATTCTGTCGATCCAATTTCCGACCACTTTTTGAAGCAATTGGGGTCTTATGTCCGCAATTGCACGAGTTATGTTGGCTTCCAAAGCGACCATAGTTACTGGTTTATTGGCATAGACCAAATATTTATCATAACCCCAAAGGAAATAATCTAAAGGCGTTAAATCACACGACCTTGTGGGCCAGTTAACTGGTCCGTTCCTCGAAATAATTCTCTCATCAAATTGTTCCCTCAATAAATTGATTGTTGCGTTGGTTGTATGGCATGTGGCGCCGTCCTGTTGGAACCACATCTCCTCCCGATCTATACCATTCAAATTTGGAATTAAATAATTATTTATCATCGCTCGGTAACGATCCCCATTAACGGTAACTCGCTGTTCGGCTTGATTTTTAAAGAAACACGGCCCAATGATGTCACCGGCGTACAATCCACACCATACCGTGCATTTTTCTGGATGGAACGGTACATGCTGGGTCATTTGTGGATTATTTTCACTTCAAATGTGTGTGGATTATTTTCACTTCTGTTTATTAACGTAACGTAACCATTTAGCCAAAAATGAGTTTCATTGCTGAACAAAATTTTACGGTTAAATTCTGTGTCAAATTACAATTGATTTTGAGCCCATTCAGCGAACGTACGACGCAAACCATGGTCTTGCGGCTTGAGTTCTTGGACAAGCTGAATCTTGTAAGGCACTAGACTAAGATCTTTACGTAGAACTTTCCACGTAGTCGAATAACAAAGCCCAACTTCCTGTGAACGTCGATGAATTGACAAATTTGAGTCTTCCTCAACACTGTCAGCAACAGCGGTAATATTTTTTTGCGAACGCACACGTTTCCGTCTTGTTTTTGTTTTAATATCGGGCAGCGTAAAATGCGTTCAAAATTTTCGATAATTCGGTTGGGTGATTATGTGCACCATACAATTCACGAAGTGCTCGATAACTTCAGCGCACAGAACACTGGTTTTGATAATAAATTTCGACAACTTGCAAACGTTGCTCTGACGTTAAACGATCCGTGATGATTTAACAGAATAACTGAACAACTCTGACACTAGAAGCGCGAAAACGTTTGATAGCGACACATATCGGAAGTTCGGACACACTAAAAAAATCACCCTTTAATTGGTCATAGAATTTTAATAATATTTGAGGCAGACGCCATAAAAAAATTAGAGGATTTGGCCAAAAAAGTTTTTAGTCCCTAATATTAGCTTGCCCTACTTATTTTCCACCATGGAGGTGGTGGCGTGTGTGAAAAATATGATAAAGAAATCTGGTACCTTGGCTTCTAGCATATACACTAAATCGCAAGTTTCTGTACTCTTACCAGCTTGCTTTACTCATTCTCCTCTATTTACCTCTACTTACCCCTATCCCATCAACGGAATCATTTTAAAATATAATTTGGTTCCAGATGTCGTTATAATAGTACTTGTACCAAATTTCAAGTGAATATCTCAATTTAATTTTATCAGCTCCTTTAGTAACGGAGGGGTTGAAAAATGTTATAAAAAAATATGAGGATACGGCTTCTAGTATATACACCAAATCCCAAGTTTCTGTACTCGTACCAGCTTGCTTTACTTATTTTCTCATATTTACCACTATTTACCCCCGAACCCTCCAACGAAACCATCACAACGCATAATCTAGTTCCATGTATCGTTATAATATATACATGTACCAAATTTAAAGTAAATATCTCACTTTTATTTTATCAACCCCTTTAATAATAGAATGGGGGTAGTGGAGGGGGTGGAAAATACTATAAAAAATCTGAGGTCTTCGCTTTTAGTATACACACCAAATCGCAAATTGTACTCTTACCAGCTTGCTTTACCTATGTTGCTTCATTGGCCCCTATTTAACCCCCAACCCTTCAACGGAATCATCTCAATATATAATGTAATTACATACATGTACCAAATTTCAAGTAAAATTCTTAATTTAATTTTATCAACTCTTTTAACAATGGAAGTTGAAAAATGTTATAAAAAATCTGAGGCCTTGACTAGATATATAGTATGTATGAATAATGTAGACAAATTCAAAAAGTACTGCACGCATTTAAAAAACTCTAAAGTCATTCGAAAAAATATGTTTTATTGTACTTATGATCAAAAAATTAAGACTGTGCTATTATTATTACTTAAGATATAGCGAATTGAACTCCAAAATTTGGAGGTGATTGATCGATGAGAAATATACCCTCCACCTTGATCGCAAGGCATATTTTTGCAACAAAAGTAATTGCCATGAAATGTTAACTGGATTAATATATCATTATATAAGAATGTATGAGCAAAATGAATTATCATTCCGGCAAAGATATGAATAAATCTGTGGATCAACTGCACAAAGTTCACTAAGCCATCTTCTGACACTTTCTCTCCTTGATAAATTTTTTTATGAATTTTGTGATTAGTTCCACATTAAAGCTGAGACTTTTCTCTTCATTTTATCTTATTTTCATTTTTTTAGGGGCTCTGAATAGTAAGAATTATCGATCGATGAGCCCGGTCGTACGAAACTCGTGGAGAATTCTCATTTGTCGCCCATTTCGAAACGGCTTAAAACCATAAGTGGAAAACTCGATTTATCTTCTAAACCGCATAAGTAAGACAAAAATTTGCAAAGACCCCTTTTGTAGAGAAGAAGGCGAGCTACGACTTTTGTTGGGAACTTTTTTCTCTATTTTCATTATTTTGGCCGCTAGAGCAAAAAAACCGAAAATCAAAATGTTTTTTCAAATTTTTTTGAATTTTCCCGTTACTTGGAAGTGCAAAGAATGCATCATCTTATTCTCCAGGTTATTACCTACTTAAATCCCAGAGATGATCCTTCTACTAATTTTTGTTACCCTAAGTTGTTAATTTGCTTGTACTATATATGCACTCTTATTTGATAATATATGGTAAAAGCAGTGCTGCTTTTTATGGTAACGATTGTATATAAGGTTTATGAATATTGAGATAATTTGCGAGATATCTCTTTTGTAATATATTCAATTTGATTCTCGTAAAAATTCCAAGCTTACCTTGAAACTTGGAAATTGTAATATAATATATTGTAGGTATTGTTATGTGGTAACGAACGTTGCCGTACAGTTTCGTTAATGACGTAATGCTTCATTTTTTGTTATTAAAATTTATTGTAATATACTATTGTGCATAATAACTCTTTTGATTAATTTCTAGCTTTTTCCAGATTACACTAGTTAATCTTGGCGCCCAAGCTTTGAACTCACTGCCCTATTACTCTCCGTATGTTTACTGTGCTAGCTAGGTTAAGCCAGTGACGCTAACCACGACACTCGTAAGGTGGCCCACTTGTGATTAAAACTTGGACATTATTATTACACCATAACAGCTTCTCAACGCTACACTTGTTACTTTTCATCGCCACAAAATATACTCAAGGTGTTTTCCTTTGAAGGGACTTGGATGAGAAATCTGGATGTGGAAATAGTGATTCCTTAGGCAGAGGTTCTTGTAGGGTATTTATAATAGGTATTAAGTTCTTAAGTGTAGCAAGACAACACTGACGATTTCTAAATTTTAATAAAAAATAAAAAATTCGATTTATTTTTGTTGAATTACACATTCAAAAGAAATAAATATAAAAAAATATCAATATTTAAGCTAACACTTTCAATGCCGTATACAGAAGAGTTGATAAACCTATCGCTATGGCATAGTTTGGTTTATATCCGGAATTACAAAGGGGACTATCACACGTTCCACAGTACTCCAGGATGTTGTCGTTGGTAGCAGTGGCCGATAATTCCTCGCATCGGCTCTTAGGACCACAACCCCTGTAGATCTCTCTGGTTGCATTGTCTAAAAATAAAAGTTATAGAAATTACTTTAGTGGTCCAAGAAAGTTGATGGGTGTTATTATTATTATTATTTTTAAATCTCTTTATGTAGATTAACGTCCTGGTGAAGTTTAGCTCTAGCCCTTGGATACCACTCAACCAATTTTCACTTGGCAGTTCTGTTAGCAGTTTATTAAATTACAAAACCTTTCGACCCTTCGGTACTGTTTGTAAATATTTTCAGGGCGAATTAATTATGATTTTGACGTCTATAATATTGATTTTTAAAACATTATGAACGGATAGAAACAATATTCGAAATAATCTGTCAATAAAAGAAACAATGAAAAAATTTAAGAAATGTATGTGCTTATTATTTGACTATTGTAAACCATTCACTAATATTTTATCAATTTAGACTAGAGTTATTTTTAATTTTCTTTTTCAGTTTTTTTTTTAAAGCGAAGGGTAAGGTAAATGATTATAGCCCTTAGTCAGGGGCGGGGGCTAAAACGGCTTCGTAGGATATTTATTTGACAATATAGTGTATCATAACATATTAGTTTTGTTTCGTTTTGCTTCTTTTCTATAAAACGTAAATCATAGACTACAGCACCATATACAAACAATCAAGTGAACAATTTGTATGTTTTTCTCACATTTGTGATATACAGGGTGAGCCAGCTCTATTTAGACAAGCATTACCTGGAAAACGGTGAGTCGTAGAAAGAAATGTTCAATGAAAAAGTTATTGTGGTTAAAGAGATGCATTCAGTTAATTTTCAAATGTGCAAGGCCCCTAGAAAAGATCACGGTTACGCAACTTGTGTCTTTTTAAATTTTTGTATTTTCCATTTATTTCCTAAGAAACCTTATTAACCATGTAACATACCTATCGATTAACCATTGTTGAAATATTGGCAGTTCAATTTTTCGGATAACATGTTTTTATTAACGTAATCATACAGTACAAAAAACAGTAACTGTTATGATCATTAGTAAAGATGCTCAAATTATCACGCATATTCTATTTGACACAATTCATACCTCCTGAAAAGTTTTCATGTGCAAGAATTCCTTATAACTTCTGGGGTCATTTGGCGGCAAGCATAAGCAGCCCGTCTGCCCGCATGTCCGCCTGCCCGCCAGCCCGCCTGCCCGCCTGCCCCCCTGCCCCCCTTTCCCATCTATACCTTATATTTGTGAGATGGAGTTTATACATACCAGAAATAAAATGGGCCCCAGTACAGTACCCTGGAGAATACTCATTATAACGAGGAGTGGGTCACTGCATATTTTACTATTACTCTCTGATATATCTCTGTAAAATATTCCTGGAAAATGTTTAATGGTTGACCTCTTACACCTAATGATTCTAATCGTTTCAATAATAATTCACGATTGACAGTGTCAAATGCCTTAGCTAAATATTGCCAACAATTTTATTTTCCCTAAATAGGCATTAACATTGAAGAATAACTTTTTCCTAATAATTTTACGATAGTGTATGAACCAAAACACAAGTAAATAAAAATTGTTTTTTGTCCCTTGGAATTTTACACTCTAGATCAAAGTCCAAATTATGCCTAAGTGGAAAGAGCAAGTCAAACAGTTTTGTATATATATACTCACTTTTAAATATGTATTTTATACAATGAAAGCTCGCTGTGCAATTGGGTGTAAGTACTGTTTCAACATTATTCTCGCAGGCGAGGTTGCTACCCATAACCTCATGACATTCATAACACAGTATTGCAAAACCTAAAAAATAAAAAATGATAATAATTAGAAAAATTCTCACGTGTTACTCTTAGCCAATAGCATATTATTAGTGTTGAGAAAATTCTGTTATTATGACTATGATGAGGATTTGTTAATAGTAATAGATATAGTACAGAGATTAAATATTTATGTAGAATCGGCAAGTCAAAATACCTAGATACACAAAAAAATTATATAAAAAAAAACATTTTGAAGAAAAAGATTCTATTTAAAAAACCTGTACTGAAAAACATTTTCTTTTTAATTCATACACCTGAAAACCAAAAGCTTTGGGGGCGGACATATAGCACTATTGCAGAGTTATATTGCTCAGTTGACCGCTCCCAAAGCTTTTGGTTTCCAGGGGTATGAATTTAAATACATTATGTTTTATTTTTAGTACAGTTTTTTTTTAAATAAAGATTTTTCCTTAAAAATGTTTTTTTATATATTTTTTTCGACTTAAGCGCACTTATACCCTGTATACTATTTAACTTGAGGCCATTTTAAGTGCAACTGAAATTGTTATTGAACGTGCAATAATTTTTGGCTGTATTTAAACTTTGGTTATGCTACTAAAAAAAATTCTCCAATTGCTACACACTTATAAGGCAGTATTACACGATCCAATAAATCGACCGATTTTTTGTCCTTCAATTTATTGGTGTGTGTAATGCATAAAAATCTGCGGATTTATTGGTCAAGTAAAATCGGTCAATAAATCGAGCAATTAGAACATGTTCTATTTTTCCTCGATTTTATAGGGATTTTCTAGTAACATTTTTTATTTCACTGCATTACCAACATTCAGAATTGTAAGGTTAGTTTGATTTGTTTTTAGTTCTCATTCTTGCTTATAAACAAAGTTGTGATATACCGAAAAATCCAAAAATCCATCTCTTATGACAAACACTTAAAAAGTTTTATCTGCTGTCCTTGTTATTAATGTACTGTGTTAAAACTTTGTACTTTGTTTGTTGCAAAAATGGGACGTCTACGTAATTTACGTTGTCTTTCAAATCGCCAGAAGAGAATACGAAAGCTAAAATACACAACTATCAAAAGTCAAAACATTGAAATCAGGGCGACAACCAAACGGCAACCGTCCAGGGAGTAACTAAACGGAGGATTGACATACCTGATTTAACAACAATAAATCGAATAAATATTGCTGCGTGTAACACAGTTTCTTTTTTTCAATTAATTGATCGATTTTTTGACCAATTAATTGGCCGATTTCTTGACCAATTAATCGTTTCGTGTAATACTGCCTTTAATCGACCACACTATATATCCTGGGTGTAGAATCAGGTCATGACTATTAGGCTAGTCTGCCTGCGACTTTTCTCAAAAATTTTCTATACCATTTGAGTTAGCCACGGATTCTTATAGGAAAAATTCCGCTGAACAAGATTTTCTTATGAAATATTTTTCTAAACCGCCAGTTTCATGGTCAAATAATTGTTTAAACAATTTTTTCTTCGTTTCTATTTAATAAAATGAAAACGGTTTGACGGATCATTTTGTCAACCCGTTCATTTATTATAGCCAAAATAAATTTCTTAATTAACAAATTGATTACTCCGAAACTAATGAGGTCAGGATATTGTTTTTTCAAAAAACATTCCTTTTATACCAAAGAATATACTATTTTTTTTGACCCGATATCTTCAATACTTTGTGATTGTTTAAACAACTGGCATAATTTGTTAATTAGCAAATAATTTTTTTTTTCGATAGTTTGATCGACTTCAAACCAACTTTAAACGATATATATTGATGTCGGGCATAACCCCAATAGAAGTCTGCACGAATGCAACTTTTTGCTTTTGTTTGTTTAAAGTTTAAATTAATTTTGCAAATTAACAAATGAAATATCTCGGCTCCGGGTAAGCGTATCGAAATGAGGTTTTGTGCATATGAAAGTGCTTGGAAAAAGGAAAATTTTGAAACCAGAAAGAGCTTGATCGGATAACCGGAACCGGAAATAAAAGTTATATTGCGTGAGAGGCTCTAATTTGTTTATTAACAACTTTTTGGACACGAGGTTCGGTGCAAATTAAAGCTAACAAGTTTTTTCATCAATCACAAAAAGTTCTACAAAAAACATATAATCCCTGAAGAGTTATACCCGTTTTTGACCCTTAAAAAATCTCTCCCGCAACCTGAAAATAGTAAGATTTGACGTGCAATGGGGTGGCGGGTTCGATCCTCGGTGCGGGCAAATTTTTTTTTCGTCAAATTTGCTTTTTTTTCATGTAACCAAGTAGTTTTTATGATAATAAATGTTTTTACTTTCTGAGAAATTTTTAAAAACGTTGTAAATACATTTTTTTGGAATTTTCATTAAATAAATGGCTACCTTGCAACAAACATACGATTGTTCTTCTCCAACGAGGGTTTGTCGGTATTTTTGTTCTTTTACTACTTTTTGTGAAAGAGAAGGCTTTTGTTTTACTTTATTTGAGGGGGTGCCTGTAAAAAAAAGACCAAAAATAAATTAATAATACCATTAAAATAGTTAAATCTTTGGATTAATTCTCATTTACAAATAATCACTTTTTTGATTATAAGAAAAAGTGAAAAATAAATTTGTTTCCTTTTTATTTTTGGTCTTTTTTCGACAGGCACCCCCCTCAAATAAAGTAAAGTAGTAGAAAAACCAAAACTGCAAAGAAAACATTATTTACAACGTTTTTAAAAATTTCTAAGAAAGTAAAATCATTTATCATCATAAAAAATACTTGTATTGAAACATATTCTTTATAGGATTTTGCAAATATCAGAAAAAAATAACTATCTATCATTATCAGAAAAAAGTGAAAAATAAATGTATTTCCTTTTTATTTTTGGTCTTTTTTCGACAGGCACCTCCCTCAAATAAAGTAGAACAAATCTTCTCTTTCACAAAAAGTACTAGAAAAACAAAAACTGCATAAAACATTATTTACAACGTTTTTAAACATTTCTCAGAAAGTAAAATCATTTATCATCATGAAAAATACTCGTATTGAAACATAATCTTTATAGGATTTTGCAAACATCAGAAAAAATAAGTAGCTGATGTTTGCAAAATCCTATAAAGAATATGTTTCAATAGAATTAAAGCAAACAATTGGTTACGTGAAAAAAAAAGCAAATTTGACGAAATAAAAAAATTTGCCACACCGAGGATCGAACCCGCCACCCCATTGCGCGTCAAATTTTACTATTTTCACGTTGCGGAGAGAGAGAAGTGTTAAAATCGGGTGTAACTCTTCAGGGATTGAATATTTTTTGTAGAACTTTTTGTAGTTGATGGAAAAACTTTACCTTTCATTTGCATCAAACCTCGTGTTCAAAAAGTTGTTAATAAACAAATTAGAGCCTCTCACGCATTAGGACTTTTATTTCCGGTTTTGGTTATCCGATCAAGTTCTTTCTCGTCTCCAAATTTTTCTTTTTTCAAGTACTTTCATATGCACAAAACCCCCATTTCGATACGCTTACCCAGAGCCGAGAAATTCCATTTGTTAATTTTCAGAATTAATTTAAACATTAAATAAACAAAAGCAAAAAGTTGCATTCGTGCAGACTTCTATGGGGGTTATGCCCGACATCGATATTTATAGTTAAAAGTTGATTTGAAGTCGATCAAACTGAGGAAAAAAAAATTATTTGCTAATTAACAAATTATGCCAATTGTTTAAACAATCAAAAAACATTGAAGGTATATGGCCAAAAAAATATTGTATATTCTTTGGTATAAAAGGCATGTATTTCGAAAAAAGCAATATCCTGGCCTCATTCGTTTCGGAGTAATTAATTTATTAATTAAGAAATTTATTTTGGCTATAACAAATGAACGGATTGACAAAATGAGTTCTGCCTGGCGCCGAACGACGCGCATTGAAAATATGTTTCGATTGAATCAAGATTTTTTCGGATTCTTCAAACTGTTTTCATTTTATTAAATAGGAACAAAAACAAAAATATTTAAACAATATTTTGACCATGAAGCTCGCAGTTTAGGAAAATGTTTCATAAGAAAATCGTGTTCAGCGGAATTTTTCCTATAAAAATCCGTTGCTAATTCAAATGGTATACAAAATTTTTAAAATCACCTCTTTTTTACCCCAGGCAGACTCGCCTATATTATAAAAATACATTGTCACCGGATTTATACACGTGTGCCAAGTTTAAAAGCTCTAGCTTGATTAGAACTGGTCGAAATATTGATTGCACGTCCGCCATATTGGATTTAGAATGACGTTACATTGTTTCTTTTATTTCACTCGTGAAGCCCTTTTATTTGATACTCGTATTAAGCAAGTTGTGAAGAAAAATGTGATCCGCCATCTTAGGATTTCCGCCATATTGGATTTAGAACAATAATAGATATACTGTATTGCTTTGTCACCAGACTTATACACGTGTGCCAAATTTCAAAGCTCTAGCTTGATTAAAACTGGTCGAACTTTTGTTTGCAAGATTTGACCTAAACAAACTAACACACTTAACATTGCAAGTTAATAAAAGCTTTTAAAGATATAACAATTTACTTTATCATTTCAAAACTATATAGGTAACATACATCACAATAATCGAAATAATATTGACAATATTACCGCAGTGTTAATTAATTTTCTGTGCAATTTATTATATCTACGAGAACAATAGAAATATTTGTGATATAAATTATAAATACCTAGCTCAATTTGAAATACAAGCAACTGACGAGCATAATAATGGTCCTGCAGTCACAGCAACCCGTAGTGCACCTAATACCAAAGCCGCCTTCTTTTGTTTTGCCGCTGTTTACCTTCACGGCGTCGTCTAACTGCCCTGTATCAAATCAGCATTCAAATTTTCATGAGAAAATCAAGAAGGCACCTACTTGCAAATAAACATAACCAATGAAAATAATTAGTTTCATTCAGTTACGCGTCCATTTTCGTTCGAATAAGTGTTTTAATTGTCGTTTTTCATATCGGTTCTAACAATTAGTGATTGTAACTTTAATGATTTCTTGTGGTTGTGTGATATTAGGTGTACGAATTTATTATAAATCGTGTAACGTTCGAGTCATGAAACTTTTAATACATGTGTAGGTAACTCAAAATGGGAAATCGCTTGACCAACGTCTAACGATACTGCCGCTATCTTGATTTTAAGGAGCAAAAGGTAAGTACATTAGCACATACCAAATAGAGGTGTTTTAAAACCTCATGAGCTGTGGCCTTCATATGCGCAGAGACATAATCCGTCCTGTTGACTCAGTTACACTTCTTAAAAATATTTTATTTATTGTTTACAATTTATCCCGAGCTCTTGTTTATGTATATAGCAAGGCAGCCTCCAGGGTCTTCAAAAACATTCTTATAACTCAGATTAAACTTTGCCTTTTGCGCATTTCGCGGCTCATGAGATTCTGAAACACCTCTACAAATATTGAGTTGTGGGTACATGTTAGAGGTGTTTCAGAATCTTATGAACCGCGAAATGCGCAAAAGACAAAGTTTGTTCTGGGTTATAAGTATATTTTGAAAACACTAACGGCTGCCTTGCTGTATACATAAAGAAGAGCTCGGGGTAAATTGTAAACAATAAATCTAATATTTTTAAGAAGTGTAACTGAGTCCACACGAGGGATTATGTCTCTGAGCATATGAAGATCACAGCTCATGAGATTTTGAAACCTCTATCAGAATATCGGAAAGTTCTTATGGTAATTAGGTGTAGGTAAAATACCGGTTTTAATATATTATGGGACAACGTTACACAAAAACTGAGAAATGTTGAAAAAAATTGTAAAGTGATCTAATAAAATTGGCACAAATGACCTCGAACTTTGCTTAGAGTAACAGTAGGGGTCAACCACGTCGAGAATATCTCTACATAATAGGGAATTCAGGAATACTAGGAAATATGTGAGATAGTCTAATTCACAAGTTCAAAAAGGTGTTAATTCTTGAAATAGCTCCTAAAAATATGAGCGATAGCTCATTAGATTAGGAATGACGTCTAAAAAAATTTTTTTAAATGTTTTATTAGCACATGAAGAACTGCAACAGTTATAAACAAATTAAGATAAAAAAAAATGACATTTAGTTCTTCGCTTATAACTCAGAAACTATAAGCAATAACGGAAATCGGAAAAATGATTCTTAAAGAGGAGGAAATTTCCAATAAAAAGTCTCAACTCCCGGAACTCTATCTCCATTATTTATAATTGTAATTTAACGCTGAAAATGGGACTCCGCGCGACCGCTGCAGGATCCGTGCGCCGCCTCAAAAGAGAGTATATCATATAAGATAATTTTTTTATACTATTAAATATCAATTATGAGATTTTAAAAAATTATGGTTTATTCTTAATACTTCAAAGAACAAGGTCCCGTTGGAATAAAATGTTTAAATTTATTTTTTAACAAGTTAAGCCAGGGGCGCGTTTAGATAAATTGAGCCCCTAGGCGCTGTGAGATTTGAGGGCCCTCGATTAAAAAAATATTAGATCTAAAGATTTGAAGGCAAGTATATTTTTACAAATATGATAATACGTATCATATTATTTTTTCCGGCTTTATATGTTAGCAAACTTGTCAATTTGAACGTTTGATATCACAGTTTTGTGTTTCATCTGATACAGTATACAGAAGAGACAAATTTTGAAGTCGCTGTTGCCCCGAAGTAAGTACTTCGTAGGTAGTTATTAATTCTTTTGAGCGCCGAAAAAGTGCATTTACATGAGGGATTACTGACCGGAATGGTCAAGTAAATACACAAAAGGGTTTCAACACTAAAAAATGTCGCCTGCAACACATTGAGAATAAAGGACTCCGCAGTTTTTTATAGTAAGAATAGGTTTCAGTTGATTGTTCTGAAACTTGGGGAAAATATTTTACTGGACCCCCTGATTAAAATTCTCTCTGACCACCAGTCCGACTGAATTCGATTTTTTGATCTAGAGGCGACTGAAACTGTGAACATCTTCGAAGGTCTACGTAAATGTTCCATAAAAATTCTAAAAATATTCATGCTCATTTCTTGAAGTAAAATAAGCATATTTTGTCTCTTGGCATTTTTTTTTTCAAAGTGCTTCCTTCTCCCGGATAAAAATAACAAACATAAAAAATATTTTTTGTAATTTTTTTACGGGAAAAGGAAGCACTTTGAAGATAACACCAAGACGACAAAAGATGCTTATTTTTGTTCAAAGAACACGCCTACCGGTTTTCAGAATTTCTTAGACAAAAATAATTTCGACCAAGAATTTCCCTAAAATTTTATTTTTTTCTACTTCAGAAAGATCCCAAAATATTCAGGCACGTTCTTTGCGTAAAAAATAATCAGCTTATGCCCCTTCAACTTTTTCTTAAAAGTGCTTCCTTTTCCCGTAAAAAAATTGCAAAAAATTATTTTTTTCTTTTTGTTATTTTTTTCCGGGAGAAGGAAGCATTTTGAAAAAAAAACACCAAGAAACAAAAGATGTTTGTCTTTCTCCAAAAAATGAGTATGAATATTTTCAGAATTTTTATGGAACATTTAAGCAGACCTTCGCAGATGTTCACAGTTTCAATCGTCTCCAAATCAAAAAATCGAATTCGGTCGAACTGGTGGTCAAAATTAATTTTAATCGGAGGGGCCCAGGACAACATTTTCCCCAAGTTTCAAAACTATCGACTGAAACACATTTTTACTATAAAAAAACTGCGGGGTCCTTTATACATTTCAGCGGGCGACTTAAGCCGGCATATATAAAAAATGTATGCAATTTATCTGGAGATAGCTCGGAATCTATATCGCCTCTATAGGTTGATACTAATGCATTGATTATTGTAGTGCACTGATTATTAGCTTGTTTTGCATCGTCATACTCTTTTTCCAAATTCTCTTTATTTTCAGATTCTTTTTCTATTTGTTAATCATTGCCAGAGATTCACTAGAATCGTTTCCTAATGGTTCTACCTTTTCGCAGTCCTCATCACTGGTTTCAAAATCATAATTTTCTCAATTATTTTCTCGGGTTTTCTAGATTGTTCTGCCTCAGGTTCAGGAATTTTCGCATCATCATTATCAGTAGATTTATTTTCTTTAATGTAAAATATACCGAAAAGCTGGCACGTGCCGACTGCCGAAACTTAACTAGTAACGTCTGAGGAATTGCCAAATTGGTCTGTTAATTGAATGCATCTTGTTTTAATATGATACAGTGAATAAAGATTAAAAAAATGAATATTCAAGAATATTCAAACACGATAAACACAAACAATAAATTCCAATAGACTTGAAATATGAAAAAAAGTGAAATCGAAAGGAATAACTATAAAATGATTTCAAATTCAAATGATATAAAATGTAAATAAACGACAAATGTTCGTGAACACATACTCGCATGAACCGTTCTTATTTTGTTATTTTTGTTGCAATTGAGATCTGATGAGGATGATATGGAAAAGCGAAGATGTATTTCAAGATAGTTGTAATTATCATTATTGCTATCGGAAAAGCGAAAATATATAACGACACAACAAAGAAATAAAATTTTTACATCGCTTTTTTACGTCAATAAATCGGGAAATGAGGGCCCCTGGAAAAGTGGGGCCCTAGGCGCGCACCTAGTGCGCCTAGGCCTAAACGTGCCTCTGAGTTAAGCCATTGTTAACTAAAGAAATTTTATGGGACCTCCGTGGTCATTGGAGACAAACATTTTTTTTTAAATAATTGGATTATAAAATTTTCGCTTCTTCGAGCCCTTCTTATATATATGTACTTAACAAGATGACGTTATAAAAGTTAGAAAAAAATCTTTATTTTGTTTATTATAATTTTTTAAAGTAAACAAAAAATTAAAAATAAAAGCAAAGTTGTAAATTTTCTTTTTTCACATTCGTTATCATTACTGTTTTTGCTTTGAAGAAAGGCATTCATTAACGTTAAAAAAATGCCATTTGTTTATAAATTGTTTAAGTATAAACGAATTGACTAGGTTCATATTTAAAAAAAATTTTTTTTACAATTTAGTTGTCTTGAGGATATTATGATTTTAGAAAAAAATATTTTTTCTTAAAAACATTATCTTATTGTTTATAATCGTTTTTTTATCCATCATTTGAATAATTAGTTAAGATATTATTTTTTTCTTAAAATTTAGAACGATCCCCCTCCCCCCCCCCCGGTCACCATATACTGGACAGGACATTTAGTATGTTTTTCGGGGTACTCCCCCCAGCAATTATACAAACATTGAGGACTATACGAATTATTTCTCCTATTTTTCGTTTCGTTCGTCGACTGGTCTACTAG
Source organism: Stenurella melanura (assembly GCA_963583905.1). Lineage (NCBI taxonomy): Eukaryota > Metazoa > Arthropoda > Insecta > Coleoptera > Cerambycidae > Stenurella > Stenurella melanura. Next base: position 121,471,372 of record OY757316.1, on the reverse strand, counting down.
GTGAGCTGCCCGCATGGCCGTGGTAATAGCTCCGGAAAAATCAGCTTCCTGGAGTTACCTAATAGACCCGTCGAGGGGGGGTTCGGGAGTATTTCCCCCCGGGCCCGGATGGTTTGAGGGGGTCTGAATTCTAGGAGATGGAGATATGTCAAAGAAGTACTATCTCTTGCTTACCGAAATTTTACATCGAGATAAAAATCGCATTGTTATAAGTACCAATAATACCAAAATGAATGAATCAACCCCCCCCCCCCCGCTCTTCGATATTGCAATCAAATGTTTTACTGTACTTCAAAATTATATCGAAAAGCTGGAAGTGCTGGCCCGCATGTCACTACCATCGGGCTCCGATTTCCTCTCGACGGCCCTAGGAAACAACCAACATTATATCACTTGTATTGTTTTTCTTTATTGTTATTATTATTATTAATTTAGTTATTTTAGTATAGCAAACAGTGAATAATATGTTTAAGAAATATATTTAAAGAATAAAAATTGTATTTAAAAAGATAAAGACAAGTTTTTCCTAGGTACACAAACCACAAAAAAGCTGCTTCAACAGCAGTACTGACGTACAGATCGCCGAACGGAAGTACAGTGCGGGAGACGATTTTGTCCTGTGGTAATCAATGAAGATAGTGACGATTGTTTATAGTTAAATGTTTTATAACAAAATTAGTTTAGAAGTATTTATTTATGTCCTGCACCTATTTTTTTTTACGTGAATTTTTACTATAAATTCATCTATTATTATGCAGATGTATATAACATAGTTGCATCTTTGATTTTAGGTATAAAATCAAAGGTTGCATTAATTAAGACATACATAAAACTAATCATAAACTTACTTAATTTTGTTTTAAAGTGTTGCACACATTTGTTTTTAATTAAATAGTAGAAATTGTAAGTGTAATCAGCCATATTAGTTTTTTGGCGATTGTACCTCGGTTCTAACCGTAATACAATTAGTTGCAAAATTTTTATTTTCATTTTCCAAATAATTAAAATTATTTTAAAAATCTAAAATAAATATACGGGGTGTAATTAGTTTCATGTCATTAAAAAAACTGGTGGTAGGGAACGACAAGACAAACAAATAAACCTTATATAACATGGGGTCTAATAAAGCTCATAGTTTTGGAGAAAAAAAAATAAACAAAAATTTCGCAAATATTCAACAAATTTTTTTGAGAACTGCTGGAATATTGAGGTAGGTTTAGATCTAGATCTGATTAGAAGAAAACTATACTCTAACTCTCCCTTGTGCAATATTTTAGTTACTGTCATATCGGTGTTTCGTTATGTACACACGTCCAACCCGCGCCCCGTTCGTTGTTTTTGTTATTTTTGAATTTCGCGTCATTGTGTATTTATAGTTAAGATTTATTTTATTGACTTACCGTTCAAGTTGTCAAATTCTTGATTACGTACAGACACAACTTACTTGTTCGTTCTTTTTGTATTCCTTTTTGGCTTTTGTACCAAGTTTTTATTTTATTTTTCTTTATTGACAACGTTAGTTGATAGTTTAGTGTTTAGTGTTGAACGAAGTGCGTATGTACTTAATTCGACGTACCGAACTGTGTATTGATACAGATGCAGAGATTTTGAATCATTTAGGTAGGTAGTAAGCTTTTAACCCAGGACACTCATTTATGTTACAAATGTTAATAAACCACATTTAAATTTTCTGAATTATAAAGAATCCAATATTTTGTTCCAAATTAAAAAAACACGCATGTAAAGAAATGCTCTGTTTAAACCTCTATGGCCATTATTTGCTTGCAATTGTGCACGAAGAGAGAACGAATTATTTACCTCTTTATACTTGCCTCAGTTCAGTTGAGGCGGTACATCAAAGGCGGTCGATGATCCTTTGACACCGCGTGTGCCGGCCAGCACTTTTTTATGACAATTTAAAAGTTGTATAATTGGGAAGTACAAGTCCATCGTCCAAGAAAAGCTGTGGTTCTCAATAGTTGTCTACCATAATATTAAATATGTTAACCTAGATCAGTGTTTTTCAAAGTGCCCCTAGAGGGAAAAGTCATAAAGGTTTTTTGTTTGTCTAGTCGATCCCCATTACCAGTTTTTTTTTAACGACATGAAACTGATTACACCCTGTATAGTATAGACCAACTAGTGGTCTAAGAGAACCTTTTTGTTTCATTCGGCTAGCTAAAATAGTTTTTGAGAAAAAGAAGTTAAAGAAATAGTCGTGCCGGCGCATGTTTTGCCCATTATCTCAAGGACCAATGAAGGTCAGATCTAAAAGTTTGCGAATCGTGTTGACAATATTACAACATAGGTTATTTTAAGGATTGCTTTCTGGCGCCGCGCCGTTTCGCCTAGCTTATTCTGCTAGACCCTTTTTTGGAGTGGTTGACTCCACGGAGTAACATAACCCGACTTCTTTTCTAGCAGAGCATGACTTATTTTCAGCATTTTTTGGCGTATTCTCACTCCATCTTCGCCGAATAATTAAAGCGCGTTAGGTGTCGATATACCTAACTTCACCCCATATCGAGTTATTCAATAAAAATCAAGAAATACCTTATCTTGCCGAGAGATTCCTTACTTCATCAAGTATGCCATGGAAACAAAAGACACTTGTAATAATTTTTAAAGAAAAATATGGATTCTTATTTAATTACACACAACACCAAAAAATTATTATTAACGAACAAGAACAATGTTGACGAAATTCTGTCAGTGAAAACGGTGCACACATTGAGCATTTGTATTGAAATAATTATTTTGTTAATCTGTTTATTTGTTGTTATTTTGTTGTTATTATTCATTATTGCAATACGATTTTTGAATAAAAATTAAAATGAAATGATTGTTTCCAAAGCCTACTATCCTTGAGAAAAAAAACAATATTTTTTCAAAAAGTGCCAATAACTCAAATACGACTGTAGATAGACATACACAATGTTAATAAAAGTGGCCCTAAAATTCAATTTTGCATTGATTTCTGGCGTCAGAAATGGTAGGCGCAAAGATGTGCTACGCAATCCGTTGAAAGTAGAATAATGGAATATTTGAACAAAAATATGGTGGTCAGATTGAACATTTACGTCACAATTTCGTCAACATTGTTCTTGTTGTCAACTCCACCAAAATTTGATCGCATATATTCCAGCCTTCACGCGCGCACTATACAGGGTGATTCACGTAGGCCATTCATTAGAAGTTTTTCAACTTGCAGGTGGATTAGAAACTTGAAATTTGGTATGCGGCCATAATCGATCATGCCCGTTCTATTTAAAATATTTTCAGTCCTCCAACTATACAGGGCGTGCCAAAAATTGGTACCAATTTTTATTTTAAATAGAAACCTATATTTTTCTTTACATGGTTCGATTGGTCTTCTAATTCTGAGTTTAGAGAACCTAAGATATGTTAACTTATCTATTACAATTTTTGACATAGGTTCAATTTTTTTTAAAAAATTGCCGCTGTAGTAGTTTACGAACAAATTTGTATCTCGCAAACCTTTCAAAATTATGAAACCAAATTTGTGAAGCAGTTAGCTGGAAGTTCAGGCTAACTTTTGATGTCCCATCGGTGGTCCTATTTTGTACCATATGGGCGCAGTCGATTTTCAAATGTCGCAATCAAAAATTGTCAAAAAGTCAATTTTTTCAATTGGCACCTACTATTTTTTTTTCACACCATTTGAAAGAAAATTGAATTTTAGGGTGAGTTACTTAAACATTCCCTATACCTAACTTCACCCCATATCGAGTTATTCAATAAAAATCAAGAAATACCTTATCTTGCCGAGAGATTCCTTACTTCATCAAGTATGCCATGGAAACAAAAGACACTTGTAATAATTTTTAAAGAAAAATATGGATTCTTATTTAATTACACACAACACCAAAAAATTATTATTAACGAACAAGAACAATGTTGACGAAATTCTGTCAGTGAAAACGGTGCACACATTGAGCATTTGTATTGAAATAATTATTTTGTTAATCTGTTTATTTGTTGTTATTTTGTTGTTATTATTCATTATTGCAATACGATTTTTGAATAAAAATTAAAATGAAATGATTGTTTCCAAAGCCTACTATCCTTGAGAAAAAAAACAATATTTTTTCAAAAAGTGCCAATAACTCAAATACGACTGTAGATAGACATACACAATGTTAATAAAAGTGGCCCTAAAATTCAATTTTGCATTGATTTCTGGCGTCAGAAATGGTAGGCGCAAAGATGTGCTACGCAATCCGTTGAAAGTAGAATAATGGAATATTTGAACAAAAATATGGTGGTCAGATTGAACATTTACGTCACAATTTCGTCAACATTGTTCTTGTTCGTTAATAATAATTTGTTGGTGTTGTGTGTAATTTAATAAGAATCCATATTTTTCTTTAAAAAATATTACAACTGTCTTTTGTTTCCATGGTATACTTGATGAAGTAAAGAATCTCTGGGCAAGATCAGGTATTTCTTGATTTTTATTGAATAACTCGATATGGGGTGAAGTTAGGTATAGGGAATGCTTAAGTAACTCACCCTAAAATTCAATTTTCTTTCGAATGGTGTGAAAAAATATAGTAGGTGCCATTTGAAATAAATGACTTCTTGACAATTTTTGATTGTGACATTTGAAAATCGACTGCGCCCATATGATCCAAAATGGGACCACCGATTGGACATCAAAAGTTAGCCTCGACTTCCATCTAACTGCTTCACAAATAATTTTGAAAGGTTTGCGAGATACAAATTTGTTCGTAAACTACTACAGCGGCAATTTTTTTCAAAAAATTGGACATATGTCAAATATTGTAATAGATAAGTTAACATAACTTAGATTCTCTGAATTCAGAATTAGAAGACCAATAGAACCATGTAAAGAAAAATATAGGTTTCCATTAGAAATAAGAAAGTTGGTACCAATTTTTGGCACACCCTGTATAGTTGGAGAACTGAAAGATAGAACGGGCATGATCGATTATGGCTGCATACCAAATTTCAAGTTTCTAATCCAACTGCAAGTTGAAAAACTTCTAATGAATGGCCTACGTGAATCACCCTGTATAGTTTTTTCTCACACCATTTCAGAAACTAGAAATTCCACAACTAAAAATTGTGTCGGAACAAGTATCATTCCAACACACTGTTATGGTATAATACCGCACGGCTTTCGACGAATCAGAAGCTGTTAGTGGTTAGGTTGCTATGGTTACGTCGAACAAAGGTAGCTTCGCATTTGACGTTTTAAACAGTTTTAAAGTTTTTGTGTATAATTTCTGAAATTTTGTTAGAGAAAGTATAGTCTACAACACGTTTGGAATGGCATATTCCACACTCGCGAACCGTAGTCCTCGCTTTCGGCTCGGCCTACAAACTTTTCGCTCACTAGAATATACTATTTCCTCACACGTGTGTGCCACCGCGTCATCGACTTAGTACTTAGTCGGATAATCTGTATTCGGTTTTAAACGCACCTTTACCCGAATACAATAAAGAATGGTTTCCACCACACCTTTAAAACTTCAACTGTTGCGCCCTATTTAATTAGTTAGAATAACTACTCACCAGGTTTTATTAAAATACTCAATAAAATCACAAAACACCACGTTCCCTTCATATTAACTGGGATATATTTAATTCACTTGATGGTACTATGGTAAACAACTACCTCATTTCTAATTGTACTGAAAATAGTAACTATACGTAGATGGTATCTCACCTGATAGAAACGCTGCTGATAAGATTATGCTAGCTATAAATTTTTTATGGTATTTTGTACATTATTTATCAGCGAGTTGTCAAAAGCAAATACAGGTGGGTATTTCTGCCTTCCACCGAACTTTCTCTATGCAACTGAGTGTTTGGTTTAAATGTATCATTGATTTTCGTTCATATTTTCTTGCAACAGGTTCTGTTTTCTACAGGTACTCCGAATATTACCATCATCAAGTTATAGAAACGTGAATTATTGACAAAAACTTTTCAATGATCAGTTCGATATAGAGTCGGGTACAATTTAAACTGACGTGTGTCATGGCCGCTAAAACGTCTGAACTAAGATTTTATTTAAAGCATAAGAAATACCAGTAGTTCTCAAACAGTTCTCAGCAATGATATCCCTAAATAATTTTAAAAATATATAAAAGATATTGTCATAAAATGTTAAGATTATTAATTTAGTAACTTCATAATTTTAGTGGAATTCTGATTAAACAGTGTCCATGAAGTTGGCTACATATGGGAAAAAATTGTATTTTTTACATTTCTAAAAAACTCTATTGGGGGTTTGTTTATGCACGTCCAACAACAAAAAATTACATTTTGACACATGTCATGTGATCACCGGTTTGGCAGGACTGTAAAAAATAGTTGACGGTGGTACCGAAAAATGGGTCAAATTGTTAAGATATCGAAAAATTTTATGAAGAAAAAGTGCATATAGAATACAACAAGGACTCCATATAGTCGCGTCATTTTAGCATGAAAAATCTGAAAACCTCAAAAAAAGGTACAGGTTCAATTGACTTAATTCTTGTTGCAAAGAGTTCAGAAAGGCATTGAAAAAAACAGTACCTTTTATTTTTTGGCGGAAATGTTTGGTTTCATTTCTTTTCCGATAATTGGCCAATTTAATTAAATTAATTGAAAAATTTGTTATCATACACAATATGCCATATAATTAAATGAAAATGGTTACTCGGGGGTTTCTGGGGTCGCTGATCACCAATCTGGGAAATTCAAAATGGCGGAAGGGAAGTCTGGCCATCTTCCATAAGAAGAATGAGAATGGATATCTTGGCCTTGAAAATCTGCACTCGGGAGTTTTTCGGGGTACCTGATTACGAATGCGAGGCCTGATTTGGAAAATTCAAAATGGCGGACCGGAAGCAGAGTCAATTTATCAGGAAAAATTCATATTTTTTCGTTCTTGGGCTGAAAATGAGTACTCAGGGGTTTTTAAGGTCGCTGATTACGGATCAGAGGTCCAATTTACGAAATTCAAAATGACGGCCACGGGAGGAACAGTCAATCTCTTCGGAAAACCTCGTATTTTTTACTTTTTCGGGCTAAAAGTCTGAAAAATAAAAAAGTATTTCCTGAAAAATATATTACTTCCGGTCCGCCATTTTGAATTCTCCCTAACTGGACATCAGATTCGTTATCAGCGTAACGAGAATCTCCGAGTCCCCCCCCCCACGTTCAGCCCAAAAAAGAAAATAATACGAGTTTTCAGGAGAAATAGAGTGTTATTCCTGTCCGACATTTTGTATTTCGTAAATTAGGCCTTTGATTCGTTATCAGAGACCTCAGAAACCCCCGAGTACTCATTTTCAGTCCAAAAGCGAAAAAGATACGAGTTTTTCTTGATAAATGAACTCTACTTCCGGTCCGCCATTTTGAATTTACCAAATCAGACCTCAGATTCGTAATCAGCAACCTCGAAAACCTCCTAGCACAGATTTTCAAGGCCAAGATATCCATTGTCATTTCTTATGGAAAATGGCCCGATTTCCGATCCGCCATTTTGAATTCCCCAAATCGGACTTCAGATTGGTGATCAGCGACTTCAAAAACCCCAGAGTAACCATTTTCGTCTAATTCTATGGCATATTGTGTATGATAACAAATTTTTCAATTAATTAAATTAAATTGGCCATTAATATTGGTCAATTATTGGTCCAAAATTTAAACCAAACATTTCCGCTAAAAAATAAAAGGTACTGTTTTTTCTAAATGCCTTTCTGAACTCTGCCACAAAAATGAAGTCAATTGACCCTGTACCTTTTTTTGAGGTAAAATGCCAAAATGACGCGACTAATATATATATATCGATTTTGAAGCAGATATGAGGAAAATAAAAAAGTGCAAATTTTACCCCTACCATTAATTACTATATGAAAAATTATAAACTCTTGTGTCTATTTCACAAATATTTGATTAGTTTCGACAAAAACTGTATGTATTTTAGTTGAATAAAGGTATTTGCATGTAAAAAAAGAAACGAACCCACAATATAGTATTTTTTAGAAATCCCAATAATACACATTTTTCCGATATGTAGCCAACTTTACGACGGACACTGTAGGTATATAGGTTCGGGCACAAATTAAACTGATAACAAAAAATGAATTGCCCAATTCAGTCAATAACAATGAGTGATCAGAAAAAGAAATCAAAGACTAATATTGCTACAGTCCAGCAAGAGACAGGGGAAGGTTTGGGTATTTCTTGCCAGGAAAGGATAGAATCGTAGTATTAGTAGGGGAAACGATGTCAGTAAAAATAAAATATTTCATATAACAAAAAAAAAATCTGAAATCTCTATGAGAATAACGAAAATAAATTATTTTTCTTTTAGCGGTAATAAATAAAAATACTAGTTGACAAAATAAAAAAAGACACATTTTTGGGGAAAATAAAGTTTTAACAAAACCCGAGGCGCGGTTTAATAAAATAAAAATTATAGAACGAAAATTATTAACTTTTAATAGAGCTTAATGAAATTAAAAAAAAAAAGTAGAAGCGCTGGGGATCGATCCCGCACCAACCCCATTTATATTTATTGCATCGAGCATCTTACCGATTGAGCTAAGTTAGCTACTTTGTTCTGTTCTAAGACGTGTAATATGTACGTAATAGAAAATTATAAGACTTAGTGGTTTGATATTGTTCGTTTAACGGATAAATATCCACTATTTACCACTAAAAATAACTTAAATATTTCATATAAAGACGTTTTTCATATTTAGAGTGGCGTTAGTTCACGGAAATAAATAATATTCGTCGTCAAATCACACAGTTTGAGAATCGCTGAGCTTATGACTATGTTTCTCACTCCTCAATGTACATTTCATATTTCCGTCTCAAAAGAAGTGGGAAAGAATCTTGGTAGACATTTATTGACAATGTCTTTAGGCTATGGCTTTAAGTTTGTGTGCAAGAGATAGTGAAAACGTATGTGCAATATTAATTCATACAACGGTCTTTTTAAACTTGACCCGACTTTATTATGCATAAATGAACACTGGATGTTACGAGACACCATTCTCGGAATAAACTTATGTTCTCATATCATACTTTGTAGTCCAGGAAAGTTAGACGTAAGAAGACGAAATAAGCGAACTCATTTTTTTATGTTATGTTGTTTAGGTATTGAGGTTAGAAAACATTACCACACATGCAACCACCAGCAACCTACAGTGTTATGAGATATAGATATACAATGTGTCCACGGAAAAACAATATTATAGGTGTAAATAACCATTTCTTTTTTATTATGAATACAATTTTCCGTATTCTGCTCATGCTTGACCCAAAACCTATTTGCAGTAAGTTAGAATTTCATAAATATATAGAGGGCGCTGGTGGCAGCTTAAAAATGGAATTCGATGTCTTTTACTATGAACACAGTTTTGTGACATTTTCAATTCCACATTCACGTAGTGGAGTGGAAGTATCGTAGTGGTTAAAACATTTCTTTCTTTTTGAAATTTTTCGAAAATGTTGATAAAATATTTTCAAAATCTCTTACTTCCCTCGCACACCGAAGAGAAGTATTGTATTCGAGAAAAAATCACCCTCCGATTTTTTCGGATTTTGACATTTCAGAACACGTAGATTACGAAAATATAAGTTTTTCAATTCCATCAGTCTGTCTCTCTGTCTGTCTGTTGGTGCATTAACTAATAAACTACTTGACGGAGAGCAGTCAAATTTGGTAGGTAGTTGACGCTACTGTCAGCTAAGAAATGGTTAAAATTTATCTGGAAAATGTACAGGGTGGACCGTCTAAAGGGAATAAATAATGAAAAAAAAAATTTCTTTGCTCAAATTTAAAATTTCCACGTTTCATGACACGCTAAACCTATTTCAGAAAAAAAAAATTTCATTTTTTTCACCAACATTTTTGAAAAAAATTTTACCACGTAAATAAATGGAATTTTTTTTTTCTTTTTTCAAATTTCACGTTTCATAGCGTTCTAAACCTATTTAAGAAAAAACATTTTTGAAAAAATTTTACCACTAAAATAGATAGAATTTTTTTTTGTTCAAATTGAAAATTTCCACGTTTCCATGGCACTCTAAACCTATTTTAACAAAAACAAATTTAAAAATATTTTTGAAAAATTTAATTTTTTTTTTTTGAAAATAGTTATAATCTATTTATCACTACTATAGAATAGATGAAAAATTTGTTTTTTCTTAAAATTAAAATTTCCACGTTTCATGACATTCCAAACCTATTTCGGAAAAAAAATTGCAACATTTTTTTACCATCTTGGAAAAATATTTTACCACTAGAATAGATGGAAAAAATTTCTTTTCGCACAAATTTAAAATTTCCACGTTTCATGACATTCTAAACATATTTCAGAAGAAAAAAATTATGAAAATTTGTTTACCAACATTTTTGAAAAATAAAAAAAAAATGAAATTTTTTAACCACTCCACGTGAATGAGGAATTGAAAATGTGACAAATGGCAATAATATTTGGCATATGCACCTATTATACTTTCATTGAAAAATGTACAGGGTGGTCATCCCAAGAAATAATTCAGTCATGGTGGACATTTGTAAAGGTATTTGCGGAACCCTTCCATATTTGGCACCTGTCATTTAGTATTCAACTTTTGTTGTTGGATGAGTACTCTGTATATTTTTTTGACCAAAACTTATCAGGTTTTCTTTGTAATAATAGTCATAACTATATTCCGATTATTTTCTGTGTCATTTCGTAATTATCGATTTTTTAGAGTGACCTCCATGCACAAATGAAGAGGGAAGTTCTGTGTAAACACCTTTACCAATTTTTTCTTCTGAAATAGGCTCAGAATATCTTGTAACGTGGAAATTTTAAATTTGAGCAAAAAAAAGTTTTCCTTCTATTCTACAGTAGTGGTAAGAAAACTATTTTTTTTTCAATTTTTTTTTTAATATATTTACAATTCCATGAAACATGAAATTTTTAAATTTGGACAATTTTTTTTTTCCATCTATTCTAGTGGTAGGTAATTTTTTTTTCCAAAATGGTTAAAAAATGTTCAAAATTTTCTTTTTCTGAAATAGGTTTAGAATGTGATGAAACGTAGACATTTTAAATTTGAACAAAAAAAATGTTTTCTATAGTAGTGGTAAAAAAAAAGTTTCAAAAAGATTTTCAATTTTTTTTTTTTTAAGTAGGTGTAGAATGCCATGTAACGTGGAATTTTTAAATTTGCGCAAAAAACATTTATTTCCATATATTCCAATGGTGAGAAAAATTTCCAAAATGGTAAAAAAATGTTCAAACATTTTTTTTTCTGAAATGAGTTTAGAATGTCATGAAACGTGGAAATTTTAAATTTTAGCAACAAAAATTTCATCTATTCTATAGTAGTGGTGAAAAGGTTACAATTTTTTTCAAAAATATTTAAAATTTTTTCAAAAATGTTAGTAAAAAAATGTTTCCAATTTTTGTTCTCTAGCATAGATTTAGAATGTTATGAACGTGGACATTTTAAATTTGAGCAAAAACAATTTTTTTCATTATTTATTCCCTTTAGACGGTCCATATATTTTGCAGTAAAAGTTTAACCATTTCTTCACTGACAGTAGCGTCAGCTACCTATCAAATTTGACTGTTCTCCGTCAAGTAGTTTTTTTATTTAATGCACCAACAGACAGACAGGCTGACAGAATTGAAAAACCTATATTTTTGTAATATACATGATCTGAAACGTGAAAATCCGGAAAAATCTCGGAGGGTGTTTTTTCTCGAGTACAATACTTCCCTTCGATATGCGAGGGAAGTAAAAATGGTTATTTACACCTATAATAACGCTTTTCTGTGGACACATTGTATACAGTATGTTTCACTTTTCATGACTCCCATATCACAGCTCTCTTATTTAAAATGCGATTTTTTTAAACTTGGGAGAAAGGTACTTATCCATCAGGAGATTAAGTCACGGTAAAATATTTTAAAATCCACCAGTGGGGTCCGTCGTTATGAAGAAATGTGTACCTAATTTTCCAAGAAAATATATTAGGCAAAGTTTTAACTGTAAAACAATGTCATAATCTTTTTCGTTGTTATCAAAAACTCACCAATACCGAATTTCAATAATATAGGAAAAAATGTCCCTTTTTAAAGTAGTTACCAATTATTAGTCATAACTTTATTCTCGGACGTAATTAAGCTGAAGAAAGACTGTGATTTAGTTATTTATGCAAATTTTATTATTTATTAAATTGTTCGTGAATCAAAGGGTCTTCCCCATTAAGAATGGAAAAATGCCCCCAAATAGATTTGACATAATGGTTATAGGGGTATAAAAATAAGGTAGTCACAGTTCATCTGACCCCAACCCCACTCTCCACTCTCACAGGGTAAAAAAAGAGGCTATTCTGGATTCTGTCTTTTTTCTCGAGCTGTGCTTGCACCAAACTTCGGAAAAAAATCATATAGGTAGTTGACCATATTATCCATCTATAGAATTTTTTTCAAGATCATTTAAGGTTACTAACCGACGCCCAGCGTAGTTTTTGTATAACTTGTGTATTTGATAAACTTTGATATCTAAATTTATGTTCTTGCATTTTTACGTCTCGACGCCTAACGTCGTTTTTGTAAAACTTCAGATTTTGATAAATTTTGATACCTAGATTCATATTATTCCATTTTTTCTCTCGACGTCATCCGACGCCTAGCGTCCATTCTGTAAAACTTGTGTATTTAATAAATTTTGATACCTTGATTCATGTTCTCGCATTTTTGCGAACGCCATTTTTTTGTGGAATGTTAATGTAAAGCCTATTACAATTACTCCGAGTTGTGTAACTTTTTATATTGTTTTATCTGCAGCTTAATGAAAGTTTGAAAATTTCTAAAACTTTTCTTTATTTCTATCCCCAGTACATTTTGCAGATTTTGTAAATATCGTGTCAGGCTTGAAAGTTAGCCAAGTTCATTTTCAATGTCTTAACAAAGCTTGCTAAATTGCAACTTCTGTAAATTTTTTTATGACATCTGCCCCAAATATTATTAAAATTTTATGACCAATTATTTCCGCTAAAGTGCAAAAATAGTCAAGAAGTTTACCTTTAGAGAGACTTGGAAGGAAAATCTGGATGTGAAAGCAGTGATTCCTTAGGCAGCGGCATTTTAATAACTGCAGATTATGGAAAAATTAATGTTTTCAGTCAGGTATAAAATATCTAGTGGAGTAGATTTCTTTTTTTGGTTACCATAGCGACGCGAAGAGACGTTATGTGCTGAAAGAAAAAATAAAAATGAAGTTATTGAAATTTAACCTGATATGTTTTTCTTTAAGGAAGATGTATAGGTAAAACCTATAACGATGTTCCTTTTCTCCTGCTTAAGGTGCCCATCGGTAAAAGTAAAACAAAAATACATTTTTTGATTTTATTACAAAATATTCACCTTAAAAATAAAAGTCAGAACACATTTACATAATTAATTTACTAATATTCACAAATACTAAAAATCGTTTTCAAAAGGTCAGTTTTGAAGTGATGTATATTGCAGAAAAGATGTATAAGGATGTGGAGTAATTTGGAGAAAATCCTGCGCTGCCGTCGTTACAGAAGTCATCTTTGCAAGTGGAACAGTACTTTATTCCTGGAACATCTTTGTCGAGTTCACACGTATTTTCGTCTGCGCACGATCTCAATATGACATCTAAAAAAGTAATAAAGAACATTTTTAAAGACAATACCTAAAATAGTTTTTGTTGTGGTTTGCATTAAATAACCCGATACACAGTGGGCCAGAGAAACCTGGCCAAAAGTCGATTTTGAACAAAGCCACAAAATTGAACTTTCCGAGACAACCATAGGTTATAATATGACTCATGAAAAGTTCCTATAATCTAATTCACAAGTTCAAAAGGTGTTAATTCTTGAAATAGCTCCTAAAAATATGAGCGATAGCTCATTGGATTCGGATAGACGTCTAGAAAAATACATTAAAATGTTTTATTAGCACATACAAAATTGCAAGTTATAAAAAAATTAAGATGAAAAAAATTGGAATTTAGTTTTTCGCTTATAACTCAAAAACTATAAACGGCAATGAAAATAGATTCTTCAAGAGGAGGAAATTTCCAATAAAAAAGTCCCAACTCCCGGAACTCTATCTCCATTATTTGTCATTTTAATTTATCGCTGAAACGCCGAAAATAGGACACCGCGCGATCGGTGCAGGATGTGCGCCGCCTCAAAAAATAAATTTTTTATACTATTAAATATCAATTATGGTGTATTCTTAACACTTCATAGAATAAGGTCCGGTTGGAAAAAAATGTAAAAGTTTATTTTCAACAAGTTAGGTCATTGTTAACTAACGAAATTTTATGGGACCTCCGTTGTCATTGGAGACAAAATTTTTTTTGTAAATAATTGGACTATAAAATTTTCGCTTCTTGGAGCCCTTCTTATATATGTACAAAATACAAGATCACGTTATAAAAGTTTTTAGAAATTGTTATTTTGTTTATTATAATTTTTTAAAATAAACAAAAAATTAAAAACCAAAGTAAAGTTGTAAAAAAAATGTTTCTTCATATTCGTTATCATATTACTGTTTTTGCATTGAAAAAAGGCATTCATTAACGTTGAAAAAAAAATTTACGCCGTTTGTTTATAAATTGTTTATAAATAAATTGACTAGTTTTATGTTTAGTTTCTTTTACAATTTTGTTGTCTTGAGAATATTATGATTTAAAAAAAATGTGTTTTTTAAAAACATTATCTCATTGTTTATAATCGTCTTTTTTTAATTATCCATCATTTGAATAATTAGTTAAGAAATTATTTTTTTCTTAAAGATCATAATTGGCACTTCTCAATAACGTAACAAATTTTTTTTCATCAACAATTTCATTGTTTATTAACTTAACAATTTGTTAAATAAATTCTGAAAATCCTAATTTTTTTTTTAATCTTAAAAAAATCTATAAAGACAGCCATATGCAACAACATATTGAAAAAAATTGTTGTATTTTTTATAGCGTTTTTCAATATTAAACGATACAGAAGTTGAAACGGCCACTTGATTTGTCAACTAAAAACTAATATAACTTTTAAACTATTAGAGATATCACAATAGACATTCAAGTCGTTTTTATAGAGGATTAATTAATCTTCAAATGAGTTGACTTCCAAGTTTGTAACTATAATTAATCAGCTATTATGCGCTTTGTTTATAAAAATTAAATGTGTTTTCGACGTTTTTGAATCTTTTATGACTTCTAGCTTATCAAATAATGCAGATACGGCAATGGACCTTCAAGGCAATTTTGTCAAGTGATAAAATATCTGAAAGTTGCAATTGTTTATCTGATTAATAATAGTTACAATTTTTTTTCAGTATGTTGTTACATATGGCTGTTTTTGTAATTTTTTAAGATTTAGAAAAAATATATTAGAGTTGTCAGAATTTGTTTATAACAAATTGTTAAATTAATAAACAATGAAATTGTTGATAATTTTTTTTTTGTTACTTTCTTGGGGATTGCTAATTATGATTTTTAAGACGAAAATAATTTCTTAACTAATTATTCAAATGATGGATAATTAAAAAAAAAAAAACGATTATAAACAATAAGATAATGTTTTTAAGAATTTTTTTTAATCATAATATTCTCAAGACAACAAAATTGTAAAAAAAAATTAATATAAAACTAGTCAATTTGTTTATAAACAATTTATAAACAAATGGCGTAATTTTTTTTTAACATTAATGAAAGCCTTTCTTCAATGTAAAAAAATTAATATGATAACGAATATGAAAAAAAAAATGTTTTTACACTTTACTTTGGTTTTTAATTTTCTGTTTACTTTATAAAATTATAATAAACAAAATAAACAATTTTTGAAAACTTTTGTAACGAGATCTTGTTAAGCATATGTATAAGAAGGGCTCCAAGAAGCGAAAATTTTATAGGCCAATTATTTAAAAAAAAATTGTCTCCGATGACAACGGAGGTCCCATAAAATTCCGTTAGTTATTATAAATAACGGAGATAGAGTTCCGGGAGTTGGGACTTTTTTATTGGAAATTTCCTCCTCTCTAAGATTTTTTCCGATTTCCGTTTTCGCTTACAGTTTTTGAGTTATAAGCGAAAAACTAAATGTCATTTTCTTTTCATCTTAATTTGTTTATAGCTTTTGCAATTTTTTATGTGCTGTAACGCACCCCCCCCACCCCTATTATTTTCTTATTAAATTCTGATTTGATTATAATATCAGTTACCCTTCCCTCTCCCCTGAATGTCTAATTATTAAATCAATTAAACTAATTTGGCTGTGTGATCGTCTAGTTTAGTGGTAGGACTCAAATTTACGTTTGTGATTTGTAGTTTATTGTTACCATAGTTCTTTTTCTAGGTTTGATATTACTGGTTCTCATTTATTTATTGATTTGATAATTAACTATTTATTATGACATTTAATGATTCGTTCTTTACACTAAACATTGCTATTAATTTATTTGGCAAAGTTCTAATTATAGTTCTTTATTTAATTGTTTAAATTAAGCACTGAATATTGTTTTGGCATTTGTTTAATTAGTTGTTAAAATAATTAAGTATTTTTATACTACCCTGTATAAAGTTCAAACTCAAATTATTCTTTTTATTTAATTTATTGAATTATTTATTTTATCTTTTATGTTAACTTTTGTTTAAGTTTTTTTTATCATATTTTAGAATACATTTTTATTCACTATTGTAATGCTCAAGTAAACCTTATGTTTACTTAGATTATTTTAAATATTCGTTTTATTTAAGCCCAAGTAAATCTTATATTTACTTGGCTAGTTTTTCTGGTAATTATGCACTTTATTTTCAATTTCTGGTAAAGGTAAAAGAATTAAAAACACGTAACGTTTTTATACGTATAATCAGACAATTGTCAGAAAGTATCATTTATAAAATATTGGTGTGGCAATGGCCAGAAAATAGTTGCTTACATATAAATCAGAATGTGAGTAATTTAACCACAAATTTATATTACAGCAACAGATTTCGTTGGGACAACAGTCACGTGTAAGTTTGTCGAATGGTCAAATAAACAACTCCAATAATCACTAAAACAATAATGATTATAACGAGAATCCTCGTTCAAAACTGAAGTAAAAATATTGAATTCGGAACGTGTAAAGTTCATACTTGGGTGGCGAAATCTCGCAATAGTTTATTTAATTGAATGCACGGCAAGTTGAAATCTCAAGTAATTGCCTATTCAAACATAGTTTGATTTCGAAGCGTAGAATGATGTGATCTGATCAATAAACTTGATACAGAACCAGCCAATTGGCCACCAATAGGTTTTTGTGTTGCGTAGATTGTAAATTGTTCAAACAATTGAATGAACAAGCAATTTGTATCAATTTCAACTCGCCCATGACATAAATATGTCATCGTGAATGAATAAAAGGTAAAACACCCAGTACAAAGTTCTACATGTGATAATATTTAAAAGGATAATTATGTCAAACTAGCAGGGGGCAAATCACAGGCCTTATCAGTGGACGACCCACAAAAGTCCAGTGACAACATCCCTTCGAGTAGGACATAAATAAACCGGCAGGTCCGAACAGCTGTAAACCATTCGTACCCTCAAATATTGTAGAAGTTCATTGACCACACGACAAAACAAACCGCAACAGAAATTGTTTACCAACAAAAATCTGCCGCTGTTGAAAAATAAATATTTGGCAAGTTATTGTTTTAAATATGACATGATTGAACATAGTCTGAAATTCAGCTACAGCTAAATTATGCTACAAATAAAAATTAACATTATAGAAATTTTCTAGACAATAAAATTCTAACCAGTCTAAGTGCCACAATGCCAAAAACGCGATACCGTGAATTTAAGTTCCGAAATATAGAGCCGAAATGTAACAAAATTAAATTAAAGTTTTGCCCGGTCCCGTTTCCTTTGAATTTGTAATTATTAACGAAGTTAAATAAAAAAATAAATACTTATTTGTCTCGTCGTCCTGCATTTCCAGCATTTTCATTAACCGGACACCTTTGTGTGTCGGTTACAACCCAAAAACTGACCAATGTCCCTTTAGCGTTGTGCGGGTACAAAAGAGATCGCGAGTTTTGGGGTCGCTTCGTAAAAATCTCTTTTTCTGTCTCGTTCCCAGTACAGCTTGGTTTTAACAAGTATCTGGTGGACAATGGAAAGTACAGCGGATGCTGTGGTCAGTTGGTTCGCAGCTCCCAGTCTTATTTCAACGAGCACTATGGCGAACGATAAAGTTCAGTGTATAATCTTAGCTAATAGCTAGTTAGATCCAAATAATTGGTCAGCGGGTAGTGGTCAGTTGGTTCGCAGCTCCCAGTCTTATTTCAACGAGCACTATGGCGAACAATTGGATTCGGTCAATGATAGATAGCGTCTGACCACGATATAAAATTCCCTCGCGTATTTATACTTGAAAATACCCCCAAAAGTCGTGACGTTACATACCAAATGTCTGTTACTAGCCCAGTTCCCGTGAGACCGTACACCTTTGTTTATGTTATCGCCGAATGTTGATGTTAACTCTATTAACTGAAGTGTCCTATCGGTGTGAAACTTACTTGTTTCGCCCGAGATGTACGTTTCTAGAGATTTTAAAAACTACACGAATCGACTGTATTTTAAAACTTTAAATTTTACTATCCGAATATACGTGAAATATTTTTATGCGGATACTGGGTGATATTTGGTTTCCTACCGAATCGTGTACAATTTTCAGAAATATGTAAATTTTGATTTATAGGCGCGGGAATAAGTTTTTGATTAATATAGGTGGGTACGGTCCGTTTCACTCTCCCCTTTTGTTGATTATAGAATGATAGCGAAGCGAGTTATTTTATAAGCTACAAACTGCGCGAATTTGATCAAAGTGGCACTTATGATTTACAAGTTTTCCCTAACCCTGATTGAAAAAAGATAAAATTGTACCTAATATAATCCTGTAAAAATTAAATTAGGAATACATAATAAACTTTAAGAGAGAAAAAAAAATTATAAAAAAAATAATAATTTCCCTAGGCTATATGAGAATAATAAAAAATATTTCTCACTGGTTGTACAATTCTATTTGTTTGAACTTGAAAAGTTCTCTGCACCATAAATAGATAAGTCGGAAAAACAAAAATTTACTTTCCCCAAAAATATCCAAAGAAAAAAAATCTAAGTCGATAACAAAAAAATATCTCCAGAATAAAAGCTGTGACCCTCAGTTCCCTGTATTTATCCCCATATTCCATGCTGCACAGAATCCTGTTCCAGCTTTCCCTCGTTGCGGAATACATATGATAGCCCGTGAACAGCCTTAGGACAAAAATCCGTAACCAAGCCAGTCACAGAGTTCTATCCAGG
Organism: Stenurella melanura; assembly: GCA_963583905.1. Lineage (NCBI taxonomy): Eukaryota > Metazoa > Arthropoda > Insecta > Coleoptera > Cerambycidae > Stenurella > Stenurella melanura. The sequence continues at coordinate 121,451,991 of OY757316.1, read as the reverse complement.
AGAAAGCTACTTTAAACCGAAGTTAATAATGATATGAAATAAAAGTTCCACTGTGGTCAAAGATACCCCTGGAGAAATTATTGCAAAGCAACAAAAATGTCTCTATGTTAAATCGTATTTCTGGTGCAGAAGAAAAAATTTAAAATAAAATTAAACAATATTAAAAGTTACCCTCAACTTACTCGTCCCTAACTGGATATTATTTCAAAGTGAAAAAGAAATTGAAAAGAACCCTATCAGCAATTTAAAAAATGAATTTTTATACCCTGTCGACATCCCTAAGTACCCGACGCTGCGATGAAAATCTAGCCTCCTCTTCGGATCGGCGGTGCTCTCCCCTGCTTCGGAAACCACTCGTAGGCCTCGGTGCCGCCCTCCCCTGCGATGTGAATCCCAGTAGGCCTCGATGACGACATCCATTCAACACCTCTCGAAGTAAACATCCATATTCCAGCTCGCCTCTGATACCCATATCGCTTTCATATTCATACGCCTCCTGTATTTGTGATGCCCATATTTTTGTTGTTTTTGTGACGCCCTAGCCAGGACATGACACAGGTATATGGTCAATTAAATTCAGGTACATTATAGCTGCATGTACATTGAAGTCGTCTTCAGCTAGTTAGATTTGTAATTCTGTAGCCTAATGTTTTGAGTGACGCCTTTTCCTTTTAGTGCAAACCCATTTCGACTAACATTGCACATAGTGGTAATGTGTACTGCTGCCCAGATGAAATTTTGCCTAAGTGTATCTTCTCGCAAATTATATGGAAATTCTCAGCCAGTGTCCATTAATGTAGTACTGGACATTTCGACATAGAGTAGTTTATTTACATGTTTAAATTTGCCAACACATGATGTGTCGCATTGTAGAGTCGCAGGATTGCAGTTAGCTGGTCAGCAATACAGTCAAGACAATAGGGCATTGTAATTAGAATATTGCTTGTCTGCAGACAGGAAATTAATTTTCTTGATTGTTCCTCTCTCCCCTATCCCATCGGTATCGTTTGTTAGGACTCTGAGGCATTGTCGTCGGCGGGTGCGTTGGTATAATCGCCATGGAGGTAGGCGGTGACAAGATATTCTCCTGGTGGCGGAGAAATTCGGCAGCGCCTGATATGGACTTGCTGGTTTTGAGTTGCCACAGAGACTGAATATTGGCAGGAAAATGTTTCATCAGCTCGTTCACAAGAGTAGGCTCGGGGAGCGGTTCGGTTAGCAAGCGTGCCAAACCAACATAATGCGCAAAATGAGCTTCCATGTTTCGCCCATCTTTGCGTGACCATCGGTGCGTAGATAGGAGGCGGCGAAGTTTGTTTTGTTCTTCCTCAGACCAGAAACAACTGAGGAAGTCTGCCTTAAAGTCGTCGAAACTTTCCCAGCAAATTTTGTAAATGGACGCCCAGTCTTGTGCCTCGTCGGTCAAGGATTCATGTACCACATTCAATTTGCTTTCTTCAGGTACATTCGTTCTCTGTAAGTAGGCTTCTAGTTCATGTATGTAATTTACAGGATGTTTGTTTTTGCTTTGGCACTTTGGCATTGGCGGACTCGGCGTTATGTAAATGGGACGGCAGTCGTTGGAGGGAAATTGCGAGACAATAGAAGTGGTTGTGTCTCTGGAGGCGGCAATTTCTTGGATTTGTCGTCGGATATTGGCGGTGGCAGCTTGTCGTTCCCTATGCATGGCTACTATGCTTTTTCCCAATTGTGCATGTAGGCGACGTTGATTTATTTGCATTCCTCGTACTGTTTGCAGCAGGCGGTCAAGTTTTTCTTCCAAGGTGGGAGGCGGCGGAGGCGGTACGACAGTTTCTGGGTCGGTGGTGGGTAGGCTGCTGGCTCCAAGGGATTCTATATTTAAAACATAAGCAGTATCAGTTTTATCTAAAAAATTTGAAATACGTGGACGGCTCTATATTTCGGACACACGATAACAATGTCTGTTGTTTGAAGAACAATAGACAACATTATAAATTAACGAAACCAAGTAATATCAATTTGAAAACTCTAAGATCCTGGTCACTACGGCACCAGTGTAACGCACCCCCCCCCACCCCTATTATTTTCTTATTAAATTCTGATTTGATTATAATATCAGTTACCCTTCCCTCTCCCCTGAATGTCTAATTATTAAATCAATTAAACTAATTTGGCTGTGTGATCGTCTAGTTTAGTGGTAGGACTCAAATTTACGTTTGTGATTTGTAGTTTATTGTTACCATAGTTCTTTTTCTAGGTTTGATATTACTGGTTCTCATTTATTTATTGATTTGATAATTAACTATTTATTATGACATTTAATGATTCGTTCTTTACACTAAACATTGCTATTAATTTATTTGGCAAAGTTCTAATTATAGTTCTTTATTTAATTGTTTAAATTAAGCACTGAATATTGTTTTGGCATTTGTTTAATTAGTTGTTAAAATAATTAAGTATTTTTATACTACCCTGTATAAAGTTCAAACTCAAATTATTCTTTTTATTTAATTTATTGAATTATTTATTTTATCTTTTATGTTAACTTTTGTTTAAGTTTTTTTTATCATATTTTAGAATACATTTTTATTCACTATTGTAATGCTCAAGTAAACCTTATGTTTACTTAGATTATTTTAAATATTCGTTTTATTTAAGCCCAAGTAAATCTTATATTTACTTGGCTAGTTTTTCTGGTAATTATGCACTTTATTTTCAATTTCTGGTAAAGGTAAAAGAATTAAAAACACGTAACGTTTTTATACGTATAATCAGACAATTGTCAGAAAGTATCATTTATAAAATATTGGTGTGGCAATGGCCAGAAAATAGTTGCTTACATATAAATCAGAATGTGAGTAATTTAACCACAAATTTATATTACAGCAACAGATTTCGTTGGGACAACAGTCACGTGTAAGTTTGTCGAATGGTCAAATAAACAACTCCAATAATCACTAAAACAATAATGATTATAACGAGAATCCTCGTTCAAAACTGAAGTAAAAATATTGAATTCGGAACGTGTAAAGTTCATACTTGGGTGGCGAAATCTCGCAATAGTTTATTTAATTGAATGCACGGCAAGTTGAAATCTCAAGTAATTGCCTATTCAAACATAGTTTGATTTCGAAGCGTAGAATGATGTGATCTGATCAATAAACTTGATACAGAACCAGCCAATTGGCCACCAATAGGTTTTTGTGTTGCGTAGATTGTAAATTGTTCAAACAATTGAATGAACAAGCAATTTGTATCAATTTCAACTCGCCCATGACATAAATATGTCATCGTGAATGAATAAAAGGTAAAACACCCAGTACAAAGTTCTACATGTGATAATATTTAAAAGGATAATTATGTCAAACTAGCAGGGGGCAAATCACAGGCCTTATCAGTGGACGACCCACAAAAGTCCAGTGACAACATCCCTTCGAGTAGGACATAAATAAACCGGCAGGTCCGAACAGCTGTAAACCATTCGTACCCTCAAATATTGTAGAAGTTCATTGACCACACGACAAAACAAACCGCAACAGAAATTGTTTACCAACAAAAATCTGCCGCTGTTGAAAAATAAATATTTGGCAAGTTATTGTTTTAAATATGACATGATTGAACATAGTCTGAAATTCAGCTACAGCTAAATTATGCTACAAATAAAAATTAACATTATAGAAATTTTCTAGACAATAAAATTCTAACCAGTCTAAGTGCCACAATGCCAAAAACGCGATACCGTGAATTTAAGTTCCGAAATATAGAGCCGAAATGTAACAAAATTAAATTAAAGTTTTGCCCGGTCCCGTTTCCTTTGAATTTGTAATTATTAACGAAGTTAAATAAAAAAATAAATACTTATTTGTCTCGTCGTCCTGCATTTCCAGCATTTTCATTAACCGGACACCTTTGTGTGTCGGTTACAACCCAAAAACTGACCAATGTCCCTTTAGCGTTGTGCGGGTACAAAAGAGATCGCGAGTTTTGGGGTCGCTTCGTAAAAATCTCTTTTTCTGTCTCGTTCCCAGTACAGCTTGGTTTTAACAAGTATCTGGTGGACAATGGAAAGTACAGCGGATGCTGTGGTCAGTTGGTTCGCAGCTCCCAGTCTTATTTCAACGAGCACTATGGCGAACGATAAAGTTCAGTGTATAATCTTAGCTAATAGCTAGTTAGATCCAAATAATTGGTCAGCGGGTAGTGGTCAGTTGGTTCGCAGCTCCCAGTCTTATTTCAACGAGCACTATGGCGAACAATTGGATTCGGTCAATGATAGATAGCGTCTGACCACGATATAAAATTCCCTCGCGTATTTATACTTGAAAATACCCCCAAAAGTCGTGACGTTACATACCAAATGTCTGTTACTAGCCCAGTTCCCGTGAGACCGTACACCTTTGTTTATGTTATCGCCGAATGTTGATGTTAACTCTATTAACTGAAGTGTCCTATCGGTGTGAAACTTACTTGTTTCGCCCGAGATGTACGTTTCTAGAGATTTTAAAAACTACACGAATCGACTGTATTTTAAAACTTTAAATTTTACTATCCGAATATACGTGAAATATTTTTATGCGGATACTGGGTGATATTTGGTTTCCTACCGAATCGTGTACAATTTTCAGAAATATGTAAATTTTGATTTATAGGCGCGGGAATAAGTTTTTGATTAATATAGGTGGGTACGGTCCGTTTCAGTGCTAATAAAACATTTTAATTCATTTTTCTAGACGTCATTCTGAATCCAATGAGCTATCGCTCATATTTTTAGGAGCTATATCACGAATTAACGCCTCTTTGAACTTGTGAATTAGACTACTAGGCAGGTAGACAAGCACTGCAGTGTTGCCGTTTTCAGTAGATTGCCTACTAAATTAGTAGATTTTCAAGAAAAATGAGGGTGCGCAGTAGAATTTTAGTAGAGTTAATAATTTTAGTAGATTTCAGTAGATTTCTAAGTCCTAGTTTTAATGCTACATTTTATCGTCATCTATAATAATTTGAGCAAATAACATATAAGTGGCACCTACTGGAGTAGCACCGAACTCAAGCAAATGACTATAAAGACAATTGCTGCAGTCTTTTAGGTAAGTTCAGTCCTTCTTCGACAGATGTCCATAGAATTAACAAGGTATATCGGAATTAGGAAACTGTACTAAGTTTAAACCTAATTTTGACATGTTAGGTACGGCTTAAGTTTTAAAGTATGAATTTTTCGTTCAAAATGTTTTAATATTTTTGTTTGCTTGTTTTTAATGAATATTTCATTTTATTCTAGTAAATATTTAGTCTTCAATGTTTTCATTACTGCTGTTATTTTTGTTTAAAAGTAGTGCTGCTCCATCTAGCGGTAGAAGTGTTAACTCACGGCAAACAACTTACAGGTGTCTCCTAAACAGGACTTGTTTCATAATGTCACATATCAAAATTAATAACTACTTTTCTATGCAAATTTGGCAAAATATCTTATTAGTATATTCCCTATAAATAAATACAAAAATGGAAAATCTAAATTAAAGAATTTCCAAATTTAAATCCATAATAAATAAACTAAATTCAATATCATTTATTTTCTAATCTATAAAATGTAAAGTATTAAAGCATTCATAACATATTAAAGGACGTAGAGTATCAGATTACAGTTACTAATTAATAACATCAGGTCATTAGTTTCCGAGCGCTTTACGTATGTAGGGAATATGTCGATCAAGCATTTATCAATCATATAAATAGCCCAGAATGAACGGGCAGTGGCAGTCCATTCTGGGAGTCCATCTGGGGACCCATCTCTCCCAACATGTGCCTTTGGTAAGGAAATATTATTTACTGTTTATTTTATATTCCTATTTTTTGACTTTGTTGTTTGACTGCAACCATTTTTATTGTTTAATTAATAAATATTATTTATAATTTATTTTGTGTCTGATCATTTCCCACTAGGAAAACCTCTCGCAGGCCAAGTGGCCCCCTTATTATAACAGTCATAGACCAGCGGTCGTGACACTTGGTGGAGGCTGCCCTGCTTCGATTCTGTTGGGTTAATTCTCCATAATTAACTCTGCATTTTTATTTTACTTTTATTTTAGCGAGGTATTACCTGAAACAGAAAAATATATTGTATAAGTTTAAAAAACTATTATTTTTTTATTTTTTTTATTTTCAGGACTATTTTTAGATCAATTTAAGGTATAATAAATCCTTTTCACCCCAATTCCTCCGTTTAGTCTGCCTATGTATTCTTTATAGCCCGTATATCTGGCTTGGAATATATACAAGACTTTAACATTCCCTTTTATACGCTCTTTATAGCCCGTATATCTGGCTTGGAGAATATAAGAAACACGTCACATATTCCCCTCGTTTTGGCCTTTCTATGTGTTCTTTATAGCCCGTTTATCTGGCTTGGAACAGATACAAGGTCCTGAAACACTCCTCTCTTGTACGCTTTTTATAGCCCGTCTATCTGGCTTGAAGAGTATAAGAGTTTACCTTGGCCAAGCCCGTTGGATAATTCCTCAAACTTCGTTATTTTTTTTTTAAAGAATTCAAACGTTTAGCAAATATTATAAATATTGTTATTTTTTTAATCCCTGTACTACAAGAATATTTTATTTACAATATATTTATTTTTGTTTGTCTTAAATGCCATGTAAAAATAAGCTAGGCAAGAAGGAACGCCAAGTAAAGGTTATCACGTAATCAAATTGATACGTATTTTTTCTAATTAGTAATGAGAATGGATCTATCTTATTTAAGTAATGGTGGCATAGTATGAGTAAGGAGATAAAAATGACAAGGGTAAATGCTTTTAAGCAGCAAAGTCAGAAATGCACGGAATGTAGATTGAACAGTGAATGAAGTTTTCTTTGCCGGCACCAAAAAGTCTTGAGGCATCTCATAGCAAAGATACCCCTAATAAGCGATACCTGTTAAAAGTCGAGTCAAATATATCGAACCTCTCACTAGAGGCAACTGCATTAATTGTTCTTTAAATATAACGAATTAGGAGTAAAGAATATATATATATAAATACAGAATGGATATGCGTTGTGCCATTATAATAGTTAAAAGTATATACAAATATGATGAGTTATGGTTTAATTGTTATATATAACAAGTGAAGAGTAAATAATATATAAGTACAGAATGGATATGCACGGTGCAAATATAATAATTAAAAGTATGTGCTGATATGATGAATGAAGGGTTATTATTTTTATAAGTGACAAAGGAATAGTAAATAATATACATATACAGAATAGATATGTACTGTGCCAATATAATAGTTAAAAGTATTTGCTGATATAATAATGGTTTAATGATTTATTATATATGATAAATGAAGAATAACGAATTTTTATACATAATAGATATGCACTGTGCCCAGGTAATAATTAAAAATATATGCCGATTTGATGAATGGTGGTTAATAAAATAATTTCAAGATGTACCCACTATAAGTAATGGGTGTAATTGTAATAAATAAAAAGGGGCCCAAGCCAAAATGAGAGTGCGCACTCAAAATCTTGGAATCTTGTTCCCAGGATTATTTTGTTGGGTTATTTAAGTTAATGTTATGCAGAAATATTAAATAAATATCACTGCAATTGGTACTGGAACAAGGTTGCAAGCATCAGGCTTAAATAAAGAAAATGTTCCTTTATAAATTGGATTATTAATTAGTTAAGTAATAGAAGTAAACTTGCCAAGGCAAAGGTTAAGTAAAGTAAAATGGTACTTAAATGAAAATATAAATGGCATATGATATGGGTCAAAGGCACAAATGTGTAAAAAAGTTATTAGTTGTTCTTTCACACTCAAATAGATGGCTATATGGGTAGATAAATTAACACTACGCCAAGAAAAATAACCATAAAAGTTTGAATGAATGAATGATGAAAATTGTGAAAAATAATATTTAATAATGGCTAAATAATTATTTTCTGTAATAACATAAACGACACAATAGTTTTAATATTATTTTTTTTCTTATGTGGGAAAAAGAAGTCCAAAGGATAATAGCAATGGTAGTTAAAAGGTTAAATTTCCTTGAAATAATAAATGTATTCTATTAAGAATATGGCTAGGTGATTCTTTTATTTAAGAGACGATATAGAGTTTTTTTTCTGAGAAGCCTAAAATAATAAGCTACAGAATTAAAAAAGTTAAAAAATTTGTCATTTTGCTTGCTTGTGAGAAACAGTTATGTGTAGAATTAATAACAAATCGATATACGATGTAAGTTAGTTTAGATATGGCTAGGTTAGTTCAAAACCATGGCTCAAATAGGAATTTTTCATTATTATTTGTTTTTGCCTCGTAAAAAATATTGAACGAAGAACTTACCTGTAATTTTCTTGTTTCATGACAACCACACTGGGGCACACAAAATACCGGGCACACCATGGACCAGGCACAGAGAAGTCCAGTAATAGATAGTGACCAACTGATAGAAACCTACCCCGGGAGTCCAGAACTAACCATACCAGAGTTCGCAGCATCTCACACAGCTAAGGCTTTCTAGCACTAATTCCTCCTTCTGTCAGTATCTAACATGGTAGGACATACTTCTTGGCTATATTTCCAAACCTATAAACACTTTTAGGTTATTCTTGCCAACTTCCCCAGGTCCTAAGACTGACATGAAGTGTAATCAAATTAATAAGGATGAAGGCTACAGGTAGCTAACCAAAATCCACTTGTTGATGGAAAACATCTTACCAGGTCATCATTAAAACGTCCCCTACAACAAAGGGAATAATGCTCTACATGTTTAACACGAGGTTTAGTAAACCAGCATGGACACTTACCTTACTATCAATGAGATGTTCGCCCGAGCTGTAAGGAGTTCCCTGGTCACCCTTGGCAAACACGTTCATGGATTCTGGATTCCCAATCACCGAACATTGATGGTCACTACACAGTTCCAATGGATAGATAATTCCCGTACCCACAAACCAATTTAGCAGTTCACTTTTGTCAACTCAGCATCACAGCAAGTTCAAAGACGTTAAAAGTTATCTCCGATTTGACAGACTGACAGTGCCTAGTTGTGCAGGACTACCAACGCGAAAGATGAAAATAAACTATAGTGTAACATTGAATGAAGATACAGTACCGGACTTAGTGCTACGAACAATGTGTGCCCTCGAACTTTATATGTGGTATAAATAGACTTTATGAAAAATGAATTTGGACATTAACATAATTTTTAGTTATTCTTATTAATATTTTATTATAATTTTTAGCGAGAGGTAGCGACCATAAAGTTAAAATTAGAACAGTTAAGGTTAAACAAAAAACTTTATTGACGGTACCCCATCGCAATTCTTATCCCAATAGGGGAAAATATTATCTTATTATCCATTGTATTTTATTTTTGTTACTGTTTACTTATGCATATTATTTTTTTATTATTAATTTGTTGTTTTTTTTTCTTCTATTCATTAACTCAACTACTTGTGATTCAATTTTTTAGAACTGGAGCCCAGTTCTGCCTGGTGGGGAGAGATGTGTCACATATCAAAATTAATAACTACTTTTCTATGCAAATTTGGCAAAATATCTTATTAGTATATTCCCTATAAATAAATACAAAAATGGAAAATCTAAATTAAAGAATTTCCAAATTTAAATCCATAATAAATAAACTAAATTCAATATCATTTATTTTCTAATCTATAAAATGTAAAGTATTAAAGCATTCATAACATATTAAAGGACGTAGAGTATCAGATTACAGTTACTAATTAATAACATCAGGTCATTAGTTTCCGAGCGCTTTACGTATGTAGGGAATATGTCGATCAAGCATTTATCAATCATATAAATAGCCCAGAATGAACGGGCAGTGGCAGTCCATTCTGGGAGTCCATCTGGGGACCCATCTCTCCCAACATGTGCCTTTGGTAAGGAAATATTATTTACTGTTTATTTTATATTCCTATTTTTTGACTTTGTTGTTTGACTGCAACCATTTTTATTGTTTAATTAATAAATATTATTTATAATTTATTTTGTGTCTGATCATTTCCCACTAGGAAAACCTCTCGCAGGCCAAGTGGCCCCCTTATTATAACAGTCATAGACCAGCGGTCGTGACAATAATATTGCCACCCTATGGCAGATGGCAGTAGATTTTTAGTAGAAACTACTTTTAGGTTAGTAGATTTTGGTAGTCTGTGATCGGAATTATTCTGAATGTAGGTAGAATACGGTTAACAGAAAACGGTAACCCTGACAAGCAGGTACAGGCCAGTCGAAGTTGCGACATTCAGCGTGCTAGTTCACAATTTCTGTTTATCACTTAAGGCTCGTTTACATGATGCCACTTACTGGTATGCCAGTTGAGGTACTTCTAGCAATGCCAGTATTGGCCAAAGAGTTTAACAAATAGAGGAGACAAGCTCCATAAGCGTAATGTATAGGCAGCGGGAGGCTGTAGGCTTCTCATCCCTCTCACACGGTTCGTTCTCTCTTTGTCGCATAGTACATGAGGGGTGGCGACGATTGACGTTATTTGTTGGAAATCAAAGAGCGCCGGGTAAGGCTGTGTTGCTTTGTAAAACAGTGGAGAGAGAGAGGGTACGAGGTGTGCCGGGTGTGCGACAAGGACGAAGAGCCTACCGTCTCCAAGGCAACCAAACCGCGACTCCCGGCAAATCGCCAGCTTGTCTTCTCTATTTATTAAACTCTTTGGTATTGGCACTGTGAGGGACGGGCAATTAACTGTTTACACGCGGTGGTAGTAACTGGCATGCAAGTTGAGGTATTTTACTGGTTAGTGCCAGTCACTGGCAATATACTGGCAGTATTCGTTTACATAGTGCAAGTCAAGGCAGCTGTCCACCATGACAGTTTAAAAAAATGGCGTGTGCATATAGACAAGTAATAGTTCAAAGATCTGTGTCTTTGAATCCTTGCTAGCACCATTCAACCGATCCTCAGGAATTTAAAGCAGTTCCTAGACTTGTAACAATCTGAAGAGTTACAACACGATTAACGAGACCTGTTTAACAAGAGTCTAGAGAGACCGAAATGCGAAAGCTTCGACTATGCGCATTACCTTGTAAATGTGTAATAAATTCGTGCAAGTGGAGAAATTGAAATATTTCCTGTTATTTTGTGGAAAAAAGGCGGGGGGACAGCCTCCGCACCCCCCATTTTTTTGTCGGCGACGCTAATACTGCCTGCGGCGCTAATAATTATTAACAATTAGATATGAAAATAAAAACCTACTAACCTAACCCAAAGAAATCACGCGAAAGAATGAAATTATTATATAAAAAGAAAGAAAACTTAAAGAAATCAGAAAAGAATTTGTAAAAAAATATATTAATCGTTACAAAATTTTAAAAAATTGTGCGGACATATGAATTTGAACCCGGGACCCCTCGCGCCATAAGCTAAATCAAATCAATCAAAACAAATTTATTTTAAATTAATAATACATAATTGTCCTACCTAAGCACTCGTCCGGAGCCAAACATCCACAGCACTAATCGCCTTGGTAATTGAAGGGATGTACAGAGCGAGGCTAGGTTGGATTAAAAGTAAATTTAAATAATATACCCCAGAGAAATAAAACTTCCTCTGCGGAATGAGGCCGAACAAGCTGAATTTTTGCAGAGATCTTCGTTTTGATGTTCCAATGAAGCACAAAAAAATCTCATATGCCTACCCTTGTGCGTCTTGAGATATCGAAGGTCAAAGGTCATGAAAATCGGTTTTTCGCGAAAATCTCGCTTCCAGTGCATCTGAGGTCGTAAGAACCCATAACAAAACTTACGTAAAATAGTATTCTCTACAAAATTGTTGATATAAATTTTTTTCGTACGACCAACCGTTTTCCAGATATAGCATGATAAAGCGGGAGCGCGCATTCGTAATAGGTAATACTGTATTATACTGCAGAGCTATAACTATAAAAGCACTTTTCTTAACTTTTCCCGCTTTATCATGCTATATCTCGAAAACGGTTGGTCGTACGAAAAAAATATATATAAACAATTTTGTAGAGAATACTATTTTACGTAAGTTTTGTTATGAGTTCTTATGACGTCAGATGCGATTTTAATGACCTTTGACCTTCGATATCTCAAGACGCACAAGGGTAGGCATATGAGATTTTTGTGTGCTTCATTGGAACATCAAAACGAAGGTCTCTGCAAAAATTCAGCTTGTTCGGCCTCATTCCGCAGATGGCCTTTTTTTTACTTATTTCTCTGGAGTAAATAATTTCCTTTCGCGGGATCGGCGAATTAAAAAGTGTATAAGATAGAACATGTAAAAAAATTTTTTTTTACTTAAAACAATTGATATATGCAATGCAAAAGACGCTGGTGTAGATAAAATATCACAGATATATATGATAGTTCGGCACAAAAAAATTACTATCCAAAAAACCCGTTCCAAGCAATGCAGCAAGAGCGAGCGGTTATATCAGACCGCATAATTTATAATTTAAAATGTTTGCTTTCTAAAGAATTTAATAATAATAATAATAATAATAAAGGAATAAATATTGTTTGGAAGAAATAATTTAGAGCGACGAAACAAACAAAAAATACAAAAAGGAAACGAAGAGAAAAGGTAAATATCGGAAATTATGTTTGAGAATTTTTATAATTGAATAGAGAAAGTGGGTGTGGCTAGATATGTTGCCGAAAGATGGGTAACGCCTGGTATGGTAATTTGTGTTTGATGCGAAAAGGTGCATTATGCTCTCTGATTCGCGTGATGTTGTTTGTTAGTGGGCTATTACCAAGTTTAAATTGATAGAACTTTGATGTAGTCCACTAGTGGCGTTATGTCGTGGCAACGTGCATAAAGGTCTCTTAAGGAGATGTATCGTGAAGAATTTGAAATGAGGCGCATAAATTTATGTTCCAGAACTCTTAGTTTATTCATTGTCGTGTCCGGTATACTGCACCATGCGTAACCTATGCGCTAACCATCTCGCTGGACGTAAACGCTAGAGCAAAGAAGAAATAGTCAAACTAATGATATCACGTGTTGGGCGTGTCGAAGCTTTCGCATTTCGGTCTCTCTAGACGCTTGTGACCTGTTTATACAGTGCAGGCAGCAAGGCGCCAGTCCCAAGTAGTGGTGGGGGAGAGCTCCGACGTGCTAGTAAAACAACTACTTTTTTCGCCTCACGCCTGTAATTGGGCCACAACTTCCTACAACTGTGTCAAATTTGAACTTACTGCATCAAGCAATTTCTCAGAGAAATGTCTGTGGTAGGTGAACGGACAGACAGAGAGCAAAGTGATTCCGTAACTCTACCTTTGCAACCTTGTTTTATTTTTATTTTATTTCATGACACACCTAGTTCAAAAACCAAGCATTATTTGTTTGACGAATTAATTTAGATTTTGATAAATTTTATTTTTTGGAAGAAGAAATAAAATACTTACCGTTGGATTCAACTGCCGTTATAAGTGTTAGACAAGCTGGAGTAGTCTCTAAGCAGGTATCAAAGCGTACTGTATCGTTCTTGACGTTTAATTCACAGGGTGACTTTGCTCCCTTAACTGTCGTACAAGAGAAACATTTCAGTGCATAACCTGAAACAAATATGAAACATTAATTGCAACTAATCGAGCAGCTTCTTAAATATGTAAATAGTGTAGAATTTATATTCATTTCCCTTAACCTTGGGTATATCCACGGTGTGGGTATCAAGCGCTTGTTAATGTATAATGCAGTAAAAAAAGACCAAAAAAAAAGATGAGGTATGCATAGATTTACTTCCACATTCACGTAGCGGCTTGGAAGTACAGTAATTGTAAAAAAAATTTCAATTTTTTCTTCTTTAATGGGTTTAGAATGTCAAGAAACGTTGAGATTTTAAATTCGAGTGAAAAAAATTCTCTGTGTTTGTCTGTCGGTCTGTATGTCTGCCTGTCGGTTGGTCTGTCTGTCGAAATTTTGTACACGTATACCGGGTGAGTCACGAATTGCGCTCGCCCCGATATTTCCTAAAATATTTGGAATAGAAAATTGAAATTTGGAGGCCTTATTACACGACTAAAATGCCATCTTTTCAATAAAAAATCAAGTTTGGTGCACATCCGGTTTGACCGGAAATGCCCACAACTTTCGATTTTTAAATGGAACACCCTATATATTTTTATATTTTTGGAATCTAGAGGAAATTTTGAATACAATACATCCATTTTGGTCACTTTTTGATAAACATTAAAAATTTTATTAAAAAATCTATTTCTGAATCCAGAGTGCTGTGGTGCCCAAAATATATTTTAGTTTTTATGCTACGTTACTATAAAAATAAAAAGAGCAATATGATTGCATTACTTAATTCTCTAGAGGCGTTTAAAATTTTTATATGTGATTTTTACCCACTAACTCGGTTTTTTTAAATGGGAATTTAATCGTTCACCAACATTTTTAAATACCTCATTTTCATACGAATCTAATGATACCAAAATTTTGAAAATCCGCTCAGAAATATTTGAGATTTCAGCCAAAATACAATGCAACCAAGCTTTTAGAAACATGCGGCTAATAGATAATAGATTTGTGGGCTTTGGTAACTAAAATGGCACATTTCTGTGTAAATCTGGTAACCTAATAACATTGGAAAAATCATAGTAGCCATTGAATGTAATAAAACAATATCGTTAATAATAATTTGTTGGTGTTGTGTGTAATTAAATAAGAATCCATATTTTTCTTTAAAAATTATTACAACTGTCTTTTGTTTCCATGGCATACTTGATGAAGTCAGGAATCTCTCGGCATGATAAGGTATTTCTTGATTTTTATTGAATAACTCGATATGGGGTGAAGTTAGGTATACGGAATGCTTAAGTAACTCACCCTAAAATTCAATTCTCTTTCGAATGCTGTGAAAAAAAATAGGTGCCATTTGAAAAAATTGACTTTTTGACAATTTTTGATTGCGACATTTGAAAATCGACTGCGCCCATATGGTACAAAATGACACCACCGATGGGACATCAAAAGTTAGCCTGGACTACCAGCTAACTGCTTCTTAAATTTGGTTTCATAATTTTGAAAAGTTTGCGAGATACAAATTTGTTCGTAAACTACTACAGCGGCAATTTTTTTCAAAAAATTGGACATATGTCAAAAATTTTAATAGATAAGTTAACATAACTTAGGTTCTCTAAACTCAGCAT
Organism: Stenurella melanura; assembly: GCA_963583905.1. NCBI lineage: Eukaryota > Metazoa > Arthropoda > Insecta > Coleoptera > Cerambycidae > Stenurella > Stenurella melanura. The sequence continues at coordinate 121,436,842 of OY757316.1, read as the reverse complement.
TAGAAGATCAATCGAACCATGTAAAGAAAAATATAGGTTTCCATTTAAAATAAGAAAGTTGGTACCAATTTTTGGCACACCCTGTATAGTTGGAGTACTGAAAATATTTTAGACAGAACGGGCATAATCGATTATGGCTGCATACCAAATTTCAAGTTTCTAATCCAACTGCAAGTTGAAAAACTTCTAATGAATGGCCTACGTGAATCACCCTGTATACGTATAGGTACCAAATTTCAAGTGAATATTCTAATTTCATTTTATCAACCCTTTTAATAATGGAGTGGGTGTGGTGGGAGAAGTTGAAAATGTTATAAAAAGTCTAAGGCCCTGGCTTCTAGTATATACCAAATCCCAAGTTTATGTACTCTTGCTAGCTTGCTTTGCTTATTTTCCCATATTTACCCCTATTAAATAACCAACCCCTCAACGGAATTATATCAAAATGTAATCTAGTTCCAGATTTCGTCGTGATATATATGTGTACTAAACAATTCAAAATCTTAAACCGCTCCTGAGAAAACGTGCGCCCAAATAAAATTACAGACTGACAGAATTTTCTTCGCTAAAATTTAAAATCTCGACATTTTAAGCCAATTTAAAAAGGAAAAACGATTTTTTTTACAATGACTGTACTTCCACTTCACTATTTGCAAAATTAAAATCTATTAAAAATCTAAACTTCCTTTCCTAAACCATAACATCCCAATGGCGAGTAGACTGTTGGGTACAATTGCCTCGAACGGGTTTTTTCACTAAGCTTTTTCCCGTCTCACCAAATCAAAATTCAAACAAAGCGAACTACGCGAACGAACGCTAAATAGTGATAAGTTTTAAAAGTTCAAGCCTGCTAAGCAGGCAAAACAGCCAGTGCGCTAAATTTAAGCCGCCATAGGCGGCAGGAGTTTTAGCCGTTTAGGTTTAAGTTTTATTGAGCCGAACCGGTCGCGATCCGCCCAACCGCACTAACACCACGGCGCTGCGCTACGTGGTTGTACGGTTGGCCCCGGATCAAGAACCGGAGAGGAAATTGTTGTAAATGTAAATTTGATAATAAATTTGTTATGATGATGATGTAGAAGTGGAAGTAATTATGAAATTATATTTATTAAGTGCCTATCTGTCTATTAGCACAAGATAGTAAGAGATTATAACTTGTTACTTAATATTAATTTGAAGTGGATGTAAAATAAATAAAGCAAATAAACCAGTATTAATGAAATTAAATATAGTTGCGCCGATTTAAATCGATATTGTGCAATCATGTTTAATGTGTCAGATGTCATAAGAAAATTTGAAGCCTTGGCTTCTAGTATATACACCAAATCTCAAGTTGCTGGTCTCTTGCTTCCTTTACTAATTTTACCCAATTTACCGCTATTAACCCCCAATCCTTCAACGGAATCGTCTCAAAATACAATCTCGTTGCAGATGTATTTATAATACATACGAGTACCTAAATGAATATCTCACTTTTATTTTGTTAACCCCTATAATAATGAAGGTGTGTGGTGGGTGGCAAATGAGAGATTGGCATCTATAATATACATCAAATCCCAAGTTTACTAGCTTGCTTTACTCATTTTCCCCGATTTACCCCTATTTACAATTCTTCAAGGGAATCAGTCCAAAATATGTTCAGTCCAAAAGAAGTTACAGAACGACTGACATAAATTTTCTCTTGCTCAAATTTAAAATATCGACGCTTCATGGCATTCTAAACCTACTTAAAGGAAAAACATTTGACAGTTTTTACGATTTATTCTGCCACTCCACTATGTTGATGTGGAAGTAAAATGGATATTTTTTCCTCAAAAATTTGCACATAGGTCAAGCATATAATTCTGAACACTTTTCTAAAGGACGTTTTTCGATGAAACAAAGCCTACTTACTTTGTTTGTTAAATGTTCATATTTTTAACCGTTCGTAAGTTTTTCGTAAATTTTTGGTAAAACAAAAATTTAAGTTGGCCTGAAGAAAACTGAGGAAGATAGTAGGGTGCAGGCGAGGAGCTAGACTCACTGCATATACGGATTTTCTTTTCGCACGACATGTACCGATTTTAAATTTTTTTTTCCTTTCAGACGATACTAGGAGGAAATAAATAATAATTGTAATATGCCAAACATTTGATTTCATACTCTCCACTCTACTGTTTCCAAAAAATGTCCATAAAAATCGCTTAAGATATCCAGAGAAATGATTGAACAAATATTTAAAAACCGCTGCCTAAAGAATCACTGCTTCCACATCCAGATTTCCCATCCAAGACATCTTGACTATATTAGCACTCTAGTGTGTGGAAATAATTGGTCACTTAATTTGAATCAGATTTGCGGCAGATATCATAAAAAAATTGAGGCGTTTGTCTCTAGCATAAACGCCAAAAATGAAGTTTCTGGACTCTTATTAGATTGTTCTACTTACTTTCCCCAACTTTCCCCAATTTACATCCCCCCCCCCCTCAGATGTCAGTACTATACATACGTGCAAATTTCAAGTGCATGTCTCAATTTTATTATATCAACCCTACTAATAATGGAGTGGAGACGATGGGGGAGTTGGAAAATATTATAAAAAAATCTGAGACCTTGTCTTCTAGTATATACACCAAATCCCAAGTTTATGTACTCTTATCAGCTTGCTTTGCTCACTTTCCCCTATTTACCTCTACTTACCCCCCCCCCCCTCCTTTCAACGAAATCATCTCAAAATATAATCTAGTTCCATATTGTTATAATACATACGTGTACCAAATTTCAAGTGAATATCTCAATTTAATTTTTAATTTTATGAGCCCCTTTAATAACGGATTGAGGGTGGTGGAGGGGAAGATCTGAGGCCTCGACTTCTAGTATATATTCCAACTCTCAAGTGTCTGTACTCTTACCAGCGTGCTTTACTTATTTTCCCCTATTTACCCCAACCATTCAATAGAATCATCTCAAAATATAATCTAATTACAGATGCCGTTATAATACATACATGTGAATATCTCAATTTTATTGTATCAACCCCTTTAATAATAGAGTGGGGGTGGTGCGGAGGGATGGAATATATTGTAAGAATATATGAGGACTTGGCTTCTAGTTATACACCAAAACCCAAATGATTGTAGTCTTTCCAGCTTGCTTTTCTTATTTCCTCTATTTATCCACCAACCCGTCACCGAATATGTTCAAAGAACCATCCAGTTCCAGATCTTGTTATAATATATACGTGTACAAAATTTCAAGTCAATATCTTGAACCGATTCAGATAAAACGTGCGCAAAAAAGAGTTACAGATACAGACAGACAGACAGACAGATAGACGGGCAGGCAGACAGAACATTTTTTTCTCTTTAAAATCTAGACGTTTCATGACATTCTAAACCTATTTCAACAAGAAATTTCATCTTTTTAAAAAAATTTAACGTCTGTCCGAAAATCAGCGTTGGTGTACGTAACTAAGTACAATTTTTTAAATTCTCGACACGAGCATGATGCATGTAGTTTGGTTTGATTTAAATTATTTCTAATAACTTATAACAGCAAAGAGGAATGACAACAAAAAAGTAAATTTTTCTTAGCTTCCATAACTATAAAATAAAAAATCGGTAAAGCTATTTACACAGAACTTGCCTCTTTATTCGTACATGATGGTCACTCTAAAGAATTATTAATTAAGAAATGACATGTGAGAATTATAATCACAATGTAGTTAGCCCTATTATTACTTGATAAATTTTTTCCATCATCTACCCTATAGTGAAGGGGGAAAAGAATATCAATTTTTTTTCTAAATATTTTTTTGTTGAAATGGGTTTAAAATGTAATGAAACATGGAAATTTGAAAACTGAAGAAAACAAATTTTTTACATCATCTGTTCTATTGTAGTGGCAAAAATTTAAAAAAATATTTTCTTTTACTTTTCAAAACAAACATATTTTTTAAAAATATGTTTAGAATGTCATGAAAAGTAGGAATTTTATATTTTAGCAAAAAAAATAGTTTCCATCCATTTTATGAAAAAATTCACTCTTTTTTTTAATTTTCGAATTTTTTTTTATAGGTAGGTTTAGAATGTGGTAAAACATGAAAATTTTAAATTTGAGAAAAAGAAATTGTTTCCATCTATTCTATAGTAGGTAGTGGTAAAAAAAATAATATATTTTTTTTAATTTTCAAAGAAAAAAGAAATTTTAAACGTGGACATTTTAAATCTCAGCAAAATATTCCAAATGTTCAAAATTTCAAAATATTCTTCTATTCTAAATTAAAAAATATACATATATTTTAAAATATGTCGTGAAACGTGGAAATTTTAAATTTTGGACTAAAAAATATTTCTTTCCATTAAGTATTCATTTTGTACTAATTTTTCCAATTTTCAAAATTTAAATTTTTTCTACTTTAAATTTTCAATTTTTTTTTGTAGGTTTAGAATGTCACGAAACGTTGAAATTTTTTTTTCCATTGGCTATTCCCTTTATACGGTCCACCCTGTATATTTTCCAGTGAAAGTGTAACCATTTCTTCGCTGACAGTAGAGTCAGCTACCTACCATATTTAACTGTTCTCCGTCAAGTAGTTTTTTATTTAATGTACCAACAGACCGACAGACTGACGGAATTGAAAAACCTATAGTTTCGTAATGTACGTGAAAATGCGAAAAAATCTCGGAGGATGATATTTTGTCGAATACAATACTTCCCTTCGGTATGCGAGGGAAGTAAAAAGAAAAAGCTAAAAGTATATAAAAGTATATATTGTAAAAATGAGTGATATTTTGTGTTTAGCAAGAAATGGAGACCGAAACGGTCTCCATTTTTTACATTTTAACCCTGGTACCCTCTGAAATCAAACAACTTAAAGCTTTCATTATCAAGTAATGAAACGCGCGTTCTTAACCTTCTATCGGTAATATCTTCAAATAAAATAATTGTTTTACATACCTAAGCCAGCCAAACAAGCTAAACAAATTAACAGTGCTGAAATTAAACTCTTCATTCTAGCCGATTTCTAATTCGTAATTCCAAATATAAAAAACTGATCTAATTAATCTTGTGTGGGATATTTATATAAACAGAGAGAGCTTTATTATCTTAGTTAGATAAATCATATTGAATCATTTTCGGTGCTTATAGATATTATGGCAGGCGCCGAAATCTGTTTAACTTGTTGGGACTTGTTGTCGCCTGTTTGGATTTTCAATTTGCCAGATTGTAAGCTCTAATCCCTCTGTGTCAACAGATAGTTGGCTAGGGTTCGCGATGTTCTAGGAATCTTGCAAAGGTTGACACCTGAATTCGACATTATACTAAGATGAGGTGAGGATTTTCTCTGTTCGCTAGAGAAATAATAATTTTGATTTAGGCCATATATTGACAGTAGCTCTTGGTAGCTAACACGTCGAATTGTCTACTAAACACGCTCATTCTCGGAAGATATAAGATAAAAATAAACTTACGGAAATCTGTCAAAAAGTAACAACACGTTTTTATAATTATTATTATTATTCTTGCATCATTCACTGGAGCTAGATGGCAACTAGATATTGAGAACTTCAGACCAATCTCTGTAATTTGTAACTTCTGTAAAGTCTTAGAAATATTACTTCATGATAGAATATATCATTCGATTAACACCAAAATCTCTATTAATCAACATGGATTTATGAACGGGCGTTCAACAACAACAAATTTATTCTGTGTAACTCAATATATTTCTGAATCCCTAGATGAACGTGGGCAGGTAGATGTCATATATACCGACTTCTCCAAAGCGTTTGATAGACTTGATCACCAGTTGTTACTTAATAAATTAGAAAAAATCGGCTTCTCATATTCTTTGCTCCTTTTGTTTAAATCTTATTTAATGAATAGGAGTCAGTAGGTTGCATTAAATGGGTTCAAATCGATCGAATTTGCTGCCACATCTGGAGTTCCCCAGGGATCTATTCTGGGGCCCTTGTTTTTTAACATATTTATTAACGACATAGTGAACGAAATTAATTTGCCTCGCCTTTTATATGCCGACAATCTAAAAATTTTCACAGTAATTGATGAAATCGATGACTGTTTTCAACTTCAGACTTCTCTTGACAAAATAAACACCTGGTGTATAGTAAATAAATTATTCATGAATCCTAGTAAATGTAACGTAATGTCATTTTCTTTAAAAACATCACCTTTTATTTTTGATTACAGGTTAGATAATGTCATACTTCAAAGACCTATAACATTTCGCGACCTCGGCGTAATTTTTGATAGTAAATTATCCTTCACTGATCATATCGATACCATTGTGTCCGAAGCCTCGAAAGCCCTTGGATTCATCGTTCGTACTAGTCGAGAGTTCACTAATACTGATACTCTGAAAATTCTTTATCAATCCTTCGTCAGATCGAAACTTGAGTACGCATCGCTAATTTGGAGTTCCAGTTATGATGTTCACAAGAATAACTTGGAGGCAGTTCAACGTAGATTTCTTAAATTACTGTGGTTCAAATCCGACGGTACCTATCCAGTGATTTTCCGCACAGTAACTTGCTTGAAAAATATTCTATGACTACTCTTGAGGATAGGCGTACGTACTTTTCTCAAGTATTTTTGTTTAAATTACTACACAATGATTTTGACGCACCCGAAATAATTAGTAAGCTTAATTTTCACGTTCCCAGATTAACCTCTCGTAATCAAGTGTTCTATTTACCTACGCCGCGTACCAACGTACTAAATAATTCACCTTTATATACGATTTGCAGTACTTCTAACAAATTATGTAACGACTTCGATATTTTTAATTGCAGCCTTAGTGACATAAAACAAAATGTTCTAAATTAAATAACCAGTGAGTGTCTTTGTTTTTCTTAATTTGCTTTGAATCACATATGTGTATATATGTATATATAGTTTTTATATTTTATATTTACATTTCCCATGTTATTTTTTTCTCTTTCTTCGTATCATTAGTTATTCATAGTTCGTACATTTAAGTAATTTTTTTCTTCATTTTACTTTCTTTCTATGTTGTTGTATATTATGTAATTAATGCTTTGTATGCCTTTATTCCTGTTCTGTAATTGGGTATCTTACCTGTTGAACAGTGTATGCAATAAATAAATAAATAAATAAATAAATTACTAGAACCATATTCCATACTGATTTCCAATAACGGTCTTTAGTCATTATAATATTGCTTGTGCGACAAATCTGTATAGTAAAGAGCTGCTATGGGCCAGTATATGTACTACAATATCTATGGTTTCAATATGTTATTTTGTTTCTCGGTTGTAACTGAAACCTTCACTATATTACGTTTAAAATATGGCGAATTCGGAGGACTTTTAAGTCTCTGCAGCTGTATTTATTAAATATTTATACCTACTTCGATTTTTCAAAAATGTTGGTAAAAAAATTTTCAAAATTTTTTCTTCTGAAATAGGTTTAAAATGTCAAACGTAGAAATTTTGAATTTGAGCAAAAAGGAAAGTTTCTTTCTATTCTATAGTAGTGGTAAAAAAAGTTTAACATTTAAAAACTATGTATTTTTTTTTTAATAGGTTTAGAATGCTATGAAACGTGAAAATATTAAATTTGAGCAAATGAACATAATTTCGATCTATTTTAGTGGTAAAAACTTTTTGAAAAATGTTGGTGAAAAAAATTTTCAATATTTACTTCCCTCGCATACCGAAGGGAAGTATTGTATTCGAGAAAAAATCACCCTCCGAGATTTTTACGGATTCTGACGTTTCAGATCACGGAGATTACGAAAATATAGGTTTTTCAATTCCGTCAGTCTGTCTGTCTGTCTGTCTGTCGGTCTGTCTGTCTGTCTGTCTGTCTGTCTGTCTGTCTGTCTGTCTGTCTGTCTGTCTGTCTGTCTGTCTGTCTGTCTGTCTGTCTGTCTGTTGGTGCATTTACTAAAAAAACTACTTGACGGAGAGCAGTGAAATTTGGTAGGAAGTTGACGCTACTGTCAGCGCAGAAATGGTAGAAATTTCACTGTAAAATATACAGGGTGGACCGTCTAAACGGAATAAATAGTGAAAAAAATTTTTTTTCGCTCAAATTTAAAATTTCCACGTTTCATGACGCGCTAATCCTATTTCGGGAAATTTTTTTTACCATTTTTTAAAAAAATTTTACCAAGATGAAAAAAAATTTTTTCTGCTCAAATTTAAAATTTCCACGTTTCATGACACGCTAAACCCATTTCTGAAAAAAAAAATTTTTGAAAATTTTTTTCACCAACATTTTTGAAAAAATTTTTACCACTAAAAAATGTTTTTTCTTTGTTCAAATTTAAAATTTCCACGTTTCATGGCATTCTAAACCTATTTAAAAGAAAAAAATGTTGAAAATTTTTTACCAACATTTTTGAAAAAATTTTTAAGTACCACTAAAATAGATGGAATTTTTTTTTCTTAAAATTTTAAATTTCCACGTTTCATAGCGCTCTAAATCAATTAAAAAAAAAATAAAATTTTGAAAAAATTTCGAAAAAAATTTTACCACTAAAATAGATGGATTTTTTTTTTCTTTGTTCAGATTTAAAATTTCCACGTTTCCATGGCATTCTAAAATTATTCAAACAAATTAAAAAACGTTTTTGAAAAATTAAAAAAAAAAATGAAAACATGTTTAGGTAATCTATTTATCACTATCACTAGAATAGACGAAATATATATATTTTTTTTCAAATTTAAAATTTCCACGTTTCATGACATTTAAAACCTATTTCGGAAAAAGAAATTTGCCAGATCCCTTCACCATTTTGGAAAAAAAATTAACACTGGAATGGAGCGAAACATTTTTTTTGCTCAAATTTTAAATTTTCGCGTTTCGTGACATTCTAAACCTATTAAAAAAAAAGTTTTGAAAATTTTTTATATTTTTTAACCACCACTATACTTCCACTCCATTACGTGAATGTGGAATTGAAAATGTGACAGATGGCAATAATATTTGGCATATGCACCTATTATATACTTTTATTGAATAATCCCATTTGAGATGCTATTCCAAGAAATAATTCAGTCATGGTGGACATTTGTAAAGGTATTTGCGCCTTCTATATTTGGCACCTGTTATTTAGTATTGAACTTTTGCTGTTGGATGAGCACTCTGTTTATTTTTTTGACAAAAAGTTATCAGGTTTTTTTGTAATAATAGCAATAACTATATTCCGATCTGTATTCTCAATGCCATTTCGTAATTAATAATTTTTTAGAGTGACCGCCATGCACAATAACGAGGGAAGTTCTGTGTAAATAACTTTACCGATTTTTTTTTCTGAAATAGGTTTAGAATGTCATGAAACGTGAAACTTTTAAATTTGAGCAAAGGAAAGTTTCCATATATTCTAGTGTTAATTTTTTTTCCAAACTGGTAACAAAAGGTTGCAAAATTTTTTTTTCGAAATTGGTTTGGAATGTCGTGAAACGTGGAAATTTTAAATTTGAGCCAAAAAACATTTTTCGTCTATTCTATAGTGGTGATAAATAGATTAAAAATGTTTTCAAATTTTTTTAAAAAATTTTCAAAAACAGTTTTATTTGTTTGAATAGTTTTAGAATGCCATGGAAACGTGGATTGTTTAAATCTGAACAAAGAAAAAAAATTCTATCTTAGGGGTAAAATTTTTTAAAAATTGTAAAAGAAATGTCTAATTTTTCTTTTAAATAGATTTAGAACGCTATGAAACGTGGAAATTTTAAATTTGAAGAAATAAAAAAAAAATTTCCAACTATTTTAGTGGTAAAAAAAAATTCAAAAATGTTGGTAAAAAAAAATTTGAATAATTTTTTTTTTGAATCAGGCTTAGAATGCGATGAAACGTGGAAATTTTAAATTTGAGGAAAGAAAAAAATTTTTTTCATCTATTTTAGTAGTAAAAAATTTTTCAAAAATGTTGCTGAAAAATATTTTCAAAATTTTTTTTCGGATTAGCGTGTCATGAAACGTGGAAATTTTAAATTTGAGCGAAAAAAAAAATTCGCTATTTATTCCGTTTTTTAGTTAATGCACCAACAGACAGACAGACTGACGGAATTGAAAAACCTATATTTTCGTAATCTATGTGTTCTGAAACGTCAGAATCCGAAAAAATCTCGGAGGGTGATTTTTTCTCGAATACATTTAATTTTACATAACTTGATGGTAAAAGATACAGGATGTTTCATTTGAACTAAAAAATGTTTTGAGGTTTGAATTTGACAAAATGTAACGTGGAAAATGAAACATTTGGTTACTACTATGGAATTTATTTTTATTGTAGAGAGTGGCTTATATTGCGTTATTTCTAGGTTCCAAGGGTTATTGCAAATTGTTGCGCGTCAATTTTTTCATAAAACCTCAAATATCTGTGAGACTGCCGTATTTAGGTATATGATACCCTACATATTCTCGACTAAAATTGTTTAGGGTAATTTCGAAAATCCGAAAACACAGGGTATTCCAATTAAAATCATCAAGTTGATATCGACTTCCGGTATAACCGGAAGTACCACATGCTCTGTTACGTACTTTCCCATGTATCGATCGATTCAGTCTCCGGTTAGACACCCTGTATAATCCAACACTGAAAATTTTCCTTTAAAAATAAATTACTTCAATATTGATTTTCACTGAGCAATTCGTTGAATTTATCGTTATCATCATGAATGCATCATTACTTCCAGCGAAATTACGTAAAAGCAGCTCGATCTGTAGATGTTGTGAAATAATAAAAGATCTATCAATTTAGACAAAAGATAAGATGTGTTAGATAACGCTAAAAATATCAGGCATTAAAAATAGAGCACAAAATCCTGACTGCCTTATTTCCTAAAGCAGATCACGTGATTGATGACGCAAGTCTTACTGTTTCATCTCTAGATAGAACTAACATTAATGTCCTAGAACAATTGATATTCCAACTTGTTATACTAGAAAGAAAAAAATTGGTAAGGCAGGGTTGGCAGTTTTAAAACAAAATGTTTTAAACAAATGTTTTTTAAGTGTTTAAAACACAGTAACCTGTTTTAAACACATTTGTTTTAAACACGTTTAAAACAATTGTTTTAAACATGATTTTTTTCATTGCGTTTTTTCAGTGTGTTTGATGGACAATTTTTGGAACATCGTTGTATTTCAGAAGGTAAAAAAAATAATAAAATAAAAAAATATGAACTTTTATGTACTTAATGCAATAAAACTAGTTATAATAATATAGTAGTATAAGTACAACGAACGAAACATATTACTATTATATAGAAGATATACCTGTTATTATTTATTTTCTTAAGTGTTAATTTTAAAGCGATTAATAGCACAGGTACACAGACAAAAAAGTCGAGTGCGGCAAGTTAGACCTATGTATTCCCATGCATTTTGACCTGCTGAACACGAATCCGATGTCCGTTTTGTCCGATTGGCTCTTGTATTTTTCCTAACCTCAAAAAAAACACGGCAAGAATGCCCGAGAAAATGAAAGTGTAGCTAAAAATCTGAAAAAATTCAGAGGTGCGTAGAATGGCGAGAGAAATCGAATGGCGTAAACTGGAATTCTATAGCTTTTTTGGTTTCCGATATAGAGCCTCGAAAAGTGCAAAAAAACACAAATTTTTCCGGTGAATTTGAGCTGCTCTATCTCGAAAACGAAGGGCCGCAGGGATGTCTGGTTTGCGCCATTCGATTTCTATCTCCATTCTATGTACCCTTGAATTTTTTCAGATTTTTAGCTACATTTTCATTTTTTCGGGCATTCTTACGGTGTTTTTTGAGGTTAAGAAGAATGCAGGAACCAATCTGGCAAAACGGACATCGGATTCGTGTTCAACAGGTCAGAATTCATGGGAATACTTAGGGCTGCCTTCTTCCGCTCGACTCTTTTTTATGTGCCTGTGTAGTTAATAACTAATCATCAAACAATTATTGCACAACTGGACGTATTTATTACACCGAATTGGCCGAGCCGTTGTCAAGTATCGTCCTCGTCTTGTTATGATGCAATATGGGCATGGCTTATAAAATAAACAATGTATTGGGTCGACGCGCCCGTATAAATTTAAGTTTAAAAACATATTTTTTATTGTTTAAAACATGTTTTTTTTTCAACAATTAAAAATCCATGTCTAAAACACATTGAATTGTTTTAAATTAAAAAAAACGTGTTTTTTGATTAAAATAAAAATAACTAAATGTTTGCCAACCCTGGTAAGGGTATCTACACAGAACTTCCCCCTTTGTTAATACAGGCCGGTCACTCTAAAAAATTATTAATTACGAAACGACATATGAGAGTAATAATCAGAATGTAGTTATCACTATTATTACAAAGAGAACCTGATAACTTTTGGTCATCCAACAGCAAAAACTGAACAATAAATAAAATGGCAAATATGGAAGGCTTGCGTAGTAATTATAACTCACGCAGATGAAGTTTATAAATCATCAAGTGTGTTATTACCATTATCATAAATTTTAATATAATAATTTGACAACATACCAACCATTCAAACATGTCAAATCACCTTCCTCCCCTCAATGATTTATTTATTTATTTATTTTGCATACACCAACAGAGTTTACATTCTATTTACAACGGCCGGAGACTTACAGACAGATAGATGATAAACATGATATAGAGTAAAAATTAACAGAACATGTATATGTGTGTATAGTATAAATGATCTCAATTGGGACAGCATAAAAACGAAAACTCGGAGTAAAGTCGGCATGTTCTTTATGGGACATACGCGGCGGTGGTAGAAATGTAAAAATGCTTTAAATACTAAATAATTATTTTTTAATTGTTATAGAAAGGGATTTCTATAATACCTTTATTCAATAGAAGTGGTTAATGAAAACATATGTTTATCACATTTGATAAGTCACATAAAAGATATATTAAGGCTACGTCTATTGTCTAGTGACCTACCTCTTGTTCTATCTTCTAGCGGCAAAGTTATGTAATCTTAGGCGGGAGTTGCACAGATGGTACATAATCCTTCCGAAGGCGTGTAAAGCCGCGACTGTCTTGTTTATTAAATGTTAGGCCATGATACTATGAACTTTGCAGTATCATGATGTTAGGCAGGTAGAACATTTCTACTATTCTATAGAGGAAAGAAAAATTTTAAAGGGGGACTAGTTTCCTGGCATCGGTAATTGGTCTCAGTAGCAGAAATAGGTCGACGTTAAATAAACAAATTTCAAAAAAGCCGTATTTATGAACTTTAAACAAACAGTATTTCGTTCGTCACTATCCGAGTTTTCAGAACTGGAGTCGGTATTTACATTAATAATAATTGGATTGATAGGTAGTAATACAGAATATTTATTTTCTTTTTTTATCGCACAAGATACACACTTCCTCCATATATCGCTTTTACCTATTTCGTCTACTATTATCTATATTCTTTAAGATAGGCTCACCTAATTGTGGGGATTGATTATATTGACGTAGTCTTGTTTTATATCAGCCCACATCATTTCAATGTGGTTGAAACGCAATAATATGGAGGCAAACGTAAAACAGTATGATTGTGTGCTTTAAAAATTTTTTCAACGGCATATTTCTTTTTAAAATTTTGCTTTCCAATCAGTTCTAATAAAGCCTTTTTTTGGTAGCCTTTACCTTTCATAAATTCAATGATATCACCTCTTCTTCTGTTAGTGTTCGGAATCTTATACAGGGTTGGGCAATAGTCCCGAAACGGCTCGATTACAGCCGAACAGAGCCTCGTATCAACTTCGGGCTTTCGACACTGTATTCAGCGAAATTTTTAGAACTTCTTGACATGTATTTCAGGACCGTGACGTCATTACGTTCGGAGGTGTGACATAAGTGTCATTTTTTTTTAATGAAACACCCGGTATATTTTTCCATATTTGTATAGAAATAGAAATAGAAACATTTATTTGCCATAAAAACTGTTTTCACAGAAAAAGGTTTCGTCGACTATAATTAGAAAAATATAAAAATAGAAAATATATACGTGTATAAAATAGAAAATATATACAAACAAGAGACGTACAAATTATATATAACGAAATACGATCTTAAAGTTTAGATAATCTAAGTCTAAAAAAGTGTGAACTTATATAAAAGATAAAATATACACAAACAACAGACATACATAAATTGAATGTATGAAAATAATCTAAGTCAAGTTCAATGTCATGAATAGAGTCTATGTCATTGATGAGCAGAATTCGTCAATGGAATAAAAACACTTTTCAATTAAAAAGCTTTTTAGTTCAGTCTTAAATATATACTTTATATACTTTAAATATATACTTTATATATTTTAAGGAGTCCCAAATTCAACGATGTAACGTTTGTATGGATTCTGTTATGTAATGTGGTCTCGATAAGGGAAAATTATAAATTACAATCGTAATTAACAGAATAGTTTTATTTTATTAAATGTTCAAATTGGAATCCTTCCACTGCCTGACAATGTGCTAGCCTGTCCACAAATTCCCGCTGAACATTTTGGAGGGACTGAGGTGTAATATTATCAGCAACCGCTAGAATTCTTTCTTGAAGCTCTTGTACCGTGGCAAGTCTTGTGCGATACACCACAGACTTCAAATGACCCCAGAAAGAAATCAAGAGGGGTTAGGTCAGGTGACCTAGCTGGCCATTCGATATGACCCCTTCTACCTATCCATCTCCGGGGAAAGACAGTGTCCAAAAAATCTCTTGCAATTCTGGCATAGTGTGGCGGAGCTCCATCTTGCTGGAAGTACACGTCATTTGCGATCACCTGAGGATTTTCGCGGTTGGGAAATATCTGAATTACAGCGGGTATAACTCTTTCACGTAATAAAGTTAAATAGGTATCGGCAGTTAAATTACCATTTAGAAAAAACGGCCCTATTACATGTGTTCCAATTATACCCGCCCAGACATTTACTTTTTGTGGATGTTGTGTGTGCATTTCTTCCATCCAATGTGGATTCTCAGCAGACCAATAGCGACAATTGTGACGATTGACAAATCCATTTAAACAAAATGTAGCCTCATCGGAAAACAAAATGCGATCTACAAACTGTGGTGTCTCGTCTAAGAAATTCATAATTTGTTGGCAAAACTGCATTCGACGATCAGGGTCATCTTCCGCAAGTTCCTGAAGTAAGCTGACTTTGTAGGGATGTATTTTATTTCTCCTGAGTATTCTTCGAATGGATCTTTCACTGTTACCAGTTTCTAATGAAAGTTTCGGAATTGACGTTTTAGGCTCCTCCTGAATCGCTAACAGTACATGTAAAACTCTGTCGTCGTTTGTCGCTATTTTTGGGCGGCCAGTTTTTGGTAAATTCTTGACATTTCCCGTATGTTCAAAATTGTGCAAAATTCGACATGCTGTCGACTTGGAAATCGGGTTTCGCTCAGGAAAGGTATCGTTGAAGAGGTCACTTGCTTCCTGAAGGGATCGACGCCTCTCTCCGAATCCAATCATCATGAGTAAAGTTATCCGTTCAGTGTCGTTCAGTTGAGCCATTTTGAAGACACGTTTTTAGAATCATAAATTAGTAGTACAAAAGTAATGTCACAGTGACGTTTATACCACGACTTACTTAGATAAACTAGTAAAATAATGAGAACAATTTAACTATGACCTGTGTTTTTATTAAACGACTACAAAAAAACTTGTTTACGTGGGTCTTAGTTTTGTAAAAAAAAATGGTAAAAAAAGAGTGTCTTTTTTGGATACAGCTGTTTGGATATCCACTGTTCTCTGTTAATTACGATTGTAATTTCTACTTTTTCCTTAATCAGACCACATTACATAACAGAATCCATGCAAACGTTACATCGTTGAATTCGGGACTCCTTAAAGTATACAAATATGGAAAAATACACCGGGTGTTTCATTTTAAAAAATTGACACTTATGTCACACCTCCGAACGTAATGACGTCACGGTCCTGAAGTACATGTCAAGAAGTTCTAAAAATTTCGCTGAATACAGTGTCGAAAACCCGAAGTTGATACGAGGTCCCGTTCGGCTGTAATCGAGCCGTTCCGGGACTATTGCCCAACCCTGTATATTATCTATAAATTGAAGAACTTCACAAACTTAACATTGTATAAAAACTAAGAAAACTGTTAACTATATCAACAGTTCTATGTAAATAGTAAGTATCTATGGATATTGAATATTACAAACATCCTTAGTGTTGTGTATTTATCATACACAGCAAAAAAGATTTTTCAAAAAAGCCTTGAAAAAGCAAACAGATTAGATTTCCAAAACGTTGGCGAAATACTTAATTTCAAGTTTTTATACTTATTAGTGTTATTTATTTAAAAAAAGCAACCTCTAACTGATCCTTTGACTTAAAAGTCACAGGCGTGGAGGTTATTTACCAGTAAAATACTGGTTAATTGTGATATTTTGTAGATTCCCCGAGCACCGCTTAAAAAGAAAAAATACATTTGGCAGGAAGTCCCAAAGAATTGAACAAGAAAAGAAAAACCTCCTTACTAGCTGAAAATTACATAGTTCTGTAGCCAGAAGTTTACCCCGGGAAGGGACACGTGGGTGGAGGTCAAACACGTTAATTTTCAATCAAAATAAAATCTTTCAGTGCAGCTCTGAAACATTGTGTATTTATAGTTTTTAACTGTAGAAATTGCGTAAAATTATTGCCAGAAGTCTAGGTCGGGGATTAAACGATGCCAGAAGTCGGTAAAGTTGTAAGAAAATTATTAAAATTTGACATTGGTCAAGGTGCAGTTCTGGAGATTTTGTTTTTATATTTAAAATCTCCCTATTCTTCCGGGTTTTCCGGCTATTAACCTACCAGTGACATTAATGGAACAAAAACAAATCAAATTGGCGAAATGTCAAAATATGCCCTTTTTCGTTTCTTTTCGATTTCGCCATGCAAGTAACGATGCTGTAAAAATGCCAATTTCGATCTTTCATTATCGACATTAGGATGCCTTCCTGCTGGTGTATTTATTTAGTTATGAACATTTAAAAATTTCATATTATGCTTTTTCCGACGAGACCAATTGAAATTTCAAATCCACCCCGACCGTAGTAGATCGCGTTGAGCGACGACATTCACAGCAGATTTCTCGAATTGAATCCCGTACGGATGTACTTTTTTTTAATTTGTTTTGAACTTTTAGGCTGATATTTCTTATCCTAAAATTACATCGCATTTATTTATTTATTTCTACAGTTAAAGACTATAACGACGCAAAATTTCAAAGCTGCACTCAAAGATTTTATTTTAATTAAAAAATTAACGCGTTTGACCGTCCGCCCACGCGTTCCTCAACGGCATGGACTGCTGGCTGCAGAGCTATGTAGTTTTGAGCTAGTGAAGAGTGTTTTTGCATAAAAATTCTCACCTCTCCTTATCATTCTTAATTTCTGTAGCCAGCTCTCCGTCTACAAGTACCTACAAGTGTTGCAAGTCACACAATTTTCTTTATTATTTATTACAACTTTGCTGTTATAATCAGTCACAAAACTTAATGAATTTACATTATACTCTTATATTCTATAATAAACCTATATTACTTATTTGTATCATAAAATATTTCACCAACATAGCAGTTTTGTAATAACATATATTGCGGCAAATATTCCTAAGGAAGTGCTATAACTAAGTATGGATCCTGCGCTGTCAGAATTACAGAGATCTAACGAACACACTGAGCAATGCGTCACTTTATCATCACTTAATTGTTCTTCGCAGAAGTTGGGAGCAGCGCACTTTCTGTTAAGGGAATCTAGAAAGAAATAAAATAATTTATAAACAGAAGCAAGGGTTATAATTGTATTACAAGCCATAAGATTATTTCAACTCTAAGTATAAAAGGCATATCTTTCTCAACATCTACTTTGACGGCTGCATGCCATGATCAACATTGTTATTTTAGTTTAGAATATCCTGTTCAATGTGTCTAAAATCAATTAAAACGAAAATACTGACAATAAATAACAATTAAATCAAGGAATAAAACATTGCCGGATACATGTTTCGATGTTTGCATCTCGTCAGTGTAACTACTTTCAAAGCTTAAATTGCATTGAAAAATATCGGGCAAATTTTAGAGAACTTTCACAGTGTGGAGAATTTGCATGTGCATTTGTTTATATTAAAATTATACTTGTATTGGTTATCTTCTAAAATCCCAGGCATAGTTGACTACACATATTTAGTGCACATAAGAAAAGCCATAGAAACCGACCATAAATCTCTGCCTCTTTAGCATAAGAGATATCCCACTGAGCCGTAATTTCATTTTATCGTTGGGTTGTTTTCTCTTAGGTGTTATCTTTGATGAAAATGCTATTGCAAAGATAGAATCTAAGATAAAAAAACAATGATAACATGAAATCCTGATGGCGACGTAGAATTTAGGAGTTCAAAATATATAAGGGTCCACTTTCTGGGTCTGAAATTTTTATGTGTGTGTGGCTGTGTTATCGTTATACTCTGAACTGATTTGTCTGCGGCTATTCATAAAAAACTGATACTTACTGCCGTTTATAACTGTCACACAGACTTCATCGGCCTGGCATTCGCTATGCTGTACTGAGTCACTGGTAACGTTTAATTCGCATGCATAACTGAACCCTTTCAGTACATCACAATTGTAGCAACTTAATGCATGACCTGGAAAAAAAATTGATTCCTAACTCTGAAGTCAAGAATATCACAATTTAAATTATTTATTATTCAATCTAGGGCGAGTTGTATAAAGCATAGTTAAGGCTTAACCAGAGTGGTTAGTCAAATTCGTGTTGTACAACAATGGGAGGCATTAACTGCCTGCGTTAAAGTTCAATTTTTTAACTGTCGAAAAATAGGCGGTTAAAGTGAGGTAACTGTTGAATTATAACCTCAAAGACAAGAAAGTTTCAAGTATGCTGAAATCATTATATCAGTTAAGTCAGTTAAATTTTACTTCCTGTTAGTTAACCGATCGGTACTTTGATTTTTATACAACTCGCCCTAAGGGCCGGTTCTTCAATGTCCAGTTAAAAGTGGTAGCTGTTAGTTACGTTTAGCTGGGAGTTATATCTATGGTAGTGTTTATCAACAATAATTTAACTGCCAGCTACATATTCATAACTTCAATTATTCTTATCTATGTTGGCGCTACTGATTCCAACTGAAGTTGGTTTAATTGCGCGAGTGTTTTGGTGACAACTTATCTAATTTAACCTCAAAATTCATTGCGTTGTGTAGCGTGTTGATTGTTGTTCTATTTTTGATTTTATAGGTTTGTCAATCAGCAATAATTGCAATGGCGTAAAAGGAAAAAGAGGTCCCTACCTGTCCCTAATGATTGCAACTTCTTCATCTACCATCTCAACGATATGTAAAGCAGTTTCTTTACGCAGTATTTTCTCGTTCCCTTATGGTATAGGTCTCCTTTCATACCTTATAAATTATATATCATCATCTTCATCACTCATATCCAGAATATTATTATTATTCATTAATGGCAATAATACATATCACAAATTAAAAAATCGGTAAAGGTATTTACACAGAACTTCCCTCTTTATTCGTACAAGACTAAAATATTATAAATTAAAAGATGATAACTTATTTCCATCATCTACTGTGAAGTGGGAAAATTATCTTTTTTTTTTTTTTTGAATTTACAAAACGTTTTTTTTGTTGAAATATGCTTAGAATATAATGAAACTCGCAAATTTTAAAATTGAAGAAAAAACTTTTTTTTTTCCATCATCTATTCTATTGTAGTGGTCAAAATTTTAAAAAATATGTATTTCTTAAAGTTTTCAAAACAAATTTCTCTTTTCGAAATATATTCAGAATGTCATGAAACGTGGAATTTTTAAATTTGAGCATTTTCATCGCCCATTTTATAAAAAATTTTCAATTTTTTTTCTTTAAATTTTCTGTAAAATTGTCTTTGAAATATGTTTCGAATGTTATGAAACGTGGAAATCTTAAATTTGAGCAAAAAACATTTTTTTCATTCATTTTATAGTACAAAATTTGCAAAATTTCATTTTTTTTTTCATTTTGAATTTTCGTTTTTTTTTTAAATAGGTTTAGAATGTCACGAAACGTGAAAATTTTAAATTTGAGCAAAACATTCTTTTCCATGACCCATTTTATAAAAAATGTTAAATTTTCAAAAAAAAATTGTTTTTAAAATACAGAGTGTAATCAGTTTCATGTCATTAAAAAAAACTGGTAATGGGGACCGACTAGACAAGCAAGAAACCTTTATGACTTTTCCCCTCTAGGGGCACTTTGAAAAAACTGATCTGGGTTAACATATTTAATATTATGGTACACAACTATTGAGGACGACTGATTTTCTTGGTTGATGGACTTGTACTTCCCAATTATACAAATTAATTTGTCATAAAAAAAGTGCTCGCCGGCACACGCGTTATCAAAGGATCATCGACCGCCTTTGATGGACCGCCTCAACTGAACTGAAGCAAGTATAAAGAGGTAAATAATTCGTTCTCTCTTCATGCACAATTGCAAGCAAATAATGGCCATAGAGGTTTAACAGAGCATTTATTTACATGTGTGTTTTTTAATTTGGAACAAAATATTGGATTGTTTATAATTTAGAAAATTTAAATGTGGTTTATTAACATTTGTAACATAAATGAGTGTCCTGGGTTAAAAGCTAACTACCTACCTAAACGATTCAAAATCTCTGCATCTGTATCAATACACAGTTCGGTACGTCGAATTAAGTACATATGTACTTCGTTCAACACTAAACACTAAACTATCAACTAAAGTTGTCAATAAAGAAAAATAAAATAAAAACTTGGTACAAAAGCCAAAAAGGAATACAAAAAGAACGAACAAGTAAGTTGTATCTGTACGTAATGAAGAATTTGACAACTTGAACGGTAAGTCAATAAAATAAATCTTAACTATAAATACACAATGACGCGAAATTAAAAAATTACAAAAACAACGAACGGCGGCTTGGACGTCTATACATAACTAAGCACCGACAGTAACTAAAATATTACACAAGGGAGAGTTAAAGTATAGTTTTCTTCAGATCAGATCTAGATCTAAACCTACCTCAATATTCCAGCAGTTCTCCAAAATTTCTATTGAAAATTTGCGAAATTTTTGTTTATTTTTTTCTCCAAAACTATGAGCTTTAGACCCCATGTCATATAAGGTTTTTTTGTTTGTCTTGTCATTCCCTACCACCAGTTTTTTTTGACATGAAACTAATTACACCCTGTATGTTTAGAATGTCATGAAACGTGTAAATTTTAAATTTGAGCAAAACAAATTTTTTTTCATCATCCATTTTATACAAAATTTTCAAAATTTCAAATTTTTTTTGTTTTAAATTTTCAAAAATTTTGTTTTTCAAATAGATTTAGAATGTCACGAAACGTGGAAATTTTAAATTTGAGCAAGCAAAATTTTTTTTCATCGTCCAGTTTATATAAGATTTTCAAAATTTCAAACTTTTCATTTATTTTAAATTTTCAAATAAAATTTTTTGTAGTAAAAAGGTTACATTTTTTTTCATTTTTTTTTTTATAGGTTTAGAATGCCATGAAACGTGGAAATTTTGAATTTGAGCAAAAAAGAATATTTCCATCTATTCTAGTGGTAAAAAATTTTCAAAAATGTTGGTAAAAAAAATTTCAAAACCTTTTTTTTAACAGAAATTTTAAATTTGGATAAAACAAATTTTTCATTGTTTATTCCCTTTAGGCAGTACCCTGTATATTTTCCAGTGAAAGTTTAACCATTTCTCCGCTGACAGTAGCGTTAGCTACCTAGCAAATTTGACTGTTCTCCATCAAGTAGTTTTTTTAGTTAATGCACCAACAGACAGACAGACAGACAGACAAACTGATGGAATTGTAAAACCTATTTTCGTAATCTACGTGATCTGAAACGTGAAAATCCGAAAAAATGTCGGAGGGTGATTTTTCTCATACAGTACTTCCCTTCGGTATGCGAGGGAAGTAAAATGAACATATCAATGAATCACATTGGTTTTTAGGTTAGAATGTTTTAGAGTTGTCAGAAATTGAACCAAATGCACATGTGCAAATCCACTAAGAGTAGAATAAGTCCTTAACTGACACTTCAACTTTTTGGGGTCACTGAATCCGAGTCCGGTGTTTGTTTTTACTTTGCATGCATTCTCGAGGTCATTCAAGATCATCTCAAGGTCATTTGAGGGGGTTTCGAGACAAAAATGCTAAGTACCATCCGAAAAATCTGAAAAAATTCATACGTTCGTTTTCGAGGACCCTGAATCTGAATCTGAGGTCGGTAGACCTCATTCAAGGTCATTTGAAGGTCAAACGGTCAAGAAACCTTCCAAAAAATCTGAAAAATTCATGGACATGTTTTGGTGGTCGCTGAATTCGAATCCGGTGGGATTTTGAAAGGTGATGCATGAAAAATTTGGTAACGTAACCTGAGAAATGAAAAATTGAAATATTAACTGGTGTTAATATTATATCGGCAAAAAATTGGGCTCTAAGGTTATTGGAAGGTGTTCATTCGAATAGAAAGGTTCGTTTCTGATGACACCAAAGTGTTGAAATTAGGGGACGAGGGTGAAAAATTGCAAATATATAATATTTTCTGTCTAAATGTTAGGTTTCCACTTAAAATCCAAGTACAATTTTAAATTCGTGATCATTACTTGGTGAATATATAGATATATGAAAAAAAAAGTAGTCAAATAGACAGCCTGGCTTCCACTTATTTACCTGGATTCTGCAGTCATTTTACAAAGAATCTTTTCTGGTATAAATATCATTAATGCATAACATGGTAACAATCTTAATCTGCACAATTGTGCCAGAGAACTAGAATACCTGCCTTGAGATGAATGACCTCGAGGATGCATGCAAAGTAAAAATAAGCACCGGATTCGAATTCAGCGACCACCAAAACATGTCTATGAATTTTTTCAAATTTTTGGAAGGTTTTTTGGGCGTTTGACCTTCAAATGACCTTGAAAATGACCTTGAAAAGCGGTCAACTGACCTCAGATTTAAATTCAAGGTCCTCGAAAACAAACGTATGAAATTTTTCAGATTTTTCGGATGGTACTTAGCATTTTTGTCTCAAAACCCCCTCAAATGACCTTGAGATAACCCTGAACGACCTCGAAGATGCATGCAAAGTAAAAACAAACACCGGACTCGGATTTAGTGACCCCAAAAACATGATTTTTTTCAGATTTTTTGGAAGGTTTTTTGACCGCTTGACCTTTAAATGACCTTGAACTTGACGTGATGGAGCCTAACCGACCCGCTCATCGTAATCAGCGACCCCAAAAACCCTAGGATACCATCTCCGATGTCTGTGCACAAACCTAGATAAAATGTTGACCTGTGTTATCGATCGATGAGCCCGGTTGTACGAAACTCCTGGAGAATTCTCATTTTCCGCGCATTTCGAAGCGGCTTAAAATTATAAGTGGAAAACTCGATTTATCTCCTAAACGGCTTAAGTAAGTCGAAAATTTGTAGAGAAAAAGACGAGCTACAACTTTTGTTGCGAACTTCTTTCTCTATTTTCATTATTTTGGCCGCTGGAGCAAAAAACGAAAGTCAAAGAGTTTTTCCAAATTTTTTTGAATTTTCCCGGAACTTGGAAGTGCAAAGAATGCATTATCTCACTCTCCAGATTATTACCTACTTAAATCCCAGAGATGATCCTTTTATTAATTTTTGTTACCCTAAATTGTACTATTGTGATTAGTAGTAGGCACAGCTCTAATGTTAGTAATATTTTCAGGAAATTATTAACTTTGTGAATACATACCTGAGTCGACAATTATATATATAGAATACATGGAAAATGCCAGAAATGTCACACTCTTCATTTTGCCTACTTTCTAAGACAAAATCTGTAAAACTGATTCATCTTTTTTCAGCGTCATATTTATAAACAAAAAAGAATTTTATCATGATCTTGATGTACCGACAAAGATAATATATTTGAACAAAAAGCCTATTTTCTTATTAGTAATTTCAAAAAAATGTCAGAAAATGTTTTTTAATCAATTTGAAATCTTTAGGTCAGAACTACAACTGTTTGATCACTGTGTTCATATTGAGTAATTCTCCATGTGAAACTGTAATGTTTATTTCTGCTAGTGTTTGGAAAAGTTCTATACATGCAATAATCTCATCACAAGCTTTTAGATCTGGTCATCAATATTGATAAAATAATGTTATTTATTTTATTTGGTAATTACTTCCACATCCATGTCGTGGAGTGGAAGTATAGTAATCGTAAAAATAAAAACACATTTTTTACTTCCCTCGCATACCGAAGGGAAGTATTGTAATCGAGAAAATATCACCTTCGGAGATTTTTTCGGATTTTCATGTTTCAGATCATGTAGATTACGAAAATATAGGTTTTTCAATTCCGTCAGTCTATCTGTCTGTCTGTTTGTCTGTCTGTTGGTGCATTAACTAAAAAACTAATTAACGGAGACCAGTCAAATTTGGTAGGTAGTTAACCCTACTGTCAGCGAAGAACTGGTAGAATTTTCACTGAAAAATATACAGGGTGGACCGTCTAAACGGAATAAATAGTGAAAAAAAAATGTTTTTTGCTCAAATTTAAAATTTCCACGTATCATGACGCGCTAAACTTATTTCAGAAAAAAAAATTTGAAAATTTTTTTCACCACTTTTGAAAACAAATTTTTACCATTAAAATATATGAAGAACATTTTTTTCTTTCTTCAAATTTAAAATTTTCACGTTTCATGGCATTCTAAACGTATTTCAAAAAAAAAAAAATTTTGAAAAATTTTTACCACTAAAATAGGTGGAACTTTTTTTTTGTTCAAATTTAAAATTTCCACGTTTCCATGGCATTCTAAACGTATTAAAACAAATTTGGAAATTTTTCTTGAAAAAATGTATGTCTTCATCACTAAGTACTTACTATAGAATAGAAGAAAATATTTTTTTTTGCTCAAATTGAAAATTTCCACGCTTCATGACATTCCAAACCTATTTCGAAAGAAAAAAAATTGTAACATTTTTTTACCATTTTGGAAAAAGAAATTACCACTAGAATAGATGGAAAAATTTTTTTTGCTTAAATTTAAAATATACACGTTTCATAACATTCTAAACCTATTTCAGAAGAAAAAATTTTGAACATTTTTTAGCCAACATTTTGGAAAAGTTTCAAAAAAAATAAATTTTTTTCCTTTGTTCAAATTTAAAATTTCAACGTTTCCATAGCATTCTAAACCTATTCAAACACATTTAGAAAAATTATTATAAAATCTATTTCACTGCTTACTATAGAATAGATGAAAAATTTTTTTTGCTTAAATTTAAAATTTCCACGAATCATGACATTCCAAACCTATTTCGGAAAAAAAAAATTTGCATCATTTTTTACCATTTTGGAAAAAAAATTGCCATTGGAATAGACGGAAAAATTTGTTTTTGCTGAAATTTAAAATTGAAAATTTTTTTCACAGATTTTTTAAAAAATTTCTACCACTAAAACAGATGGAAATTTTTTTATTTGATCAAATTTAAAATTTCCATGTTTCATGACATTCTGAACCTATTGCAGAAGAAAAAAGACTGAAAATTTTTAACCAACAGTTTTGAAAAATTTCAAAAAAATGAAATTTTTAACCACCACTATACTTCCACTTCACTGCGTGAATGTGGAACTGAAAATGTGTCTAATGGCAATAATATTTGACATATGCTATTATACTTTTATTGAAAAATATACAGGGTGGTCATCCCAAGAAATAATTCATGGTAGACCTGTTATTTTAGTATTGAACTTTTGCTGTTGGGTGAGCACTATTTTTTTTACCAAAAATTATCAGGATTGCTTTGTAATATTGCAATAACTATATTTCGATTATTATTCTCAGTGTCATTTCGTATTTAATAATTTTTTTGAGAGACCGCCATGCACAAATAACGAGGGAAGTTCTGTGTAAATACCTTTACCGATTTTTTTACCACTACTATAGAATAGAAAGATGAAAAAAAAATTTGCTCAAATTTAAAATTTAGACGTTTCATGACATTCTAAAGTTGTTTCAGAAAAAACAATTTTGAACATTTTTTTACCATAATTATTGTCTAAATGTTATTTGTGGCATTATCTTAATTTTCTTTTTCCTTCTTCAATTCTTTGGGACTTCCTGCTACATGTATGTTTTCTTTTTATATATATCACAATTAACCAGTATGATACTGGTAAAAAACCTCTACGCCTGTGACGTTTACGTCAAAGGATCAGTTAGAGGCTGTTTTTTTTTTAAATAAACAACACAAATAAGTATAAAACAGATTAGATTTCCGAAACGTCGGCGAAATATTTAATTTCAAGATTTTATACTTATTTGTGTTGTTTATTTAAAAAAAAAAACAGCCTCTAACTGATCCTTTGACGTAAACGTCACAGGCGTAGAGGTTTTTTACCAGTATCATACTGGTTAATTGTGATATATTTTGTAGATTCCCCTAGCACCGCTTAAAAAGAAAACATACATGTGGCAGGAAGTCCCAAAGAATTGAAGAAGGAAAAACACATTTTTTTTACCATTTTGAAAAAAAAAATTACCACTAAAATAGGTGGAAATAATTTATTTTGCTCCAATTTAAAATTTTCACGTTTCGTGGCATTCTAAATCTATGAAAAAAAAAATTATTTGAAATTTTTTTTAGAAACTACTATGGAATAGAAGAAAACATTTTTTTGCTCAAATTTAAAATTTTATCGTCTCATGACTGTCTAAACCTATTTCAGAAAAAAGAAAGATTTTTTTTACCAACATTTTTGAAAAAATGTTTACCACTAGACTAGATGGAAAAAAATATTGTTTTGTTCGAGTTTAAAATTTCCACGTCTCATGGCATTCTAAACCTATTAAAAAAAAAAAAATGAAAATTTTCCTGACAAAATTTGTAATCTTTTTTTGACCCTACTGTAGAATAGAAACATGAAAAAAAAATTTTTAGCTCAAATTTAAAATGTTCACGTTTCATGACATTCTAAAGTTATTTCAGAAAAAAATATTGAACATTTTTTTACCATTTTGAAAAAAAATTTACCACTACAATAGGTGGAAATAATTTTTTTTGCTCAAATTTAAAATTTCCACGTCTCATGACTTTCTAAACCTATTTAAAAAAAAAAAAATTTAAATAAATTATTTTCACCAACATATTTGAAAAAATGTTTACCACTAGACTAGATGGAAAAAAAATGTTGTTCAAATTTAAAATTTTCACGTTTCATGACATTCTAAACCTATTTAAAAAAAAAATTGAAAGTTTTTTTAACAAAATTTGTAATCTTTTTTACCACTACTATAGAATAGAAAGATGAAAAAAAAATTGCTCAAATTTATAATTTCCACGTTTCATGGCATTCTAAATCTATAAAAAAAAAATTATTTGAAAAGTTTTTTGAAGTTTGTAGTTTTTTTTACGACTACTATGGAATAGAAGAAAAAATGTTTTGTTCAAATTTAAAATTTCCACGTCTCATGACTGTCTAAACCTATTTCAGAAAAAAAAAAATGATTTTTTTTACCAACATTTTTGAAAATAGAGTAGATGGAAAAAAATATTGTTTTGTTCGAGTTTAAAATTTCCATGTTTCATGGCATTCTAAACCTATTTAAAACTGACAAAATTTGTAATCTATTTTTGACACTACTATAGAATAGAAACATGAAAAAAAAATTTTTTTGCTCAAATTTAAAATGTTCACGTTTCATGACATTCCAAAGTTATTTCAGAAAAAAAAATTTGAACATTTTTTTACCATTTTGAAAAAAAAATTACCACTACAATAGGTAGAAATAATTGTTTTGGCTCCAATTTAAAATTTCCACGTTTCATGGCATTCTGTATTTTAATAAAAATTATTTTTTTTTTACCACTGCTATAGAATAGAAGGAAATAATGTTTTTGCTCAAATTTAAAATTTCTACGTTTCATGACATTCTAAGTATTTCAGAATAAAAATTTGAAAATTTTTATACCAACATTTTTGAGAATTAAAAAAGAAGAGAAATTTTTAAAGAACTGCTAATAATATTTGGCATATGCACTAATTATAGTTTTATAGAAAAATATACAGGATGGTCATCCCAAGAAATAATTCAACAATGGTGGACATTTGTAAAAGTATTAGCGTAAGCCTTCCATATTTGGCACCTGTTATTTAGTATTGAATTTTTGCTGTCGGATGACAACTCTGTATATTTTTTTGACCAAAAGTTATCAGGTTTCCTCTGTAATAATAGTGATATCTATATTCCGATTATTATTATCAATGTCATTTCTTAATTAATTTTTTTTTTGGAGTGACCGTCATGCACAAATAAAGAGGGAAGTTCTGTGTAAATACCTTTACCGATTTTTCTTTGTTGAAATAGGCCTAGAATGTCATAAGACGTCAAGATTTTAAATTTGAGTGGAAAATAAATTTCTTTCTGTCTGTCTGTCGGTCTGCAGTTTTTTTGTATGCAAATTTTCTCTGGAATGGTTTAAGATATTGACTTAAAATTTTATACTCATATGATCCATGACGAGATCTGAAATTAGATTATATTTTGCATTAATTGCGGTGAAGCGCTGGGGGTTAAATTAGTAGAATACTGCATCTATAGTATTCCGTGTGAGTGCAACAAACATTACGTGGGTGAGTCATCCAGGCTGTTTAGTGTAAGATTGGGTGAACACAAAAATTATGTCATGAAAAATTAAATTCAGAGGTCCAAGATCTGCGAACACGCTGAGGAGAACGGACATAGAATAAACTGGGACTCGGCAAAAATTTTAACAAAAGAGGCAGATAGCAAAAAAAGAAAAAATAAAGAATCCGCGATAATATTATTGAATGAGGATAGATGCGTGTCGAATTGTTCCGTAGATGTCTTTTCAACCTGGTTGCCAATATTAAAAGCAGAACTTCACAAACTTAACATTGTATGAAATTAAAAAATTTTAACTATATCAACAGTTCTATGTAAATAGTAAGTATCTATGGATATTGAATATAAAAAACATTCTTAAATCTGTGTATTTATCAAACACAGCAAAAAAAGATTTTTCAAAAAAGCCTTGAAAAAGGAAACAGATTAGATTTCTGAAACGTCGGCGAACTATTTAATTTCAATTTTTTATATTTATTAGTGTTATATGTCAAAAAAGCAACCTCTAACTGATCCTTTGACGTAAGAGTCACAGACGTAGAGGTTATTTCCCAGTTACACACTGGTTAATTATGATATTTTGTAGATTCATCGAGCACCGGTTAGAAAGAAAAAAATGTGGCAGGAAGTCCCAAATAATTAGAAAAAAAACAAATGCATTATAACTATGTTATGTTTTGAGCTTATTTTGTTAAAAGGTTGGGGCGCAAATACGGATAAATAAGTAAAGCGAGCTAATAAGAGACCTGAAACTTGAGATTTGATGCTTATACTAGATATCAAGGTGCTACATTTGCCACCTCCAGCACCTCCATTGCCTTATTAAAGGGGTTGAAAATATAAAATTGTGATTTAGTGTGTATGGGGACAAAAGTTCTCAAACAAATCCTCGCCCCTATTAAACGTCGGTCAGTCGAAAAGATGTTGAAGTGACAAATCGTTTTATGGATTTTTGGGTCACACGATTTTAAACATTATATTATTAAAATTCTATAAGCAATTATTTCCAGATAATAGAGTGTAAATATAGTATCAATAGGCTTTCGTTTAAAGAGACTTGGATGTGGCATCTGTATGTGGAAGGAGTGATTCCATATTCAGCGGTTTTTAACAATATTAATAGTTATAGTACAATTCTGAGTTTAAAAAAATCGGTAAAGGTACCTATTCACAAAGAACTTCTCTCTTTATTTCTACAGGGCGGTCACTCTAAAAAGCTATTAATTACAAAACGACATGTTATGGGAATAATAAATGGAATGTATTTATCACTATTATTATAAAGATCTGATAACTTTTGGTCAAAATAATATAGAGAGCGGTCATCCGACAGCAAAAATTCAATATTAAATTAAAGGTGCCTACCTTTACAAATGTCCACCATGGTTGAATTATTGCTTAGGATGACCACCATGTATATTTTTCAATAAAACTATAATAAGTGTCTTTCTTGCCAATTGTGTTAGGATTATATCAAATATTACTGCCATCTGTCATATCTTTAGTTGCACATTCACGTAGTAGAGTGGAAGTATAGTAGTGGTTAATAAATTTTCAATTTTTTTTTCAAATTTGTTTAGAATGCCATGAAAAGTGGAAAATTTAAATCTGAGCAAAACAATTTTTTTTATTATCTATTCCCTTTACCTTGCATATTTTCCAGTGAAAGTCTAACAATTTCTTCGCTGCCAGTAGCGTCAGCTATATACCAAATTTGACTATTCTTCGTCAAGTAGTTTCTTAGTTAATGCACTATCAGTCAGACAACAGACTGACAGACAGACTGACGGAATTGAAAAACCTATAATTTCGTATTATATATGATCTGAAATGTGAATGTTCGAAGAATTCTCGGAGGGTGATTTTTTTCGAATACAATACTTCTCTTAATAATAATAATAATAATAATACTTATTTATTTCAGAGAGGATATTACACTTTCCAATCAAAGGTACATATCAAAAATGAAATATCGTCAAAACAAAAGTTCGCTAACCATAACTTAGCTTTCAAAATAATCTTCCAAATTATAGGGCTCTAAATTTATCAACATATTTTTAATTTCTTTTTTAAATTTATTTATTGTTTCAATTTTTTTCCATTTCTCTTGTACTTTGTTAAATAGCCTTATACACATATAATGTGGATTCTTTTCCGTTATTGTTAGCCGATGTACTGGGTAGTTTATATCAGTACACCGTGTTTCATAGGCATGAGAAATATTATAGGTTGTGAACTTATCTTTATTTTTAAAAACAAACATTAAACATTCATACACATATACTCCAATAATAGTTAAAATTCTTTTTTTTTTTTAAACCCCCCTACAGGTCTCATTAAAAGCCAAGTTGTACATTAATCTTACAAGTGTCTTTTGTATTAGGAATATTTCTTGGATATTATTACTTCCCCAGAAGATGATTCCAAATCTCGCGCTAGATTCAAAATTCGCAAAGTATATAATTCGTAATGATTTCTGTTTTAAATATTTACA
Source organism: Stenurella melanura (assembly GCA_963583905.1). Taxonomy (NCBI): domain Eukaryota; kingdom Metazoa; phylum Arthropoda; class Insecta; order Coleoptera; family Cerambycidae; genus Stenurella; species Stenurella melanura. The sequence goes on along the minus strand of OY757316.1, from coordinate 121,405,665 downwards.
GATAATCCGAAAGCTGTAACAAATAGCATTCAGTTTTTTGCCTAAATATTTTATATGTGTTGACCAGTGTAAATGCTCATTAATATACACTCCTAAAAATTTTGCGTTTTCTTGAATGTTTAATTTGTCATTTAAAATATTTACAGTTTTAGGTGTTTCTATTTTTGTTTGTAGTGTTCTGAATAGGATAATGTTCGTTTTTTCAAAATTTAATAAAAATCCATTTTTTGTGAACCATTCTTTTGCTTTCAGCATTAAGGTATTACTTAAGTTTATTATCTCAGGATAATTTTCTCCTGTAACTAATAAATTCGTATCATCCGCATAATTTGTAATCGAACTATTTTTTTCATTAAATATGATATTACCTAGATCGTTCATGTAAATGATAAACAAGATCGGTCCTGTGATACTGCCCTGTGGAATGCCTATATTTTTTTCTTTAATGTCAGATTTTATTTCTTTTCCATTGTTAATAATGACTGTCTTTTGTGTCCGATTAGATAAGTAAGATTTGAACCATTTTATTGCTATTCCCCGTATTCCATATTTTTCTAATTTTTCAAGAAGGTATGTATGATTTAAGCAATCATATGCTTTTGATAAGTCAAGAAATATTCCTAATGACAGATGACTCGCTTCAAACGCTTTTAAAATATTTTCAGTAAACTGAAAAATTGCTGTTTCTATAGACCGTCCTTTAATGTACCCATGTTGATTGTTGCTTAATAATCCACATGATATCATGAAGTTCATAAGACGATCGCACATTGCCATCTCAAGGAGTTTAGAGAAAGATGGCAATACTCTGATCGGCCTATGATTTTCAAACATTTCTGGGTCGCCCTTTTTATAGAGGGGTTTAATTAATGCGAGTTTTAGCTGATCGGGGAAGATACCATATTTAAATGAATTATTCATTATATAACATATTGGTTGGCTAATAAGCTGTATACAACTCTTAGAGGGATAGCTGGCTACGGATATTAAGAATGATAAGGTGCGGTGAAAATTCTTATGTAAAAACCCTCCTTACTAGCTGAAAAGTACATAGCTCAGCAGCCAGAAGTTCATTCCGGGAAGGGAAGCGTGGGCGGGCGATCAGACGCGTAAATTCTTAATTAAAATAAAATCTTTGAGTACAGCTCTGAAATTTTGTATATTTATAGTTTTTAACTGTAGAAATAAATGAATAAATCCGATGCAATTTTAGGATAAGAAATATCAGCGAAAAAGCTCAAAACAAATTTAAAAAAGTCGCGGATTTCTCGGTTCGAATCTTGTACGGGTGAATAATTTGAACAATTTTCTTTACTTTACTGCTTTACCGACTTCTGGCAACATTTAATCCCCGACCTAGACTTCTGGCAATAATTTAAAAACTATAGCTACACAAAATTTCAGAGCTGTACTCAAAGATTTTATTTTGATAAAAAATTAACGCGTTTGACCCCCCGCCCACGCTTCCCTCGCCGGGATGGACTTGGCTTCAAAGCTATGTCCTTTTCAGCTAGTAAGGAGGGTTTTTTACATAAAAATTTTCGCCGCGCCTTATCATTTTTAATTTCCGTAGCCAGCTCTTAGGCTGTCATCGGTATGCGAGGGAAGTACAAATAACGCTCAATTCTATTGTTTAAACAGTTTATTTAGCAATATCAACAGTTCTATTACAATATTACAATTTGTACTATTCATTTTTATGACAGAATTATGTCACAAGCAATGATAAATTGATGTTGACGTTTATCTGTGACCTCCGCCAACAAAAAATCTTACAATACTGGATTACTTTACTGTTATGTCTATTTCTAGCACTTTAATTATGAATTTGAAGTTCTTTAGTGTCGATATCAGACAACGTTATTTTACATAAAAATTTGGTAATATTTTGTTTCTTTAAAAATGGTTATTACTAACAAATTCGGATAAAAACACGAATTAGAAAAAAGAGAATTTATAGGAAATCGAATAGCATATTGAATTTATGATGAACGTTTTTTGTAGATCCTTAGTTTTTAAGGTAATGACGAAAAAACCGCGGTAAAATTTGACTTTTAAAAAGGGATGAAAAAACGTTAAACTTTGCCAAATCATGTTTCAATTAATTCTTAACCAAATTAGATGGTACTAATCTCAAATTCAAGGTGATTTCAAATCCTTAAGTAGTTGTAAATTGAATATTTTATGACAAAATTTCTAATTTTCAAATTATTTGTCACCGTTCTCAATATATCAATAAAACTCCCCTAAACTTTTTCTGATTTCTACCGACATAATAAACAAATGTTAATTTTCTAGGTTAGTTTAATTAAAGATAATCTTAATAATAACACTAGTCTTAATATACGCCCAATTTTATCGAAATGTAAATTGCAGCAAAAATTCCCAAAGATGTGGAGTAGTTCGGTGAAAATCCTGCATTTGGTGAAAATTTTGAGTACGGATATGTTCCTGGAGTATCAAAATTACAGAGGTCGGATAGACAATACGAGCAGTACTTCAATCCAGGGTAATTTCTACTTCTCTCACACGTTTCAGCTGGTGCGCAAGATCTAGTTATAGTACCTGAAAGTAATAAATTAATTAAGAATCAACAAATGCTCGCAATATCGTGTATATTTTTAATTGACTTCAAGAAATGTAGAAAGGAGGAAGTTCCCAATTCTATCCTATGTATATTTATATATTTATTTACTTGAAACTTTATGTTTGAATGTACGTATGTATTGTTTGTATATATGTATTGAAACAGTCAAATTTTACATTCAAGTGTATAGTAGAGGGAAATTAGTCAAAAAAGGGGGAAACCTAGACAAAACTAGTAAAAATCGCGATTTTGCACAGATGGTTTTTGGGGTATCCCAAACCCAAATCCACAAAAATCTCAACATGGCTACCCAAGATACTGAAGGTCCAATTTTTACTTCCCTCGCATACCGAAGGGAAGTATTGTATTCGAGAAAAAATCACCCTCCGAGATTTTTTCGGATTTTGACGTTTCAGAACACGTAGATTACGAAAATATAGGTTTTTCAATTCCGTCAGTCTGTCTGTCTGTCTGTCTGTCTGTTGGTGCATTAACTAAAAAACTACTTGACGGGGAGCAGTCAAATTTGGTAGGTAGTTGACGCTACTATCAACGAAGAAATGGTAAAAATTTCACTGGAAAATATACAGGGCGGACCCGTCTAAAGGGAATAAATAATGAAAAAAATTTTTTTTGCTCAAATTTAAAATTTCCACGTTTCGTGACACGCTAAACCTATTTCAGAAAAAAAAATTAAATTTTTTTCACCAACATTTTTGAAAAAGTTTTACCACTAAAATAGATGTAATTTTTTTTTCTTTGTTCAAATTTAAAATTTTGAGGTTTCCATGGCATTCTAAACCTATTTCAACAAAAACGAATATAAAAATATTTTTCAAAAATTTTTAAAATTTTTTGAAAATTTTTTTAATCTATTTATCACTACTATGGAATATATGAAACATTTGTTTTTACTCAAAATTAAAATTTCCACGTTTTATGGCATTCCAAACCTATTTCAGAAAAAAAATTACATTTTTTTACCAACTTGGAAAAATATTTTACCACTAGAATAGATGGAAAAAATTTCTTTTTGCACAAATTTAAAATTTCCACGTTTCATGACATTCTAAACATATTTCAGAGGAAAAAAAAATATGAACATTTTTTAAAAACATTTTTGTAAAATTAAAAGAAAATGAAATTTTTTAACCACCACTATACTTTCACTCCACGTGAATGAGGAAATTAAATTGTGGCAATAATATTTAGCATATGCACCTATTATACTTTTATTGAAAAATGTACAGGGTGGTCATCCCAAGAAATAAGTCAGTCATGGTGGACATTTGTAAGGGTATTTGCGCAACCCTTTCATATTTGGCACCTGTCATTTAGTATTAAACTTTTGTTGTTGGATGAGCACTCTGCATATTTTTTGACCAAAATTTATCAGGTTTTCTTTGTAATAGTGGTGATAACTATATTCCGATTATTATTTTCAGCGTCATTTCGTAATTATTAATTTTTTAGAGTGACCACCATGCACAAATGAAAAGGGAAGTTCTGTGTAAACACCTTTACCGATTTTTTTACAAATATCTTGCACCCTATGCATCGGATGCCATGAGGTCTTTTTAATTTTTACCCAAACCCCCCTTTTCGAGATATTCAATGTCGTTTTGCATTTTCTCCTAAAACTTTACCCTTCTCGAAATATTCAAGGTCGAGGTTTAAAAAGGAGTGGGCGTAGATACGTCTGCCGTTACTCGTATTTCCTAACAGAATCCCTTTAACTCTTTTTTTTTCACTCTGTATGGAAGGTGGAAGGCGAGTGAATAATTTTAGAGAAACTATATATGAACTCTTGCCAGTCAATAGGTTTGTTCGACATTTTTTTTGTTTCATACATCGAAAGTGCAAGTATAAAATAATGGATCTCCAAAAAACAGAATTTTATTTGCACGTTTAGTGTCTTAAAAACAATTACAAACCTCCAGGCGAGGCGTTACGTCACTATACGGCGATCTCAGTCGACTCGTTGCTTTTTAGTTGTTATTATCTATACAGATTCAGCAAATTTAGTTTTAGGTATGTAAACTTGTTTCTGCGCAGATAAACCACGCCTTGTCGTAGAACAATGCAGGGCATTGGTCCATCGCTTGACCGCGACTAGTTGAGAACAGCGCGAGTGCACCCATTCTGCTTTTAATAGCGTAGCTGTTTAGACATGTGAGAATAAAATAACTTAATCTCAATTTCGTTATTAAAATGCGGTGTATTTATACAACTGCAGAAAAAGTGCAAATTGTGAAGTGGTACTTCGGGGGCCATTCCACTGATGACACAATAAATTTATTTACTGTGGCATATCAAGACAGACCAATCCCCTCAGCTAGCATAATTTCATACATTATTAAAAAATTTGAGAATTTCGGGTGTGTCGTGAGTTATTGTAAAAAGTGCTGTGAACCCGAATCCCGTCATCAACAAATGAGCGAAGAACGTGAAATTCGCGAAACTAATGTCTGTGCACTTGTTGAAACTAGTGAACCTTGTTCTATCAGACAAATTGCTGATGAAGTTTAGATGAAGGAAAGAACTGTAAGAAATATTTTGAAAAGAAGTGGATACAGTTGTTTTAAAGTTCAAACAACGCAAGAAATATTTCCCGAGGACAATTTCAAATGGATGGAATTTTGTGAAATCATGATAAATAAAGTGAATAAGAATGAAAACTTCTTAAAGAATATATTGTTTACAGATGAATCATCCTTTTCATTACATAGGAAGCACAATCCAACATTTGAGTGTTGCTGTGCGAACTCAGTATCCTCAAAAGTTGAACGTTTGGACGGGAATTTTAGACAATCATATTATAGGCCCACTGCTAATCGATGGAAATTTAAATGTCAATAAATATTTAGAGCTTTTACAAAACCAAATAATTCCTGCAGTTCAAAATCTTCCTGTCAACTTTGATGACATTTGGTTTCAACAAGACGGCTGCCCAAGTCACAATACCTTAACTGTTATTAATTTTCTGGAAAGAACATTTCCCAATCGTTTAATAACTACGAGGAGAATGATAAAATAGCCCCCCAGGTCACCTGATCTAGCACCCCATGATTTCTTTCTGTGAGGCTTTTTAAAGGAAACCGCGTATAAACATGCGTTTGAACGAGCCAATAATTTAGTTGAATTACGCGATAAACTTATCCAACTTTGTGCAAGCATTACTCCAAATCAACTCAATGATATGAGAGGTTCATTGTATAATCGGTTTGGCTATTGTTTGGCACAAGAAGATGGTTTGTTTGAATCCTTTCTTCATTAATTTATTGTTTGATAATTATTAGTTGATTTTAGTTTCCGAGTTATTTAATTTTATTTTAATGTTCTATTTTCATTTCGGTTTTAATAAGAATTATTATTTTATTCCCATAGCATTTACGGCTAAAAAAGAAACTGCAGAAATCCTTTCAATAGAAGAAATGATTTGTCAAAAACGTGACAAATAATTTCTTCGCGTATGACGAAGAGATATTTTCTCGTTTCGTATAGAAATTATTACCTACGTCCACATCCATCCTTAGTTCATGCCGTACTAAATTCAATTCATTGTGTCTCTGCTTTCACGATTTATGGAACTAGCGGGGCGTGGTCAATTACATCGTTATTCCTATACCCTAAACTGCATTTTCCGGATTTGTATACTAATCCTGTTGATCTGCGCCTCTCTAAAATTGCGGATCGGATCTATCAAAGGCTTTTCGTGGGGATGGATCATCGGGACGCGGGCGGTGTCATTCAATTCGGGAATTAATGCTGCATTTTTTAGGATAAATTAGGAGCGGTTCCTTTTAATTATTAACGCGCAAAATTCGGCTATCTCTCTCGCCTCTTAAATTTAGGAACTGGCAGTCGAGGCATTGTAGGTGAATATGAGATGGAGAAATCCAAATGTCAAGAAATGACGATTTGCCTTCGCTCCTGTCAGGCTGAATTTTCGATTTTGACCTTGCAATGTACGATGTGAATTCATCGCTGACTTCCTTACTATAGAGGCATAGAACGAGCTTCCAATCGCCGTATTTATTTAGGTACGTTGGAAAATTCCATGGTTTTCGACGTTTTAGGTTAAATTTGTAAAGTCCCGGAAAGCCTTTTTTCTCGCTCGCGACGGGACGAATTTTCAATTTTTCCGATATAACTTTGTATGATGAGAAAGCACCACTCCTCCTTTTTCCATAGAGACATCGACCGTTGCACTCCCATTTATTTAGTTATGAACTTTTGAATACCTTGCGGCTTTCAATTTTTACAGAAATAACCATATTTATTTCGCACAGACCTAGCAGATAGTCCGATTTCCACTGCGACACTTGCGATGTGGATAAAATGCCAATCTTCGTTTTTAAATAGAAACCAAAATCGATCCTCCACTACAAGAATTAACTTAGATATGCGCGTTTAAAGATTTTATGTTTTCGAATTTTTTTTCGATCTTACTGAGCCGAATTTCCGAATTTCGCTATGCAATTTGGTATCAGGAGGAAGGGTTAATCTTGTTCTTTCCATAGAGATCTAGAATGGACGTCCATTCCACGTATTTACTTAGTTATGAATTTTTGAAAATTCGATGTTTTCACTTTTTAACAGAAAAGCCATCTTTCGTTCGCCCGTGCCAAGCCAAATTTCCAGTTTTGCCCATTTGCCCATTCACTTTGGTATCGGAACAGAACGCAACTCTTCCTTTTTAATAGACACCTAAAACGGCCCTCAACTCCACGTATTTACTCAGTATTGTTCAAAGTTGCGTATATTGACGTCACGAACCTGCGCACTGTTTTTGCAACTATTACTAACTTCGACGCCTTATATCTCGAGAACGGAAAAAGTTAATAATATGAAATTGTGCATAATAAGAACATCGAGTACTATATAAAACCGTATAAAAAGAATTTCATATACCGGGTGAGTCACGAATTGCGCTCGCCCCGATATTTCCTAAAATATTTGAAATAGAAAATTGAAATTTGGAGGCCTTATTACACGACTAAAATGCCATCTTTCAATAGAAAATCAAGTTTGGTGCACATCCGGTTTGACCGGAAATGCCCACAACTTTCGATTTTTAAATGGAACACCCTATATATTTTTACATTACAATTTTGAATACAATACATCCATTTTAGTCACTTTTTGATAATCATTAAACATTTTATTAAAAAATCTATTTCTGAATCCAGAGTGCTGTGGTGCCCAAAATATATTTTAGTTTGTGTGCTACGTTACTATAAAAATAAAAAGAGCAATATGATTGCATTACTTAATTCTCTAGAGGCGTTTAAAATTTTTAAATGTGATTTTTACCCACTAACTCGGTTTTTTTAATCGTTCACCAATATTTTTAAATACCTCATTTTCATACGAATCTAATGATACCAAAATTTTGAAAATCCGCTGAGAAATATTTGAGATTTCAGCCAAAATACAATGCAACCAAGCTTTTAGAAACATGCGAAACATGGTTTAATTATATTAATTATTTTAAAGATACCTACTATTACCTAGTTTAAGTTTAATTGTTCAAACGGAATCGATTTTTATTTATTTATAGGCCCGATATTTATGTTCATTTAAATAAAACTCTGAAAACCGAACTGATATAGCATTCTATTGCAAATGTCCTTGTGGATGTAATTGTGTTTACCTTCACATACCTATGCTAAACTTACTTGTAACGTTCTTTGCGCTCACAATTATTAAATGTTTGATAGCTCAAGATTGCCTATAACTACACGAGTCTGTCTGACAGCTGATATTGTTTTATTACATTCAATGGCTACTATGATTTTTCCAATGTTATTAGGTTACCAGATTTACACAGAAATGTGCCATTTTAGTTTCCAAAGCCCACTAATCTATTATCTATTAGAAGCATGGTTGCATTGTATTTTGGTTGAAATCTCAAATATTTCTGAGCGGATTTTCAAAATTTTGGTATCATTAGATTCGTATGAAAATGAGGTATTTAAAAATGTTGGTGAACGATTAAATTCCCATTTAAAAAAACCGAGTTAGTGGGTAAAAATCACATTTAAAAATTTTAAACGCCTCTAGAGAATTAAGTAATGCAATCATATTGCTCTTTTTATTTTTATAGTAACGTAGCACACAAACTAAAATATATTTTGGGCACCACAGCACTCTGGATTCAGAAATAGATTTTTCAATAAAATTTTTAATGTTTGACCAAATGTGACCAAAATGGATGTATTGTATTCAAAATTTCCTCTAGATTCCAAAAATGTAAAAATATATAGGGTGTTCCATTTAAAAATCGAAAGTTGTGGGCATTTCCGGTCAAACCGGATGTGCACCAAACTTGAGTTTTTATTGAAAAGATGGCATTTTAGTCGTGTAATAAAGCCTCCAAATTTCAATTTTATATTCCAAATATTTTAGGAAATATCGGGGCGAGCGCAATTCGTGACTCACCTGGTATTCCTAGATGAATAACTGAAATTAACGAGACACATACATCTAAGGCTTTTTTCTATTGCATAATTACTTTTTGTATTTTTACAGAGTTTCCCCAGCAAAAAATCTCAGAAAATTAAAGTCGTGTCATGTTCAATCTCCAACTGAATATGGTGATGCTGTCAATAAAAATATGTCGATGATAATATAGCAGCCGTTATATTAGAGCTTAACGGTTTAAGAAATGACAATTAGTTAAATGTCGAGTAAATAAATCAAAAAAATTATTTATTAGATTCTGTTTATGTGTATATATATGTACTGTATATTTGCTGAAATATCGCATAGTTATAAGAGACTAGCTTATTTTACTTACACATCTACGTAGCTGAGTGGAAGCATAGTAATCGTAATCAAAATTTCAAATATTTTTGTTGCTGAAATAGGCTTAGAATGTCATAAAACGTCGAGATTTCAAATTTTAGTATGGCGTTGTCGACCGCGAATGCCTATGTGAACAATGGAAATATAAAGATATTGGCTAAATACTTAATCTCAGGGACACCAGGTAAAAGTGCGCCCGACTGCAAGTTCTACTCTTGAATAAACTTACTATTGGAATTAACGTCGATAAGGAGTGTCACACAAATCGTGGATACTCCTACGCATTTTTCGTGATACACCGTTGTTTCGCTGGGCTGATTTTCACATGTTGAATCCTCTCCTTTAACTGTATCGCAAGTGTAACATTCCAACGCATATCCTAAAAAATTATAGAATATAAATATATAAGTAAAACAACACTATTACTATTAAACCGTCATATGGGAACGTGTGGCTGCATTGCATCGCATTATACTTTATTTCACAAGGCTCGTTTACACCATGCCAGTTACTGGTATGCCAATTGAGGTACTCCTGCCAGCACTGTGAGGGACGGGCAATTAACTGTTTCCACTGTACTGGTAACTGGCATCCAAGTTGAGGTACTTTACTGACTAATGCCAGCTATTGGCAATGTACTGGCAGCTGTCCACCGTGACAGTTTAAGAAAAATGGTGTGTGCATATAGACAAACAATACTTCAAAGATCTGTGAGTTTGATTTCTTTAGAACTTTTACAGATATTGCTACAAGAGAGGAGAAGAAAAAGAAAAGAAGTAGGTACGAGCTTGGTTGAGTAATAAAAGGATGGGAGTATCGGAAATTATTTTGAGACAGCTATATTCAACTGATCCTCAGGAATTTGAAGCAGTTATTAGACTTGTACCAGAACAATTTCAAGACTTACACAATGAAAGCAGTGTGGCGCCAGTCACAAGTAGTGGGGGGGTGGGGAGAGCTCCGACGCGCCAGCACTGGCATCAATAGCGACTGGCACGCTGACTTTGCCAGTCTCTGGCAACAAAGTATTTACCCGTTGCCAGTCTTTACTTGCCAATCATTGGCAACTTCAACTGGCACGCTTACTTCCAACATGTAAACGATACCTTAAGTACAGTTTACATGTTGCCAGTAAGCGTGCCAGCTGAAGTTGCCAAAGACTGGCAACGTGTAAACACTTTGTTGCCAGAGACTGGCAAGGCCAGCGTGCCAGTCACTGTTGATGCCAGTGAAACAAATATATTTGTTTTACTGGCGCGTCGGAGCTCTCCTCCACCACTACTTAGGACTGGCGCCTTGCTGCTTGCCGCTTGCCGAAAACTGCATTCGAATCTTTCAACGTTAAATAACGGAAAAACGACGAATATTTGGAGAAAAACTTGTTAAACCTTTTTTAAAGTACTTGACATACCTTTAAAATGAGCTCTATAGTGCCTGGGCCAGCAATGAAATAGACTTCATGATTATAACCCTTTTAAAACCTATTTTTGACGAGTCTACCACGAATATTCATATCGCCCTATATGGAAGCGGCGCTTTAACCCTTACGCACCCCTCAAACACGTTATTTTTCAGCCTTTAGGGTTTGTGATAAGAACCCGTTTGTTTTTGATTTTAATGAGAAGATTATATATAAAAACCCCTATACGGAAGCTATTGTCCGACAAAAAAAGTGACGCGTTCGCCCAGTCCGACACCCGAAACATGTCAATTTTGAGCCTTATGATTTCCTGACTATAACTTGTCGGACAAAGGCACCACGTGATTTATTAACCCTTTCTTAAATCATTTATATCTGTCCGACAAAAATATGGACGGTCCGTCAAGAATAATGCAAAAAAGATGTTTTATTAGTGGTGCTTTTTTTCAGAATAATTATAGACTAGGAAGCATCTGTTTTCAGTTGGCTGTTATGAAGGGCACGTAATTTTTTTGTGAAAAATCCTTAAGAATAACATATAGAACAGTAGCTGAGGAAATCGCAGCCTGAAAAAGTTTAGCAAAATTTTTGGTGATTAATTTTGTGTAAAATTCCGAAAAAATGACTTTTTGACTATTTTTTTCTAGTTTTAGTGAAAAGTTCAAAAGAGATAAAAGTTTTGTAAGTAAATTTTACATAAGATCTTACTATCTCACTCTTTACTGAACAAGTGCAAAATAATTTGCAAAATAATAGCTGTTTTCTACCCTTCAATAAATACTGTAACATAAAAAAATTATAAAATTACGTGCTATTTGAAATATGGATTAATAAGTCAATATTTATAAATATCAATGTCAAGAAATAAAACAGCAGGAAGTCTGGTTTTTGGGTGATTGGTTTTTAGCATATAATCGGTTTTGTGGTTGGATAATTTTTTTAATAAAAAATCAAAAATATACATTTATTGAACTTCAAAATAAATTATTTTATAAATCATTTTCGTAATCATGACACTCTTTGACTCATTTAATTGCCCAATCATTTGCAAAAACACCTAATCTGATTGTGTGTCTTTTAAATATAAAGAGATCATTATTTGATTAATGAATATTAATTCATCTAAATTATTCTAAATTATGACATTACTTCTTTGATTTCTACCTTTAGAAACATGCTAGTACAATTTTTCGCATAGAAAGTTGTTTATTCGTTGCTCATTTATCAAATTTAAATGAAAACTGCGCATTAATTACTAAGATATGTTTAATTAAACATGAAAAAATCTCGATTTTTCCCTCCGTTAACACACGCTTGGGCTACAAAAATTGAACTGAGTACTTTTAGGACATTGATTAATCAATTCTCATAATTTGAATAAAAATTGATCGTTAATTTAGAACCTCCTATGATCTTAAAGTAAAGATTATAATAAAACGCATTAAAAAACATTTTTGCATTAAAAAAAAAGTCTTTTTTCCAGTTTTTCTAGATTTTGCGTCACTTTTTTTGTCGGACAAGTTTACCATGGTGTTTTACATACAATTTTTAAAAATTGTGCCAAAAATGGTAAGGGTTATAGTCACGAAACCATAAGGATCAAAATTGACATGTTTCGGGTGTCGGACTGGGCGAACGCGTCGTTTTTTTTGTCGGACAATTTTACCACGATGTTTTACATTCAATTTTTAAACTTTGTGCCAAAAATGGTAAGGGTTATAGTCACGAAACCATAAGACTCAAAATTGACATGTTTCGGGTGTCGGACTGGACGAACGCGTCACTTTTTTTGTCGGACAATAGCTTCCGTATAGGGGTTTTTATATATAATCTTCTCATTAAAATCAAAAACAAACGGGTTCTTATCACAAACCCTAAAGGCTGAAAAATAACGTGTTTGAGGGGTGCGTAAGGGTTAAAGCGCCGCTTCCATATAGGGCGATATGAATATTCATGGTAGACTCGTCAAAAGGAACCCCCCCCCCCCGAATAGGTTTTAAAAGGGTTATAATCATTGCTGGCACAGGCACTACTAGTAATAGTGGTTAGCATAAGAACTTGATGATAATAAAATGGTTCTCCCATTTTTTCGTAGGAAAAATCAGCAATGAGACCAATGGCAACCGCAATAATTGAAATTAAACGTAATACATTTACAATTCACTTTATTTAGGTACTAACAATATGTTCTAGTTTAAAAGATTTAGGATGCCTAGATTTGAAAAAAAGTTTGATTCAATTTTGAAAAGATTTTTGGAATTTTTGAGAACATTTTCTTTCTTTCACAATAACTCAAAAAGTAAACAAAATACGTAAAAAATGCAAGAATAGAAAAATTTACTTTTTTATTTCTAAAAAATTTAGTTTTTTTTAAATTTCTCTAGAGTGAGAATTAATTTAGATATTGTAACCTTTTTAATACCGAAGTATAAAAAAGCTTCCTAGTGCGAACGGCAGCCCTTATTTTCGGCTGAAAGCATAGGGGCGTGGATAAGGAGTGTGGAGACTAATCGAGGGTGCCACTGACTGGGTTGATAATACAATGTGATTATATAATCTTGCCAGCCAAGGAACAAGATTAAATTTCTAGCTATCGAGCGATGGAATTTTTAATATATATCGATAATGTCAAAATTTACACTGTACTATAAAATCTCAATCTATAGGCAAACATCAGGTGCATTAGTGCGAATAACAAGAACATGTAGACATTAAACGTTTATTACAACACAAGTGAGAGATACATCAATAAATAAAAACAGATGCTACCTAAACATGCTTCATACGCATTAAAAGAAATGCTATATGTGCTAACTAACCAGAACTATTCCAGTGATTTAATACTGCTTTTGTTCATTACTGAAGTGTGATATAAATACACAAGAATTTGTGTCCACCACGTTCGCTGTGCAAACCTGGATGTTGGTTAATGATATAAAATAAGTATACATTCTATTAAAAACATTTCACATGTAACATAGTAGAAAGTAAATCAGCATCACATGGTGCCATACGTTGCTTTCACAGTAAGAGTCTTACGTATTTCATCATTCTATATATAAACTTAGATCTCAATTTATAGTTGCAAGATTGTGGTATAATTTACTTTAATATATGGACAAAAAATAACTGAATAAATCTATAATAATTTGGCGATTTTTTTAAATTAAGGTTTTCGAGTTATTCGTGATAAATCGTTCTATAGCATGCATTCTTTACATGAAAAATCAACATTTTCACTCGCGAATAAAGCGAAAAATATTAATTTATCTAAAAATCATCATAGGACATTTTTTGTTTAGCATTCATACCCCTATCAATTTATGTGGTTATTTTGAGTGTACTAATTTCCACCCGCCAAAGAGGGTGGCATCCATCCCCAGGGTAAAAGCACACATCGGCAATATATGTCTCTTGTTCCTTGAGCTATTCCCTACAGACTATCCAAATTTCGCGTCAATTGGTTTTATCTAAAATAATTCTGAGCGAAAAACCGTCAAACACTGGACTATAAGGCCGGTTTATCAATGCGAGAAAAAGGTTACCCTATACTTAAAAAACAGTTTAATAATACAGTAGGGTCACCCGTATTGAGTGTAATCCAGAAGTCGATAATAGGAGTAAGGCTATCGACTACACTCAGTAGGGGAGTGACTCGTATTAATTCGAATTTTACACTATTTACATTTTTGCAAATTTAATAACTCACCCTTTCAGGGCTTAACAAATTGCCGACCATGTGCTCGACCTAACACGTGCTCTGTAGCCATATATCCAGCAATCATGCTGATCAGATTTATTACAAATCATTATTATTGGTAAATACGGAAATCCCACCATTACAAATATTCAACAAAATAACCAAAACGTGGATAAAGATTACTCTCACCAAATTTACCAAAGCTACCTGCAACGTCTATTCGTCTCAAAGGTCACGTCAAGAAGGAAGTACTAGAGAACCTCTGACCCCTTACAGGACAGGTGCCTAGCGCAGTCGTACTACGCAGACGAAAAAACAATAAAAATAATAGAATTATCATGATACCATTCGACCTTGAACAGAAGACCCGAAAAGTAATCACAAAAACGATTTATTTGAAACATAAAATACAACACGACATCCGTTGGATAGAATTCGAGAAGTTCTGATACAGACGTCCCTTTCGATTAAGACAACCCCGACATAGATCAACCTGTTGATCGGAGATTTAATAAGAAGTGATATAATATTACGACAATCTAACTATAAAAATTATCCCCTTATTATTGTTAAAAATGAATATAATTGAAGAAATACTAACTTGTCAGAGCAAAACTATTAAGGTAAAACATTCAATCGAGCTACTCCGAACAGCAACTGTTCAGTGAGCGAGTATTCGGTTAACTGAATCGAACTCTGCCAATCAGCTGATTACCGGTAGCTGTCAATTCCTATAACCTACTGTGTTCGTTCTATTTATTATTATAAACAATTATTGAGGATGAAATTTAATAAGCAAATGACATAAAGGTACAGAAGGTATTCGATACATTTGAACTAGTCGTTTTCATAGACTGAACTACTTAAGTTATGGTTATGTTATAGGTTTGTTTATCGTTCCTATTTATTCCAGATACCACACTATGTATGAGAACTAGCAAATTACAAGGAATAATAATGTACCACACACCACTCTGATTGATTAAGGTAAAGTACTTATTTAAATATTATACTCGAAACATTTTTATTAAAATTTATGTTTATTTCTAGACACAAGTTAGCTGGACGACAGTCGATAAATGTGACAACTCTATTCAACAAATTTAAGAATCAAAAGGATTACTAAAGTATGCAAATGTGGATGGAAATACTATTAATATATGACAACTCATTATTAACACAAGACCTTTTATTTATTTATTTTATTCTAAATGATGATATCCTTTTACCCAATGAACTATCTAAAGTTAACGTATAGATTTAGTGATTAAAGTTTTATAGTTAAACATCTAACAATGCTGTATTTACACATACACTCCTCTAGCCAAAATGACAAATTATGTTACAACGTCTACTTGACAAAAGCAACCGTAACATACTGTATTACTATAAAGTGTGATTTTTACCATAGGTTAACTTTTATCCTCGCATTGATAAACCGGCCCCTATTTCCACAGCATTATTTAGAGTACCTACTCAACGCATGAGTCATTCATTCAGGAGTCACGAATCAATCCGATTAAGGATACCAGTATCAGGCTATACCGAATAAATTTTATCTGATGAAAATTTCTTGTTGGTTATTGCGATTCGCCACCGAACAATGCAAACATTTACAATAAATATTAACACTATTACACATACCTGAGTCAGTTAAATAAATTAAGCTAACTAATAACACAATATAGACTAAATTCTTCATTCCACCAGGCTTCTAAATTACTTTGTGCAAATATCTACACTAAACTGGGGCTTGATTATTTTTTATGAATTCTCGGGAGTAAAAAGATATGTTATCTTGGATAGATATATCAATTGAAAATATTGTGAGCGGTTATCATTATTATGAGTTGTAAAAGTCTTTGTCCTACAGCAACTTATTTTACTCTCAATTCATTGGAGAGTAGTATATGAATCATCTGTGTGAAGTTGGTAGCCAATCTTAGGAAAATGCCATTAGAAACACAGAAAATAAATCGGATAAAACGTGATAAATAAATGAGTCCATGTTGAAAATTCAATAAGAGAAAAAGTGTTCTTGTTAGAGGATCAATACTACCCTTACTGCTGGTTAAGATGATACGGGGTGTTCAAAATTTGAATTTTGTTTTGAAGTACCCAGCACATATCTTGGGTAAAATGAATTTCTATTCGAAACGTTGCAATTTTCTATTTCATATAATGCTGTATTCTAAAGATCTACAAGACAAACATATTTGTTTGCAGTAAATTGACTCTAATTAATTCACTTCTTGGAGTGAACAAGTATGCAATCCACTCAACTTACGATTTAGAACTTGATAGTGTGATGGTTGCCTACTTTTTATGTGAAATCCTAGGAAGTTAAACATGCTTTCCTTGAAATAATTAGAGTGGGTGGTATTAATGGTATAGTTTATAGTTGAGGTATTACGGTGTAGCATTTGAAAAAGCTACATTAATAATTTCAGTTTGAATACTGTAAATTAACCTTGATTAATTAATTTTTTTTGAGTATGCAACCCACGATCTAGAATCCGATAGTAGATGGTTGCCTATCTTGATGAGAAATTGTGGGTAGTAAACATGTTTTCTTTAAGCATAATTTTGATAGAGGTGTTACTCACATATTCTTGTAGTGGAAATATTACATAATCGTGTAATTAATTCAGTTTTTAAATTGCAAAGTCCTTTGTTGGCGCATTTTTATTGGCTAGAGAAAGAGTTCTCTAGATGCTCAAGTTGGCAACACTGAGAACAGGAGAACTGTAGAGTACATTTCCAGCTGGGGGTTCGTTCTTCGACAGCGACGAGATTAGCGGAATGGCGGCGGTCCCGGTTTTGTAGTGAAGAATTTGGGTTTTACATCGCTGACACTGAAAAGGGATTTGATTTGATGTACCCAGTGTTTCTTTACCGTCCTGCCAGAAGCATTTTGTAAATTCCAGGAAGGAATTCTGTTGCTTGTCGTAATCTGACCGCCACGTGTTTCGCGAGGTTATGTAATACTCTCTATATGAGAGTGTTTGGTATGAGCACATGTTTTGGAGGGGCATATATACTTCGGAGAGGCTTAATATTGGGATAAGCATATGTTTGGTGCTGTCATATTGGTTATGTAAGGGGGCTCAGTATTTAGAGGAATGATAGGAGGAAGTCCATTACTCAGATATTTGGTTTTATGTGGGTCCTGCTAACGTTTTGAGAAGTTTTGGTTGGAGAGTTGTTCGCAGCACTCTCTAAGAAATTTGGGCAGAAATTTAGGAGTGACACGGAGTCGCAGCTGCAGCCAACGTCGAGGACTTCTAGAAAAGTGGTGACAGGTCACACTGCAGTCGTCAGAGAAGACGCCAAGGCTCTAACCAGGTTTTATTGCTTCATTTTAGTTACATAATTTTATAGAAATTATTATATTTTCATTCAGTGATTTTTTTGTGAATTATAAGAGTAAATTGCACAACGATTTTGCAACTACCTACTGAGCATGATGAAGCATCTTAAGATTTTTTACTGTAAGTAACGCATGGTACCACGTGATACTAATTTACCTTCTATTATGTCACATATGAAGTACTTTTAGTAGAACATAATTATTTTAGAACATTCTTTAACATTCTAGTGCACATAGCGAGCATCGTGAAAATTGGCTCATAGAATTATATTAGTCACATAATATTTTAGTGATGAGCGGTAATTTTAATCCATTGTAAACCTTTAACTCGCTGTTGCTAATTTAAAATTCATTGTTGGTATCCTTTAAGCCGTAGTTGCATTTCTATAAAGAAAAGGTCAAATCACAGAAATAATTTTAGAAGG
Organism: Stenurella melanura; assembly: GCA_963583905.1. Classification (NCBI taxonomy): domain Eukaryota; kingdom Metazoa; phylum Arthropoda; class Insecta; order Coleoptera; family Cerambycidae; genus Stenurella; species Stenurella melanura. The sequence goes on along the minus strand of OY757316.1, from coordinate 121,387,353 downwards.
GGTCAATTACATAATTTGCATTTCTTTTGCATATATAGATTAAGTTCAGGGGACAATTGGGAAACTATTTGTTTTTTATTGTTTTATATCTCACGTGTGTGTAATAAATGTCTAATGTCTACACGTTCTTATTATTTGCACTGGTACACCTGATATTTGTTTAAATTTTGACATGTTACAGAGTAAAGTGTAAGTTTTGATATCATAGAGATACTTTGAGAATTCCATCTCATGGTTGCTAGTAACTTAATTTTGTTCCGTGCTGGCAAAATTATTTAAATCATATTACGTAACATACAGCCTATGCTCTCCACCAAAAATCGGCTGCCGTTCGCATCGGAATAACATGTTTTAATATTTAGGTATCAAAATATGTTACAACATATTTGTGAAATTCAGTCTTTTGATTATTAAGTCTTCTGGTGGAGCATTATCATTGGCTAGAGAAAATTTTCTCTAGGTGATCAAGTTGGCAACACTGAGAAGTATGGGAGATTTTCCGGTCTGAGCCTCTCGTTCTCGACAGCCACGTGGTAGCAGTGGGAGGCGATTATGCTTTTGTGTGGAAAAATTTGGGTTTTACATAGCTAACACGGTCGTGGATTTTATTTGATATACCCAGTGTTTATTTCTTCACCGCCTTACCAAAAGCATTTTGTAAATTCCGGGAAGGGATTATTTTGGTTGCCATAATTTTGACGCCACCTGTTTTAGGAGGTTATGTAATACTCTCTATATGAGAGTGTATGGGTCAGGCATATGTATGGGCCGGGCTATTCAGAAGCTTAATTATGTATGGGACTGGCCATTTGGAAATTAATTATGTTTGAATCAAGCATACATTTGGGTTAAGCTATTAAGTGGAGCAGTTAATGTATGGGCCAAGCTGGTTGGTATAGTAATTTTAGTTATCTAAAGTGGGCCTAGTAGTTGGGGGAGTAATGGGAGAGTCTATTACTCAGATTTTTGGTTATATGTGGGTCTTGCTGACGTTTAGAGAAGTTTTGACTTGGGGAGTTGTTCGCAGCAGCCCCCAGGAGATTTATACAGGAGTTTAGGTGCAGTACGGAGTCGTAACCGTAGCCAACGCCAAGTAGGTCTAGGAAGCGGTGACAGGTTGAAAAATATTAGAAATAAATTTCAGGCCTTGGTTTTTAGTATATACACCAAATTCCAAGTTTCTGTACTCTTACCAGCTTTCTTTGCATATCTTTCCGTATTTACCTCTACCCTCCCCCCCCCCCCCCACTCCTTCAACGGAATCATGGAAAATATTATTAAAAAAATTGAGGCCTCGGCTTCTAGTAGGGTACATACGCAAAATTTCAAGTTTATGTATTTTTAACTGCTTGTTTTACTTATTTTCCCCTATTTACCCCTATTTATTCCCCCAACCCTTCACCGGATATGTTCAAAAGACAATCCAGTTCCAGATCATGACATTTTAAACCTATTTCAAGAAAAAAAAAATTTGAAAATTTTTTTACGATTAGTATACTGCCAATCCACTACGTGGATGTGGAAGAAATATATAAAACACAGGCTTCATTGTTAAAAACAATGGTTTTAGCGAAAATTCTCATACTTTCATGTCTTTTCACTTTTTAACGAAAAAGGTCCGTCGGACAAAAAAACTCAAGATATAAGAAATGAAGATTTTATCAATACTCGTCGTTTTAGACTTGTAGCGACCTTCTGTCTTTGACCGTTCAATTGTTATAAACAAATTAATAGTCTTAAATTAACTTTCTTTTTCTGTTCAACAAAAAGTCTTATGGATCTTTTATTGTGGTCAAAATGTTGAATTTTATTCATAGAATTCTATTTTTCTTGGGTGCCGATATCTCGCGTATTTTGCAATTGTTTTAACAAATAAGCCAATTTTTTTAATGATTTGCTACTTTCCATGGCATTTTTTGCACTCTACCCCTGGCAATAGATTAATATTGATTAAAACTATCATTCCTATGTGGTCTTGGCGCCTTTTTTTGTCTTTTTTACCCCGTCAAACATTTTTTAAAAAATTGCTTAGTAAACAAATGGAATATCTTGGCTCAGGAACATCGCATGGAAATACAATTGTCGGTAAATGAAAGTTAATAGAAAAAGGAAAATTCTGAGCCTAGATAGACCTCGATCCGTTAACTCAAACCGGAGGTATAAACCATATTGCGTTTACGACTGTCTATTGTTTATTAATAAATTTTTTGAAAAAAAACTGTTTCGACATAAAGTTAATATATTTGACAAACTACTCTTCAATTGTCACAAAATTCAGTTGATTTTTTCGTATATATCTTGCTTTTATAACAATTAAATTATGAACGCCGAACAACGTTTTTTAGTGTTTATGCTCCAAGTTACTTGCGCAGTAACGACTTTGTATACAGATTCCGAAAATGCGGTTTAGGTTATAGGAATAACGATGTAGTTGATCACGCCCCGCTAATTCCAGAAATCGTGAAAGCAGAGGCACACAATGAATTGAATTTAGTACGGCATGAACTAAGGATGGGTGGGGACGTAGGTAATACTTTCTAATACAAAACGAGACAATATCTCTTCGTCAAAAGCGATGAAGTTATTTGTCATATTTTTGACAAATAATTTCTTCTATTGAAAGCATTTTTGCAGTTCCTTTTTTAACCGTAAATGCTATGGGAATAAAATAATAATTCTTATTAAAACCAAAATGAAAATAGAACATTAAAATAAAATTAAATAACTCGGAAACTAAATTCAACTAATAATTATCAAACAATAAATTAATGATGTAAAGATTCAAACCTTCTTGTGCCAAACAATAGCCAAACCGATTATACAATGAACCTCTCAGTTGATCTGGAGTAATGCTTGCACAAAGTTGGATAAGTTTTCTCCGTAATTCAACAAAATTATTGACTCGTTCAAACGCATATTTGTACGTTTTTCCCTTTAAAAAGCCCCACAGAAAGAAATCATGGGGTGCTAGATCAGGTGACCTGGGGGGGCCATTCTCTCATTCCCCTCGTAGCTATTAAACGATTAGGAAATGTTATTTCCAGAAAATTAATAACAGTTAAGGTATTGTGACTTGGGCAGCGGTCTTGTTGAAGCCAAATGTCGTCAAAGTTGACAGGAAGATTTTGAACTGCAGGAATTATTTGGTTGTGTAAAAGCTCTACATATTTATTGCCATTTAAATTGCCATCGATTAGCAGTGGGCCTATAATATGATTGTCTAAAATTCCCGTCCAAACGTTCAACTTTTAAGGATGCTGAGTTCGCACAGCAACACTCAAATTTTTATTTTTCCTAGACCAATATCGTACTATGGATGGACTGTGTTTCCTATGTAATGAAAAGGATGATTCATCTGTAAACAATATATTATTTAAGAAGTTTTCATTCTCATTCACTTTATTTATCATGATTTCACAAAATTCCATCCGCTTGAAATTGTCCTCGGGAAATATTTCTTGCGTTGTTTGAACTTTAAAACAACTGTACCCATTTCTTTTCAAAATATTTCTTACAGCTCTTTCCTTCATGTCAACTTCATCAGCAATTTACCTGCTAGAACAAGGTTCACTAGTGTCAACAAGGGCACATACATTAGTTTCGGGAATTTCACGTTCTTCGCTCATTTGTTGATGACGGGGTTCGGGTTGACAGCATTTTTTACAATAATTCACGATACACCCGAAATTCTCAAATTTTTTAATAATGTATGAAATTATGCTAGCTGATGGGATTGTTCTGTCTTGACATGCCACAGTAAATAAATTTACTGTGTCTTCAGTGGAATGGCCCCCGAAGTACCACTTCATAATTTGCACTTTTTCTGCAGTTGTATAAACACACGGCATTTTAATACCGAAATTGAGATTAATTTATTTTATTACCACACGTCTAAACAGCTACGCTATTAAAAGCAGAATGGGTGCGCTGTTCTCAACTCGAGGCGGTAAAGCGATGGCGCTATTGTTTTATACCAATGCCCTGCATTGTTCTACGACAAGGCGTGGTTTATCTGAGCAGAAACAAGTTTACGTACCTTAAACTAAATTTGCTAAATCTCTATATAAAATTCAAAACGCGATAAGTTTTATATGCGCTGTAAGTGGTTTAAAGTAGTTTAAAAAAATCATTGAAAGATATTTTTATTTTGTGTTTAATTTTTTTAAGTTCAATAATTTTTTATACAGGGTGTTCCTTAATGTCGTGCTAATATTTCAGGGTGTGATTCCTTAGGTCATTTTATGAAGAAAAAATCATATGAACATATGTCCACAACGTCTTACATTTTTTGCTACAGTGTGTTCAAATTTTTTTTGTTTGTCGCTATTTTTTAATATCTCAGAAAGTATTTTAGATATTATTGTCAATTTTGGTACGTGGTAATAGAATAAAAAAATACATATTTTAATTAGAAAAATTATTTTATCGCTCCACCAGTGGCGCCCCTGCAAGCAAGGCCTCTGATATTTTTTACCAAAAAAGTGGTACGCCATTGACATTTTTCCATTAATTCTACATGAAAGAGATCTCTTGGATTTTTCTCGTCAGATGCACAGTTCTTGATTGAAACAATTAAATTCAAATTGAAACTAACTACACAAGCACACACAAAAAAAGTTGTCGATTTTACGGAACAGATCAATTATTTCCGGTGTATTCTGGCTTGCTCAATCTGAATCCGGTGTCAGTTTTGCCCCACCACCCAATTTCTTTCTATCCTCAAAAACAGTTAGAAAAATTCATTTTGTAACTGTTTCAATGTGAATTTAATTGTTTCAATCAAGAACTATGCGGCGGGTAAGAAAAAACAAGGATAGCGCCTAAATCACATATAAATGGAGTTTTTATCAATATCTATCGATTGCAGGAGGTGGAGAGTGCAAAAAATGCAATGGAAAGTCGCAAATCCTTAATAAATAAATTAGCTTATTTGTTTGAATAATTAAAAAAATACTCTAAGTATCAACACAAAAGAAAAAACTCAATTCAATGAACAAAATGCAACATATTGACCAAAATAAAATATCCGAATGACCTTTTATCGAACAAAAAAATTGTTAATTTAGGTCCTTTAATTTATTTATAACAATTGAATGGTCAAAGATAAAAGATTGCTACAAGTCTCAAATGACGCGTATTGATAAAATCTCCATTTTTCATATTTTGTGTTCTTTCGTTAAAAAGTCAAAAGACATAATATGAGAATTTTCGCTAAACAACATTGTTTTTAACAATGTAGCCTGTGTTTTATAATTTATTTAATGTCACCATCGCGTTCAGCGCAAATTATCCTATAAAAGTAGTCAATAAAATTGCTGATTTAAGTTTCTGACCAAAATCGATGGTTTTGACTTTACCACAACCGGCCTATAACGAATCAAATAGCCGCCAATTTATTTTTTCAATCGATCTTCAAAATACCTAGAACTACTTAAGTCGTGACAAGATAACACTCATGTAATTTTTTTATCAATAATATTATGATCGTTCTGTCGTTAGGCAGACATACATTGTCAACAAGTGTAATACTTTCGTGATAAATTTAGCATGATTGCTTTTTAGTATCATCTGAGAATCGGTTCCATTTTTGGAATCCAACGTATCTTGTTTTGATAAATTATTTTTAATCGGAAGTACTTCCTCCAGTACTTCCCTAATCTCTTATGCAATAGAAATACTGAGAATTAAGATCAACTTTAGTTCATTGAAGTTTGTCTTCTAAATAGTTTCAAGAACAAACAACCTAATTTTAGAGCCGTCTGTTGCTGATTGCATTTAAAAAGTAATTTTTAAGAAATGGCGAAGGATCCGGTGTTTGTCACATATTAAATTAATATTTATCTGCATTTAAACAGTTTAAACTAAACTAAAAGTAAAATGTATAAGTACATGCACTAATATTATAACTAAACGAAAGTAGAAGAAAAATTGTTAGTTTTAATTTGAAAATTATATTAAAGTTTTATAAAATTAATTTGATATGTATCTATAATAATTTATATTTACTTACCTATTAAAATACATGTTTTTTATAGATATACAAAACGAAACTGATGCTATGACAGCGATTTGAGATTTTCGGGTATACCATTATACAATTTTACAGCGTTATAAGAAAACGACCTTTGAAAGATGGTGGTAGTATGCTGGGGCATTGTAAGTCTGGTGTGAAACCTGGTATTAATATTATGTATAGAATTTCTAGATATAAGTTTTTATCTCAGGTAAACTGGTACGGAGGTCAATAAAAGTTTGTGAATAAAAGTTAAATAGTGATTGTTTGTTCCGTCATTTTTAACCATTTAAGTTGTGAGAATTTGTCAGATACGTGATCAAATTTCCTCAGATTGCATGCATACAAACTGACAGCAAAGATTTTGTACTCTTTGTATACGATTTTGCGTAAATATATGTAGGCATAGAAAATATACAATGTCCCAATAATGAAGAATATGTATTACCAGTGAATCAAAATTTTTGTTTGTTTATAATTCATTATACAGGGTGTTTGGTGCATCGTGTGCCAAATTGAAATGGCCGACAGAAAGGGTTATCTGCTATCCTTTCAGGCCCCTTAACACTTTTCATGCCCTGCGGAATTTTTCATATCGACCTTCTAACTTTTTAATGAAAAAAATCCCAAATTCTACATTTAAATTCAAATTATAAAAAAAGTATTAGGCGTAGACTGCGAATTTCATTTTTATTTTGATGTGTATTGTTGAAGGGTTCTTTTAAATCCAAAATTACTGGCATTAGTCATCTAGTTGTTTTTTTATTCACTCGCAAACTTTCAGAATAGGTAAAATTTAAATTTAAACTTAGACTTTAGACGGCTATAAAAAAAACTTAGAGCAACCGGGATCTTCCAACTTCCTCAAAAGTCTATCCTCTTTCTAATGATGTGCCACATGTCATAAAAATCTTTTAATAACTTCGTGAATTCGCTAAATTAATGAATCGTGTCAGATAAGGTTAATATTCAAAATTTCGAATAAAAAATTATATTTGCTTAAATTATGCATGGCAAACAGGTAAAATCTGTTACCTCACTCTTGCGAAGTAAAATCTATCTTCTATCTCTTTCTGTTCATTGGTTTTCTTGAAATAGAGAAACACTTACATTTGTATCATTTATTAAAAAAAATTAAAAATCTTGCTCAAAGTGTTGGTCTCTGTTGCAAATGCAGGCCCGACATCTGCTTCGTATTTCGACAGTTGTTATATGAAGTCGTATTTCCTCCCTAATTGTACCGAAAGCCGTTTCTATGCGTTGGACAAGAGGACAAGTTCCTCTCTAGTCGCAACCTCCGTCGTGTACGCGAGCTCTTTGGCACGTCCACAGACATAAAAATCCAACGGAGTTAGGTCTGAGGAACGTGGAGGCCATTGAATAGGGCCATCCCGCCCAATCCACGCATTTGGGAACACATTGTCTAGATATTGTCTTACAATCAATCGCCAGTGCGCGGGACAGCCGTCATTTTGAAAAACTATAGACGTATGCGTAGATTGGGCGGGATGGCCCTATTCAATGATTTCCACGTTCCCCAGACCTAACATCGTTGGATTGTATGTCCGAGGTCGTGCTAAAGAGCTCGTGTACGCGACGGAGGTTGCGACTAGGGAGGAACTTGTCCTTTTGTCCAACGCATAGAAACGGCTTTAGGTACAATTAGGGAGGAAATACGACTTCATACAACAACTGTCGAAATACGAAGCAGATGTCGGGCCTGCGTTTGCAACAGAGACCGACACTTTGAGCAAGATTTTTAATTTTTTAATAAATGATAAAAATGTAATTGTTTCTTTATTTCAAGAAAACCAATGAACAGAAAGAGATAGAAGATATTTTACTTCGCAAGAGTGAGATAACAGGTTTTACCTGTTTCCCATGCATAATTTAAGCAAAAATAATTTTTTATTCGGAATTTTGAATATTAGCCTTATGTGACCCGATTCATTAATTTAGCGAATTCACGAAGTTATTAAAAGATTTGTATGACATGTGGTACATCACTAGCAAGAGGATAGACTAGAGAATTTTTGAGGAAGTTGGAAGATCCCGGTTGCTCTGAGATTTTTTTTATAGCCATGTAAATTCTAAGTTTAAATTTAAATTTTACCTATTCCGAAAGTTTGCGAGTGAATAAAAAACAACTAGATGACTAATGCCAGTAATTTTGGATTTAAAAGAACCCTTCAACAATACACATCAAAATAAAAATGAAATTCGCAGTCTACGCCTAATACTTTTTTTATAATTCGAATTTAAATGTAGAATTTGGGATTTTTTTCATTAAAAAGATAAAAGGTCGATATGAAAAATCCCGCAGGGCATGGGAAGTATTAAGGGGCTTGAAAGAATAGCAGATAACCCTTTCTGTCGGCCATTTTCATTTGGCACACGATGCACCAAACACCCTGTATATCTGTTCGAATATAATACTTTGAGTTTGATATAGGACCTTTGTATTAGTTTAGATACGTGCGAATGAAATCTGAGATTTTCATCAAATGTAATAGTATTTTTGATTCATGGTAGAACTGCAGTACGGTGTTATCTGTCATTGCATTTAGCTCATTTTTTATATTTATCAACTTATTGTCAGAAGAAAATATTATAGCTAATTTTAAATTGTGTACTGTAGCGTACGTATTTATTGGTTGAAGGTCCTCATTAATATTACTTGATGCAGATTGGGTTTCAGAGGAATGAAAGGAGCATAACACCTGTGTATCGTCTGCATACGATTGAAAACGTGATTGCTGAATTTAACTTGAAATATCTGCAGTATACAATAAAAATAGTAGTGGACCGAGAATTGAGCCTTGTGGTACGCCCGAAAAAACAAGTTTTGCAGTGGATGTTTGTTAAACGACAGTTACTCGTTGATAGCGATCATGTAAATATAACTTTAAAAAACGTATGGCTCTTTTATCAAAACCGTAATATTGCAATTTATCGCACAGTAAATTATGATCAATGGTATCGAATGTTTTGAGAAATCTAATGATATTAGAACTGTCCCAAGTTTTTTATCACGGGCTTGTAGAATATTTTCAGTTAAATTTAATAACGCTGTGGTTGTACTATGTCCTGCGTGAAAACCAGACTTATGCATGGGGAGTAAAGTCTATACGAGCACAATTGATATCGTATAAAAACTAAAAGCCGGCGAAAACAGTCGGCAACTCCGCATGGGCAGAGGTAAATAGAAATGCTTCTCATAAGAAAATTTTATAATTTTTTGAAAATTGTATTAATTTTTATTATCTTTTCTTTATTAGATAGGCTATTCTTGTTCATTTATCCAACAACATATTTTTGAAGTATTATGTCAGTTTTAGATATAAAGTCTAAATATTTTAATTTATTGGGTTTAGTTTTAAAGTTATCCCATACTATATTGAAATATGTTATTGCTCAGCAAGGAACAACGAGAAGGTATGAACATATCCTTGCCGGGATGAGGGAGTGGGACAGGTTAGATTGGCGAGGAGCAAGGATGTTAAATAGTAAAAATAAAATTTAAGTTTCTTCTAAAATAAAAATAAAAATGTAAGTTTCTTAACCAAAGCAAAGAATTAATACAACAAAAATAAATATTCGTATAGATAAAACATAAATAAAAACAAAATTAAAATTTGTCTCTAGAATAAAGTAACTTAAATTAAAATTTCTTGTCAACTAAATAAAATATATTCCAAGAAATGTAACAATAAAAAAGTAAACTTCATACCTAATATAACAGCTAAATATTTTGTTCTGAAAATATGTATTAAAAAAGTTAAATGCTAAAAGTTGACGCGTCCGAATCTTTACTTGCTAAAGAGGATTCATTATCCGGTTGAATTATAATCGGCGCAATGAGGGGTACTGTTGGATATTGATTTTCTTTTTTAATTACATGTTTAACGCAATGTTTCCATAAATCAGTATTGTCGAGGTCATTTATTACTTCTCTTATATGATCAACTACCACCGCGCTTAACGTTGGAGAGTCATTTTCGCATTTTCGCTCTAAAAAACTCATAATTACGAATTGACATTGAAAATAATAATCGGAATATAGTTATTACATATATTATTACAAAGAAAACCTGATAAGTTTTGGTCACAAAAATATACAGAGTGATTATCCAACAGCAAAAGATCAATACTAAATAACAGGTGCCAAATATGGAAAGCTTACTCAAATACATTTATAAATGTCCACCATGACTGAATTATTTCTTGGGATGACCACCTTGTACATTTTTCAATAAATGTATAATAGGTGCATATGCCAAATATTATAACCATCTGTCACATTTTCAATTCCACATCCGCGTAGTGGAGTGGAAGTATAGTGGTGGTTAAAGAATTTATTTTTTTTTAAATCTTTCGAAAATGTTGGTAAAAAAATTTTCAATTTTTTTTTCTTCTGAAATATATTTAGAATGTCATGAAACGTGGAAATTTTAAATTTGAACGAAGAAAAAAAATGTTCATCTATTTTAGTGGTAATTTTTTTTTTAAATTGGTAAGAAAATGTTCTAAAAATTTTTTTTAAATAGGTTTAGAATGCTATGAAACGTGGAAATTTTAAATTTGAACAAAGAAAAAAAAATTCATTTATTTTAGTGGTAAATTTTTTTAAAAATTGGTAAAAAAATGTTCCAAAATTTTTTTTTTAAATAGTAGAACGTTATGAAACGTGGAAATTTTAAATTTGAACAAAGAAAAAAAATGTCCATCTATTTTAGTGGTAAAAAATGTTTCAAAAATGTTGGTAAAAAAAATTTCAATTTTTTTTTTTTTTAATAGGTTTAGAGTGTCATGAAACAAACATTTTAAATTTGAACAAAGAAAAAAAAAATTCATCTATTTTAGAGATTTTTCAAAAATGTTGGTAAAAAAAATTTCAATTTTTTTTTTCTGAAATAGGTTTAGCGTGTCATGAATCGTGGAAATTTTAAACTTGCCCAGAAAAATTTTTCATCTATTCTATAGTATAGATTAAAAAAAATTTTTTTTTAAATTTTTATTTTTCAAAAATTTTTTAAATTTGTTTGAATAGGTTTAGAATGCCATGGAAATGTGGAAATTTTAAATTTGAACAAAGGCAAAAAAAATTTTTCGTGGTAAAAAATTTTTCAAAAATGTTGGTGAAAAAAATTCTCAATTTTTTTTTTTTGAAACAGGTTTAGCGTGTCATGAAACGTGGACATTTCTTCGCTGCCAATAGGGTCAATACCTACCAAATTTGATGGCTCTCCGTCAAGTAGTTTTTTAGTAAATGCACCAACAGACAGACAGACAGACAGACTGACGGAATTGAAAAACTTATATTTTCGTAATCTCCGTGATCTGAAACGTCAGAATCCGAAAAAATCTCGGAGGGTGATTTTTTCTCGAATACAATACTTCCCTTCGGTATGCGAGGGAAGTAAAACAAGTGTGGATTTTCCTGATGTCCATAAATAAGATTCCCAACTTTTTTCAAACTCCTTAACGTTCTTCATTTGAACTACTTCAGTTCGTATCTGATTTTAATCATTATCTTTGTTTACGGTAATTATTTGTCTCGTTAAAAATTGCATCATAGGGTATATCAGTTTAATAATTATTATAATTGATTATTATAATTGATTATTATAATTGATTATGGTCTACTTACTTAATGCCTCCTAAAATATAAATACAACATTTGAAATTCACAGATCAGTAATATTCTTACACCAGTTCTAGTTGATTGACAATTTGATCTAATTTTGAAAATGAAGGCAGTCCTATGTGTTGCATTTTTTATATATTTAGTTAACACTAATATAGATTTAGGTAAGTCTTGTAATATTGAAACATATTCTTTATAGGATTTTGCAAACAGCAGAAAAAATAACTATCTAGAGAACTAAAAGAAGAGCTATGTGTAAAAATATTAATGAAATCCTTGCATTCTTTCGATAACCTGAATTCTGGTTATGCTAGCAAATTAAAATCCTAAAATGAATTCGTATAATTTCTTATCTGAAAAATCTCATTCAACAACTAGCATCCACACAGTCCCCTACGGCCATGCAGATTGAACCAGTATCTAAATAGCCCCGTACGGTAATGAGAACAAAGGCCTAAAATGAATTTATTTACCTACCCTGTGTTAAAAAAATTTCATTCTAATGAATTACATTTTCATGAAATCTATCACTCTGTTTTTAGAAATGCTTAGCCTTTGAAACGTTTTTCGCGCTTATTCTGGAGCTCATCAGAAAGGCACAAAGCCACTTATAAAGACGTTCCATGCAAAACCAGGACAATTTCTATGTAATATATAGTTCAAAAATAATTTGTTAGGATAAAGTCTAAAAGGCCAAGCAATTGAACAATTATTATGTTGAAATTAGAAATATACGTGATATCAAAAACTATGGTCAGAGAAAAGATACTATAACTACAGAAGTATTAAAACTAGCAATTTAATACATAAAAAAACCTTTAACACATTTAATAAATAAACTATTACAAACTGGAGGGTTTCCCCAAGCATTTAAAAAGACTGTTGTAAAACCTTTATTTAAAAAAGATGATGTTCAGGACGTAAGCAATCATCACCCAATATCCTTAATATCTAACCTGGCTAAAGTAGCCGAGAAGGTAATAAAAGAAAGAATTACATCATATTTAGATAATAGGAAAAGAGCTGGGAGCCACTTCGACTAACGTGCTAGGTACAAAGCTACAACTTTGTGTATACTTAATTTAATACTATTAGGTATACAGGTATTTTTAAATGAGAGAATCATCTGGAAATTTTTTTCTAAACTTAACAATGCATAAATTAAAACATATTCGAACGCCAACCTTGTACATTAATTTTTATGATCATTTTGCATTTTCAAAAATTTAGGGGGTACTTTTGCAACCTCGCCAACTCTGCCAGATATTGATTTTCTTATTTAACTAGTATTAAATTGAGTATACGCAAAATTTTGGCTTTGTACCGTTAGTCGAAGTGGCTGTTAACTCTTAGGCTATAAGTACAAGCTTCTGTCAGAAAAGCAATTTGGCTTTAGACAGGGCATTTCCACTGAAGATGCTAGTGTTAATCTTACTAACAACATATCAGGGTCTTGATAAAGCTGCGGCTGTGCTTGTGTGTTTCTAGACTTAGCCAAGGCCTTTGACACAGTTAGCCATGAAAAGCTAATGGAAACTGTCGAAGACCTTGGTTTTAGGGGAATAGCATTAGATTTAATTAAAGACTACTTAAATCATAGAGATCAATCTGTTAAATTGAAAGCTGTCAAAGTGAGACACGTGTAATGGAATTTGGTGTTCCCCACTCCGCTACGTGGATCGTTATTATACTTAACCACAGTCTACATCTTCTAAACCAACTCAAGACAGACTGTGTGTGTTCGTTATTGGTATGCCTTAAGAACAGCAGCGGTATCAAATTATTTTTGATGATTTTAGGATCTGCTTTACAATGCTACGGTTGTACCGCGCCTACCGGAATCCATGATGAATGTGAAACACTCGAGAACAAAGTCTCAGTCAGAACTCGAGTCTGTCCCGATGGTTATACCAATTGCGTGGTGCTAGCACAGGATGGTAAGATTTTTATCCCATTTATATTGTTGATCTTAAGGGACGAGAATTACTTTATGTATTACCATGTTTTCATTTCAGATACTATAACTAGGGGGTGTGGAGTTACAGGTGTCTGTGGCGATTATCTCAACACGGACGGCTTTCTTTGGTGCTCTGTGTGTCAATCTGATCTTTGTAATGACATATTGTAATCACATATGGATAATTGGACTTTTTGTGGCAATAGCAAATGCTTCTTTTAAACTTGGAATCTAGAGATTAGGCTATTATTTGTATTCTTTGAGTTCAATAAAGACTTTGTTTTAATTGTAATTGTTATTATTATGACTATTTGATTTAATCAAATAGGCATCCCAACTAACACAATTAGTCGCGGGAACGTAGCAATGACTATTGTAAGGCACTTTAAAGTGTTTTGGTATTAGTCACAGGCACGTAGTAGGAACGTTCCTAATACGTGTTTATGACCAAAATGGGGAATATTTTTTGCTAACGATAACGTTCCAGCCACGTTCCTGGAACTTGTCTGGCTACGTTCCAATGGCATTGTGGTTCCGGAGCTGCGACGCCGTAGCGTGGACCCCGCAACTTTCAGAAAAAGTTTACCACTCCCCACTCTTTCAAATCAGTGTTGCCCCTTCTTTGTCTTGCAACCGATTTTATTCTCTTTATGTTTCATTCTTACATATGGTTCTTGTTCTTGCTCATTTTCCTAACTGAGAAACTTAATAGAATATCAGAAGGTAATATTAGATAGAACTTCTGCTATTTTCCAATGCTCTAAAGGTCACAATGAAAACCAATGCAATTTTACTGACAAAAATGATGATAAAACGTCCGAATTTAACCACGCGCCTTTAAAATTTGCATTTTTAATGAAAATATTGTTTTTAAAATATGTAATATCATGCGAGAATATGACATGACACAATAGATGCAGAAACATATTTTCTATTGTTCTTCGGGCTAACATTATTTTTTATGTATTCATTTGTTATACAGGGTGTAATCAGTTTCATGTCATTAAAAAAGGCTGGTAATAGGGACCGACTAGACAAACAGAAAACCTTTATGACTTTTCCCTCTAGGGGCACTTTGAAAAACACTGATCTAGGTTAACATATTTAATATTATGGTAGACAACTAATTAGAAGCACTGCTTTTCTTGGTCGATGGACTTGTACTTCCCAATTATACAACTTTGTCATAAAAAAGTGCTGGCCGGCACACGCGGTGTCAAAATATCATCGACCGCCTTTGATGTACCGCCTCAACTGAACTGAGGCAAGTATAAAGAGGTAAATAATTCGTTCTCTCTTCGTGCACAATTGCAAGCAAATGATGGCCATAGAGGTTTAAACAGAGCATTTCTTTACATGTGTGTTTTTTAATTTGGAACAAAATATTGGATTGTTTATAATTTAGAAAATTTTAATGTGGTTTATTAACATTTTTAACATAAATGAGTGTCCTGGGTTAAAAGCTTACTAACTACCTAAATGATTCAACATCTCTGCATCTGTATCAATGCACAGTTCGGTACGTCGAATTAAGTACATACACACTTCGTTCAACACTAAAAACTAAACTATCAACTAACGTTGTCGATAAAGAAAAATAAAATAAAAACTTGTTAGAAAAGCCAAAAAGGAATACAAAAAAAACGAACAAGTAAGTTCTGTCTGTACGTAATCAAAAATTGACAACTTGAACGGTAAGTCAATAAAATAAATCTTAACTATAAATACACAATGACACGAAATTCAAAAATAACAAAAACAACGAACGGCGGGTTGGATGTGTGTACATAACGAAACACCGACAGTAACTAAAATACTGCACAAAGGAGAGTTAGAGTATAGTTTTCTTTAGATCAGATCTAGATCTAAACCTACCTCAATATTCCAGCAGTTCTCAAAAAATTTTATTGAAAATTTGCGAAATTTTTGTTTATTTTTTTTTCTCCAAAACTATGAGCTTTAGACCCCATATTATATAAGGTTTTTTTGTTTGACATGAAACTAAGTACACCCTGTATTTGGTGCAGAAATGGCGATAAATTAAATTTTCTAGTCAATTGAGAAATTATGGTTCATGTGTTATAATAATGGCGTCAATAATTTTGGCCATCAAAATAGCGTATTTCAGAAAATATCACTTTAAGGTCGTTTTCACCAAGAAATGCTACTTGAAATTAATTGCTACTTGGCGATAGTGACGAAAACTGCAAATACGTAACTTTAAACTTATATTTACTACAAATCTGCGAATGGGACTGTAGCATCACTTTAAAGTCGTAACAGAGTTGTGACTACCACAAATGACCTCTTCAAAGGGATCGCTGCCACTTCATGGTTATATTTTTTTCGATGTTGATTCGGAACGTATGTGTTAGCCGTACGTTGAAATTTAAACTGAACGCGCTCCTAGCTTTTGCTGTTTATTATTTACCTAACTTCACATTGAAAACCCGACAGCTATCGCAATGTCGCAATTTACTTGTATGCGGCCATATATCAAAGACAACCTCGTTGGTATAATGTACTATTACTGCCCGCCTGCCCGCCTGCCCGCCTGCCTATATTTTTTAAATAAAAAAATATATATGTATTACGTTTTCTATAAAATGGATGATGGAGAAAAAAGCTCTTTTGCTCAAATTTAAAGTTTCCACGTTTGATGACATTCTAAACATGTTTCAAAAAACAAATTTTATTTGAAAATTGAAAACAAATTTTTACATTTTTTTAACACTATAATAGAATAGACGATGGAAAAAATGTTTTCTGTTTTAATGTTTAATGTTTTAAAATTTCCACGTTTCATTACAATCTAAACCTATTTCAACAAAAAAAAAATTGCAAATAAAACATAAATGGATTCTTCCTCCCCCCCCCCCCCACCACTAGTAGATACATGGCGAATATAATTACATACAATTTCCCTTTTCATTCATAAATAAAGAGGGAAGTTCTGTGTAAATACCTCTACCGATTTTTTCTTTTCTAAATGGTCAGGTAGGTATTTTTCTAAATTAAATTATTATAACAATTACATATCTAGCTATCCTTTCTATGATTACCATGAAATGAAATGTTTACATCTCTAAACCTTTTTACTCGGAACTAAAGTGGCCACAAAGATAAGAGAAATCTGAGAACTTCTCTGATGTACTGAGGACCAAATTTCCAGTTTCCCGTTAGGAGTATTTCAGCACATCTCTGAAAATTGTTCCCTATTTTTGTTTACAAATTTGTTTCCTAAAAACTGTGTCAAGGGATATCCCATATGATAATTTTTATTAGATTTGATTATCATGTACTTAAACATCTATATAAACTACTTACCTAAGTACTTACCAAAAAATATAAATAAAATGTTTGCAACTCACGATCAGTCTCATTCTCACTTTAACTGTTGCCGATTAAATACTTGATCCAACCCTCAATATGAAATCAATCTTGTGTGTTATATTTTTGGTATATTTCGTTAGCACCAGTGTAGATGTAGGTGAGTTTTAAATGAGAAATTTGTAAAAATAAGATATTGTTTTGGCAAAAGAATATTCTTTTTCTTTGGACATTCTAACGTCGATACAAGGAATGCATACGGGGTGGTCCGTAAGTAATGGTCCAAGGTATTAAAATATTGCGTATTAGCTGAACTCACTTGATACAAAAGTTGATATTATCAGAGATAGGTACGATTAAGGTCAATGCTATAATTATAATTTTTTCACAAAACATCTGAAGTTTTTCAAATTTAGCTGTAAAAACTGGTGAATAAGGTCCTTTTAAGATCAGAAATTCAAGTATGATTCCATTTTTTAAGTAGATTCTAGAAAGCGCCACATAAGCATTGTTTATTTATTTTATTTTGTTTATTTATTTATTTAATTTTACATCATCCAACAACACAAAAACCATTTATAGGATGGGAATCTAAACTAACTTAACCTTACCTAACCTGAATAAGAAGTACAAGTAGAAGTTATGAAGTTAGTTAGACTGTACAACAGTAAATAAAATTTCTGGCTGCTCGGCAAATATGTCCAATTGATTGCAATGAGTTTCATAGCTGGTACAAATATTAAACAGAGGAGAAAACTTGAATACGTTTGATCTAGAAGTGGATAATTAGAAGCTATGAGAATGACGAGAATAAATTCGTGGGACATAGAAGTTCAGTCTACAATCTATTTTACTATGCATAATATTATCTAGAAAACGCAAAGCAAGGGACTTCAAGTAATTAATTTTGGGAAGCTCCAATGGGCTTGTTCCATGATATTCTTTTTATATGGTTTTTATACTTTTTCATATAGTACTCGATATTCTCATGATACACCTAAAATTTCATATTATTAACTTTTTCCTTTCTCGAGATATAAGGAGTTGAAATTAGTAATAGTTGCAAAAACCGAGCGCTCATTTGTGACGTCAATATATGCAAGTGACGTAAGAAAAATGGCTTTCTGGGACCTTTCAAATTTAACCTGAAAAGCCGAAAAACATGGAATTTTTAAACGCTGGTAACTAAATAAATACGTCGAGTGGAAGTTCGTTTTAAGTGTCTACGGAAAGGAGAAGGTGGGTGATGAATTCTAATCGTAAATTGCAGAGTCAACATCGTAAAATTCGTCCCGACAGGAGCGAGAGAAAATTGTAATTTTTTGACATTTCACCAAATTGTACTCTCCCCCTACTGTCAAGTAATAAACAAAACAAAGAATACTTCGAAAACACTTATAATTATAACAAGTAAGGAGCATCAAGTCTATTAAGATCACCGAATCTATGCGTATAGTGACGTAGCGCCTGGCCACGCCCCATTTTCGTGAGATGGAGATTTGTAATAGTTTTTAAGATACTAAACGTGCGAATAAGATTCTGATTTTTTGCAGATCCATTAATTTATACTTGCACTTTCGATTTATGAAATAAAAAAAAATTCCGAACAAGCCCATTGGTGGATATGTACCTTCAGTTTTCCAATTTAAGATTTTCAGGAGGCGTTGAATGTTTTCCAATTTATCATTATGACTGTTATACCCAGATTGCCAGACAAGTGAAGCATACTCCAGCTTAGATCGAGAGGAAGCACAATAAAGCATATTTAAGGTTCTTGCATCATTAAAGTCAAGATGACTCCTAACATTCTATAGGCATGCGAAATTACAGCATCAATATGGTTTGTGAAGGTTAATTTATTACACATGTTTTCAAAAAGAAGGTTGTGATTTGGCGATCTAGACCATGATTCCTTATGTATTCTTGGGTGGTGCAAGGGAATTTTCAATTTAAAAAATGTTCTGATCCCGGTTCTTATTGCAAATAACACGGCTATTGACAGTAAAAAACCGGGATTTACTTGAAATCTAAAAGGTAGAAAATTTTTTAAATCGAAAACTTGATTACAGCACCCAAAAATACATAATAAATCATGTTCTAGATCGCCAGATCACAAATTTTTTTTTTTGTAAAAGTGATATCAAAGCATTTATTAATTTTGGTAAAACGCAACTTAATAAATTTTAAATCTAAATATTCCATAAAAAATTATTTTCAATTTATTGAGTGAACAAAAAACTTAATAATACCAAATAACGCAAAATTAATCTCCTTTGGCGTTACAAGTCTGTTCACCTCAGTCCCAGTCACAGAACTAAAATTAATTTTAAATAATTTAATAGATAATTCACAAATCAGCGAAAGCGAAAAAACAGAGTTAAAAAATCGGTAAAGTTATTTACACAGAACTTCCCTCGTTATTTGTGCATGACAGTCACTCAAAAAAATTATTAATTACGAAATGACATTGGGAATAATAATCGGAATATAATTATTGGTATTATTACAAAGAAAACCTGATAACTTTGGGTCAAAAAAATATACAGAATGTTCATCCACCAGCAAAAGTTCAATATAATAAATAACAGGTGCCAAATATGGAAGGCTTGCGCAAATACCTTTATAAATGTCCACCATGACTCAATTATTTCTTGGGATGCCATTATTCAATAAAAGTATATAATAGAATATGCCAAATATTATTGCCATCTGTCACATTTTCAATCCCACATTCACGTAATGGAGTGGAAGTATAGTGGTGATTAAAATATAGAACAAATTTTCAAAAATGTTTTTTGTCTATTCTAGTGTTAAATTTTTTTCCAAATTGGTGAAAATATGTTGCAATTTTTTTTTCCGAAATAGGTTTAGAATGTTATGAAACGTGGAAATTTTAAATTTGAGCAAAAAAATATTTCGTCTATTCTATAATGGTGATAAATAGATTACTAAAACATGTTTTCATTTTTTTTAATTTTTCTAAAACATTTTTAAATTTGTTTTAATAAATTTGGAATGCCATGGAAACGTGGACATTTTAAATCGAAAAAAAAATTCCATCTATTTGTGGTAAAATTTTTTCAAAAATTTAAAATTTTTTTTTAATTTTTCTTTAAATAGACTTAGAACGCTATGAAACGTGAAAATTTTAAATTTTGAGAAGAAAAAAATTCATCTATTTTGGTGTTAAAATTTTTTTCAAAAATGGTAAAAAATTTTCAATTTTTTTTTTCTTTTAAATAGGTTTAGAATGCCATGAAACGTGGAAATTTTAAATTTGAACAAAGAAAAAAATTTTTTTTAGTGGTAAAAATTTTTTCAAAAATTTTCAATTTTTTTTTTTTCTGAAATAGGTTTAGCGCGTCATGAAACGTGGAAATTTTAAATTTGAGCAAAAAAAATTTTTATTCACTATTTATTCCGTTTAGACGGTCCACCCTGTATATTTTTCAGTGAAAATTCTACCAGTTCTTTGCTGACAGTAGGGTTAACTACCTACCAAATTTGACTGCTCTCCGCCAAGTAGTTTTTTAGTAAATGCACCAACAGACAGACAGACAGACAGACAGACAGACAGACAGACAGACAGACGGAATTGAAAAACCTATATTTTCGGAATCTACGTGTTCTGAAACGTCAGAATCCGAAAAAATCTCGGAGGGTGATTTTTTCTCGAATACAATACTTCCCTTCGGTATGCGAGGGAAGTAAAAATCCTTCGAGAGTTTGTATTGAACCAAACTATTTTCAGTTTAATGGTGAACTATTTAGACAAAAAGACAGGCTACCAATGGGTTCACCAATTTCTCCTTTGTTAGCTGAAATATTTATGTCAAACTTAGAAAACTTAATTACTTCCACATCCACGTAGTGGATTGGAAGTATAGTAATCGCAAAAAAAATTTCAAAAATTTTTATTCGTGAAATAGGTTTAGAATGTCATGAAACGTCGGGATTTTAAATTTGAGCCAAAAAAAATTTTCTGTCTGTCTGTCGGTCTGTCTGTCGGTCTGTCTGTAACTTTTTTTGTCCGCACGCTTTCTCCAGAACGGTTTAAGATATTGACCTGAAATTTTGTACATGTATATATTATAACGAGATCTGGAACTGGATTGTTTTTTGAGGAAATCCGGTGAAGGGTTGGGGGTTAAATAGGGGTAAATAGGGGGAAATAAGTAAAGCAAGCTTGTAAGAGTACAGAAACTTGAAATTCGGTGTATGTACTAGAAGTTAAGGCCTCAGATTTTTTTATAATATTTTTCAACCCCCCACCACCCCTACCCCATTAATGGAGTTGATAAAATAAAGTTGAGATATTCATTTGAAATTTCGTACACGTATGTATTATAACGATGTCTAGAATTAGATTATATTTTGGGATGATTCCGTTGAAGGGTTGGGGGTTAATTTGGGGTAAATAGAGGAATATAAGTAAAACAAGTTGGTAAGAGTACAGAAACTTGAAATTCGGTGTATGTACTAGAAGCCAAAGCGTCAGATTTTTTAATAATATTTTTCAACCCCCACCACCCCTACTCCAATTTGAAAAGGGTTGGTAAAATAAAATTGAGATAGTCATTTGAAATTTTCTACACGTATGTATTATAACGACATCTGGAACTAGATTATATTTTGAGATAATTCCGTTGAAGGGTTGGGGGTTAAATAGGGGTAAATAGGGGAAAATAAGTAAAGCAAGCTGGTAAGACTACAGAAACTTGAAATTCGGTGTATGTACTAGAAGCCAAGGTCTCAGATTATTTATAATATTTTTCAACCCCAACCACCCCTACTTCATTATTAAAAGGGTGGATAAAATCAAATCGAGATATTCATTTGAAATTTGGTACACGTATGAATTATAACGACATCTGGAACTAGATTATACTTTGAGATGATTCCGTTGAAGGGTTGGGGGTTATTTAGGGGTCAATAGGGGGAAATAAGTAAAGCAAGCTGGTATGAGTACAGAAACTTGAAATTCGGTGTATGTACAGGAAGTTAAGGCCTCAGATTTTTTTATAATATTTTTCAACCCCCGCACCACCTCTACCCCATTAATGGGGTTGACAAAATAAAGTTGAGATATTTATTTGAAATTTCGTACAAGTATGTATTATAACGACGTCTGGAATTAGTTTATATTTTGAGATGATTCCGTTGCAGGGTTGGGGGTTAATTTGGGGTAAATAGAGGAATATAAGTAAAACGTTGGTAAGATTACAGAAACTTAAAATTCGGTGTATGTACTAGAAGCCACAGCGTCAGATTTTCTTATAATATTTTTCAACCCAACCACCCCTACTCCAATATGAAAAGGGTTGATAAAATAAAATTGAGATATTCATTTGAAATTTGGTACACGTATATATTATAACGATGTCTGAAACTAGATCATAATTTGAGATGATGCCGTTGAAGGGTTGGGGGTTAAATAGGGGCAAATAGGGGAAAATAAGTAAAGCAAGCTGGTAAGACTACAGAAATTTGGGATTCGGTGTATATACTAGAAACCAAGGCCTCAGATTTCTTTCTAATATTTTTCAAACTCTACCATCTCCGCTTCATTATTAATGGGATTGATAACATCAAATTAAGATATTCACTTGAAAGTTAGTACACGTATGTATTGTAGTGACATCTGATTGAGATGACTCCATTGAGGTGGTAGGTTGTAAATAGTGGAAAATAAGTACGGTAAACTAGAAACTTCATTTTTAACGTATATGGTAGAAACCAACTCCTCAAACTTTTTTATGACATCTACCTCAAATATTATTAAAATTCTATGACCAATAATTTCCACATACTAGAGTGCAAATATATTCAAGATGTTTCCTTTAAAGTGACTTGGACGAATAATCTGGATGTGGAAGTAGTGATTCCTTAGGCAGCGGTTTTTTTAATAGCAATAACAGCATTAGCTACCTGAAGTGAACTACGTTATGATTCAGGAATTCTTTGCGAAAATGATGGACTATTTCAGTGTCGAGCGTGAAAAATGTGAGGTTAGTTTTCTTGACATTAGAAATAAAACATATCTATTAACGATACTTGAGAAATTCGTAATATGTATATATTATATAAAACACTTTTTGTAGTAAAATTATAATATTTGAATATAATTAAAATGAGTATAAACGTTTTCTTGGGGTAGAAACTTACCTGATGTTTTTAACAATACTCGTAATATTGTATCACTTAATGATGCAAAAATAAAACAACTAATTTTATATAACTTCATACTCCATACACAAACATCAATTTTTTCGTACGTAGTCTGGTACAATCTCTTCGATTTCTGCGGAATTAACGGGCATAAAGCAGCCTCCGCTTTATTTTCTGTATCTGAATTTTCAGATTCACACATTTTGTATGTTAAAACAAATTAATATTCTTTCACTCTATTGATAGCTCCCCGCATTCAATAAAGCTTAATGTTCGTATTCATGTAACCTTAACAATAGGCGAGGAGTCAGATCGGTATTAAGTCCGACCTAGACAGACTCGCTGAAGTTAAGCAACGGCCGGAGTGGATACCGTCTCGATGGGTGAGCAGACCATCGAGATACACCGCGTGCCGAAACCGTTGCTGGCCTGAATGCGAGGAAATTCACTACAGACTCGCACGGGCCGGTCATAGAACTATAGTTAACACTCGTAGGTCTATAGGTAATGACCGGCACGATCACAGATAAGACTGGGAAGTGGTACAATAAGCCTATATGGCTGCAGTGCCCTCGGAGTCAGCATGACAGACGGCCCATTAAAAAAAAAAAAAAAAAAACCTTAACAATCTGTGCATAGCAATGACCTAGTAGCCAATTTATTTTGTCTACAGTTATTTAAATAAATTTATGGTGTAGGGAAATGAACTACATAATTTTTGTTTCTTTTACTGAAATAAATATTATATGACGATTTTACGAATAATCTTGTTTGATACTGCTGCGATATAAGTGTTTTAGTCTGACGTGTTGGCAAACTCGGCCTACGGCAGCGTTGGACACACTACTTTTTTTTCAAATGGCACACGCTGTATGAATCATTACTTATGGACTGTCCTGTATATCTTACTCCCTATGACTCCTAGAAGTTAAAAAAAGTCCTGGTCATAATGCTAGAATGACATACCTGGAGAGGAGTTGTAACACGTGTCCGATATTTTCTGACCTCGCACGATCCAATTTGAGAGCGAGTGTGTCTATTCTTCATTTTAAACCGTATCCAATTTAAGAATGAAGTATTCCTAAAAGGACTTTTGCAAAATCACTGTTCATGAGCCACAAGTATGTGAACTTGTCTTTCATTTTGTCCAATGAGAAGCTGGGAAATAGCTTAATTCTTAAAGTGAATGGTCTATAGCCTTGTTTATTGAAATTATTTATATTTTAGGATACGCACTAAGATGTTACTCTTGCTCTGCAACTACTGGACTAGGTAATGCATGTGAAACAGACGTTAACAGTGGAACAACTGCAAGTGTGGTCTGTAGCTCTGCTTACACTACTTGTGTGGCTTTAGAGCTAAGTAGTAAGTATTTATACGAATGTGTTGCTATTTATAATTATGCCCCAATATCTCAGCATTTCGATATAATTTTTTCGAAGGTTTGGAAACCCACAAGTAGAACACTAATATTGGTATAATATTCTAAACATTTTGACGATATATATAGAACTCAATATTGTGTCAATAAATAAAGTAAATACACTGTTCTTTTATTATTACCTCTCCTAAAAAAATTAAAAAGGAGGTCTTCATTTCAACCGGTATACTTAGATTTTACGTCTATTTACTTAATAAAAAATTCTATTAAAGTGGGCTTTGGAATAAATTGTTGAAACTTGATAAACTTTGTATCAACTTTGATGAAATTCTATTAGCGCATTTGTATATACTTAAAACAACATTTAGTCACAAAATGTATTTAAGAGATGACTTTATATGCACGTTTGGTTAAATTATGTTGAGTTAAAAATATGTTAGGTTAAAAATATTGCAAAAAAAATTAAAGTTTTACCAGAGGACTGATAACTATATACGTGGAAAATAGAAAAATAAACAGCCCTTTTCTTTAACATTTTGAGAATAGTGCCAATATTTGGCTATAGAAACAAAAATGTCAAACATAGATAGTTAAGGAAAATCATACGACTGCTTTTGAGCACGACCTTTGGCATTATTTAAAAAAATAAAATAAAAAAATACGATGTTTGCGATGTCTGGAAGAAGATGTTATTAGTTTGGCAAAAAATTCTTTGGTGGAATTTGCAAAAAAAATGCGGAAAGTAACGAAAAACGGTTTTTCGGGTTTTAAAGGAAAAGTTGAATTTATACGAAAAAAAGAGTGTATAGAAGTGGCTCAATCTATTAAAACACCATTGTACTTACTAAAATTATGATTAATAATAAGCTGTTTTTGCAATGTTATTAAACAAAGGCTGAAGGATTTCGGTCGATGGCCTTTTGGTGAAACCACTAAACCACAATAAATAATAATAATAATATTAAATGGAAAATAGGTGTAAGTTGTATATAAATATAATACTACTGGATTGTTAAAATATATTTTTTGGTAAAATTGTCTTATTAGGGAAATCTTTCTTCACTTGGTGTGTTACCCCTTGTTCCCCCCTGATCTTGTCTCCTTGCTCCCTCTTAACGGTTGAAACTACACTCCCAAGAAGTGGAAAATTGTTTTTATTTTTTCAGTCAGGATATAGGACGGCAGTTAAGTACGATATAAATAATTAATCGATTATCGTAATATAGCCATGTTTGATTATATGGATGAATGTACATTAAGCAATAAATTTTAGAAGACGACACAAACATGGAATCAATATAGATCGCATGATACATTAACATTAATGTTTATAAACAGTTAACAATATTTCCTGTATTTAATGTCAATAGTAAGTGCCATTCAATATTATGTTCTACTTGAGCTGTTACCATTTCTAGATTTGGCAACAAAACAGTAATTGAAAACAGAAAGCTTCTCTGATCGATACCTTCAGTTTATTTACACTTTTAGATATCTTAAAAATAAAACATCTCTAAAAAATATAAGAGGGAAGATTGGGATGTGCATTCTGATAATTTTTTTTTGTTTCAGATACTATCACCAGGTCCTGTTCAGTTAGTAATGTTTGTAGATCTTACGAAGGCACCACAGGATTTAAGAGGTGCACCGTTTGTCAGTCTGATCTATGCAACTTCAGATAAAATACTGGATGTGTCTCTCTAAAATAATTGTTAATAATAAATTATTATAATAAAAATGCTATCAATTAAACCTGTAAAATATTAATTATATTTTTAATTAACAATGCTTCATAGAAATATGTCAAACCTATTAAATTTTATAGATGATTTGAGTCAATAAGGATGTTTTTAAATTACAATTCTTTCTGTTTTCATCTTACCTCCCAAATAATTGTTACAAATATAAACATCAGGACGTATTTCCCTTGCAATCATAGCAATAACAACAAAAAGAAATGATACCTATCATTAAAAACCATCTATCGACAAAGATTATATCGTTAGAACAAATAAACTACTGAATAAACAGTACAACAACAACAACAACAAGATTAGTATGTGAATGTCTGAAGCACAGATATACAGATTCAGCAAATTTAGTTTAAGGTACGTAAATTTGTTTCTGCGCGGATAAACCACGCCTTCGCTTGACCGCGTCAAGTTAAGAACAGCGCACCCATTCTGCTTTTAATTGCATAGCTGCTTAGACGTGTGGGAATAAAATTAATTAATCTCAATTTCGTTATTAAAATTCCGTGTGTTTATACAACTGCAGAAAAAGTGCAAATTGTGAAGTGGTACTTCGGGGGCCATTCCACTGAAGACACAATAAATTTATTTACTGTGGCATATCAAGACAGACCAATCCCATCAGCTAGCATAATTTCATACATTATTAAAAAATTTGAGAATTTCGGGTGTATCGTGAATTATTGTAAAAAATGCCGTCAACCCGAACCCCGTCATCAACAAATGAGCGAAGAACGTGAAATTCGCGAAACTAATGTTTGTGCACTTGTTGAAACAAGTGAACCTTGTTCTAGCAGGCAAATTGCTGATGAAGTTGACATAAAGGAAAGAACTGTAAGAAATATTTTGAAAAGAAATGGGTACAGTTGTTTTAAAGTTCAAACAACGCAAAAAATATTTCCCGAGGACAATTTCAAACGGATGGAATTTTGTGAAATCATGATAAATAAAGTGAACGAGAATGAAAACTTCTTAAACAGTATGTTGTTCACAGGTGAATCATTCTTTTCATTACATAGGAAACACAATCCATCCGTAGTACGATATTGGTCTCGGAAAAATAAACATTTGAGTGTTCCTGTGCGAACTCAGTATCCTCAAAAGTTGAACGTTTGGACGGGAATTTTAGACAATCATATTATAAACCCACTGCTAATCGATGGCAATTTAAATGGCAATAAATATTTAGAGCTTTTACAAAACCAAATAATTCCTGCAGTTCAAAATCTTCCTGTCAACTTTAACGACATTTGGTTTCAACAAGACGGCTGCCCAAGTCACAATACCTTAACTGTTATTAATTTTCTGGAAAGAACATTTCCCAATCGTTTAATAGCTACGAGGTGAATGATAAAATGGCCCCCCAGGTCACCTGATCTAACACCCCATGATTTCTTTCTGTGGGGCTTTTTAAAGGAAACCGCGTACAAACGTGCGTTTGAACGAATCAATAATTTAGTTGAATTGCTGGAAAAACTTATCCAACTTTGTGCAAGCATTACTTCAAATCAACTCAGTAATATGGGAGGTACATTGTATAATCGGTTTGGCTATTGTTTGGCACAAGAAGGTGGTTTGTTTGAATCCTTACTTCATTAATTTATTGTTTGATAATTATTAGTTGATTTTAGTTTCTGAGGGTTATTTAATTTCATTTTAATGTTTTATTTTTGTAATTTAATAAGAATAATACATTTTTTGATAATTATTTGTTGATTTTAGTTTCCGAGTTATTTAATTTTTTTAATGTTCTATTTTCATTTCGGTTTTAATAAGAGTTACAATTTTATTCCCATTGCATTTACGGCTAAAAAGAAACTGCAGAAATGCTTTCAATAGAAGAAATTATTTGTCAAAAATGTGACAAATAACTTCTTCGCTTTTGACGAAGAGATATTGTCTCGTTCGTTATTCCTATACTCTAAACTGCATTTTCCGAATCTGTATAGTTATAGTATTGGTAATTGTTTCATTACAAGGTCTGGAAGAAGGGTGCATGCACACTTGAAAATACACAGACAGCATCCAGTACCCACCATATAATGGTGTCAGTTACGTGCTAAATACTATTTTGGTCCATCATTTTCTTATGATTGCCACTACGAACATTTTAATTAAAAGTATAGAAAGTATATTTAAAAAAGGGAGATAAATATCATATCCGATTGTTCAACAATTAAGGTCTAGATAAGAATCTTTTTGTGTATTTAGAATGAACAATGGCTTCTAAATGTTTCATTGAACATTCAACAAGCACGTTATCATACAAATGTTTATGATTACTCAGTTCATTAGAAATTGCGATAAAGCATTTCATAAGATTAAGTTTCTGTCTTCCTAGATTTTACAATATTATCTACAGCATATACAGATTCGGAAAATGCAGTTTAAGGTATAGGAATAACGATGTAATTGACCACACCCCGCTAGTTCCATAAATCGTGAAAGCAGAGGCACACAATGAATTGAATTTAGTACGGCATGAACTAAGGATGGGTGCGGATGTAGGTAATAATTTCTAATACGAAACGAGACAATATCTCTTCGTCAAAAGCGAAGAAGTTATTTGTCATATTTTTGACAAATAATTTCTTCTATTGAAAGCATTTCTGCAGTTTCTTTTTTAGCCGTAAATGGTATGGTTATAAAATAATAATTCTTATTAAATCCGAAATGAAAATAGAACATTAAAATAAAATTAAATAACTCGGAAACTAAAATCAACTAATAATTACCAAAAAATAATCTATTGTTAAATTACAAAAACAGAACATTAAAATAAAATTAAATAACCCTCAGAAACTAAAATTAACTAATAATCATCAAACAATAAATTAATGAAGTAAGGATTCAAACAAATCACCTTCTTGTGCCAAACAATAGCCAAACCGGTTATACAATGAACCTTACATATCATTGAGTTGATTTGGAGTAAAGCTTGCACAAAGTTGGATAAGTTTTTCCCGTAATTCAACTAAATTATTGGCTCGTTCAAACGCATGTTTGTACGCGGTTTCCTTTAAAAAACCCCAAAGAAAGAAATCATGGTGTGCTAGATCAGGTGACCTGGGGGGCCATTTTATATCATTCCCCTCGTAGCTATTAAATGATTGGGAAATGTTCTTTCCAGAAAATTAATAACAGTTAAGGTATTGTGACTTGGGCAGCCGTCTTGTTGAAACCAAATGTCGTCAAAGTTGACAGGAAGATTTTGAACTGCAGGAATTATTTGGTTTTGTAAAGGCTCTAAATATTTATTGCCATTTAAATTGCCATCAATTAGCAGTGGGCTTATAGTATGATTGTCTAAAATTCCCGTCCAAACGTTCAACTTTTGAGGATACTGAGTTCGCACAGCAACACTCACATGTTTATTTTTCCGAGACTAATATCGTACTGCGGATGGATTGTGTTTCCTATGTAATGAAAAGGATGATTCATCGGTAAACAATATATTCTTTGACAAGTTTTAATTCTCATTCACTTTATTTATCATGATTTCATAAAATTCCACCCGTTTGAAATTGTCCTCGGGAAATATTTCTTGCGTTGTTTGAACTTTAAAACAACTGTACCCATTTCTTTTCAAAATATTTTTTACAGTTCTTTTCTTCATGTCAGCTTCAACAGCAATTTGCCTGCTAGAACAAGGTTTACTAGTTTCAACAAGTGCACAGACATTAGTTTTGCGAATTTCACGTTCTTCGCTCATTTGTTGATGACGGAGTTTGCGTTGACAGCATTTTTTACAATAATTCACGACACACACGAAATTCTCAAATTTTTTTAATAATGTATGAAATTATGCTAGCTGAAGGGATTAGTCTGTGTTGATATGCCACAGTAAATAAATTTACTGTGTCTTCAGTGGAATGACCCCCGAAGTACCCCTTCACAATTTGCACTTTTTCTGCAGGTTGTATAAACACACGGCATTTTAATAACGAAATTGAAATCAATTTATTTTATTCCCACACGTCTAAACAGCTACGCTATTAAAAGCAGAATGGGTGCGCTATTCTCAACTCGACGCGGTCAAGCGAGGGCGCTATTGTTTTATACCAATGCCCTGCATTGTTCTACGACAAGGCGTCGCTTATCTGCGCAGAAACAAATTTACGTACCTTAAACTAAATTTGCTGAATCTGTATAGGCAACAATCAACATTTCTACGAGCGACTTCAGATGTTTATTATACTCCTCGCAAATACGAAAACGAAGAGTATATGACAATTATTTATTTTTCATATTGACAATATTACAATTGTATAGAAATAGTCAAGTTACAACATATACCTTAAGAATTAGGTAAAAAATCGCATAAAGTATAAAAACATTTTGACAGCAAAAACAATCTTATAGCTTAAGCGCCAGTGTGTAAAATCGACTAATTTTGAATACCTGCTAACAATTGTGGTATACTGAGGAATATATTATACTGATCATCGTAGGTCAGGGTACAAGTCCCCAAAATGGTCTGTATAGTTTGTACATTGTACAATTCTGAGTTGATTAGAAAAAAATACAATTTTTTGCTGGTACTGGAAAAAGCGCGGCAAATTTAAAAATTGGTCATGATCCCACCGAATGAAAAAAAATTACAGGGCCATTTTAAACTCAGAATTAAGCAAAAATTGGAAATTTCACAAAGCATCTATAAAATGGTAAGTTCTCGACGGAGAATGCTAAAAATTGGCATAGGCCTTCGGGATATCATAAGAAATAACATATAAAAAAGTTAAAACTTTCTCAAAAATTTCATTGTATATCTACCATTTATTTCACGGAGTAATTTTCTTCGCAGCCCAAAATCGCTTTGCTGTTGGCGAAACGAAGTCTTAATCAATTATCATTTGTCTCATATTATACTAAACATGTTAGTTACGCTGCCATGTCACATACAATCTATATACTCTTGTAATATTTCAGAGAATTATTATTGTCTGCAAAAACATTTAAAAAATAAATAACTTATGTTGTTGTTGCTGTACATAACAAAGAAGTATCAATGGAACTAATAACACAATGCTTATAAAAATGTTTTATCGTATCTCGAATAATTTTACAGATATCGCATGCTGTCGTATTTTCGCCCTGATTTATAAACGTTTCAAAGACTAAGCATTTCCAAGAAACATAATGATAGATTTCATGAAAATTTAATCCATTAGAATGAATAATTTTTAAGACAAATAAATAAATTCATTTTAGGCCTTTGTTCTAATTTTTAACTAAATCTTCATGATCGTAGGGGGTTATGTAGATACTAGTTTAATCTGCATGGCCGTAGGAGACTGTGTGGATGCTAGTGTTAGAATGAGAATTGTCAAATAAGAAATTAGACAAATTCATTTTAGGATTTTAATTTGCTAGCATAACCAGAATTCAGGTTATCGAAAGAATGCAAAGATTTCAGTAATAATTTACACATACTTTTTCTTTTAGTTATAGATAGTTATTTTTTTCTGCGGTTTGCAAAATCGTATAAAGAATATGTTTTAATATAATTATAAGCAAACAAATAATAATTCTCTTTTAAACATTTGTCAAATGTTTCTATGTTATTGTTGATACTTGAAGTTCAGTTTTTTACATTGATTTGATACTATGTTATTTTGTAATGTATAATAAATTAAAATGTATAATAAATCAAATTAAAATATATCAAACGTACTCTTCTTGTACAAAATTCATGACAATTTAGGACATTTGTATACGTATATGTTTTCCATTTTCCAAAAAAGATAAGTGAAAACCCAGAACTTAAAGACCTAACATAAACGACGTAATGATAAATTGACGATAATGTATGATAGAACATCGAATTTAGTTCTTTTTAGACCGGATATATTTTGGAAAAACCTTTTTCTTTGGTTTAATTCGTTTTTTCGTTCAATTCCGCTCGTCATAGAAAACTATTATAAATAATCTATTGTTTCTAGTTCAAAAACTATATTCTCAAAAAAATCTATCAAAATTAATCCTTTGTTGTAACTACCCATGATAATAGTATTCACATTTTATTAATTCTTTCTATTTTCCGGGAAAACCAAATGAAAATAATAATTTCCAAACTTCGTATACATAACAAAACCAACTTCGTGTACATGAGAAAACTAGCAGTTCGAATATTTAGATACAAACCATGTCGTTACAAATTCTTAACATAAATTCGTATACGTGGCAAAATTGGTTAGTACGTTTTCTTGAGCGTACCGTTGGAAAATATGAGTATAGGACTAGAAAATTTCGATAGGAATTTTCTTGATTTTTCTTTTTGCCTGTTTGATGTATTACTTCACAACGCATATTTGAGATATTGGCGATTTTATGAAAAAGACATCGGATAGTACTCTACTTGAAATTTGGTATACGTATATATTATAATGACATCGGGAACTAGATTATATTTTAGTATTATTCCGTGGAAGAGTTGGGGGTAAATAGGGGTAAATAAGGGAAAATAAGTAAAGCAAGCTGGTAAGAGTACAGAAACTTGAAATTGGGTGTATGTACTAGAAGCTAAAGCCTCAGATTTTTTTATAATATATTTCATCCACCGCCACCCCACCACCCACCCCTCCCGACTCGATTAAAGGGGTTGATAAAATGAGCACAGAAACTTGAAATTTGGTGTATGTACTAGAAGTCAAGGCCTCAAAATTCTTATAATATTTTCCATCCCCCATCACCCCCCCCCCCACTCCATTATTAAAGGGGTTAATAAACTAAAATTGAGATATTCACTTGAAATTTGGTACACGTATGTATTATAACGACATCTGAAACTTATATTTTGATACGATTCCGTTGGAGGAGTGGGGGGTAAGTAGAGGTAAATTGGGAAAATGAAGTAAAGAATGATGTAAGAGTACAGAAACTCGGGATTTGGTGTATATAGTAGAAACTAAGTTCTCAGATTTCTTTCTAATATTTTTCTATGACGTCTGCCCCAAATTCTATAATTCCACATACTAGAATGCAAATATAGTCAAAATGTTTTCTTTAAAGTGACTGGAATGAAAAATCTGGACGTGGAAGTAGTGATTCCTTGGGCAGCGTTATTTCTCTTTTCGACACTAGCTCCTAGAATATAAGATAAATGCTAGCTTTTGTTATTCATATTTTTTTAGCATTTTTACCTTCGAAGGGTATTTACAGTTCGCTATTAGTTGCTGTTAAATTCTGTTTGTCGGCAATTATTCAACAGTATTATTTATAAAGCTCAGACTTTAAAGATGTTAAAACATGCGATAAAAAAACTTGAATACTATTATTAGACGTGCGTTTCATCAACGATGTTGCCATCATCTGGAGATAAGTGAGTATGTAAAAGACAGGTAAGTATTTCTCTGAATAGTGCAATAATTATATATTCGACTAAACTTTTTGTTGAATTTTTAAGATTTATATCACCTGATTGGAGCTAAGATGGTGAAGTTAATCAAGGCATGACCTACAACTAACGGTCTCTAAGTGGGTTTGATTCCTACGAGCATCGGGGACATCTTAGGGTTTTCCGGATCTGTCATGGGTAATCCTAGTTTTAAAATGAGCTAATTGTTTTTAATTTAGTGACTTTCAGTCCGTATCTGATGTTTTTTCCTTATTTATGTTTACATCTTTTGTTTTCATGTAACAAATGTATTATAAGATTAATCGATTTAATATTTTCTAGAATTGATAATCATGTAAATATAGAGTACTTACCTAAGTACTTGACAAAATATATAAATATAAATTTTGTAATCGAGGAATCAGTGTCATTCTGCTTTAGTTCCTGTGGCTTGAAAATTAGACCTAATTTTTAATATGAAGGCTGTACTAAGTGTTATATTTTTGATATATTTCGTCAACAGTAATGTGGACTTCAGTAAGTGTTATAATTTATTTCATAAAAACGAAAAACTCAATAATTGTTTAATTATCAGAGGCTATATTATTAGAGATAAACTTGCTTAATCGTAATTAAAATATCTGCTGATGTTATGTAATGCCAAGATGGTAGAGCAGGCCTGTATTTTACCTTGGAAATTATTTTATATTTTGGCTGTATAACCGTAAATTTTTATTAAAGCGAAGTAAACTCACAACCTGGAGTATTATTCTCTCTCTAAGGAAGCCTCCTTTTCCACTTACCTTTAAATATACAGGGCTCACCGGATTCACCGCCCCGAACAGCGCTACCTCTGAATTATTTTCCCTGTTGAAACAGGGTGGAGGCAGCGAATTTATTAGTACGTTTATTTTTTTTTTTGTATTGTGTATTATTAATGTGTAGGGGTATAATTTCCCATTACCCCCTGTGGAATTACAATGTTGGCTATGGCGGGATTTAAAAAAGATACCCCTTTCTTATCCCCAACCCTCGTTACCACACTGTCTTCATTTTTTTGTTTTCTTTTAAAAGTAGCATATTCTAATTATTTTTCACATTTTAGGTTCCGCACTAACATGTTATTCTTGTAGTGCAAATCTAGGAATGAGTAATGCTTGTGAAATAGTCGTCAACAATCGCACAGTTGCCAGTCAAGTCTGTACCAGTGGTTACACCACGTGCTTGGAGCTAGAATTAAATGGTAAGTTCTTTTGTGCCAGTGTCACTTTTCATGTTTAGGTTAAGTTGCAAGGTTTAATGAAAATCGCAGGTCATTTTTTTTAAATTTGAAATAAAATGTCTGCTCGAATCAAAGAGGACCATGAATTTTTGTGAAAATTAGTAAAAGACAGAAGTCATAAATCTACCAAATCTTGGAGAGGCCGTACTATTTGTAATTTTTTTTCTAATTACAAATTCAGAATCTCTGATTTGACAATTGACAGTCGAAATTCGCAATTCTATATCTAAATTCATAAGTGAAAGTCGGAATTCACGATTTATCTCGGAATTCAGTATTGCTAATTCGGAATTCACAGATGGAAGTAGTTTCTATAAACACCAAAATAGTGAAACACACTGGAATATTATAATCTCTCTCGAAACCAGTTATTATTCGTAAAATCGTACATCATGGCCGGGTTTTGGGGGGTTTTCGCACTGTAATGTAGATGTTAGGGATTTTCTACTTTAGAACGCTTTGTTGTCTGCAATAATTAATTAATCGTAAAATATTGATGTATTCGTATAAACAATATTCAGTATTTTTTATAGTGCTAGTATTCATTGTTAATGCCTCAATATTATTTCCATGGCTGGGCTTTGCCTGAGTGATTTATTACCTTCTGTCGTTTCCAAACAGAGTATAACAGACGTTCATTTTCCAATTTTCTTTTTACGTTATTGACCCTTTTAAGGAGAAAAGATTGTCATAAATGTTTTAATTTATTTTTATTTTTTTCAGGTACTATAACGAGGGGCTGCGCAGTAAGCAATGTTTGCTCCATTTATCAAAACACAACTGGATTTAGAAGGTGTTCTGTTTGTCAATATAATTATTGCAATGACAGATAATTTCCACTTAGCACGCGAACTCATTTAGCTTACTAATATATGTGGTAACATTGAAGAATGATAATAAAACTGCCCTTAGTTAGACCTGTAACATTATTTATGTTTATATTTTAGAAAATGCCTCACGAACTTAGATATTAACTTTTTAAACTGTATTTTTTGAGAATAAAGATTTTTTTTAAATCGTCATCTTTACTGTTTTCGTTCTAATCTGATTTACACTAAAAAAATCGGTATTTACACAGAACTTCCCTCTATATTTATACAGGGTGGTCACTCTAAAAAATTATGAATCAAGGAATGACATAATAATAATAATAATCTTTATTGTCCACAATAAATAAATGACCACACAAAAGTGATATAGGACTAGTCAAATAAACAATTTTGAGAGAATAATAATCGGAATGTAGTTATTGCTATTATTAAAAAGAAAACCTGATAAATTTTGGTCAAAGAAATATACAGAGTGGTCATTCGAAGCCAAGAACTAAATAATAATGATAAATAATAATATTTACATAGGCGTAGTTCAAGATGAAGCAATAAAGATGTAAATTAAAATGTTTCAAAGCAATTTTTAACACCATTCTTAAATTTATGTCTTGTAACTTAAGTGAAATTGGTAACTTATTAGGCAGTTTATAAATATTAAAAGGATAATGTCATGACGTTAGTTATAATTTCCGCAAATATGATTTCTCCAAATTGTATGAAAACCTTCTCAACATAGACTGGTCCTCCCTCTCTTCTTTTAATGACGTCAATGGTGCATGCACTCATTTTTACAACAAACTTGACTCTGTATTTGAATCTTGTGTACCTAAGAAATCGACTTCTCGTAGCGGCAGATATCCTCCGTGGTTTAATGGCAGTATCATAAGAAAAAATTAGCCTTAAAGAACGTCTCAGGAGACAGTATGCAAGAACCAGTCATCCACTTATACATAATAACCTCAAAAACATCAGAAGGGAAATAAAATATGATACCAATTTAGCCTACAGAAATTTCGTGCAGAACTCTGACGATAATATAAAAAATGATCACAATAAATTTTGGGCTTTCATCAAAAGTAAAAAAGGGTCGGCCAGTGTATCTGAAGAGATGTTCTTTGAGGGATCTTCGCTAAACAATCCCTCTGATATACTAAATGCATTTGCCAATTATTTCGGTCAATCTTATAATGAGTCCTCATTAGATATCGAGGAACATCACATTGATACCGATATACCTAACAATAACCCTATTGTTAGCAAAAACTCTTTCAGTGAAGATGAGGTTATTCAGGCTCTAAAACGAATTAAACCCGACTGGTCCTGATTCCATTCCAGCTTTTTATTAAAGGATTGGGCTATCATCTTTGCATATCCTCTAACTCTAATTTTTAACTTAATCTTAAAAAACTGCCTATTTCCTGACCTATGGAAATATTCAAAAGTATGTCCTATCTTCAAAAAGGGAAACAAACTAGATATTGAGAACTTTAGACCAATCTCTCTAATTTGCAACTTCTGTAAAGTCTTAGAAATATTACTTCATGATAGAATATATCATTCAATTAACACCAAAATCTCTATTAATCAACATGGATTTATGAAAGGGCGTTCAACAACAATAAATTTATTCTGTGTAACTCAATATACTTCTGAATCCTTAGATGAACATGGGCAGGTAGATGTCATACATACCGATTTCTCCAAAGTGTTTGATAGGCTTGATCACCAGTTGTTACTTAATAAATTAGAAAAAATCGGCTTCCCATATTCTTTGCTCCTTTTGTTTAAATCTTATTTAATGAATAGGAGTCAGTATGTTGCATTAAATGGGTTCAAATCGATCGAATTTGCTGCCACATCTGGAGTTCCCCAGGGATCTATTCTGGGGCCCTTGTTTTTTAACATATTTATTAACGACATAGTGAACGAAATTAATTTGCCTCACCTTTTATATGCCGACGATCTAAAAATTTTCACAGTAATTGATGAAATCGATAACTATTTTCAACTTCAGACTTCTCTTGACAAAATGAACACCTGGTGTATAGTAAATAAATTATTCATGAATCCTAGTAAATGTAACGTAATGTTATTTTCTTTAAAAACATCACCTTTTATTTTTGATTACAGGTTAGATTATGTCATACTTCAAAGACCTATAACATTTCGCGACCTCGGGGTAACTTTTGATAGTAAATTATCCTTCACTGATCATATCGATAACATTGTGTCTGAAGTCTCCAAAGCCCTTGGATTCATCGTTCGTGCTAGTCGAGAGTTCACTAATACTGATACTCTGAAAATTCTTTATCAATCCTTCGTCAGATCGAAAGTTGAGTACGCATCGCTAATTTGGAGTTCCAGTTATGATGTTCACAAGAATAACTTGGAGGCAGTTCATCGTAGATTTCTTAAATTACTGTGGTTCAAATCCGACGGTACCTATCCAGTGTCTGGTTTTCCGCAAAGTAACTTGCTTGGAAGATATTCTATGAGGATAGGCGTACGTACTTTTCTCAAGTATTTTTATTTAAACTACTACACAATGATTTTGACGCACCCGAAATAATTAGTAAGCTTAATTTTCACGTTCCCAAATTAACCTCTCGTTTTCTATTTACCTACGCCGCGTACCAACGTACAAAATAATTCACCTTTATATACGATTTGCAGTACTTCTAACAAATTATGTAGCGACTTCGATATTTTTAATTGCAGCCTTAGTGACATAAAACAAAATGTTCTGAATTAAATAACCAGTGAGTGTCTTTGTTTTTTTTAATTTACTTTGAATCCCATATGTGTATATATGTATATATAGTTTTTATATTTAAACATTTCCCATGTTATTTTTTTCTCTCTCTTCATATCATTAGTTATTCATAGTTCGTACATTTAAGTAAATTTTTTCTTCATTTTACTTTCTGTCTATGTTGTTGTATATTATGTAATTAATGCTTTGTATGCATTTATTCCTGTTCTGTAATTGGGTATCTTACCTGTTGAACAGTGTATGCAATAAATAAATAAAATAAATAAATGAATAAAGAATTTCGTTCATGCACAGTAGTGGAATGCGGAAAAAAAAAAGAAATTAAGTGTTTAAATCTTATATTGATATTATGAACATCTGTGCGAAAATTAATTTTATTATTCAGATACGGTGGACTGCTAAGAATAATAAGTTTATTAAATAAAAACAATCGCCTATCCCCAGCATTGTTAACCACTTTGTTGTCTTTAATTAAACCAGATACGAGGCGAACACAAGAATTCTGAATTCGTTGTATACGTTGACTGTCAGAATTAGTAAGACATTGATACACTACATCAGTGAAATGGAAATGAGACAACACCAATGAATCACATAGTATTTTTCAGGCTGAAGAATTCAGTATCTGCCTTGAATGTGCTTAAATGAATTTTAAAGCAAATGCTACTTTTGCTTTATTTGATATGTGCTTATAGACCAGTGACTTTTTTCTTTATAACTTGCTTGAACTAGTATCCGTAGTAAATTTTCTGCCTTGGACCAGCCTAAGTACGTTATGGGGTCACAACTTTGTAGACGTAGGGTATAAACCAAATATTCTCTTGGTTTAGGATGTCCTGGTAATTGGAAGTGTTGGATAACTTTCATTTTTGTAATTTTGTGCTCCTAATCTTGGCAAATTGACCACTAGGACGCAAGGCTGATAGGCGCTGTATATAGCTGGGGCGAGAAATATTAATCGCTCAGTACATGCACTGGTAAAATTAAAATTAAGTAAAAAAATATAAATTATTTATTGTAAATATTTTAAAACAGTGTACAGGAACGCAAATACTGCTAGAGTTGTGGTATAAGAGGGTATCATCCCCGAGTTACATAGGTCATAGGCGCAGGTGGAACAGTAACGAAATCCTGGCGTGCTGTGGTAGTATGAACACACATCTGGATGAGCACAAGCCCTTGTTACATCACCTACAAACAAAATTTTAAATAAAACTACTGCTTAACTGAATATACCTTATAAGACAGCCCCACAAAAGAAAAAAAAGTGCTTAGATGGCAATGAATTTCTTACTAAAGTTCTTGTTTATAAACTTACAGCTCTTGAAGCATTTTTAAGACATTCCCCATAAATTAAAATTATGCTTAATTTATCTTCATTTGTATGAGAAACCATATTTAATAATAAATATTTACAAAGAAAACAATAATTGGATACAATAATACAGTTCTATTGATACACCAATAGACAAAATGTTATTGAAATTGTCATATTATTAATATTATTCCAAAGGTAACTTTAACTGTATTTAATTTATAAGGTATAAGGGTTATTATACTCACTAGATATCAAACATTTTTAATTTTAATCTAAGCTAATAACAAAGCAATTATATGAAAAATTCTTTAAATATTTTCTTGTAAAATTTGTAAATTAAATACAGATTGTCCCACTTAAAAGACTGAAATGTTGGAGAGATTACAATTATTCAATATTGGCAAATGCCAACATTTGGACTCAAATATCTCGAAAACGGTTAGTTTTATGGTATTTTTTTTTAACATAATCTGCTTAGAAATGC
Source organism: Stenurella melanura (assembly GCA_963583905.1). NCBI lineage: Eukaryota > Metazoa > Arthropoda > Insecta > Coleoptera > Cerambycidae > Stenurella > Stenurella melanura. The sequence continues at coordinate 121,347,083 of OY757316.1, read as the reverse complement.
ATTTTCTTTCACATAAACCCCATTTCAAAGTTCCTCCCAACGAAATATTTCTTTAGGGCACAGCGCCATCTATATACTAATATATTTAAAAACTATTATATTCGAGAATGAAGCTCTCTTTATGCTCTACAAATTGGCTTTTACAGAATTAAAATATCTCTATTTGTTTAGAACATATCCGACCTGGGAGTTTTTATTGGGCCACCCTGTATATGGACATAATTTGTAATACCTACTTCTGTTATAACACAATCTTTATCGTTAGTATTCAAACTCTGTAATTGGGACATTCGTCCTGTTGAGTCGTGTAAATAAATAAATAAATAAATAATAAAATTATTTTATTATTATTGATAGCTGTTACGAGTAGTGTCTAGACTTGTTCTTTGATAGGAGAAAAAATCTCTTCTCTAAGTTATTTCTAGTGTTTCATTACAAAAATCTTAATAAATAATTCATACATTTTTTTCCAAGTAGTTCTTTAAAGAAAAAAAATCGGAGTAATAAAAATTATCTAGACATGAATGATTTTTAAAACGGATGCCTAAAAATTATTTAATATAATATAAGAACTTACGGCCTATTCGAAGTACCATACAGGTAGTATACCCGTAGTTGCAATGTTCAGATGGTACATTATGAGTATTGGGTTTTACATCACAAGGGTAGTTTTGTCCTGTTAGTGACGTGCAAGAGTAACATCTTAGCGCTGATCCTATAAAAAATAAATGTTGAAGTATTAAATACAAATCTTACTTTTGATGAATGAGGTAAAATAAAAATAACATTAAAGGTATTTTTATATTATATAATATTGTTCCCAGCACCCGTGCAAACTCTCTTCGGCAGTTTTCTGTATATCTTCATATAAAACAATTTAACTCTGTTACAAATATCAATGATCTGATTAGATCTAGTATTATCAAGTAAAAATTACAATGCGGCAATGTCTCTGGAATGTCTGTTGAATGAAGATTTGCACCATCCACCTTTGGATATAGGTATACAACTCTCAATTGGAAAATTTCCCGTGTAATTCAATAGAAATTTATAATTTTAAAAAAGCTGAGTATTCTCAACTATACTACCCCATTTCGTGAAGATCCACACTGACCCTGTGGCGCAATCGGTGATATTAATCATATTATATTTAATTGTCCATTAACAGAACCTAAAGCAAAACATTTTCTTAAATTCCTGAATGATAATGATTTTATTTCACTCATATGGTTACCATATTTTCTAAGTCTAAAAAATCCTGATTTAATGAAAAAAATTGTCTCTTTCTTTTTTGACGCCAATATTGACATTTAGGTATCTTACCCAAAACCCTTGTTTCATTCCCTTTGTTTATTAAGTCCTTCCAACGGTGGCCCACCTGTGTTTGTCTTATTAAATGCCCTGAAAGGCCCCTGGGCGAGAAGTGAGTCGTCCTTGTTTGAATTCCTTACAAACCTTCCTTATAAATAAGTAGCGCAAGAGTTTTTTATTGCTGTTATTTTTTTTTATCTTATTTTATTGTTGAATTTTTTTTTAACTTATAAAATTTGCTAGAGCTGTTATTTTAAGTAATTTTCTATTTTTAATAAATTTATAATACATATTTAGGTCTCGGTAACGGGTACCTTGGTATTTCTACATTTACGATGTAATATTTTATATCCTCTAATCCGGTTTATTTTTGTCTCATAGTAGGTTGTTATATTTAAAAATGAATTATTATTTGTTTGCTTATAATTGTATTGAAACATTCTTTATAGGATTTTGCAAACATCAGAAAAAATAACTATCTATAACTAAAAGAAAAACTTTGTGTAGAAATATTAATGAAATATTTGCATTCTTTCGATAACCTGAATTCTGGTTATGCTAGCAAATTAAAATCCTAAAATGAATTTGTCTAATTTCTAATTTGACAATTCTCATTCTAACACTAGCATCCACACAGTCCCCTACGGCCATGCAGATTAAACTAGTATCCACATAACCCCCTACGATTATGAAGATTCAGTTAAAAATGAGAACAAACAGAATGATAGATTTCATGAAAATGTAATCCATTGGAATGAACAATTTTTTAAGACAAGGTAGATAAATAAATTCATTTTAGGTCTTTGTTCTCATTTTTAACTGAATGTTCATAATCGTAGGGGGTTATGTGGATACTAGTTTAATCTGCATGGCCGTAGGGGACTGTGTGGATGCTAGTGTTAGAATGAGAATTGTCAAATTAGAAATTAGACAAATTCATTTTAGGATTTTAATTTGCTAGCATAACCAGAATTCAGGTTATCGAAAGAATGCAAATATTTCATTAATATTTCTACACAAAGTTTTTCTTTTAGTTATAGATAGTTATTTTTTCTGATGTTTGCAAAATCCTATAAAGAATGTTTCAATAGGTTGTTATATGTTCGTGGCCAAAACACTTTGCTTGTAAGGCCAATAATCGGAAGAAAAAAAAAACTACCCTATTTAAAACAGATTGATCTGCGAGTATTGCGTTTTATTCTAAATCAACAGAAATTTTTGATTAACATGTGCCCCAGGTATGTTCCTAGACAACCGAAATATCCACATTGGTACACGAATAACGTAGTGAGAGATATAGAGAGAAAAGGTATTCTTTGGAAAAAGTCTAAGCAAACAAAAGTAATATATTTATAGGGAATTTAACGATATAAGAAAAAAATGTAAAAGACGAGCTAAGACAATTGTGAAAATTATTTATTGAATATGCAAGAAAACATAAAAATGATCCAAAGAAATTCCTCGCTTATATTAACGGTAAAAGGAAAAGCGGTTTCATTCCCCATAATAGGGAATATAATGATATCCAATATATAAATCCCCAGGATGTTGTCAGTGTCTTTGCCACCTTCCTTCAGTCTGCATATTTAAAACCTAATAATAACGGAGATAAATATAGTTCCTATGAAGCTGACAGTAACAGCACCAGTTTATCATTAACAACTTATCTGAAACGGAGGTTAAAAAAAATCAAACCTAGGTGTACCAAAGGGCCAGATAATATTCCTGCATTTATCGTAAATGATTGCGCAGCCACCTTCGCTGGCCCACTCACAATAATATTTAATCTATCATTAAAAAGTCGTACATTTCCTAATATGTGGAAATGTTCGCGTTTATGTCCTGTTTTTAAAAAATATAACAAGTGCATGGCTGAAAAGTATAGGCCAGTAACAATTATTTGCAATTTTGTTAGTATTCCAGATCACTTTGCATACATCATTATCCATACAGCCAAATTGTAAATAATCAACATTGGTTTGTTTCTGGTGAGTCTACTGTGACCAACCTTATGTGTATTATACAGTTCATCATTAAATAATTAGATACAAACAAGCAAATTAATACAATTTACACAGATTTTTTCAGGGCATTCGGTCCTCTGGATTATGATATTCTAAGAAAGAAACCGCTGCCTAAGGAATCACTACTTCCACATCCAGATTTTTCATCCAAGTCACTTTAAAGGAAACACCTTGACTATATTTGCACTCTGGTATATGGAAATTATTGGTCATAGAATTTTAATAATATTTGGAGCAGATGTCATAGAAAAGATTGAGGAGTTGGTTTCTACCACATACGTTAAAAATGAAGTTTCTAATTGACCCTACTTATATTATTATTATTCATAACCTACCACCTTCCACCCCTTCAATGGGGTCATTTCATTCACAACAATACATACGTGTACTAACTTTCAAGTGAATATCTCACTGTTATGTTATTAATCCCATTAATAATGGAGCGGAGGTGGTGGAGTTTGAAAAATATTAGAAAAAAATCTTAGGCCTTGGTTTCTAGTATATACACCCAAATATATATACTCTTACCAGCTTGATTTACTTATCCTCCCCTATTTACTCCTATTAACCCCCAACCCTCAACGGAATCATCCCAAAATTAATCTAGTTCCAGATGTCGTTATAATACATACGTCTACCAAATTGCAAGTGAATATCTCAATGTTATTTTATCAACCGCTTTAATAATAAAGTAAGGGTAGTGGAAGGGTTGAAAAATATTATTAATAAATCTGAGGCCTTGGCTTCTAGGACATACACAGAATTTCCAGTTGCTGTACTCTTACCCGCTTGCTTTACTTATTTTTCCCTATTTACCTCTACTTACCCCCACTCCGGCAACGCAATCATGGCAAAATATAATCTAGTTTCAGATATGGTTATAATACATACATGTACCAAATTTCAAGTTAAAATCCAAATTTAATTTTATCAATCCTTTTAATGAGGAAGTGGGGGTGGTGGGGGTATGGAAAATACTATTAAAAAACCTGAGACCTTCGCTTCTAGTATATACACCAAATCCCAAATTTCTGTACTTTTACCAGATTGCTTTACTTATTTTGCCCTATATACCCCTATTTAACCCCCAACCCTTCAACGGAATCATCTCAAAAAATTATCTAGTTCCAAATGTTATAATACATATGCGTACCAAATTTCATGTGAATATCTCAATTTCATTTTATCAATCCCTTTAATAATGGAGTAGGGGTGGTGGGTGGGGGGGGGTTGAAATATATTATTAAAAATTCTGAGGCCTTGGCATCTAGTACATACACCGAATTTCAAGTTTCTGTACTCATTCCAGCTTGCTTTACTTATTTCCCCCTATTTGTCCCTAAATAATCCCCAACCCTTCAACGAAATCATCTCAAAATATAATCTAGTTCCAGATGTCGTTATAATTCATACGTGCACCAAATTTCAAATAAATATCTCAATTTTATTTTATCAACCATTTTAATTATGAACTAGGGGTGGTGGGGGGTTGAAAAATATAATAAATAATCTGAGACCTTGGCATCTAGTACATACACCGAATTTCAAGTTTCTGTACTCATACCAGCTTGTTTTACTTATATTCCCCTATTTACCCCTAAATAACCCCCAACCCTTCAACGGAATCATCTCAAAATATAATCTAATTCCAGACGTCGTTATAATATATACGTGTACGAAATTTAAAATGAATATCTCAATTTTATTTTATCAACCCCTTTAACCCATTAACGCCCACTGATGCGTACACGCAACGCCATTTTCAATATTTTTTTCCGGTATTTTAGCTTTGTGTCATTATAATTTTTATTCCCTCATATTCTACCTGATATAATTAATAATTCGTAGAAGATACTAAAAACCTACTAATTTTGTAATAAAATTGTACAGTTGAATTTACAGAATGACCAAGATTATGCATTCATTTTATATTTTTTAAATAATTTTTTTGGACCACCTGTATGAAACATGAATAATATCTTATATCGTAATATCAATAAAAAATCATTAAAAATGATACTACTACCTTTAGTTTTAAAATATTTGAATTTTAAAGAAAAATATAGTGGGGGTAAAAACACGTGATGCGTATACGCATCATTGGCCTGTTAATAGTAGATTTATTTCTTGCGAGTTGATTCTGGTCAGATATTGTTGCCCTCTGCCGGTCAGTTAGTTTCATTTGCTTGTACCGTGCGTGTGGAGTACTTGTGTTCTTTAGTTATCGTCATCTAGCCATATTTTATTATAAATATGCCTAAATTCCTCACCCAAAAAGAACTGGAGCTTGCATCAGAAGAAGTGTTGCAAGATTTGGATAATGAAACAGGTGATATATTGGATGTTTTTGGTGATGTTTCATCCATAATATTCTATAATATTTCAGATCAAATAGATGCCGTTTACATTCCTCCAGACGTTGACGAATTGACTGATGAGGAAAATTTTGCAGAGGAACCAGAAAATATGAATCAAAATATTGACATTGCTGGAACCTTCGAAATTCATACGATGGAAAATGACTTATACGAGTTTGATGAATCAGATGAGGAATCTTTGGCAGATAAAAGGGAAAGAATTATGGACGCAGTGACAAAATGGAAGGTAGGTGAATATTTATATAAAATATTACCTACATCACATGAGGCCGAGAAAGTTGAAAAATTGCAAGCTGTGCTCTTGGAATGGGCGGCGATGTCGATGGAGTTGTTATCTATTGTGAAAGATAAAAGTAGCCACAATATATTTTTCGACAATTTCTTTTCCTCATTCACACTCTTTACAACTTTGAAACAGAAAGGATATTTTGCTACCGGAACCATTCGTGATAATCGTACCAACCACTGCCCATTAGAATTAGTGAAAACGATTAGAAAAAAAAAGCGAGGAACACATAGCTCTGTGTTTGATGAATCAACAAGAACATCGCTTGTTCGGTGGAATGATAATTCCGCAGTGAGTATGATAAGTACCCATTATAATGTTGAGCCACTGCAAACTGCAAAAAGATTTGACAGAAAAGCCGGAAGGATACAAACTATACCCCAACCAGAGGTCATTTTCCACTATAACAACTCTATGGGTGGCGTCGACCTCCACGATAATGGTATAGCTAACTGCAGAACAAGAATTTTGGGGAAAAAATGGCGGTGGCCACTATTTATTAACACCCTTGACAGTACACTTGTGAATGCGTGGAAAATTTATAATACTGTGAATAAAATAAAAATGTCACAGATTGATTTTAAATCATATGTAGCTCTGCGCCTACTAAAATTAGACACTAAAAATGCTAAATCGATCTCCTTGAATGTTTTAAATGAAGTACGTACTGATCAATCTGGACATTTGATCATAAAGCATGAACTGAAAACTAGAAGGCGATGTAAAATTTGTCACAGTCAAACAATATATATGTGCAAAAGATGTAATGTCCATATACATGCAGATTGTTTTAATCAATACCATAACAAATAATTTTAATATGTTTGGCCAATGATGCGTATACGCAACAGTACTTTTTTTCCAAGTGACATGTAAAAAAATTTTTCTGTGCTTTTTTTTGTCTTAATTAGCTTCTACTTGAATAAAAAATACAGTTTTTTCTTTATGTTTTTATTTATTTCTTGCCTTGGCTCTTAATGGGTTAATAATGCGGTAGGGGTGGTGGGTCGGTTGAAAAATATTATAAAAAATCTGAGGCCTTAACTTCTAGTACATACACCGACTTTCAAGTTTCTGTGCTCTTACCAGCTTGCTTTACTTATTTTCCCCTATTTACCCCTATTAAACCCCAGCCCTTCACCGGATATCCTCAAAAAACGATCCATTTCCAAATGTCGTTATAATATATACGTGTACAAAATTTCAAGTCAATACCTTAAACCGTTCCGGAAAAAACGTGCGGACAAAAAAAAAGTTACAGACAGACCGACAGACAGATGTTTTTTTATTTCGCTCAAATTTAAAATCTCGACGTTTCGTGTCATTCTAAACCTACTTCAAGATAAAAAAATGAAATTTTTGCTTTCCAATTACTATACTTCCAATCCACTACGTGGATGTGGAAGTAATTGAATAAATTTGGATTATCAGTAGCACAATTAGATTCGTATCTAGAGAATGGGCATCAATATGTGGAATACCGTGGTTTCAAGTCATTTGATGTTCTGTCCATATCAGGCATTCCCTAGGGATCCGTATTGGGCCCGCTTATGTTTGTTGTTTTTACAAATGATATTGTAGCTAATCTGAATGTAGGCAGATGATTGGAAAATTTATTTTATAATAGAATGCGAACAAGATTGTGAAAAACTTCAAAATAACTTAAACATAATTAGTGACTGGTGCCTATCTAATTACTTGCCCCTCAACATATATAAATGTAATAGATTTACTGTTTCTAAAATGCAACCTTATCGAGTACAAATGTCACATAAACGGTCAAATGTTGCAAAGGCCTGATAGTAAAAGATCTTGGAGTTATCTTTGATAAAAATCTAAGTTTTAACATATTAATCTCACCGTAGCATTAACATTAAAAATCCTAGGTTTTGTAATACGAAACTGCAAAGTGTTCAGTAATACTGATATTATGAAGTTGCTATACTACTCATTTGTACGATCAAAATTGGAATACTGCTCGTTCATATGGTCCCCTGGATATGCTATTTACATAAACAATGTTGAGAATGTTCAGCTCCATTTTGTTAAGCTTTGTCGAAGATGGTATCTATCCTATAACTAAATATTTCCAAAAATGTATGTTGGAAATATTTAACATGTCAAATCTACAAAATAGAAGGATAATACACCCAATAATTTTTCTTTACAAAATTATATTTTTTATCGCCCTCATATTTTGAAACAACTGAAGTTTCACATACCTCGTATAACAAGTCGGAATTGTGAAAGATTTCGTCTGCCTACTCCTCGCATTAACGTATTAAAATATTCACCTTTATATTTTATGTGTAAAAATTATAATCTACTGCACGATATGCTTGATATATTCAACTGTATATCCAATCAATTTAGAAGCTTGATTTATAATTGATTATAATCTTTGTCCTTATACTATTCTAGTCTAGTTCTATTTGATTATAATATCATAGTATGTCACTTTAATGTTTCCCACCCTGTAATTGGTTAGCCTGTTGGGTGGTGTATCTAAATAAATAAATAAATAAATGTAGACCTAACAAACTTTCATAGATTTATAGAATACATATTTTTTGGAAATGTGCACTTGTATAATTTTTGCAAAAAAGCATTTGTTTATTAAAAAGGTACTTTTTTGAAAATTTATTTCTACAGCTTTGGGATGTCGTGGCGTAACATGGCTGGGCTTATTTTCTTCCTCAGGAGTTGTATTTTTGACAACAGCAACATCAACAGTGACATCAACAAGAGTAATGCAAATAACAATAATTGGGCGAAGACACTACAACTTCTTCCACATTCTCGCTAAAAAACCGCGGTTCGTCTTTTTTTTAAAGACCTTTTGCTGGCTCTTTTGCCTAAGTTAAAATCATTGTCAATTTTTATATCAATTCGATTTTTTATTATTTAAAAAAAAAACTAGATGTTTGACAAATAGTTACTACTCATAGGAGCAAAAACATTATTCTAAAAATTATTATTTTTTATTTCTCACCTGAGTCAATGCTCAAAATTAAAAAGTATATAAGGAATATTAAACACAATGCACTCTTCATTTTTGATATTATCTAACACCTAGTCTAGAACAGTGCACAGTTTACTTCCCACTTGTTTACACTCACCGTTATCACTTTCTAAATAAAGGTGTTATAAAAATGTACTGAGTAATTTTAGGCAAAATATTTTTTTATAGTAAATGTTCCTTTGCTTTTTTAACAGCACAATAAGAACGCAATTGTCTTATCTGTCTATATTTAGTCTACTTACCTTGTGTCAATTTTAAAGTTGAACTTATTGAAAAACATTTGTTCTGTGGGAAAGTTCCATGAGGTTTTAACTTACTTATTTTGCAATCCTCGAAGTTTTTTCGAATTAAAGCATAATAATACGAGGTATAGGCTGCCTGATCAACGGAAATTGTGGAATCGTCGACCTTTCGATTTGTAGTTGATAAATACTGCATGTGCTCATAGTACAGAAGCTAGTGTGCAAAGTATTAGCTACAAACACTATTAAGGACAGGATCGAAATGTCAAAAACTCGTAAGCTAGTACTTATGTTAATCCTAGATGGCACAGTGTGTATCTTATCTTATTTTATTGGCAAGTTTCAATATTTGTCGGAATGTTGTCCGCATTGCCACATGTACAAAAATTTCTTTAGTATAAGATATAATTAATGTTACAAATTATAATTATAAATATTACTCAATTACATAAATTGTCGTAAAATAGCTAGTATGTGGTTAGGTAAATTCTAAAATGTAGTTGTGCATAATTTATGCCATGTACAACTAATATCATATAGGGATATTGTTTAAATTTTAAAACGAAATAGTTAACCACATTATTAATTTCGAATTAAACAGCAAGAACATTTTATCCAAATTATGGGAACACATCAGTTTTAATTATTGAAAATGGCAAAGACAATGTGTATTTAAATTTGGCAACTGTTCATCACCTAATTTTTATTCTACCTAACAGTTGTAAATATGTCCTTGAACGTAGTGTATGTGACAAGCGTTTAGGTACACGAAGCTTTGACCTTGCGCAAAACGTGATATCATTTATCTGACTCTTTAATATTTATTCCTTGTTCTAGCGTTCACCGTCAGCCGAGTGGCTAGCGCGTAGATAAGGTCCCGGGTTCAAACTCCTACGTCCGCTGATTTTTTTTTTCTTTAATTTTGTAATGATTAATATATTTTTTCACTAATTCGTTTCTATGATTTTTTTACGTTAGGTTAGAGGTTTTTATTCTGCTTAAAATAATAGGAGTGACTACGCAACCGCCGCGGCGGATCTTTTGCACGACTTATTGAACCGCCGCGCAGAGAAATTGAAATATTTTATGCAATTTTCTGAAAAACAAGGCGGGGGGACACCCCCTGCATCCCCCGTTTTTGTCTGCGACGCTAATGCTGCCTGCAGCGCTGATAATCTATTAACAATTATTTAGCAATATAAAAATTAACCTAACTAACCCAACTACCATCACATGAAAGAGATAAATTATTATATGAAAAAAAAGAACATAATTTCTGTCGTCAAATCCAACCAGAATTTGTGAAAAAAGATATTAATCGTTACAAAATATTAAAAAAAAAGTTCAGTTGCCAGCAGTTGAACCCAGGACCTGTAACTTCAGGGTTTTGGGTTACACGATGTTTCCTTTCGGTGAAGCAGTCACACATTGAAATATAAGATACTCCTTTCTGCGGAAGCATAAACGAGATAAAGTTATGGACAGTTGATTAAAACACCAATGCCATGAACCATATTCAGGGTTCGAACCTAATTTATATATTTACATTAATTGAAAATTCACCCAATTTTTGACAAAAATTAACAGAATTTATTGTATATATTATATACTTGGGATATAGTGCCATTTTAGTGCTTGAATACAGTTGCAAACTATTGACCATTTAATAATACTTTCATTGTTTAATTTATTTAACAAATTTAAATGTGTCACTTTTCATTTCATTCATAAATCAAAATCATTACCCCCTTTCATTCATGAGGCTATTGGCGCCATCTTCTAGTTACATGCTGAACTTATTCTAAATATTCTTTACAATTATTCTGATGACTCATCGATTTGTGTTAAAAATTGATTTCATACATTACAATTTACAAAAGCAATTTTATGCAAATTTTTACACAGATAAAAGATAATGACTGTAAAACGCATCAATACGACCTAATTAAATGTACTTAAATAACTCTGATTATCTAATATAGCTACAAATGTATCGTCTGATAATTAGGCAATTTTAAAAATTTATTCCGAATTTATCGTGCACTTAAAAAAGAAACAAACAGGTCAGTCGTATTTGGCCGACTTCTGTTATAATACTGCCCACTTTAAAACTCCGTTTGAATTACTTGTAAAAAAGTTATTTATGAAATACCAAGTGTCGATTTGATGGAATATTAATGATTATTAGGCAACCACATATACATTTTTTGACATTTCGATCCCGACCTTAATCCATGCCTTACGCCCTTTTCATACTATGCGGGTTGGGCCGTGTAGCAAAAAACAATCGGCGACATTCTTTTAGTGGAGAAAAAAGAGCAGCCTCTTTCGCATCACACTGGAAAATGCGAAGATTTTTATCTAATGAATTTTTTTTATTCATTTACTTATCGCCTATTTCCGCTACTATCACCGACGCCAGGAGACGAGCAAACCCCAACCTGGAAAGTTTGCCTCTATTGGAAAGTAGGAATTTTCTCAATTATTTCCACATCCACGTATTGGAGTGGAAATATATAGTAATCGTAAAAAAAATCGATTTTTTTTTAATGGGCTTAGAATGTCATAAGACGTCGAGATTTTAAATTTGAACAAAAAACAAATGTTCTGTCTGTCTGTCTGTCTGTCGGTCGGTCGGTCTGTCAATCTGTGTGTCTGTAACTTTTTTGTGTGCACATTTTCTCATTAACGGCTTAAGATACTGATCTGGAATTAGATTATACTTTGCACTAATTATGCATCATTTTCAACGGCGTTTTTAAGCAACTTAATTAAAATATTTGACTTCGACCTTGAGCTCAGTGATAGTACAACTCTTGAAGACTAGAAAGCTATTTGAAAAATTGAAATCGAACTGCCTTGAACAATTGAATTTCTCTAAACCTATTCATCCGTCGGAATTTGGGTTACTGCCACATTTTAAGCACATTGTGTCACATGTTTTCTGAGAATGTTGATACCTTAAATTACTTATTGCAAAAGCTACTGCAAAATTAAGAAATGTCATTTTTCAACGTTTTTTTTTTATTTCCGAGAAATCTAACAATCGGATTTTCATGCAACGGGCGCCACTTTGTAGGCGATTTAAATGCCTGCAAGTATTGTGTGAAATTTTTTTCGATAAAAACTTACATTCGCAGATAAACGAGAAAAACAGACTTTTTCACATTTTTTCGTAAATTAAACGTCCGCCATTTTGTCTCTGCAACTTTGTTTTGGATGCACTGGTTTGAGAACTAATATTTCACATGTACCGAATATGATCCCAGTGTTTTTTTTTTTCTAATGGGAATTACTTATAAAAACCGATCTCCTTTTGCTTAGTTTGATTGCCTAGCATGACATCTGATTGAGATGATTCCGTTAAAGAGCGAAAAATAAATAAATAAAGCAAGCTAATAAGAGTGCAGAAACTTCATTTTTGGCATATACCGGGTGGCCACGAGTCAATCTTCGCCCCCAATTTTTGGTTGTTTTTGTATTTAAAAATTTGGCTTTTGGTACAAATAAATTAGACAATAATACGCTACTTTTAGACATCAACTTTTTTTTCTTAAATGGAATGACTATATTTTTTGTTGGTTTCTCATTAAGCATAAAGTTCTATGTGCAACAGTTTTTTCAGATGTAAAAAAATCCAAAAAATAAGTGAAATACGAGCAATTTTTTATTTTTTTCAAAATGGCCGCGTCAGATGAATGCGATGTAAGAAAATTACTAAGTAAGCTATGGAAATTATTAGTAAGGTTGTAGACTTGTCTGTAAAGCAGAAAATAGTTGTTTGAATTACTGATAGGTACCAGTATTTTTAGTTTTTTTTCAAAAAAACGGAATTTCATTTTCATTTCCGTAGGGGTCCTATGGAATTTTTTTTAATGGAACCGTGCTATTTCTTTTATTAATCCGAAATAATGATTCATAAACTATAATTTTTTCGCCATTAATCATTTCGATATTCTTCGTAATAATAGAAGTATTTTTAAAAAGTAAACACAAAGAAAACAAGAAATAATTTTAATGGGTATAACGTTACAACCATGAATAAATTACCAAGAATAACAAAACTGTTTAAAACCTAAATTATAATAAACCATTATAAAAATTGTTCAAACTGTTCACCGTTATGATTAATACACAGAGTAGCGCGACTTATCGTTGCCCGTCTAACATTCTGTAATTGTTGAGGTGTTATTTGTGCAATTTCGTGTCGAACTCTTTCTTCCAGATCTTGCCTTGTGGTTGGAGCAGTCATGTAGACTCTATTTTTCAAATGCGCCCAAATAAAAAATCGATTGGGGTTAAGTCAGGCGACCTTGCATGCCATCTGACTGGACCATGGGTACCAATCCAACGATCTGGAAATAATTGATTTAAGCAATCCATAACGATAATAGCATTGTGTGGTTCAGCCCCGTCTTGCTGGAAATAAACCTCGCCTCGTCAATATTGGTATTGGGAATTTGATTAATCTGTGGAACTATTGTATTTTGGAGAAATTCTAGATATCTTGGTCCAGTTAGAGTTTCGTTAAAAATTATTGGACCTATGTATGGTCGCCCAATACGCCTAACCAAACATTGAAGCCAAGCCGCTCCTGAAACCGCCCCTGTCTCATAATGTGAGGATTATCAATTGACCAATATCGAGTGGTGTTTCGATTAAATAACCCAAGGTTTAATTATATGCAAATGCAACTTCCTGGAACTGTAAAAGCTCTATAACAATAGAAACAAATGAAAATATATTACCAGAAAATACTAGTAATTATTCAAACTTTTACAAAATACTTATCACAAATAAGTTTAAAACATATATCAAGGTTTGTAAATCTCGATTCATTAGTGAACAAAATGTTTTTGATTAAATTATCATTTCTTAATTGGCGTAACTGTAACCAATTACAAAAGGTTATTCTTCGTTGATAATCATTCTCATACAAAAATTGATGCAATTGATATTTATAAGAACGATAGCCGTGTTTCTTTAAAATTTTTCTGGCTGATTCTTTGGAAACTGGTAATTCATGTTCAATTTGTCTTATCGAAATGGTTGGGTCAACATGCACTAAAGCTAATACATTAATTTCCGTTTCTTCATCCACAATAAATCTTTCTTCAATTTCTACATTAGGTTCAGTTCTAAATTGTTGCTCCAACCGGGCGAAATAGTTTCTCGGAGGTTGACTTCTTTCTGGATATCTCCGTCCATACAGACTTTGTGCTCTAGTTGCATTACGTCGAGTCTCTCCCTAAATAATGATCATGTCAACTTTTTCATCTCTTGAATAATTTTCAGCCATTTTATATTAATTTTCTTGTTTATAACAACTTTAATACACTTACTTCAGAAAATTAGTGAGTAAGTCGAGACTAATTCAATTGTTGCGAATGTCTATCATTTTCATGGCTATCTGCAATTTTGGATTTAAATGTAGATAGGTACCTTATTAAAATGATTTGTTGGCGCTTACTTTTTAAAAATACTTCTATTATTACAAAGGATATCGTTAAATAATAATTAATGACGAAAAAATTATAGTTTATAAATCATTATTTCTGCTTAATAAAAGAAACAGCACAGTTCCATTAAAAAAATTTCATAGGACCCCTACGGAAATGAAAATGTCTGCTTACAGTAACGTCCACATTTTTATGGGTGAGGTGGGGGTAGAAAACACAGCATTTATTTAAAAATTAGAGAGAGGGAGAAAATAAGTATATTTTTTGAGTCCATGGTGAGGTAAAGATATGTTTTCAATAACCAAATTATTATTATTAAACATTATTTACAGAAATATAACAGTTTATTCCACTTTCCTTATGTTTATTTCACACTGATGACTGAAGTAAACAGAAATCTTTGATTTTTATGCAATCAACAAATTATTTTATGAGGGGGGGGGAGCACCAATCACCAAGTGACTTTCTTTAAGTCGATAATTTTTTTTTATAATTTTTTACTTCTGTACGCTGTTGGCTTTCTCCTGGATGATGAAATAAAAAACGATCATTATAAGAAAAAAATATATGTACAATTTATTTTATTATGAATTACATTATGTGGACCTTAAAAAATAATTTATTACACAGAACAAGAGAGCAGAAATTCCTAAATATGTTGAGTAAGAAGGTGCAAATGCTGAACTGGGTGCATAATTGCATAGGTTATAAGAACAAGTGGAGCAGCTTCTAAATCCAGTTTGGTTGTGGGAAATGGAGCAGACGTTGGACTGTGCACAATTCCTCTGTATTGTGGCTACAAAATAATAGAATATTTTAGATTATTATACAGGGTGTTTGGTGCATTGTGTGCCAAATTGAAATGGCCGACAGAAAGGGTTATCTGCTATCCTTTCAGGCCCCTTAACACTTCCCATGCCCTGCGGGATTTTTCATATCGACCTTCTATCTTTTTAATGAAAAAAATCCCAAATTTTACATTTAAATTCAAATTATAAAAAAAGTATTAGGCGTAGACTGCGAATTTCATTTTTATTTTGACGTGTATTGTTGAAGGGTTCTTTTAAATCCAAAATTACTGGCATTAGTCATCTAGTTGTTTTTTTATTCACTCGCAAACTTTCGGAATAGGTAAAATTTAAATGTAAACTTAGACTTTACATGGTTATAAAAAAAAACTCAGAGCAACCGGGATCTTCCAACTCCCTCAAAAATTCTCTAGTCTATCCTCTTGCTAGTGATGTGCCACATGTCATAAAAATCTTTTAATAACTTCGTGAATTCGCTAAATTAATGAATCGGGTCACATAAGGCTAATATTCAAAATTCCGAATAAAAAATTATTTTTGCTTAAATTATGCATGGGAAACAGGTAAAATCTGTTATCTTACTCTTGCGAAGAAAATCTATCTTCCATCTCTTTCTGTTCAATGGTTTTCTTGAAATAAAGAAACAGTTACATTTTTATCATTTATTAAAAAAAATTAAAAATCTTGCTCAAAGTATTGGTCTCTGTTGCGAATACAGGCCCGACATCTGCTTCGTATTTCGACAGTTGTTGTATGAAGTCGTATTTCCTCCCTAATTGTACCGAAAGCCTCCGTCGTGTACGCGAGCTCTTTGGCACGTCCCCAGACAAAAAAATCCAACGGAGTTAGGTCTGGGGAACGTGGAGGCCATTGAATAGGGCCATCCCGCCCAATCCACGCATTTGGGAACACATTGTCTAGATATTGTCTTACAATCAATCGCCAGTGCGCGGGACAGCCGTCATTTTGAAAAACTATAGGCGTATGCGTAGATTGGGCGGGATGGCCCTATTCAATGGCCTCCACGTTCCCCAGACCTAACTCCATTGGATTTTATGTCCGAGGTCGTGCCAAAGAGCTCGTGTACGCGACGGAGGTTGCGACTAGGGAGGAACTTGTCCTCTTGTCCAACTCATAGAAACGGTTTTCGGTGCAATTAGGGAGAAAATACGACTTCATACAACAACTGTCGAAATACGAAGCAGATGTCGGGCCTGTATTCGCAACAGAGACCAATACTTTGAGCAAGATTTTTATTTTTTTTTAATAAATGATAAAAATTTAACTGTTTCTTTATTTCAAGAAAACCATTGAATAGAAAGAGATGGAAGATAGATTTTACTTCGCAAGAGTAAGATAACAGATTTTACCTGTTTCCCATGCATAATTTAAGCAAAAATAATTTTCTATTCGGAATTTTGAATATTAGCCTTATGTGACCCGATTCATTAATTTAGCGAATTCACGAAGTTATTAACAGATTTTTATGACATGTGGCACATCACTAGGTGTTATCTAAAAAAGAACCTACTATTTGTTACAAGCGTCATGCAGACATTGTAAGGAGCATAGCATGCAGTAGTTGCTACTGTACGATTGGTGACATTATTTTCACAAGCAGTCCTTTGACCTGTTACCGCTGTACAATAGTAGCATGTGAGGGCGGATCCTAGAAAAGAAAATACTTGTTAAAATAAGTTTATACTCCGTAAGTTTCAATAATACGATTGAAATAGTCCGGCCGGGTCAACATTTGAATCGGAAATTTTAGATTCATCCAATTTTGTGATTAATTGTTGTTTGAGGTCTACAGAAGCAAGTCCAACTAACGCGGACATTTGGTAGGTCGTGGAACATATACAATGTGAACCTAAAGAAACGCACAAAATTCATATCTTTGGTATGTGTCATTTGTCAAAAAAATCTTCGAACGCCTCGATTTTAGTTTTGTAAATGCTGCATTTTGTCACTATACCAAAATTTATGACGTAATTGGTTTTTGAGTTATGACGTCATTATAATTTTTTTTAATGGAAACGGACATTTTTGTTTACTGTTCTTGGTGGTATATTCCTTTAGCTTTCTGGTGACATGAAAAAAATTGATATTACCTAAGCCATTCTTTTGGAAAAAATATTTTTATTGATTGATACCTTACATTAGTAATTGTGAGAAAAAAATCATCTCCATTGCTCAAATTGCGACCCTCCAACCATTTGGCATTGACCAAGACGGGTGTAGACACTTTGCACGCTGTTCTGAATCATCTCATGGGCAATTCGCCTCATCTCCAAGCCAATTCAATTCTTCTATGGTATACCGTCTGTTAAAATACACCCTTGACTTTAAGTAAACCCAAAGAAGAAAGTCTAAAGGGGTTAAATCCGGTGAACGCGGGGGCTACTCAACCGGACCTCGATGACCTATAGACCTTCCAGTAAAAGTGTCATCTATAAACTGACGTACTTACTGCTATCCCAAAATGAGGTGGGACCCCGTCTTGCTGAAACCAGACATTTTCAGCAGGAATATCTTCATCATCATTGTTCGGAAACATCACTGCTAAGGCTGGCACTAACTCAACTCGCAAAAACTGTAAACATCTTGCGGCCGTAAGAATTTCTTAAAAAAAAAAGTCCCAATAAACGATCACCAATCATACCTGCCCACACGTTTACTTTGCCTCGTCGCTGTGTATGGGCTTCTTGAGTCCAAAGAGAATTTTCGCGTCACCAATACCTAGTTATGCCGATGTACAGTACCCTTTAAAGAAAATGTAGCTTCATCATAAAAACAATGTTCTTTAAAAAATTTGGATTTTCATCGCACAAGGTCATCAACTATTCACAAAACTGGAAGCGCCGATCTGGATCGTCCTCATTCAATTCGTGAATTAATTGCACTTTGTATGGATCGTATTTTTCTTTTTTCAATAGACTAGTTAAGGTGCCCGCCGGGAAAATTTTTCCTGATACATACTCTCTCCAAACTTCGTGTATGGCTTCATTGAACCTAGTCTGACAGCATTTTCCTCTATCATTTTTTTTGTTTTTGGGGCGTTTTCCCGTTAGATTTTCCGAAACATGTCATTTTGACGGCATATAAAAAATTTATAGATACTGTTATTTTTCCAAGTAGAATAGCTTAAAAACGTGAATTGAAACGTGAAAAAATAATTGTCTGACAATAAATGTGGGTCATTGGGCGTGTCCGCTATATCGAACATGTCGGAAAAACGACTATAAGAAAATTTATTAATAACCAGCTGATTTTCGCTGTATTAATTTATTAAAACATACAAAAACAAGTTTTCATATTGTCTGACGAAAATTATTTTCCGATTTCCCAGTCTGACGCGTCAAAGTTGTAGGTTTCATGACAGCAAAAAATTTATACATAACATTTTCTTACAAATTTTTTTGATTTTTAAATAAAATTTATAATACGATAAAAAAATTGTCTGACGGTGAAATAGAGCCTTTTAGCTGGAAATGTTAAATAAAAGGTTTTTCTATGTGGTTGTCAAGCTACGCTTGGATGTTACAATCATTCAATTCCTTTAAGTAAATATTACTACATTTTCAGATTCGGTTCATCAAAGTGGTATTGAAATTGAGTATGACACTGACAATGATGATTTATCAACTGATGATTCAGTTGATGATGAAGATGATGAGGAAAGCGAAGAAAATAATTTTTTATAATACTAAAAGTTTTTTACAATAAAATAAATCGTATAATTTAATAAAGTGCGGACTGAACAAAATTTTTAGGGCGATGCCAGAAAAATTAGTTTTTCAATTTTGGAAATATGTCGTTTTTCTGCTGTAGAAATTCGTTTTTCATGTAATAGGATAATTTTTAGCATCGCCCTAAAAATTTTTTTGGTGCATAATGTTTTTTTTTTTTTATTCCCTGCATACTTCATATATTTTTTATGCAAAATTGCACACTTAAATTTAATTCATATATTTACCGAAAATGGATTAATTGTTTTTTCATTTATAAAAGGTACTTTGTTATAACTAATATTGTCCTTTCAAGACCTTTAATTTGGGCCCTGGATGAAAATTTTCGGACTAGTAGTACCGGAGATATAGCGATTTTAAACGTACTAAAAGAACATTTTTCGCTACTTTTTTCTACAAAAAGTTTTACGTCTTTTTCAATATTATCGAACTTAAAACTTGGGTAAGTCGAATTCAGATAGTCTAAAAGAGTTCAAAAAATTCAAAATAAAGATTATAAAATAAGTAAGTTGAAATACCGTATCTTGTTTAACCGTCTTCTCGACTAAACCAAATTTCATTTTTTTATCGCCCTAACTTCGACGGCCGCTATTGGAAAATTATGTTTTTTCGTCAGACTCTCGTTATGCCCCACTGTATTTGTCAGACACTTATACCACAAATTCAATACCTATTTTCTGCATATAATTTTCCAATGTCTGAAGGTTATGAATAAATTTTTTGCTGTCATGAAACCGACAACTTTGACGCGTCAGACTGGGAAATCGGAAAATAATTTTCGTCAGACAATACGAAAACTTGTTTTTGTATGTTTTAATAAATTAATACAGCGAAAATCAGCTGGTTATTAATAAATTTTCTTATAGTCGTTTTTCCGACATGTTCGATATAGCGGACACGCCCAATGACCCACATTTATTGTCAGACAATTATTTTTTCAAGTTTCAATCACGTTTTTAAGCTATTCTACTTGGAAAAATAACAGTATCTATAAATTTTTTATGTGCCGTCAAAATGACATGTTTCGGAAAATCTAGCGGGAAAACGCCCCAAAAACAAATAAAATGATAGAGGAAAATGCTGTCAGACTAGGTCCAATGAAGCCATACACGAAGTTTGGAGAGAGTATGTATCAGGAAAAATTTTCCCGGCGGGCACCTTAACTAGACGTACAACAGAAGTTTACTCACATTATGATTTAAAGCCAGCTGCCTTGTCGAAAGATGGTAGTTTTCCTCACTTTCTACTCTACACTGCCAGATTCATCATATCTAGCCACCAATCTACTTACAGTGGATCTAGAAATTTACTTTTTAGGATTCTTGGCATTGAAAACATCACATGCTTCCTGATGAGTTCTCAGCCTATCACCATATCCAACCATCATCAAAAGTTCTACGCGTTCTCTTCCAATTAAACGTGGCATTGCGTTAACTAGTTTTACACTGTCTCAGAAGTGCCACAAAACTGAGGTTCCACACGTGCCAGAAATAAAAAAGTTATCGATACTTTACACAAAAAGGCCTGTATATCTCTGTTGTTAAGGTGATTGTTTTTTATTTTCTTTGTTTTGTTTTTATGTCAAATGTTTTCATGCTAGTTATAACAAAAATGTAGGCAACAAGATTTATCAGTCCATAAGAAAGTGGAACATTAGTCGTGAATTTGCGAAAGGTAAGGTATTTTTACATAAAATGTCATTTTTCCAAAAGAATGGCTCAGGTGATATCATTTTGTTTTATATCACCAGAAAGCTAAAGGAATATACCACCAAAAACAGTAAACGAAAATGTCTGTTTCTATAAAAAAAAATGTATGATGGCGTCATAACTCACAAACCAATGGCGTCATAAATGTTGGTATAGTGACAGAATGTAGCATTTACATAACTAAAATCGACCTGTTCGAGGATTTTTTTGAAAAATGACACATACTAAAAATATAAACTTTGTGCGATTCTTTAAGATCACACTGTGTAAGCATTTTTATGAAAATAGGTGCATTTTTCGTGAATTTTGCTCTTCATTCATTGTGTTCAACTTTCAATGATGCAAGAAAGTTTAGATTTTTGAAAATCTATTGTTTTATTATTATTTAAAGTTCTCTTATCATATAGTGCCATTTATAAGCATTTAGGAGTCCTTTGGGGCCCAAACTGACATGCCTAAGTGCATTCTAAAGATGCGTAACAAAACAGTTTAATATTTGTAAAAAAGTTATAGTCAGGGGTTTTCAAGGACGCTGACTACAAATTTGTTGTGGAAATCGGAAAATTCAAAACGGCCGACTCGAAATGGAGCGAATGTAATTTTTCACGTTTCTTCAATCTTAACTGACAACTACGTGAAGAACGGGCCCCGGGGGTGTTTTCCCCGGGGCCCGGAGTTCTTAAATTTTCTGAATTCCGGGAAAAGTTGGAGATGCATTTGCAAATTTTGATTGCAAGGGGGGCCCGTATGTGATTACCCTCAGGTCCCGATTTTCTCTCAACGGCCCTGCATTTTCCTTATGTCCATCTCCACCCTCATACCCCACCCCTGTTCTTACCCTCATCCTTTCACTGTAACAACCCCTTTATATTAGAAAATATTAAATTTAACGTCAGAATGTATTTTCAAGTTTAAAATTCACGCCATTTTGAGTCAACCATTTGAAATTCTCCAATTTCCACAACAGTTTTGTAATCAGCGACCTTGAAAACACTGACTATTTTTAAATAGTAGACCGTTTTTTCCAGTGTTAATTTGTTATGCATCTATAGAATGCGCTAATGCATGCGATTTTGGACCCTAAAGGGCTCCTAAATGCGCTAAATGACACTTTATGGTAAGAGAAGTTTAAATAGGAACAAAACAGTACATTTTCAACCAACTTTCTTGAACCCTATAAATTTGAAAGCATAAAGAAAAAAATCGGTAAAGGTATTTGCACAGAACTTCCCTCTTTATTTATATAGGGCGGTTATTCTAAAAAATTATTATTAATTGCGGAACGACATATGAGAATAATAAATCAGAAGGTATTATTACAAAGAAAACCTGATAACTTTTGATCAAAAAACGGAGTAATCATCCGATAGCAGTATTAAATAAAAGGTGCCAAATATGCGTGCGTAAATACCTTTACAAATTTTCAATATGATTGAATTATTTTTTAGAATGACCACCCTGTATATTTTTCAATAAAACTATAATACGTGTCGTCTTTGCCAAGTGTGTTAACTACATGTATAATATTATTGCCATTTGTCATTTTTTCGGTTCCATATCCACGAAGGGGAGTGGACGTGTATAGTTGTGGTTAAAAAAATTGCAATTTTTCTTATTCTTTGAAATAGTCTTAGAATGTCATGAAATGTGGAAATTGGAAATTTGAGCGAAAACATTTTCCTTCCATCATCCATTCTATCGTAGCGGTCAAAAGATATGTAAAAAAATTTTAAAACTTTCAAAACATTTTTTTCTGAAATAAATTTAGAATGTCATGAAACGTGGAAACTCTAAATTTTAGCAAAAAAATGTTTCCATTATGTATTCTATAGTAGTAAAAATTTTTTTTTAAAATATTACTTCGACAAAATTTTTAATTTTTTCTTTTTGAAAAATTTTCTTTTATGAAATAATAGATTTAGAATGTCATGAACCGTGAAAATTTTAAATTTGAGCAAAACACATTTTTTTCACCTTTCATTCTAGGTACTAAACTTTCTTTTGAAATTTTTTTTCTGAAATAGGTTTCGAATGTGATGAAACGTCGAAATTTAAAATTTGAGCAAACAAAATTTTTCCATCATATATTCCATGGTAAAAAAATTTAGAAAAATTTTTCTATCACAAAATTTTCGAACGGTTTTTCTTTTTGAATTTTTTTTATGAACATTTTAAATTTTTTCCACCATTTATTCTAGGTGGTAGGAAAAAATTTCAAACAGTTTTTCGATTTGAATTTTTTTTTAAATAGGTTTAGAATGTGATGAAACGTGGACATTTAAAATTTGAGCACAAAAAAATTCCATCGTATATTCTATAGTACCTAAAATAATTTTAGAAAAACTTTTCTTTGACAGTTTTCAAATTTTTCTTTTAAAATTTTTTTTTATAAAATGGATTTTGAATGTCATGAAACGTGGAAATTTTAAATTTGAGAAAAAAAATTCCTATCTTTCTACTGATAAAATTTTTCGATTTGAACTTTTTTTTTTTTCGAAATAGGGTTAGAATGTGATGAAACGTGGAAATTTAAAATTCGAGCAAGAAATAATTTCCGTCATATATTCTATAGTAAAATAATTTTAGAAAAACTTTTCTTTGACAAAATTTTCAAATTTTTCTTTTTGACTTTTTTTTTAATAAAATGGATTTAGAATGTCATGAAGCATAGAAATTTGGAATTTAAGCAAAAAACAATTCCCATCTTTCTACTGATAAAAAAAATTTCAGTTTTGAATTTTTTTTTTCTACAATAGGTTTAACGTGTCATGAACGTAGAAATTTTACATGAGCAAAAAAAAATTTTTTTTTCATTATCTATTCGATTTAGATGGTCCACCCTGTATATTTTCCAGTGAAAGTCTAACAATTTCTGCGCTGGTAGTAGTGACAGCTACCTACCGAATTTGACTATTATCCGTCAAGTAATTTTTTAGATAATGCACCGACAGAGTGACGGAATTGAGAAACCTATGTTTTCGTAATCTACATGATCTGAAACGTGAAAATATGAGAAAATCTCGGAGGGCGATTTTCTCCCGAATACAATACTTCCCTTCGGTATGCTAGGGAAGTAAAAGAGCAAAACTCACTAAATATGCACTTTTTTGCATAAAAGTTCATATAAACGTATGTTTCACAACCTACCAAATATCCGCGCTAGTTGGACTTACTTCTGTAGACCTCAAACAAAAACAATAAAAAAATGTGCCTAAAATTTAGTCTTATTAACGTTTTTTTTTTTTTGTTGGCCAGGCCGGACGAAAATGTCGGGATATTTTCTGTTGAATTTTCGATATGAGAAATTCAAAAATGTTAAATAATCACTGAGGATTATGACATAAAATGAAAATCGGAAGGTAATTATAAATTACAAATTTGAGATCCAAAGTCAAGAGTCCGAAATAGTGGCGTCAACAAGACGGGCGAGCTTTACCATTTATCGGCCGAATCAGTATCTGATTCAAAAGATTCAAAATTCCGAAATGGCGGCGCAATATGGCGGACAAGTTTAATCATTCTTCACCTGGCTCGACTGAAAATCGGTGTCTGAGGGTTATTGAGGACGAGAATTACAAATATGGGATCGAAGCTTAAAAATTCAAAATGGCGGCGCCAATATGGCGGACACCTTCATCATTTATCGTCTGTTTCGACTCAATATCGGTGTCTGATTGTTACCGAGGTCATCGATTACAAATGTGAAATCGGAATTGGAAAATTCGTGATGGCGGCGTCAATATGGCGGACAATTTTTTTAACTTATGGTCTGACTTGACAGAAAATCGGTATCTGATTCTGATCGAGATCGTAGATTACAATCATGGGATCTAAAGTCAAAAATATGATAAACCAGAAACTGGTATGTTATTCTCTGTATTTTAGATTGTCTTGGTTGAGTAGTAGAGTAGCTATGGCGAAATTCCATCAGGACGTTAAATCTAAATAACACGTTGAATAAATACACAGCCCCACAAATAAAAAAAAAATTGGAACTACTACCGAGACAAGTGTATCCCTATGTAATTTTCGACGCTGAATCCGAATCGTACACCCCCAAAATCAACCCCTAGCGCTAAAAAACACTCCCTAAACTGGGTAAAAATTACTTAACGCTCCACGAATAGTCTTAAATCTCAATAAATCGAATTAAATATAAACATTCAAGCATATAACGCATAAATACACTACTTTCAATTGAAAATCACCCCCAGGAATGGGTGAAAACTACCCCTCACACAACAGGAAATTTTAAAAATACTGCAGTGATTGCAAAAAAAGCTTACGATGCCCAGTTATTTTAGAAACAGTACGTAACTGCATTAGTCTCGATGCAATGCTTAAATTCCACCCCCATAGAGTGGCAGAAACCACCCCTATATCGGGGAAAAAATTTTGTCATCGTGATTTCTATTTTAATCGATGCTAAAATTGACTAAATATATGCAGCACTGCAGTTTGGAGGTGAATACTTGCGTTGCACCAAAGTCATTCAGCGACATCTCCATGAGAGGATGAAAATTACTCCTCACATAACAAAAAATTCAAAAAATAGTTGCATTATGTTTTAAAAAAGCTCAAAACATCTGCATGTTCTTATTTAAGAAGAATCTTTGACAACGTACTTGAAAAGTACTCATATTATGAAGTAACAAAAATTTACCCGTAGTTTTAACTCAATTAAATTTATTCTTTCTTTTTGTAATATATTTTGGATTTGTTTTCGAATGATCTTCTGACCGACTGCCGTTTATGCTTTTCAGATGTCTCTCTTTTTAAGGACCAACAGTAATCTGCCATCATGTGTTCGTCCCATCTTCTTTGGTACCGTTTTCCATTTCTGATATATCTTGGTGAAAACATTCACCCTGCTCTTCACTGTAGTCACAATTTTCTGGGAAATAATCAAGATGGGAATCGAGAAAATGAAGTTTCATGCTCATGTTGCACCCTAAAGATTTGAAATTTTTAATCATTTTAAATTTAGGGATGGTTTCCGCAACTCTATGTGGGTAGTTTTTGAGCATCGCATCGAAACTAATGTAGTTACATACTGTTTCTAAAATAACTGGGCATCGTAAGCTTTTTTCAATCACTGCAGTTTCTTTAAATTTCCTGTTGTGTGAGGGGTAGTTTTCACCCACTCATGGGGATGATTTTCAATAGAAAGTAGTATTAACTCTGTATTTATGCTTTATATACTTGAATGTTTATATTTAATTTGATTTATTGAGATTTAAGACTATTCGTGGAGCATTAAGTCATTTTGACCCGGGAGTGTTTTTTAGCGCTAGGGGTTGATTTTGGGGGTGTACGATTTTTTTTGACCTCGGATTCAGCGTCGAAAATTACATAGGGATACAGTTGTCTCGATAACAGTTCCAAAAAAAAAATTTTTTTTTGTGGGGCTGTGATATCTATGAATTGGCATATTCTACCGCAAATCAGGTCATAGAGGAACCATTTTCCAACTCTGCTTGACGATAATTTAATTTAATGAAATAATATCTCCAATTAATCAATTTATCATAATTATAAACAACATTCAATCCATACGTTCTTTCCAAAATGATTTGACAAAACATTATCTGTCGCCGTTCTCTTCTCAGTAACGATTAATCAGATGAAAAACTTTCGAGAAATATTTTCCGCATAATCTCTCATTTCAAACAAGTCATCTTAAAAAGAATATTGGACGAAAGATAAACAGCGCGTGTGTAATTTGTTTTATCGCAAGTTCTACTTTTTATTTCTTAATTCTAGATAATATGCTTCTGATCACAACAAGATAGTCTTAACAAGTGGAAGAATAGCCACTGTCGCTAAACATCACCCTTAAGATAGTGTTATGTAATTCATCTATCTTAATAAATCCGATTTATAATTATTATTATTATTATTATTAAAATATAAGTAAATATTATACGGTTTCCTGTTCATTCAAGTTTTTATATAATTGTACATTCTATTGAAAACCCTCAGTCTTTTTATAATAAATAATTTTTCAGGCATTTGCTACATTTTTCTATTTACTTTTTTCCTGATGATCCCAATTTAGTCGGCGAAACACTCATCAATGTATTATGCAGCAATTTTGTGTTTGTAGAACTTCTGTGAGCGCTATTTACCAGGTAGCCAATTTTAGATAGTTTTGTCAGCTTTGAATATTTTTTTCAGAAATACTGATTTTCTAACATGTATAGCAAAAAACTAAATGGTAAAAAAATCCGTGATCATTTAACTGTAATAGTACTTAAAGAAATTACATTAAGGGCGCCATATTCGCAAAAAAGAACAACCTCCATAAATGTCATAGAAAAGAATAGTTGTTATGCATCCGTTATGTGGTGGTACCTAGCGCGCAGCGGACGAACCTCTTATTATACCGGCATGTTCATAAAATCCGATAAGGGATCCTGTAATTAAACCAATCCAGTTGTAAAAACTATATCACTTGAGCAATCTTAACACAAGTGTTTCAAATCGAAATTATGTAAACAAGTCTGTCTACCTGCGTCTAATTGCATGCCGATCCCCTTTACCTTTTCCGTATCGCAACCATTGGACCATTTTTTACTGGATTACTCGGATTCCTCTCAAATGTCTAACAGTAATAAAACTTTACACCAAGGTTTGTATACTATTTTATTATACATTCATCCATCATAGTACATTATTAAATAACATTTTGTGTTTATTAAGGAGGCCACAAACAAAAAATTCTTGTCAGAGCGACAAATAATATGAAAGTAACATCGCGTCGTTTTTAACATATAAATATTTATTCAGTTTATTACTTCCACATCCACGTAGTGGATTGGAAGTATAGTAATCGCAAAAAAAATTTCAAAAATTTTTATTCGTGAAATAGGTTTAGAATGTCAAGAAACGTCGAGATTTTAAATTTGAGCGAAAAAAAAATTTCTGTCTGTCTGTCGGTCTGTCTGTCGGTCTGTCTGTAACTTTTTTTTGTCCGCACGCTTTCTCCGGAACGGTTTAAGATATTGACCTGAAATTTTGTACACGTATATATTATAACGAGATCTGGAACTGGATTGTTTTTTGAGGAAATCCGGTGAAGGGTTGGGGGTTAAATAGAGGTAAATAGGGGGAAGTAAGTAAAGCAAGCTTGTAAGAGTACAGAAACTTGAAATTCGGTGTATGTACTAGAAGTTAAGGCCTCAGATTTTTTTATAATATTTTTCAACCCCCCACCACCCTACCCCATTAAAGGGGTTGAAAAAATAAAGTTGAGATATTCATTTGAAATTTCGTACACGTATGTATTATAACGATGTCTAGAATTAGATTATATTTTGGGATGATTCCGTTGAAGGGTTGGGGGTTAATTTGGGGTAAATAGAGGAATATAAGTAAAACAAGTTGGTAAGAGTACAGAAACTTGAAATTCGGTGTATGTACTAGAAGCCAAAGCGTCAGATTTTTTAATAATATTTTTCAACCACCACCACCCCTACTCCAATTTGAAAAGGGTTGATAAAATAAAATTGAGGTATTCATTTGAAATTTTCTACACGTATGTATCTGGAACTAGATTATATTTTGAGATAATTCCGTTGAAGGGTTGGGGGTTAAATAGGGGTAAATAGGGGAAAATAAATAAAGCAGGCTGGTAAGACTACAGAAACTTGAAATTCGGTGTATGTACTAGAAGCCAAGGTCTCAGATTATTTATAATATTTTTCAACCCCCACCACCCCTACTTCATTATTAAAAGGGTTGATAAAATAAAATCGAGATATTCATTTGAAATTTGGTACACGTATGAATTATAACGACATCTGGAACTAGATTATACTTTGAGATGATTCCGTTGAAGGGTTGGGGGTTAATTTGGGGTAAATAGAGGAATATAAGTAAAAAGTTGGTAAGACAACAGAAGCTTGAAATTCGGTGTATGTACTAGAAGCCACAGCGTCAGATTTTCTTATAATATTTTTCAACCCAACCACCCCTACTCCAATATGAAAAGGGTTGATAAAATAAAATTGAGATATTCATTTGAAATTTGGTACACGTATGTATTATAACGACGTCTGAAACTAGATCATAATTTGAGATGATGCCGTTGAAGGGTTGGGGGTTAAATAGGGGCAAATAGGGGAAAATCAGTAAAGCAAGCTGGTAAGACTACAGAAATTTGGGATTCGGTGTATATACTAGAAACCAAGGCCTCAGATTTCTTTCTAATATTTTTCAAACTCTACCACCTCCGCTTCATTATTAATGGGATTGATAACATCAAATTGAGATATTCACTTGAAAGTTAGTACACGTATGTATTGTAGTGACATCTGATTGAGATGACTCCATTGAGGTGGTAGGTTGTAAATAGTGGAAAATAAGTACGGTAAACTAGAAACTTCATTTTTAACGTATATGGTAGAAACCAACTCCTCAAACTTTTCTATGACATCTACCCCAAATATTATTAAAATTCTATGACCAATAATTTCCACATACTAGAGTGCAAATATAGTCAAGATGTTTCCTTTAAAGTGACTTGGACGAATAATCTGGATGTGGAAGTAGTGATTTTGTTCAGGTAGTATTTGTAGAATTAATTGCTCTGTTTGTGTCGCGGTTTGTGTTAATAAATAAACATATGTCTTATTATAAAATTTCCTACAAAAGAAAACCAGTAAAAAACAGGTTGGCCCACTGTCAAACCCGAAGACTGGTAAGAAAGTGGCCACTTTCCAACCTGAAATGCCATATTTCAGTTCAGTTGTGAATGAAGTTGAAATGTCATTCATACTTTTCAACTTTTGACAATTCGATTATTTCTGTATTATGAATAATGGTAAATTATTCACCGAGCATATAATGATGGCTATTGTGATTTACGACACTCAAATGCGGCTCATGTCTTAAACTTCACGCTCGTGAATAATAGCCATTGTACTCGGGTAGAAGACTATACTCTATTCACGACTATTAAATATTTTGCATTTATTTAATTCATCTTCGCTTCATTTCTCCAATTTAAGAAAGATTCATGTCATATATAATTTTTTCGATTTTTCGGGCAACAAGTTTAATGAGGCGATTTCTGCGGCTTCCTTCTATGGCGGTGTCAAAGAAATCTCGTTTTTACTGTCGGTATCCATTTATTTAATTAAGTATATTACTCTTTTTGAGTACCACCTAATATGTAAAACTATTGTAAATAACGTCGTTGAATTCGCACAAATTTTGACGTTTCAATTCAATTACAAAACTATGCTTTGACACATTGTCATGTAGGTAAATAGTTTCAAAAACGATGTTCGGGATTGCTGCTTCTTGCTAATATATGATGCTTTGAAAAAAACTTACTGATGTAGTTTCTTAGTGTTCATTAAAGTACCTCTTCGGCTGTACCATTTGAGTGCTTTCTGGGAAACTTACAGAGACAACACTTGTCTTTTTGTTGCTGCAATTTTGACATTTTCAATTTTTAGTAAAAAGTCACTAATGCCATTTCTTATAAACAACTGACTGTCCTCACTATTCACTACAGGGAGTAGAATACTATGCTTTGTCCACGACTATTAAATATTTAATATTTATTTAATTCATATTCATCTCATTCTCTCTATTTAAGAAAGATTCATCTGATATCATATATTATGTTATCGATATTTTTCAGGCAACAAGTTTAATGAGGCGATTTCTGTAGCTTCCTTTATTTCTCGCAGTGCCAAAGAAATCTCATTTTCACTGTCAGTATCCATTTGATCTAATTCTTTTTGAATACCTAATATGTAAAATTATTGTAAATAACGTTGGCGTTGAAATCGCACAAATTTTGACGTTTCAAATCAATTACAGAATTACGCTTTGACACATTGTCATGGCTTACTAATAAAATAACACAGTTTGTAGGCACGTCGATAAATGGTTTTAAAAAACAATGTTGGGGATTCCGCGTGTTGCCAATTGATGATGCTTTGAAAAAAACTTACTAATGTAGTTTTTGAGTGTTCATTAAAGTACCTCTTCGGCATGTACCATTTGAGTGCTTCCTAGAAAACTTAGAGAAACAACACCTGTCTTCTGGTTGCTGCAATTTTGACATTTTAAATTTTTAGTAAAAAGTCACTAACGTCATTTTTTATAAACAACTGACTGTCCTCATTATTCACTGCAATCAGTGAATAATGAAATCATTATTCACTGCAGGAAATAATGGATAGCATTATCCTTGAGGAAATCCAAAAATAGAATGAAACTATTTAAAAAATAAGAAGTGCTGAGAGATTAGCGACATAAAATGTCAAATATCTCAAGAGGAGCGTATAATGAAGTACGTCATTTTGGCTTAGGACGGCAGTATATTACATGTAACAAATTACATTATAATTTAAAAGAATGTATTTATATCACCGAAATAATTGTCTAATAATTTTCAGACAATGAGTGATCGAATGATCAAGGATAATATAACACCTGAATCAAATTAGGTATTAGACTAATATGTATCTAGACACAATTGCACTGAACGTAGCTGTCACTTTGCGCGCTATCATAACAAGACATTATTACGGTCGAATTTAAAAATCCGTATCTCGAAAACTGTATAAGATACCCAGCTAATTTTTTTTGCAAAAATTTTTTTGGTCTTTAGACCATATTTCATTCGTATGTAATATATACAAAATTCGAACATTTAATATAGTTGCTCCAATGTCGAAATTTAAAACACGCAAAATTCGTTCACGCGATTTTGGATTTATTTAGAAAAAAACCGTAAGTGATTTTGAAAGTCTATTAGTACAGATAGATGCGCTCGTGTCTGTAGTATATAGGCATAAATAATCAGATCGATATCGCAAGTAGTTAATTTTTTAGCAAGAGGTAAACGTTTAAAAACACAAATTCTTGAAATAACATTCGGCCATGTTTTTTTCTTGTGGAGAAGTTGCGCAAGCGCCAACAAAAGTCCAACAAGCCATTTCTGATGCCCCTAAGGACCCTCTTCCTGAATTCGTTTCCAAAAATCATTTACCTTGTTGGAATGGGTCATTTCAATTTTTAAAGCTTTGGACCCCTTACTAATAGGTAAACAGTTAACCGTTTTTTTGTACATATCGTAATTCATCCAAAACAACAGAAATTTACATCATTGCACGAGAACATAAGCAACCTCTATACAGTTCTTCATTTATTGTAGGTAGGTATTATTAAACATCGGGAGTTCCTTAAAGCCTATCGGTTTTCAAATTTCACATTTGTAAATGCAGAACACCTACAAACTCTAAAATATATTTACAAGTGAAGAAAATATGAAATTTTACTTTATGCTCTTATTTCTTAGAGTAGATGTTTTAAAAACACCTGTCAGGAAATAATAATTATTAACGATTACATCGATTTACGAGACCCGTTTTATTGAACATTTTTTAGTCCACCTTATATAAAAATATGAAATTTAGACAAGCACCTTCTTTTTGTTGCCTCATCTATGAGACAGTAACTGAACTAAGGGAACAGCTTTTAGGTCAAGAAATCATATAGAATTCTACTGTAAACTAAATAAATATGTCAGAATTTCAGTAAACATGTGAAAAGTTCATATCAAAATTTAATTCGAGCTTTCTAGTGTATGAAGTATCTAATTCGATTTTTCCTTGTTTCACAACATGGGTGAAAGTTTAACTTAGGAAACGCCTGTATTGGTTTTCCCTATTTTTTATTTTTGCTAGTGCGAAATAATTATAGAAGTGGTGAGCTGACATCGTTCCTAAGGTACATGTTAAGCATTTTTTTTATCTATGAAAACATTGCTTTTTAACAATATAAAAACACCCCTTTCCTATGTTAAATATTCTAGTTTCAGTTTATGTGCTACTTTTAAAAATATGACCCATACTTTTTAAAATAGCTCGCTTTAAAATCGTGTGATTATCCCCACAATTTAGCACATAAATATGGCGCCCTTAAGTTGTTTCGTCTGCCTTCAAAAACCGCTTGGTGGATCAATTATATTTCACTGTTTTTTTCATAATTTTTACTAGATTCAAATGGCATTAGAAGTAATTAAGATAAATAAACATCATTGGTTCGAATTGAAAGATAACAGAACAACTTTATTTCACAATAATTTGTAATATGTTATTTGTTTCAAAATGATTGTTTACGACGAATTCAGATAAAAATAGATTCTTTCCAAAACAAATTGTTTTTTTTTCAGATTAAGAGACTTGAAAGAGTGATCGCAGAACCGGTCTAAAATTCACCTGTTTTTGCATAGTAGATAGCGGGCAAGGGAAAGAGCAAAATAAATCTTAAGAAATTTTAAGGAGAGCATATCTTTTACTTTTTCGAAATAATGTAAAACTCACACCTATTTAAGGGTAGAAAATATTTTTAAACCCCTTAGATATGGGTTCGACTGGTCATAACAATCATTCTACTGAAAATCCCATGACGATTGTATCATATGCGTCCGACTTATGATTTTTTTTATTTTCTGGGGTTGGTATTTTAATTATTACAAGGTGTTGGAGGGTTGTAGGTCAATGTCCTAAACTTTTCCAAATACGCTTTAGAATAATTTATAATATAATCCCTCTTACAAGGCCGGTCCAGGTCTACAGCGACGATTGGGGCAAAGAGCTCAAAGCTCGACCCCTAATCATCCGAGACCGTCTTCAAAGTCAAGAATATTGGCGCGGTAGTAATCGTAAACAAATTTTCAAAACGTTTAGAGATGTCATGAAACGCCGAGATTTTAAATTTCTGCGAATTTTTTTTTTCTGTGTGTCTGTTTATCGGTCTGTCTGTCTGTCTGTCGGTATGTTTGTATTTTTTTTTTCTGCACGTTTTTTCCGGAACGGTTTAAAATATTGACTTCAAATTTTGTACACGTATATATTATAACGGGATCTAGAACTGGATCTTCTTCTGAGGATGTCCAGTGGAGAGTTGGAGGGTAAATAGGGGTAAATAGGGGGAAATAGGGGGAACTATGTAAAGCAGGCTGGTAAGAGTACAGAAACTTGGGACTTGATGTAAATACTACAATCCAAGGCCTCAAAATTTATTATTATATTTTTCATCCCCCCCCCCACTACATTATTAAAGGGGTTGATAAAATGAAACTGAAATATTCACTTGAAATTTGATACACGTAAATATTATAATATAATCAGGAACTGGATTATATTTTAGGATGTGTCATGGAGGGCTGGGGGTTAAATAGGGATAAATAGGGGAAAATAAGTAAAACAAGCTGGTAAGAGTACAGGAACTTGAAACTCGGTGTATGTACTAGAAGCCAAGGCCTCAGATTTTTTTATAATATTTTTCAACCCCCACCACCCCTACTCCATTATTAAAGGGGTTGGTAAAACAAAACTGATCTTTGGTACATGTATGTATTATAACGACATCAGGAACTAGATTATATTTTGAGATGATTCCGTTGAATTGTTGAGGGTTATTTAAGGGTAAATAGGGGAATATAAGTAAAGCAAGTTGTTAAGAGTACAGAAACTTGAAATTCGGTGTATGTACTAGAAGCAGATTTTTTTATAATATCGTTCAACCCCCCACCACCACCCCTACTCCATTATTAAAGGATTTGATAAATTAAAATTGAGATGTTCACTTGAAATTTGGCAAACGTATGTATTATAACGACATCTGGAACTAGAATATATTTTGGAATTATCTCGTTGAAGGGCTGAGGGTTAAATAGGGGTAAATAGGGCAGAATAAGTAAAGCAAGCTGGTAAGAGTACAGAAATTTGGGATTTGGTGTATATACTAGAAGCGAAGGTCTCAGGTTTTTTTGAAATATTTTCCATCCCTCCACCACCCCCCACTCCCTTGTTAAAAGAGTTGATAAAATTGAATTTAGATTTACACTTGAAATTTGGTACACCTATGTATTATAACGATATCTGAAACTAGATTATATTTTGACATGATTACGTTGAAGGAGTGGGGAGTAAGTAGAGGTAAATAGGGAATAATAAGTTAAGCAAGCTGGTGAGAGTACAGAAATTTGAAATTCGGTGTGTGTGCTAGAAACCAAGGCCTCAGATTCTTTAATAATATTTTTCAACCACGCACCACCCTTACTCCATTATTAAATGGGTTGATGAAATAAAATTGAGATATTCACTTGAAATTTGGTAGACGTATGTATTATAACGACATCTGGAACTAGATTATATTTTGAGATGAATCCGTTGAAGGGTTAGGGGTTAAATAGGAGTAAATAGGGGAAAATAATAGATTTTTACTTGAAATTTGTCACACGTATAATGATATCTTAAACTAGATATATTTTGACATGATTGCGTTGAAGAAGTGGGGGTAATTGATGGTAGATAGGGAAAAATAAGTAAATCGAGCTGGTAAGAGTACAGAAATTTGGGATTTGGCATATGTACTAGAAACCAAGACCTCAGATTTCTATTTAATATTTTTCAAATCCCACGACCTCCGCTCCATTATTAATGGGACTGATAACATAAAATTGAGATATTCACTTGGAAGTTGGTACACGTATGGACTGTAATGATATCTAATTGAGATGATTCCATTGAAGGGGTTAGAGGTGGTAGGTTGTGAATGGGGGAAAATAAGTAGTGTAAACTAGAAACTTCGTTTTTAACGTATATGGTAGAATCCAACGCCTCAAACTTTTCTGTAACATCTGCCCCAAATATTATTAAAGTTCTATGACCAATAATTTCCACATACTAGAGTGCAGATCTGGTCAAGATGTTTGCTTTAAAGTGACGTGAACGAATAATCTGGATGTGGAAGTAATGATTCTTTAGGCAGCGATTTTTTTTAAAATATTCATTATATACTGCCTTTTTAACAAATTTTCTACCTTTAAATAGAGGTGATTCTTGCATTTTTTCAAAAAAGTAAAGCAAGCTGGTGAGTATACAGAAATTTGGAATTTGGTATATATTTTAAAAGCCAAGGTCTCAATTTTTGTATGTCATCCCCCACCACCACCCGCACTTCATTATTAAAGGGGTTGACAAAATAAAATTAAGATATCGACTTGGTTTTATCATATAGATTTGTATTGAGAAGTAGACTGTTGGAAATTGAATTACCGTTTACTTTTGTAATAAACAACACTCTACAGGTCTTCATTCTTAACGGATTCAATTGAAGCGTAAAACATTTTTATCCATGCGAAGGATATTGAGTAGAAATGATTGTTAAGAATGAAGGCAATATCTTTATTGGATTTGGAAGGATGGTATAGCCGCTATTTAACCGTCGTCCAAAGTTACATACCTTCTACGCATGCGCTGATATAGAAGCCGTTAGAAATCGGAGCGAGAACGCTGTATTTCCCTGGACTGGGTCACCCATTCAAGTACGAATCTCGCCCGACGTTGCTGCATTTTCGTATCGAAATATTTTTATTATTTTTAGCTATTGTAACATTGCATTCTTGAAAATGCTCATCTGTACAATCACCTAATGTGCATTCAACTACATTTTATAATATAAAAATATATTTAAAATGAAGACGGTGAAGAGCTGGAGACCCAAAACAAATGCTTCTGGTAAGCTGCACTGGCACATTTGTTTTGAATCTGTGAGCATTTGTTTTTGTTTTTGAAAATTCTTCCTTTGCATTTTACAGGTAGTGGCAATTTGGAGACATTATTTGAAGTAAACTGAAATACTACATCACAAAACTTGCATTCATTTAAATATTTAAGAATAAGAAAAGAGGTGTGACTTCAGTGAGTATAATTAAAAAATTACATACCTGAATCTATATTTAAACTCAAGAATATTACCACCATCAAACACAGCACGGCCTTCATTTTACTATTAGTTTACTTTATGACTTGTCAGGTAAGAGTCTAACGTGCATGTCATATGTTGAACGAATTTATTTTTTATTACTTTATAGATAAAGAAAATGATACGCTGCTTATCAGATAATGGAATTATTTTAGGAAATAGTGGACAAACAACTAATTAGACACGCAAACAGAGTAGTCGAGAAAGTGAATTTTACTTCACCATCCACGTAGTGGATTGGAAGTATAATAATCGCAAAAATATTTTCAATTTTTTTTTTTTACTTGAAATAGGTTTAGAATGTCATGAAACGTCGAGATTTTAAATTTGAGCGAAAACAATTGTTTTGTCTGTCTTTTTCTCTGTCTGTCTGTCTGTCTGTCTGTCGGTCTGTCTGTAACTTTTTTTTTCTGTCCGCGCGTTTTCTCCGGAACGGTTTAAGATATTGACTTCATATTTTGTACACATATACTTATATTATAACGAGATTTGGAACTGGATTGTTTTCTAAAGCAAGCTGGTAAGAGTACAGGAACTTGAAATTTGATGTATGTACTACAAGCCAAGGCCACAAAATTTTTTACAATATTTTTCACTTTCGAACAATTTGTTGGGCGGAGCAGTTTTTCGTCTTGTGCGATTTTATTCGTTGTATTTTCGAAAAACCAAATTCGTGGTACTTTCGAAAAGTTCGTCGGGCGTACTGGTTTTCCGCTCCGTGCAACTTGAAATTCAGGTGAATGTGTCATCGAAATACAAGACATTGTTTTATTTGTAATTTTTCTGTGCGTTTTCACCCAGTTTTTCAGGAAAGACATGAAAAACTACGCCTCTTTTGAAATTGTAGCGTTTCATAAATTTGTAATTTATAAATTTAAAAATATTACGACGTAGCAATGTTTGCCATTTTTTGCCTCTTGAATTATTTTTTGTAACTTGCTAATTTGCCGAGTTGCAGACAGTTTTTCTCGATAATGTACTACATTTTTGCACATTAAAAATACTATCAAATCCAAAAATGAGCGTGATTTTTACATATTATTATAAAAAAATATGAAACCTATATAGTTATATCATTTTCGAAAGTTCAATATAATTTTAAATTGAAAAGAAGTACAACTGATTGAAAAATGTAGAAACCTAAAATGTTATATCTTTACATTCTAACACACTATGCAGAGGATCTGAAATAATCATAGAAATATCATCAGCATACATTGATAATAAATTATTACATAAAACCCAATCGAGCTTATTGCTGTATAATAATTATAAAACAGGACCCAATATTAAGCCCTGTGGAACTCCGACGAACGTTCAGAATTGGCTCTGTATACCATTATTTTCACTAAAATGCTATATACTCACATACTGTTGACGATTGGTTAAAAATTAATTAATCCAGTTTAGTAGTTGACCTCAAATCTCATAGTCATATAGTAGTTATAGCCGTGTCATTTTAGCATGAAAATTCTGAAAACCTCTAAAAAAACGTACATGGTGAATTGGGCATCATTGTTGTTGCAAAGAATTCAGAAAGGCATTTAGGAAAAACAATCTACTTCGCTGGAAAACTCGTACTCGAGTGTATACTGTATATACGCTCGCTCAATAACGACAGGTCCCCTAGAATATACGGAATCCCAGCTAAATTAATAAAAGATACTCATCTAGATATTATTAAGCCTCTTGCCATATCTTTAACTTAATGTTTAAAACCGGTATCGTTCGAAGCAGCTTCAAGAATACAGTAATTTCTCCAATCCACAAAGCAGGTAGTAAATTAAACATTGAAAATTATAGACCAATCAGCCTTATTAACAACGTCGCAAACATTTTTGAAAAATGACTGAAAGACAGATTAATAAACTACCTGAATGTTAACCATCTATTATCAAAAAATTAATATAGATTTTTAAGAGAGCTGAGTACAGGCGATGCCATATACCAACTAACGAAAGAAATAACTGATAATCTAAATCAAAATAACAAATGTATTGCAGTATTCCTAGACCTAGCTAAGGCATTCGACACAGTGCCCCACGAAAAGCTCTTAGATGTATTACATCATTATGGAGTACGTGGAACTGTGCTAAATGTCTTTAGAAACTATCTGTTGGACAGGTTTCAAATGACTCGTGTTAGAGAAGTTATCAGTATACCAAGGAGAATTCAAATAGGTGTTCCTCAAGGCACTGTGCTTGGTCCAATTTTGTTTTTAACTTACATAATCTCATTAACTAGCTTAGACATAAATGGTGCTATAATTTCTTTTGCTGATGACGCAGTCTTAATATTCCAAGACTCTTCTTGGAACCTCGATAAAGAAAAAGTTATGAAGGGTGTAATTAAAGTACATAATTGGTTGAGTACTTTCAAATTGTCACTAAATATTAAAAAAACACATTACGTAGCTTTTTCATTAACGTCAGCTAATAGACCTGACTTTTACAATATTAGATTTAACTGTTCTAAGGAAATTCTAGAAGCACCGCAAGCAAAATATCTAGGCATTAGAATTGATCAAAGCTTAAAATGTGACAATCATATTAAAAAATTAGCATCAAACATAAGAAAACTAATACATAAATTCTACTTAATGAGAGAATTTCTAGGGAAAAAACTTTTAATAATGGTGTATAAGTCACTGGTGGAATCATTAATTAGATTTGGCATTATTGCTTGGGGAGGGCTTTACAACAATAAACTAAAACAGCTAAATGTGATAATAAAATTTAATCCTAAAAATAAGTTTGAAAAAGTCTAGCCTTTATCCTATGAATTTATTGTATACAGAAGAGATTCTTAATGTTCGTTGATTGTACATCTTAGCTTGTTGCTCATATTTAGAAAAGAATAAGCACTTAAAAAATTTCATATCCCATCATCACGAAACTAGGGGTAAAGTTCATAAAAGCCTACAAATACCTGTTGTAAATAAAAATATTGGACTAAGATCATTTCAATACTTAGCCCAGAAATTTCATAACCTATTACCAATTAAAATCAAGCAATTGATTAATCTTAAAAGGTTTAATAAAGAATGTAGACATTTTATAAGTACTAACTTTGATTCGTTCAGAATCTTTTTTTTAGAAAAAAATGTTTCTTTCTTATTTCTTTAATAAATAGAATAAAATTCGTTCGATCCTCTGAGTACTTCATAAATTTTGGTTCCCAGTTTTAGTTTTATTTATCTTTAATCCTATATTCTTTAGTATCTAGTGTAAGATGTATTCAAATTAAAAAATCAAGGCACATGCGGTGTATTAAATATAGTGTAGGTATATTGAATGAAAATTGAATTGAACTGAATTGAATTGAATTGAATTCCGATCCGTCATTTTGAATTTCGTAAATTAGACCTCTGATCAGCGACGTCAAAAACACCCGAGTCTCATTTTCAGCGCAAAAACGAAAAAACTACGAGTTTTATTCTGAGAAATTGACTCTACTTCTGGCTGCCATTTTGAATTTACCAAATTAGATCTCGGATTCGTAATCAGCGACCTCGAAAACCCTCGAGAACAGATTTTCAAGGCCAAGATATCCATTCTCATTTTACTTCCACATCCACGTAGTGGATTGGAAGTATAGTAATCGTAAAAAATTTCAAAATTTTTTTTTCTTAAAACCGGTTTAGAATGTCATGAAACGTCGAGATTTTAAATTTGAGCGAAGAAAAATTCTGTCTGTCTGTCGGTCTGTCGGTCTGACTGTCTGTCTGTCTGTCTGTAAGTCTTTTTTTTTGTCCGCGCGCTTTCTCCGGAACGGTTTAAGATATTGACTTGAAATTTTGTACATGTATATATTATAATGAGATCTGGAACTGGATTTTTTTAAGACATCCGGTGAAGGGTTGGGGGGTAAATAGGGGTAAATATGGGGAAATATGTAAAGCAAGCTGGTAAAATTAGAGAAACTTGAAATTTGATGCATGTACTACAAGCCAAGGCCTCAGATTTTTTTATAATATTTCTCCAAACCCCCACCACCCCTACTCTATTATTAAAGGGGTTGCTAAAATAAAATAGAAATATTCACTTGAAATTTGGTACGCGTATGTATTATAACGACATCTGGAACTAGATTATATTTTGAGATGATTCCGTTGAAGGATGGGGGTTAAATAGTGGTAGATAGGGGAAACTAAGTAAAGCAAGCTAGTAAGAGTATAGAAATTTGTGATTTGGTGTATATAATAGAGGCCTCTTCCATAATATTTTCCATCCCCCCATCACCTCCACTCCCTTATTAAAAGAGTCGATATAATTAAATTTAGATTTTCACTTGGAATTTGTTACACGTATAACGATATCTTAAACGGGATTATATTTTGACATGATTGCATTGAACGAGTGGGGGTAATTGGTGGTAAATAGGGAAATAAGTAAAGCAAGCTGGTAAAGGTACAGAAATTTGAAATTCAGCGTATGTCCCAGAAGCCAAGGTCTCATATTTTTTAGTAATATTTTTCAACCCCCACCACCCTTAATCCATTATTAAAGGGGTTGATAAACTGAAATGGAGATGTTCACCTGAAATTTGGGACACGCATGTATTATAACATCTGGAACTAGATTATATTTTAAGATGATTCCGTTGACGGGTTGAGGGTTGAATAGGAGTAAATAGGGGAAAATAAGTATATCATGCTGGTAAGAGTACATAAATATGTGATTTGGTATATATACTAGAAACCAAGGCCCCAGATTTCTTTCTAATATTTTTCAAACACCACCATCTCCGCTCCGTTATTAATGGGTTTGATAACATAAAATTGAGATATTTACTTGAAAGTTAGTACACGGATGTATTGTAATAACATCTGATTGAGATGATTCCATTGAAGGGGTGGGTCGTGGTAGGTTGTGAATAGGGGAAAATAAGTAGGGTAAACTAAAAACTTCATTTTTAACGTATTTGGTAGAAACCAACACCTCAAACTTTTCTATGACATCTGCTCCAAATATTATTAAAATTCTATGACCAATAATTTTCACATACTAGAGTGCAAATCTAGTCAAGATGTTTCCTTTAAAATGACTTTGATGAAACATCTGGATGTGGAAGTAGTGATTCCTTAGGCAGCGGTTTTTTCTGGAAAATGGCCCAATTTTCGACCCGCCATTTTGAATTTCCCAAATTAGACCTCGGATTCGTAATTAGCGATCTCGAAAACCCCCGAGTGCAGATTTTCAAGGCCAAAATACCCATTCTCATTTTTTCTGGAAAAGGGCCCGATTGCCGGTTCGCCATTTTGAATTTCTCAAATTGGACTTCAGATTCGTGATTAGCGACCACAAAAACCCCCTAGTAACAATTTTCGTCTAATTCTATGGCATATTATGTATGTTAACAAATTTTTCAATTAATTTTATTAAATTAATTAATTTAATAAAATTAATATTGGCCAGTAATTGGACAAAAAATGAAACCAAATATTTCTCCCATAAAACAAAAGGTAAGCACTGTTGTTTCAAAATGCCTTTCTGAACTTTTTGCAGCAAAAATGAAGTCAATTGATCCTGTACTCTTTTTTTAGAGGTAAAATGCCAAAATGACGCGACTATTAATAATTTTGCATGACTAACACAGTCAAATGCCCTGCTGAAATGAAAATACGTTTCCAACAGAGCATTCCCCTACAACAATTATACAAAAGGTTCAATAAATCAGCGGAGGCAATAATGTTGAGCTTGTTTTATTAAAAATTATATCATAGTCCCCTGAAAATATTTTATTAAAGGCAATAAAAGAGTAGCAATTCCCAAATATGGTGAGTAGGAAGATTTAAATGCCGAATTGCATAGGCTCCATGAGCAAATATAACAGCTTCTAAATCCTGGTAGGTCGCTGTATGAGGTGCAAGATGTGGATGCTGTACAGCTTCTCTCTATTACATCTACAAAATAATACAATATTTTATTTCACATGTAAAATCATTTATGTATAAAAAAATAATAGTAAGAAAAATTGTATACTAAGTTTGAAACTTAATCGAAGCAACAAATAAAAAATTCCAGTAAATGCATAAATGAATACATGCCATGAGTTATGCTACATTTATATCATGATATCTAAGAAAAGATATTATTTCTCTTACAGATTGCTGTTTATTTAAAAATTAAAAAGTGTTGTTTTCTTTCTATGCTTTCTATACTTGTGTAAGCGAGACTCATGAACATGAAGCTTATTATTATTATAATTGTTATTATCACTTTTATTTTCCCTTCAATTTTCCAGTACGAACAATTGTTTGAGCTCGATATTCCGAAATTAAGGAAGAACAAAATATAGAATTTCGGATATCTTGGTAGCAGTGATACATTTTGTAAGCGTATAAAACACACAACTATTAAACTATTTCTAGGCGAATCAAACTAAGCAAAAGGAGAATGTTTTACCTACGAAAAAATGTGAAAAAGTCGGATTTTCTCGTTTATCCGCGAATATAATTTTTTATCGAAAAAGTTTCAAACAATGCTTGTAGGCACTTAAAATGCCTACAAAGTGTCGCCCGCTGGATGAAGATCCGATTGCTGGATTTCTCTGAAATTAAAAGAATTCGAGAAATGACATTTTTTCATTTTGCAGTAGCTTTTGCAATAATTAATTTATGGTATCAATATTCTCAGAAATTATGCGTCATAATATACTTAAATATGCCAGCTACATGAATATCCACTTTACATTTCGATACACGAACAATTGACAAAGTTATTAAATACATTTTTTGTTTATACTGAAAAAATATGCATTATTTTCAGAGGCATTTTTAACAAGCTTAATTGAAATACTTGACTTCGGCTTTGAGTTCAGTGATAGTGCAGCTCTTGGAGAGTAGAAAGCATTTTGCAGAATTGAAATCGGATTTTCATTCAGCGGGCGCCATTTTGTAGGTAAGTATTTTAAATTCATACAACTATTTTTGAAACTGTTTTCGATAAAAAAAAGTTACATTCGAGATAAGCGAGAGAAACAAACTATTTGACATTTTTTCGTACGTAGAACATCAGCCATTTTGTTTCTACAACTTTGTTTTGGATGCAC
Organism: Stenurella melanura; assembly: GCA_963583905.1. Taxonomy (NCBI): domain Eukaryota; kingdom Metazoa; phylum Arthropoda; class Insecta; order Coleoptera; family Cerambycidae; genus Stenurella; species Stenurella melanura. The sequence continues at coordinate 121,303,243 of OY757316.1, read as the reverse complement.
TGGTTTGAAAATGGATATTTCACATGTACTGAATGTGGTCCTAGTGTTTTCTTTTTTCTAATGGGAATTATATTTAGAAATTTTCCTAGTTTGATTGGTCTATTCCTGGTAAGCATAACTGTATTTAAAAGAACTTACGGTTTACCAGAAGCATCATACAGCGATTTTCGCCACCGGTGCACGAGACAGTTTCCACTGCAGAATGAGTAACATTTACTTCACAAGAAGCATTATTCCCTGTAAATGCTGAGCAGGAGTAACATGATAAAGCAAATCCTAAAAAAATAATAATAATAATAATACACTACAGATTATGCAACCTTCTTTATCAATCAAGGCCTGAAGTGACTGTGCAGGAGACATATCGAGTCAAGGGGCACACTCCCAATATTCGAGTATACTATGATTAATTGCTGTTTATAAAGAAATTCGAATGCCAGGACTAGGAGTCGGGCCTGGATTCCCATTAGTATTATAATTAAAATACCTCTATTTATATTGTATAATTAGTGGAGTGTAAATATCTAAGTTTATTGCTGAAACTTATTGAAAATATTTCAAGAAGTGTAGTTACAAATTTTGGATTAAGTCCGTGTGGTGGAAAGCATTTGTTTAAACACAAGAACGTTCAGAATCCTGTTTATTTGGAGTTTTTCTTAAATATCTCTGGTTGTATAACCCGTATCGCAAAAAAGAAAGAGACACAAATTATTCAAAATGAAATTGCGAAGAGAACTAGATTTGTCCGAAATTTTTTGGTCAATATTTCAAGTCATAAAACATGAAGACATTTTATGGAGGTCATTTTGAAACAACTGATGATAACTTGAACAACAATGCACATATTCTAATGAAACTTTAAAACAGTATACCCCTTGTGGTGTTAAACCATCAAGCCAAGTTTCAAGTTAAAATGTTTACAATAACTCCTAAAAAATAATTGCAAAGTCGAAAATCGAATCGTCGATTGCTTAGGGGCATCCATTCGTACTTCAAAAATTTGTATTTCAGATTACAATTGCTTTCATGTTCTTTGTGGTGGTATAAACAAAAATTAATTTTGAATTTTTTAAAACCAATTTTATTTAATTCTTTCTTTAAACAAATGAATTTTGGTCATCAATATTTTGCCCAAAAATAAAATTATTGGTATACAGACTGTCTATTTTACGAGGGCCACACGAAATATCTCGCTTAATATCTATTGTAGAAGAATAAAGTTTTAGAAACAGTTATCCCATTTTTTGTGAGCTATATTTCAGTAAAAAGAAATTTGAAATCCATAGCCTACTTTATGAGATATATTACAAAAACCTGAAAAATAGGAAAACCACAAACGGTTATTATTATTTGAGGAGATACGAAAAAAGTTAAAGGAATGAAAGTTGACGGCAAAGACAATAAGAATAATAACGTGTAACAAAAAAATCGAAAAATGCAGTTGGCTTTGACATACGCTATTGTGCAAAAATGAAAAATACATATCTCAAAGTAGGCCATGACGCCATTAATTCCGTTATTTTTTTCTCATTCCAACGATATAAAACATGTCACAGAAATGTTAACCGATAGTGTCAATATTTAATATTTTACGAATACTACAATTCATATAATTGAATCGTAACAATCAGCTGTGCCATAATAGTAAAAATTCACTTTATAATAATTATAATTCCGTAATTATTTATTACAATTTATTACAAACCAATAAATATCTCATAAATAAAAATACAAGTACAAAACGAACATCCAAAGAAAAAAACGAAAAACTATGTATAACAGTACTACCTACTACTATATTGAAAAGAAATTGTGTGTATTTATTTTTCTAACTATAAATGCTCAAATTGTGCACCATGCATTCTGACACATAAACGTGCTCTAAGAGACACGTCACGCATTACATTTTGGAGCATTTCAGGAGTAATTGCCTCACATGCGTTTCGAATTCTGGTTTTGATGTCCTCAATATTTTCAGGGGCAGTTTGAAATACCTTGTCTTTAATGTAACCCCAGACGAAAAAATCCAAGGGAGTAATATCTGGTGATCGAGCTGGCCATAGAATGGGTCCATAGGTGCCTATCCAGCTATCTGGCATAACTTGATTTAAATAATTTGTACATATTACAGCAGTGTGAGGTGGAGCCCCATCTTGTTGAAAATATGAATAATTTAATCTTTCTGCCACTGTTAATTCATAAAGAAAATCTTGAAATTCGTTTTGCAGGAAATTAAGGTATCTACGAGCAGTTAATTTGCCATCATAAAAATAAGGTCCAATTACTTTAGTCCCTAAAAGACCCAACCAAACATTCGTAGAAAATCTTTCTTGGAAAGCAGTCTCTCTGCACCAATGTGTATTTTCTATTGAAAAATCCATTATTAGAAAAATTTGATTCGTCCGACCAAAGAATTTTGCTACATATCAGCGCGTCATTCCTTTTCTTATTTAATAACCATCTACAAAATCTTACTCTCCTTGGCTTATCTCCCTCATTTAAATGTTGAACTTTCCTCATTTTGTAGCATCGAAATCCGTTTTTTTTCAATATTTTTCTTACACTGTCTTTTTTTATGCGACAGTTTCTCTGAATTTGTCTCAAAGAGGTTTCCTCATTTTGGTTAAATAATTCATTACTCTATTCACTTTTCTTACATTATCCGCAACATGCGCTCGCCTTACTACTTTTTTTGAAAATGAACCGTGCGTTTTTAGATTTTAAACTAACTTCCTAAGCATAGTTCGATTTGGCTGCGGAGCATCTGGAAATCTATCTCCGTAAACCGTGACTGCCATCTCGGCGTCAAAATTGCACTGACAATAAATGCTAATCATATCGAATTTGTTATTATTGGTGTACACCATAATTACTGATATAAAATTTGTCATAGAACTCGACAACGCAACATGCAACATACAACAGTGACAATCTGTCAAATTTATTAATAACTGTATACATTGTTTTTCACTAATTATGGCACAGCTGATTGTTACGATTCAATTATATGAATTGTGGTATTCGTAAAATATTAAATATTGACACTATCGGTTAAAATTTCTGTGACATGTTTTATATCGTTGGATTGAGAAAAAAATAACGGAATTAATGGCGTCATGGCCTACTTTGAGATATGTATTTTTCATTTTTGCACAATAGCGTATGTCAAAGCCAACTGCATTTTTCGATTTTTTTGTTACACGTTATTATTCTTATTGTCTTTGCCGCCAACTTTCATTTCTTTAACTTTTTTCGTATCTCCTCAAATAAGGAAGCTATAACCGTTTGTGGTTTTCCTATTTTTCAGGTTTTTGTAATATATCTCATAAAGTAGGCTATGGATTTCAAATTTCTTTTTACTGAAATATAGCTCACAAAAAATGGGATAACTGTTTCTAAAACTTTATTCTTCTACAATAGATATTAAGCGAGATATTTGGTGTGGCCCTCGTAAAATAGACAGTCTGTATATTAAAAGTACATAAAAATGGGACTATTTTAAAAAACGTAGTTTCTCCTACACCAATTGGGACCCTAGATATAACATTTTTCTTGCCTTATGGCAACTATAACCTGAAATAATTTTTTGATGTACGACTTGATGCCGCTAAATAATCGACGCTTGGATTTTCGAATTTGCAATTGTTTTTTAGGAGTTATTGCAAACATTTTAACTTGAAACTTGTCTTGATGGTTTAACTCCACAAGGGGTATATTTTTCTAAAGTTTTCAATTAATAATTCTATCAGAAACGTGGAAAATATATTGTTTAGATAAATATTACATAAAGGACTATAATATTTATTATTCTGAAGGAAGTCATAACCAAAATGACAGTGTTCTTATTTATATAAGAAAAAAATATTTAGCAAGTTTTACCAACATAAAATTTAATGAAAATACATTCACAAATACAACTGTAGAAATAAATAATATTATATTTAACATGATAGCAGTATATAGATTACCATCTACAAATATCAATACATTTTTATTTGACACGAAATAAAAATAAAAATTCGATAGAGATATTTGTTGGAGATATTAACATTGACCTATTAAAGAAAGAAGATAACTCTACCAACGAATATCTTAACATTATGGTAGAAAATGGTTTATACATTATATAAATAATCACACCAGAGTATCAATATTATAATTCTTGCATTCACCACTTTTTTATAAAATTACCAGTCAACAATCTAGAATATTAAATATTTCTCCTCTAGTATTACATAGCGATATCACAGATCATTTTCCTATTATTATTAAAAGAAAAAATAATGAGCAGAAACAGAAAGATAACCCTCAAAAGAAAACAAAAATTACAGACATAAACTATGATAAATTAGAGCAAAATATTAAAAATGAGTCATGGGTAGAGTTATATACCATAGAAGTTAGAAACTTAGCCTATAAATACTTTATTAACAAATTGTAACAACATATACAGAATGTAACAAATATAATACACTTGACATCAAAGCAAAGAAAATCAAACCCTGGATCACAACAGGACTAACTAATTCAATCTGAACCAGAGTAAAAGTTAAAATTGAGGTAAACAAACATAATCATGACCCAAATCTTTCAAAAAAAGATAAGGATTACAAAGGTGACAAAAGCGCAATGGAAAATTATTGGCCTATATTTGTCATAAATAGTTATTGGAAACATGTATGAGAAGCAGACTGGTGAAACATTTAAATGATAATGAATTACTATCAAATTTTCTATTTGGTTTTAGGGAAAATAAGAGTACTGAGGATGCAACGTATGAAATAACTAAAACTTTGTACAATTCACTAGATAAAAACAAAAAGCAAATCGCAGTATTTCTTGATTTGACCAAGGCATTTAACACTGTGTATCATAAAAAAAATTATAGAAAAGCTAACCGCATACGGTATTCAAGGACTGGTAAACAAATTGTTTCACAGCTATCTAGATTCCAGACAACACTGTGTAAAAATAGGACAATTTATAGGCGATTACAATAATCAACTGCAATTTGGAATCCTACAAAGCACTGTGCTAGGAGCAACATTATTCTCAATTTATATTAATGAACTACTTTTCTTTAAACACAGTGCAAAATCATATCTTACGCTGACGACACCGTCCTATTAGTGGAAGGAGATAACTGGGAGCAGGTAAAAGAATCGTTAGTCATAGAATTTTCCAAAATTCAACAGTGGTTGACTGAAAATTTACTTACATTAAATCTAGATAAAACCAAATGCATGTGTTTTAGTAACTACAAATTTTTACCAAATATTCAAACAATAAATTTACACACATTCCTTTGTATTTCAAATGATTATTTAAATTGTCACTGTACTCAAGTACTAAAATCCAGAGATAATATGAAATACCTAGGTATTACTATAGATCAGAATTTGAAATGGACTGAACATATAAAAAAATCTAAATATAAAAATTCGTAAAGTTATTTGGAAATTCTATGAGCTGCAATTTTACCTGCACCCATATTAAAAACAGTGTACTATGCCTTGGTCGAATCGATGCTGCGATATGGAATTTCAATCTGGGGTGGAGCATATCCTTCAAATTCAGAAATACTTAAAATCACTCAGAAATATTTAATAAACGTTATTTCTATTTGAAAACATGCGGTACCCCTCAAATCAATTATTTAAATAATTTAAAGTTTTTAGTCTAGTTTTCATGTATGTAAAATCCGTACTTGTATTTTCCTATAAACATAATTTGTTTCGGAATAACCCTATCGAGCTTAATTACAACACACGATGCAAAGAAAATCATAATATTAAAGTTTCCTCTTTATGTAGAACGACCAGTCAAAGATTTATTTCATATTATAGTCCTAAGTTTTATAATCTTCTACCGATTTATATAAAAATTTGTAATAATGTTAAATTATTTAAAAAATATGTAAATAGTTATTTGATAGCTAATGATTTACCTTTTTTTAAATAAACTCTATAGAGAATAAGAATATTATGAGTAAGTGATCTTAACTTCACAATAAATCAATAATAATTAATAAAGCTATCCTCAAATATACACATAAAAATCATTTATAATATGAACATAATATGTATGCACACAGATAGGCTTCCTGTAGCTTAGGTGTGCATTTTGAACTAAATATTTTGTAAATTATACATTTGAAAAGTAACAAATAAAGTTGTAAAGTTGTAAACGTTGTAAAATAAAGTTGTAAAAGTTATGTGAATTATTGTTGAAGTTATCGTCAATTGTTTGAAAATGTCCTCCTTAAAATGTCTTCATGTTTTGCGACCAAAAAGTTTGGGACAAAAATTGTAAACAACTTTTTTCTCTTACAGTATGATTCTATATCAGATACGGTGGTTACTATTTTACTTTTTTGCGCACCCCTCTAGAAGGGGTCTCAACCACCCCCAAGTAAAAAGCGGCAATTTTTAAAGAGTATTAGAAACCCATTCATTATAATTCATTATAATTGCACTTGACTAATTATAAAGTCACAATTTCTTATGAAATAACCAAAAAGGGTGAAGATGCTTGTTGCAACTAATTTAAAGAATATCCATTCAAAACACCGCGACATGCACACGGTGTTTCGAATGGATATTCCTGTTTAGGTCCAGGAACGAGATAAGAAAGGATTATTTTAAAAGTTGCTCCCTAAAGGGGTAAAACCGTCTCCCGCGTATTAAAATATGTTATATCCTAAAAACGATTAATTTTAAAAAAATGCCCAAATAAATAAATTTGATTTTAATATTTCACATCTTTTCACATTTTTTTTATTATACAGGAGTCCCGAAAGAACTGGACGTATGCCCGCTTATGAAACTTTAACAATTCTGCAGGAGCTGAGCTGCGGGCATGTGCTAATATATCAACAAGTAAGTGTTAAAATATTAATTTACAGCTTCTACAGGGTGGTGCGTAAGTAATAGCCCATAGAGTAACAACAAATTTTTAATATTGAAATATGGTGATGTAGCTAAATTTTTAATTGTCTCGCATAACTTTTGAAGTATTTCAAATACTGTTATGAAAAACGGTGAATTGGTTCTTTGAGATGAAAAATTCAAATGTTCTCCCATTTTTTGTGTAGATCCTGTTTAAGGTGTAAATGCACTCTTAACTGTTTAACCCATAACGTTATTGCTTTTTTTATTAAAAAATCCTATCTCATTTTCACGAAAAAATGCATACTTGACCGTTTTCGAGAGAATCGCATTTTAACAATCGGTCTCATCATGCTACCATAATTACGGACTACCCTGTATAAAGCTGACTTTTTAAAACTTAAGAAGTACGTACCTGAATCAATGTTTAAATTCAAGAAATATATAACCGCTATCAAACACAGTGCACCCTTCATTTTAATATTGTTATGTTAATATGCGCTGTCAAATAGGAAACTGTCGTGTGTGTTATAAGATAGACTTATTTATCTTGTATGACTTAACAGATAAGAACGTTACTCCTTTAAATGGATAGTGAAGTCCTCTCAGAAATACCCAAAGATAATATTCGGGCAAACGTAATCAATTCAACTAAGTTTACAGTGGTAAACATATTCCTGTTACTGGGTATCCATAAAGGATGAGAAAGATTAAGAAGTTTTAAGTTCAAGTTTAAAATTGTTCTCTCTCTCTATCTCTCTCTTCCTCCCCTTCGTCTATACGTACAATACATTTTTTTACTGATTCATTGTTTTTTAATTACTCGGTTTTTCTCCTTTGTCAATACAACACAATTTTGATTATATCAACAGTTGCTTGGAGGAAACAGAAATCATAATATGGGTCACAACTTTCCACAAATACTGATATTAACTCTATGACTGTTATCAAAGGCATGTTGAACAACAATAAACTTTTCAGTTTTCCATTTATCAAAATGGAGCATATGTTCCTTGAGTCTTGTTATAATTGAACGTTTCATGTGTCCAACATATTTTAAATTATAATTCTTTGCGGACACAACTTGAAAATACCCCGGAACACACGAACAATACCTTGACCAGAGCAGTAACGAAGGCCTGTGACGAGGCAATGCCCAAAAAAGGGCAGGCCGAGCTAAGAGGGATGTTTACTGGTGGAACGAGGACCTTGCGAGACTCCGGGAAGAGTGCGTCATGGCCAGAGGGCAGCACGCCAGAGAGAACAGAAGGGGAGAAAGGCTGGATGGAAACGAAGCGACTGCAACATACAGAGAGGCTAAGAGAAGCGATCGCTAGAGCCAAACGCGAGAAGTGGGAAGAACTGTGCGCGGACATAGACAGAGACGTGTGGGGTGATGGATATAAAATCGCGACTAGGAAAATGAGAGCCCCTCCCCCAACAATACCGACGGAGATTATGAGGGAAATAGTCGGCGCCCTATTCCCAGGGAGGGAAGAAGTCAAGTGGGGAGTTACCGTGGTGGCGGAAACACCCCTTTTATCTAAGGAAGAACTGAAGGTCGCATCCGCTAGGCTAAAAGGCGGTAAAGCCCCAGGCCCAGCAGTCCTACGGGTAATGAACCGGGCGCTCCAACAAGGAGATTTTCCAACTCGATGAAGGAAAGCAAGACTGGTCCTAATTTCAAAAGGGAACAAACCACAGTAGGAACCATCCTCCCACAGACGTATCTGTCTTCTGGATGCGCTAGGTAAATTACTCGAGTACCTACTCCTAGGAAGGCTGGAAAGGGAGATTGAACTCAAAAACGGTCTCTAGGACACCCAGTTCGGATTCCGAAAGGGAAAGTCCACAGTCGACTCGGTAGCAAGGATCACTGGAATTGCACGAGAGGCCATGGAATCCAAAAAAAAGTCTCTAACAATGACATTAGACTTCAGAAATGCCTTTAATTCGGCAAGATGGGAGGAAATAATCCAGAGACTGGGCAGAATAGGAGTGGCACCTTATTTAATTAGAATCCTAAAGAGCTACTTCCAAGACAGGATGGTGAGACCGGAGACTGAGAATGCAGTGGAATGGAGAAGGGTGAATTGCGGGGTCCCACAGGGATCAGTAATTCCCTGTGGTTTTGCGGCTGCCCTTAGCAGCCGGAATCACCCTAACGGGATATGCCGATGATCTGGCAGTGACCGTTACTGGAAGCCGGATGGTGGAGATAGAGGAGAAAGCGAATCGGACCATTAGTAGAATAGAAAGGTGGTTACAGGGAACTAAACTGGAACTAGCCCCAGAATAAACGGAGGCCATCCTAGTCACAAGGAAGAGAACCCCCCCTGACAATTACCATCAAGGTGGGAAGAGTGGAAGTACGTCCTGGAAATGGACAGAAATACCTCGGTGTCTGGCTAGATCCAAAGGCCACCTTCGGTCTCCATGTTACGAAAACGGCCGAGAAAGCAGGAAAGACAGCGACAGGGCTCGGCAGAATAATGTGCAATACAACGGGACCAAAAGCCAGTAAAAGGAGGGTATTGTGTAGTGTGATACACTCCATTCTTCTGTATGCGGCTCCAGTTTGGATACATGCGATGGGAGTGGAAAGAACACGGATTAAGATGGCTAGAGTGCGACGCTATGCCACAATCCGAATATGTAGTGCCTACAGGACTATCTCATTCGACGCGGTAGAGAGAAGGCAGACGCTAGAGAAAACCTCTGGAGAGTGTGGCAAACGCAATGGGAGGACTCCCAAAAAGGTAAATTGACGAGACAACTTACACCGGATGTCAGGAAATGGGCAGAGAGGAAACACGGGAAGGTTAGTTACTACCTCTCGCAGGTTCTGTCCGGGCACGGGTGTTTCAAGGAATACCTCCATAGCCTTGACAAAGCTGGCAGCGACGAGTGTATCTACTGCGGGGAGAGCGATACACCCGAACACACAATATTCGTGTGTAATCGATGGAAAAATGAGAGGGAGAGGTGTAGCAGAATTAGAACAGCCTCTAAATGCAGAAAACCTGGTAGAAAGATGCTACAATCGGAGCTTAACTGGAGAACTGTCGATTATATGATCACACGTATCATGAAAGCCAAAGAAGAAGATAACCGAGCAATAGGTCCTAACCCCTAATTCGAACAGGAGGAAAGAGGACGCACGAATAAGATAAAACATCTAAAAATAAAGAATGACCCGTGGCCTGATGAAAAGCGGAAGCGGTTCCAGGTCACCGTGGAAACACTAAAGAGGGGAGGGGTTTTAGCCGGTAGAAATCCGGCACTACCCCGCGCAGACCGCCGGGGTGTCTTTTCTGAAGATTTCCCCTCCCCAGGAATAAAAAAAAATGTAATCCTTACAACTGCTAATCTCATAAACCTTCGATTTGATTCAGCGTTATCTCTTCCCTACACAAATATTGAATATTTAAGATCTATTCGTAATGGAAATTTTTGAATTTTTAAATACTAGCTCAATCCTCTCAACAAATCAGCATGGCTTTAGAGAGAATAGATAACTATGTCAATTCTAGTAAGTTTTTAGGACTATATTTTTGAAAATATTGACAGAGGTCATGAAGTTATGGCATTATTTAGTGATCTTTCAAAGGCATTTCATTGTGTATATCACGACATTCTCTTGGACACTATTGAAAAATATGGTATAAGAGGGCAATGTGAAATATTACTAAAACTTATTTAACCAACAGACAACAGTATGTCGATTTCTTAGGTTCGAGGTCAGAATCTAATACAATAGATATTGGAGTCCCCCAAGGTCATGTTTTGAGACCGATGCTCTTTCTCCTTTACATTAATGGCTTGGATAATTATGTAAATGAATTTTATTGCTCTTTTGCTGATGGTATTATTGTTGCTGTAAGTACCAAAAACATACAAGAACTGACTGATAAGTTAAAGAACATTATCGTTACACTTTAATCCTATTAGAGCTCATTACATCGAGTTTACTTTTACAGCTTAATGGTAAATCCAACTTCTTCCAACTTTTAAATTATTAGACCTGTATATCACTGGATTGGAAGTCAAATGTCTCCTATATTTGTAATAAATGTTCATGTCACTGTTTTGCGCTGAAAATATTATACGTCACATAACCAATTTTAAGACCGTGAAAATTTTTTATTTTTCTGATTTAGAGTCCAAACTGCGTTATGTTATTATTTTTGGGGAGGTTCACCGTCATGGCATGGATCCAATTTACAGTACGATATACACAGTCTTGAATTATATAAAAAATCCGTATTACATGGGATGTACACTTTGTAATAAGTTGGCCTTGTTGGTTAAAAATATATGTAGTGTAAACAAGTTTTTCTCAAAATGAAAAAAATTTCTGTTAAAAAATAAATTCTGCTCTATCAAGGAAATCTTAATGTGTTAATATGGTTCTCTTATTCTGGAAATGCATTTGGCGTATACTATACCATTGTATGATCTGTTGGATAAATAAAGCATTGTTATTATTATTCTAGGATTAGTTTATTGTACAGTAATCTGGGTTAGCAAATACACACATACCTAGTGTCAAAATTTTTATTAGTTTTATTTTAACATTATAATGAAAATTTTATACATACAAAAATAAACTTATGAGCTACAAAAAAATGCATTATATTATAAATTATAACTAATGGAGAACTTGTTAGTAAGTGCAATGTTAGTAAACGTTTATACTCCGGTAACTAGGAGTGTAATGTCTCTGAAAATATAGAAGTATTTCAAAAACTATTTGCAACACTCAAAGTCAAACACTCACTTTCATATTTTATTACTTAGATAAGCAATAGTATCGCATTTTTTCCTTTCAGTGTTATCTCAACATCGTTGTCAACTACTAAACAAGCTAACTGACAAGTCGTAAAGGTGAAATTCGAGATTTTATTCCATTTTATTGAAAAATACTGTAATAACCTTGAAACATAAAAATATTGAGAATTTTTATTTCGATTTTCGTGACCAATACAATAACTTCCCTATATGCTGAAAAGTTAATAATAATTAAATAACTACTGAATTCCATAAATTCCAGAGGATGATTTTTTTGTTCCTAAATTGGACACCTTGTATTAATGTTGACTATTCAATACCCAAATTCACTGTAAAAGTTTCAATGCTTGTGTTCTTCCTTGTCGGTACGCTTTTTTGTTTATTGTAAAACAAAGAGTCCTCCATACATATCATTAAATGATTATTGCAATGGAATGAGAAAAAACAGTTTTTAAAATTTTTGTTTGTCTGTCTGAATGTTTGTTCTACTATTATTCAACAACGATACAACATATCTTGATAAAGTCTTCTGCACATGTAGATAGAAGGTGGTGGAAAGGTAGGGAAGGCTAGTAGGGTTATGGTATGAGGGTTAAAAAGTAACAGAAAGTGACGAAAGTGTGTGAGAAAATCCCAGTAGTAAGTAGACATATTTTTATTACGATATAAAATCAACTCATAAATACGTTAAAATTACATGGAAAACAAATCTTATTGTCTCAATAAAACTGTTTTACTAAAAGTTTATACAACATCCACATCAATTAATTAATCTATTTAGGGTGACCATTCACTAGAAAAAGACATCCGATAGAGCAATATTTATTATTTTTGGCCATAACTTTCTTTTGTTAGTAGACGTTTTTAAAAAAACTATAAGAGTACCTAAGTAGAACCATAACAAGACTACTACTATGAATTTTCACTCAATAATTTCAGTGGTTTGCAAAATAGCTAGATATAAATTTAAAAATTATAATTGTTAATTTAAATTAAACACTGCTTTTAGATGAATCAATCAATATATTATAAATACTCTACATATGTTTCGGCTTATTAGGCCTTTATCAAGAGTATTACATAGTGAATACTAAAGTTTCCGACGTGCTTATTCTAATTTATACCTAAAAGTATTTATGTCTTAATCTATTTATGACCTAATCTATTTAAGACTTAATTTAACATCCTTAATTATTTGAATGTTTGGAGTGGACCTAAACTGATTATATAAATCAAAGGATAATTCTTAACAATTGGTTTATTATAGGGGTATTCAAGAAATTTTGTTGGTCATTTGTGGTACATCGCGCATCGGTTGTACTTGAAAGATTCATAGTAATAGTCTTGTTATGGTTCTACTTAGGTACTCCTATAGTTTTTTTTATATATACATACTAAGAACAAAAAATCGGTAAAGTTATTTACACAGAACTTCCCTCGTTATTTGTGCATGGCGGTCACCATAAAAAAATTATTAATTACGAAATGACATTGAGAATAATAATCGGAATATATTTATTGCTATTATTACAAAAAAACCTCATAATTTTTGGTCAAAAAAATATACAGACTGCTCATCCAACAGCAAAAATTCAATACTAAATAACAGGTGTCAAATATGGAAGGCTTGCGCAAATACCTTTACAAATGTCCACCATGACTGAATTATTTCTTGGGATGCCATTATTCAATAAAAGTATATAATAGGTGCATATGCCAAATACTATTGCCATCATTCTGTTACATTTTCAATCCCACAATTACGTAATGGAGTGGAAGTATAGTGGTGATTAAAAAATATAAAAAATGTTCTAAACTTCTTTTAAAATAGGTTTAGAATGTCATGAAACATGAAAATTTTAAATTTGAGAAAAACAAATTTTTTCCGTCCATTGTAGTGTTAAATTTTTTTCCAAAATGGTGAAAAGATGTTGCAATTTTTTTTTTCCGAAATAGGTTTGGAATTGAAACATTATTTATAGGATTTTGCAAACAGCAGAAAAAATAACTATCTACAACTAAAAGAAAAACTTTGTGTAGAAATATTAATGAAATCTTTGCATTCTTTCGATAACCTGAATTCTGGTTATGCTAGCAAATTAAAATCCTAAAATGAATTTGTCTAATTTCTTATTTGACAATTCTCATTCTAACACTATGAATGGCTTTATGTCTTTCTGATGAGCTCCAGAATAAGGGCGAAAAACGTTTCAAGGAAACAGAGTGATAGATTTCATGAAAATGTAATCCATTGGAATGAAATTTTTTTTCAAGACAAGGTAGATAAATAAATTCATTTTAGGTCTTTGTTCTCATTTTTAACTGAATCTTCATAATCGTAGGGGGTTATGTGGATACTAGTTTAATCTGCATGGCCGTAGGGGACTGTGTGGATGCTAGTGTTAGAATGAGAATTGTCAAATAAGAAATTAGACAAATTCATTTTAGGATTTTAATTTGCTAGCATAACCAGAATTCAGGTTATCGAAAGAATGCAAAGATTTCATTAATATTTCTACACAAAGTTTTTCTTTTAGTTATAGATAGTTATTTTTTCTGCTGTTTGCAAAATCCTATAAATAATGTTTCAATACAGTTATAAGCAAATAATAATTCATTTTTAAAGGTTTGGAATGTCATGAAATATTTCGTCTATTCTATAATAGTGATAAATAGATTACCTAAACATGTTTTCAATTTTTTTTTTTTAATTTTTCAAAAACATTTTTAAATTTGTTTGAATAATTTTAGAATGCCATGGAAACGTGGAAATTTTAAATCTGAACAAAGAAAAAAAATTCCATATCTATTTTAGTGGTAAAATTTTTTCAAAAATTAAAAAAAAAATTGTATTTTTTTTTTTAAATAGATTTAGAACGCTATGAAACGCGGAAATTTTAAATTTTGAGGAAAAAAATCCATCCATTTTAGTGGTAAAAATTTTTTCAAAAATGTTGAAAAAAATTTTCAATTTTTTTTTTCTTTTAAATAGGTTTAGAATGCCATGAAACATGGAAATTTTAAATTTGAACAAAGAAAAAAAATTTTTTTAGTGGTAAAAAATTTTTGAAAATTTTTTTTTCAGAAATAGGTTTAGCGTGTCATAAAACGTGGAAATTTTAAATTTGAGCAAAACAAAATTTTTTTCACTATTTATTCTGTATATCCTGTATATTTTCCAATGAAAATTCTACCATTTCTTCGCTGACAGTAAGGTCAACTACCTACCAAATTTGACTGCTCTCCGTCAAGTAGTTTTTTAGTAAATGCACCAACAGACAGACAGACAGACAGACAGACAGACTGACGGAATTGAAAAACCTATATTTTCGTAATCTACGTGATCTGAAACGTCAGAATCCGAAAAAATCTCGAAGGGTGATTTTTTCTCAAATACAATACTTACTTCCCTTCGGTATGCGAGGGAAGTAAAAACTATGGGCAAAAATAATAAATATTTCCTTATCGGATGTCTCTTTCTAGGGAATGGCCACCTTAAGTAGTAACTTTTATCAGCCACAAAATAAGTGTTTTATGTTCTGGTTTTTGCAAAATATGTTATCTTGCGAGCGAATTTTTTACGTTAATTGTACATAATGAACACACTTTCTTTCAAATGGTGTTATGTATCTAACGTATATGTGTTTACTGAGATTGTGTGCAAGTAACGATGATAAAATAGAAGGTAAGAAGGTAGAGTCGACGTTAGGGACATGATGGGAAAATTGTAGGATATAGGTGGAGAACATTAGGTGGATCCATGCTGGCATCCACGGCCATAAGTTAGTAATTTAATAAATTATTAAAAACTAAAATCAACATAGTTAAATTAAGGCTTTTCCCAACAGAAATAAAACTAGTGTAGCAAATAACGAAGACATTGATACAGGGGCTGAGTTGCACAAGTTGCTATTGGCGCAGGTTTCACATTCTAAGAGCATGTTCATATCGTTGCTGTATCTGGCACTGAGCACTGAGCAAATATCGTGGTGTTGACAAGACCTGTGGACCCATCTTAAGCCACTATCTGAAAAGAAGAAGACAGAAATTATATAGAATTTTTAATTGCTATAAACTTCCTTAGGGCAAGGGGGGGGGCAGGGGAATTCTAATTTGAAAAATGTGGCCAGAAATCAAAGAGAAAATATGAGGTACGACAACAAAAACAGTTAGGCAAAATATTTACAATCATAAACATCGAAGCCAATAAAATACCAACTGCATGGCCTTTTGACAATATGAGTATGCAGTTTTATCGCTTTAAAACTCTATTCTGTATACAGATTTGTCGCTATAAATTGCGTTGTAACGACTGACATATATGTTGTGTTAAATTTCGTGAAATATCAATTGTTTTTTTAAGTTTTATTTATAAATTATTTCTCGAACTTAGTTTGGGATATGCCTACCAAGCATCAAATCAGTTTTTACATATGTAGACACAAATGGCAAATCTACATAAACACACTTAGTCTCAGAAGATGTAAGCTATTTAGCTGACATCATGTATCTGCTTACGGTAATCCATAGAAAGTAACAACACAATAATTCTGGAAATAAAACGATGCACTGTTAGTTGCAATTATTAATAGTAGCACTTCTTCAGTCTTTCCGAATGTATTTTCTGCTAAATTTAATCACCTCCATTTAATTTTTGAACTTCTCAAATTAAAAAGACGGCGCCTTCTAGGTTCGGATGGCATGAATTAGTAACTAGGAGGAACTGCAATTTTGCTATACTGGTTCAACTGCCACTACCTAGATATTAGTGAACATTTTCTACAGAAATCAAATGTTGTTCCAAACACGTGTGCGAAAAGGTTATGGAGAGGTGTGAACCATTTCAGCATTTTCTACAGAGGCATTTTATGGTGTATATAAGAACCCAGTCAGTGACGTAGGTCTACAGAGACTGACCAGTGCGATATAAATAAGACTGGGAAGTGACACAATAAGCTTACGTGAGAGCCGGTCCATAATAATAATATTTAAAAAAGAGCAATTACGCTTTCGCAAAAATTGTGCTGACAAAATTCAAAGCACTATAGTCGATCTCAGTTAAGAATGCAGTCGTTATGAGCGGAGCACAGTTTATACAGGCACAGGGAATTCCCAAGTAAGTGGAATCCAATCGAAGCCGTCTCTAGGCCATTGGTACATAAAATAAAAATTAGCCGTTTAAATTGGTTTTCATTTGGCATTTGGCTGTCTTAGAAATACATTGAATTTATTTAGTTTATATTAACAGCATAAATATTCTCATTTTCTTGCAGTAAGAATACAAATATACTATTTATTTTGCTCATTTAATATAGTTCGATAATTAATAGTAAGTTAACTTTTTAAAAATTATTTAAAAAACCGCTGCCTAAGGAATCACTACTTCCACATCCAGATTTTTCATCCAAGTAAAGGAAACATTTTGACTAGATTTGCACTCTAGTATGTGGAAATTGTTGGTCATAGAGTTTTAATAATATTTGGAGCAGATGTCATAGAAAAGTTTGAGGCGTTGGTTTCTACCATATACGTTAAAAATTAAGTTTTTAGTTTACCCTACTTATTTCCCCATATTCACAACCTATTACGTCCCACCCCTTCAATGGAATCATCTCAATCAAATGTCATTACAATACATACGTGCATTAACTTTCAAGTAAATGTATCAATTTTATGTTATCAAACCCATTAACAATGGAGCGGAGATGGTGGTGTTTGAAAAATATTAGAAAGAACTCTGAGGCCTTGGTTTCTAGTATATACACCAAATTCCACATTTCTGTTCTCTTGCCAGCTTGATTTACTTATTTTCCTCTATTTACTTCTATTTAACCCTCAACCCTTCAAAGGAATCCTTCAACGCAATCATGTCAAAATATAATCTAGTTTAAGATATCGTTATACGTATTGTCTAAATATTATTTGTGGCATTATCTTAATTTTTCTTTCTCCTTCTTCAATTCTTTGGGACTTCCTGCCACATGTTTTCTTTTTAAGCGGTGCTAGGGGAATCTACAAAATATATCACAATTAACCAGTATGTTACTGGTAAATAACCTTTACGCCTGTGACTTTTACGTCAAAGGATAAATACAAATCTTAGGGACATGTATTTATCATAAACAGCAAATAAGATTTTTCAAAAAAGCCTTGAAAAGAAAACAGATTAGATTTCCGAAACGTCGGCGAAATATTTAGTTTCAAGTTTTTATACTTTTTATTTGTGTTGCCTATTTAAAAAACCAATCTCTAACTGATCCTTTGACGTAAAAGTCACAGGCGTAGAGATTATTTACCAGTAATATACTGGTTAAATATGATATATTTTGTAGATTCCCCTAGCATCGCTTAAAAAGAAAACATACATGTGGCAGCAACTCCCAAAGAATTGAAGAAGGACAAAGAAATCATTATACGTGTAACAAATTTTAAGTGAAAATCTAAATTTAATTTTATCAACTCTTTTAATAAGGGACTGGGGGTGGTGGGGGGATGGAAAATATAAAAAAACCTGAGGCCATCGCTTCTAGTATATACCCCAAATCCCAAATTTCTATGCTCTTACCAGCTGGCTTTACTTATTTTCCCCTATTTACCCCTGTTTAACCCACAACCCTTCAACAGAATCATCTCAAAATATAATCTAGCTCCAGATGTCGTTATAATACATACGTGTACCAAATTTCAAACGAGGATCTCAATTTTATTTTATCAACCCCTTTAATAATTGAGTAGGGGTGGTGAAAAATACTGTGAAAAAATCTAAGCCTTAGCTTGTAGCACATACATGAAATTTGAAGTTTCTGTACTCTTAACAGCTTGCTTTACATATTTCCCCATATTTACCCCTATTTACCCCCAACTCTTCACCGGATATCTTCAAAAATCAATCCAATTCCAGATCTCGTTGTGATATATACGTATACAAAACTTCAAGTCAATATCTTAAACCGTTCCGGTGAAAGCGTGCGGACAAAAAAGTTACAGATAGACAGACCGACAGACTTACAGACCGACAGATCGACAGACAGACAGACAGAAAACAAATTTTTGTTTTCGCTCAAATTTAAAATCTCGACGTTTCATGACATTCTGAACCTATTTCAAGAAAAAAAAAATATTTTTTTTTTACGATTCTATACTATACTTCCAATCCACTACGTGGATGTGGAAGTAAAAAATATCGGTTTCTTATTACCTACTTAACCACGTATTCCCGAATCTACCAAGAAATCTGTTTTGATTTCTGAATTTTTCCCTGCGTAAACTTGGCTTACAAATTTACCAGTCAGAGACAAGGACACACGGTCCCTATCTTTACAAGCACTGTATTTTAAACTGAGATAAACTATAGTAATATTACATAATAGTTATGATAACCTCATATGTGACCGGCACCTCCACCATAATTTATGATAACAACATTTTATATGTTAAAACTAAAGAAGATGCTTTTTGATGACACTAAATTGAAAATAAATATTAATTTTAACAAGATTTCATATATTGTAAGTATCTCTCAATCACAGATAACAGAATAAATATAAAATTTATACTTACGGTCTACAATATACTTGGCACATACAGAATCTGCATAAATGCACTGAGTTATCTTATGGTGCTCATGTTCAGAATAATAGAAATAGTCACAATCGTTGTGAACCTCTGGTACTCCTAATTGGGAGCTGCAAGTGTAACATTCTAAAGATGTACCTAAAAACAAACAAGCAGTAAGAGAAAGTAACATATATCTGAAATTATTTTCAGTATATTGAAAACAATTTTTCGTGATGTAGGTCTCTAGACATTTATTTGACAAAGTAATAGTTTTTTGACAATATTTTAGTGGAAGCACTCCTGCATATGATGTGATGTAATGATTTTGATAATAATAATAAAAAGAAACGCATGGCTTGAGTGAAAAGAATAAGTTATTATTACTTTCGGATAATTTGTGCTCTACATGATAGTATTGTTATTTTTATACATTTTTTAACACGAAATTTGAAAAAAAATTCAGTAAAGTTGTCTTTATGTACCTTTTTTTTTCACAAAATAATTGTATAAAGTTCATTAATTTCAAATATTCACTAAAATATTGTTCATTATTGGTATTTCAATATTTCCTATACATATTATAATGTTTTTATGACAAAATATTAGTTCTTGAATAAAAACCGCTGCCTAAGGAATCACTACTTCCACCTCCAGATTTTTTTATCCAAGTGGCTTTAAAGGAAACATATTGACTAGATTTGCACTCTAGTATGTGGAAATTATTGGTCATAGAATTTTAATATTATTTGAAGCAGATGTCATAGAAAAGTTTGAGGCGTTGGTTTCTACCATATACGTTAAAAATGAAGTTTTTAGTTTACCCTGGTTATTTTCCCCTACTCACAACCTACCACGTCCCACCCCTTCAATGGAATCATCTCAATCAGATGTCATTACAATATATACCTGTACTAACTTTCAAGTAAATATCTCATTTTTATGTTATCAAACCCATTAATAATGAAGCGAAGATGGTGGTTTTAGAATATTAGAAAGAAATCTGAGGCCTTGGTTTCTAGTATATACACCAAATCCCACATTTCTGTACTCTTACCAGCTTGATTTACTTATTTTCCCTTATTTACTCCTATTTAACCCTCAACCCTTCAACGGGATCATCTCAAAATATAATCTAGTTCCAGATGTCGTTATAATACAAACGTGTCCCAAATTGCAAATGAATGTCTCAATTTCATTTTATCAACAACTTTAACAATGGAATAAGGGGGGTGGGGGGGGGGGGGGTGAAAAATATTACTAAAAAATCTGAGGTAATCTGAGATAATAAGAAAATTTTCTGTGCCTGGAAATGTTTCCTAGGGAAGTTACAACCCTCAGAGGATGGCGCCCAAGTATAGGTTTTTACTACTTTTATGGGGACGACTTTTTGAGACTTGGTTCACTATGTTGCATTATTAAGGCTTATTTCTGCACACTACTAACTAAATCTAATTTTATTCATAAGCGGAGAAACGAGGGATAGTCAACCTTTGTCTCATTTCTTTATAACACATTACCAAGATAATCGTTTCAATATTTCGTTTAAAATACTTTCCCTTGAAAACGGAAAGTCATACATCTAATTATATAGATAACCTTCTTTATGTATTATCCTGGGAATCATAATTAAGTTTTAAACAATTGAAAATGTAAACCTGAAAAAAGGATCACTATCCCTCGTTTCTCCTTCTATGAATAAAATAAATTTTGGTTGATATTGTACAAAAATAAACCTTTATAATGTAAAATTGAGTTTCATAAAGTTAGGTGCCTCTCAATGTTGTCTGGATTTATTACATAAACCTTACTCCAGAGATCCCATAAAAATAAATCGAGGGGATTAAGGTACGGAGGTCTTCGGGGCCGCTCAAATCGACCTTTTCCAATTCACCAATTTAGGATAGATTTCTCTAGGTACTAGTAGTCACTGCATAGTGTGGTGGAGCCCTGTCTAGGTGAGAACTAGAAGAACTAGGTAGAACTAGATCTTCTTGAAGGAAATTAAAATATACTGAAGGATATTGGCACTATTACTCGATCACCAATTATTCCAGTTCACACATTTGCTCTTTATAAGCGCTGAGTATGGGTTACCTGCATGCAATGAGGATTATCGTTAGCCCAGTGGTGACTGCTTTGCTGATTGACTGCACCATCATTTCTGCGCAAAATTCAATTTTGCAATCCAGATCATCCTCATGCTTCCTTGCATGTTTAAGTATTTTTAAGAGCAGTATGACTGATATTGTTGTCACGGGCCGGTTTCCTGGCTGAATTCACTGGATTCTCTAAAATAGTCAATAATCCTTGGTAAATTTGGATTCATTCCCCAAGATTATCATTAAAATCTCGATACAAAGGACTTCTGTTAAATGAGTAATTGTTAAACTAATTTTATAGAGCTTGCACATCTACAATTAACACTTTATGCAGAAGATAAGTAAGACTTCTGCAAAAAAGTGGCCTCAGAATTACAATAGATAATAGTCAGGGATCCAGTAATCGAAATTTCGCTTATTTCTCCATCGCCATGAAATGTTTGGACATACTTTTAAAATTAAGTCAATATTATGTAAAATTCTCTATCTGTTTGCGAATCTAACGCTGGTTCCAAAAATAATAATTAGGACTGTAATTTCCAAAGATATAAAGATCTGACCAATAAATATCCTTGGCTCCAACCACTAGTTTTAAATTAGATGGGAAGAAAGGATAGGTTGGAAGGACAAAGGAATATCTAATCTAATTTACAAAATTTCACTAAAGTAACTTTTAACTATTTTAAATTTATATTAAATCGAAAAATAATAAAACCGGCTGTGTTGCTTCTAAATCTAATCACACTATGTTTAAGAATAACTAAAAACTCTGCTCTTTTTTATAGAAAAAACAGAAAACACAATATATTCATTCGATGCCCCTAAAGACATCTACTTGTAATAGATAAAACCAAATATATTCAAATTGTATTTCCGAAGGGCGATTTGCAACAGACTTGAGTTCATCCCCTATGTTAATTTTCGGCGATACACGATAGAAGCCATAACGATCACATTTTATGCTAGCACTACACGTTGGGCCATATTTTGACAGAAACAATTGCCGAAACAATAATTGTCGAAACATTTGTTTACAAACATACCATCCAAACGTTAGCAGATAGGGCAGTTGCTTGCCAGAACCTAAAAGATGGTGGATTCGACAATTTCGGGAGGATATCGTCAACTGGCTTCGAATTTCTCCTGTGCAAAATATAACCAGTTATTTCAAAGAGAGATGCTGTTTGGAGAAATGCTACACCAGCTAAAGTTCGTTTGGCTTTTACTTATACGCTCGCTGTAACCGGTATTTATGCACTGACATGCACCAACGTGTATACGAGAATTGGTATCTGACCCAAAATCCCATTGATTTGTGTACTATTTACCGACACCGAGGTGATCACAGGCAAACTTGGCCCAATCGCTGCCAATCAAGACAAACTCACAATCCACATGTTGGCTTTGGCCAAGGTTTGCTAAACTCGGCCCAACTTGTAGCGCTAGCTTCAGACGGAGGTTAAATAATGTATGGCGATTACGATGGAAGCGTTGAAATAGTATTTTGGTTATTTATCCTCCAAGGTAGAATAAAGAACACTAGGGTGCTGAAATATTGTAGAGAAAAATGTAGCATCGAGGTACTTTTTCTGCCTCTAAAAATATTAAATCGATTGTAGAACGGAATTCTAGTAAAAGATCCAAATTCAATTTCAGTGAGTGAAGTGTTTACAATCAGATTATTCTAAAGAAAGAAATTGATTTATTTCGGAGAACTATAGGCAGCGCGGATTGAGCATGAGTTATTTCCTTTAAATCTGGCAACATTCAAAATTGTCATGTCCAAAAATATCAAAGCCATAATTGTGTGTATGAAGATTTATATTTCCAGCACAAAAGAAATGTTATGCAACTCACAGATATGCCAATTGCATACTTAATATTAGTTGGCGATAGATATAAACATGGATTAAAGGATTATGAAGGAACTAGACGCATAACCAAATTATCTCCGGAGTTCGAACTTGGAGATAGCTAGATAAACAGATAGATAGATGTTTATTTCACCTTATTATACACGGATCATACATTTGCAGCAAGTTAACAATACTGATATTACAGTTGGATATGCTTAAGAGCATACATAACAAGACAAACACTAAAAACAGGCACACACTAACACAAAGAAGTAGAAAAGAAATAATACAGATGAATTTGAAGCCAAATTAACGAATGCCAAATTTACAGTCAGTAACAATTTGAGAATTGAGTATTAAGATGCGTTATTAGAAGCACTAAGAATACTTGACACTATAAACTCTATTTCATAATCATATGTAAAAGGATGTAAAAGATTAAAGATAATAAAAAGATTAAAAACCTGTCAGTTGAATTTGGGACTTGGTGTATATACTAGAAGCGAAGGTCTCAGGTTTTTTATAACAGTTTCCATCCCCCACTATCACCACTCCCTTATTGAAATAGTTGATAAAATTAAATTAAGATTTTCACTTGAAATTTGGTACACGTATGTATTATAACGATATCTGAAACTAAATTATATTTTGACATGATTGCGTTGAAGAAGTGGGGGGTAAGTAAAGGTAAATAGGGAAAAAAGTAAAGCGGGCTGGTAAGAGTACAGAAACTTGATATTCGGTGTATGTCCTAGAAGCCAAGGTCTCAGAATTTTCAATAATATTTTTCAACCACCCACCACCCTTACTCAATTATTAAAAGCGTTGATAAAATAAAATTGAGATATTAACTTGAAATATGGTAGACGTATATATTATAACGACATCTGGAACTAGATTATATTTTGAGATGATTCCGTTGAAGTGTTGGGGGTTCAATAGGAGTATATGGGGAAAAATAAGTAAATCAAGCTGGTAAGAGTACAGAAATTTGGGATTTGGTGTATATACTAGAAACCAAGGCCTGAGATTTCTTTCTAATATTTTTCAAACCCCGCCATCTCCGCTCCATTATTAATAGGATTGATAACATAGAATTGAAATATTCACTTGAAAGTTAGGACAATTATTATGTATTGTAATGACATCAGATTGAGACGATTCCATTGAAGGGGTGGGAGGTGGCAGGTTGTGAATAGGGGAAAATAAGTGGGGTAAATTAGAAACGTCATTTTTATCGTATATAGTGAAAACCAACGCCACAAACTTTTCTATAACATCTGCCCCAAATATTATTAAAATTCTATGACCAATAATTTCCACGTATTAAAGTGCAAATCTAGTCAAGATGTTTCCTTTAAAGTGACTTGAATGAAAAATCTGGATGTGGAAGTAGTGATTCCTTAGGCAGCGTTTTTTTTTTAAATGTATACAATTCCTATTATTTATTCATATGTCATTTTCCCCGTGGTCAACTTAGTTACGTCAACTTCAAATGCCCTGAAAGACCTCTGGGCGAGAAGCGTGTATCCTTGTCTGATCCTTACATTTGAATTGAAATATTGCATTTTTCAGCTGCTATTGCTGTTATTTTGCACTGATTGCCATAACTGTTGCTATGAAGTTTTCAAACAAAAAGTTCCTCGATGCTACATTTTGACCATCTGGTACACCGAACAGGATTTAACTTAAAACATAGGTTTATATTTTTCTTTCTTCACTTGTTAACCCTTTGAAATATTTAGAAAATAAAGAACACAGTGTACTCCTCTTGAAATGAGGTTTAGAATGATGTCTCTATTGATATGCCCTTATGTAGCCAGTAAAAAAGTAAAATAGGCGTTATCAGAATTTTTTGTAAAAGTACTGTATATCCACGTTAGAGATTTTGTTCTTGCTAAACTTTCTACACTGTATGGTAAATTCCCACAATATGTTGACTTAAGGATAAGTGTGGAAACAAAATACGTAAAGGTAAGTATAATGTTATGTTGTTACAGAAGCAAATATTGTCACAAAGCGATATCTAGAAGGTCACGGAAATCAGTGACGAATAAGAAATTGCGAAGGGCAACATATATGTTCAGAAATAAGTTTGGCTAAATATTAAAAATGGGAAATACATGTCTTGAAATTGAGTTTCGACATGTCTTATCAAAATCAGTATCACTATATAATAAAGTTGATCACGAACGTTTTTAAATAACAATGTGTATTTCAAGAATATGTTTTCTATCGTTAAATCATACGAATTGCGTAATATCTAGTATCTGACTGATTATACAGGGTGTTTTTCTTCTTCAATTTTTTTGGAAGTGGAGTAGCAACAACAGTTTTTAGGCACGAAAACGATACATTGACTTCAAAAGAAAAGATTAAAGAAAATAACTGTTTTTGATATTAAACCAACATTGTTCTGAAAATAATCTTGCGTTGTGTATTAAAATAAATCATGACTTACATGTTCGAAATAGAGAAATTAACACCAATAAATAACCTACTTTTCTGCCACACATACTGACTGACGTTTTAACAATAACGATTTTTTTTGTTAAATTGGCAATAATCTTGAGCCTTATCGTTTTCAAGGATTATAAACAAAATTTTTAAGCAAATTTGTTTTACATTTTATTAATGAGCTGTTTGCTCTTGGGCTGTAAACCAATTCATATTAGTCATAATAATAAATTAAGGAATATTTTAATTTACAAATATTTACATTTGTTTCGCGAGAGAAGTATTGGTGAGCTATGGAAGAGGGTATTTGCCAAACGTATATATTCACAAACTGACTAAACGTCCCTCAGATTCTGACTTTCTTCCATTAATGCGTTGAAAATGAATGACTAAATTTTGTGTAGATTATTTATGATCTTTTCTTATTAAAATTTGTGTAAGCATACTATAGTTCATTTCATCGATATAATGGGTTGAAAAAACGTGGTAAAAAAACATTACATACAGGCGTTATAGCTAGTTAGGGAAGTGTCGCGGAGGGGCAGGACTCGCTTTAGTTTTTTCTAAACAGTGACAATTAACTTTGAACCATACCTGACACTTCAATAATTAATTATTTATATCAAATAAAAAAGTGTTAAAAAAATAATTATTAATTTAAAACTGTAGACTTTTAGTTTTAATTTTAATCATATAAAACTGATTTAAGAAATTTAAACCTTTTAATTGCGCCATTTACCATGTACGAAACGAGGCCGATTCTGTGCTGCGCCAGCATGTGCCTGTTTGGATACAAGGCCATATCGCACTATGTGCGTGTCTTAAGCTATAAAGGTAATTATTATTTGCGAATGAGACCTCTTGCCTCTCATTCAAAGTGAGCGGTGAAGTTTCTGCTTTCTTTGCAATTTTTTCAACTCACTATATAGATGAGCAGAACACAGTCTCATACACAGTCGTTCACATTTGTAGGTAAATTTTGCTGTCGGAATATTTTAAATACCGGATAAATAAAAAGTCGAGGAACGGTCAAATATCTCAATGAACATGTGTTGAATATTTTTTTTTAAGTTATCCAATGATAGCAAACTCGACACACTACCCCACCCCCTGGGTCTGGGATAGGAGCAACTTTGAAATCTTAAATGGAAGCCCCCATATGGTTTATGTTTAACGGAAACCGAAAATAATGGCCTTTAGTAATACATTTTGGTATTTTACTTCTAAACTAGAAAGTACAGGGTCAATTGACTTCATTTTAGTTGCAAAAAGTTCAGAAAGACATTTAGAAAAAACAGTACTTTTTATTTTTTTGGCGGAAATGTTAGATTTCATTTTTTGTCCAATACTTTTAATGGGCAATTTAATTAAATTAATTGAAAAATTTGTTATCATACACAGTGTGCCATAAAATTAGACGAGAATGGTTATTCGGTTTTTGTGGTTGTTGATAACGATTCTTTGGTTCAAGTTCACCTATATGACCCAAATTAGGAACAATAATGCCCATATGCCCCTTATGCAGGCCTAAACTACCAATAGGAAATAGAATTAGACGAAAATGGTTACTTGGGTGTTTTTGGGGTTGCTGATCACGTTTCTCTAAAAAAAATAACGTGATGCTCAAATTGGGCCCAATAATGCCTATAAATTAGGCCTAAACTACTAATATCATATAAAAACAGGCGAAATTCGTTTCTAGCGGGTTATTGAGGCCGTTAATAACGATTTTGTGGTTCAAAATGACATTCTGCTGTAAACTGGGTCTAATAATGCCCATATGCCCCTTGTGAATGCTGAATGAGCATCATCATTATTCGACACGTCATGGCTTGAATTTGCAGCATGAAATTCACAGGCTGGAACTCTACAAAGCTAACCCATATTACGTGGGCTCTGTTCTCTTCAATAAATTAGGCAGTGAAGTAAAAAATATTGTAAATGTAAAAAGATTTGTGACAATTGTTAAAACTTATCTTATTTCAAAGGCTTTTTATTCTGTTGATGAATACTTAATGACATATTGTAGAAAAATTATTGTTTTGTGTTGTAAGCTCACAAATATGTAAACTCTTTATTTATAATTATGCAATTATTGACTTATCCTATATCGTCTTGTATGATCTATTGGATTAATAAAAGTATTATGCAGACTTAACCTATAAATATCACGGATCATGGATTTGATGGCAACGTGAAAAATTTCGGATTTTTTGTTCCTCCAGTTGAAATGTATGGCTCCTTCCCGAGCGTCACATTTGGAGAACTTTCTACCAGAGGGCCTAATTACTTCCACATCCACGTAGTGGTGAAGGGTCGGGGGGTAAATAGGAGTAAATTTGGGGAATAAGTAAAACAAATTGGTAAGAGTACAGAAACTTGAAACTTGATGTATATGTACTAGAAGTCAAGGCCTCAAATTTCTTTAAGATATTTTCCATACCCCAGCACCCCCCACTCCATTATTAGAGGTGTTTTAAAACCTCATGAGCCGTGACCTTCATATGCGCAGAGACATAATCCGTCCTGTTGACTCAGTTACACTTCTTAAAAATATTATATTTATTGTTTACAATTTATCCCGAGCTCTTGTTTATGTATACAGCAAGGCAGCCTCCAGTGTCTTCAAAAACATACTTATAACTCAGATTAAACTTTGCCTTTTGCGCATCTCGCGGCTCATGAGATTTTGAAACACCTCTAAAGGGGTTGATAAAATAAAATTGAGATATTCACTTGAAATTTGTTATACGCATATATTATAATGATTAGATTATATTTTTGGATTATTCTGTTGAAGGGATGTGGGTTAAATAGGGGAAGATAAGTAAAGCAAGCTGGTAAGAGTACAGAAACTTGAAATTTGGTGTATGTACTAGAAGCCAAGCCCTCAAATATTTTTATAATATTTGTCTACCCCTCACCACCCCTACTCCATTTTAAAGGGATTGATGAAATAAAATTGAGATATTCACTTGAAATTCGGTACACCTATATATTACAACGACATCTGGAACAAGATTATATTTTGAGATGATTCCGTTGAAGGGTTGGGGGTTAAATAGGAGTAAATAGGGGAAAATAAGTAAATCAAGCTGGTAAGAGTACAGAAATGTGGGATTTGGTGTATATACTAGAAACCAAGGCCTCAGATTTCTTTCTAATGTTTTTCAAACACCACCATCTCCGCTCCATTATTAATGGGTTTGATAACATAAAATCGAGATATTTACTTGAAAGTTAGTACACGTATGTATTGTAATAACATCTGATTGAGATCATTCCATTGAAGGGTAGGCGGTAGGTTGTGAATCGGGGAAAATAAGTAGGGTAAACCAAAAACTTAATTTTTAACGTATATGGTATAAACCAACGCCTCAAACTTTTCTATGACATCTGCTTCAAATATTATTAAAATTCTATGACCAATAATTTCCACATTCTAGAGTGCAAATCTAGTCAAGATGTTTCCTTTAAATGACTGGGATGAAAAATCTGGATGTGGAAGTAGTGATTTTCTAGGCAGCGGTTTTTTTATTGAAAAGATAGGCATGTCTATGTATCGTGTAACCATATTCGTCTAATTTTATTTCATAGTAATTTAGGCCTACATCAGGAGAATTTATGGGCATTATTGGGCCCAATTTGGACCTCAAAAACCACCGAATAACCATTTCCGTCTACTTTTATGTCATAGTGTGTATGACAACAAATTTTTCAATTACTTTAATTAAATTGCCCATTAGATTTGGCCAATTATTGGACAAAAAATGGAACCAAACATTTCCGCCAAAAAATAAAAGATACTCTTTTTTCTAAATGTTAATGTAATTATATTTATTATTTAATAAAATGAAGAGAAATAAAGCATGTCCCGGTTTTCCCTTATTTTCGCTAAGTCAGCAGCTTTGAGATTTTTATATGCCTTATAAATATGAAGTAAACCATATTTACAAATACGTTACTTTCTTCGTTACAAAATCTCATTAGATGCAGAGGTTGATTTACTTATGTCGTTGATCCAGTTTAAAATAACTGAAAATAAAACAACATGTGATAAAAACAATATTTATTTTCATTTATAAATTATTTATAGAAACTAAGGCAGTGCAGCTATAAAAATATTACAGGATTATATTATTTCTGCTGTATTTAAAAAACCATGAAAAAGGAAAAGTAAACAAAATTAATCTTAGATTAGATAAATACTGGAACAAAATGAGTCACTTAATCTAATAACAGATACGATTACATATTGTGGAACATCTCAATGATTATAAATTATCAGAATTTCTCTAAACTACTTAATTCGATAATTTCTTTAAGCTAAATTACTATCTAAAAATTATACAAAATCCTCTTAACTTAAAATCTAGCGTTACATTAGTTGTTATGTTGAAATATCTTTTTTCATAACAGGCAGGTGAAAATATGTAATTTAGAAGGGCTTCAACATACAAGGCAAGCCCAAATTGAATCATAGAAATCCATGAAAGGGTAGTAATAGGTCCATTACAATTTAGAGATTTATATAAAATATAAAAAATTGAATGTTAAATACAGTTATAAACATTATTAATTCAAATTTCACATAGTCAGTCGCCTTGGTAATTGGACCTGAGTACCTGATATCGCTATTGCAGTAGATTAAAAATACGTATTTTTTTTCAAGCAGATACAATTTTTAGCCTATACTTAGTAAAAAAATGTGATATTATGGGGATGTGAGAATTATATAGCGATTCACTAACACAGAGCAGCAGTTCATATTTTAATTTTAACAGGTAGAAAGATTTCAACGACCAGTGGGGCAGCTGACCTTATATCTAATATCTATAGCACTCTATAGTTTGTAGAATACTTTCCCGAAGTAAATGGTGTTGCCCGCCTAAGATATTTGCGTTTAATAGATAGCACGCAAGTCGCATTACTTCCCCCTTATTTATACAGGGTGGCCAGTCTAAACAATTCTTAATTAAAAAACGAGATAAGAAAATAATAATCGGATTGTAATTATCACTATTGCTACAAAGAGAGCCCGATTACTTTTGGTTAAAAATTGTCCGCCATAGTTGGATCATTTCTAAGGGTGACCACCATGTATATTTTTTAATAAAAGTATAATAGGTATCTTTTTTCAATTGAGTTAATTATATGCCAAATAATATTGCCATCTAACACATTTCTTTCATTATTTATTCTCTTTAGACGGTCTCACCTTGCATATTTTCCAGTGAAAGACTAACCATTTCTTCACCAGCAGTAGCGACTGCTACCTACCAAACTTAACTGTCTTTCGTTAAATAGTTTTTTTAGACATGGCACGAATAGACAGACAACAGACCGATAGACAGACAAGTAGGCAGACAGACAGACTTATGGAATTAAAAGAGTTTCATTTTCGTAATCTGCATGATCTGAAGGCCTCAAATATTTGGTAATTACGAAGTTAACTTACTATGATAGAGTTGCCTTAAGACTTAGACAGATTCGATGTGGTATTGTTATTTGGTTTGGAAAGATATGAGCTTTTAAAGTAAAATCGCGTGTTCAGTATTAAATGCTTTCAATAATAAAGCTCCTGAATTTAAACAATATCTCCTTTAAACATTTTCATTAACGAAATACAGTATTTAAAAAAAATATGTATGGTAATGGAACGTAAATGTTTCCCTTTAGGACTATAGTCAGTTGCTTTCTGGTTGAGTTGTTCTTCGAAAAAAATTATGGTGGAAGGTAAACCCAACTAGCAATTCGATAATTTATAAAAGTTGTAGGAATGTTTCTGACACAAATTTTCTAAAACAACATTACTATGCGAAACACTTTCATAACGTTTTCACAGCAGCTGTTAATGCAAAATTGGCACCATCTTATAAAATATTTCAGTCGCTGTTGATATTTTGTAACGCCTTTACACACGCCATTACAAAATAATTATATAAACATTTCTGCAGGCCTCATGAAAATTTGGTACCATCACTATTATAACAGTTTTATTAAAGTTTCATTTAATTGTACTATGAAACACACTTCACTGTTTGTCAAATTACTACGATGAAACAACTAACCAACTGTTTTATAAGAGCTTTTAAATAGTCATTATTAGAAAAATGCTGTTTTATACACACTAATAAAATAAAATGATTTCTTAAATGTATCCTGAAAGTTGTAAGAAGTATTTTGACACTAAAAGCATATGCCATTATGATTTAATACTAGGTACTGGATAATCTATAATAATTATTTAAGAGACCTGTTCTGGCTTACAACGACTGCAATTTTTGATGCGGAGGAAATTTTACTGTGAACTATGACCATGTTTTTAATACATTTTTAGTGCGTCCCACATTTATTGATGATTTCTAATAATTTTTGAAATTTTATAAATATCGATTTTATGAATTTGAATTTTTTTTGCAACCTAACTTACACCAATTAGTTTTAGTAGTCATAACTGTGTAGTTAGCACGTTCCTAACTCCATAAATTCTAATAAACATTTGATATTTTAAACTCTCATATTTACTCTCACGAACGCTGGCGTCTTAAGATTGCTTCCCTCTATAAAATACTTTTGTATACTTGCTACTAGCAAGCATATCAAGGTATTTCAATTATTAGACGATTCCTATAAAACACCTATAAAATAGTGCGCCTTATTGTAACTTTCACGGGGATCTCATAAATTAGATAACTCACTTTCGCGATACATTTGCAGCTCTTATGATAAATCTGTTAAGGATGAGTAAATACAACCATGGAAACAGAATTGATTCAATTTGCATAAATATAACCTAGAAGTTAGTGGCATTAAGTCACCTTAACTACAGATCTATTTATTTATCGTTTATTTATTGCCAAAAACACGTAGTTACTTTTAGTAGTGGAAGATCAGTACTTTGGCATATGATCTGATACGTTAATAGTGCAGTGAATAAAATGCATCATGTTTCATTATATGACATACTCTGGAAAAACAATTTATTTTTAAAAGCAAAACTGTCACAAATGGTCCTTTAATATAACTGTTTTGTAAGATGATAAGAAATAATTATAAAATAATTTCAATGTATATTTTTATAACGGTGTTAAAAGTGCTGTTGAACGTTACTTAAAAAAATCTTATAAAACAATTCAGTTTTATAAAATTTTACGACTTACACAGGGATTTATTTAAAAAATAATTTCTTAATTACAATATAATATATATTATAACTTTGCTGTAGAAAGGTTTTAATGATAAATTTATAAAATAGTTCAGTTGCACACGACAAAATAGTATTTTCTGAAATTCTAGTATAATCAATTAGTATTTAAAAACATTAATAAAACAACAATAAATCAAAATAATCATAGAACATCTAAATTACAAAACAAATTTGCTGGTTGGGAACCTTATGCTTTAAAATTAGCGTCTAATAAAGAGTCATTAAAAGTGGGAAAAATTCCCTCTGTAGGTACTTATAAACCAAGGAAGTAAAATCAATCATTTATGACCTAATATTTCTAATTATCGCATCAATATCTTCACCACCGTTTATGCAATAAAAAACATAAGTTAAACATGTTAAATGCTGATATTATTATTTTTAAAGGTATCAGTGGCTTGCAATTAGCTATGTGAACTGCCGCTCCCATAGCCTATACTTTCATCGTTTGTAACTGACCGCCTAATATATTTACTAAGAAAATCTTAATGGATCTAAATTTCTAGATCGACTATTAGGCACTTTTGTACTGGAAAAGTGAACAGTGTATTCAACATGGACATGCCTCAAATATCCTTATACAAAGTTTGAGCTCAATACCCTGTATACGGTGTTTATTACACAATGACAAATTTTAAAAAAAATGACTTTTCGTCTAATCCCGTATAAATTAGTATTATATCTAAATCGAATGACTACTTTATCTTTCTAATAAACATAATAGATACATAACGGCTTTCCTCGTAATATATTAGAATAACAAACACAAACATTTGAATTGCGAAACCAAAAAATTCATTTGAAAATATACAATTTGACGCGAAATAAAAATTTATTAAATGCAAATCCTGTGACTGTAAATAACATTGGCAAAATTCTCTGACAATGCGTGTTTAAGACATTACATTAGCTACATCAGTAGTAAATAGTAAATCGTGAACATGTCTAAAGCCTTATCCCCACCAAAGACAACATTGTTGAAATAATTTATCTTTGAAGAGGCCATATGTTTCAGCGCACTTTACCACCAAAATCATTGGCTATATAAAAGTACTATTTTACTTTTTTGTTAGGAAATTCTATGCACTTCAAAATTGCTCATTCAGCGATTCTCACACTGGTTGCGAGATACTGGCATCGAGAGCCAAGAACAACACAGAATAAAAAATAAATCGAGTTTTTAAATAGCCATCTTTGATAAAATAACAAAGATCCGCATGTTGATGTCAGGATAATTTTTTGTCATTTTCACTAAAGATATCTATATTTACAAGAAACTCCATTCATCCCATCAGAAAACTTTACCAATAAAAGACTTAAGTACACCATAACTAATAACTGTTTACACCTAAATATATTGGCTTACAAAAGCATAAATTATACTAAAAACAAGAGGGATTGTTTTAATTTTACTAGAAGAATTACAAAGATCCGTGCTGCAAGTTGTGCAGGTGTGCTGTCCTGGCATTATTTCGTTCCTCATTCTCAGTTCGTTGAAGATGTCTTCGCATGTAGCTCCGTATCGTAATGCTTGGCAACCTCTGGTTATGTGGTTGATAGTGGGAGTACCGGGTATAACAGCTAAAAAAAGATAACAATTTAAGTATGCGAACAGCCATTTATATTCAATAGAAATACCAATACAATGTTTTATATTATTGTTACGCAATACTTGAGATTTATTTTAAACACCCGGTACAGCATTTTTTAGTAAACTATATGATTTATTACATTAGATTAGGAGCATTAATAAAAACTTTGAAAACTTATTAATTTTACTTGAAAGCCTATCAATAACATATCTGGTAATAATTCTATCAGAAACGCGGAAAATAGATTGTTTAGATAAATATTACATACAGGAATATAATATGTATTACTCCGAAGGAAGTCATAACCAAAATGATGGTGTTCTTATTTATATAAGAAAAGAATATTTAGCAAATTTTACCACCATAAAATTTAATGAAAATATATTCACAAATACAACTATAGAAATAAATAATAGCAGTAGATAGATTACCATTTACAAATATCAATACATGTTTAAATGACGTTAAAGCAATATTAGCATGTAATAAAAAATTGATAGAGATATTAACATTGACCTATTAAAGAACTCTACCAACGAATAGCTTAACATTATGGTAGAAAATGGTTTTATACCTTATGTAAATGATGACACCAGAGCATTAAATAATAATAATTCTTGTAATGACCACTTTTTTATAAAATTATGAGCCAACAAATCTAGAATATTAAATACTTTTCCTATAGTATTACATTGCGATATGACAGATCATTTTCCTATTATTATTAAAATAGAAAATAATGAGCAGAAACAGAAAGATAACCCTCAAAAGAAAACAAAAAAACCGCTGCCTAAGGAATCACTACTTCCACATCCAGATTCTTCATCCAAGTCACTTTAAAGGAAACATCTTGACTATATTTGCACTCTAGTATATGGAAATTATTGGTTATAGAATTTTAATAATATTTGGGGCAGATGTCATAGAAAAGTTTGAGGGGTTGGTTTCTACCATATTCGTTAAAAATGAAGTTTCTAGTTTACCCTACTTATTTTCCACTATTCACAATCTACCACCTCCCACCCCTTCAATGAAGTCATCTCAATCGGATGTCACTACAATACATACGTGTACTAACTTTCAAGTGAATATCTCAATTTGATGTTATCAATCCCATTAACAATGAAGGGGAGGTGATGGAGTTTGAAAAATATTAGAAAGAAATCTGAGGCCTTGGTTTCTAGTATGTACACCGAATCCCAAATTTCTGTACTCTAGTTCCAGGTGTCGTTATAATACATACGTCTACCAAATTACAAGTGAATATCTCAATTTTATTTTATCAACCCCTTTAATAATGTAGTAAGGGTAGTGGAAGTGTTGAAAAATAGTATCAATAAATCTGAGACCTTGGCATCTAGGACATACACCTAATTTCAAGTTGCAGTACTCTTACCAGCTTACTTTACTTATTTTTCCCTATTTACCTCTACTTACCCCCACTCCTTCAACGCAATCATGTCAAAATATAATCTACTTTCAGATATAATTATAATACATAAATGTACTAAATTTCAAGTGAAAATTTAAATTTAATTTTATCAACTCTTTTAATAAGGGAGTGGGGGTGGTGGGGAGATGGAAAATACTAATAAAAAACCTGACACCTTCGCTTCTAGTATATATACCAAATCCCAAATTTATGTACTTTTACTAGCTTGCTTTACTTATGTCCCCTGTATACCCCAATTTAACCCCTAACCCTTCAACGGAATCATCTCAAAACATAATCTAGTTCCAGATGTCGTTATAATTCATATGTGTACCAAATTTCAAATGAATATCTCAATTTTATTTTATCAACCCTTTTAATAATGAAGTAGGGGTGGTGGGGGTTGAAAAATATTATAAATAATCTGAGTCCTTGGCTTCTAGTACATACACCTAATTTCAAGTTTCTGCAGTCTTACCAGCTTGCTTTACTTATTTTCCTCTATTTACCCCTATTTAACCCCCAACCCTTCAACGGAATCATCTCAAAATATAATCTAGTTCCAGATGTCGTTATAATACAAATGCGTACTAAATTTCATGTGAATATCTCAATTTCATTTTATCAACCCCTTGAATAATGGAGGGGGGGTGGTGGGGAGCTGAAATATATTATTAAAAAATCTGAGGCCTTTGCTTCTAGTACATACACCGAATTTCAAGTTTCTGTACTCATACCAGCTTGTTTTACTTATTTTCCCCTATTTACCCCTAAATAACCCCCAACCCCTCAATGGAATCATCTAAAAATATAATCTAGTTCCAGATGTCGTTATAATTCATACGTGTACCAAATTTCAAATGAATATCTCAATTTTATTTTATCAACCCTTTTAATAATGAATTAGGGGTGGTGGGGGTTGAAAAATATTATAAATAATCTGAGACCTTGGCATCTAGTACATACACCTAATTTCAAGTTTCTGTAGTCTTACCAGCTTGCTTTACTTATTTTCCCCAATTTACCCCTATTTAACTCCTAACCCTTCAACGGAATCATCTCAAATTATAATCTAGTTCCAGATGTCGTTATAATACATACGTGTACCAAATTTCAAATGAATATCTCAATTTTATTTTATCAACCCTTTTCATATTGGAGTAGGGGTGGTGGGGGTTGAAAAAATATTTTTAAAAAAATCTGACGCTTTAGCTTGTAGTACATACACCGAATTTCAAGTTTCTGTACTCTCACCAACTTGTTTTACTTATATTCCCCTATTTACCCCAAATTAACCCCCAACCCTTCAACGGAATCATCTCAAAATATAATCTAATTCCACACGTCGTTATAATACATACGTGTATGAAATTTCAAATGAATATCTCAACTTTATTTTATCAACCCCATTAATGGGTAGGGGTGGTGGGAGGGTTGAAAAATATTGTAAAAAATCGGAAGCCTTAATTTCTAGTACATACACCGAATTTCAAGTTTCTGTACTCATACCAGCTTGTTTTACTTATTTTCCCCTATTTACCCCTAAATAACCCCCAACCCCTCAATGGAATCATCTCAAAATATAATCTAGTTCCAGATGTCGTTATAATTCATACGTGTACCAAATTTCAAATGAATATCTCAATTTTATTTCATCGACCCTTTTAATAATGAATTAGGGGTGGTGGGGGTTGAAAAATACTATAAATTATCTGAGACCTTGGCATCTAGTACATACACCTAATTTCAAGTTTCTGTAGTCTTACCAGCTTGCTTTACTTATTTTCCCCTATTTACCCCTATTTAACCCCTAACCCTTCAACGGAATCATCTCAAATTATAATCTAGTTCCAGATGTCGTTATAATACATACGTGTACCAAATTTCAAATGAATATCTCAATTTTATTTTATCAACCCTTTTCATATTGGAGTAAGGGTGGTGGGGGTTGAAAAATATTATAAAAAAATCTGACGCTTTGGCTTCTAGTACATACACCGAATTTCAAGCTTCTGTACTCTTACCAACTTGTTTTACTTATATTCCCCTATTTACCCCAAATTAACCCTCAACCCTTCAACGGAATCATCTCAAAATATAATCTAATTCCACACGTCGTTATAATTCATACGTGTATGAAATTTCAAATGAATATCTCAACTTTATTTTATCAACCCCATTAATGGGGTAGGGGTGGTGGGGGGGTTGAAAAATATTATAAAAAGTCGGAAGCCTTAATTTCTAGTACATACACCGAATTTCAAGTTTCTGTACTCTTACAAGCTTGCTTTACTTATTTTCCCATATTTACCCCTATTTAACCCCCAACCCTTCACCGGATATCCTCAAAAAACAATCCAGTTCCAGATCTCGTTATAATATATACGTGTACAAAATTTCAAGTCAATATCTTAAACCGTTCCGGAGAAAACGTGCGGACCAAAAAAGTTACAGACAGACAGACAGACAGACCGACAGACAGACCGACAGACAGACCGACAGACAGACCGACAGACAGACAGAAAATTTTTTTTCGCTCAAATTTAAAATCTCGACGTTTCATGACATTCTAAACCTATTTCACGAATAAAAATTTTTGAAAATTTTTTTGCGATTACTATACTTCCAATCCACTACGTGGATGTGGAAGTAATTACATACATAAACTACGATAAATTAGAGCAAGATATTAAAAATGAGCCATGGGTAGAGTTATATAACATGGAAGATGTATGTTTAAAAGTGAATTATTTATTATTTGTTTGCTTATAGTAATGAAACATATTCTTTATAGGATTTTGCAAACAGCGGAAAGTTTAACTATCTATGAGAACTAAAAGAAAAACTATATGTAAAAATATTAATGAAATCTTTGCATTCTTTCGATAACCTGACTTCTGGTTATGCTAACAAGTAAAAATTCTGATTTGCCATTGTCATTATAACACTAGCATCCAACATAGTTCTCATAGATAGTTAATCTTTCCGCTGTTTGCAAAATCCTATAAAGAATATGTTTCATGGAAGATGTAAACTTAGCCTATAAATACTTTATTAACAAATTGTTACAACATATATAGAATGTAACAAATATAATACATTTGATATCACAGCAAAGAAGAATCAAACCCTGGATCACAATAGGATTAATTAATTCAATCAAAACCAGAGATAAACTTAAAATTGAGGTAAACAAACATTATCACGACCCAAATCTTTTAAAAAAAATGAGGATTACAGAAATAAAATACTTAAATAAGTTAATAAAAAGAGCTAAAAGGGACTATTACTGTAATAAAGTAAATGAAAACAAAAATTATATAAAAAAGATTTGGGCAACAATGAAGGAAAGTTTAAATGAAAGAAGAAATTATGTAAATTATAGAATAAAAAAAAAAAGAAATGTATGTTACCGAGGAAAATGGTCTATGTGAAATGTTTAATGATTGTTTTATAAATATTGGTAAGAATATGGCTGAAAAAATGATCAAAATATAATATTTGAGAAAAGGCAAATTACTTGTAATACGCTGTCACCTATTACAAAAGATGAAGTAATTAGAAACATAGGAAAATTAAAAACAAATTCTGCCCCTGGTTTTGATGGAATTACAACAAAAATTTTGAAAAATATCAATGTGGACATAGATGAACCATTAACTTATGTTTTTAACTTATGTTTTCTTAAAGGTATTTTTCCAGAGGAGTTAAAAAATCAGTTGTAACTCCTATATACAAAAAAGGTGACAAAAGCGCAATGGGAAATTATAGGCCTATATCTGTCATAAATAACATTGCTAAGTTGTTAGAAACACATATGAAAAGCAGACTGGTGAAACATTTAAATGATAATAAATTATTATCAAATTTTCAATTTGGTTTTAGGGAAAATATGAGTACTGAGAATGCAATGTATGAAGTAACTAAGACTTTGTACAATTCACTAGATAAAAACAAAAAGCAAATCGCAGTATTTCTTGATTTGGCCAAGGCATTTGACACTGTGTGTCATAAAAAAATGATAGAAAACCGCATATGGTATTCAAGGACTGGTAAACAAATTGTTTCACAGCTATCTAGATTCCAGACAACAGTGTGTAAAAATAGGACAATTTATAGGTGATTACAAAAATCAACTGCAATATAGAATCCCACAAGGCACTGTGCTAGGACCAACATTATTCTCAATTTATATTAATGAACTACTTTTTCTTGAAACACAGTGCAAAATCGTATCTTATGCTGACGACACTGTCCTACATATAAAAAAAATCTAAATATAGAAATTCGTAAAATTATTTGGAAATTCTATGAGCTGCGAAATATTTTACCTGCACCCATATTAAAAACAGTGTTCTATGCCTTGTTCGAATCGGTACTGCCATATGGAATTTCAATCTGGAGTGGAGCATATACAAATTTAGAAATACTTAAAATTACTCAAAAAGTTTTAATAAAAGTTATTCTATTTAAAAACATGCGGTACCCCTCAAATCAATTATTTTAAGAATTTAAAGTTTTTAGTCTAGATCTCATGTATGAAAAATCCGTACTTGTATTTTCCTATAAACATGATTCGTTTCCTGTTTCAGAATAACCGCATCGAGCATAATTACAACACACGATGCAAAGAAAATTCATATTAAAGTTCCCTCTTTAAGTAGAACTGCCAGTCAAAGATTTGTTTCATATTATACTTATACTTAGTCTTGCCGGAAGAATATGTGGGCCAATTAGGTTGCTGTTAATTATACCACACCAAACATTTACCGAGAATTTATGTTGAGAATGAGCTTCTCTTGTAGCATGACGATTGTTTTCGGCCTACTTATGCCAATTTCTTGAATTAAATACGCCATACCATGTAAATCGTTCGATATGTAGTCGGCCAATAATCCAGTGGCAAAATTCTAACCTATTTACATTATCACCCTGTTGAAGCCTTTGCACTTGCTGAATATGATACGGATGTAATCTTTCTTTATTTAGAGTCCTCCAAACCCGCACACAAATAACTGCCCCAATTAGGGGCACTTATCCGTCGGGTACTTCAGGGTGTTCTTGAACAATATTAATGATATTTTCTTGATCCTCAACGCTTTGAAGAATATTTCATTGCATAGCGATACACGGTTGAAAATATCGGATTTTTTGTTCTTCTGTTAGGAAGACAAATATTGTATTCCTCTGCGGCTTGTCTACATAAACCAAAATAATATCGGCATATTTTTTGTTTGTAACATTATAAGGCATGATTATTTTCAGACTAAGTTAACCAAGTACATTAGTTCTACTCTGCTTGTGTCTGGAAAAGGCAAAAGTTTGGATATTTAACGTTGAATAAATTCATTTTGATTGATTGATACGTGGCTGTCACCCTAGTCTCGGGTTCAATTACCTGTCGGGACGCTTGATTTTTTTCGGAAAAGAAAATTAATGCCAGTATACTGGTTGCGAATTTGTTGTGTAGCCCCCTCCTGTACGAGGTCAGCTCGGACCTTCAGAAATAAAGGGGATTGAACTATACTTGTATTGCCTATTATACGTATATTATGTTTATAGCAAAATAGTTATAAAAAATTTTTTATGTAAAAGTTTAAATGGTTCCAAAAGCCCAAATAACTTACTTTGATAATGATACGCCGCACACACCGACGGTCCTATACAGTGTACTCTTCTAAGTTGAGCTTCATCTCCATATAAGCAGGCACTTGTTTCTCCAGGTCCTAATCGAGCTACACATTCATAGCATCGAATGCATTCACCTAAGAAAGAAATATATATATAAATTTTCTTTTAAATAATTTTACCACACCATCATCATCAACAATTTTGATTTTTCTGTTAGTAAAATAAGTAAAAAATACAGATAAATATTTTATTGATCCAGTTCCACCATATAATACAATATAGGGTAAGTCACTTATTTACAAGCACATTGATAGATTTAAAAAAAAAGCGGATTGGAATTTTGAGAAATCATGGCAAATCGATGCCAAGATGATCCGTTATTTATAAACAAACATTTTTTCTGTTAAGACAATATTCATCTTAAATGGAACAGTCAACAAACAGAACTGTAGATACTAGAGTACAGAAAATCTACATTGGATGATGGAAGCCAATACCCAATATCATGAGAAGGTGAATATTTGGGCTCTAATGATAAATTCTCAAATTAGCGGACTATATTTCTTTGATAATGATAATTGAGTGGCCTTCCCGTTCTCCCGATTTGTCCCCGCATGATTTTTTATTATTTTTACGGGATTACTTAAAATCGAAAATCTACTTTAACAGTCCAAATAAAGTTTTTGACTTAGAAGAAAGAATAAGGCAAGAAATCAATCAAATCACCCCGGAAACGATATAAAAAGTTTTAGAAGAATTTCAGAAACGCCTTTATTATTGTCAAAGGTAGATAAATCATTATGATTCTTAGGAATTGATCCAATTTCCATCCCCTCGCGGCTCCACGCGTCTATAGAATAAATTAAATATGTGTATGCTTTCTTAATTACTAAGTTTAGAACGAATCAATTTATTACTGAGTTACCAAGGTATTACCTACCGCGAAAAATGGGACACACTGTATAATAACAAGAACAACATTCAAACATAGTCAAGTCGAAATAGCGTTTGAAACAAAAATTCTAGAAAGAAATGTTAGTGTTGGATTTGGTTCAGAACAATGCCAATGCATCTAACTCCTGCCGCTTCCTGTCGAAAATGCACTCTTTTCAATGTTGCCATCTTAATCATTAAAAAATACGATATTAGAGGATTTTTTAGAAATAAATATGCTTGTATAAATACTATAAATTTAGACAATTTTTAACGCTTGTTCGTGACAACAACAAAAACTTTTTTGGCAATAACCGTAAAGTATTCTGTAGTATATTTTCCAAATCGGAAGAAGCATATTGCCTGCTAACAGCCCAAACAACAAACTTCCCAGAAACCAATTTCGCTGAAGCCTGGCAAAGTTGGTACGGTCAGTGTCAAATCGTTTTATCAGAGACACAACCGCGAAGTCAATTACGCGGGAATGGGGTAAAACGACACCGCTTAAGTGCACAGTTAAATTAGTTAGGGCACAAGTAGTCTCATATAAACAGTATAATAGAAAGGGGCCAGTAAACGAGGCTTTTCCCTTTTCTTTCATGAATGTATTATTTAAAGAACGTTTTATGTTTATGGGAAATTATTTTGTTCCATGTTGTATTGGAGAGGATGCCAATTGTCAGGTAGAAATTAAGCATTGAATAGGGGGTCCACATTCATTGGTCCAAGTATTTCGGAATTATCCGGCCTTAATTTACAGAAATTCGTTACTTTTCTTTTAACCTTCGGGGTGTTGGCATTGTCATACTTTCAACGTGGTAATTATTAAGTGTTAAATGGGTATATATTTGTAATTTTCGAGGTTTCTATCCTAAACATTAAATTCCAAAGTAAACTCTAACCCATTCGAATTATCTCTGGCAACTGACGTTCTAGTAACAATTTTATAGTTATCGGAAATTATTAACTTCATGTTCGTTACTTGTACCAGTTTCTTTTCTACCCTTCAATTTGAATCAGTTTGTGTTTTGTTGTGAACAACTCATCATTGACGAATTAATATATTTTCGCTTAAGTACTGGTCGACGGTCTTTTTGATTATCTTTGTTTAAATTTCAAGTATTCTTTTCTTGTGTGTTATGTTTCGTATTTTTTTTATTGTAAATATAGTGTTTAAGTATTGCTGGAAATTAGAGTTTCATGTATTCGCTAACTAGTAGAGAGTCGAGTCACACATGTTTAGCTCGAAAGAGGGTCTCGATGGGCCAGTGTTCACATACGCGAAGCGTGTGTGACGGGGTCTCGCTGGGGGTAAGGTAAGAGACTGTCAGGAGCTGTCAACGTGCAGGCCTGACAAAAAGGTGTAAGTTTTAGAATTGTAACCTATCACATGTAACCAAATGTCTCTCGGAATTGTTCGCGTATAAACGATATTAATTCATCTAGTTAATACGTGGCACAATTTTCAGGGCTACTATGAGCAGAGATTTTGAGGAAGGGGTAAATTGATTTATGAATATAATCAATGAAAATGACAACTTCCAGATTAATATAAATACGGTAACGGGGAGGTTACAAATTCAGTCAATTACATCATTGATACACAATCAGAACTGGATCAACAGTAAACCCAACGTACAAACAACCTGCCGCCCCCACATAGAAATAACTTTATATTCTATACCAATCTAATATAGTTTAAACTTAAATCAATTTACATCGTATTGGGACGACGCGCCAGTACATAAAAGAATAAAACGATGTACCATGCTTGATGACAAAAATATTGATCAGGTTTCTATATCGAATTGCTGAAACTGTGCAATTAATCACAAATCTAC
This sequence comes from Stenurella melanura, assembly GCA_963583905.1. NCBI lineage: Eukaryota > Metazoa > Arthropoda > Insecta > Coleoptera > Cerambycidae > Stenurella > Stenurella melanura. Next base: position 121,258,957 of record OY757316.1, on the reverse strand, counting down.
ATATATGGGCATCAATTAATTATTGTTCCACTGTTACCTTGACATGTTCTCCGTATACCATTTAAATATTTATTTTATAAAAACTGTATATTGCAACATTAATATTAATAATTATAACATATTCCATAATTGAGGATTTCCGGTGACAAAATGTGTGTCATAGTGAGTAAAGTTTTATTATATGAAAACTGTTTCTTACAGTATTGTAATTTGTTTATTTACATTTTTCTACATCAGTGAGTCGTACATACACAAAGTATTGGTGTCTGTCACGAAACTAGCTGCGTGGCTTATAAACGAGGTGTTGGTAAACCAACCGTAAGAATAAGTTATTAATGTTGCGTGTTTTCCACCTTTTGGAAACACCCTATATGAATCCGTGGGTTCTAAAATAATTTCAACAAGAGATAAACACTAACACTTTATTTAATAATTTACTGATTAAACAAAACTTCTTAAATAGCCTTTACACTTTGTTTACTTTATATTTAACCTCACTTTTTCACTACCTTTCACTTTTATAAACTTCTTTAATAAACTTCTTTCTCTGCGCCGGTAATCGCGCCTTATATACTCTGCAATTATCTCTAGATTGATCCAGAATCTTCTCCACCACACTCTAGAAAAGTCCATGGCTCTTTCTACAAGTTTACAGTCACTCACTATAGGCATATGCGTATCAATTTCAAGTTTCAAGGGGTGTAATACATAACATTTATAAAGTTCATCAACGTACATAATAAGAGTCAGTAAAACATTTTGCTTCTCTTCGGAACTTTCTTATATGCAAGTATGGAGCACTTATAATCGATGTATTTATATTGAATCTCTAATACATCCTCAACTAGTTGGTGCATAAATAATTTTGTCAGGGGTAGCAGAGCTTTCACAGGAACACTTTTCCGATAAGAAACTTAATGGAGTAAATTGGCAGCAGAACGGAGCGACCCCACACAGTGTTTTGGAAGTTAGGGAGCATTTAAATGGTCGATTTTATTTGTGACTTGGTAATGGGGACCAATTCCGTGACCACCAAACAGCCCTGATTTAACACCATTAGCATTTTTGTGGGAGTATTTAAAGGACAAAGTGAATTATCATTTTATTCAGAATATTGAAATAACTAAAACTAAAATCAGAGAAACTATTTACGAATTTAACAGTGGAATAATAGTGGCTCTTTTATGTTGTAAAATATTGTTCATCTCAGGATTTTATTTTTGTTTTATTTGAAATAAAATCTCCACGTTTCATGACATTCTAGACCCATTTGAACAAAAATTAAATTTATGTTTTTTTTACGGTTACGACCAGTAGGTAATTCGAAAACAACGAATATTATGCGTTAATCTAAAGAAATATCTAAAGTATCTTTAAAGGGACTTGAGGATGAAAAACCTAGATGTGGAAATAGTTTTTAATTTTGAGTCAATAGCAGTCATCTCCCCATTTTTACATGTGATTTAATTAGGTTAGAAAGCTCAGATATTTTTCAATGTCTGCTTCTTATTCAACTACCATAAGTGTCCCCTCTTATAATCACCCGGTAACTTATGTTGTAAAAATTAGAATAGGAGCGCAATATTTAATTTTACTGTAGAAATTCTTATTAATTAAATTTTTATAGTAACGTCCTTTGCAATGTTTTTACCGTAAATATTTATCACATTATAACTATAAAAAATAATAAAAATAGCAACAAAATAATTGCCTCTACTCTCAATGGTTATTTAACATTCCAGGTATTAAAGCAATATAAAGAACAAAGATAGAACTAATATTTTAATTGTAGATGATAAGTGTCACATCTTATTGATAAACAAACTAGTACTTATATGTATCAATAAATGTAAGTCGGAATGTAAACAAGTTTTAAAGCGTAGGTTACATAAGGAAGTGTTTTTATTTATAAATTCTAAAATGTCGCAAATAATACCATATTTCTTTTACTGCGGAATGATGATTTTAGGACGTTCTAGAAATTGTTAAGGTAGGTCAATCTTGACAACGATTTTCGTTACTTAGATATCACTTGGTAGCCTAAAAAAGTCTAAAGTAGCTTTATAATACTACTAACGATAATGACACTTGGTTAAAACTGCCTCTAACAACATTAAAACTTTAGAGGTCGATACTAAAATAAAATATTACTATGAAATAAAAATATTCCAGAGGTTATACAACTATAACTTAAGTATAATCGTTACCTTTATAAACAAAAAAATAACTGAAATGTTTCTTCGTAAATATGAAAACGAGAAATATATTACATGTGTCTCAAACCGACAATATCGTTACAAAAAAAAATCGGCAGCTACTGGAGACGGCTGGAACCTCTCCACCTGGTGGATCGTTGAAGCCGAAAAAGCACTAAACTGTGTGCCATAACGACACTAAACGTAATCCAATCTTAACCATAACCATTTCAGATCTCTTGGAGCACTAAAGAATCCCTCATGTAAATTTCTGCACTTTTTTCTCACTTGCACCACATAATATCAACATAATGAAATTTATGAATTGCTGTTCTCCTCTTATGTTTCAGGACATAAGATTGTACTGCATTTATAACGATGCGAGTAAAATATACTGTGTCCACGACTATTAAATATTTAATATCTATTTAGTTCATTTTCATGTGATTTTTCCAATTTAAGAAAGATTCATAGGACAACTCATATAATTTTCTCGATTTTTCGGTCATCAGACGTCAGTTTAAGGTCAGTATCGCTCTACGGCGTCATTTTCCAAATAATTGACGTCAACATTACGTCATATTTTAGTACGTCGCAGATACGTCGTTGACATAACGTTGTTATGACGTCATTCTTGAGTCATAAATATATCGAATTTTAAAAAAACGTCATAAATAAGTCATATTTTCTGACGTCATACACTGGATTTAGAAATTACGTCAAAGTTACATCACATTTTAAAACGTCGCAGAGACGTCGTAGGCAGAACGTTGTTATGACGTCATTTTTGTGTCGCGCGTATGTTTTGGGTATTGTATAAATACATATAAATGGTCAAATACCATTTTTTATATTTTCATCTTCTATTATTTTCATCTTTTATAATAGTTACTTTTATATATTAGCTGTATTGATCAGTATTGAATCTACTACTCTCTCGCGTATGTAGATACCACAGCTACATGTGAAATCTTTACCACATATATGCCATATAATTTTTATTCTACTTTACAAAAATGGCTAGAGCCCAAATTTTGTCGGAAATTCGATGATTTTTTTTTAATGAAAGTTTACCGAAATTCCAAAGAAGCCCGAATTTTGAAATAAAAGTTTCCTTTTTTATTATTTTAAGTTAAAGGCGAAAAAAGGGTTTCCAGACAAAAATGGTTGCTTCCAGGTTTTTTGAATAATTAAAGTTAGTTAGAAAATAAAGTAAAGCAATACCAGCTGTCAAATTAGACAAATATGTGTCAATTGAGAGCTGCCAAATTGACATTTGACTTATATTCCAAATTTTTTTCACAAAACTTGTTGCTGTCAGGTTTTTGGGGTCGCTGAATTCGAGCAAGATGTCAAATTGGACAAAAGATGCTAATGGAGAACTCAGCTCAAATTTCCAAATATCGTTTAATTTAAATATAAAAAATTATTTGACGCAAAGATTTTTGTGCTTCCTGGAACCAAATTATCGTAGAAGTTATTCAGTATATTACATCAAAAATTAACTTAATTTTCTTTTTGCCCTTAACTTAAAATAATAAAAAAGGACATTTTCTTTTTCAAAATTCATGCTCCGAAGATTTGTTGGAATTTCGTTAAGCTTTAATTTAAAAAAAATGTTAATTTCCGACAAGACTTGCGCATTTTAGCCATTTTTGAACCAAAACTCGATTTGGGACCACTGTGCAACGTGGTCAACACCCTGCAGAATAAGGTTGGACTTGAGAGGCTGGGAAGCCAGCACATAGTCTTGATTAATATTCAAAAGAAACGACGCAAAATTTTGAAATAAGTGTTTTTCCACTGCAAATCCATTTCTTATCAGAAAAAGTGGAATAATGTGACAATGCCTCAGTGTAACTCCAATATCGCTATATCTCTAGAAAGAGAATTAAAGGTTAAATGTAAATATGTAAATTAATATTGGATGTTTTATTTAAAGAATCCAACTATCCGCTTATCACGACTATGTGAAACACCCTGTAGATTTGAAAATAATTTTAAAATATGCCACTCTTGATTTTCTACAATTTTTATCTAACGCGTTTTTTCAAGTTTCAAATAGTTGAAGAGATATTGACCATCCTCACATTACTGATTTACTCTGTATAAATTAGTATAATAATGGTAAGTATTTTTTGGTAAAAGAAAAAAATATTTCTTACCTGTTTGCAAAATCCCAAAAGCCAATAAAAATATGGCAGAAGCTCCAGCATTAGCAGATTTCATAATTGCTTTATCAAAAAATCCGATAGGGAATGTTCTCACGAATTAAGGTCATTTAACATCAACCTGAATTTGTAAAATCTCCAACACTAATAAATAATAATATGAAACTATTTACTTTTCTCAAAGCCCGGACGATTCACCTAGATCCTAACCAACTTACTAACGAACAAATTTTGTTAAACTGTTTAAGGGTAAACAAATTAGTAAACCTTAGTCGTTCCTAAGAATTTTAAAATTGCGTGTAATTTTGTTGAAATGCGTTTCAGCGCTCTTAAAACTGTAATTAACACGTAGTTACTGCTCAAGAACTTTAGTGCTACATCTATATTTATTGGTAAACAAGCTATGTAGTTTAAATTTCATATTTCATTAGTTTTACAGGAAATTGTGTTATTTAGCCTCCAACTTAAAGCTTTGCTTTAACCAAATTGTTGTTTATGCCGTGCAAATATTTAATATGCTCAATGTAAACTGAATCAAGTTCACAAATTTTGACAAAAAGATCCATGTTAATATTATAGCACAAAGCAGTTAAATTTTGATTCGACAATTTTACTTACTTATATCTAATAATAACTAATAGTTTTCAGTTAGATAGGTTGATATATTATTTGTTCTACTACGGATATTATAATTATTCGAAAAAAAATCATAAGTGCGTCGCTGCTGTCTATATCCACAGATAGAACGAAACTTACTTTACACGAAACCGCTGCCTAAGGAATCAGTACTTCCACATCCAGATTTTTCATCCGAGTCGCTTTAAAGGAAACATCTTGACTATATTTGCACTCTAGTACGTGGAAATTATTGGTAATCGAATTTTAATAATATTTGAGGCACAAATTTGATTCGTTGGTTTCTATCATATGCGTTAAAAATGAAGTTTCTAGCTTACTTTACTTACTTTTCCCTATTCACAACCTACCACGTCCCACCCCTTCAACAGAATCATCTCAATCAGATGTCATTACAATATACATGTACTAATTTTCAAGGGAATACCTCCATTTTATGTTATCAATCCCATTAATAATGGAGCGGAGGCGGTGGAGGTCGGAGGGGGGGTTGAGAAATATTAGAAAGAAATCTGAGACCTTGGGTTCTAGTATATACACCAAATCCCAAGTTTATGTACTCTTGCAACTTGCTTTACTTATTTTTCCCTGTTTACCTATACTTACCCCCCCCCCACTCCCTCAATAGAATCAAGTCAAAATATAAGCTCCATTTTATGTTGTCAATCCCATTAATAATGGAGCGCATGTGGTGGAGGTCAGAGGGGGGGGTTGAGAAATATTAGATAGAAATCTAACCCCCAAGGGTGAAAAAGTGAAAAAACTAGAAAATTAGATTTTTCCCTAGTCTTTCTAACAGTTTTCAAATTTTTGTTTTATTATGTATAATAATAAAGTTATAGCAAATTATATGTGAAGAAATTGCATTAGTTGAAGCGGATAATGGTTGTTATAGACCTATGTAACTTCCTTATTATGCATATATTCATTTTACTATTTTCGCAAATTCATTACACTCCTGACTGTAGGTAGACGAACGAAAATTTTAGAAAATTGATAAGAATAAAAGTTGTAGCCTGTACTATCTAGATTATAATCGTTTTTTGATTTTTATATTCCGCTTATAAATAAGAAAGTTATAAAAGAAATACTAACCTGTTGACAGAATTCCCGCAGCACCCCTGTTGCAGCTATCGCAAGATCTGTATATTTCCCTCTCACTCTCACTCGCTGCTCGCATAGTCGTAAAAGTATTGCCATTTAAATTTATTCATTAGAAATTAGCCTGGATAATGTGATATAACATAACAATAATTTAGGACGTAATTATCCTAACAAAAATAAGTTAATAATACATTAACGCAGATACTAATGGCCTAAATTACATAGTTTTTAAAATAAAAAATAATGAATTTTGGGAAGAAAAACTACTTTTTTAACTAATAATTATTTACCCACACCCTTTACTTGTCTTAATAATAATAATAATATAGGAGGCGTGTGAATTGCCACAATAATAATAAGACACATTGATTATTTATAAACCAATTAAGAATAATACTAAACAAATAAAATTGATGTTGAAGTTATTACAAGGTAATACATTTTCATATTAATTGAAAAATGCACATTATAATAAACTACAAAAGTATTGATCTCAGAAATCATCATTTTACTAATATATTTCATCGTCCGTTTCTTCATCTACAACTGTAATTTTGTCTGTGTATCAATTTATATTTCTTGCACTGGCATCTCATGGTTGAGCATCCTGAAATGACATTTATTAAAAAACGTTGTTTAAACGATTTGCAATACCTTTACCTGTTTTACAATAACAAAATTACATTTCTTCAGTCAGAATTGGCATTTGGCGATTTATTTGTCCATATAGGTAAATAAGAATTATCTTCATTTAGTCTCCACTCGTACTCCAAAGGATTCGGCATATTAATAACTGGGTTTAAAGCACTGCTCCATATAATAAATTGGTAAAATGCTCTCAAAGAGTGTTTAGTAGAGGGTCCACACCTTCGAAAGCCGTCTAAATCGCCAAGTAACCCATTCCAGCAAGGTAAATAAATTTTGAGCTCGCATATCGAAAGAGGGTCCTAATGGGCATCCGAAATGGCTTGTTGGACTTTTTTTGGCGCTTGCACAACTTCTCCACAAGAAAAAAAGATGGCGGAACGTTATTTCAAGAATGTGTGTTTTTAAACATATACCTCTCGCTAGAAAATTAACTACGTACGATATTGATGTGATTTTTTAGATTTGTATACTACTGATATGACCGCATATATCAGTACTGTTAGAATTTCAAAATCACTTACGATTTTTTTCTAAATAAATCCTAAATCACAGGAAGCAAATTTGTGTGTTTGAATTTTCGATTTGCGATCAACTATATTAAATGTTTAATTTTTTTATATATTATATGCGAATGAAATATGGTCTAAAGATCAAAAAAGTTTTTGAAAAAAAAATTAGCTCCATATCTTTTACAATTTTTGAGTTACAGACTTTTCAAATTAAACCATAATTTAGGTCCGTGATACTCCTATTACCATGCGGCTATTATCTCACGTAGGTACTGCTATGTGGTTAGTTGTAATGCATCAAGATAGTAAGCCAATACATTTTTGATATTGTGTTATTATTATTTATAATTTTACAAAAATATTAATATGTAAAATTAAACTCATTTGGCATAGTATTTATTAGATCTATAGGTTATGAAGGTGTTGTATATGGAGATATTTATTATACATACCATCATTACAATATAGAAATACAATATAAACACGTACACAAAACGTGTAATTTATAAGTAATAATAATAATAATAATAATAATAATAATGCATAATTATACACAGCTCAGTAAGCATCGACAAAGCACTACTAGACTAGTAAGAATTACTGTCTGTTAAACACTGCTCTGTATTATTTCTGCCCTTAAAACAATTGTAGGAAAGGCCGCATGCACATGCAACAGAACATCAACATTTTTAGTCACACTCTACTTTACAATTCCACTTTTTGTTTTTTTTTAACCACTTGTGGTTTTTTGTCATCATTTGTGGGTTTATTTGGTTATTCTCTATCAGATATCCAAATTTTCTGGAAGAGTGTGATGTGTTTTCTTAACCGTTTTTCAAGTCACCGAGGTAATTTGTTTAAAATCCAGAATTTTGTGTTAGGTAAGGAAAGTATAGGAGAATCTAAACCACTTCTTGTGAATAATTTTTACAATTAAAATTATTTTGCAGTAAGCAGGGTTTGACCCTGCTTCGCTAAGTACTTCAGTTGCAAGCTAAGCTAAGCATACTAAACTACTGGACTTAATGACCGTTTCAAAATGCAGTAAGTAAGCTCTCTTGTAGGACTTAGCGAAAGTATGTCTAATAACTTTATGAAAAATAAATGCTACCTTGGTGAATCTAATTAAACTCACTATGGCCATACAGATTAACATAGGTCTTACGACCATCTTCAATGACACGATCACCAATTGCATCGCAGTTATCTCCAAGATTAGTCAAACTGTTTAGATGGCCTGTTTGATTTAAGGCAACTGTAACTGCTCACTTTTTCCCCTTCGCAAAGAATAACTGACAGGTCACACAATACATAGACTGCCAATAAACAATATTTACAATATTTTCTTCTTCATGTTTTTCACCTAATTATTTATTGGTTTCGTGAATACTATAAAATACCCTTTGTTGTCGTATACCCACAAAACTTTTGTAGTTTTTCTATTTTGGAAAAATTAAACATACCTTTCGTAAATATTATTGTGTTCGTTTGTTCATGGCTGCACTTCAAATTTTATGCTAGGCGTGAGGAATCCAAGTTCACATTGTTGGGCAACATTTGTCCTTATTTACACCAATATTCAGGGCTTGTTTTCTTAAGGTGGCCATTCCCCAGAAAGAGACATCCGATAGGGAAATATTTATTATTTTTGCCTATAACTTTTTTTTCTTAGTATGTATATTTAGAAAATCCATAAGAGTACCTAAGTAGAACCATAAGAAGGCTACTACTATGAATTTTCACTCAATAAATTCAGTGGTTTGCAAAATAGCTAGATTTAAAACTACGAAATAGGAAGATTAACATAATTTTTAAATTTAAATCGAGCTATTTTGCAAACCACTGAAATTATTGCGTGAAAATTCATAGTAATAGTCTTGTTATGGTTCTATTTAGGTACTCTTATAGTTTTTTTAAATATATGTACTAAGAAAAGAAAGTTATGGGTAAAAATAATAAATATTTCCCTATCGGATGTCTCTTTCTAGGGAATGGCCACCTTAAGTCATATCGTACTTTTTTAAATCCGAAGTTTAGGTCAATTTTTATTTTTAAACTCATTTTATTAAAACTTATTAACGATTTCGTACTCTATTTGCAAGTCTAGATATACTGTCCTAAACCAAAATGACGTAACTTAAAATTTCCTAAGCAAATTGGATGTACTTCAAAGTTTCCTTGTTAAATGACCGACTTTTTTCATTAATCAATAAACCATTATTTTTGCCTCATAGAATTAAATTCAAAAATAGAATGAAACTATTTAAAAAATAAGATGTTCTGAGGTTAGCGGCATAAAATATCAAATATCTCAAGAAGAGCGTATAATGAAGTACGTCATTTTGGCTTAGGACGGCAGTATATTACATGTAACAAATTACATCATAATTTAAAACCACGTATTTATTGCACCGAAATAATTGTTTAATAATTTTCAGACAATGAGTGATCTAATGATCAAGAATAATATAACACCTAAATCAAATTAGGTATTAAACTAATATATGATCTATCCACAATTGCACAGAACGAGCCCTGCCGTAGCTGTCACGTTGCGCGCTAATAACAAGACATTATTAATTAATTTGAATTTAAAAATCCGTATCTCGAAAACTGTATAAGATATCGAGCTAATTTTTTTTGCAAAAACTTTTTTGATCTTTAGACCATATTTCATTCGTATGTAATAGATACAAAATTCGAATATTTAATATAGTTGCCCGCACGTCCAAATTTCAAACACACAAAATTCGTTCATGTGATTTTGGATTCATTTAGAAAAAAACCGTAAGTGATTTTGAAGGTCTATTAGTACAGATAGATGCGCTCGTGTTTGTAGTATATAGATATAAAAAATCAGATTGATATCGCAAGTAGTTAATTTTTTAGGAAGAGGTAAACGTTTAAAAACACAAATTCTTGAAATAACATTCGGCCATGTTTTTTTCTTGTGGAGAAGTTGCGCAAGCGCCAACAAAAGTCCAACAAGTCATTTCTGATGCCCCTAAGGATCCTCTTCCTGAATTCGTTTCCAAAAATCATTTACCTTGTTGGAATGGGTCATTTCAAGTTTTGAAGCTTTGGACCCCTTACTAGTTGATTCAAGGCGTCACTTATAGGGGGGCAATTTGTCTATACTGAATTGAGATCAAATTGAGATGCCATCTTCGCCCTCAAATCATTAATATTATCGCAATTAGTGGGAGAGTACAGTAACATGCAAAACTTTTCTAACTCCTTAAATTTTGTTACTTCTAAAGAAACATACTTTTCACATGAACGCGATAGCAGGCTGCAATTTGTTTCAAAGATTTTCCACGAATAATATATTTTATTTTAAAATGTTGTCAATATTGATAGAATTTATATATCTATTATTTTCATTTGTGCTGTCTGCATGTAAACATTTACGTCAAGACTTTCTATAAAATGAAGTAAGAGAACCAGTAAGTACATCAGTATCCTTACAACTTATATTATAATGCATTCTGTAAAACCTTCAGATTTGGCTGCTATGTGCAATAATATTCTAATATCTGCCGTTTCATGATTAAAAGATAATAATTTCCTTGAATTGAGTGATTTTCGACTTTTAATCGGCAATTTAAATTCCGCATTTAATTAATTTTCGGTATTACTTGATGAAGACTCCATATTTCACAATAATGTTATAAATATATAACAATATCTAATTAAACACCTCTAAAAACATGTGATGAAACAATATTCTACACAGGAGTATGCATTCATACATTTTGACGTACGTTTTGTTCAAGTATTCTTTGACTTAAGAAAAAAAATCGTGACCGATATTTCATGACGCCGGCAAAATTAGCTTATATGAAAGTTAGCTGCCTTTAGGTCTGTGGTAGTACTTACACAAAATTTTTCTTGTATCTTAGTCATAAGATATCTGTAGAGCTGTCTCTCTACCTACGAATATTTAACAATGAAACTTGAAAATCTTGGAAAAGGCATATCCAATTTTCACCAAATGTGGATGGCTAAGAACCACCATCTTGCAAATAGCAACTTTAAAAAAAAACAGCTTTGAAATTGGCTCAGCAGTCTTGGAGCTAGGTGGTTACAGACAGAGACCCACTCATACACAGACAAAAGGTTCAAACTTCACTCCTCCTCCTTTGTGGGTCGAGGGTTAATAATATACCAGAAATTGATATTTATTTTGTACGTTGTAACTACAAATTTTGTTTATCTGTCAGGTTCCTAGTATATACAACATTGATAACTTCACATCTGAATTCCTGGTTGCCTATTAACACATTTTAGACTATTTACGTCAAATAAAGTGGATTCTATCAAAAAAAAGTTTGTCAGCGCAGATACATTCTGATTAAAATACCTCACTAAAATTATGCATGAAATATGCCAGTGTTTAATATACATACCGGGTGCAACATAAAAATAAGGTAAATTGTATGTTCCTTCTGGATTTTGGTCGCTTTCTCTTTTTCTCGTCGTCTAAGGCTGGACTAGCTGCCTCTGCATTTTCCTTTAAAATAACATTTTGGGGGCTCTTTTGTATAGGTAAAGTACAAATTCCCTGGATATTCCAGACTTCTTCGTGTATTCGTTTTTGATAAAAATATTTAAAATTTTTTTTTTCTTCATTGACTAAACAACAACAACAACAACATATTATGTATCTAATTAACAGTGATTTTTAAAAAAATGTCAGTTACTTGTAGCAAAAAAGATAATCAAGCACTACTACGAAATTTTTTCTGTAACACCTTTAAGAATCTTCGTATAACATACACTGCTGGCCACTCGAACTTACACATAGAGACTTTTAGGCAAAATTTAAAGTTCAATATTTTCAACAGGAATGCAAATTTTTGAACGCGGCTTGCAAATTTTAAGAGCTAGTTTTTTTCGGATTAAGCTGCATGACGTATATTTATCGTAGGACCATAGATATTAACGACTTCTTTCTTAGTGTATTCTGCAAGAACGATAACTGCAATAGGACGATAAACTTCTATGCTAACACCAAATTTAAAGATAATTTACTGTTCACCTTCACACTTGTTACTACCGATACCGTTTATAATTCTATCAAGAGTATAAAGTCGAACACTGCCGGAAAAGATAAAATAACTCTAAACATGTTAAAATTATGCATCCCAATAATCATAAAGCATATCACCCATATTATTAACTGCTGTCTTGAACAGGGTTACTTTCCTACAGAATGGAAAGATGCAATTATCTGTCCAATACCAAAAACAGCAAATCCTACAACTGTGGAGGATCTGAGGCCTATCAGCTTGTTGCCAATTCTTTCCAAAATACTAGAAAGAATAGTTCACGACCAGATTACTGAATATCTTTTACTGCATAACTTATACCCATTGCATCAATCGGGATTTCGTAAAGCACATAGCACCACTACTGCTTTGTTGAACCTTAGTGATAATATCATCAGCGCACTAGACAAACGTATGGCAGCTATTCTTGTATCCCTAGACTACTCTAAGGCATTTGACACCATTGATCACACGCTTCTTTGTGCAAAGCTAAATTACTATGGTTTCGACGCGATATCCCTGCGGTTTTTCAATTCTTATTTGAGCGAACGTCGCCAATGCGTATCAGTCGCAGGAAATATATCTGATTTTAAAATTATCTCGTCAGGTGTTCCTCAAGGGTCCATTCTTGGTCCTCTTTTGTTTCTTGTATATACAGCAGATATATTTAATGTAGTAACTAGTTCGCATGTGCAAGCATATGCTGACGATACCCAACTTCTTCACTGTTTTGAGCCATCTAATGCAGCTATTGCCACTAATTTGATTAACCAAGATTTAGACAACATCTATCAATATTCGCATCAACATAACCTTAAAATTAACCCTACCAAATCAGTTGTTATTCTATTCTGCTCAGAACATACTCGAGATCACTTAAAGGCTTCTATTCAACTAAATATTAATCAAGAAAATTTGTCATTTTCTACTCATGCCAAAAATCTTGGGATAATAATAGACGAAAAATTACGTTTTATGCAGCACATAAAAATTCTTTTACAAAAATTTTACTCCCGACTAAAAGTACTGTATGCAAACAGGCATATCTTGAACTTTAAACAACGTAAAAAACTTTGTGAAACTTTAGTCATGCCTGTATTCAATTATTGCAATTTTATGTATTTTTACTGCCTGGATCAAGCTACAAAAAATCGACTACAAGTTTTGCAAAACTGTTGTTGTCGTTTTATTTACAACTTGAGAAAATTTGATCATGTTTCAAGCAAATATGTTGAGTTGCGTTGGTTAAAAATGGAACAACTCGTTAAATTCCACTATGCAGTTTTCTTATTTTCTTTAATAAAATATTCTATTCCAAGTTACTTAAGAGACAAGTTAATTTTCAGATCGTCAGTACATACTGTAAACATCAGACATCGGTACGTGCTAACTGTGCCACAACATCGTACAGCCCTCTTCCAACGTAGCTTTTCTTACACATCCGCAGCTTTATATAACTCTATTGATCCCATATACAAAAATCTATCGACAGTTAATATCTTCCGTAAAAAAATCAAAGCCTGGTTCATTAATTCCAACAAAAACTAGAATATATTCTTGGGCATCATTTTGCACTGTGTTTATGATCGATTTTTTATTTAGTAATTTTGAGTAATTAATTTTTTAGTATTTCTATAAATATATTTTATAAAGTGTATACCGTCCGCCTATTACATTGGACTATTGTAATATTGTATTGTATTTTTGTATTTTAATGTTTTATTTTTAACTTAATTAGTTAGGTAAGTGATTTATAAGGTTAAGTGTAAGAATAGCCACATGGCTAAACTTCGCCTTGTAAATTGCTATTTGTAATGTACTTGTAAATGTACATCTACACCCTTTGAATAAAGTCGTTTATTATTATTATTATTATTATTATAAGTTTATTATATACGGGGTGATCAATGAAGTCATGCAAAAAATCAAAAAGTTTGTATGACTGTAATTTCCGCAAAAAATTTTTTTGGTCGTTGCAATATGGTTCCTTACTAAGGTAACATCAATATCTCTAGACGGTTTTGTCAGTTTTTGGATTAAGGCCCTTAGGCCTTGTACACACTACTCAACATAAAATTTGGATACCAAAATCTTTAAAATGCTATAACTTGACATTGGATTGACGGTTCTTGATGATTTTTGCGGATTTGGAATCCTTATTTCACGTAGATTTTCTATGGTCTAAGCATTTTATTTGAGGGTTGAAATTTACACATTATACCGGGTCGATAATAAACAAAAACGTAGCGACAAGAACAAGTTTATTACATTAAATTCTACAATATTCAACATTGCTTAACAACGACCAAAAGTCAATTCTTAAAAAATTTATAATTCTAATTCTGGTAATTTTTAATAACTGAAAAAAAATTTAACTAAAAAATAAAAAATTAATTTAATTTAAACTTAAATTAAAATTAAATTAAAATTACCTAATTAAAATTACCTAATTAAAATTAGGTACATTAATTAAAAAAAAGAGAAGCTAATATTTTGTTGGTCCTCCTGCTCGGAATATTACTTCCAGACATCGATTTGGTAGAGTATCCACAAGATTATTTATAAAATCTTGTGGAATATTCTCCCATTCTTCACGAATGGCCTCACTGAGCGTTTCTAAAGTTTCAGGGGGTACATCAAGAGATCTTACTTTAAGTTTTAAATAAGACCAAACGTGTTCGATGACATTAAGATCCGGAGACTTTGCAGGCCAGTCCATCCTATTGATGTTTTGTGCCTGCAAAAACTCTGTGATCCTTCGCGCTCTGTGAGGTCGAGCGTTGTCATCCACCAATAGAATTTCTGGGCCGTAATGTCGAGCAAAAGGAACAACAATAGGTTCCAAAATTTCCTCCTGATAAACAGTAGCATTAACGGTTTGGTTGGTAATGAATAGCTCGGTTTTACCATTTCTTATGATACCTCCCCACACTGTAACACCTCCGCCACCAAATGCTTCTTGAGGGGCCATATTTTCCTCCAAATATCGCTGATTTGGCCTTCTCCAAACTAACATTCGACCATCGGAGTGAAACAAATTAAATCTTGTTTCGTCAGTAAATAAACAATGGCTCCTCTATGATCGCCAGTAGTTTCGACGCGGCGGTTCAAATTATAAATTGTCTTTCGGCTGACATTGTAAATGTGCGCAACTTGCTGTTTTGACATTCCTTCGTTGAGAAGTCGAATGCAATTTTCCCTTTCTGCCGTGGTTAAACGCCTCATATTAATTAAACTTTACAAAATTATAACATTGAAACATGTCAGATTATTTCTAAAATAATGTAAACAGTTTTTAATTCCATAGCAACAAATTTGTTTTTCCAATGCCTACTTTGAAATTGACGCGTCGCGTAGAAATTACACCCGATCATAATTATGGGCATGGGGGTGGACAAAGAACTGTGTAAAACTGAATGATTCTTTGAGACAACAAACTGGGGTGTGTGTTTCGGACAGAACAGTGAGAAGAACATTAAATAAAAACAACTTGAGGTGAGAATTTATTTTTACAATAACTTAAATAATGCCAAACTTTAGAGCGCGTCGTACCCTACGTTTTTGTTTATTATCGACCCGGTATAATGTGTAAATTTCAACCCTCAAATAAAATGCTTAGACCATAGAAAATCTACGTGAAATAAGGATTCCAAATCCGCAAAAATCATCAAGAACCGTCAATCCAATGTCAAGTTATAGCATTTTAAAGATTTCGGTATCCAAATTTTATGTTGAGTAGTGTATACAAGGCCCAAGGGCCTTAATCCAAAAACTGACAAAACCGTCTAGAGATATTGATGTTACCTTAGTAAGGAACCATAATGCAACGACCAAAAAAAATTTTTGCGGAAATTTCACTCATACAAACTTTTTGATTTTTTGCATGACTTCATTGATCACCCCGTATATAATAAACTTATGGTCCTACGATAAATATACGTCATGCAGCTTAATCCGAAAAAAACTAGCTCTTAAAATTTGCAAGCCGCGTTCAAAAATTTGCATTCCTGTTGAAAATATTGAACTTTAAATTTTGCCTAAAAGTCTCTATGTGTAAGTTCGAGTGGCCAGCAGTTTATTTTTTTGCAAAAGTGATTAAAGAGGTAGTAAAAAAAAATTAAATTAATTTTTGTTTTTTTTTTTCACGCATTTAGTGGCCCAATTTCATGAAATCTACAATCTACGAAAATATATATTTTAAATAAGCAAGTTAGTATCGACTTCCGGTATAATCAGAAGTACCACATGCTTGGAATTATTTGGGTTCGATTGGCCACGCTGACTTTAGTAACTCCAAAATTTTCAAAATTATTTGTTACGCACTTTTCCCTATATCTATCTATTCAGTTCCCGATGTGACACTGTATTTAATTCCAACCCAGCACCTTCGCCATAATTACAAATTGAGAATGAAAATTAAAAACACAAGAATACAATGCTATAATAAAGTGACATAATTTCTTTACTCTAAACATCTAAAAATTATGCAACAGCATACAAGATGGAAAAGAAATATAGGGACGTATTCAAGTTTACTTTTTACTTTATCCTTAGTTACTTCCACATCCATGCAATTGAGTGGAAGTATAAAAAAATATATATTTCTTGAAATTGTTTTAGAATGTCATAAAATGTCGAGATTTTAAATTTGAGCTAAAAATGTCTGTTTGTCTGTAACTTTTTTTGAAGTTAAACTTCACTTTTGAAATGAAACTTAATATATCAACAATTTATAAATTCATATGATTTATTTTTAATCGGCTTTAATTGTAATTAAGTACAATACACAGTTTACTAAATCTTTCATTAAAAGTCCTAACACAAGTTAAATGTTTAAAACAATTGTTTATAAGTTTATAACGCTATCACTAAAACTTCAGGATTTTCCACCTTGGGTGGCGCCGTTCTAGATAATCTGTTGCAACCCTTCTCTTCACAGGTATAACATATGTCACCCCACTCAATGTTGGCCTTCTCGGGGTTAGCGCCCTGTATCGCTTTCAAAAAATAGTTACACTCTTGCCCTTCCATGACTTGGTAACAGGTTTTAAAAGTGGTGTATTGTTTCTTAGTCGGAGAAAGCTCATCTGCAAAATAAATTACGAACAATGTTACGTAAAAAAGTCAAACAGTTTATTTCAGGAATGTAGTGATTTTCTAGATAAATAATAAAAATAAAAGAGTGTCTTCCTTGCATGACAACATGATACAAATATTGTATGGAAATAGTCTTAAAAAAAAGAAATAGAGCATGAAACACTATAAATAAGGCTATTATGAAATAATATTTCTCCGTCGCATAGTGGGGCAAAACTGTAGTGGTCCACCCAAATCAACTTTTAGATCGTTAAATTAGGGATTTTAAGATGTTTCTTTTTTAATGTTCATTATGAGATTCCTTATCAATCTCTGCAGCCCGATTTTCGTTCCCAATTTTTTATAATTTTTATCTAAAAACGTGTATTTGCTAAATAATATGGATTTTTCCAATGAAAATCAGTGTCAGTCACAAATTTATAAATAGCTTCAATGTTGTTACTTTTAAATTGTCGTTTTACAAATAAGCAAATGATCTGCCACATCATGCTTTCCATTTTCTTTTTTATTGTTGACAGTTGCCAAATTAACTGTAAATAGTTATTAATTAAGGGGATTAACAAGCTTTCAATGTATGAAAAAAAAATGTGCACTCGAGGCGCAGCCGAGAGTCACATTTTTTTGAGTGTATTGAAAAGTTGTTAATCTCCGAATGTAATTCAACGTTTTATCCACGCCTAAGGCCACGTTAGGTGGGTGAGACCCGTATGAGAGTAGGTGAAAAATAAAAAAATCTGATTTAGAGAAACGTCAGATTTGACAAGTTTATTTTGACTAAGAATCTTTTGATTTTGAACAAAAAGTAGAAGGTCTGAATCGTTTTTATGACCTGAGTTTGTTTATTACTTGACAATTTGCAAAATCGACAGAAAAAATGAGTTAAAATGCTGAGAATTTCTTAATTCCGCCTGAAATCATGCAAGAAGCTCAAGATGCAGTATTAAGCTGTTACCAGTGAACAGCAAAAATGTATACGAGAAGAAATTGCTGGAATTCGATAACTGGTGAAAAGAGGGGGCATAGGAAAACGAACAATTACAGAAGAGGTGCTACTATCCTACTTTTTGGTAAATTTACTTCATATTTGAAAGCCGAATCAAGAAATTATAAATCAAGGAAGGCAAAGATACTTGTCAGAGCCATATTTCATCATCATGTATATTAAAAAGTTCGCTGACAAAGCGACATCTTGTCAGCTGACACATATTCTTTTTATTCTGTTCTAAAAATAGAAGTGTCAGAGAGTTTGGCAAGAATTGTTCGTAAATAAAGTATAATCGCTTATTTTCTCCCTTTCTTTGTGAATAAAGGTTTATTTCTAAATCTCTGACCTTTATTTAAAATCGAACCTAGTGCTGGAGTGTAGAACGGATAGTTTCATGACGAGGCATTTGACAATACTGAAGAAAAACCAAATCGAGACATTTTTTAAAGCCTCGAATGAGGAATATTTACAAGTTAAGGTAGGAAATACACGATGTCAATATTTCAATTTATACATTGAGCTTTTTATTTTGAACTCATTGCAGGTTGGAACGATCATGGCAGTTGCAGGTGCCTGTCGGTGTAATGAGCTAACCTTTTTGGACATCAGCCATGTTCAAGACAAAGGTAGTTACCTATACGTACTCATTCCGGATACGAAAACTAACATTTCAAGAAGTTTCACGATTATGGAAAAAGGTCTTTCAGTCTATGCTGTAGAACTGTGTTGAAAATACAACAATTTGCGACCTAAGTCAGATTCTTCTTATGAAATGTGGCTGGAAAATGTACAACACAACATGTAGGCATCAACACAATTTCGAAAACTTTTGTTGCTTCATTTCTTGGGCTCCTTGATCCAGAAAGTTTTACCGGACATGGAATGAGGAGTTTTTCGGCAACATTGTTGGCCAATGCTGGGGGCGATATTACCACTGTCAAACATCACGGTGGTTGGAAATCGGCTACGGTAGCGGGAAGTTATATACACTGCTGGCCACTCGAACTTACACATAGAGACTTTTAGGCAAAATTTAAAGTTCAATATTTTCAGGAGGAATGCAAATTTTTGAACGCGGCTTGCAAATTTTAAGAGCTAGTTTTTTTCGGATTAAGCTGCATGACGTATATTTATCGTAGGACCATAAGTTTATTATATACGGGGTGATCAATGAAGTCATGCAAAAAATCAAAAAGTTTGTATGAGTGAAATTTCCGCAAAAAATTTTTTTGGTCGTTGCAATATGGTTCCTTACTAAGGTAACATCAATATCTCTAAACGGTTTTGTCAGTTTTTGGATTAAGGCCCTTAGGCCTTGTACACACTACTCAACATAAAATTTGGATACCGAAATCTTTAAAATGCTATAACTTGACATTGGATTGATGGTTCTTGATGATTTTTGCGGATTCGGAATCCTTATTTCACGTAGATTTTCTATGGTCTAAGCATTTTATTTGAGGGTTGAAATTTACACATTATACCGGGTCGATAATAAACAAAAACGTAGGGTACGACGCGCTCTAAAGTTTGGCATTATTTAAGTTTTTGTAAGAATAAATTCTCACCTCAAGTTGTTTTTATTTAATGTCCTTCTCACTGTTCTGTCCGAGTTCTTTGTTCTATTCCGCATAGTTTCTCTCATTAAAATTCTTTCGGTTCTTTGGTTTATTTTTTTTTGTATGTCCAGCCCCATGCCCATAATTATGATCACCAGTAGTTTCGACGCGGCGGTTCAAATTATAAATTGTCTTTCGGCTGACATTGTAAATGTGCGCAACTTGCTGTTTTGACATTCCTTCGTTGAGAAGTCGAATGCAATTTTCCCTTTCTGCCGTGGTTAAACGCCTCATATTAATTAAACTTTACAAAATTATAACATTGAAATATGTCAGATTATTTCTAAAATAATGTAAACAGTTTTTAATTCCATACCAACAAATTTGTTTTTCCAATGCCTACAATTACACCCGATCATAATTATGGGCATGGGGGTGGACAAAGAACTCTGTAAAACTGAATGATACTTTGAGACAACAAACTGGGGTGTGAGTTTCGGACAGAACAGTGAGAAGGACATTAAATAAAAACAACTTGAGGTGAGAATTTATTCTTACAAAAACTTAAATAATGCCAAACTTTAGAGCGCGTCGTACCCTACGTTTTTGTTTATTATCGACCCGGTATAATGTGTAAATTTCAACCCTCAAATAAAATACTTAGACCATAGAAAATCTACGTGAAATAAGGATTCCAAATCCGCAAAAATCATCAAGAACCGTCAATCCAATGTCAAGTTATAGCATTTTAAAGATTTCGGTATCCAAATTTTATGTTGAGTAGTGTGTACAAGGCCTAAGGGCCTTAATCCAAAAACTGACAAAACCGTCTAGAGATATTGATGTTACCTTAGTAAGGAACCATATTGCAACGACCAAAAAAATTTTTTGCGGAAATTTCACTCATACAAACTTTTTGATTTTTTGCATGATTTCATCGATCACCCCGTATATAATAAACTTATGGTCCTACGATAAATATACGTCATACAACTTAATCCGAAAAAACTAGCTCTTAAAATTTGCAAGCCGCGTTCAAAAATTTGCATTCCTCTTGAAAATATTGAACTTTAAATTTTGCCTAAAAGTCTCTATGTGTAAGTTCGAGTGGCCAGCAGTTTAGAAGGATCGCTGTCCGGCAAAATGGCAATCGCTGAAAAAATCCAGGTCCTACTTGAATACCCCTATAATAAACAAATCGCTAAGAACTATCCATTGATTTATATAGTCGGTTTAGGTCCACTCCCAACATTCCCATAATTAAGGATGTTAATTAAATTAAGTCTTCAATAAATTAGGTCATAAATAGATTAAGGCATAAATACTTTTAGGTATAAATTAGAATAAGCAAGTCGGAAACTTTAGTATTCACTATGTAATACTCTTGATAAAGGCCTAATAAGCCGAAACATATGTAGGGTATTTATAATATATTGATTGGTTCATCTAAAAGCAGTGTTTAATTTAGAATTAACAATTATTTTCAAGATGTTTGTTTCACAAGCTACCTACCACAAGTTCAGTTCAGTGCATATTTTTTAGTATAGTAGTATTTATATTAGTAGTTTTCAGATGAAAATTATAAAAAACTTGGAACGAAAATCGAACATTCGACTGGAGGGAAAGATAGAGAATTTCATAACGAATATATTTTTTTAAATCTTTAATTTTACGATCTATAAGTTGGTTTGAGTGGCACACTACAGTTCTGTCCCAGAAAGCTATACCTAACAACGAGAGTTTCCTGAAACTCATGTCCAGAGCCAACCAAACGTGCACAAATTAAATGAGCACACGTGCTACAGAACCCTATTGCGCGTACCTAACATGCTCTTGGTTGGTTTGTATTACTATGTCAAACAGCAGTATGATAGTTTACTTGCAATAATTTTATCAAAATTCACAAACATTTAAATAAAAGTATAAAATGTATTAATTTTACCTTCAAAGGAGTATGTGGCAGATAAACAAATTGCGGGGTCCTGACATTCCTGCAAATATCCTGTTCCATTGCAAGGGTCATCAAAATTTAGGTGTAGGAAGGTAGCATTGCACGTAAAGCATTCCAATGAATCACCTAAATAAAAAATGCATTGAATTAAATTGTCTTAATGATTTAATTTTTACAATATTTTGTTGTCTTAATATTTGGTGACTCTTAGTGGAGTAAATCTAAGAGTCTAAATTGCCTAGAAAGGAACTGTCTTACTACAAAATTTGTTTGCTGGAACTTGTTGAAAACATTTTAAGAACTGTAGTAAAAAACTTTGGATTAAATCCGTGTGGTGGGTAGCTTTTGTTTAAACAAAGGAATGTTCAGAATCCTGTTTTTTGCTTGAGTTGTATAATCCGTATCGCAATAAAAAAAAGACACATAAGTTATTCACAATGAAATTGTGAAGAAAACTAATTTGTGCGAAACTTTTTGGTCTATATGCCAAGTCGTAAAACATAAATACATTTCAGGGAGGCCTTCTTGAAACCATTGATGATCACTTGAACAATAACAAAACTTCAGAAGAATATACATACGCCTTGCGGAATGAAACCATCAAGTCAAGTTTCAAGTTAGAATATTTACAATAACTCATAAAAAGCTGCAAATTCAAAAATCGAATCGTCGATTGTTTAGGGGCATCAAGTCGTACATCAAAAATTTGCACGTCAGATAAATTTAAAATTTATTTTTCTTTATACTACCACAAAGAACATAAAAACAACTACAATCTGAAATACAAATTTTTCATGAACAACTTGATACTCCCAAACAATCGACGATTCGATTTTCGACTTTGAGTCCAAGTAACATAATAATTGATATTAGTCTCAGTAAAATTGCATTCGTCGCAAGTTTTAAATTAAGATGAGATTTGTAACTGAACCTGTTTAAAGAAATTACGATTTGATAATAAAAGCGCTTGAAGTCACAATAAAAAATTGTTTGAAATAATCAATTTTTGATAAGAAATAACGTAAGAATCTGGTTTTTCATAGCCACAAATCAGAAGTATGCGAGATAGTGATAACCGTTCGAATTTTCCTTTGTTTGAAAACATAACAAGGAACATATCACTATCGACAGAATAAAAACAAATCACTTACCTATGCTTAAAACACTGAAGAATATAAAAACACCAGTGCACGATAAAAAACTATTAGAATTCATATTTTATTTACGTTATTAATTTAAGTCAGATGGATCTATGCAAGACAATGCCAGGAGAAATGTGGTGTAATTAATTTGATTTGCTAATATATTATGTCGGCAGATTGTCTCTGACTAATCGTATTTATAGCCTCAACATGGGCGTTTCATTGCTTGCTCGATTCAGCTTGTGGATGCATTGTCCTACTTTGGCTTTAGCTGAACAACTCCCTTAGGAAATCCTAAAACACCATACCGTTCCAGTATTGATCTTGATGCTTAAAACAATTACTGAATATTTTCCATAATTTACATTTTTTTGTACGTATATAGCATTTTCTGAACATGTAAATTACCTTGAATTTATTTTCCAACTTGTCGGAGTTTCGATTTTATTTTCATCCCCAGGACACGATGAATTAAAATTCTACGTGCCATTAAATTCAAGTGGTAAATGTTGGACATATTAGGGATAGACTTTTATAGGATTTATCGAGTGAATAAGTACAATAATTAATATTGCGTATAATCGTTTATTTGTAGCATATTCAGATTTTTAATTTTTGTGGGTATTTTGCCACTGAAAATTATTAAAAAATTTAAATGAAAGAACCCCCGCGCCAAAAGGATCAGATAGAGGACACTGCTGGGTTTAGGTATATAGGGGAGTCATTTTAGACAAAAAAAGTCCTAACTTCGGAATAATTCCCCAATCCATATTTTTTTATGAAACCTTTTGCATTTATTTTTAAATAGTGGAAATGAAAATGTCTCCTCTTAAAAAGGGGTGTTAATTGTTCATTTATTTAATAACAATAAGTGCAAAATTGAATATCTCGAGTATAAATCGATGAAAAATTTCGAAAATAGGTTCCTAGAATATATTTTTATGAAATAAAAATGAAGAAATTAAACCATGAAAACAACGTATTCAAGAAATTTAAGGAAAATCTTCTTCGGATACATATTCTGTTATTTCTGATTGGTTTTCTGGAATTTCAGCGGTTTCAGTTTCATTTTCAAAAATATCTGACGTATATTCAGCCGCAACATCTACTTGAGGACTGTTCGAGCAGTCTATCCACTGCAGTTTAAGCAGGCAGCGCTGCAGTATAAGCCAGTTTACCTGCAACCGTAAATATTTTCATAGCCACTTTTAAAGCTACAAAATATACTTTGTAACAGCTTCAGAGGCTCAGTCTTGTATACATGGTAAAATACACCTTTTAAATTTCCACGTTTCATGACATTCCAAACCTATTTCAGAAAAAAAGATTGCAACATTTTTTTACCATTTTGGAAAAAAATTTAACACTAGAATAGACGGAAAAAAAATTGTTTTGCTCAAATTTAAAATTTTCACGTTTCATGACATTCTAAACCTATTTCAGAAAAAAAAAATTTTCAAATTTTTTTACCAATATTTTTGAAAAATTTCAAAAAAAACGCAATTTTTTAACGTTAATTTTTATTATTATTTATTTCCGTAAGTATAAAAGGTTATTCCTCTGAAAAAAAATATATCTATTATCAACAACTATTATTGTGGTGGTACTTCCTTATGGTTCAAAAATAGTACTGAACCTTGGAATTGGTCAGCCGCTCTGATTAGGTCTTTATCAAGGATAATATACCTCAGACTAAGACATATTGAATAACATTGTGGTAGCTTGTATCCTATTATGATAAATTATCACAAGCTATCGAATAAATGTAATTATGCTTATTGTGTGAGGAAATATTCAGTCACTTATATTAATTGATAGTAAACGTCGATAACAAGTTTAACACGTTCAGAAGCAATAAAATGACGTTTCTTCGGCAGTAGCGTGACTTTCTAAAAGGGGTAGGTATAATGTGTTTAAAATTTAAATAATTTTACTTGTTCTCATACCTTTATCGATTGTCCTTCTACCATCAACTATGCCATGTTTAATAGTATCCTTTAAGGAAATACATTTCCTAAGATATAGAAGTTGACAAAAGTGTTCAGTTTTGATATGTAATTCTTCAAATTGCCCCCCAATCTCCCTCTACGTTATGTAACGTGTTTATTTATTGACTTATTTTTACAATCTGGTACATTTTCCAAAGAATGAAATTCTTCAAAACCTATACAGGGTGTTTCACTTAAAAGTCCCCAGGCCATTATCTCTAAAACTAATAAAGATATTTTATTTTTGTAAATGGCAGATGATTGATACCAAAGAAAGGTTTAAATAACGGTGATTAGAATTTTTCCTCAACAGCACAAAGAGATGGCGCTGCGATGCAAAACTATTTTTTGATGGCTGGAACCTTGAAACATAAGTCATGTGATTAAACAATAATTTGTGAATAATTTTGACGGTATAGAGAATTTACAAAAAACAAGCCGTTTTGGAGTTACATGAGTTTCTTTCATTAATGCCAGTACACGTGAATTTTGATAAATCCCTATAATTTATTTATTATTTATTATAGAATATTGGTTACCAAACACTTTTTTTCAAGATAAGGAAAGTGATTTTTTTTTTTTAATCACTTATTTAACGTCGGCCTATTTCCGCTACCAAGGCCAATCACCGACGCCAGGAGACGAGCTACCCCCAACCTGGAAATTTTGCCGAACCTCTTCTCTATCGAAGAGTAGGGATCTTTTACTTGCCTAACATTTAATAGACAAGGGACCGACTGCTTTACATCCCCTCCGAAGGATGGTATATCCACTATGTAACCCCCGCCTAAAGTTACATACCTTCTACGCATGCGCTGATATACAAGCCGTTAGAAGACGGAGCGAGAACGCTGTGTTTCCCTGGAAAGGAAAGTGATATAATACACTATCATAAAATTATGTTTACCACTTCCGGCCAAACCGGAACTGACATGAACCAATATCCATATGTTCCTACATATTACATTTTTTTTTTCTAATAACGCTTCTAATAAAACGGCTCCCAAAACTTAAAGTAAGTAAGACAACAAAGAAAATACACACTAATTTAGAATGGGCTAAATTTATATTAACAATTCAGTAAAGAACGTAAACAAAAGTTTTATAAACAGACATTTAAAAACTATCGAAATATTATTAAAAATGAAATTAAACTAATTTCTTTCTTATTAGTAGGTACTTATTATATTAAATGTTCAAAATTTCTCCCTTCTTCATGAATACACATATTGTACCGTTTCAGTAACTCTTCATTGCAAACTTTTTGTAACGTATGTCTATTTA
The DNA here is from genome assembly GCA_963583905.1 of Stenurella melanura. Lineage (NCBI taxonomy): Eukaryota > Metazoa > Arthropoda > Insecta > Coleoptera > Cerambycidae > Stenurella > Stenurella melanura. The sequence continues at coordinate 121,232,637 of OY757316.1, read as the reverse complement.
TACCAGCAACACTTGCATATATTTTATTATACAAATCGGCCATATCCTCAATGGGTTCAATGTACACTACACTTTTTAAATACCCCCAAAGGTAAAAATCTAATGGAGTCAAGTCAGGTGATCGTGCTGGCCATCTGACTACTCCATTAGTACCAGTCCATCTCTGAGGGTACATTTCATTAAGACAATCTTTGACTAGTACTGAGTTATGGGGTGGTGCACCATCTTGGTGAAACCAAATATTCTCCTGGTTATGAGGGATAGTCTCTAATAATCCTGGCAATACATATCTCAAAAATATCTCATATTTTCTTCCATTTAAAGTCCCATGGAATAGATATGGTCCAATAATATATGAATTTAATATTCCACACCACACGTTAACTCCAAAAGTTACCTGATTTCGGGTCATTCTCATCCATCTAGGATTATTTTGTGACCAGTATCGGCAGTTATGCTTACTCACAACTCTGTTGTTGTGAAAACGGCTTTCATCGCTCCAGAGCACACTTTTTTTAAAATTTGGGCATTCTTCAGAAAGAACTGAAATTCAGCTAGAAAATGTAATCTTCGTTCATAATCACCAGGCCCTAAATGATGGATCAATTTTAATTTGTATGGATGGTATTTATTTGATTTTAATATTCTATGGCACGAAGATATCGACAGATTAGTTTCCGATGCCAATTTCCGGAGAGAACATTGAGGATTGTTGACAACACTATTTAACACCAAGGCTGTATTTTCATCGTTTCTAACTGGCCTATTTCTGTTACGAATAGTTTTCTTAAAACTACCCCAGTTTCTTAAATTTTTAAACAGCATGATAAATATTTTTTTATCGGGTGTAGGTCTATTTGGAAATCGTAAACAAAACAATCGTTTTGCTTGTCTGGAATTTCTTTTGCATTCACCGTATATTAAAATAATATTTAACTTATCTTCATTGGTGTATCTAACCATTTAATTTTAAATTTATTTATATCATTACCATTCTAAATTATTGTGTATTTTCTTTGTTGTCTTACTTACTTTAAGTTTTGGGAGCCGTTTTATTAGAAGCGTTATTAGAAAAAAAAAATGTAATATGTAGGAACATATGGATATTGGTCCATCATGTTAGTTCCGGTTTGGCCGGAAGTGGTAAACATAATTTTATGATAGTGTATTATATCACTTTCCTTATCTTGAAAAAAAGTGTTTGGTAACCAATATTCTATAATAAATAATAAATAAATTATAGGGATTTATCAAAATTCACGTGTACTGGCATTAATGAAAGAAACTCATGTAACTCCAAAACGGCTTGTTTTTTGTAAATTCTCTATACCATCAAAATTATTCACAAATTATTGTTTAATCACATGACTTATGTTTCAAGGTTCCAGCCATCAAAAAATAGTTTTGCATCGCAGCGTCATCTCTGTGTACTGTTGAGGAAAAATTCTAATCACCGTTATTTAAACCTTTCTTTGGTATCAATTATCTGCCATTTACAAAAATAAAATATCTTTATTAGTTTTAGAGATAATGGCCTGGGGACTTTTAAGTGAAACACCCTGTATAGTTACTTGTAATGAAACATATTTTTTATAGGATTTTTCAAACAGTAGAAAAAAACTATCTATGAGAACTAAGTCAAAAACTATTTGTAAAATTATTGATTTACAATTTTTGCATTCCTTCGATAACCTGAATTCTGGTTATGCTAGCAATTAAAATTCTAAAATCAATTTGACTTTCTTATTGGACGATTCTCATTCTAACACTGGTTTCTACACAGTCCCCTACGGCTACGCATAGCCGTAGGGGACTGTAACTAGTAGCTTTTATTGTCCTTTATAAGAATTTATAAAATTTAAAAGTGGTTTATTAACATTTGTAACATTGTGTTAAAAGCTTAAAAAATTAGTAATTGTTTTATGAAGGTTGGAAAACGAGCAGTTAGACGTCCGAAATACGATAACAAAAAGTAGTTGGGTATTTTAAGTTAGGAAAAAATATGATTTTTTTCGCGAATTCAGCACATAATTTTTCCCAATCAGGTATCGAAAACTAAAAATCGAGTCTTTGGTCTCTATAAAAATCAATGTAAACAATAATAAACAGATCAAAACAAGACAGCGAATGTGAATAATAATAATAATAATAGTAATAATAATAATAATCATACCTTTAATGCCCAATAGTAACTCCCAATAACTCAACAATTCTTTTTCACAAAAATTGTTCAAAATGACCTCCATCTTCACGTATACACATTTCGGCATATCGAACTAAGGACATACGCACTCCGTTCAACACATTTGGTAAATTAGCATAATTTTTTATGGTTTCTATGCACATTAAAATACGTTGTTGCAATTGTTCTAAAGTGTCAATTGGAGCACGGTAAACCAGAGATTTAAAATGCCCCCAAAAATAAAAGTCCATCGGAATACCCCCGAAGGTATGATATCATACTATTGCTGTTAGAAGACTATGCATATCTCATCGTTTATTTGATCTTTTTTTTACCGCACTATAAATATATTTTAAAATAAAGTATTTTTCTCTCAGCTTTCATTCATTTATATATAGGGTGTCCCACCGGAACTGAATCGACCGATATATAGAGAAGTATGTAACAAAATATTTTGAAAATCTTGATAGTTAATAAAGTCAGTGTGGCCAATAGAACCAAAATAGTTACATACATGTGGTACTTCCGGATATACCGGAAGTAGATACCAACTTGCTTATTTTAAATGGAACACCCTACATGTTGTCGACTTTTCGAAATGACTCAAAAATTCTGAGCCGAGACATGTAGCATACCCTGTACCTAAACTCTGCAGTTTCGAAGATATTCGACGTTTTATTACAACTTTCTTCCTGTAGGAGATCCTCGTTTGCTCACTGGAACGTAGAAATAACAAATGATAAGCTACCCTCTACAATAACAATATATTCCATAATGTGTTCTATTTTTAGCGTTACATTTTGTCAAATTCAAACCACAAAAACTTTTTACTTCAAATGGACCACCTTGTATTTTTTTTAAATCAAGTTATCTAAAATTAATTATTTCTTTTTCTAGTATAGCATTGTAGGGGTTAAAGTCACAACATTTTGAAATATTGGCGATTTTCTTAAATGTTTTTTAGTAAAAATTGCCATCAACTTAGCCTTGATTAGAAACAATCATTAATGTCAGTCATTCTCTTATGTCAGCACGTTTAAATTACACCCACGAAGACTTTTTAGGTTTGTTTATTATTTATGAAGATTATGATAATGTAATAACAAGAACATGCAACACACTTACTACTCGATACCCACATGAACAGAAACCATCGCCATACACTGTAAAACGCATATTGGATAATTTTAGAATATCTGTCAAGGCAGGAATTCTAAGGAGGAAACTAAAGACTGCCCTAATAATCCCTGTTTTCAAGAAAGGCGAAACTGATAACATAAAAAACTACAGGCCTATATCACTACTAAGTGTTTTTTCAAAAATTATAGAAAGTGTCATGGCAAATAGATTAACAACATTTTTAGAAAAATATAGGATATTGACTGAATCTCAACATGGATTCAGGAGCAAGCATTCAACGGAAACAGCGGCAGTGGAGCTGGTACAATCGGTGAACGATCAACTGAACAACAATGAATACGTGATAGGGTTATTTTTTTATCTCTCAAGTGCGTTTGACACTTTAAACATATCGTTTGTTTTAGATAAATTAGAAAAAATCGGGATACGTGGTAAAGTAAATGACTGGTTGATTTCATATTTGTCGGACAGAAGATTTTTTGTTAAATTAAGGGATTCACTGTCGGACGAATACGAATTATCAGTTGGAACTCCTCAGGGCAGTGTGCTCGGCCCTTTAATATTTCTTTTATTTATTAATGATCTACCCGAGTTTATCAATCACGGGAAATTATTTATGTATGCAGATGACACATCTATAATCATTTCAGCCAAGACTCTCGAAGAACTAGAAATTGTAACAAATTTGACCCTTGATAAATTCAATACATGGTGCTATAAAAACAGGTTGATCATCAATTATGAGAAAACCGTATGTGTCTTATTCAAAACACGGACAAAAAATGTTTACAAAACTGTTAATCTTATCTTAAATGGTAATCAGTTAAGCTTAGAAAAAAGTACAAATTTTCTCGGAATAATTCTAGATGAACATTTATGTTGGACTCAACATATTGATCAACTTTGTACTAAATTAAGTCAATCTTCTTTTGCAATTTCAATGTTGACAAATAGTTTAGATCGTAGCTCTTTGATAGATGTGTATTATGCTTTATTTTATTCAAAACTATCTTATAATATAATTGCCTGGGGTCAAAGTATAGATCTACAGAGGGTATTTGTTCTGCAAAAAAGAGTATTGAGAATAATTTTCAATTTGGGGTACCGAGATTCTTGTCGTAGTACTTTTAAAAATAATAAAATTCTCACAGTTACGTGCATTTACTTATATAAATTATTTATATATATCTATAATATAAAAAATAGCTTATCAACCCACGGTGATAAACACGAATATAATACAAGAAACCGTAATAATTTATATGTTAATAATTTCAATTTAGCCCTATATAAAAAATCACCTATATATGCTGGAAGCTATTTATTTAATAAATTGCCCTCAAACGTTAGACTGGTCAAGAATTTAACCGAATTCAAATCTAAATTATTTAGATTTTTATCTAACAATGGTTTTTACTCTCTTCATGAATTTGAAAATTTTAGTTAATAGAAAAAAACTCTTTTAAATGGTCACTTTTAAATATCCTAAGACTCGTTGTTTTAGTTAATTTTTTTAATTTGACGTCTGTTTCTAATTTTAGTTATTTGTAAATTGTACCTGCTTGTGTTATTATTGTTTATACGTATGTATTTATAATGTTCGTAAATTATTGTAAAATATTTGTAATTTATTGTATTTACTTGACATATTCTATCCAATTTTTGTAATTGGCACACAGAATTAAATAAATCTATCTATCTATCTATCTATCTATTAGCTGAAGATGATTTTTTTTAACTTACTATTTAAACTTTCCAAAAAATTGTTATGTCACCACTCAAACGATTACCAATTCGTGGCAATCGTCTGTAACATGATTTTCTTTGCTTTTTTATTTTGGGATGGTGTCGCAAAAAATGTTGATTCTTTCGTATCTATTTTAGCATACAAGGGATAATAAAATAACCTTGGAAATAACAAATATCGTCTATTTACAAAAGATCAGCTTACATTTTTATTTATTTTTATGAGGAGGTTTTTAATTCCTAGTTGCACTCATCGAATGTGTCTCTTCTAAGCTGCTATGGTGAGAGTAACATTACACACATGATGAATTCAAAAATGAATTTACAACAAAATAATAATACATTTGACATTTACTATACCTTGATGAAACTACAGAAAAATAAACTGCCGACGATTAAGAACGTGGGTAAGGTCAGGACTGAAGCATGGTTGCAACCATTTTCTTCGCACGTTATGCATTTTTCTGTAAACTCTACCTTCGTCTGTATATTACTCCCTTTTATTGCTTTCAGAAAAGTGTCACATTCTAGTCCTGTTTTCATGTAGCACGACTTAAATGTGAAGACTTGTTTCTGTTTGGAATATAAATCTGAAAAATATAAACACGATATTTACTAACAAACATACAAACTAGAATACTATCCATCAGCCGAATAAAATCACGATATCTGTGCATAATGAATGATATCAAAGTATCAGTTGTACCCAAATGGTGAATGAGTAGAATCTCTTTTAATATATCTACCGCACTCTGAATTTAATGCGGAGCTACAAGTAATAGTCTGCATTGTGAAACAAACAAGAGCAAGCGAGGCCTTCACTCACACGATGCAATTCAACAAAGGAAAAACCTTTATCAAAGCGCTCGCTGATACGAATGCTACATGCAGTATTTCAATTATTGTGCATATTTATAAAAAATCCCGAGACACGTCGATTTTGGATTCTGACTGACGTCTTACAACGTCCAAAGGAACACGCACAAATTGAATGGAAAGTGGGTCCCGGTCAAATTGTCTGAAAATTGAGTACGTTATAGTTCTCGACGTTCTGAACAAAAGTTCTCATACATACAAATTGATCCCACGATTAGGATCCAAGATACAGAGGGCTGAAGGTTGATAGTTTGGCTATATTACTGATATGTCCCTAATGTAGTTTCCAGATCAGTAATCTGATAAAAATCTATCAAAAAATAAGTTGTAAATGGGTATTGAAAGGTAATATATTGGTCATTACCCTGAACCTTACAAGGTCAATATAAGGTCAAGTTCATTTTTACTTCCACGTTTTTCACAAATTTTCGAAAATTCTTTTTCTTTAAATAGGTTTAGAGTGTCATGAAACGTCGAGATTTTAAATTTGAGCGGAAAAAAAAAATCTGTCTGTCTGTCGGTCTGTCTGTCTGTAACTTTTTTTTTTGTCCGCACGCTTTCTCCGAAACGGTTTAAGATATTAAGATATTGACTTTTGTATAGGTATATATTATAACGAGATCTGGAACAGGATTGTTTTTTTAAGATATCCGGTGAAGAGTTGGGGGGTAAATAGGGGTAAATATGGGGAAATAAGTAAAGCAAGTTTGTACGAATATAGAAACTTGAAATTCAATGTATATACTATAAGCCAAGGCCTCAGATATTTTTATCCTATTTTTCAATCCCCCCACCACCCCCACTCCATTATTAAAGGGGTTGATAAAATAAAATTGAAATATTCACTTGAAATTTGGTATACGTATGTATTATAACGACATCTGGGACTACATTATATTTTGAGAAGCTTCCGTTGAAGGGTGGGGGGTTAAATAAGGAAAAATAATTAAAGCAAGCTGGTAAGGGTATAGAATTTTGGGATTTGGTGTATATACTAGAAGCGATGGCCTAAGATTTTTTTATATTATTTTCCATTCCAAATTAGATATACTGCTTCAGTTTGAAGAAATCCCACATAGTTCAAGTCGACAAGCAGCTTCAGCATTGAATGTTTCCCATGTCTCAATTATTCGCGTATTAAAAGAAAACAAAATGCATCCCTATAAACTGACCCCAATTCAGGAGCTTAGTGAAGAGGATTTAGTAAAGAATGTATTTTTGTGAACAAATGATGCAACGGTTAGATAACAATCTTATCCAACTAGAAAATGTTCTGTTTTCGGATGAGTCCACTTTTACTCTTCATGGTCATATTAATCGTCAAAACTGACGCTACTGGGCTAATGAAAATCCTCACTGGTTGAGGATTACATACGCAAAATCCTAAAAAGGTTAATGTTTGATCGGGGATAATTGGAAACCATGTCATTGGTCTCTTCTTCATTAATGGCAATTTGAACGTAGCTCTGCTACAAAATAATGTCGTGCCAACTTTGGCAAACAAGGTCAAGCAAACACACAAGTTCTAGCGGATGCAATATGGTTCCAGCAGGATGGAACATTACTACATTACAGAATCAGTGTCCGGCAATACCTCGACTTAACATTTCCAAATCGGTGGATAGGGAGGCAAGGATCACTAGAATATCCACCACACGTTCTCCTGATCTTAGACCCTTAGATTTCTTTCTATGGGGATATGTGAAAAGTATACTAAACTAAGTCACGCGATATAGCTAACTTAAGAAGAAGAATAACGGAGTGGTTACGTCGGTCTGGCCTTAAATGTTGGAAAACGTTAGAATACATTTTTATTTACAACTAGGATGCTGCCAAGACGTTCAAGGAACTCATTTTAAATATTTTAATTATTTTTTTTTTAGTTTGCTATAGCGATATATATTACGTCAACCACATGATTTAATTTTACCGTTAATTTTTGCAATAAATATTGAAACCATAGCATTCTTGAATAGAGAATGAAAAGACCTTCCAAATGAGAAATCACAAGCCTCTAATTCCCCTTTAAAAATTTAGGGGTTGGAACTACCACTCGAAGGAGGTTGAGGTTGAATTTAGGTATGAAATTCAGAATCCAAAATCGACGTGTCTAGGGATTTTTTATAAATATGCACATTAATTGAAATACTGAATTTATTTCACTTGGCCGTTTTACACTGTATAACGTTGCGAAGATTTGGGGAAACGGCAAGAATATCGACCAATTAATGCATTCTGAATTATATTTATGATGTGCATCCATACCTAAATCAATTTGTAACTAAACTTGTACTCGTATAGATAAAAATCATTTAAAAAAACAAGTTATCTGAGGCATACTTAGAGTGAACTAGAGCAACATTTAACTTAGCTTTAGTGAAAATGATATCCGGATGTAATATTTCGTGGAATAAACTGGACAATCTGCTTGTTAGAGAGTTCATACAAAAATTGCGAGCGTAGGAGATATGAAAGCAGCCATAAACACGACTGAGTCCGCCCCTCATAAATTATAGAATGGAGTCTCTGATGAACACAATAATTTAAATTACAAATTTTAAAAGCTCCCGAAGCAAGAACATTCACTAAATATCTAAAAAAATTAAGCAACAAAACTTTAAAAGTATGGAACCTGGAAGTAATTTGCACAAAAATTTAGCTTCATTTAGTCAATTCAATAGAATTAGTTTTCAAATGTACATATTTTACGACTGAAATCCAGCTTGGGAGCTATTAAAAAAATACGTTTAGTTTTACAAGGGGGGGGGGGGGGGGTCACCGAAATTTGACAAAGTGAATGATAGAGAGGGAGGGGGTTAACAAAAATTGAACGTTCTTAACAAAGATTTATGCTCGTTAAAACTGAAAGGTGGAATAATCAGAAAATCAAACGTTTCTTATTAAAACGGAACCAGCATTGCACATACTTTCTAAAACTCTATATGTTTTTGCATTCTTCATTTCACAAGGTAGATGATAATTTTATTATTATTTGTTTGCTTATAATTGTATTGAAATATATTCTTTATGAGATTTTGCAAACAGTAGAAAAAATAACTATCTGTAACTAAAATAAGAACTTTGTGTAAAAATGTTAATGAAATCTTTGCATTCTTTCGATAACCTGAATTCTGGTTATGCTAGCAAATTAAAATCCTAAAATGAATTTGTCTAATTTCTAATTTGACAATTCTCATTCTAACAACACTAGCACCCACGCAGTATCCTACGGCCATGCAGATTAAACTAGTATATACATAACCCCCTACGATCATGAAGATTCAGTTAAAAATGAAACAAAGAAAATAAATTTATTTATCTACCTTGTCTTAAAAAAATTTCATACTAATGGATCACATTTTCATGAAATCTATCATTCTGTTTCTTGAGAATGCTTAGCATTTTTAAACATGCATAGAGTATACCGGGTCAGTCACGAATTGCGCTCGCCCCGATATTTCCTAAAATATTTGGAATAGAAAATTGAAATTTGGAGGCCTTATTACACGACTAAAATGCCATCTTTTCAATAAAAAATCAAGTTTGGTGCACATCCGGTTTGACCGGAAATGCCCACAACTTCCGATTTTTAAATAGAACACCCTATATATTTTTACATTTTTGGAATCTAGAGGAAATTTTGAATACAATACATTCATTTTGGTCACTTTTTGATAAACATTAAACATTTTATTAAAAAATCTATTTCTGAATCCAGAGTGCTGTGGTGCCCAAAATATATTTTAGTTTGGGTGCTACGTTACTATAAAAATAAAAAGAGCAATATGATTGCATTACTTAATTCTCTAGAGGCGTTTAAAATTTTTTAATGTGATTTTTACCCACTAACTCGGTTTTTTTAAATGGGAATTTAATCGTTCACCAACATTTTTAAATACCTCATTTTCATACGAATCTAATGATATCAAAATTTTGAAAATCCGCTCAGAAGTATTTGAGATTTCAGCCAAAATACAATGCAACCAAGCTTTTAGAAACATGCGGCTAATAGATAATAGATTAGTGGGCTTTGGAAACTAAAATGGCACATTTATGTGTAAATCTAGTAACCTAATAACATTGGAAAAATCATTGTAGCCATTGAATGTAATAAAACAATATCAGCTGTCAGACAGAATCGTGTAGTTATAAGCAATCTTGAGCTATCAAACATTTAATAATTGTGAGCGCAAAGAACGTTACAATTAAGTTTAGCATAGGTATGTGGAGGTAAACACAATTACATCCACAAGGACATTTGCAATAGAATGCGACATCAGTTCGGTTTTCAGAGTTTTATTTAAATGAACATAAATATCGGGCCTATAAATAAATAAAAATCAATTCCGTTTGAACAATTAAACTTAAACTAGGTAACAGTAGGTATCTTTAAAATAATTAATATAATTAAACCATAAATTGACATTTATAGATATTGTTCAAAATGTCCACCATTTTTTCTATACACAATTCGGCTCTGCGTACAGTTGCTTGAATGGCTCTACGCAATTCAGCCGGCGTTATTTCGAGCCCGTACAACTTTATCTTCCAACTCTTCACGGGTATTTGAAGAAGTTTTATAAACCCATACATAATAGTCGAGGAGTGTTAAGTCAGGTGACCTAGGAGGCCACCTGATATGACCTTGATTTGCGATAAGGCGTTCACCATGCAAGTTGTTTAATTATTCCATCACTCTTCTGGAATTATGTGGGGGAGCACCATCTTGTTGGAAAAATAGATTTTGTAAATAGGCAAGAGGAAGTAAGTCAAGAAATTCTGCTGTCTGGTTTTGTAAAAAGAATAAATATCGTTCGCCAGTAAGTGTTCCATCAAAAAATATGGGTCCAATTATTCGATCTCCAAGTACTCCAAGCCAACAGTTAAACCCAAATCTTTCCTGAATATTCCCCCGCCCTACCAACCTCGGATTTTCTTGAATCCAGTACCTAGTATTATTTCTGTTAAACATACCTTGGTTCGTAAATCTACTTTCATCTGAAAATAAAATATGAAAAGGAAAACCTGGGTTTTGTTGTACTGCATTTAAGAACCATTTGCAATATACTAGCCTCCTGTCGTTATCATCTCCATAAAGATGTTGGTGTATTTGGTATTTATAAGACCGAAACTTATGTTTCTTTAAAATTCTGCAAACCGAAGACTGACTAATGTCGCATTCCATTGACAATTCCCTTGTTGATGTTGTTGGGTGTACCATCACACGTCCTAATACATCAATTTCTTTGTCCTCACTTACAATAAATGTTTGATGGTCATCTTGTTGATTGGGTTCGTTTCTTAATTCTTGTTCCACTCTGGCAAACAAGTGTGTGCTTGGATGACGTCTGTTGGGATATCGTTGCTGATACAGTTCTGCAGCTGCAGTTGAATTTTTGAGACGCTCTCCATATATCAGTAACATATCGACCTTTTCATTTCTACTAAAATTATTCATTTTCTTTAATTTTTACTCAAAGAGATTTCCGCAACGCTTTATTTTGTATCTGTCTGACAGCTGATATTGTTTTATTACATTCAATGGCTACTATGATTTTTCCAATGTTATTAGGTTACCAGATATACACAGAAATGTGCCATTTTAGTTTCCAAAGCCCACTAATCTATTATCTATTAGCCGCATGTTTCTAAAAGTTTGTTGGTATTTTGGCTGAAATCTCAAATATTTCTGAGCGGATTTTTAAAATTTTGGTATCATTAGATTCGTATGAAAATGAGGTATTTAAAAATGTTGGTGAACGATTAAATTCCCATTTAAAAAAACCGAGTTAGTGGGTAAAAATCACATTTAAAAATTTTAAACGCCTCTAGAGAATTATGTAATGCAATCATATTGCTCTTTTTATTTGTATAGTAACGTAGCACACAAACTAAAATATATTTTGGGCACCACAGCACTCTGGATTCAGAAATAGATTTTTTAATAAAATTTTTAATGTTTATCAAAAAGTGACCAAAATGGATGTATTGTATTCAAAATTTCCTCTAGATTCCAAAAATGTAAAAATATATAGGGTGTTCCATTTAAAAATCAAAAGTTGTGGGCATTTCCGGTCAAACCGGATGTGCACCAAACTTGATTTTTTATTGAAAAGTTGGCATTTTAGTCGTGTAATAAGGCCTCCAAATTTCAACTTTCTATTCCAAATATTTTAGGAAATATCGGGGCGAGCTCAATTCGTGACTCACCCGGTATAGGCTCCAATACTAGTTAGCTAATAGATAAGCGAGGTTGTTTTTACCAGTCAATGTCAAATATAATTATTTCACACTTATTCATAGAAATTGTCTTGGTTTTGCACGAAACATCTTTATGAGTGGCGTTATGTCTTTCTGATGAGCTCCAGAATAAGGGCGAAAAACGTTTCAAAGGCTAAGCATTCCCAAGAAACAGAATGATAATTTCATGAAAATGTAATCCATTAGAATTAATTTTTTTTAAGACACAGTATTTAAATAAATTCATTTTAGGCCTTTGTTCTCATTTTTAACTGAATCTTCATGATCGTAGGGGGTTATGTGGATACTAGTTTAATCTGCATGGTCGTAGGGGACTGTGTGGATGCTAGTGTTAGAATGAGAACTGTCAAATAAGAAATTAGACAAATTCATTTTAGTATTTTAATTTCCTAGCATAGCCAGAATTCAGGTTATCGAAAGAATGCAAAGATATCATTAATGTTTTTACACAAAGTTTTTCTTTTTGTTGTAGATTTTTCTGCTGTTTGCAAAATCCTATAAAGAATATGTTTCAATATATTTTTTTTTTGTTTAAATTAAAACGTAGTTACGGCTAAGAAAAATTCTATTTAATATTACCTTCGGAAGAGTATGTAGCTGATAGACAAACTGCAGGATCGGTACATTTTTTCAAAGATCCCTTACAAGAATCAGCCTGGTTCCCTGAAACTGTGGTATTACACGAGTAGCACTCTAAGGCGTTACCTGAAAATAGAAAAAAAAAGTTAAAAAGTCAAGCACTTGTTCCTACGATAACTCTGAATTAAATGAAAATGTTATTCCCAAAAAATTACCAACTAAAATTTGATATAGAAAATTGTATTTCTTCCAACATCGATTAAAAAATGCAATAGCTTCATTTGCGGCAATGAAGTCTAGAGGAATAAACTTCACATGAAGACCATATAAGAATCATCATTTTTATAAAAGCCACAATTACCTTTACTTCTTATTTTCCTTTTAATTATTCATACAATAACCTGGTTAATAGACGTTTTCGTTTTTCTTGGCTTTATTAAGTTATAAGAGGATTTACGTTCTTTTTGGAGGTGGTGCAAAATACTAGCTTTGCCTGGTTCCGAATTTTGTCTAGAAATGAGCATGTTCGTAGATAATGTATCTCAACTTTATAAAACGAAGAAACTAATTTAGAGAAATATGATGTTAAGCTTGGAATTCCTCAAGGCTGGGTATTGGGACCGCTTATTTTTCTTTTATTTATAAATGATTTATAACTTAATACTGGTACTGAGTGCGTTGTGCTGTTCGCAGATTATTAGGGGTAAAAGACCGTGAAAATCATTCCAATTCAGCCCGTTACCGGTACCCTTCCAGACATGGTAATTTTCCAAAAACAGAAACTCAAACACACACTGCACATTTTTTCTTAATTGCAAAATGAAAGACAAATAAATCAGAGAAGTTTTCAAAATCATTTACACACGAATTGCAGTATCGTCAAATTTTAAAAATTTGCAAACTGTCTGTTAATTTTTTAATTACGCAAAGTTTTTTTGTTCTTGTAATATTTTAATGCCAAGGTTATTATTGATATTTTGATTGAATCATAACAAATGCTATCTAAAGTGCACGACTAAAACAAAAAAGATCGCAAATAAGAACGGACTTTTCTTTCATCACGATATTTCGGGGAGCTTTTTTCTGAAAACACAAAAATTATAATCTTTGAAATTAATCACTTTTGGATAATGCATATTTGGGTTCATAATATATAGTAAATTGCCTCTATTATCACGTGTTTAAAAGAATACGTTAACCCTCTGCGTACGCATAGTTATAGTTCATCCATGTTTTACTACTTTATATTAATTAATCGGCACAATGTAAATTATTTTTTTATAATAAATAATGTTATTTTAATAAAAAACTCCATAATTAATTCAATGAAACTAAATGAATGTCACTTAACCTACGGCTAGCATAGCCGACAATATTAAGTATGAACCAATGGTGACCCAGGAGCCATCGTTTGAGCTAAACTCATAACATATCTGGTTAACTATATTCTTATACCAAGATTGTTTGCAATTTTCAAGCACGGTCTCAGGTGTTATTCTATCACATCAGGCTTTGTAATGATTTATACTGGTAGCAGCGCTTTAGACTGAATTTTTAAATTGACAATAGAAATACTATAATTATTGTTAAGTTTTACGTTTTACTTCATTTATTGATATGTCCTAAGTTCATCAAATTGCGACCGAAAGGATGAATAAAATCATTGTTATTACTACTAATTACAGTGTATACAAGATGTAAAAACAAATGTTTTTAACAACTCTAAATCTAAGGATGTACCTAAATTAAATTATTTGTTTCCAGATGCATCAAATGTGTCTACGAGTTTAGGACAGTACTGTAGTATGTAGGCGTTTATAAATATTATTTTCCCCACATGAATTTGATTAACAAGGTAAATTTCATAAAATATTCTCAATAATATATACCATCTATGATATCATACCTAAATTATTTTACTTGTTTTGCTCAAAATGCATGCAAATAAGTATCTAAAATTATTTTAACTTAGACCCAAGGACGTAAGAAAAACCAGATATACTTACCTATTCCTAGAACGCATAAAAATATTAAAGCACTAGTATTAAAATTCATCTTTAATAAATAGAGAAACTCAACTACTAACAATGTCAGATAGCTTTACACCATGGTAAAAGATGTAAACGGTATAATGTCATTAATTGGAACGTGTTAATCAGACGGACCCAGCCGAATTGTTTCCGAAGAATTTTATTTATATCCAACCATGCCATAGGCGTATCGTTCTTGTCTTCTAGAAAATGTTGCCTGTTTCACATCTCTGTTTCTTCCTACTATGCTTGATACTTATTTTGAAAGATAAAACAATTTCCCGCTTGCTACATCCAAACAAATTCATATTTTCTAACCTTATTCAAATTTGACGTTGAAATTAATATATTTTATTAACAAATATGTAGTGATAATGCGGTAAAAATTGGAGATAGTGATTAATTCTTGATATTAGATGCACAGATTGAAAAGTATTCGAGTTGATCCGTTAAGGATTGCAAGCTGTAGAGCGAGGTGCGCGCATAATGGGCTCATTTAGCATATTTTTTTATCATATTTCCTGAAAAATCTTTTGATTTTAGAACGAGATGCAAAAAACTAGAATTTTCTGCAGTCTCTATACACTTCAAAATTAATTAAGAACGCTATCTCATATTAACAGCTATTTAATACATTTTTAATTTTGAAATTATATCAAAATGGTAATTAGCTACTTCGATAACTCCTGTTTGAAAACTCCCATTTCCTCGAAGCGCAACACGTCCCACGCCCCACTGTGCGCTCGGTAGTCTATTTTTAAATGAGATTGTGTGGACTGCAGAAGTTTTCGTTAGATAGTGCCCTTATTTCAGCGTATACGATCGTTGGAAGAGTTGGCCATTATGGTCTAGGATATGGGTACATATATGGGACCTAGGAAAATAACATGTTGGCATTGTTGTAACGTTTTAGCAAATATGGTATTTTGTCTTATATGAGTCGGACTTCTCCCCCTGTTAGTTTTGTTGCTAGCTGCCCCAGAAAACATTCAATTTTGGAACAGTTTAGGACCAAAAGTCCAATTTTTGGTCAAAAACCTGAAAAATGGGCAAGCAGAAAATGTTGGTACATGGTTTTCCAGGAATGAACATTGACAACGAAATTTTTCTACCTGGTCAGAAAGTGTTCCAATTTTGGCCATAATTAATGTCGCCAGTGCTGCCAATTGCGCGGAGAAAATATGTTGGCATATAACGAATGTTGATCGCCAACTAACAACAAGCCCCAAAGTGTTATACTGTTCCAAAATTGAGTATTTTCTGCCTCAATTACTATATTATTAAAATGTTATAACTAATTATTTCCACATACTAGAGTGCAAATATAGTTAAGATGTTTTCCTTTAAAGATACTTTAATGGAAAATATAGATGCGGAAGTAGTGATTACTTAGGTAGCGGTTTTCTTAAGTGTTATAATTGAAGTTGCAACCACAACTTCTCAGCTGGCAGCTGAGCAAGCTATGAAAGAGTAGCAACCGGTTAGCTCAGGGCTGGTCGAGGGTCACTAGGTGGCGAAAAGAGTTATATATTTTTCTTTAGCAATTATTTGCTTGTCAAATTTACCAAACAAAACTTGAATAAAGTACAAAAATTTGGACGCCAGCGTATTCAGTAAATAACACTCTTGCAAACTTTATCAGGGGGAGAAAACAATCAAAATCAAATATAAAACAAATAATATATTAACATAAGTATAACAGCGAAAATTTTATAACACTTTACAATTTATTAGAAATATGAATGTGAAAAATTTGATGTAATTAGTTAACTGACAAAAATTTTGTTGAAAAAATTAAATTTGAAGATTAACAAAAAAATTACAATGAAACGATCAACTGGTTTACAATTCTTCTTCTGACCAAAAGTTGAAGTTTGCACATAAATTTGGCTACTTAGCTCAGCGGAGACTTGGAATCCCGACGAGGTCTGGTCCTGAAGATGGCCGCGGGTACCCGGGAAGGAGGACGTAATATTCAGGTCCTGACAACGCTGATTTCCAGGAGACGCTGCGTCGGAATGATATCCAAAACTTTTAGGATAACTCCAAATATTTAATGTATGCCTCGTACCTTGCTTCAATGGTGGTTTGGTCCAGGATTTTACATGAAAAGGGGGTAATGTAAAGAACCAGTTGATAATGTAAAAAAATTAAATTGTGAGAAAAAAGAGATACAAGAAAACTACAAAAATAGACTATGGTGACGAAGGTCACTGCAAAACCAAACTATTAGCAATTTAACAAAAACCTGAGTATTGATAAAATTTTACTTCTGAAAATATATGAATAAGTTACCGATTAATATAATAAATGAAATGAATAAATGAGAAAACTCTACTAAAATTTGAATAAAGGTAACAAAATTTAGTTAGAATTAGAGAGAAAATATCTGAATTACTGAAAGAAAACTAATACTGTAACAAATATAGAAAACCAAATTATGGGTTTAATCTCCCAAAAAAAGAACTAATAAAAAATGATCTCTTAACCTCTTGTACTAACACGAGGTTAACTAAATGCGACAAAACGACTTTAGGTCTCGACTTTTAATGAGATGAGATTGTCTACATACGATTGAGAAACAAAGATTATAATTTATCCCTTGAATATTTCCGAGTTTAATCCTCGTCCACAATAATCTAAATAATGACAAAACACCACGGTATTGTGTCTCAAGCGACCACAAAATACAATTTTGCCGCGATACTTAATGAGTTAACATGTGTCCAATGGGCGCGGAAATCATACAAACATGTGCGTTAATAAAAATTAATTATTACACGGAATATCCTTTAATTTCCAAAAATACCCATGCAGCAAGGTCAACTCAATAATATTACATCATATAATAATCAAAAATATTCAATATATCAAAGGATTAAAGATATAAACGTGAAAATTCGTTTAAGAATAAGTAAACGATCTTAACTCACCCAGGTCAAAAGCGGAAGTAAAGGTAGCATGGATATTTCAAATGATGCTTCTACCGCGTATGCGCACTTGTTGACTTCCTGTCGGCATTTCCGCGGGCAATTCAAATTTATTTAGCACGGGTGCTTAAACGAAAAAAAAATTTTTTCGTTACAAAGTCTTGTGAAATGTTATTTTCTATTACCTATTGATATATTTTGCTAATATAATATATTATTGGAAATATGATTTATATTCCAACGTTCTATTACAGGAACAGACTCGAATATTTTGAAGTAATAACAAGAATTGGTTTATTGGTTAAAATACCGACAGTCGAATGGTCATGGGTTCAAGTCCAAGGCAGTCAAATGTGAATTTGATTTTTATTAAGCACCGATTACATAGTAACTCTAAAATTAAAAATTTCTATAACAATTGTAATGATTGATTAATTGATTGATTTGCCAGCGTAAAAAAGAACCTTTTATAGCGAGTTATGAGAAAGGGGCCCGAGAGAATACTTTGTGCACCCTATATATTGGTTTGATTT
The DNA here is from genome assembly GCA_963583905.1 of Stenurella melanura. Lineage (NCBI taxonomy): Eukaryota > Metazoa > Arthropoda > Insecta > Coleoptera > Cerambycidae > Stenurella > Stenurella melanura. The sequence continues at coordinate 121,214,360 of OY757316.1, read as the reverse complement.
GTAGTAATTAATTTCAACATATTAATTAGTTTCACTTCTCGTTTCCAATTCCGCGTATTTTTCTATTTTATTACCTGCCCCCCATTCAGCACAGCTTCAATGTTGAGATGAATAAGAAACTGTTTAAAATATTATGTTTTGAATTTATACATTGAGTTGATAGAAATTAAGTTGGTAAAGTTGTTAAAGTAATCAGAAAGAATAGAATAAAATGAAATAAAATAATTTATAGCTTATCTCTCTGTAGCGTCTGGGCTTGAGGTTGTCGTTTCATTTTATTTCCTTTCTTGGGTTGATTTCGTCTGCTTGAAGAACTTCCTCTCCATGCAATAACTGTCACAACACAGCTAGTACGTCTATATTGCTTTGTAAACAGGTCTCATTTTGTTTTTTAGTTTTTACTTCCCTCGCATACCGAAGGGAAGTATTGTATTCGAGAAAAAATCACCCTCCGAGATTTTTTCGGATTCTGACGTTTCAGAACACGTAGATTCCGAAAATATAGGTTTTTCAATTCCGTCAGTCTGTCTGTCTGTCTGTCTGTCGGTCTGTCTGTCTGTCTGTCTGTCTGTCTGTCTGTCTGTCTGTCTGTCTGTCTGTCTGTTGGTGTATTTACTAAAAAACTACTTGACGGAGAGCAGTCAAATTTGGTAGGTAGTTAACCCTACTGTCAGCGAAGAACTGGTAGAATTTTCACTGAAAAATATACAGGGTGGACCGTCTAAACGGAATAAATAGTGAAAAAAATTTTTTTTTGCTCAAATTTAAAATTTACACGTTTCATGACGCGCTAAACCTGTTTCAGGAAAAAAAAATTTTTTGAAAATTTTTTTCAAACATTTTTGAAAAAATTTTTACCAAGTTGAAAAAAATTTTTTTTTGCTCAAATTTAAAATTTCCACGTTTCATGACGCGCTAAACCTGTTTCAGGAAAAAAAAATTTTTGAAAATTTTTTTCAAACATTTTTGAAAAAATTTTTACCAAGTTGAAAAAAATTTTTTTTTGCTCAAATTTAAAATTTCCACGTTTCATGACGCGCTAAACCTGTTTCAGGAAAAAAAAAATTGAAAATTTATTTCACCAATATTTTTGAAAAATTTTTTACTATTAAAATGAAATGATTTTTTTTTCTTTCTTCAAATTTAAAATTTCCACGTTTCATGGCATTCTAAGCCTGATTCAAAAAAAAATTCTTTGAAACTTTTTTTACCATGTTACCACTAAAATAGATGGATTTTTTTTTATTTCTTCAAATTTAAAATTTCCACGTTTCATAGCATTCTAAATCTATTTAAAAGAAAAATTAGATTTTTTTTTACTATTTTAAAAAAAAATTACCACTAAGATAGAGTTCTTTTTCTTTGTTCAGATTTAAACTATCCATGTTTCCATGGCATCCTAAAACTATTCAATCAAATTTGAAAATGTTTTTGGAAAATGAAAAAATTAATTGAAAACATTTTTAATCTATTTATCATTACTACAGAATAGACGAAAACATTTTTTTTGCTCAAATTTAAAATTTTCACGTTTCATGACATTCCAAACCAATTTCGGAAATAAATTTTTGCAATATTTACCAGTTTGGAAAAAAATTTAACACTAGAATAGATGGAAACTTTTTTTTGCTCAAATTTAAAAGTTTCACGTTTCATAGCATTCTGAACCTATTTTTAAAAAAATATGCAATTTTTAAATTTTAAACTTCTTTACCACTACTATAGAATAGAAGGAAACTTTCCTTTTTGCTCAAATTTAAAATTTCTACGTTTGACATTTTAAACCTATTTCAGAAGAAAAAATTTTGAAATTTTTTTTTCCCAAAATTTTTGAAAAATTTTAAAAAAAATGAAATTTTTTAACCACCACTACACTTCCACTCTATTACGTGAATGTTGGATTGAAAATATGACAGATGGCAATAATATCTGGCATATGCACCTATTATACTTTTATTGAAAAATGTACAGGGTGGTCATCCCAAGAAATAATTCAGTCATGGTGGACATTTGTAAAGGTATTTGCGCAGCCTGCCATATGTGGCACCTGCTATTTAGTATTGAACTTTTGCTGTTGGATGAGCAATCTGTATGTTGTTTTGACCAAAACTTATCAAGTTTTCTTCGTAATAATAGCAATAACTATATTCCGATTATTATTCTCAATGTCTTTTCGTAATTATTAATTTTTTAGAGTGACCGCCATGCACACATAACGAGGGAAGTTCTGTGTAAATACCTTTACCGATTTTTTTAAACTATTATTACTTCCCTCGCATACCGAAGGGAAGTATTGTATTCGAGAAAAAATCACCCTCCGAGATTTTTTCGGATTTTGACGTTTCAGAACACGTAGATTACGAAAATATAGGTTTTTCAATTCCGTCAGTCTGTCTGTCTGTCTGTCTGTCTGTTGGTGCATTTACTAAAAAACTACTTGACGGAGAGCAGTCAAATTTGGTAGGTAGTTGACGCTACTGTCAGCGAAGAAATGGTAGAAATTTCACTGGAAAATATACAGGGTGGACCGAATAATGGGAATAAATAGTGAAACAATTTTTTTTTGCCCAAATTTAAAATTTCCACGTTTCATGACACGCTTAACCTATTTCAGAAAAAAAAAATTTTGGAAATTTTTTTGACCAACATTTTTGAAAAATTTTTTACCAAGATGAAAAAAATTTTTTTTTGCCCAAATTTAAAATTTCTACGTTTCATGACACGCTTAACTTATTTCAGGAAAAAAAAATCGGTAAAAGTATTTATACAGAACTTCCCTCGTTATTTGTGCATGACAGTCTCTCTAAAAAATTAATAATTACGAAATGACATTGAGAATAATAATCGGAATAGAGTTATTGCTATTATTACAAAGAAAACTTGATAAGTTTTGGTCAAAAAAATATACACATCCAACAGCAAAAGTTCAATACTAAATAGCAGGTGCCACATATGGCAGGCTTGCGCAAATACCTTTACAAATGTCCACCATGACTGAATTATTTCTTGGGATGACCACCCTGTACATTTTTCAATAAAAGTATAATAGGTGCATATGTCAGATATTATTGCCATCTGTCACATTTTCAATCCAACATTCACGTAATGGAGTGGAAGTATAGTGGTGGTTAAAAAATTTCATTTTTTTTTTTTAATTTTCAAAAGATGTTGGTAAAATAATTTTCAAAATGTTTTCTTCTGAAATAGGTTTAAAATGTCAAACGTAGAAATTTCAAATTTGAGCAAAAAGGAAAGTTTCCTTCTATTCTATAGTAGTGCTAGAAAAAGTTTAAAAATTATGTATTTTTTAAAATAGGTTTAGAATGCTATGAAACGTGAAAATTTTAAATTTGAGCAAATAAAAAAAAATTCGATCTATTTTAGTGGTAAAAACTTTTTGAAAAATGTTGGTGAAAAAAATTTTCAAAATTTTTTTTTAAATACCTAAGTTTAGAATGTCATTTAAATTCGAGCATTCTAGTGCTAATTTTTTTTCCAAACTGGTAACAAAATGTTGCAAATTTTTGTTTCCGAAATTGGTTTGGAATATCATGAAACGTGGAAATTTTAAATTTGAGCAAAAACATTTTTTCGTCTGTTCTATAGTAGTGATACATAAATGGATTAAAAATGTTTTCAAATTTTTTTAAAAATTCTTCAAAAACATTTTTATATTTGTTTGAATAGTTTTAGAATGTCATGGAAACGTGGATAGTTAAAATCTGAAGAAAGAAAAAAAATTCTATCTTAGTGGTAAATTTTTTTAAAAATAATTTAAAAAATGTCTAATTTTTCTTTTAAATAGATTTAGAACGCTATGAAACGTGGAAATTTGAAATTCGAAGAGATAAAAAAAAATTCCATCTATTTTAGTGGTAAACAAATTTTCAAAAATGGTAAAAAAAAAATTCAAAAAATTTTTTTTTGAATCAGGTTTAGAATGCCATGAAACGTGGAAATTTTAAATTTGAAGAAAGAAAAAAAAAATATTTCATTTTAGTAGTAACAAATTTTTCAAAAATATTGGTGAAAAAAATTTTCAAAATTTTTGCTCCTGAAATAGGTTAAGCGTGTCATGAAACGTAGAAATTTTAAATAAAAAAAAAAATTTTCATCTTGGTAAACATTTTTTCAAAAATGTTTGAAAAAAATTTTCAAAAAATTTTTTTTTCTGAAATAGGTTTAGCGCGTCATGAAACGTGGAAATTTTAAATTTGAGGAAACAAAATTTTTTTCACTATTTATTCCGTTTAGACGGTCCACCCTGTATATTTTCCAGTGAAATTTCTACCATTTCTTCGCTGACAGTAGCAAATTTGACTGCTCTCCGCCAAGTACTTTTTTAGTAAATGCACCAACAGACAGACAGACAGACAGACAGATAGACAGACAGAGACAGACAGACAGACGGAATTGAAAAACCTATATTTTCGTAATCTACGTGTTCTGAAACGTCAGAATCCGAAAAAATCTCGGAGGGTGATTTTTTCTCGAATACAATACTTTCCTTCGGTATGCGAGGGAAGTAAAAAATTGAAAATATTTTTCACCAATATTTTTGAAAAATTTTTTACCAACATGAAAAAAATTTTTCTTCCTTCAAATTTAAAATTTCCACGTTTCATGGCATTCTAAGCCTAATTTAAAAAAAAAAATTTTGAACTTTTTTTTGAAAAATTTTTTACTACTAAAATAGATGAAAAATTTTTTTTTCTTTCTTCAAATTTAAAATTTTCACGTTTCATGGCATTCTAAGCCTGATTTAAAAAAAATGAAACTTTTTTTACCCTCATTTTTGAAAAAATTTTTACCACCAAAATGGATGGAAAATTTTTTGTTTCTTCAAATTTAAAATTTCCACGTTTCATAGCGTTCTAGGTCTATTTAGAAGAAAAATTAGATTTTTTTTTACTATTTTTAAAAAAATTTACCACTAAGATTTTTTTTCTTTGTTCAGATTTAAACTATCCACGTTTCCATGGTATTCTAAAACTATTCAAACAAATTTAAAAATGTTTTTGAAAAATTTAAAAAAAAATGAAAACATTTTTAATCTATTTATCACTACTATAGAATAGACAAAAATTTTTTTTTGCTCAAATTTAAAATTTTCACGTTTCATGACATTCCAAATCAATTGCGAAAAAAAAATTTGCAACATTTTGTTACCAATTTGGAAAAAAATTTAACACTAGAACAGATGGAAACTTTTTTTTTGCTTTAAAAGTTTCACGTTTCATGACTTTCTAAACCTATTTCAGAAAAAAAAAATTTGAAAATTTTTTTCACCAACATTGTTCAAAAAGTTTTTGCCACTAAAATAGATCGATTTTTTTTAAATTTTTCTTAAATTTAAAATGTTCACGTTTCATAGCATTCTAAACCTATTTAAAAAATATATATTATTTTTAAATTTTAAACTTTTTTTATCACTACTATAGAATAGAAGGAAACTTTAAAATTTCTACGTTTGACATTTTAAACCTATTTCAGAAGAAACTCCATTACGTGAATGTTGGATTGAAAATGTGACAGATGGTAATAATATCTGGCATATGCACCTATTATACTTTTATTGAAAATTGTACAGGGTGGTCAACCCAAGAAATAATTCAGTCATGGTGGACAGTTGTAAAGGTATTTGCGCAAGCCTGCCATATGTGGTACCTGCTATTTAGTATTAAATTTTTGCTGTTGGATGAACAATCTGTATATTTTTTTGACCAAAACTTATCAAGTTTTCTTTGTAATAATAGCAATAAGTATATTCCGATTATTATTCTCAATGTCATTTCGTAATTATTAATTTTTTAGAGTGACCGCCATGCACAAATAACGAGGAAAGTTCTGTGTAAATACCTTTACCGTTTTTTTTAAATTTGTTGCGTGCTTTACTTTTCTATAACTACACTTCACTTTACGCAGAATTTTTTAATCTACCGATGACTTAAATTTTATAGAGTTTAATGGAGTTAACCGGTTATTTTTGCGATTTTTCGACAGCGTCACACACAACACGTCTGTCCTCGACGAAGATAAACCGACTGTCCCAAAAAAATTCTAACACAATTTTATTTACCAAATATGTACTGCGAAGAGTATCCTATGGAATGCGAAACAGTTATATAAATGTTTAATAAATCGGCGAAGAGTTTATGCTCTTCGCCGATTTATCGGCTAATCTAGTTTTTCTTAAATATAAACTGTTCTATTAAAAAAAATATAAACAATGAAAGTTTGAAATTTTCCATCCCTTTTTGGAGCTAAAAATATAATCGCCCATTTTTTTTTTAAAAAACGGTATTAAAAAAAATTGGGCGATTATATATTTTTTAAAAGTACTGTTTTTAACCTTTGATGGCGAAGCAGGTTTTGTTTTACTAACGATTTTGCTCTGCAATCGTTATAATTTTTACGTCATTCCAACTGTAACACATTGGGACAATTATTACTATTACAAAGACACCTAACACACACATTAACTCAGTACGTCCAGGTGCGATTTATGTTAGTAATAGGATTTATATGCGGTAATAGTGTCACTTGGGGAATCCTCAAAATAGATTTGACACTGGCGACCTTATTACACAAGCTAATCAATTTTATAGGCATTATGTATGTACATGACCGATATAGTTGTGGTGCTATGCTATCTGTATGTGTATACGCTGAATGAAGTCGCAATGAATTATTTTTAGAACCTCAATGCGGCTTGTGGGGTGCAAGTTTTGTTAACCTCTATCCGAGTTGCCAGCTTTACAGATTTTCCTTGGGTTTCTTGCTGCTTTTATTACTTGGGAATTCAGGTCTTTATACAGAGTACATACAAACATACGGAAGCAGACTTTAACCTGGTAAAACATAAAACAGTTCCTGTGAACATGCGTCTGCAAATATTCCCTAAGAGCACTACGCTTTTTATAAGGTGACGTCCAAAAACTGATTTACATAGTATACAGGGTATCCCAGATTTAAACGGACATACTCTAGTGGAAGGTAGAGCTCACTCAGTTGAGTTCAAAACGCCCCTATACTTACCGTTGAATGTGAACCGTTTTTGAGATACGGGGTGTTTTATGGTTCTTGACCAGAACTTCAGTCCGCCATATTTTTTAAATGACTGCACATATTTAGATAAAATTTGGCATACACATTATACTCTTTTAGGTTAATGAATAGCTTAAGGTGGCCATTCCCTAGAAAGAGACATCCGATAGGGAAATATTTATTATTTTTGCCCATAATTTTTTTTTCTTAGTACGTACATTTAAAAAAAGTATGAGAGTACCTAAGTAGAACCATAACAAGATTATTACTATGAATTTTCACTTAATAATTTCAGTGGTTTGCAAAATAGCTCGATTTAAAACTACGAAATAGGAAGATTAACGCAATTTTTAAATTTAAATCGAGCTATTTTGCAAATCACTAAAATTATTGAGTGAAAATTCATAGTAATAGTCTTGTTATGGTCCTACTTAGGTACTCTTATAGTTTTTTTAAATATACGTACTAAGAAAAAAAAGTTATAGCTAAAAATAGTAAGTAAATATTTCCCTATCGGATGTCTCTTTCTAGGGAATGGCCACCTTAAGTGATTTTGTAGCAATTCCAGGATCGACCTTCATTTCTTTAATATGGCTCTTATGGTCGTTAACATTACACTGTATTATTTTTTGGTAAATGTTAGTAAACTTTTAAAAACCTATGAATCAGTTTATAAAATAATATCATAATATTTGACGGCACGTTTATCGTTTTTCTTCAATACATTTTCAAAAGCATTGAGTGACCAAATTTGACCTTCTACAAATAACACAATCCATTAAACAATAACAGGGAACATGGACAATTTCCGTCAATGACAAAGCATGAACATGTTCCCAGAACTTTTCCACAAGAAGAGCAAATATTACAGGCTGTGGAAAATAATCCATCCATAAGTGTTAGAAAAATAAGTAATGAGTTAGCAGTACCTAAGACAAGAGTATGACGAACATTAAAGAAGGAAAATTTGTATCCATTTTGTGTTGAAACAGTTCAACGTTTAGAAGACGGCGACGACGTTCCCCCCTTAACATTTTGTAGGTGGATTTTGGGTCACAGAAGAACAATATCGAGAGTTCTATTCACGGATGAAGCCCAATTCACACGTGACGGAATTAACAACTGTAGAAATCAGCATGTTTGGGCAACCGAAAATCCATATGCAGTGATTCAGAAACATTCCCAATACAGATTTATCATTAATGTGTGGTGTGGCCCCACATTTTTGTAGAGAGGCTGCCTGGTGAAGTTTATTTAAACTTTCTTAGAGTTATCGTGCCAGATTTATTAGAAGGCATCAATACTAGGGGTTTGTGCTTTCAGCACGATGGTTCTGAACCCCATTTTTCTGTAACTGTCCGGGATCATCTGAACCAGTATTACACCAACAGATGGATTGGTCGCGGAGGTCTGGTAAACTGGCCGCCGACGTCTAATGATCTTACACCTCTAGATTATTTTTTATGGGGTCATCTCAAATCAGAGGTGTACATTGAAGAGTTCAATACATAAAAACAGCTTCTAGAAGAAATTATTGCTGTGTGTGATCACATTAGAAATAACCCGGAAGTGATTGATAGGTCAGTCAAAAACAGATTAAAACGTTCTCGAAAATGTATTGGCGCTGGGGGCATTCATTATGAAAACCTGTTATACTTTTAATTATTTGCACTGTTTTTAATATTTCTTCTCAATTATTTAAAGTTCCAAATAAATTTATTTTGTCAAAATAAAATTGCAAACTTGGAATGGAATGTATATTATTTTGGATGAAATTTAAACTAAAAAAGCTTAGAAACACTGAATGTCAAAACAAAACAAATAACAACCACTTTAGAGGGTATTTAGCTAAAATTAATAAAATAATGATGTTAGCAACTGGATTGTGCTATTTGTAGAATGTCAAATGTAGTGTTTCAATACTTTTGAAAATTTATTGAAGAAAAATCATACACGTCCCATCAAATATTATAACATTATTTTATAAACTGGTCCATAGGCTTTTTAAAAGTTTACTAACATTTACCAGAAAATAACATCCAATATGATGTTAACGACCCTAAGAGCCATATTAAAAAATGGAGGTCGGTCCTGGAATTTCTCCAAAATCACTTAACCTATTCATTAACCTAAAAGAGTATAATATGAATATCAAATGTTGTCTAAATATGTGCAGTCATTTCAAAAATATGGCGTACTGAAGTTCTGTTCAAAAACCAAAAAACACCCCGTATCTCAAAAACGGTTCATATTCAGCAGTAAGTATAGGGGTGTTTTGAACTCAGCCGAGTGTGCTCTACTTTCCACTACATATGTCCGTTTAAATCTGGGATACCCTGTATTTCAGGACGTCGTCGACATGTTACTAAATGTTTTGTGATCCGTGCATATTCTTGTTGGTCTCCGCTTGCTGTATAGGACATCTGGAGGAAACAGATTAGATTTCCGAAACTGGTTAATTGTGATATGTTTTGTAGATTCCCCTAGCACCGCTTTAAAAGAAAACATACAAGTCCCAAAGAACTGAAGAAGGAAAAAAATTAACAAATAACATTTAGACAATATTTATATATGAAATATCTGACTTCGAAAATCCCCTAAAAGCCATTTCTAAGTGGAATTCAAAATGTTATCTCATTTATTATTTTTTGTTGCTGATTCGTTGCTAGTTTGTTGGTTAAAATGAAAGGCACGCACACCTTCGGACTATTTTACCTTTTAGTTTTCTCCTAACTATCACCATTCTAAATTGACCTCTGTTCGGTTTATACTACCAAAAAAAAGATGTGAGAACTCGAGAGACTTTGATACCGGAGAGTCGCTATTAGGAACCTAACTCTTGGAGAATCTAGCTGTAAGTGTGATGAGTTCTCATTGGAGTTAGCATCTCCAGACCCACATCTCGAAAGCGTTAATACGCCATCGGTGCATGTCTCAGCGGTGTAGAGAGGTGGAAAAATATTTGTTATAAAATTTAGAGTCTAAGAAATTATCTGCAAGAAAGGTTCCATGCATTTTTTCGCAGGACTCATGTACTATGGTTTACAAGGTTTCTATTTTCATACTGGTAAGAAATAATGAACTCCTTTCTGGAGGTACAGTACTAAGAATGTTTTATTAAACGTGATGTCCGCAGTAAACCTATTACCCAATTTAACAAACAATGAAAAATCACTCTGTAGAGGACAAACTAAATCTTTTATTTGAGTTTTAATCATAATCTTATAAATCCACCACATATATTATATAAATCTGGCATTACTTAAACTAAATTTTTCTAAACCAATAAGTTAAATTGCAAGGGGTCTAGCCGTACTTCCACGGTGAAATTGCCCCCAATGGGAACCTACATCGTTGTATATGCCATTATATGGTTAGTAGTAACTGATGTATATGTAACGTTCTTTGCTTGGGTAGCTGATTTGGAGAAGTTATTCCAGGATTCAGTTTAGTAAATAAGGTTAGGAAATACATCGTTAAATGTTGTTGATTATGGTTGGCAAAAAAGTAATGATGGTCTGCATCCAGTTCAAACTTTGGAGCCACTACATCCCAAAAATATTTTCATAAAGATAACGTGCTTGTGTGAAGGAAGCTGCAGAGGTATCAATATCAATGCGGATGTCGCAAGCACGGTCTAAAATGCTCTAGGCTATGTTCCGCTTGGGCGAGAAAAATGATGTAATTTTATCAATCAACGAATTAATAAATAAAGATGATTGTGAAAAAAATGAGGAAACTAATATAATTATTTACTACCTATCTATTTCTTCTTGGTGTTGATTTTACTGTCATACGTTTCGAGGAATTCGCAAAAAAGTATAAAAAATAGAAATAGTTGTTTATAACAAATGTTTATATTATTTAAACAAAATGAACATACCAGTTGTTATTATATTCACACGGTACCCCAAATTAAAAAAATAAATGTTAAAATTGACTCATAAATTAAGAATGAATTATTATTTGTTTGCTAATAATTGTATTGAAACACATTCTTTATAGGATTCTGCAAATAACATGGAAAATAACTATCTATAACTAAAAGAAAAACTGTGTAAAAATATTAATGAAATGTTTGCATTCTTTCGATAACCTGAATTCTGGTTATGCTAGCAAATTAAAATCCTAAAATGAATTTGTCTAATTTCTTATTTGACAATTCTCATTCTAACACTAGCATCCACACAGTCCCCTACGGCCATGCAGATTAAACTAATATCTACATAGCCCCCTACGATTATGAAGATTCAGTTAAAAATGAGAACAAAGGCCTAAAATGAATCCATTTTGGGCCTTTGTTCTCATTTTTAACTGAATCCTCATAATTGTAGGGGGTTATGTAGATACTCGTCTTAGCACAATCTAAAATATTCAAAATGATGAATTTATAGTTGAGATTCCAGAAGCTTCGTCTTTTGATTTTTCACCTTTTTCTTTGAGGTTCTTTTTTCCTTGAATTCTACTTCCACTTCTACATCAATCTTGTAATCTTCTAAGCTGCTATTAACTGTACTATCATAATATTTTGTTTTTAACTACAGAACTTCACAGTATTCTTCACTGTTGAAGCGTCTGTATCAAGTTCCAGGCGGTAGAATAGTCAATGATTTTACTTTACAAATATTTTTGTATAGGAGATGTAACCAGAAATAAATCTAGTAAAACAATAGACATAAATAGGTTCTCAAATTTGGACCATTGACTGATCAAAATGAACTTTGATTTGCAGTCAAAACTTCCTATTGATATTTCTGTTAAAACGGTAATAAAATTGAATAGCTTCCCTTCTCTTTAACAATTTCCAAAACTTTTTTTGAGGTCCCTTCGGGGCCACCTTGGGTGGGGTGGCCCTCGGCGTTAGACGACCAGCCGACCTAGCCAGTCCGGGCCTGAATCAATTGTTTCAAAATGGCCTACCTAAAATGTCTCCATGTTTTGCGACTTGGCATATTGATCAAAAAATTTCAGACAAATATAGTAGGTATTCTTCATAATTTCATTGCGAATAATTTGTCACCTTTATTACAATACAGATTATATAACCAGAGATATGTAAGAAAAACTACAAAAAATCACGATTCTGAACATTCATTTCTTTAAACAGAAGCTCCCCACCACACGAATTTAATCAGCAACTTTTTACTGCACTTCTTTAAATGTTCTTACAACTTCCACAAAAAAATTGCTATAGTGAAAGAGTTCAATTGAAATTTTAGCTTTACTCCACTATACTGCTTTTTACTCATCCTATACCACTGACTCCGTACAATTCCATGCAGTCTGCAGTTAATTATTCCTGCTCCATTTTCCGATTCTCTTCGCACTGCTCTTAATCCGCGGAAAATAAAGGGTCAGCATCGGCAACAGCGCCTTCGATATAAGACCTTTTACTACGTATAGCGTGAGTTCATTTCCACGACAATTTTCCCACGGGCCAAGTTCTCGTCAATAATAATAGAATTTTGCCAAAGTAGTTTGATCAATATGGAGAAATATTGATTCCGTTTGTTGGCCAAATTCCTTTGAGTAAAAACAACATATTTATATCTTTCAACGGGCGAAACATGAATGGAATTTATGCTTATCTGAAAACGCTCGGGTTTATTAAGTACGATAAAATATAAGAAAGCAGGATATACTAAAATGAAAGTGTGTTTTTTTCTGTTACCCATTGGATTGTTAAGTTTAATAAAAATAGGTAAGTTGTGTTTTATTTATTACCTAGGTAGCAACATTTAGTAGTTGTAAAGCAATGTTTTGTAAATGTATGTGTTAGTGTATTTTTCACCCATTTAAAAAAAATAAAAAGGAGGACGTGCTCAAATCGCATGTATCTCTTTCTTTAATGACTTACATAGCCCAGTCGTCCTGGGTTTTAAGGTGTCACTAAATGCTATATGGCTGAATTTTTCAGAATAAATAGTTTTGTTGGTGTAGAATACGATAAAAAAAATTTACAGCTGTAAGGTGCTGGCGACACCTAAACAAATCGAATATATTGGCTGAAATTCGGTTCCAACTCGAAAAATAAAAAATATATGTCAAAAAACTAATAGTACTAGACGATAGAGGGGGAAGTTTCACATCAAAACGCATATGAAATTTTTTTGTACGATCAAAAATGTAGCCTCCAGTTTTTTTTAACGCACGAGAATGGAACGTGACGACACATAAGTAAGGCTCGCGAAGCATGCGCGATCACGTACGCGCTACACAAAATTTGTTGTAACTTTTGAACTAATTAATGAAATTGAGCTCAACAACGCTTAAATGAAACTAGAAACATGTGGCTATTGGATTATCATACAGGGTGTAATCAGTTTCATGTCATTAAAAGAACTGGTAATGGGGACCGACTAGACAAACAAAAAACCTTTATGACTTTGCCCTCTAGGGGCACTTTGAAAAAACTGATCTAGGTCAATATTTTTTATATTATGGTAGACAACTATTGAGAACCACTGCTTTTCTTGGTCATTGGACTTGTAGTTCCCAATTACACAACTTTTAAATTGTCACAAAAAAAGTGCTCGCCAGCACATGCGGCAGTCTGCTGTGACAAAGGATCTTCGACCGCCTTTGATGCACCGCCTCAACTGAACTGAGGCAATTATAAAGAGGTAAATGTTCGTTCTCTCTTCGTGCACAATTGCAAGCAAATAATGGCCATAGAGGTTTAAACAGAGCATTTCTTTACATGTGTGTTTTTTAATTTGGAACAAAATATTGGATTGTTTATAATTTAGAAAATTTAAATGTGGTTTATTAACATTTGTAACATAAATGAGTGTCCTGGGTTAAAAGCTTACTACCTACCTAAATGATTCAAAATCTCTGCATCGGTATCAATACACAGTTCGGTACGCCGAATTAAGTACATACGCACTTCGTTCAACACTAAACACTAAACTATCAACTAACATTGTCAATAAAGAAAAATAAAATAAAAACTTGGTACAAAAGCTAAAAAGGAATACAAAAAGAACGAACAAGTAAGTTGTGTCTGTACGTAATCAAGAATTTGACAACTTGAACGGTAAGTCAATGAAATAAATCTTAATTATAAATACACAGTGACGCGAAATTCAAAAATAAGAAAAACAGCGAACGGCGGGGCGGGTTGGACGTGTGTACATAACGAAACACCGACAGTAACTAAAATATTGCACAAGGGATAGTTAGAGTATAGTTTTCTTCAGATCAGATCTAGATCTAAACCTACCTCAATATTCCAGCAGTTCTCAAAAAATTTTATTGAAAATTTGCGAAATTTTTGTTAATTTTTTTTTCTCCAACACTATGAGCTTTAGACCCCATGTTATATAAGGTTTTTTTGTTTGTCTTATCGTTCCCTACCACCAGTTTTTTTTAATGACATGAAACTAATTACACCCTGTATATGAAAGCAGAACATGAGGAGATTTCCGCTGAAATCGGTAGTAGCTCTACCATTTGTACAATTTTTAGGATAAAAATCTGAAACTTTCACATATTACTCTTGAAGAAGTAATGTATAAATAGATCTGATGAGTTAAAAGAAATCTCAAAAAATTTTTTTTCAATATGTAAACTTGTGATAAAATTTGATATGTATAACTAACTTTAACCACCTATTTACTTTGGTTTAAATCACGTTATTAGATTTCTGTAGGAGCGATCCTTAAAGCTTGAAATGTGTACTTTAAGATGTTTTAAGAGGATTTACCTTAAGAATTCAATTATCCTTCTTTATTTTACGAAAAGAAACATTTTTCTTTGCTCCAAAATTCGTGAAACTAGGGGTAAAATAAACGTTAATAACTTTTATCACAAAAATTATTTGACATAGCTGTCCATCAGATCTTTTTATACATTAGTTCCAGACTAATATGTGAAAGTTTCAGATTTGTATCTTAAAGATTGTAGAAATGGTACAGCTTTTACCGATTTCATCGGAAATCTCTCTATGTTCAGACTACACATATGTACCTAGGGTCAAGCGGTGTAAAAATGAGACAGCAAAAATTATGGACAAAAATGAGACTAATTTTTACTAGATTTGAGAAGAAATTGTTGACATGATAAAGAGCTAAGATGAGAAACATTTCATTTTTCTACGTGAATATGTTACTAAATTTCTTTCAACACACATGAAAATTTAAAAAATATGTGTTGTTTACAATTTAGTATATTCTGCGTCTTTAAACTTTGAAATTTTATTTTATTTTATTTAGTTATACATACAGTTTGAAAAGTTACATTTATACAACTTGGACTCCTCTTTCAACTGAGCCGGCTCATTAATACTCCAGAGTAATAGTATACCAAATATATTAATGTCTTACTTTTCCCCAGATCAGTCCCATTTTTACCCCAAACTCTCGGCTAAAAATGAGACAGGGTTCAATTTTTTTTTAAAGAAAAGAACTTGGAAGAATAATTTTTTTCATAGTACAGGGTATTGATAACACGTTTTTGCGCCCTACTTATATTTTTTTATTTTTTGGTTAGCAGAAACGAGTTTAAAATGAAAAATTTCAAAAATCGTCTAATTTTTACACCACTTGATGACTTGATCCTACTATTCCTACATACATTCATCAAAAATCACCCTCCGAGATTTTTTCGGATTTTCATGTTTCAGATCATGTAGATTAGGAAAATACAGGTTTTTCAATGCCGTCTGTATGTCTGTCTGTTGGTGCATTAACTAAAAAACTACTTGACGGAGAACAGTCAAATTTGGTAAGTAGCTGGCGCTACTGTCAGCGAAGAAATGGTTAAACTTTCACTGGAAAATATACAGCGTGGACGTGGGAATAAATAACAAAAAAAAAGTTTTTTTGCTCAAATTTAAAATTTCCACGTTTCATGATATTCTAAACCTATCAGAAAAAAAAAATTTTGAAAATTCTTTTTACAATTTTTGAAACATTTTTTGTTTTGCTCAAATTTAAAATGTCCACGTTTCATGGCATTCTAAACCTATTTCAAAAAAAAAAAAATGTTTTAAAAAATTCTTTACCACTAGAATAGATAGAAACATTTTTTTTGCTCAAATTTAAAATTTTCACGTTTCATGGCATTCTAAACCTATTTCAAAAAAAAAAAAATTTAAATTTTTTACCACTAGAATAGATAGAATCATTTTTTTTGCTCAAATTTAAAGTTTTCATGTTTCATGGCATTCTAAACCTATTTCAAAAAAAATGTTTTAAAAAATTTTCTACCACTAGAATAGATGGATCATTTTTTTGCTCAAATTTAAAATTTTCTCGTTTCATGGCATTCTAAACCAATTTCAAAAAAAAAATAGAAATTTTTTTGAAAAAAATTGTACTTTTTTTTACTACAAAAAAATTTTTATTGAAAATTTAAAATAGAAAAAAAAATTGAAAGTTTTGTATAAACTGGACGATGAAAAAAATTTTGTTTGCTCAAATTTAAAATTCCCACGTTTTGTGACATTCTAAACACATTTCAAAAACAATTTTTTTAGAATAATTTTTTTTATAAATTGAATGATGGAAAATAATATTTTGCTCAAATTTAAAATTTCCACGTTTCGTAACATTCTAAATCTATTTGAAAAAAAAAAAAAAATTCTTGAAATTTTAAAATTGAAAAAATTTTGAAATTTTGAAAATTTTATATAAAATGGATGATGAAAAAAATTTTTTGCTCAAATTTAAAATTTCCACGTTTCGTGGCATTCTAAACATGTCAAAAGCAATTATTTTAGAAAATTTAACATTTTTTATAAAATGGGCTATGGAAAAAAATGTTTTGCTCAAATTTAAAATTTCCACGTTTCGTGACATTCCAAACTTATTTAAAAAATAAAATTTTTTGATAATTTAAGATGGACAAAAAATTTGAAATTTTGAAAATGGAATGGATGGAAAAAAAATGTTTTTACTCAAATTTAAGATTTCCACGTTTCATGACATTGTAAACATATTTCAAAAACATTTTTTTCAGAAAATAAAAAATTAAAAATTTGAACATTTTTTATAAAATGGTTGATGGAAAAAAACGTTTTGCTCAAATTTAAAATTTCCACGTTTCAAGATATTCTAAACATGAAACATATATTCTTTATAGGGTTTTGCAAACAGTGGAAAGAAAAGCTATCTATGAGAACTAAAGGAAAAACTATATATATATAAATATTAATGAAATCTTTGCATTCTTTCGATAACCTGACTTCTGGTTATGCTACCAAGTGAAAATTCTTATCAGCCATTCTCATTTTAACACTAGCATCCAACCTAGTCCCCTACGGCTAAGCAGGCTAAACTAGTATCCACATGATCCCCTACGATATGTAAATTCAGTTTGATGAGTCATCAATAAGGACGAAAAACGTTTCAAAGGCTAAGCATTTCCAATAAACTGAATGAGATTTTATGAAAATGTAATTCATTACAATGAAAAAATTTTTAAAGACAAGGTACGTAAATAAATTAATTTCAGGCCTTTATTCTCATTTTTAACTGAATTTACATATCGTAGGGGATCATGTGGATACTAGTTTAGCCTGCTTAGCCGTAGGGGACTAGGTTGGATGCTAGTGTTAAAATGAGAATGGCTGATAAGAATTTTCACTTGGTAGCATAACCAGAAGTCAGGTTATCGAAAGAATGCAAAGATTTCATTAATATTTATATATATAGTTTTTCCTTTAGTTCTCATAGATAGCTTTTCTTTCCACTGTTTGCAAAATCCTATAAAGAATATATGTTTCATTACTATAAGCAAACAAATAATAAATAATTCACTTTTAAATATATTCTAAACATATCTCAAAAGAAGAAATTTGTTTTGAAACCTTTAAAAAATATATATTTTTTTAAATGTTTTACCACTACAATAGAATAAATGATGGAAAAAGATGGTTTTCCTTCAATTTTAAAATTTGCACGTTTCAATATATTTTAAGCCTATTTCAACAAAAAAATGTTTTGTAAATTAAAAAAAAGTAAAAATTTGAAAAAAATGTCTCCCACTACTATCCAGTAGATCATGGAAAAAAGTTATCAGGTCTTCTCTGTAATAATACGGCTAACTACATGGCGATTATAATTTTCATATGTCATCTCTTAATTAATAATTTTTTAGAGTGTCCGTCTTGTACGAATAAAGAGGGAAGTTCTGTGTAAATACCTTTACTGATTTTTATATTTGAAAATGTGATAGTCCAATAGCCACATGTTTCTCGTTTCATTTAAGCTTTGTTGACCTCAATTTCATTAATTAGTTCAAAAGTTACAACAAATTTAGTGTAGCGCGACCGCGACCGCGCACACTTCACAAGCCGTACTTATGTATCGCAACGTTCCATTTTTGTGGGTTAAAAAGAGATCTGGAGCCTACATTTTTGATCGTACAACAAAATTTCATATACGTTTTTTATGTAAATTTCCCCCTCTATCGTCTAATGCTATTATTTTTTATACATTTTTTTAATTTTTCGAGTTATTGGCCAAAAACCGAATTCCGGCCAATATTTTCGATTTTTTTAGGGGTCGCCGGCATTTTACAGCTGTAAACTTTTTTTATCGTGTTCTACACCAACAAAACTACTTATTTTGAAAAATCCAGCCATATAACATTTAGGGACCGGTTTGTATCAATTTCTATCCTGACAACTGGGCTAACAGTTCAGTCAGTAAAGACAAAAGAAGTGCAAAACCTCAAACTCCGGTTAGGAAAGATCGATTTTCATTAAATAAACCGCATTTGATTCGTAATTGATAGTATTGCAAAGTCTACATGGTCCGAAATTGTGCTTTTACCCTGGGGGTAACTCGAAATTGTATGTAGTTGACTACACATATTTATTGTACATAAAAAAAGCCATAAGAATCGACCATAAATCTGTGTCTCGATAGCCTAAGTGATATCCCACAGAGCCGCACTTAATATTTTTCTGCACAATAACAGTAGAAATTTAGAAATATTGTAAATAGTTATTTGGTATAGTGACAAATAAGCAATTCAATGTTTTTCAAAACTTTTTTATACACAAGCACGATATTATACAGCATGTCCCGTTGTGCTTGTAGCCACCCCCACAAAAAATTTACTTTAAGTGCGATTTAAATAATTGAATTTAACTTCGATTTATTTTGTTCTGGTTCGTAGGAAATGGTATAGAATGTTATCACTGCCACCAAACTTCAACAGAATGTACCAATGGAGTAAAGAGGCATCTACAGACAATGAATTGCACGGAGTCCAAATGTTTTGTTTTGAAGTATGAAAGTAAGTAAAATGATATTAGGAGAATATACTCATCATCATAGCATACTTATTTAAATTCATAAAATACAAAAATTGCCTCCCTGGTTCGCGATCCGGATCCAACCAGACAACCACGTCGCGCAGCGTCGTGGTGTACGTAGGGTTGGGCGGAGGATAATATACTAGGGATATTAAAATTAGAGATTTAAAGAAAACCAGAACGGATTCTGGATATTGTCAAATTGCCATAATACACTTTTTCCCACTGACCAACGGGCATTCTAAAGTCATTCTAGCACTGACAATTATCAGGACGCCCAATCGCTGTTCGTGTATTAAGTACATAGCCAACTACTCGTTTAAAAAAATTCAAGTTACTGCGTAAGCTGTCAAAGTCACAGTTCGTATATTAAGTACATACATTAAGTACATTGTTTTATAAAATTCAAGTTTTATAAGCTGTCAAGGTAATTTTCAGTGTGTGTGTGTTAATGTTTAATAAATCATTTAAAATTGTGTAGTTTTTTCTTAAGCTGGTCGTAGAAAATGTATACTGTACAACTCGAGTGGATTATCCATATCGCACTCGAAAGGTTATGGATATTGTCATGCATTACACCCCCTAGAAAGTGGAGACTGTTACGCCCATGACTAACTACTAGCTGAAATTAAGTACTAATGGTTAGGCAACCAGTAATACAAAACCTGGATTCATTCATGCACGCTATCTCTGAGACAGTAGTATGCTTTTTAGAAGTGTATAGAGATCGAGTTTTCTGGAATGCGGTAGAGGAAGATTCTCGATTTGGTTCTAGGTGACTCTGGAAGCGTCTTTAGAGTATACCGGGTGAGTCACGAATTGCGCTCGCCCCGATATTTCCTAAAATATTTGGAATAGAAAATTGAAATTTGGAGGCCTTATTACACGACTAAAATGCCATCTTTTCAATAAAAAATCAAGTTTGGTGCACATCCGGTTTGACCGGAAATGCCCACAACTTTTGATTTTTAAATGGAACACCCTATATATTTTTACATTTTTGGAATCTAGAGGAAATTTTGAATACAATACATCCATTTTGGTCACTTTTTGACAAACATTAAAAATGTTATTAAAAAATCTATTTCTGAATCCAGAGTGCTGTGGTGCCCAAAATATATTTTAGTTTGTGTGCTACGTTACTATAAAAATAAAAAGAGCAATATGATTGCATTACTTAATTCTCTAGAGGCGTTTAAAATTTTTAAATGTGATTTTTACCCACTAACTCGGTTTTTTTAATGGGAATTTAATCGTTCACCAACATTTTTAAATACCTCATTTTCATGCGAATCTAATGATACCAAAATTTTGAAAATCCGCTCAGAAATATTTGAGATTTCAGCCAAAATACAATGCCACCAAGCTTTTAGAAACATGCGGCTAATAGATAATAGATTAGTGGGCTTTGGAAACTAAAATGGCACCTTTCTGTGTAAGTCTGGTAACCTAATAACATTGGAAAAATCATAGTAGCCATTGAATGTAATAAAACAATATCAGCTGTCAGACAGATACAAAATAAAGCGTTGCGGAAATCTCTTTGAGTAAAAATTAAAGAAAATGAATAATTTTAGTAGAAATGAAAAGGTCGATATGTTACTGATATATGGAGAGCGTCTCAAAAATTCAACTGCAGCTGCAGAACTGTATCAGCAACGATATCCCAACAGACGTCATCCAAGCAGACACTTGTTTGTCAGAGTGGAACAAGAATTAAGAAACGAACCCAATCAACAAGATGACCATCAAACATTTATTGTAAGTGAGGACAAAGAAATTGATGTATTAGGATTTGTGATGGTACACCCAACAACATCAACAAGGGAATTGTCAATGGAATGCGACATTAGTCAGTCTTCGGTTTGCAGAATTTTAAAGAAACATAAGTTTCGGTCTTATAAATACCAAATACACCAACATCTTTATGGAGATGATAACGACAGGAGGCTAGTATATTGCAACTGGTTCTTAAATGCAGTACAACAAAACCCAGGTTTTCCTTTTCATATTTTATATTCAGATGAAAGTAGATTTACGGACCAAGGTATGTTTAACAGAAATAATACTAGGTACTGAGCTCAAGAAAATCCGAGGTTGGTAGGGCGGGGGAATATTCAGGAAAGATTTGAGTTTAACTGTTGGCTTGGAGTACTTGGAGATCGAATAATTGGACCCATATTTTTTTTATGGAACACTTACTGGCGAACAATATTTATTCCTTTTACAAAACCAGACAGCAGAATTTCTTCGTACCGAGTTAGTGGGTAAAAATCACATTTAAAAATTTTAAACGCCTCTAGAGAATTAAGTAATCTAATCATATTGCTCTTTTTATTTTTATAGTAACGTAGCACACAAACTAAAATATATTTTAGGCACCACAGCACTCTGGATTCAGAAATAGAATTTTTAATAAAATTTTTAATGTTTATCAAAAAGTGACCAAAATAGATGTGTTGTATTCAAAATTTCCTCTAGATTCTAAAAATGTAAAAATATATAGGGTGTTCCATTTAAATATCGAAAGTTGTGGGCATTTCCGGTCAAACCGGATGTGTACCAAACTTGATTTTTTATTGAAAAGATGGCATTTTAGTCGTGTAATAAGGCCTCCTAATTTCAATTTTCTATTCCAAATATTTTAGGAAATATCGGGGCGAGCGCAATTCGTGACTCACCCGGTATGAGGCGAAATCCATAGCGGAAAGTTTAAATTTTAGAAGAAAGAACTTGAAAAGTGAAAAGTGAGGTTAGAAATCGGAAGTAAATACAGAGGTTAAATATCAAGTAGTAAACAAAGTGTATATTTTATTTTTAGTTAATTAAGGAAAAGTATTGTGTAGTTCTGAGAAGTTATTAAATAAAGTGTTAGTGGTTACCCCTTGTATAATTTATTTGGAACCTACGGAAATTGAAGGGGTGGTTTCCCAAAGGGGCGGAAAGACGCAACAATATCATATCCACTCGTGTTGCACAAATTACTATAGCAGGTCTCAAATTAATCGCCATTAAAAACCAAATGAGGCGTTTTACTAGGTTTTTTGAAAATGTTCAGTAGTCCCTATTCAGGGGTTGAAATTTAAAAAATATCAGTAAATCTAATAACAATTCTACTTGAACTATTTCTATTAAATCATTATAAAAAAAGCAAAATTGTGTATTTTCTATCAACAAGGGTTAATAATTCACCCATAGACCCCGATGGGGGTGAAATCATCCCCAAAATATCAAAAAATCAAAAATATTTTTTAAAATTCTGATACTAAAATATTTAAACGTTTCAAGTCACGACAAACCTGGGAAAAATATTTATCGTCAATTTTGATGAAAAAACGACCCCTACGAATAGTGAAACTACCCCCAAAGAAAAGCAATTTTTGGAAACACTCGTATTCATTGTTTTTTCTATAACAGCCATTCAGTTAGCTTATGTTATACGTTTCCAAAAATTGCTATAATTTTTCTCTCGTGTCTGGGGGTAGTCTTACCGTTCGTAGGGGTTGTTTTTTCACCCAAACTGACGAAAAATCTTTTTTCTATATTTGTCATGACTTGAAATATTTTTGACATTTTGGGGATGAGTTCACCCTCGTCGAGGGCCTATGGGTGAACTTTTAACCCTTGTTATAAAATACATAATTTCGCGTTTTTAATACTGATTTAATAGAAATAATACAAATAGAATTGTTCTTAGGTTTATTGATATTTTTTAAATTTCAACCCCTGAGTAGGAGTAATTACTGAATATTTTCAAAAAACTAAGAACAATGGCCCTTTTTGGTTTTTAATGACGATTAATTTGAGACCTGCTAGACCTATTTAAGATTTTTTCCAAGCTCACAATCCGCTACGCAAAAACAGGCGGGTTTTGTAGTCACTCTTTCAATTCAACAAGACTTTATCAAAGTCAAACGTAACAATAGGGGTTTACTGAAACCCATGTCCGAAGCCAGCCAGACATCCACGACAAACAGGGCCGTGAAGTTGAAAGATCTGACGAGATGGGCTAAATTAACTAAAAATTAAAATAAGAGCCTTTTACCACAGGAAAAACGGCAAATTCTAATAAAATTTTATTAGGAAAACAAATACAAGGAGTAAAAAGTACAAAAAGAAGAAATAAATATTATATATGTTTTAGTATTCTGGCAAGTTAGGGAATAAGCATGTCTAGTCCAATCAACGCAACGAAGGAAAAATAGTTTATTATTGTATATTTTTTCGCTAGAGGGAGTGATTCTCAAGTTATTCATGAAAAACATGAAAAGGAGACATTTAAACTACCCCGTTCACCATCCACGGGTCAGGACTCTTAGTATCAACATAGGGGGGTAGTACCCAGAACAACTTCAGGGCACTTCCCCCGACAATTATACATAAATTGGCCTCTATACGAATTATTTCCCCTATTAGGTCTCTTTTGGGTTTCGTTGGCTGGACTAGTAGTTTCCAAAATATCGACAGCGCCTGATATCTTAATTTATGTTTGATTCTAAATGGTGCATTATGCTCTCGTATTTGTGTTATGTTGATTGTTAGCGTGCGATCTCCCAGTTTGAATTCGTAAAACTTCTGAGAAGTTGCGCGGACATAGTCCACCAATGGCGTAGGATTCTTTGAGAACCGGTGCTTTACCTTAATTCTAATATTTTTGTACTTTTTCAGCCGACATGCCTGGCGTTACAGTCCGAGCCACTTACCGTGGATGTTACAGCCTACCAGTCAACGAAATAATGAAGACAGTCGTCACTGAGAAGCACGCTGTGAGGGAAACACATTTTCATGTGTGCAACTATACGCTGTGTAACGATGCCTTTAGTAGTCAGCCATTTTTGCTGCTACATTTGTTTGTTCTTGTTGTACATATTTATTGTTCGCAATAATTTCAAATACACTGTTAAAATGTAACGCTCATTTAAATATATTTTTGTACATTACTTATATGTTTGGTTTCGCACGCGACGAAAAGTATTTTTTATAAATTTATAATAAAATTAAAACAGACGCCATTGTTTTATTTCTACCTATTTGTACGAGATGGAATGAACGAATTGTTAAAATTTCATATTTTTAACCTTTCTCACTAAGTCATGTTAGACAAAAAAATAATCAATTTTATTGATTTCATATAATTGACAAAAATTTCAAGTTAACCTGAACAAAAAAGAAGATACGAAAGTGTGTATGCAAGAAGTGACACACTGCAAATAGACGAAATATACATTTATTGATATTGGGAAAAGATTTCAGAACAATATGTGCTCAATACTGGTTCCAGAAATGAGGATATATGGATTACACTGACGATGTATAGACTTGTACATATTCGATAAAAAGTTCAAAAGAGTATAAGCCCAATAATGATTATTTAAATATCAAATGTTAGGTCATCATTCATCAAAATATAAGAGACAAAATTCTCCAAAACTCCATCAAACATTTCATATCAAAGCTCCACGCACCAATCTATTAAATGTATTCACCTATTAATGTCAGATTTAAAGTGTATATATGGACATCATTTGTAATACCTACTTCTGTTATAGCACAATCTTTATTGTTAGTATTCCGACTCTGCAATTGGGACATTTGTCCTGTTGAGTCGTGTAAATAAATAAATATATTGGGCCTACATAATAATAATAAACCGACTTTACTGTAAAAGATAGATAAATATACTCAATACAAATGATAAGATCATGAGCCCCAAAAAAAAAAATCACTAACTCCAGCCATGGCAAAGTTTAGCTAATAGCTATTCATACTCAACCAAGAGTAGGCCAGTGGAATTAGTAAAAATGCAGGACGTAATTCGTCACAGGGAACCACATGGTTTAATGGGTAGGTTTACTAAGGAACATTGCCTTGAACTTGATCCCATTTTAAATAGTTGAAACATTGTTAAGTCGACGTTTAAATGTGTAAGATAATGAAAAATGGGGTTGTTTTAAAGTAACTCCAGGACCATTGTGGGTTATAAGAGACATTTTCTGAAAGTTGCGAGGATGTAAGAGTTTTTTTCACGAAATGAAAAATACTTTAAAATTTTGACAGTATTTTGCCATTGTTTAAACATATATTTAACCAATTTGGATCAATAAGGTCTTAAATAAACCATTTTTTTATTACCTACACACCAGAAGAAAACGGATACTTCTATTGACAATGGTCTTGGAGCTACTTTAAAAAAACATTTTTCATGATTTTTGTACATTTAAACGTCGATGTATATACACTTACTGTTTATTGAACAGGTAAATTTTATATTTAAATTTATCGTTGTTAGACAATTCTTGGAAAGAGAATTACTTATAAATTCCATCATATAGAAAAGCTCTTTTGAACATAGTTGTCCGTTGGTGAGGCACTGTAAAATTCTTATTTCTAATGGTTTTCGAATGAATGGTTGATTTTGTGATGAATTTATTTTTTACAATAGAAGGGTTAATAGTACAAGCAAATTAACAATTTCGGGTAACAAAAATTAATAAAAGGATCATCTCTGGGATTTAAGTAGGTAATAACCTGGAGAATGAGATGATGCACTTCCATGTTCCGGGAAATTTCAAAAAAAAAATGGAAAAACTTTTTGATTTTCGGTTGTTTTGCCATAGCGGCCAAAATAATGAAAATAGAGAAAGAAGTTCCCAACAAAAGTTGTAGCTCGTCTTTTTCTCTACAAAAAAGGTCTTTACAAATATTTGTCTTACTTAAGCCGTTTAAAAGATAAATCGAGTTTTCCACTTATAGTTTTAAGCCGCTTCGAAATGCGCGAAAGATGAGAATTCTCCAGAAGTGTCGTACGACCGGGCTCATCGATCGATAATTCTTCCTATTCAGAGCCCCTAAAAAAATTGAAAATAACATGAAATGTAAAGAAAAGTCTCAGCTTTAGTGTGGAACTAATCACAAAATTCATAAAAAAATTTATCAAGGAAAGTGTCAGAAGATGGCTTAGTGAATTTTGTACAGTTGATCCACAGATTTATTCATATCTTTGCCGGGAGTCGTTAGAATAATAATTCATTTTGCTTGTATATTCTTATATAATAATATATTAATCCAATTAACATTTTATTACAATTACTTTTGTAGGAAAAATATGCCTTGCGATCAAAGTAGAAGGTATATTTCTCATCGATCAATCACCTTCAAATTTTGGAGTTCAATTCGCTATATCTTAAGTAATAATAACAGCACAGTCTTAATTTTTGGATTATAAGTACAATTAAATATATTCTATCGAATGACTTTAGAGTCTTTTAAATGCGCGCAGTACTTTTTGAATTTGTCTAAATTATTCATGCACGTTCAGAAAATGCACAATTATACAGTAAAACATATACAACTTATTTGTTTCTTAACATTCTTCATTGAAATTTTTACGAAATATAGATTAAAGTGTTATGGGAGAAATAGGCAGGATACATAAAACTCAAAGATGTGAATAAATCAACTGTATAAAGTTTACTAAGCCATCTTCTAACACTTTTTTCTCTATGATAAAAATTTGTGTGAATTTTGTGATTAGTTCCACATTAAAGCTGAGACTTTTCTCTACATTTTACGTTGCTTTCATTTTTTTTTAGCGGCTCTAAATAATAATAATTATCTGTCGATATGTCCAGTTCGTACGAAACTCCCAGAGAATTCTCATTTTCCGCGCATTTCGGAGCGTCTCAAAACTATAAGCCGGATTTATCTCCTAAACGGCTTAAGTAAGACAAAAATTGGCAAAGACCTATTTTGTAGAGAAAGAGACGAGCTACAATTTTTGTTGAAAACTTTTTTCTGTATTTTCATTATTTTAACCGTTAGCGCAAAAAAACCGAAAATCAAAAAGTTTTTCCAAATTTTTTTGAATTTTCCCGGAACTTGGAAGTGCAAAGAATGCATCATTCCATTCTACGGGTTATTAACTACTTAAATCCTAGAGAAGATTTTTTTATTAATTTTTGCGAGGTTTTTACAACATTTTGCCTTCATTGCCTGTACTATGAAGGAGATACGTTATGAGAAAAATTACCCAAATGGTGCTTACGACCATTCTCCATATTAAGCCACTTACATTCTTTTATTTTGCCAGAAATATTATCATATTTTCTAATCCAATAAAGCATTTTGCAGCATGAATTTTGAACCTTCTGTGTACTATTTTTTTTTTCATTTTGATTTGAACAGGGGTCATAAATAAAATCACATCAATTGAAATAAGAAAGAACAAGGGAATCGCAGAGTATTTTTTTTAATTTAACATTTCCCGAATAGAGTAAATTAGTTTAAGAGATGCGTAAGATTTTTGTAATATTTTTACTTCCCTCACATACCGAAGGGAAGTATTGTATTCGAGAAAAACATCACTCTCCGAGATTTTTTCGGATTCTGATGTTTCAGAACATGTAGATTACGAAAATATAGGTGTTTCAATTTCGTCAGTCTGTCTATCTGTCTGTCAACATTTTTTTTGAAAGATTAATTACCAATAGATGAAAAAAAATGTTTTTGCTCGAATTTAAAATTTCCACGTTTCATGGCATCTAATAAATCTATTTTTAAAAAATTGAAATTTTTTTTACCACTACCATAGAATAGAAGGAAAAAAAAATTTTCTCAAATTTAAAATTTCCACGTTTCATGACAGCTTATTTCAGAAAAAGAAATTCTAAAAATTTCTAGAAATTTTTTTTACCAACATTTTTGGAAAAGTTTTTACCACTAAAATAGATGAAAAAACAAATTTTGCTCAAATTTAAAATTTCTACGTTTTATGGCATTCTAAAGCTATAAATAAAAAAACGTATTTTTTTTTTTTGAAAAATATGTATACAGTATGTCCGGTGATGTGGTAGACAAGAGGACAAACGGACCGAAAATTTCATTTTTCAAAGAAAAGTCATTCTTTATGAAAAAATTTGCTTGCTGAAAAAATGCGATTGGCGATGAAAAAAAATAAAAATTGTATACAGTGTGTCCAAAATGTTAAAAATTCTAATTTTTTGCAACAGTAAAGTACCTACCCAAATTTTAAAATTTTTAGTAAAATGCTATTTAAGAAAATTGTTTCAAATCATCGCATCTTCTAAGACATAACAGAAATAAATGATTACAGTGTTAATCAAAACGTCATTGTCAGTAACCTTTAAAGATTTTGTTAGTTTACAATGTTAACAACGGAGCAAAGAACACATTTAATAGAATGTTATGGTGACGGAGATTTTTCATACACATATGTTATTGAAAAATTTCATGAAAGGTTCCCTAATGTACCAGTAACCAAATGGGCGGTCTGCAAGTTGCTCAAGAAATTTCATGAAGCAGGATCCGTATTAGACAAAAAAAAGTAAAAAAATACTACAATGAAGATGATGTAGCGACTCTACTCGTACTGCAGTCTGTTAGAGAAAACCCCATAATGTCTTTGAGGAAACGAGCTACGCAATTACAGGTGGTCCAAAAAAGTACTATTCAAGAAATTTTAAAACAAAATAAGATACGTTTCTACAAACCACATCATAACCACACATTAGAAGAGGGGGATGATGGCAAAAGGTTGGATTTTTGTTTGTGGGTAGGGAGTAAGATTTTAGGTGGTAATAGGGGATTCCATAAATTTATAATGTTCTCGGATGAGTCCACGTTTTCGACAAATGGAACTGTGGCATCACAACATGTCCGTTATTGAAGTGATGTCAATCCTATGTTCAGAATCCCAACCCGATGTCAATATTTTAAAAAAGTGGATGTTTGGTTCGCTGTTTCCTATTATGGTATAATAGGACCATAATTCTTTGATAATACTTGTAATAGAAATTCTTATTTAAATATGTTAAATACTTTTTTTTCTGATCATTTGCGACAACTGCCAGCAAATTACAGAGATAACCTGTATTTCCAGCAAGATGTATGCCCAGCTCATTATGCTGCAGAAGTAAGGGGTGGCTTGATTTGGAATTTGGACACAAATGGATCGGGCGAAGTGGTCCAGTTTTATGGCCCCCAAGAAGTCCCGACCTTACGTTGGCAGATATGTTTTATGGGGACGCTTGAAACAGTTAACTTATGCCAATGCACTGCCAAATGATGTGGACATTTTAAAACAAAGAATTACACAAGCTGTAGAAGCAATATCCCTAGAAGAAGTGCGGAGGAGTTATGACTATCTTAGAGCCCAACTGGAAAAATGCGTCCTTCATGGTGGAGCGGTGTTTGAATAATAATTGTTATGGTCTATTTTTATGAATGATACCTTAAATTATAATCATGTATTGGTTGCTGTTTATAGTATTTTGTTAAATGTTTTATTTAGTAATTTGAAATAAATAATTATGTATTTTTTGTCCCGTTTCTTACATTGTAAAGTAACAAAATCATTAAAACTTATAGCAAAAAAATTATTGGAAAAAATTATGATGTCCAAATTTAATGAAAAACGATATCTTAGAAGATGCGATGATTTGAAACAATTTTCTTAAATAGCATTTTGCTAAAAACTTTAAAATTTGGGTACTTCACTGTTGCAAAAAATTTGAACTTTTAACATTTTGGACACACTGTGTACAATTTTTGTTTTTTTTCATCGACAATCGTATTTTTTCAGCAAGCAAATTTTTTCATAAAGAATGACACTTCCTCGAAAAATGAAATTTTCGGTCCGTTTGTCCTCTTGTCTACCACATCACTGGACATACTGTATACTCCTATAGAATTGATGGAAAAAAATTTTCTTCGGTCAAATTTAAAATTTCCACGTTTCATAACTTTCTAAGCCTACTCCAAAGACTTGAAACTTGAAATTAAAAAAAAAGAATTGCAAATTTTTGCTCACTACAAAGTACAAAATAGATTACGGAAAAAATTTGCTTTTGCTCAAATTTAAAATTTCCACGTTTCATGACATTCTAAACCAATTTCAAGAAAATATTTTTACCACTACTATAGAATAGATGAAAAAAAATTCTTTTACCACTAGAATACATGGAAAAAAATTTTGTTTGCTCAAATTTAAAATTTCCAACGTTTCATAACATTCTAAACCTATTTAAAAAAAGATAAATTTTTAATCACTGCTATACGCACATTCCACTGCGTGAATGTGGAACTGAAAATGTGACAAATGGCAATAATAATTGGCATATGCACCTACGAGTGCACGTATTACAGTTTTATCGAAAAATGTATAGGGTGGTCATCCCAAGAAATAATTCAACCATGTTTGGCATTTGTAAAGGTATTTGCGCAGTCTTTCCATATTTGGCACTTGTCATTCAGTATTGAATTTTTGCTGTCGGATGACCACTCTGTATATTTTTTTGACCAAAAGTTATCAGGTTTTCTTTGTAATAATAGTGGCAACTATATTCCAATTATTATTCTCAATATCATTTCGTAATTAATAATTTTTTAGAGTGACCGCCATGCACAAATAAGGGAGATTCTGTGTAAATACCTTTACCGATTTTTTAAATATGTTGTCTAAAACGTAGAGTAAAGAATCGCCCCTAATTTTCTGTATGTGGACTGTATGTTGGTCCAATATTTTGAGCTGCTAGGGTACACAATTCATTAGTTTACGTTAAAATTACTAATTCAAAAAACTTCTTGATAAACCGAATACTACGTACAATACCTAACAAAAGTAAATGTTAAACTAGAAGTTTTTGTTAAAAATAGATTAAGTAAGGTAAATATAGCACACCTCTCATGCATTAGACATTTTATGTGTATTCAACAACTTGACTTTTCAGGATATGTAATAAATAGAGGCATTCACATGTTTTTATCTAAAGATACTGTCAAAGATATTCCACAGTATATAGAATGGAATACCTTCATCAGTCTGTTTAAATGTTTGAGTAAAAATAGACTTGTTTATTTTAATTCCAAACACTTTTAATTACGATTTGTTTAAAGTTGAAAAATACGATGAATATGAATCGCTCTTGACTTTTTCCATTAGCAAACGGGACCTCAGTTTGATTTTCTCGACTTTAATCAATCAGAAATATGAGTATAATATTTTTGCGGTTGGTGTTAATATTTACATTATGTACCACTTTAGGTAAGTACACACATATATTGTTTTTGTAATAAATCATACCAAAAATGGTTCCTGTAATTTTTCACTTTTGTATTTTTTATCACGAAAATGCGAAGCTTCATTTAAAACAATCGAATATTAGTCAGTATTTCAAGGCCTGCTAGTGAAATAAAATGATAAATTGTTGCAGTTATACCGATTAGTAGGGAAGATCTCGACCAAAATTTCGTGTAAACATGGCGTGGCTAAATTAATGAAAAATGTTCAGTTCCAAGCAAAATAAACAGCTTTTTCCTCGCAGCAAAGTCCCACAGTTCGCGAAAGGGGTGAAAATTCGCTTTCAACCACTTTCATTCCGCCTAAAATTCACTAGACGTAATAAAAAATGTCCATTTTAACATTTGAAATGTTTATGTTTTCGTATATGGGGTAGAGTTACCAGTTTTTGTTCAAGGTCAAAAGACAGCGGTGTCGCGGCACAGTAGAGAGAAGACCAGTAGGCTCACTTACTCTTGAGATTTGTTGTAATCGATTTTATTTTTCATGAATCAACTGCGCATCCGATATTTGTATGCTCATCTACATATACACTGCTCGAGCTAGAAAATGCTAATAAACTGGCCAACACTTACAATGACACTAAATTATTTTTGTTCGAAGATATCCTTGGCAGATGATACATTTTGCGGTTGAATTTAATGTTTACTGATTAATCAATAAGTAGCGAATTAAAATTTGACCTGCCTTTACTTAAATTTATTACATAACATCCGCGTGTAACGTCACAGACTGAGAATGTATGACTTTATATTATTCAAGCAAAAATTTGTACACGGCTGCCGAAGTGGCCGCGCTACAATCGATTAGGCTGCTGCGCTTGCCAATTACATTACCTACCGTGTCGGGAGATTGCCTAAAAGTTGTACAGCGATGCTGACGGTAGAACACAAAAGTGTACAGCTTGTTACAAATAGGTGCCTGCTTGCAAATAAATGATGTGTTAGAATTGCAGCTAACTGATATAGGTTGTCTGTTGTACAAATTGAGTGACAATAATAACATCTCTTTATTTCAAAGTAATGTGTCGCGGTCGACTGAGACTATCATATGCAACGGTTGATATACGCAAATGTAATATGGGTTGCATATATCACAGGGGGTCAAGTTACCAGTTTTCATTTAAGGTGGAAATACAGCGGTGTCGCGGTCGAGTGAGACTGCGTATATGCAACGGCTGATGTACGCAAATGTAACATGAGTTGCATATATCACAGGGGGTTAAGTTAGCAGTTTTCATTTAAGGTCGAAACACAGCGGTGTAGTGGATCGTGCTATTTCCGGACGAGGCGAAGTTGAGAAGTTGAAAAACTTCATGTTTTATGTATGGTGCTACAATTTCCAATGTCCCGATGATTGCAAAGATTGAGAAATCTGTGAATATTTTTTCGTTCGTGTCGAGCCGAATTTTCGACTTTGATCTTGCAATTTATGATGTCGATACATCGCCGAATTCCTCTTTCGAGCTCGCACTCGAAGTATTTATTTATTTATGTTTGAAAATTCCATGTTTTTCAATTTTTTAGGTTAAATTTCAACATATTCTGAGGTCCTAATAGGCCGTTTCTCTTTCATTCTTGCTGAGCCGAATTTCCGATTTTGCTGGTACAATTTGATATCAGGATAAAACGCCAATCTTCCGCGTTCCATACAGATGTTATGCGCCCTTATACTCGAAGTATTTATTTAGTAGAATTTTTGAAGAATCCATGTTTTTCATTTTTTACGAGAAACGCCATTTGTCTCTCGTTCGTGCTGAGCCGGATTTCCGCCGGTTCCACCCTTGCGATTCTATATCAGAATAAAACTCCAACCTTCCTCTTTCCATGGAGACCTAAAACGACCTTCCATTCCACGTATTCACATAGTTATGGACGTTTGAACATAAAACCAACTATAATATTATGAAATGCAAATTTTTGATGTAAGCTTTGATGCTCCTAAACGATCGACGATTCGATTTTCGAGTTTGCAGTCGTTTTTTAGGAGTTTTGTACACATTTTAACTTGAAACTTGGCTTGATGGTCTAACTTCACAAGGGGTATAGTCTTCTAAAGTTTTGTTAGAATATATGCATTATTGTTCAAAGTATCATCAATTGTTTCAAAATGGCCTCTATAAAATGTCTTCATGTTTTCCGACTTGGCATTGACGAAAAAGTTTTGGACAAATCTAGTTTTCTTCCCAATTTCATTGTGAATAATTTGTGTCTTCTTTATTGTGATACTAGTTATACAACCAGAGCACATATAGAGATATATAAGAGAAACTGCGAAAAAATAAGACTTTTGAAATGTTTTCAACAAGTTACAGCAAAAAATTGCTGTAGTAAGACACACCACACCGTGTCCCTTTTTTAATCCAGTTTTTATCTTCAGGTTACTGCCTTCAATGTTACAAGTGCTTTGATACGAGCAAGGCCTGCTACTACGGATACACAAACTCCTTGGGGATTCTAAACTGCAGCAGCGCAAACGAAGTCTGCGCTGTTTTCCAATATGAGAGTAAGTGAATTTTCTTTGTAGCTGTCAAATCTTACTGTTTAGAGAAAATAATGGCACCAACATTTTTAATTTTTCTGATACTTATAATGTATTAATCACATGTCAGTGATTAAATTCTTTACATATATAGCTATATAATGCATTCAGTATATTTCAACAACAGAGCAAAGATTAAAGAATCACTCACTTTGACCAGAATACATTTTAAAAAATGTATCC
Organism: Stenurella melanura; assembly: GCA_963583905.1. Lineage (NCBI taxonomy): Eukaryota > Metazoa > Arthropoda > Insecta > Coleoptera > Cerambycidae > Stenurella > Stenurella melanura. The sequence continues at coordinate 121,180,224 of OY757316.1, read as the reverse complement.
AAGTTTATGTATTTTGTGATATTTAAATCCATCCACATGAAAGCTTCCTTTTGGTTATTATTTATCTGTGGCATATTCAAATTTTCTTGCTCTTTGTTGGATATTTTGCCACTCCTATAAAAATGTTTAAACGGAAATAGATAATTATTCCGAAAGGTTACCTAAGTCCTTATAGTCTAGGCTATAATAAGCTGGAAAAATAAGTAAAAATGTTACAGAAAAAAAAAAATTTACATGATGTTTTATGGACCCCAAAGGTGATTTGTGACTAGATAACTACTTGCCAACGCACCCCCTTAACCCCCCAAAACGCCAAAATTGCCCCATTTCTACCCCCCAGTATTAGATGTTATCTGATTTCTTTAAAAAATTGAAATTAAGCTCGAAAATGGTATCTAGGAAGTTTTTTGGACCGCTGATCAGGAATACGAGCTCGGTTACCCGGAAAACTCACCCACAGACCGGAAAATCGTGAAAAGTTGGCCATTTTCTAGCTATTGTCTTCCAGGGAGTATTTGGGTCGCTGAACACGAATCCGAGGTTGATTGTCTAGAAAAATCATCCGGAGTCCAGAAAATTGAGAAAAGTCGGTCATTTTAACTTTATCAGCTATATGCTTTCAAATTGAACCATGAAAATGGCCAATTTTTCACGATTTTCCGGTCTGTGGTTGAGTTTTCCGGATAACCGACCTCGGATTCGTGATAAGCGACGCAAAAAACCTTCTAGATACCATTTTCGAAGCTCAATTTCATTATTTTTAAGAAATCAGATAACATCTAATATTGGGGGGTAGAAATGGGGCAATTCTGGCGTTCTGGGGGTGCATTGGCCAGTAGTTATCTAGTCATGAATGACCTCTGGGGTCCATAAAACATCATGAAAAATGTTTTTTTCGATTCCACCCTATGTAACATTTTTACATAATCGGCCTTTTTCCCCAGCTTACAGCCTAAACTATTAGTATTCATTAGGTGTGCGATATTTTGTAAATAATTATTCAAAACCAACCTCTGTCTAATTTATTCAGCGCAGAAGTCTTGCTGCCTGTTGGGGTGGCAAAATCCAATCAATTTGAATTTGAAATGCGTTGGCACTACCCTGTGTCGCCCTCTGCCAAAGAAGTTCTCTACGTCTAATAGTAGTAGTGTGCGTCTCCGGCCTATAGATGGTTCTGCGATCTTCCAGCCTCGCGTTGCCAACGTAAAACGAATAACTTTCAATTAAATATTTACAAAATGATGTCTTTTTGTTTTTTCAGAAGCGTCTAGAGAGACCGAAATGCGAAAGCTTCGACACGCCCAACACGTGATATCATTAGTTTGACTATTTCTTCTTTGCTCTAGCGTTTACTTCCAGTGAGATGGATAGCGCATAGGTTACGTTTTGGCTTATGGCGCGAGGGGTCCCGGGTTCAAATTCATATATCCGCACATTTTTTTTTAAATTCTGTAACGATTAATATATTTTTTTACAAATTCTTTTCTGATTTCCTTAGGTTTTCCTTCTTTTTATATAATAATTTCATTCTTTGGTGTGATTTCTTTGGGTTAGGTTAGTAGGTTTTTATTCTGGTATCTAATTGTTAATATTATTAGCGCCGCAGGCAGTAATAGCGTCGCAGACAAAAAAATGGGGGGTGCGGGGGGTGTCCCCCCGCCTTTTTACCACAAAATAACTGGAAATATTTTAATTTCTCCACTTGCACGAATTTATTACACATTTACAATGTAATGCGCATGCTCGAAGCTTTCGCATTTCGGTCTCTCTAGACTCTTGTATGTCTTTTCCAGTAAATTTTTATTTGCAGATCTACTTACTGAGTAGTAGTAGTGTGTGTCTCCGGCCTATAGATGGATCTGTGATCTGCCAGCCTCGCATTGCCAACGTAAAATAAAAAACTTTCAATTAAATATATACAAAATGATATATTTTCAGTAAGTTTTTATTTGCAGATATACTTACTGAACTCTATAATATAGAGTTCAATGTGCAGATCATAATTTCACTGTCGTTTGAAAGTGAAATATTGCAATTTTTTGGGGATTATCGTTTAATGCTTAGGGTAAAAGTGGTTTTACTATTAGCAACACTGCTGTTTATTATTGTAGTGACATAACCTCAATAATGTTGGAAGTTAGGATTTTTCTGTAAACGCGTAATAATAATAATAATAACGTACAAAACATGATGGAAGTACAGAGAATCCCCATAAACTGTCTATACTCTAACAGCAGAGACAAGGAAATTGTACATTGCGTTGGTGTCTCAAATGTTACAAACTAAACAAGGCACTAAGATTCAACAAGTGGAACTTCTTGATGTATAAAAAATGTTCATTATCATTCACCCAATACAGTTCGTCTCACTTTCAAAACTGTTCAATTGTATCCTCATGAAATAGTCAAGTCTCACGCTTGCTGTGGTAGATAAAATGTGGTCAGAAGAGAATTTGATACTAGCTGCTGTCATTTTGGATGAGGAGGAACGCTTATTAACTAATGGAAAACGAAGAATTTGGATACGCGATGTGTTAAAGAAACGAAATGTTGAAGGAGAATATTCTACTTTGTATAGAGAGCTGGTGGAGGACGATACCAAATTTTTTCAGTATTTTCGTATGTCAAAACATCAGTTCCATGAAGTACTTTGTAACATTGAAGGACTGATTCAGAAGAAGAATACTATTTTTAGGGAAAGCATAAGTGCCAAAGAAAAACTTTGTGTTTGTTTAAGGTAGGTAAACTTTATAGGAAAACGTCAAAACATTTTCCTTGTACATAATTTTTTTGCCTCCTAAAAAAGGACACCACTCATTTCTGATGGCAAATGGCCCTCAAGGAAATTTGCTGGAATCAATAGTTTTCATGGGCATCCTGGTCCAACATGCATAGTTCTCCAGATATTTGAGGTTAAAGTACCACTTTTTGGCATCTGTATCCTTATAATATGGACCGGGGAGTTCGCTGGGAGTTTCTGGATGTTCTTTTGTTCCCTGATTGCTTATAAGCAGGATATAAGCTATAAGTGTCAAGATGCCAAAAAGTGGTATTTGAACCTCCATCTGAAAAACTATGCATTTTGGCCTTGTGGTCCATGAGATCTTCTGATCCAGCCATAGCTTCACCGGGGGCCACTTCACTCTCTATTTTGCATGTAAACGTTGCAAAAAGAACAAAATCTTACCACATGTTCACTTACTATATGTAATTACATTTCAGGTTTTTAGCAACAGGAGACTCTTTTCGTGCAATAGCGATTAGCTATAGATTGGGACACTCGACCGTAAGCATTATTATAAAGGAGGTATGTGATGCAATAATAGAAACAATGTTACACAGGGTGATGCCTAAACCCAAAGAAGATGACTGGAGGAGAATTGCTGAAGAATTTTCGACCATTTGGAATTTTCCTAATTGTTTGGGTGCTCTTACGGGAAAGTATGTTATCATCTCAGCTCCATCAAAAAGTGGATGTCAATCTTTTAAACAGAGGACGTTAACAACTGTGCTTCTAGCGTTGGTTGATGCCCAATCTAGGTTTATAGATGTTGACATTGGCCCGTATGGTGAAAACTGTGATGGAGGAATTTTTTCACACTCCAAAATGGGAAAAGAGTTCGAAAGAGGCAACTTGTGTATCCCCAATCCGACAAAAATGCCCGGGACTAATACGCTAGCACCATATGTCGTAGCAGGAGACGAAGCTTTCCCTTTGAAGACTAATTTACTAAGACCCTACTCTACCATTCAACAAAAAGACGATACGGAAAAGAAAATTTTTAATTCTCGATTATCGCACGTCAGAAGGTGTTCAGAAAATGCGTTTGGGATGTTAACTCAGAACTTCCTGTTATATAATAGAAAGTTAAAGTCTGCACCAGAGTATGCAGATAAACTAATATTGACGACTTGTATATTGCACAATTTTGTAAAAGGGACTAACTCTTCATATTCAGAAAATCAGACAGTAAGCGCAGGTCGAGATCACATCTTACGAAATTTGCAGAAACAAGGTGGCAATGCGGAAGCTACTGCGTTTCGCGTTAGAGATTTATATAAACAGTTTTTCAATTCTGTGGGTGTTGTCGAGTGTCAAATGAATCAAGTTTAATTGTGATCTAGTATACAGGGTGTTATAGACAATTTGCAGATACGTGCAAGGAAGTGTGTTGAGGTTGGAGGGGGACACTGAAAATTTGTTATAATTAGTTTTTTTTAATTATTTTTGTTCATTGTGTTATCTTAATTTTGTGTAATTGTTTTTGATAAAATCGGTTTTAATTACATAATTAAACTAAAATATTGTATTTTTTCCTCAGTTACTTACTTCAAAATTCTTTTTTTTTTTGTTGATATTTTTACCTTTTTACTATTTTGACGAACAATATAAATATCATTGTGACAAATTCTAACAGAGAGTAAAATTCAATTCTCTGTTAGTCACCTATGTAATTACAGATGTTTTTGTGGCAGGAAGGCTCCCAAATATTTTTCAAATTAATATACAGTATGTCTCACTTTTCATGACCTCCGTATCACAACAACTCCCTTATTATCAATGTGATTTTTTAAAATTTGGGTGGAGGGTACTTACCGATCAGGAGATAGTGCCACAGTAAAATATTTAAAAATCTACCAGCAGTCGTCCTTATGAAGAAAGATGGACCTATTATAACCTTGCCTTTTACTTATATTAAATCCGCAATCATAATTAAAATTCAGCGTCAGGGGGCAGATTATCCTTGATAGCTTAGCTTAATCTTGGTTATCACTTACCTTGGCAAATACTTATAACAGGAAATTACCAAAAAATAAATACACAGCTCTACAAGGCTCAACAAAAACGATAGTTGGACGCCACCTTATTTTTTTGTTACTGGAAATCAAATAATACACAATTTCTACTCAGTTTAAACTATAACACGCACTTCATCTCTGCAATATTTTTCAGTCATACGGACTCGAACAAACTGTTTTTAACAGTACTAGAGAAACCGCCTGCCTAGACAATATATTCACTAATTGCTATCTAAATGCTATTTTCGTCAGAACCTGCGATCCCAGTCCCTCTGACCATATTGGAATATCCATGGACATTTATATAATAACAAAAAATAATAAACTAAGTCGTAAAACCAGAATTAATTACAGGCCTATAAATGATTATGGGCTGTCACAATTCCATAACCTAGTCGAATGCATAAACTGAAATTTCATTAATGAACCCAATTTAACAATCGACAGTAAGTCTGAAAGATTCCTGCAACACCTAAACAATGCCATTGAACTGTCTTTCCCGTTAAAATCTAAACTGGTTGATACCTCTCGCAGCAGCGCTAAAATAAACTGGTATAATGAACATTTACGAGGCATGCGTGAACATCTACACCTTCTCAGAAGCCTACACAAGACTGACCCAAACTTAATAACCAATGAATCCATAAAATTATTCAAAGCGCAATACCGCTCAGAAATATCCAAAGCAAAAAGAAAAGCCTATGACGATTACATTAGAAACTCTCCAAACTCCCAGGCAGCCTTCTGGGATATTATTAAAAATAACAACCCCAACCAAACAAATCACAGTAGCGAATCACTATCTGCCAACGATTTCAATAATTTTGAAATATGATTAGTAACTTGCCCAAAAGCAAAACTAATCACACTAATCATTTAATACCTGTTAACAATACCATAAATTTTAGTTTCAGGAAGATAACCCATGATGAAGTCCGCACTATAATAACTAATCTTAAAAATAGTAGAAGCAAAGGCGCTTATGGTATTAATGTAAAACTTATCAAGTGCATAGTAAACTTAATTATGGACCCCCTTGCTAAACTAATCAATTTGTGTATCGTAAACAATGTCTTTCCTGATGCATAAAGGTTATTCCAATACATAAGAAGGGCTCATATGAAGATCTAAATAACTACCGCCCCATTTCATTGGTACCAATACTAGCCAAAATATTTGAAACAGTACTGAAAAACCAAATCAATGAATACTTTGAGCATAACAACATATAACTTCAACAACGATAGTGTAACACTCATAAAAGCCTACTTAACCAACAGGTTCCAGTATGTTAACTATAATTAATCGACTTCTAAAACCAGGAGAATTTCCCATGGCGTACCCCAGGGATCTGTACTAGGTCCCTTACTCTTTACCATTTATATCAATGACCTTGCCAGCACCAGTGATGATGCTGATTTCACATTGTTCGCTGATGATACGACACTAAACACGAATACTGTGCTTCGGGAACTGAATCTGAATGTTATCTCGACAAACGAGAGCATTAACGAATGGTTTTTATCCAATCGATTAAAGCTAAACGAAGACAAAACGCAAACTTTAAACTTCACTCTACGAAAACTTGACTCATCAATTTGTTAAAAAAGATAAAGTGGTAAAATTTTTAGGTGTATATCTAGACTCAGCATTATCCTGGGAGCACCACGTTTTGAAATTATCAACTAAACTCTCAAAAAATATTTATTTGTTGCCAAACCTTTATCCCAAAACTTCTTAATTATGGCTTACTACGGCTCATTTCATGCAAATATGTCATATGGCATCCTAAACTGGGAGCACTCAACTCATACCACTAAAATATTTGGTTTGCAATGCAGATGCATCCAAATACTCTCGCATTTGGAGTACAGAGATGATTGTAAAGATCAATTTATAAAACATTCTAACATTCCCCTGTATTTATATCTGTGTCTATCATACCTTAAACAGCATGAACACCTGTACGTTACGCACAGCCAGTTCTTTAACAACACTAAAAATATTGTTCTCCACGCGCGTAGCCTCTTGAGCTACCACAACTAGTACATCAAATAAAAAACTTACAGTTTCATTTCTGGACACATGAAGGTCAATGAACGTATGGCATTCAACAAAAATGAACGTACAGACCAGATAATTAAAATCTCCAATAATCATGGATGGCATCAAATCAACTAATTCAGATTAATCACGCAATTTGCTCCTATTTAATACAGATTCATAATTGACTATTAAATATTTGCACTTGGTGATTTACACATTACTCTGATGCACAATTTAACATCAAACGTAGCTGCAATACTCAAACACTTAATCCTCACCATAAAAATACTTTAAATTTTCTTGCTCGACACCAAAAACTTAAATTCGCAAACAATTCTTGCGTCCATTCTAAACGACAGCTCTTTTAATTGCTGATGGCGGTTAAATTCACTGTCTTCCCTCGCAAATAACAACATTGTTAAAATACACTTTATCAAGTCGGGGAGGTCCAATTCACCTATCCCTTGTATACCGGCTTGTAGCCGGAACTCGACTGCCTAAAACCAACGAAAATTTACCTGCATGAAGTATACAACACCCCCTGTCCCCGTCTGCAACGAATGAAAGGTCAAACGGTCTTACTACCCGCTCGAAGATAAAACTTTACGCCTTATAAAAACAATTTTGTAAATACACGAATATTAAACAGGCTGTTATTTCATTTACGGTACTGAGTGTTCTTTCATTTATAATTCATTCTAGCACGTAGAAAACTCGATTTATTTCTCTATAGGATTTGAATATATTTAATATATTTTCTTTTCGACAACGCAACATACAACAGTGACAATCTGTCAAATTTATTAATAACTGTATACATTGTTTTTCACTAATTATGGCACAGCTGATTGTTACGATTCAATTATATGAATTGTGGTATTCGTAAAATATTAAATATTGACACTATCGGTTAAAATTTCTGTGACATGTTTTATATCGTTGGAATGAGAAAAAAATAACGGAATTAATGGCCTACTTTGAGATATGTATTTTTCATGTTTGCACAATAGCGTATGTCAAAGCCAACTGCATTTTTCGATTTTTTTGTTACACGTTATTATTCTTATTGTCTTTGCCGTCAACTTTCATTCCTTTAACTTTTTTCGTATCTCCTCAAATAAGGAAGCTATAACCGTTTGTGGTTTTCCTATTTTTCAGGTTTTTGTAATATATCTCATAAAGTAGGCTATGGATTTCAAATTTGTTTTTACTGAAATATAGCTCACAAAAAATGGGATAACTGTTTCTAAAACTTTATTCTTCTACAATAGATATTAAGCGAGATATTTGGTGTGGCCCCCGTAAAATAGACAGTCTGTATATATATCTATATCGGGGGGGGGGGGGGGGGGATGATCGGATCCAAAAAAGTACTCCTGTAACGGGACTCGAAGTCGGAAAACCTCTTGGGTGGTCATCGCCTGACTCGATCGGCTATCGAGGATCCCAAATTTAAATCTCAAAAACAAAATTTTCGATATCGTAAATTGCACCGGTGAAATCAGAAATTCGGCTCGCTACGAGCAAATCAGAAATGGCTCTTTTTGATATATGTGATAAGTACTGCATGTAAGTTATTGACCGCAAGCGCTAGTAGTAAACTAAGCCTTTCTTCCAATACTCCACAGCTATCATTATTAAAACATTAGTTTTGTCAAACCCAAAATAAATGAAATTTAAGAGACAGTCAATCATTTACGATCACGCTATATGTATTTATTTTTTATTTCTTCTAGTCGATGATTCCAGTACAATATACACAACCACTATAAGAGGATGTCAACCGCTGATAAGGGAAGGCATATGCAGTCAGCTGATGAAGACGGTACCATCAAAACCATTCAAGAAGAAAACCGTGCAGAGAGGAGTTCACTGCGAGACTTGTCAAGTAGACCTGTGCAACTATTCTCCAATTATGAAGACTTATTCTCTACCGTTACAGTTAATTTTACTTGTAATAATCTTGAAATATTTTATGTAAATTGAATAATAATCTGTTCCACTGTTTTTTATAGTATATTGTCGATAATTTTAGTTATTTCGTTTTCGGTTATAGGTTGATGAAAATAGATCAATTGATGCCAAGTCAGGCCAGTTTGTGTATTATGGCTTTCTATGGTATTTTATTGATAATTGTTTCGATTATGTAATTCAGGTTATCGGTCAATGAAAGTGGATCGAAACAAAAATAACAATTTTTAATTTCACATGGCTCAGACTAATCTTAAGAAAATCCAGGATGACGAAAATTATACGAAACACTTCAGAACTGTATTCTACTGTCAAAAGTATTATTACATTTTTCAAGTTCACTTCTATTAAATTGTAATAACTGGGGTTATATCCCTTAATTATATGATTAAATTAGCCATTACTATTGGTATAGTATGGAGTGTCTCAATTACTTTGCGAAGTCCGTCGATATTAAAGTACATTATCAAAATTAAGACTGGGCTTAAATTTCTCTTTTCTAGGTGGTTGTACCACTTCTCTGTACATCACAACCAGGATATTTCACCTTTCTGAATTTTGGATTGAACTTCTCTACATATGGAGTAATGAAACACATGATTTCTCAATACACTTAAACACTATATTTACCGAGATAATGAAAACAAATGAAAGAAGAAACACAAACATTTAACGATGAAATAAATTAACAAACAATAATTACGCAATACAAGAAAATGAGGTGGTCCTCGGTAGTTTCAAATCTTGGGTTAAATCGCGGGCCGAATATTCTTAGGTTCATTACATCACATGAATTTACAACAAAATATCAAAACTCTAAAAATGAAAAGGGTTCACGACTTAAGTATTTATTATTCCCCTATAGATGTTGACCATAGAGACGCTAAACCAAAAGTGCCAGTTTGACCTCCTCGAAATAAGACTTCTCAGAAGTGGGTGGTACACCCGGAAACCTCGACCAATTAAAACGTTTCCTATTATTATTATTATTATTATTATTATATTGCACATACGTTTTCACTATCTCTTGCACACAAACTTAAGCCATAGCCTAAAGACATTGTCAATGTATGTCTACCAAGATTCTTTCCCACTTCTTTTGAGACAGAAATATGAAATGTACACTGAGGAGTGAGAAACATAGTCATAAGTTCAGCGATTCTCAAACTGTGTGATTTGACAATATTATTTATTTCCGTGAACTAACACCACTCTAAATATAAAAAACGTCTTTATATAAAATATTTAAGTCATTTTTAGTGGTAAATATTGGATATTTATCCATCAAACGAACAATGTCAAACCACTAAGTCTTACAATTTTCTAGTACATAGATATTACATGTTTTGGAATAGAATAAACAGGATCACGTAGCTCAATTGGTAAGATGTACGAACAGCAGCAAATATAAATGGGGTTGTGAGATCGATTCCCAGCACCTCTACTTTTTTTTTTTTTTTTTGTTAAGCTCTGTTGAAAGTTAATAATTTTCCTTCCAACATTTTTATTTTATTAAACAGCGCTGAGAGTTTTGTTAAAACTTTATTTTCCCCAAAAATGTGTCTTTTATTACTACTAGCACGTATTTATCTCTAATAAAATATAATTTCTTACGTTATATATTAATACACGAATGGTGAAACGTGCGTCAAGTAGATAAATTTGTTCAAGTGTAGTGTTTTAGTGTTTATGAAAAGTCTGAATGTGTTGTTCTTTCAGAATTGTTTTAATTTATTTGTTTTAAAATTATTGTTAATTTTTTTAATACTTACTTTGTCAACCAGAATTTTTATTTATTACCGCTAAAAGAAAAATAATTTATTTTCGTTATTCTCTTTATAGATTTCAGATTTTTTTTGTTATATGAAATATTTTATTTTTACTGACATCGTTTCCCCTACTAATACTACGATCCTATCCTTTCCTGGCAAGAAATGCCCAAACCTTCCCGTGTTTCTTGCTGGACTGTAGCAATATTAGTCTTTGATTTCTTTTTCTGATCACTTATTGTTATTAACTGAATTGAGCAATTCATTTTTTGTTATCAGTTTCATTTGTGCCCAAACCTATATACCTACAGTGTCCATCATAAAGTTGGCTATATATGGGAAAAATTTGTATTGAGATTTCTAAAAAATACTATATTGGGGGTTCGTTTCTTTTTTTACATGCAAATACCTTTATTCAACTAAAGTACATAAAGTTTTTGTTGAAACTAATCAAATATTTGTGAAAGAGAGACAAGAGTTTATGATTTTTCATATAGTAATTAATGGTCGGGGTAAAATTTTGATTTTGAATTTGACCCATTTTTCGGTACCACCGTCAACTATTTTTCACAGTCCTGCCAAACCGGCGATCACATGACATATATCAAAATGTAATTTTTTGTTGTTGGACATGCATAAATGAACCCCCAATAGAGTTTTTTAGAATGATCAAAAATACAATTTTTTCCCATATGGAGCCAACTTTATGGCGGACACTGTATAATCAGAATTCCATTAAAATTATGAAGTTACTAAATTAATAATCTTAACATTTTATGATATCTTTCCTATTTTTTTAAAATTATTTAGCGACATCATTACTGAGAACTGTTTGAGAACTACTGGCATTTCGTATGCATCAAATAAAATCTTAGTTCAGACATTTTAACGGCCATGACACAAGTCAGTTTAAATTGTACCCGACTCTATGTGCATCACACGATGCTGTAAATCCCTAATCTATTATATCCTAATTTGCCCTATCTAACATTTATACCAGTAAGGCAGATGAAAAAACCCCTTTGTCAAATATTTTGCTTTTATATGGGAAAAAACCTACCTTAGTGACCTCTCTAGTTTTACTACTAAAATTATTACATATATTTTCTGGAATGCCGTGTGAACCAATTACCTTAGTCCTGAAAATCTACCTTGGCCCTATGACGCGACGCGACGTCATATTTTATGATATCAACCCGGCTGTGAAAACATTTGTCTGAAACATTGTCGGTTCCTAGAAGGACTTGTAGCAAAACAAATGGTTCAGACATAAAATAATTTAGATAGTTATTTATTCATTCCATGGGACTTTTTAAAAGTGTCGACCCTCAATAAACTACAAGTCAAAAGGACATGTTTATTAGATCTAACAAAACTGAACGAAAATGGATATTTATTTACGACTAGTATTTTACTTTTAACCGCTGTAAAAAAAATGCATTAACTATCATTTCGTGTTTATATGGGACACGTTGAAGTATTTGCACTTTGTTAGAATAAAAGTTAACTTTGGACGATTATAGCGGCAAAATCCGTTTTTTTCAAAATATTCCGGAAATTACTGAAAATTGAAAACGCCACGGCCAAAAATGCATTAGAAAGTGTTTTTTCAATTTCCGGTTCATGAGAAAAGATTTTGGTACTTAACACTTTGACTGCTGATGTAATATGGCCTGTATGACCTGGAGGCTAACCTTATCAAGCTTGTTTTTCTGTTGCGCGTGTACTGGTTTTGAAACATATTCTTTATAGGATTTTGCAAACAGTGGAAAGAAAAGCTATCTATGAGAACTAAAGGAAAAACTATATATAAAAATATTAATGAAATCTTTGCATTCTTTCGATAACCTGACTTCTGGTTATGCTAACTGGTTTTGGCCAGATATTGCCTAAAATATAATTAAAAAAAAAATGGAAGCAAAAATAAACAAAAAACATGACGTGATGGGCACTCGTTATGAAATTTAGACTTTTTTGGCTCATGACATCTTGGGCGCTATACGTCTAAAGATGTCATGCACATTGAACGGAAGTAGGGAGATGACGTCTTAAGACATCATCAGCACTTAACGTGTTAATGCAAAAAAATACCTATAGTCGGACCACATGAAATGTCAAATCTCATTTATTGGAAAACGCCACGATGCCGAACAAAAACATTTGAAAAACTTGTTCGCCCCCCTCTCCTGCAAGGCGAAAGCATTAAATAGTGATAGTTCATCTTCCAGCGCTGTGCTACGGATGATAAGATATTGCACATATTTTTGCTCACATATTAAGTACAAGTAAATGCCTGCAAACTTTACGAAAATAAAACAAAAAAATTTAAAAAACAGTAACTGTATATATTCATAAAAACACTACTTTTTCAACTTCCCAACAAACATCACTCTTAAATAGTAAAATTTATCACTAACATCCAAACTACTTTCTTTTATAAAATTGCACCCATACTCGCATACATATTTACAAAACTTGTCCCTCGTTTGTTCCAACAAAACACGCACAACATCATCAGTGAACAAGTTGCGGCTCTTATCGCACACCAAATAAAGTACCTCGAAGATATTCCTCTGGTCTTCGTCACTTAACAAATGGAAACAACCATCTTTAATAATATTCATCGTAATAGTAAAAATCATGAAATCCGTATGTCTATCACGCAACGTCTTGGCTACGTCCAACAAAATCTGCACGACTCTACTAACAAAACCACACCCTTCTTGTTTCTGTGTGCTAGGAAACTTTAAAATGTCCACAACTGAGGACAAAATCTGAGTTAGCAACGAGTGGTTCTCACAGAGCATTTTCACGCCCAACGGAATTTTACAAACGGACCTCACTACATCCAAAATCAGCAACTTGCTGCCCCAATCAGACACGCAGCTGAAGTACAATTCCGAGGACAATTTAAAAGCCATGGATCTGGCGAAATCCGTGAAGTCCTTTTCCGTTCTTAGTCCGTCTTTCAGCAGTTCCAGGATGAAATTGCGGTGCTCCTTGTAGTTTACGTCGCAACTGTGCAAAAACGTGTACAGTTCGGGTACCGTACTGAAGTCTAGGAAAGATTTAGCCGTGAGATGCTGGGCAAGAGGGACGTACATGACGTGGTTTGGCTGTGTTAAGATGAGGGCCATTCTGGCCAGGTAGATGGCGGAGAAGTTGTTCAGTTTGTAGCCTGGCAATGCAGCGATTCCTAGAATTGAACAAATTTATGTGAAAAATATAACACATTAGTAATAACTAGAGTAAACATTATACTCTGCTGATTAATAATAATAATAAAGTTGTTTATTAAATAATACACAAAAATGTTACATAAAAGGAAGGAATTCGGCAACGCAACATCTCTATGGAAAGAGAAAGATTGGAACTTTATCCTGATAGCAAGTTGTATGGCCCAAATCAAAAATTCGGCTTGGCGCAGGCGAGAGAAAAAGCTTTCCGGGACCTTTCAAATTTAATCTGAAGAGTCGAAAAACATGGAATATTTAAACGCTCGTAACTAAATAAATACGTCGAGTGGGAGCGTGTTCTATGTCTCTATAGAAAGGGAAAGGTCAGCGATGAATTGGCAACGTAAATTTCATAGTCGAAAATTCGGCCCGACAGGAGCGAAAGAAAATCGAAATTTTTTAACATTTTACCAAATTGTACTTCCCTACAGTCCCTGGAATGCCTGTTCCAGAGAGATAGCCAACTTTTGCGCGTTAGTTGCAGAAAATCCATTGGATATACCTCATCCGAGTTCATTCTAGCAAACAATCTCAACTGAACCGAACGGCACCGGTCTCGTCCTGAAAAACCTCCATCTGGCCACGCCCTCGCTTTCACATGGTGGAGGTTTGTAAATGTTTTTAAGACCTAAACGTGCAAATAAAATTCTGATTTTTTGCAGATCCATTATTTTATACTTGCACTTTCCATTTATGAAATTTTAAAAAATGCTAAATAAACCTATTGGATCATTTTTTGACATTCAATAGTAACAGTAATATCACAGTTTGGTCTTGTAATCATGTGATTGCAAATTCAGAAATTTTACAGAGTACGTTTTCATTTTCGAGATAAATTATTCCTGTAGAGATATTACTCAGTAGTTTTTAAAGCCTAGTGTAAAAAGAAATTATATATTTACATACTCTCAGTATTCTTTTTAGAAAAATAAAATCTGTTGTCAGGTATGTCGGCATGTTTTTTTAACACATAATCATATAAAATAGTGAAAACAACGATACATTAATTTCCGCCAATTCTCAACCAGTTAATGCAGTCACAGTGGATTTTAAAATCACAAGAGTCTAACCATCAAAGGGTAAGGAGCCAGTAACGAGAATGTAATTAAGTATCTATACGTTGCAAGGGGGCAAAAGAAAAAGTATTTTTTTAAAGCAAAAATAGTTTTTCTTACGTGCTACTGGCGCCCTCTTCCATTGTCAACTGCGCATTGATTGGTTACGAATTGGCAGAAATTAACGTATCCTGTGAAAACAAGGTTCTATATTAGTTGTTTGTGCTTTTTGGTATGCATATACTTACATTTTTATGTAAATATTAAAGAAATACGAACAATATTATAGGACTTTTAGAGTAGTAACAGCAACTCGTATTAATAGTTTTATAATGATCTGGCATTGCCCGTCCTCACGTCCTTAGGATGTAAGCACACATATCATTAAATGTCTATTCTATAACTAAATTAAGATATTACCTTTACATACTGCTTCAATATATCGAATCCATAGCAAATTATCCTTGCCTGTCTGTCTGGCTTCAACATGAAAATGAAATCTCTTCAAAACGAAACAAGCAGCCTGCCTAACTTGTTCATCTTGACTGCTCAAACTAACTATCGTCAGACTTAACGCACCTGCAAATTAAAACAGAAAATATTAGATATGAAACATCAAGAAAATGCAAGCTTGTGCTTCGGAATTTACAATTTATCGATAAAAACCATTCACGTAAAATTAGACCTTAAAGAATCTAATAATAATAATTTTTCTATTAATCTTCAGAAAATATTACCTTTTATAGACAAGTCAAAGAATAGAAATACTCAAGTTATATAAAGATTAAATTGGTAAAATACAATATAACACACAGTAGTTAAGGACAGATAGTACAGATAATGACAAATTAACACAAAATTACTAGTTAAAAAATGTTCTCATTTTGCACAATCAATTGGTAAAATTTTTATATATTATATAAGCAATTGTCATTTAAAATCATCCCCTGTACACGTTTGGCCAACTAGCTGGGCAAATGAGTTGGGCCAACGTGTACAAGACTACTTGGCGTAACTTGGTCGTTGGTGGCCAACCAAATGTTGTCGGTTTTTCATGCACGCATCAAAAGATCTTGGCGCAATCCTCCAACAGCGTTCACATGTTGGCCTCTTCTTCAGTTCGCAGTTGCCATTAAAGGGACAACGGTAGTGTTGCGGTGTAATTATTGTATTTACAAGCTACAATGGCAGTATGGAATGATGATGAAGTTTTAAACTTCATAGATTTATACCGAAATGAACCAATAATATGGAACCCCAAACATGAACCAATACTAAAATGGCCAATGCAGAATGAACAACGCCAACGTGTAAACAGTGTCCTTATTTTTGGGCTAACTTTTTTTTGGAGTCTATGCTGAGGTGTTATCAGGTGGTGTTTATTTCTAGTGTCACATTGATGTATCTCTTCATAAGTAGTATACTTATTTATATTTTATTTGATGTCCATAATATTCTGAGACACTATAATGAGAAACCGAGACATTATCCTTAGCCATATAAATAGTAGTCTGCAATTGTCATCCCATTTGGCTAACTACTTCTTATTGCGGACTTCTGTACGATAAATACTCTTTGTAAATAGGTATATGTTGCATTCCCCCATGACAGTATACCATATAATAGTTGCAAGTGGAACAAAGAGAAATAAGTAGTGACTGCGGTATGTTGATTAAACGTTCTTTTTATTTTCTTAATAGCAAAACATTTTTAGACAGTTTCTCGCATAATATGTTAATGTGTTCTACCCATGTTAATGTGATGTCAATATGTACCCCCAAAAACTTGACATTAGTTTCATGATGCTGTTCTAGCTTAGTGGTAGACTTGGTCTCAAATGTTAAGTTCACTGTTTCACTTTCTTTTAGCACTAAATGATTGTGTGCAAACCAAGCTTTAGCATGTTGCAGAATGTTGTGTAGTATGACTTGACTATCACTTTCCTTGTCTAGATTTGTAATAAATCAACAGCTGTAGTGTTAAAATTATTTATGCTTTGTGGTAGATCATTACCATAGACAAGAAAAAGTGCGGGCCCTAGAGCCGAGTCTTGGGGAACTCCTTTTTTAATTTGCAACAGTTCGCTTCTTTGTCCACCCCAATCGATCAGCTGTGTTCTATTATTTAGATAAGATCTAAATAGCTCTAAACAGTTGCCTCTAATTCCACACAAACTTAGTTTATTTAGTAAAATATTACGGTCAACACTGTCAAACACAGCTGTTAGTTCTGTATTTACAGAACATATTTATCCCTAAGCATTGATCTTTTTCAAATGCATTTTTTATAGAGGTTGTTAATGATAAAATTGCATCAGAGCATGTAACACCCTTTCTAAATCCAAACTGCTACGTGCATAATAGCTTATTTAATTCTATGTAAACTATTAGGTTATTATTGGATATTACTGGTTCTAATATTTTGGAGAAGGCCGGGAGAATTCTCCCAATTTTTAATTTAGAGAGATGTTTCAAATTATAACAGTAATTTAGAAGATTCTGTGGGTATTTTTTATTAGTTATTATATAGCACCTACTTACATCTACTTTTGAAATCGCCGGGTTTGTGTTAGAGGTCTTATTATTTTTACACAAGATTGTGGATTAAAAATGTAGATGTACTGTATACTATTTTTGCATTGGACTGAAACATTTTGTACGATCGACTTTGATCCACATTTCTCTATTATCTTTCATTTATCTGAACTTTCAGATCCTCCAAATTATTTGACCTTTGTTATAGGTAACCCTTTAAATAATCTCATAAAAAAAGGTCGAGGGGTGTAAGGTCAGGACATCTAGCTGGCCATTTGAATGACCTTCTTCTGCCTATCCACCTCACTCAAGTACTGTCCTACATCAACTCAATTAATCTTTTCTTTTCCTTAAGCAAATCACATTGACAGATTTCGATTTTCTTTACACTGTTTCACAGAATATTAAAATAACTTTCTTTTGAACTATAATAAAGATTAGGCTGGTATTTGAAAGAAAAAAGTTGTGGTGGCTGGGGATGGGGGTGTGTAAAGCTAAAAATGATAAATTGGAGAAAATTTATGGAGAAATTTTTGTTGTATTATTATTGGCTTTTGTAAAAATAAATTTACCTGATCTCGTAAACTTGTAAGTCTGCACTTGCCCCTCCGGCGCCAGGATTTGACTAAAAAGGGGCAACAAAAACTTCATATCATAACTTTTTACATCACTCCCTTCCGCTAAATCTACATCGTCCAAATGAATGGATTCTTTATAAGTGTAATTAACAATAGTGGATCGAACGTAGTCCTCTTGTAATATTTCCAACACATCACTCATTTTCGGTTGCCGCAACAGGGCGTTTTCTATGTCCTGCCTTACAGAATAATGACTAGCAGCAGCTCTCCCCCACAAGATAGGTTTAAAGTCATAAAAATTAGTTTGATCAGCACGCCCTTCATACCTAAAATAATAATTTCTGATTGGTTTGATGTAGCACAATGGTATATATTAGGGTGATTTAAGATCGGAATCTCTTCGGGGCACACCCCAAATTGGGGTTTCTGACGGCTTCAGGAGCGTCTTTTGGGTTATAATGAGAGTATAACTGAATATCATCAGCATACATGAGAATTTGACAGAAATTTGCGACAAACTATAAATCTGCAATGAAAGTAATAAAAAGTACAGGGCCCAGGATAGAACCCCGAGGTACACCCAATCTTAGTGGACTTGTAAATAATTCTCACACCACTCCAGTGTGTTACCACTCACACCATAGTGTTGAAGTTTTACTAATAAACATTGCGAGTCTATATTGTCAAAGACTTTTGACATATCTAGGAGTGTTAAACATGTAACCATAGATTTGTCAGAAGCATGGAGAACGTTGTCTACTACTGAACATAAGGTCATTGATGTACCAAATCTCTTTCTAAAGCCTGACTGTATCGGGGATGGTTTCATTGTTAGTTAGATAGTGAAAAGTACAGCATAGTTTTTATCCCATACTTAAAAATTAGTCATACTTACATTTTTAACAGCATCAGTATCGTCCTATCACACGAGTTAACCATCGCTCGATACGCAGCCAATAACACAGGTATGTGACTCCTCTCCATAAATTCCCCATGGTGTTTACACAGCACCAAGAACAAAGACAATATCTCCAACTTAACCTCGCTGTGTTCACCCAAAATATTATTCAAAAACTCTGAATGCGATAGCAGCATGTCGAACACTAACTTGCTGTCCTCCGTCTCCATAAAACTTGCCAAGACGTTCACTAGACTCGTCAAAACCTTCAATAAGGCTGGTTGTCCTGAGACGCCAAACTTCAATCCGAATTTAAAATATAATTTCAACGTTTCGTTCTGGGCGGTGCTCTTCAGGTCCATATCGGCAATTTTTGGAAGCAGCCGAGTTAAAATATCTTTGAACGTTGTTGCTATATCGTTAAGTTTTGACGTATCTTCGTCAGACTTGGTCTTTCTCTTAAACAATACCATTTGGAGATGGACATATGTCATTATTATATTATTTGCTTGCTTAGCGCTAACATCACTATCGATGACTTTCGTGCAAACAGCCTGAAGTAGTTTGGCGTGGAAGACCTCCGCTACCTCAAATTTGTGCACTTTTTCCAAGAAATTAACACACTCGTCCAAAGGCATGAACTTTTCTACAAGAATCACAACACTTTTGTAATTATGGTGGAAGTGCTGCCCGGCCTTTTGCGGCTTTTGCAAAGCTTTGTTAACGGACGCCTTAATTTGTTCAAAAACGAGCCTCAAAATGTCCTCGTCGACACTGTTGTCGACTAGAACTTGCAGCAAAGGCAATATCACCCCCTTTTTCTCACTTACAACGTGCAAGTTATCTTTTACTTGGTCGACAAGTATACCGTTTCTTTCAAGAAGAAATACTATTAGACCGACATTCTCCTTACTGTACTCGCTCAGATTTAAAATGCTGCTGAAAAGCTCCTCATCTATATGTTCGATGTTGTGTGGAAACACCAGAAGGTACTTGTGGAAAGCTTGTGACAAGCCACTTACATTAACAGTCTGCGCTTTATTTAAAACCACGAAATATGTCGTCAAGTTGTACACGATACCTCCATCCAACGGCTTTAGATTCGAGTCGGCTTCACACAAACGTGAGATATGCTCCAGACTGTAATTTAAAATGTCAAAGACCACAGGAAAAAATTGGGGGTGTTCTTGCACAAAGTCCGACAACTTCGATAGAACACTGAAGGTCTGATCGTAGCTCAAGTTGAAGAGTCGCAAAATTTCAACAAAATTAGCAAGGCTGCCGTACTTTTGCGGCTTTCTCAGAATTCTCAGGATAGTGGTGAGCAATTTTTCTCTGTATACTTTGAGGTATCCCCCGATATTAAATCCGGATTTTAATAAATCACCCATGACGGTTAACAGAAGCTTGGTGTTGAAGCTTTGAGGCTTCTGCTTGTCTAAATGCAAAAAAGACACGTTGTACGATAGCACGGCATGTCCCAAAATGGTTTCTATGTAAATGTCAGTAAAAACGTTCTTTTCTATGAAGTGCTTCACGAGTTTGTTGAAATTTTCAGCAATATCATGGGTTAAGTTGCCGCTTACAACTAAGTTGCTGACGTAAAAAACACCCGCTTGCAATAAATTTAGCGGCAAGTCTTTGTATAGGCTTAAATCGTCACTTGCTAAGAAATTATCAACATTTCCGGACAGAAACTCTTCACCGAAGCTGCGTATTACATCTAACCGGCCCTTGTATTTCTTAACCAGCGCCATCTCCTTATTATCAGTCCAACTTAGGACGTACTCCTTTATGTTCGCCGGCAACACTTCATATTTCTCCACAAACTTCTTTAACATATCCATCTGAGTCTGGCAGTGAAATAAATGCAACACAACAAAATTCGAATAAGCCTTAACGCTCTTTGTTGTCTCTATATCCTCGATATATTTGAGAAATCCCAGTATCATCGGGCTTAGATACCTATGCTTTATAATAACGGTTTCATGTTCTTTCGTAACGGTATCGTTTAGCAAGTTTTCTATTATTTCAGAGAAATTTCCTACGTTGGCGTTGTCTGATTTAAGCTTGGAAAGTTCCTCAGAAAACTCCAAAGAATTGGCGCTGGTCAATTTCAATGCTTCTACTATGATTTGGGCGATGTTGTCATCGAAGCTTCTTAGGTTCAAGATGCCGTTCACCCAAATGTTGATTTCGTGCGAGCAGCCTTCGAACACTTCCGTATTTTTTAAAAGCTTATGCAAAACGTTTAACGCCTTTTTGTCGTTTGTTTCATAGTAACATTTAAGTATCAGCGGCAACACGAAAGAGAACAGCTCAGTTTTGGGCGAGAACTTGGAGCGGTCCAAGTCCACGAAAATATTGATTATTTTTATTCGCAGTTTGGTTAAGTGTTCGACGTCTTCACCGCAAACCTCATTTAATTTTTCCAGAAAGTTAATCAACTCCACGCTGTCTATAAGGTTATCTAATAGTTGTGGGGCTAAGCTATGGTATATCTCAAAAATGTCGAAGACGGTGTCCAAAAATTTCGACTGAGCAGGAGCCACATCACCAGGTTGGTTGTTTATTTCCCAGTTATCCAAAATTGTTTTGGCATCGAGACAATTTTTCGTTATGAAAATAGTCATATATTCCTTCAGCTTTTTATGATTTTCAACAGTTAACCACCTTGTCGAGGCTGAGAGATATAGCTCTAATGATTTTAGTATTACGAGTAGAAGGGAGACAACGTGCTGCTTGATAGAAGGTGTTTCAAATGTGCAGTTTTCTGGAATTATTGTCTTCAAAATAGGCAATGGAGCAACGAGGAACTGAATAATTTGGGCTAGCTAAAAAAAAAAGACAATTAATAAAGGTGTTGTGCAAATTCAAAGCAGAAATATGCGTATTTATTAAAAGTGTGGATTATACCATTTTAAACTATGGGGTGGGTGGGACCCTGGGTGTCACGTTACTGGGTAGTGCATTAGGACGTGGTTGTGGAGGTAGGAAAAAATAAAAAATATGTTTAGAAAGCATACATTTTCACACAAAAAAATGTTTGTACAAAAATTTCGTTTTATTTCATGGATTTTCCACGAAAAATTAGTAAAAGAGAAATATATGATGGTGGTCTAGTCTCAAAAACAAGCGATTTGGTTTTGTTTTCGTTTAGTACAAGCTGATTTGTAATGAACCACGTTTTAGCTTGTTTCATGACCTACCCAAGTGTTGTCATTGGATCCTCTCTCTTTTTAACTCTCACTCCAAATGTTGTATCGTCAGCATACATAACTGTGGATACGTTTGTGTTAAAAATAGTTGATAGATCGTTTATATAAATTAGGAAAAGGTGAGGACCTAATACAGACCCTTGTGGGACTCATCTTTTTATTAACATGGGTCTACTCTTCTAGTTATCACTACATATTACTTGAGTTCTATTCAATAAATATGATCTTATCAGTTGTAATGTAATTCCATAATAATCCATTTTATATAGTAATATATTAGGCTCCACACAGTCAAAGGCAGCACTTAAATCTGTAAGTATTCCTAAGAATGATTCATTTCTTTCGAATGCATCTTTTATGGAATTAGTCAATGTTCTGATACCATCTGTGGTGGATAATTTTTCCCCCAAAACCAAACTGATGGCAGTTTAGAATCTGTTTTTTTTTTCTGTGTAGAGAACTAGACAATTATACAATGCAGTCTCTATGATTTTCGAAAAACACAGTAACACTGATATCTGCCTAAAATTTTGTGGAAGCTCAAGTATTTATTATATCTACAAGAATATCTACTAGCAAAAGAGCACATTTTTTAAGGATGTAGACACTTACTTTATAAACATCTTCGGTTTTTTTGTTTTTTAAACTTTTTATTATTGCAAGCACCTCATGCCTGTCGACTACCTTAAGAAACATTATATGACCAGTTTCGTATTCTTTATTCAGGAATACAGTCGTATTCGTCGCACTATTGGGCAAGGCACCTACCAAATTTTCAGCATTGTCAACAAAAAAGCGTTCAATTCATTCAGGCTTATATTTTCAGGATATATTTTCTGTTTACTTTTTCTCCCACTCCCGAATCCCGATATTATACTGTATGATAATCCGTAGGAAATGTTCAAATTTTTGCTTGGTCTACGGGAAACTTTCAAGAAATGTGGCAGTTTGAATCTCACTAACTTGCATTTGCTTAAGTTAATGTAGCTTAAGTAAACACTACTTCTGAAATTATTATAATTACATGTTTGAGATTTATAAACAAAATTAGATACAATGCCTGGGCTATTTGTATCTAGTGCGGCTCTCGAAATCTACACGGCCAACTTCCCAGCATGATATAAATGTCAATAATAATAACACAGAAAAGTAGTCATTTTATTTTATTCCATTTTATTGATATGAATATTCTGTATTCAATCGTTTTGTTTAAACGAAAAAATGGCTAGACCGAATTTGATGACATTTCTTTCAGATTATTGACATTTTGTGTGAAATGTCAAAAGCATGCATGGATAAATTCAAGCGAATGGAAATTTCTATTCAGATTGAGCAATATTTAATCTAATCTTGACCAAATTAATAGCCAAGACAAAAACAACATCAACATAAACAAGAACAATATAATATTTCTCCATTTTCCTGGCTCTCCTTGTACATAATTTTGAAATATTAACCCAATATTACCTGATAAACGCCATGATCCTTTACACAGAACTCAATACAGGCGGGTTGTAGCTCCTCAATTAATAGTTTCGCAAATTCCATGGCATTCAGCCATTTCTGTGTGTCTCGAGGCTCTAAAAATGGCTTGAGGTTGTTCCACATCGTCTTCGTTAAATCTGGACATGCAGCGCATATTTTTGTGACAAGTTCACGGGCATATGAGTGTTCCCAAGGCCTATGAATTAAATAATTTATTAATAGCTTCTAAATAAAACAAGCAGAATATATTCACAAGGAACTTAGCACGCCTTTGGATTAACATCATAGAACTTACTTTTTATAGAGAATAAGACTACACACAGCTAAAATGGTGTATCAATATCTAAAAAATGGCACATTTATAATGAATTCGACCAAAAGAAGTTCAGATTTAAGTTCTATAGAAAATCTATGGAACTAAATGTGTACGTTAAAATTACACAGAAAATTTCTATAAACATGAATACTGCCATTATACGAAACTTTTCAAGATTATAAATATTTGAGGGAATGGAAGAAACAAATTAAGTACATCAATTTTTAGGGTTCCATATCTTGAAATGAACCCCATTTTGTTGTCTGTCTTTCAAGACCCTTTTTCTCAGAAATGGCTAGAGATATCGAGTTGAAATTAACACCAAATACTAAAGTCTACGGTCTTATAGTACTGTAAAAAATTCAAGTTTTTAACTCCATGCAATAAAAACATACAGCCTTTCAAAGTGTAATTTTATAAGGCAGATTAACACACTGACTGATTAGCTATAGGAAGGAAGGTCTCAGAACACAAGTAGGTAAAGGAAAAAATCCGAAATACATTAATTTATAATTCTGTGTGTCTTTTTCTACATAATAATATTGCTGATCTTACCTCTCAAGGCTCTCCAAGACGGTATACATCAAAGCATTTTGGTTCTTTCTACCCAGGCTCATCGAATGGTCTTTGAAAATAACTCCGAATTTATGAGATGTGCAGAGAACCAAAAGGAAATCATGAACACACTCGCTTACTTTTGCTTTTGAATATTCGTCGACCTAAAATGGATAAGTGAATAAGACGACAAAAGTTAAACTCTTTAATGTTTGTAACAGTTAGTGAAAATCAGCTCAAAAACCTCTGTTTCTTAAAACTCCTTTGATATTTTGATATCACTACATCAAGAATACAAATTGTCTCTTTACTACTTTACAGTTTCAATATTGTACATTAAACTTTCGACAACAGGAATGCACTTCCACTTTTTTTCTTAATAAATGCTACGATTTAACCTCGTTAAATCGCTGTTAGTATTTTGTTATTTTCACAAAAAATACTTTTCCCATAATTTCTTCGTGTATCCATTTCATTAGACCTGTTTTGATTTTCATTATAGTAAAAAATTACAAAGCAAGAACTAGCAATGGATTCAGTTAAAGTAAATAAAGGAAAATATGTAACCACGCAATGTTGTCAATATCGAAAGATTGAAATTGGTATTTTCACCACATCGTGAATTGTACAGGAGAAAATTCAAGCTGACAGAAGTGAATGAAAAATGACAATATCCGAAGAAATCTAATCTGACGTTTCTCGGTTTTGTTTTCCAATATGAAAGTTTATGTGTCCTGTCAGTTCTCATTAGGCAGCTAACTTTTGTATGTTAACTACTTACAAATGCCAAGTTTGCAGCTATAACTTAAACGTAACTATTTCTGGTGAATCCATTGATCGTATTTTGATTTCTTTTGTGTGCGACATGTAGCAGGCACTATTACAAGTAGTTTATGAGTAATGAAATAATGTGCAAATGTCCAATAGTTCTACAATCTTATAGGATCGTGGAGCGAATAGTAATATTTCAAGTTCTCGTTGAGCAGATGAACGTCACGTCTTTATTAGATCGAGCGCTTCTCTGTTTTATGACTTAGGATGTTATAAGTTTAAGATGGACTGTAGCACTTATTCCGTTAGAGATAGATATCTTTTTATTGCCAGTAATACACTGCACGCAATCGTAAGCCATTTAAATTCTAAATACTTACCGTGACAGTAACACTTTTATTCTTCTTTTGGTTCTTTAATGCATCTGGTCCCTTCCAATTATACAAGTTAACTATATCCCTCACTATCGAAGTATTAAAAGTCTTCATTTTAGCCGTCTTGGATACCGAAGGATTTTCCAAGATATGATTTTTCATGGCGGAGATCACCACACAAACTGTATCAGCCGAATCAAACTGAAGACCACTTATGATACTTGTTATAAAACCTTTCTTCTCCAGCAAAATTGACAGGGTAGGATAATGGCCATCCACAAAGAACGCAGTTAGAAAATGGATAAAATGATCTCGCACACTGTCCTTTTCACCTGTACTTTTCGTTAGCAGCTCAACGTTTGTTGAATGAAAGTTCACATGTAACAAAATGTCTTTCGCTAAAGTGGAAGAGAATGTTACCACAGCTGTTAACAACTTCAGACACACCTTCCTTTCCTGACTCGAGGAGCTTAGACCTATCATCTTATTTATAAGAGTCACATAGTTGTTTAATATATAACGGCATGATTCATATGCCGAACTGTGATACTGGGCGTAACTAGCACTTATTTTTAAAAGTAAATGTGTTACTAGTTCAAAAACTAATACTGGGGGTATCGTAGAGTCCAATTCTAAAATTTGTAGTAGCTCTAAACAGTTGCCTCCACACTCCAAATATTCGAATACGTAGTCGTGTTTCTTTGATTCATTTATAGCGTTTAAAAATTGTTTCAGACCTAAAAATCGTGACGGTTAACATTGGTTTCCTTATAATTTAATTGGCTACATACCTGCCAATCTGTTTCCTTGATTTAACTCTTTTCTAAACTGTTTTGTGGAAAATAATTTTGTCTTTTTAATGTTTTTACTTTGACTTTCTTTGACTGTGTCAGCAATGGTATGTTTTCTTGTTTCATTTTCTTTATCATTTATTTCTTCGTCAATCTCCATTTTAACAAATGTTATAATAATATATTTGAAAGTCAAATTTGAAAATTTTAAATGGAAGAGAACTATTTTTGAGGTTAGTTAACAAACGTGTGTCACAATGCTGCCAACTGTGGCTGCCAATAACAAAATGTAAAAAATAAAAATATCCAGCAATAGAGCAGTAGCAGCTGACGTCACAACATGGCCGCCAAACTTGCCTGGGTGGTAATAACCTAGTTTTGCATTTGTGTGCTTTCTGATTAATTCGAATTTTTAAAGAATTTGTAGTGCTTTTTTAAACGGTTTTTTCGTGTCACATCAATTTTGGGTGTTTTTCGTCTATTATACATTTCGCGATTTATTGATCTGACTTTAATTTAGTGTTTTATTTGTGTTTTTCAACCGGCGTGTTATCTTGCGTACCTGTCAAAAGTTATTAATTTTCGATATGGTAAGTGAATTTCAGTGAATTTATTATAATTTTATTTATATTCTACATTTTAGGAGTCCCCTCATTACATTTCTAAGCTGAAATGTATTAATGGAGCCAACCTATATGATTTAAAAGTGAGAGATTGAAACTATATCGTTGGGCGATTTTTCAAAAATATAATATAGCATTGAATTAATGAACCATTGTGACCCTTCTTGTAAATAAAATTTATATCTAAACTATAAGACTATTATTATTCATACTTACCCTTATAATTATGTATAATATGTATAATTTAAAATATTCAATGATGGTAGACGATGCTGTTAAAAGTGTGATATTTTTTAAATTCTGTTGTGTTTTAGCTCACTTACCTTCACTGGTATTTTCTTTGTGTACATTATCAATATTTTGAACCTCTGTAATTATAATTGTAAGAATCAGAACAGATACCAAACTAGGTATATAGCTATATAAAGTATTCGGAGCGTATTATGTTGCATATTTGTTCGCAATTTAAATTAAATGGAAACTGAAATGATCTCACAGTCCTATCTTTTTATTAGATTTACTATTACTCCTGCATTTTATAATACAAACCTCTGATTGTTGTTATTAATTTGATAAACACAAACTCGTTACAAACTTTTGAGCCTAACAAAAGTAAGATATAAATCAATAAAAAGTTGAAGGGAAATATTTTAAATAGTCAAAAAACGTAGATTTTACAATAGGTTTATAAAACCATTAATATACGATTGATATATTGGCATAAATCAATGAGTATTTTGATAACTTTTAACCTAGTGTAATAATACTACCTAACCTATGTCACTGCCAAGCTGTAACTGAGGGTATATTAATTAAACATTTACTAAAATATGTCTTGATATTATATATGTACAAAAAATGTAAAAAATCCAATATAGCCTTTATTTTCACTAATTTATGGGTTCACAAAGATGTCAACATTCTTGACACCAAACTTTACACTGGTAAAAACAACACTAATAAAGTATATATAAAATTTTCTGTCATAGTAGATTTAAAAAATATATATTTATAAACATCACTACATCTATCTGATGTTAAGAGATCCTCCACTTTAATTTATATTGAACGAAAATTGACCCCAACTCAAATGTCAAATTTCTGAATTTACCACCCAGGCAACTGGCAGTTGGCAATACTGTGACGTCACTGCTACTGCTCTATTACACTCAAATTGTAATGTGTAAATTATTTGTAATTATTCCAAATTTACAAATTACTATTTGCTAGCAGTTCGCCATGAATTCTACTCTTCTTCTACAAATTTTCAGAGATATATGTGGTAGTTCGCGCTGAATTCTACTTCTTCTACAAACTGCTATTAAGAATGCTAGTAGTTCACGCTGAATTCTATTCTACTTCTTTCTCTGCAGATTGCTATTCGGAGTGGCAGTAGTTCCCACTTAATTCTACTTCTTACTATTTTAGTGTGGAAGTGAAAAGTGAAATGACAACTAACATTTTCTAACCTAGAATTTATAAATGCCGTTCATATTCAAGAACAATTATTAATCATTCTGGGAACTGGGAGCATACTTTCATCCCCATAATACAAACATGCTTCGCATGATGGCATGGAATATATATGGGATGTGCAGGATTTATGTACAGGGTGTCCCAGAATCGAGTTCCCGGACGGGAGCCTGTGTTTCCTGGATTCATATTAGGCCCGTATAACCCAACTTACCTTAGTCCAAAAATGCATTCCTGAGGAAATACATCCTCTTAAAATGAGACAGAAAAAAAAATTTCTAATAATTTCCGTTATATTGAAGATAAAATTTTCAAATTTTTTTTCTTCTCTATAAGCACTCTATGTAGCTTGATAAAACAACCAAATATCTTTTTCTGGAATCTGGAACTATAGTAACTTTTTCTTGTTTATATATCTATACGTATATATGTCTGTTATATATTAAAAACGTTCTGGAAGAGTATACAACTCAGAAGTGAGTAACATTTTCTTTTAAGAGATTGCCTTCAAATTTGTAAAGAGAAAAGAAATAATTAGAAAAAATGCCAATTTATCGCTTTCCTTAAAATTTGCTGGCATATGTAACTCTTACCTTCTCCGAGTTTGCCTTTTAAATAAAATGAAATTATTTATTGTATTAATACATTTTTGCAACTTGGCAATGTTGGATTTTGATGTTTGACATAGTCGCTCGTGGGAGCAGTAGGACAAATGAAAATACACAACATACAACGAAATAGCTTTTTTATTTTTAATGTTTTACTTTTTTAGAGTATTAACATAACAATATAAAATATTTAAAGAATACATGAACAGCTTTCTGCTGAAAGTATCTCATTTAAAATAAATGTATCCAGTTACATGTCCGGTTTCATTTATAGTTATTTATTCCCATCTGAATATAGATATTTACATAACATATAATAAAGAACAGGACTATACACTTATCTAATAAATGCATTTATGAGAAACGAAGTGCGATGTTCCCTTTTTATTTAATAGATCACAGCAAAGCCAAAAGGTCAGCATTGTGTTTCACATGTCTGTATATGTGCAACTATATGTTTATGGCGTGTTGTTGTGCCTCCAGGTATTTCCCATGTAGATATAGGGTCCTGCAGGATCCTCGGTTGTCTAAACGACGTTTCGGCAGAATCTCATCTGTCATCTGTCGTTCTCGCTGAAAGCTGCCGACTGCTGTACCTCATTGCTCGACTGAGCTGACGTTCTCCGTTTTGTGCATTCACACCTAGCTATGTGTTATTGGCTCTCTGTGGGAAGCATAGCGGGCGCCCGAGCTAAACCGATAAGTGGTTTCGCTGAAACGCCACGTTTCACGAGACTTCTCCCTGCTGGTTGTGCATCCTCGTGTCTAGTCATCGCTAAAGTTTTTCGTATTCCACTTTGGTTGGTCAGCACTTGGCTCCAGCCCATGATGGGTACCTTGTGGTGTCTCCTCATGAATTGTCGATGCTTGACCATACCTCATTGCAATCGGTTCGTTCACCATGGGTCGTCGTGTGTCTTCCGTTATATATCTTCATGACAATGGGGGCTTCCATGCAGTGAGTTTGTTTTGGTGATTTTGGAGTCTTTTTTCAATTTCTATGACCTCCAATGCTTGATATTGGCTACCGTTCTGGTGTTGTAGAAGTCTATCTTGTGTCCTGTGATTTTTGTGAGCTGTGCTATGGATGATGTTTTCTCCTGTTTTTGGCCTGCATTCCTGCCAATAACACATAGCCAGGCGCATATGTACGCCGTCGGCCCTAGTATATATACAGTGTGTCTCATTTAAAATGAAGACACCCGGATATTTTCGTAATTTTTGAAATCCAGATTTGAGCTTTGGTACAATTGTAGTCCTATATAAAACGTACATTTCGAGACTACCAACTAAAATTTAAGTAAAAAACTGAGACAACGGCAGCCCCCCAAATAGGGCCCATTCCCGATATTTTGCTTCGCGTTGAAAATATCGAAAAAACTTATTAGAAGAAGTTGTTCAGAATCTAATTTTGAGCCCCATTACCAAATTTCGTTATGAGATTCGCATTTTTAGTTTTTTCAATATTTTTCCGCAGTCCACAGACGGTTACAATTTTGGTTTTCAATTTAACAGGATGCCATGGAATTGCAAAAAAATTTATTGAACAAGTGTCGATTTGACAAAAAATACATTTGACCAGAAAATAAAACAAACAATTAACTTTTGGTAATTGAAATAAGTAAAAAAACAGCAATTTAAAGTAACAATCAGTTTTTCAACTAATTACTCATTAGATTTATTTAACTGAAAATTTTAATTAATTATCGGGTGTAGCCTTTCTCAACTAATCCTCCTTCAATTTGAATACATTTCTCAATTCTTTTACGATTATGTTTGGCTACTCTTCAGCGGCAGCCCGTGAAATTTTGGTAAGCTATAACTTACTAACGAAGCATGGGACCCATGCCAAACTTTAACGAATCACTACCACGGCCAAACGGAGACGTTTTGTGGAAAAAAATATTTGATTGGAATTTGCGAAATTTCTTTTCAAAAAGTGCAGTGCCCCCCCCTTGGAATCTGGAAAAGTACTTGTGAAACATCTATAGTGTATTTTTTTCTCGAACAAAGAAGAAAACATAAGGATAGGTTTTTAATTTTATCAAAAAGTCTTCATTTTTTATAAAGTTACATCATTTTGAAATTTTATTTTACAGTGATATTTAATTTATAAAATTTCAAAATGAAGATTTTTTTTATAAAATTAAAAACCTATCCTTATATTTTATTCCTTGTTCGAGAAAAAAATACACTATAGATATTTCACAAGTACTTTTCCAGATTCCAAGGGGGGGCACTGCACTTTTAGAAAAGATCCGCAAATTCCAATCAAATATTTTTTTTTCCACAAAACGTCTCCGGTAGTGATCCGTTAAAGTTTATCATGGGTCCCATACTCCATTAGTAAGTTATAGCTTACCAAAATTTCACGGGCCGCCACTGCTACTTTTCTCTGGAATGCTGATTTCGCGTCAGGCTCGTCTTATTTTAGCACAAAATTCTCTATTCTGGGCCCTGTTTTGTAAACTGTATTCTTCACTGTTCCCCAGAAATAAAAATCTATTGGTGTAGTATCGGGTGACCTAGGAGGCCAGAGTTCAAAAGGACTACTTCTTCCTATCCAGCGCATTGGAAAATGTTCATTCAACCGTGCTGCAGCGAGAGCTTGATGATGGCAGATAAGATTTTGCTGAAACATCGTTTAGACAACTGTGGGTCCTGCAGGAGCCTATCAGCTACGCCAAACAACATCCGGAAGGACAACAACACTTCATTCAGCACCCTTAAAAACCTAATAATCAACATAGCTATATTTATAACACCTTGTTTTGGTTCGAGCGTTTTTATTTTTTCTGCAACTTTGACAAACTCGACTCTTCTCAAGGAACAATTTTATGATTTTCAAATGAAGATTCAATTTTCTGTATTCTGAAGCAATAAAAAACACTCTGTACAGGGTGGGCAACTAAGAATGGAGGTCGGCCATATCTCAGAAACCAAGCATCGCACAAGTTTAGGGAAAAAATTACCTTAAGTAAAGTGGTCATGAAAAATCGCTGGAAAATATTTTCGAGTTTCTAAAATGGCCGCTAGGGGGCGTAACAGCCACAGCAGAATAGAAAATCAGGTTTTTCTCAGTATTTTGCTCAATTAAGTGGTACTGAAGATACATGCATCGTAATCCTAGGACAATTTTGAATCTTTTTAGTTTTCCGTTTTTTTTGTATCTTCAAGAATAAAGTGGTGGGGAGATGCCAAAAATACATTTTTTCAAATATCGTTTACTCCGATTAGCCTTAACGGAATTTAACAAACTTAGTCTCATTGGAAAGTGCTTTTCCTGGTCTATCGAGTGCATGTTGTGCTATTTCCATTTGATTATTACTGTCGCCGCTAGAGGCCGTTATTTGACATGACAACAAATATCGCGCTTTTTCTTAAAAAATTTAAATGGAATGGTATATTTATTTTTACATGGTAAAATAGAGAATTAAAAGCCTCAGATATCAGTGAAAACCGCAACTAGATAATTTTTCTCTAACGGAAGATATTAGCAAACAAAGTTGAAATTATGAATTATTATCAGATCTTGCCGACGGGATTTGCAAAGTAGCTGTTGAAAACAAGTAAGCTGTGAAAATGACACAATGAAGAAACAACATATATCAAACATATCGAGTAGAATATATTACATAATATAAAAATTAGTAATTAATAACAGACAATAATTCTAATAATAATAATAACAATATATTTATGTAGACAGTTATGAAAAGACTAATTTTACTTGACGAATGCAATATTTGCAAATTACGCGAGTCAAGTAAAATTACTGTTTCATAACGTTTTTATCTAATCCTGCTCTAAAATAGAAAAGAAATTGCAATTTATATTGAATTTTATTTTGCGGTTTCAAACATTGTTACACCTACAGTGGTACAAATGAATTTTGTGTTTATCGCTGTACCTGAGCATTAGTAGGTATAGGTTGATATTTGTATTAACAAAGTTCAGTTGTCAATCTGCTGAATTTTTTTAAGCAAATTAAGTCAGAAATTGTTGATTTAGATGTGGATATTCCATCTGATATAAAAGAGTAGCAGTAAATTCAATAATACTTACCTGGTAAATCAAAAAGCATATATGAGGAAGTATAATATACGAAATTTGAAAACTGGTGTCAACAAAAGTGAATAAAAAGATGTATGTGAAAAGATTCTTTTAGCGTATTTCGAAACGATGAAAAGTTATAAAGCTTCACGATATGAATATTGAGTAGGAATCAATATTAAAGAATTAAATGCCAAAAGAAACATTGACAAAAAATATACCATATTAATACCATTTTTAAAGAGAAGATCTTCAGGTTACCACGCTAAGAAATTTATTATTTTAACAGAAGAAAACTTTAAATGTTTTGTTAAAAATGCAGATGACGGAATGTTCCTATTTGCATTTTATTAATAAAGTGTTTTTTGTGCCTTAATGTCTTTTCTCTAAATGATGGGTTTAATAATAACAGTTTAATTAAAATTCATTACATCACTAGTTATGTAATGAAACTGACAGTTATGAAAATTGGGACGTTTCGTAACTTCAAAAATACATTTAAAATTTCGTAACGATGTCTTCGATACACGGTACACTTCCTTCGTACGAAAACCATGTGCCAGTCGAATAAAAACTTTTTCACTTGGATGATGTCTTTCAGGATATTGCACTGCATAGACTCTGGCAGCAAGAGTTGCATGTCTCATGCATTCGAACTAAATCGCTAACATGTCAAATGCTTCATTTGTAAGAATCATTATAATTTGAAAAATTAATTCCAAAACGAAAACAAATTCAAATAAAAAACTAAATACTGCACAAAATAACAATAATGACAAGTTAAATATTTTGACATAATATGTTGTTTCTTCATTGTGTCATTTTCACAGCTTACTTGTTTTCAACAGCTACTTTGCAAATCCCATCGGCAAGATCTGATAATAATTCATAATTTCAACTTTGTTTGCTAATATCTTCCGTTAGAGAAAAGCTATCTAGTTGCGGTTTTCACTGATATCTGAGGCTTTTAATTCTCTATTTTACCATGTAAAAATAAATATACTATTCCATTTAAATTTTTTAAGAAAAAGCGCGATATTTGTTGTCATGTCAAATAACGGCCTCTAGCGGCGACAGTAATAATCAAATGGAAATAGCACAACATGCACTCGATAGACCAAGAAAAGCACTTTCCAATGAGTTTGTTAAATTCCGTTAAGGCTAATCGGAGTAATCGACATTTGAAAAAATGTATTTTTGGCATCTCCCCACCACTTTATTCTTGAAGATACAAAAAAAATGGAAAAATAAAAAGATTCAAAATTGTCCTAGGATTACGATGCATGTATTTTCAATACCACTTAATTGAGCAAAATACTGAGAAAAACCTGATTTTCTATTCTGCTGCGGCTGTTACGCCCCCTAGCGGCCATTTTAGAAACTCGAAAATATTTTCCAGCGATTTTTCGTGGCCACTTTACTTAAGGTAATTTTTTTCCTAAATTTGTGCGATGCTTGGTTTCTGAGATATGGCCGACCTCCATTCTTAGTTGCCCACCCTGTACACAAGTAAAATGTCTGACCAGAATTATGTTATCGAGATAAAAGCAAACTGACATTAAATAGAAGAATAATTTGTGAATTATATAAAATATGTAACCTTCACTTTGAATATAAACATTCGTATGGGGGAATGAGTGATTTGCAGATAGTTTATGGGACTCCACTCAGTTATAAGAAGCTATTTCCTTATGTTCAGAATCTACCGATTTAATTTGTTAGAAAAAATCCAGAGAGTTCAGATCCGGCGATTGTGGTGGCCAAGAAAATTGTTATTTAAAAAATTTTAATTGCAACTGCTGTATCTTAATAATAACCAGTATTCATGATAACATAGCATTTGCCTTTATTATAGCCAGTAAACTGAACGGCCATTTGGATACTTTCTGCAGAGAGCTATCAAATCTAGTTAGAAAAAGTAACAATATAACAAATAAATTTTGTAACAATATTACAATGGAAATTCAAACATTTTTACGATTATTAATTACTTAACGTTTTTATAAAACAAATATATTTAGTTCTTTAAGTCTTTATATATATTTAAATTACATAGAATATTTTTGTCGACTATATTTACGGTATAATTTTTAGTTTACATTTTAAGTGTAGTTTGTTCCCTCTTTTCTTTCTACAATAGAATGTAATTAATTTATTTATTCCTAGATTTTCTTATATTATAATTTAATTAACTTATACTCTAACTAAATAAATAAGAGAAATCACAACCTTTATATTGCTTCAAAATCTAAAATAAATAAATCGTCACCCTAAAATAGTTTTTGGCACAACATTTTTACAAATTTTGGCAAAATTATTTTATTATCGTCTATTACAGATTCGGAAAATACACTTCATGATATAGGGAATAATCGTCGACGTAATTGGGCTATTGAAAGTAGAATTCGTGGGGTCGACACAGTCAAGCAGAGTTGGTATGAACGAATACCAATAATGCCCTGCATTGATCTACAGACAAGGCGTGGTTTACCTGCGCAGATACACGTTTACATATCATGAACTTCAATTTCCGAATCTGTATATGTGTTACCTAAATTTAGTTATTTTTGTTTATACCAGAATCGCTTTGCCACGAAAGTAATGCATAATTGTGGAAATTCCCTCTATTCCTGAAAGTTATATACACATTCTTTTTCTGGGTGTGTTTTATAATGTCAGTCACTGTAGCAAAGCAAAAATTCACTTTGGTGCTAATTTATCACATGCTTGCACTTCCTGTGAACTCAATGATCAGTCTATCTTTATTTATCCAGTTACACCAGATGAAATAAGACAAATTATATTTGAGTTAAAAAATAAATAAGTTCTCGGTCCCGATGGACTCTCCACTAAGTTTATCCAGTTAGCATGTGATTTCATCATTGAACCATTGCGCATTTTGATTAACGCATCTTTTAACTTAATTTAACTTTTAAACAGCTACTATTATTCCAATATTTAAAAAAAAATGATTCTTTGGAACCAGAAAATTACAGACCAATATCCATCTTAAGCGTGATTTCTAAAATAATGGAAAAAATTGCATTTACTCGAATAATGGTATTTTTTAACTCTTTCAAAATACTGACGGATCGCCAACATGGGTTTCGAAAAAATCATTCTACTGACGCTGCTACAGTTCAGCTTTCACAGTTTGTTTACAATGAAATGGACAAAGGTAACCTCGTCATGGGATTGTTTTTTGATCTATCATGAGCGCTTGACTCTCTCAATCTGTCGTTTATGAAAGAAAAATTATTTAAGCTAGGAGGAGTTTTTTTACAGTGGATCATCTCATATTTAACGGACAGATCTCTTCAGGTAAAAATCAACCAAACGATTTCAAAGGAACATGATGTTAGTCTTGGAGTACCACAGGGCTCGGTGCTGGGCCCTTTGATTTTTTTTATTTTTGTAAATGACTTACCATCAGTCATATCATAAAGAATCATCACTATGTTTGCCGATGATAACTCCTTTGGCATATCTGCATTGAGCCTTACGTAGCTCCTCGATGATGGTATGGCTGTTATGACAGAATTTGATGAATATTGCTGCAGAAATAATCTCATATTAAACCTTGCGAAAACTGTGTGCATGTATTTCTCACAAAGAAAATCTTTACCTTCCAACACAGTTAAGTTTTAACAACATGACTCTGCCATTTAGCCCGGATACAAGATTTTTATAAATTTCAATAGATACAAAACTAAGCTGGGATATTCAAATTGATGAAGTATCCAAAAAAACTTAACAAAGCATTTTACTGTATACGTAAGCTCAAGAACTCCCTAGATACTGAGGTTTTATTGCAACTGTATTATTCAATGACTTATTGTCATATTTCCTACAATATTATAATGTATAGGGATGTGCAAAAAATTTGCAGCGAGTTTTTGTCTGCCAAAAGTACATAATTAGATTAATTTTTAATCTTGATTTTCTTTTAAAAGTCACAGAATATTAACGGTACCATCCATAATATATATTTTTTCTTTGTTAAAGTACATTAAAATTCTAGTATGTATTTATTACACGGTTTAGAATATAATGAACATAGGATCACGTAGCTCAATCGGTAAGGTACTCGAGCAGCAATAAATGTAAATGGGGTGGTTGCGCGTTCGATCTCGATCCTCACTTCCACTTTTTTTTTATTATTTAAGCTCTATTAAAAGTTAATAATTGTCTTTCTAAAATTTTTATTTTATCAAGCCGCACCGCAAGTTTTGTTAAAACTTTATTTTCCCCAAAAATGTGTCTTTTATTACTACTAGCGCGTGTTTATCTCTAATAAAATTGACTTTCTTATGTTTTATATTAATACACGAATGGTGAAACGTGCGTTAAGTAGATAAATTGTTCAAGTGTAGTGTTCAAGTGTTTTAGTGTTTATGAAAACGTGTCAATGCATTGTTCTTTTAGAATTGTTTTAATTTATTTGCTTTAAAATTATTGTTAATTTTTGTTAAATATATTTTGTCAACCAGAACATTTATTTATTACCGCTAAAAGAAAAATAATTTATTTTCGTTATTCTCATAGAGATTCCCGATTTTTTTTTGTTATATGAAATATTTTAGTTTTACTATTTCCCCTATTAATATTATGATCCTATCCTTTCCTGGCAAGAAATGTCCATACCTCCCCGTGGTTCTTGCTAGACTGTAACAACATTAGTCTTTGATTTCTTTTTCTGATAACTCATTGCCAGACTGAATTGAGCAATTCATTTTTTGTTACCAGTTTCATTTGTGTCCGAGCCTATATACCTACAATGTCCGCCATAAAATTGGCTACATATGGGAAAAATCTGTATTTTTACATGCAAATATCTTTATTCAACTAAAATACATAAAGTTTTTGTCGAAATTAATCGATTATTTGTGAAATAGACACAAGAATTTATGATTTTTCATATAGTAATTAATGGTATAGGGGTAAAATTTGCACTTTTTTATTTTCCTCATATCTGCTTCAAAATTGATGTATGGGGTCCTTGTTGTATTCCGTGCACTTTTTCTTAATAAAATTTTTCGATATCTTAACACAATTTGACCCATTTTTCGGTACCACCGTCAACTATTTTTTACAGTCCTGCCAAACCGGTGATCACATGACATGTGTCAAAATGTAATTTTTTGTTGTCGGACATGCATAAACGAATCCTCAATAGAATTTTTTAGAAATGTCAATAATACAATTCTTTCCCATATGTAGCCAACTTTATGGCGGACAGTGTATAATGAGAATTCCACTAAAATGACGAAGTTACTAAATCAATAATCTTAATATTTTATGACATCTTTCCTATTTTTTTATAATTATTTATCGACATCATTGCTGTTACAGGAAAGAACTGTTTGAGAACTACTACACTGAGAAAATCGCTCCTACTAAAAATGTTTGTTGGGATTTTTTTAGTTACTATAAATAAATTACTATGTAATTTGTGTTGCAGTAAGACGGCCTTGCAATTTACCACGACTAAAAAATCTATTTTTCCACCTCTAGTGGTAGTAAATCCGAATATCTGTAACCGCAATTAAGTAAGTGTGTTATCTCTTTATTTAATAGTCCAAACTTGTTACTGTTAATATATTTCTATTTGGAACAACTAACAGTAAATATTTAATTTACTTTGATTTGTGACAACTAGTTGGTCATTTGTGGTAACTAAATGACAACTGCATTTTTATTAGTTGTAGCAAAATAAATAATTATAGCAATAAGTAAATGTTTGTTATTTTGTATTTGTTAGCACTCGGTTGCTTCCGATCTTGTACGATCTCGATCTGTATGTAGTTGGACATTCTCCATCTCCAATCTCCATTCTCGGCCATTATCTGCTTACTTAGATATTGAAAGTAATTAAGTGATAGGTGTGAGTCTGATATTATTAAGATGTCATCATACAAGACTTTGTTAATTGAATGGGGATTAACCCATTTTGTGGAAAGATTCGAAGGTAAGTAAAAGAAGTTTTTAAATAGATATTTGGCAAAAATATTAAAAAATAATGAGATAAAGTCTACTGGGCCGGCTTCGACGGGTGAACTATATAAGTTTTGTAGACATAAGTACGTGAACGATGTTTTTAGGCTATTGCTTTAACTTCGTGTACAAGAGAAAAGAAATCGTACTCGAACTTATTAACTCATACACAAGACAAGTAAAAGTTTACTCGACTGTTATATAAGGATGGCTCAATGCCCTATACATTTCTCTGTTCGAAATTCTGACCTTGAAGTAAATTGCGTTGTTAAAGACTAATGTAATAATATAATTTGCCGTGTCAGATTTTCCATTTTAATTTATTTTATTTATAGACAAATGAGAAATATTTGATGCATTAACAATGCAGATGACGTCACACAATCGGCAGAAAAATTCGTATCATTTAGCCATCCTATTCTATAAGATATAGGTAACCAAATTCTTTTCAGCTGCCCACCTTTACCAAGTCCAGTTGTTTGGGGCAGGACAGGGCGGAGGTGACAAAATTTTGACGTAAAAGCTAGGTTTAATTTATTGAGGTTATGTTATTTGTTAATGATTGTAACGGAAAGGTTAAAGTAGCAGCTAGCCTAGCCAATCAGGGATACGATACGAGTATGATTTTGAGAGTGAGAGGAAAATATGCGTTATTGTTCGCTTTATTATAAATATTTAAAGAATAAAAAATGATATAGTCTTTAAAACAGTTTTAGTTACATACATTTTGTATAAAGTTAAATGCCATACTCTAATCATGAAATTAGGAGGTGTTTTCACGAACAAACTACAATATTCAATAACAGAAATTTACAATTAAAAAATATCCTACCTAGTTGTACTCATTAGAAGAATAGCAAGTACCTACCTACCTAAAACAGTTTTAAAGATTATACTACGTTTGGTTTTTTAAATATTTATAGGTATATTATTATGTATTTGTTATATGTTTTATGAGAATTATTTTATTTTCTTACCAAAGTTTTATTTATGTAGATGACTTTCCACAGAACCTTTTTAATATATATAATATTATTCACTAATTTGTTTTTTTTATACCGAAGACATCCTTATACCTTTTATTTTTTTCCTATTTGAATTAAATTTTACTGTAGTATAGGTAGAACAACTGTAACATTTTACATTTTTACTTTTCAGTGGCGACTGGTGAAATTTGAGATGTCCCTACTTTGGTAACAAAACATGGGACCTATAGCATATTTTAGGTGGTGACTGGCCCTTATAGTCTCTTAATTTAAAAAAAAAATCTGGAAAATATTGCATTCACCATTCTGAAAAAATAGGCGTGTGTCAGCGACTCTATTTTTGTACCATTTTTTCGCAAAATTAATTTAAAAAAAAAAGTCAGTACTTAGAATATAATAAGGGTTCCTTATTTTGTATTCAAGATATGACTACCTCAAAGGACCCCTCACCATTAGCAGTGGAAAAATCATTTCAGTGGAATTTTCTTCAAACTTTGGAAATACATAGTTCAAGGGTTTCCGAACAAAAAATGTCATATAAAAAAATGGACTTAATGCCCTGCATAATTACAGAGACTGGAAGTTAAAACATTTTTCAGTTGAATTTTTTTCAAACTATGAATGGGTAATTCAAGAGCTTCCAAACAAAAAGTGTCATGAAAAAATTGATTTAATGCTGAATTACAGTGATTGGAAGTTAAAAACCTTTGAATTTTCAAAGATTTTTAACTTCCAGTCACTGTAATCATACAGAGAAGGCATTAAATCAATTTTCTCATATGACATTTTTTGTCCGGTAGTCCTTGAACTACTTCCCAATGTTTGAAAAAAAATCCACCGAAAAATTTGTTCAAACATTTTTAACTTCCAGTCACCGTAATTCTGCAGGGAAGTCATTAAATCGATTTTTTAATGACATGTATATGTAATTTAGTAAACTGTTTTACTATTTCTTACTAATAGTAGCAACTAACTGAGTTAGTTATCATAATTAAATTAATTGATTAAAAAAGAGATGACCTTCCATATTTTTTATTAGCCACAACTAAAAAAATGTAGTTGTTACAAGCTTTTGTACGTCTTGTGACTACTAAAGTAATTTATTACTGTAACTAAAAGTGTTTAATCACAACTAAAAAAATATAATTGTCATAACACTTTACATTTGATGTGACTACAAAAGTATTTTGTAAGAGTAACTAAAAAATGTAGTTGTCATAATATATTTGATAGTTGTGAGTACTAGAAACATTTGTTAGAGTAACTAACAATATCTGATACGTGCAACTAGTTGATTTTAACTAAAATTATTTTAGTTATGCCTACTAATAACTTCTAGCAAATTGAATTTAATTACGGGTACAAATCGACCGTCCTGTCCTCTATTTTATTAGGAAAATTTGCTGTGGTTATGAGTTTTTTAGTTGTGGTTACAAATTTTTTTCCTCAGTGTAGCATTTCTTATGCATCGAATAAATCTTAGTTCATACGTTTTAGCGGCCATGACACAAGTCAGCCTAAATTGTACCTGACTCTATTATTATTATTTAGCTAGGTATACTGTGGCAATTCTTGGCATTTACGCCAACATTTAATAAAGGGAGAGGGTAGACCATTCAAGATCGAGTTACGTCGTTTCGTAAACCATAGTGTAAGTCTAACCTCATGTATGAATAATTGTATCTACTACCGAAAGTATATTCACCGAGAGCTGAGAGTGTGTCAAAACAAATACATGTTCTATTGTAACGGTCACATTTTGGAAGAACACTCTGTACCTTAAATTAAATAACAGCCTGTTTAAAATTCGTGTATTTACAAAATTGCTTTTACACGGTCATAAAATTTTAACTTCTCAGCGGGTACAAAGACCGTTTGACCTTTAACACAATTGCGGAGATGCGACGGCAGGGGGTATTGTTTGTTTCGTACAGGTAAATTTTCGTTGGTTTTAGGAGTCGAGGGTTGGCTTCGAGCCGATATAGATACCACGAGAGAGGTGAATTTGACCTCTCCGGTATAATTAAGTGGTAATGAGTCGAACAATGGCTGTAATGAGATACGGCCAAGTTGTTTAAGCACGAATATTTAAAGTCTTTTTATGGTGACGATTATTCTTTTTGAGTATTGCCGCTACGTTTGTGCATCAGAGTCATGTGTAAATCACCAAGTGCAAATATTTAATAGTCAATTAAATAACAAAATGAATCTGTTCGTGTTTGTTGAGTGCCATACATTCATTGACCTTCATGTGTCCAGGAATGAAACTGTAAGTTTTTTATTTTATGTACTAGTTGTGGTAGCTCAACAGTACGCGCACGTGGAGAAACAATATTTTTAGTGTGACATTAAGGAACTGGTTTCGTTATTTATTTTCCCTTCCGGAGTGAGGTGGCGTCCAACTATCGTTTTTGTTAATCCTTGTAGAATTGTGTTTATTTTTTGGTAATTTGGATTTAATATAACTAAAAGGCAAGGTTATACTGTTCACGTATGGTCGAGACAGCGCTTAGCAACCGGTAGGGATGGAATACGTCTCGATCACAAGGCAATCACGCATATTTGCTTGTTTTGATGCACTCTCAGCTTTCCGTGAAAATACTTTAAAATGAAATTATAATGCTTCTTAGACTGCCGTATACTTGTGGATTCACGATTTTCCAGAACTGCAATTTGATGGAACAGATCTTTATTGAAGTAATTGCAACAAAACAATTTCTTGGACATCTAAAACAAATGCTAATAGACCTATTTCCTCTCAAAAGCATATGGGTGCTAGTGACTCTACTGATAGTGATAGTCAACATAATTTTAATTTAGATTTAGTGGAAGTGATAGTGGGATGTAACATATCGTGATAGAAACTAGATAATGTTATTTAAATGTTACATCCCCCAATAATACCTCCTATTCGAATGAATCTTTATATAATAATTAAACCGCTCATATTAACTTTGGATATTACGGAATTCCCTAAATAAGTACAAGGTAAGATATATTGAGCAAACTTACATAAAAATCTTTCCGCGTTGACAGAGCCAACCCTGATTTTCACATCACCGAGATAAATTTCGCGACCTTTGTACATAATAGAAATAAATTACTAATAAACACCCTGACTATGTTCTTATCGGATTGGAATTTATAATGAACTTTTATTACTCTTTCATTTCCAAACAGACTTTGGTACTTTTATTTGT
Source organism: Stenurella melanura (assembly GCA_963583905.1). Taxonomy (NCBI): domain Eukaryota; kingdom Metazoa; phylum Arthropoda; class Insecta; order Coleoptera; family Cerambycidae; genus Stenurella; species Stenurella melanura. The sequence goes on along the minus strand of OY757316.1, from coordinate 121,136,891 downwards.
GCCTTTTGTGATTTGAGCTATTAGTTCTAAAATTATCTGCGCGTTTCCAGAGCCTTGAAAACTATCTGACAAACAAGTTGAATGGGGACTCCTCGAAGATTTATGTAACTCAGGAACGAATTGAATTTCCAGTTTGCATTAATTTTGCTTCGAGGTGTATTTATTACGTTACGCCGTGTCCAAAAAGTCCCTAAATAAATTAAGCTAGTGACTAGAAATATTAGCACCTAAGAAATGGTCTGAAACGAGGGGATTGTATCCCCTCTCGTTTACACAGATGTCGTAATTTGTTCTATCACTTGTATGTTCCTTACAATCGGTCTTCTATAAGAGCCACAATATTCCCACCTAGCTAATCCCTCCGGAACACTCTTACTAGGTCTTAGTGCCCCTCTATTGGTCCTAGGAATGGTGTATCTAATGTAATCCTGTTGGTTACACATACTCTTTTGGTGTTGGTATGCCGAATGGTCAATATTGGCAGCATAACTCAGACTTTTCGGTAGATAATGAGGCGTCGGATCTAACTTCTGCCTGTAAGAGTGCCTGTGGAAGTTCGATTTGTCGAAATGGTCGCTATAGTTCGTGAATATCCTTTCGTAGTGGTTGCTGCCTTGCCTGTAGAACGGATATGGAGGTAATTCTGGTGTGTAAATGGTGTTGTATGGTCCGAGGGGGCACACGCAGTCATTGAGGTTTAAGTTGGCAATCGTGCAGTTGTTGAGGTTGCAGTTGTTCGAGTTGCTGTTGATTATCGGGTTGTGGTCCTTTCTCGTACCAACCAGGAACATCAGACTAGCACCTGGAATGAAAATCAATGAGAACTATGCTGAAATCTAAAAGTATCTATAAGTATAGTAACGGCAAGTGATATTGTAGAACAGATAGTAGAGTAAGGTGGGTGTGGCGTACATCCGATAGAGGGCGCTACCAGCTGCTTAGCCAAGGCCGATACTTCCGGAACGCCCAATAGGCAGTCTACGCCCAGCGGAGGAAAGAATGATGGAGATAGAAAGTTTTTATGTCTACCATTTTAAAGAGCCTTTGTCTTGTACCGTCCTAAAGTTCCAGGACGCTACAGAATAAATATAATTTAATTATGGGGTTCTTAAAACCACTATAGTAGCAGATGCTTTAAATTTATTTACATTTTGTTCACAGAGAGTCCTAAGCTGCCGAGCATTCTTGTTTCCACTTGAAGATACCTAGCTCTATCACCAGTATAAATATGAATAAAACTTCAGAACATACACCGAGCGCCACTTGTTATTTTACAAGCAAACCCAACTGATTCTTAACGAAGATATTCTAATTAAATCAAGAACATACACCGAGCGCCATCTGTTATTTTACAAGCAAACCACCGACTCTTATTTAGAAATCTATATAATATTGGCAAATATTTAAGAACAAGCTTTAATTAACAATTTAAATGAATAGAAATTTAGTAACAAATAAGAATTATTAATGGGAAGTAAAATAGTGCATTAATTAAGTAGATTTTATAATAAAAACATAATTTCAAGTAAACACTTTTTATCATTTTGCGGTTGGCAGAATTGAAAGCTATTTTAACGGAAGCAATGAATTATTAAATTTTATTTCCTATTCTTGAAGCAAGCAATACAGACGTCCTAGGCTGTACTTGCCGCAGATTTAAAGCCTCAAATTCCTGGAGATAGGTAATTAAATAAACCAATATCAATTAATTATAACCATTGATGTTAATTATTTAATATATATGTATTTAATTTATAAAATCGCCAGCATTCAATCCGATGTTAAGGGATATTTAATAGGTTAATTTTTGAAGCGTTTGGGAAGCCATGCACGCGTGCTATAAAAAACAGCGTCGGTAGCTAAAATCTATGTTGGATAAGGAATTACATTTAATTCTAGGTTACTTATTATTAAGGGGAATTAATTGTGAATTTAAAGTTTTAAACGCGATTTAAATATAGGTTTGAGCAATAGTAGAACGCGGTTTTCTAAAATTGTAAGGTTATAAAAATATCTTGGAATTCGGTAGGGGAGATATGGGCATTTTTAGAAGAAAAGTTAAGGTCTTTAAGCATTACGTGGGGTATTAACGCACCCAGAGTGCCTTTTCAAACAGGTAAATGCAAGGTAATAACACGATGGGCTCTTTTAGGTGTGAGGTATTAAGTACCGGCTTGAAGTCGATGTTAATGACCAGCCAATATTAAGCACCGGTTCGAAGTCAAGGTTAAGTACCGGGTGATGGTCGAGTTAAGAGCCGTTTGAATGTCAATTTAAGTGACCAGTTTAATGGTGATGGTCCTGTGAGGATAACCTTGTTTAGCCCAAGAGGAATTTTGTATTGTCCATATCCACACATGTCACTGAATATGGAAGCTTGAATAGCGAAAATAGAAGTAATCAGTCTAAATTTCAACTATCATCAGTAATCGGAACGAACAGAGGAAGGGGAAGAGGAGATTTAAGTGGTGTGAGGCGCTCTGGCAGCTAAAGAAAAGGATCTGTGGTGAGAGTGTCATTCTCATTTGAAAATCAACACGCTCAACTTCTTGTGAATTTTTTTATTAACAGTTTATAATTTATAGCCTTCAGTAAATGTAAAATTTTATTATCTTTAACTTTTCATCGGCCGTCAGCCTTACACATTCTTATTCCTACATATAATTTATGTAAGGAAGGTAGCTACCCTCTAAATTCCAATTTTGTCAATCAAGTATCTAAATTTCTATACAAATATTTACAATTTCAAGTTTTTTGTCATTAAATTTTAATATACAACTTATTTTTTTTACATTGTGTTTTTATAATAAATTTTCAATAAACTCATGATACCTATGTAAACAATAAGGCCACTGAATAGCCACAGTTTTACATATTGAAAACAAGTAAAGCATAGGTATTGAGCAATTGGCTATTGGCGCCTAACAAAATACTAAATTTTCAATAATTTTCGAACCACGACCTAGCTTCCACAAAATAAACGAGAACCGGGTAGTTTCATCTTTCCTAAACCACTCAGGGGCAGGAATAGATGTTACAGTCTCGATACCGAGGATTTTCCAGTACGATGATGATCTCGAATTTTCGAGAACTGTTTTATTTCTTGTTTCGCTCACACTCATTATTTTAAAGGTTACCTGGCTCAATACCAGGGATTTCCCAGTCAGAAATGCAATGATCTTACTTTATAAAAAACCGTTTTATTTTTTGTTTCGATCAGAATAGATCATGATTGTTATAATTATCATTATTATACTCTTCGCAAATTCAAACCGAAGAGTATATTGCATTCGATCGACACAGTTCTAAAACCGGTAGTATTGTTCGTAGAGAAATAATTTCACTGTGTGGTGATCGAATTCTGAACAACTTTCAAAATGTCCGTCTGTCTGCCTATCTGTCTGTCTGTCCGTCCGTCGCGTTTCTTGTAAGCACGATAACTTAAGAACGAAAAGTCCGACTGTATTGAAATTTGGGCAGTAAGTTAGTGTTAGCTAGAGGAAGAACCATATTGGTTTTTAACAATATCGATCAATCAATAAAAAAGTTATTAATTATTTAAATAAAAAAAAATTGTATATTCTGTAATTAAATAAAAAATGTTTAAAACTAATATTATTTACAAAAAAGCTGCGACAAGTATCCTATAGAATGTGCAATAATTATATAAACAGTGCAGTAAATCGGCAAAGAGTATAATGGTTAGAATTATTTTCAATTGTGCGCCCCCCCCCCACGTCAAATTTTGGTTGCGCTACTGTAATTTGAGTGATATAGTTTTAAGCCATAGACCCTGTATTAGGAACACCATCTTACCTATAATCGTAGTAACAAAACTAAAGTAATATCCAGCCTTTGGGTACGTTTGGTTAATGTAACCAGTTATTGGTATCCCTAATAGTACCGGTAAAGACTTAGCACCCTGTATAAAGCTCCATGCCTTGGTGAAATGGCGTCCTTTCACGCGTTCCAAAGTGAACATTTTCAAGGAGTACGTGAATCCACCCAAACAAATTCCATACAGCCACACAAACAGAACGTAACCATGGTACCCCTGGACAGCGGTAAGTGCCAAGAGTGATATACCTACAATGAAGAAAGCAAAATTTAATTTGAAGGGATATGGTTTTTAGCAACTATGAAAGAGTAAATACTCTACCTAGTACTAGTTTCGTCAATCTAGCTAGCATCATCTGGGGACAAACTTTAAACTACTATTACGTGTAGTTAAATATACTGAACTCTTAATTAACTGTGAGCTTAGAAAATTCTCTACATTATATTTCTTTTTTTGTGCCATCTGTTACAATTTTTCATCAGTGGCGGCTCGTGATATTGTCTGCAGAGGAGGCTTGATATTCTGAAAGACAACTGATGTGCAATATGACTACAATTTGTACATTTCCCCACCACCCCTGAGGTATTACAACGGCGCGTTACATTTTTTGCCGTGGGTTGTTCGCCAGGATACCGATTCACGACTTGAGAGAATAGAACTAATAAAAGAATAGAATGAAAAGGAAATAGAAAATATGATGAGATGAAAAAATCATTCTCATGAAATTCCCGTTCCTACGACTCGAGTATCGGTATCCCACTTGTAATTAAATTATATAACTTTTAATAAAAATAAAAATAGTTTTATTAAAAAAATTAAAGTGTTTTTCTACAAACAAAAAATTGTATTCATTATCACTGCCAGGCGTGTAAAATTATAAGTTTTAGTAGAAATTAAAATAGTTTTGAGAAAGAAGTTATATAAAAAAAAATATAACCGCGGAACTCTATATTATGGAGAATTATAAAAAATATTTCCTAAAAAATAAATAACACAAATAAATATTTTTTCTAAAATAACAACTACCTATATTAATCTCTGCTTTAAAGCCTGAATATTTTTATAAATGAGTGGTAACCTGCGATTTTTGGAACTAGCAAAATGGTTGATTATTTCATCATAAACTGAATCGCGTTTACTCAATTCTGACAAAAAACGTTTTTCTATTGAAATAAGCGATACATTTGAAAGGCGGTCTTGACTCATTTTGTTTCTAGTAAAAATGTTTTTATGCGTGTAAGTGTTCAAAATGATCATTCTACAGAAGCTTACCGGAATTGTCTCAAAAAATAGTGGCGTTATTCAAAAAGTTCTCTAATTTTGGGTCATAAATTTTTTAAAAATCTACCAGCTCTTTGAAATTTCCTTTATTGCACGATTCTCGTTTTTCGTCATGTCCTCGGAAAGAATTTTCTTGTGAAGATAACTATAAAACGGCATCTATTAACCTCTTTAATATTTCCCTATTCTCACGGACCTTTTCGTTAACATTTTCTATTTCTCTCTTATGTGCAGAATCCAAGAAATTTACAATATTTTGTTTACCAAACATTTCGAATTTAATGCAAGATGAAATGTGCTCCTGGGATTTTTCGTGCCTTTTTAAACCTCGCGACAAATTTTGCAAATTATTAAACCCGGCCCTGCCCCAAATTGAGGATTGATCATTAGTAAATAAAATAAACATCTCCAACAATATAATTTGTTTCTAACTGTTGATGCCGTTAACCACTCGACTTTTTTATAATTGTTATCACAAAACCCTCTGTTTTGTTTACCACTTTTAAAAACTAACGAAAGCATTGCTGGTGTAGGCCTGGCATTTCTTTTAATTCTTACCTTTTCGTCATAAATAAGAGTAGTAAATCCATTTAATAACAAATAATCCACCACGTCTGGACAACAAAACATGTTGTTGGGAATATTTTCACCTAGAGCACTTATTTCTAGCCCGCCTATCAAATGTTTTATGTATTTATACGTCAAGTTGTTCTTAACCGGTTAAATGCAACTGTCAGACGTCAGTTCGTTTTCTTTGTGAATCACCTGACTCTTGAATGACCTGTGCACATGCGCTATAAAAACTGAGATCTGAGGCTAGCCTCATACTTGGCTATTCCAAGTGTTGCTATTTTACACAGCGCAAAGAAATTCAAGGTCATTCATGTTATAAGTAAATGCGGTAAAGTTGGAAGCTATTTCGTATTAGCCTCCAGCGAACCGCAGTGTTCATTCAGTAAAATACTGGCCGACCGGGAAATATGCATACAAAGACTATCCGGACTGTAACGTTATAGGTATGTTTGTGGAAAGGAAATGCAAAAATGTTATATATAAACTGAAAATTAATTAATGAATAATAAACAATAAAAAATATTGAAAATTGAGATATACCTAATAGAAATTTCTTAAGATATTACTTTTGAAGATATGGTGGTTCTTCCAAGGGGAGGCTCAGCCTCCCCTGCCGCCCCTGACAAGCCGCCACTGATTGCCATCTATACCTCAATTTGTAAAAAGATGGCTTTTGCTCAAAATTAAAGTCATTTATATAGTCTAGTGAATACCTTTAACAGAAACATCTCCTTCAGTTATCAAGAAAATGGCCCTGAGACATTTAAGTGGGATACCCTGTATAGTAATAAATAATTCCCTATTGAATCTTTCTCTTTATATAGCCACCCAAAAAGTAAGTGTAATTTTATTATTATCACCAGATGATGTCAACATGGTGGGCGAAGCGCTCGAGCATCCAGTATCTGGTGTTTATAAAAACTTCAAACACTATAGATACCTTCTCCCTCAGGAAATATTTCAAATTCATCAATTACTTTTACCTATTCCTACCATGGCTGCTTGACAAAGGTACTGCCTTGATATTAGACACTGTGTGCTAGGCCTTACGATGACTAGACCAAATCCGACACAGCCTAAGGCGGAGGCGAAACCCATGAACGTTTGTAGCACCACGAGCCCACTATCCTCCAATCCTTCCTTGTATCCCTGATATATCTGAAACCATGCAAGATTACCTGATAATCGAAGAAATTAAAAAATGCCCAATCTAAATACAAAGAGTGAGCGCAAAGTCCCCTTGTTTTTGCATAGCGGATTGCGAGTTTGGGTGAATTATATTTTCCATATTAATTTGTCATGACTTGAAACATTAACATTTTTTTTTTATATATTTTTGATTTTTCTGGTATTTTGGGGGATGATTTCACTCCCTTCCTGGGCCCGTCGGTGAATTTTTAACCCTTCTTGATGCAAAATACAAAATTTCGCACTTCTAAGATTGACATAATAGAAATAATACAAACGGAATTGTTCTAGATTTACTGATATTCTTTAAATTCTTTTAAGATATGGGGTCATACCGCAAAATAGTGGTAATTACTGAACATTTTCAAAAACCAAGAATACTGCCTCTTTTGGTTCTTAGTGACAATTAATTTGAGACCTGCTAAACCTATTTATGATTTCTCCCAAGCTCGCAATGAACTACTCAAAAATAAGCGAAATAACAGCTTCTCTTGCAGTCACTCTTTCCTCCAAGTTGAATTTTTGTATAAAGCATATGTATTCGATATAATAATTATTTTTAGAAAAGGGAAAAACAATGCTTTTAGATGTTTCAAATAAAAACTGTATTTTTATACACTCTACATATGTTTCGGCTTGTTAGGCCTTTCTCAAGAGCATTACAGATGAATACTAAAGCTATGAGGGTGGTTGTTCTAAAAATAAATGCAGTAATACCCAAACATGTGGAATTACGGGGATTTCAAGTAATAAAACTAAGGATCTACCTACTCGGAATAATTCAATGGGCTATTCTTAGAACCTTGTCTATTATAGGAGTGTTTATGAAATTTAATTGGTCATTGGTGGTACAATTATTGCTTTTAAGGGATTTTTTTATTTCTAATTGTTCAAGGAGGTTTAAGCGTTTTCCTTTTCTTTCTGAATGGATTAAATTAATATTCTCTGTATCAATAAAATGATTATTTTCAATGCAATGTGTTGACATTCCTGTGTTTTTGGTGTTATTTAAGATGGATTGTTTATGTTCTTTTACCCGATTAGCTATATTTCTACCACTTTGGCCAATATATACCGCGTTACAGTCCTTACATTTAATTTCATAAACCCCCGATTTGTTGACTTTACTTATTTTTTCTTTATTGTTAACTAAAATACTTCCTAAATTTGTTTTGTTTACACTTATTGTGGAGATGCCTAACTTATTTAGTTTTCTACTTATTTTATCACTAAACCTAGGAATATAATTAATAAAATTGTACTTTGTTGTTTTGTTGGTTACAGTAAAAAATTCCTTTTGAAGTAATTTTCGCTATTTGTTTTTAACCATGTTCTCTATTAGTGACTCTTTATATCCATTATTTATTGCAATCTGTTTGATTATGTTTAATTCTTTATTAAACTCATATTCGTCTAAGGGGAAATTTGTGAGTCTATGTATTAGGCTATGAAAGGGAGAGAGTTTAATTTGCCAAGATTGTTGTGAATTATAATGTATGACTGTGTCTGTTGTAGTGGGTTTTGGATAAATACTAAATTTTAATTGATTACGATGTTTTTTAATATTCATATCTAAAAAGTCATTTTTTTCTTTCTCTAATGTGAACTGTATTTTACTATTAAATGAATTCAAAAAATTAAGGAAACTACTTAAATTCCGTTCTGTACCGGTCCATATGCAAAAAATATCATCAACATAACGAGTCCAATAGAAAACATGTACATTTAGGTTGCTATTACTACTAAAAATTACATTTTCAAAGTTTGCCATAAATATCTCTGCTAACAATGGAGAAATAGGGGAACCCATTGGTAAGCCGTCTTTTTGTTTATAAAATTCGTAAAATTTTCGATTTGACGGTGAATTTTATAATATTCCGAGTAGGTAGATCCTTTTTTATTACTTGAAATCCCTGTAATTCCACATGTTTGGGTATTACTGCATTTATTTTTAGAACAACCACCCCCATAGCTTTAGTATTCATCTGTAATTAGGGTTTCTGAATTCCCGACTTTTTTTCATTCCCGGGAATCGGGAAATAGAATTTGCCGTTCCCGGGAATCCCGGGATTCCCGGGAAACAATAAATTTTTCATATATTTCTTGAAAAACATAGTTTTTTTTTTCAAAATATCACACCATTCAAATATTCATTTTTTAAATGTTCGTTTTCTTCCTTTGGTCCAAAAATAAATCCGTCAGTTTTGTTTTGCTTTATTTATAATTAAAAAGACACAACACTAACTACAGGAAATAATACAATAACGAAATAAAACATAATCCGATGCGCACGCTCGGTAAAATTTCGGAGCCCGCGCACTCTTCCACGTCTCCGGTACACTCGTTGCAGTCGTTGCAGAGTCGATTTATGTGATGAGAGCACGAAATTTAATATTTTTAAAACTTATTTCTATTTCCAAGGGCCCGGGAAATCCCGACTGTTATTTCCCGGGAACGGGAATGATAAAAAGTGACATAATTCCCGGGAAATCCCGTCCCGGGATTCCCGGGACAGAAACACTATCTGTAATGCTCTTGAGAAAGGCCTAACAAGCCGAAACATATGTAGAGTGTATAAAAATACAGTTTTTATTTGAAACATCTAAAAGCATTGTTTTTCCCTTTTCTAAAAATAATTATTCTAAAGATGTTTCACAAGGAACCTACCACATACTCAATCCAGTGTATTCGCAATGTGGCAAAAGTCCTTAATACTACCGTTGGACATTAAAACTTTATCATATCAAAAAACGTTGTTTTTTGATATGATAAAAATAATTATTGCCAAAACAAAAAGTTTTGATTTTTATAAATTGTATTACACTTGCACACATTTATATACTAGATATGATATGGCTTCATATTTGTGATAGGAACTGGACATCCACATATTAATTAAATCTAAATTGAATATGGATTCTTTAATTTTCAACATACTTACATACTTAGTACTGCTGCCAATAGATGTCCCTAGGTGTTTTGTTTGAATATAAAATTATTCTTTGTACAGAAAGTATAGAATTTAATTTCCGTCTGTTTCTTTTACACTATTATATAGGCCAGTTGAGATAGAGATATAAGGTTTTTTTTCGAGTAGAAAGCTGATTTTCGGTGTACAACTAGTAAAAATCACAAACAACAACAATATATATTTTCCTGACACTTCAAATCCTAGTACGTCATTGTTTAAAATCCAATAAACATTCTATATAAATTTCGAAGAGCAGGGGGAAGTATTCCTTAAGATTGAATATTTTTCTCGATCGAAATTTTGAAGTGCAGTGGGGCAACATTCCTTTGAATTGAATATTTATCTCGGTCAATATTTTGAAAAGCGGGGAGAGTGATATCTTCCTCAAAATTGAATATCTGTCTCGATCGAAATTTTGAAGAGCGAGGGAGTGATTTATCCTAGGACTAATTATTACAGCAGACATTTTAAAAAGTGAGAACAAGGATATTCCTTTACCTAACAATTTCTTATTTATCTCATTATAAACAATATAAGTCATTCGGAACTCGTTATTATTTGCATCATACTAATCATTTACAAGTATACATCTGTCATTTTATCTAATACAAATGCTAAGCTCCAAATTACAACCTTGCCTTTTAGTTATATTAAATCAGCAATCATAATTAAAATTCAAAATAGAGCGTAAGACCTCCAGGGGAAGATTTTCCTTGATAGCTTGGCTTAATATTGGTTACTATTTATCTTGGCAAATACTTAATAACAGGAAATTACCAAAAAATAAATACACAGCTTTACAAGGCTCAACAAAGAACGGTAGTTCGACGCCATCTTATTTTTAGTTACTGGAAATCAAATAATACACAATTTCTGCTCATTTTAAACTATAAATTGGCCCGGCAAAATAAGGAAACACCGAGCTATCCCAGTTTAAATGAGTGCTAGCTTAATGAAATTAAACAACTACTAAAACAAATAATCTATTAACATTTGGAGTTACAAAAAACAAAGCACTTACCCAAAAAAATAGTATTACAGAGACAAATCGATACAATATTTTGTATCGCCTGGCCTGAGCTCAATGACCGTTCTAAGAAAACTTATAACTTACTCACTAAAATTATTAGGAACTGTACAACAAATAGCATTTTAACAAGGATTAACCAGTTAAACTAATTACAGAAATTGACGTGGCACGCTAAATTTTAACCCTCAAAAGGTTTCACAACGGAATACCCAAATTGGGGAGACATACAAAAAGCTTTCGGCGCGTAACGGTTTTTATATTGTTTCTGAACAACCTTAAATGTTGCTAGCGAGCACACACTAATTAAGCCACTAGGTATGCCTATTGGGGCATCGAAATTGTCAACAAATCACGTCAATGTGGCCAATGTCTATGACTAACATGAAAGCGGTCAAATTAACGGCACTATTGTTTCTCCACGCGCATAGCCTTGAGCTACCACAACTAGAACATAAAATAAAAAACTTACAGTTTCATGCCTGGACACATGAAGGTCAATGATCATGGATGGCATCAAAGAAACTAATTCAGATTAATCACGCAATTTGCTGCTATTTAATACAGATTCATTCTGTCATTTAATTGACTATTAAATATTTGCACTTGGTGAAAGAGAATTGCAAGAATTTTAATTAAGAAAAAAAGAGTTAATTTTTGTCTAAATGGCGAAAAATCCATCTGTTGTTATTCGGTTTATAAATAAACGCCAAAAAAGTGGACAAAATGTCCTTAAAAAAATATAAGTCGGAGGAAAGCTGGCATCGAGATCTACATTTTGAAAAAAAAAGATCCATTTTGGACTTAATGGCATAAAATGGCGGGCAGTTCAAATTTTAATTAACAAATTCAATTGTGTCTACAGGTTTCAATATTTGGCACCAAAATGTTGTGTGCTCAACAAAAGGGAATATTTTCTGAAAGTTTGAAGCCGATCGGAACAAAACGCTTATTAGTCACTTTATTCAATTTTGTATGTTATGTACGTACTCAAATGACCCAAAAGTTTAATTATGAAGATTTTAGTTTTTAATGGGCTTGTTCGGCATTTTTTTTTTATTTCACAAATCGAAAGTGCAAGTATAAATTAATGGATCTGCAAAAAATCAGAATCTTATTCGCACGTTTAGTATCTTAAAAACTATTACAAATTTCCATCTCGCGAAAATGGGGCGTGGTCAGGCGCTACGTCACTATACGCATAGACTCGGCGATCTCAATAGACTTGATGCTCATTATTGGTTATAATTATAAGTGTTTTCGAAGTATTGTTTGTTTTGTTTACTACTTGACAGTAGGGGAGTACAATTTGGTGAAATGTCAGAAAATTACAATTTTCTCTCGCTCCTGCCAGAACGAATTTTCGATTTCGACCCTGCAATTTACGATTATAATTCATCACCGACCTTCTCCTTTCCGTAGACACATAGAACGAACTTCCACTCGACGTATTTATTTAGTTACCAGCGTTTAAAAATTCCATGTTTTTCGACTTTTCAGGTTAAATTTGAAAGGTCCCAGAAAGCCATTTTTCTTACGTCACTTGCGTATAGTGACGTCACAAATGAGCGCTCGGTTTTTGCAACTATTACTAAATTCAACTCCTTATATCTCGAGAACGGAAAAAGTTAATAATACGAAATTTTAAGTGTATAATGAGAATATCGAGTACTATATGAAAAAGTATAAAAACCATATAAAAAGAATATCATGGAACAAGCCCATTTGCCCCGATCGGATCTCTAGAATCGGAGATATTCACCTTTTTACCTAAAAAAACACTGTTCAAAAAACTAAATTGTTTATTAAAAAAAAGCACTGGGCTTTGGAAGTCCAAAACTCAGATATATACCCCAGAAGGTATAAAATCATAATCTTATTGTTACATAACTATGCATATCAGTGTCCTTTTTTTATGCCACTAATGCTACATTTTAGTAAATAATAAGATATCCAGAAAATTGATTATGGAACATATATGCTTTATACAAAAATATAACCGGGTGAAAATTTTTGGTGGAAATTGTATTTCTTTCCGATAACAAGGAATTAGCATGGACAGACTACTTTACTTACCAAATAAAAAATAGGAGCGTATATTCCTAAAGCGGCGAAGGCACACGCCATCATGAGTACTCGAAGTCCCCGGCTCTTGAGCGGACTGAAATCGAACATGGGAGGCTTTGGTATTTTGGCATGAGTCTTTTTCTCTTTCATTTTTTTTCTTTGGTTTTTTAAGTGTGTGATCGCCCTCCGTTGGGGGTGGTACAGATTGGCCGATCTATAAACTATCGGCAGAAAAAACGCTAATGCTAGGAGTCCTGTTATCGCTTGGAGGCCCAGTCTCCATCCTAATTTGCTGAAATAAAAGTAATATATATTTATACAGGGTCGTACAATTGTGTTGAAACATAGATATTCTTATAAAATTAATAACAAAGGAGAGAAAGCTAATTTTGTAAAAGATCTGGGAATTAATCTCGCTAATAAAATGTCATAATGTCCATATAGGTATATGAAATAATATCAGTCATTGAAAAAGCTGGGTTTTATTCAAAGATCTGGAGCATATTTTTCTGTCCACAGTCTAAAATTGTTATACTGTTCATTGATATGCTATTGCTTTATAATCTGGTGTCCTAATTATAATATTCACATTAACAATATAGAAGGTATTCAAAAGAAATTCTCAAGATTCTGTGCATTTAAGTTGGGGTATTTCAGCTCGGTGGCGCAATGCTGAAGGTGTTTGGCTTGCGATCACGGAGTCCGGGTTCGAATCCTGGCCAGGGTATGGATGTTGGTGGCGTTTTTTCATGTGTTACCGAGACGGTAGCAGTGATCTAGACCGCTGTTGGGTGGCACAACATGTCTAGTCGCTGTTATCTCTCCTGAGTTCGAGTCTCAGCTGCGGTAGATGGCAATATCGCAGGGAATGGTTGTTGTGCTGATGTCTATGTGTACGTGTCCTGGTTGAGTGGTAGAGCAGCAATAGCTGAACTCCGCCAGGACGTTAATAAAAACAAGGCATTAAAATAAAAAAAAAAAAATAAAAAATGAATATGATTTTAATCTTGCTTGGCGTTATATTGACACATTAGAACATAGACGGTTGGAGGCTGATATGTCATTTCTGCATTAAAAACTGGCGGAGCTTAGCTAATGCTATTCCACCACTCAATCAGGACACGTACACATAGACATCAACACAACAACCGTTCCCTGCGATATTGCCATCTACCGCAGCTGAGACTCGAACTCAGGATAGATAACAGCGACTAGACATGTGCCACCCAACAGCAGTCTAGCTCACTGCTAGATCTCGGTAGCATATTAATAATGCCACTAAACATCCATACCCTGACCAGGATTCGAACCCGGGACTCCGTGATCGCAAGCCAAACGCCTTAGCATTGCGCCACTGAGACGGCATATATTTTATGTACTATATTTTCATCATACCAATTTATGGACAAAATGAGATGATAACTAGCATTTTAAAGGCTGCTAATACAATTCAAAATAATGAAGAACTTTTTCGAATTTCAACTTTATCTTTTAAAAAATCAATCAAACAAGTGTAACCACTTAAATTCCGTAAATAAATAAATAACATACAGTTTCACACATGATGATTAAATGTATTCAGCATTTAGTTGCCTTAACATACTTAACAGAAATAGACATAAAATGTTATAATAAGGTAATTTTTTTTAAAATCACAATAATTGTAAGCAACAAATACTTATCAAAGTGTAAAATTACATAACACAATCGTATTTTATTATAATTACTGTAATTTTTCCTCTGATGAGAATTTTCATTTAAGCTGACCGAAAGATCCACGGATATACAGTGTTAGCCTAAAGGAACGCACAAAATTCATATCTTTTTTTATGCGTCATTTTTCAAAAAAATCCTCGAACAGGTCGATTTTAGCTTTGTAAATGCTACATTTTGTCACTATATCAAAATTTATGACGTCATTGGTTTTTGAGTTACGACGCCATCATAATTTTTTTTAATGGAAACAGACATTTTTGTTTACTGTTTTTGGTGGTATATTCCTTTAGCTTTCTGGTGATATATAAAAAAATTATATTACCAGAGCCATTCTTTTGGAAAAATGACATTTTAAGTAACAGTAGCTCACCTTTCGCAAATTCACGAGTAATGTTCCACTTTCTTATTGACTGATAAATCTTGTTGCCTACATTTTTGTTTTAACTAGCATGAAAACATTTGACATAAAAACAAAACAAAGAAAGTAATAAAAAAACAATCACCTTAACAATAGAGAGATACAGGCCTTTTTGTGTATCAATAACTTTTTTATTCCTGGCACGTGTGGAACCTCAGTTTTCTGACACTTCTGAGACAGTGTAAAACTAGTGAATGCAATGCCACATTTAAATGAAAGAGAACGCGTAGAACTTTTGATGATGGTTCGATACGGTGATAGGATGAGAACTCATCAGGAAGCTTGTGATGTTTTCAACGCCAAGTATTCCGAAAAACAAATTTCTAGATTCACTGTAAGTAGATTGGTTGCTAGATATGATGAATCTGGCAGTGTAGCTGACCTCCTACGATCTGGTCAACCTAGCACAAGCAATGAAACCAAATTAAATATTCTTCTAGAAAGTGAGGAAAACCACCATCTTTTGACAAGGCAGCTGGCTATAAATCATAACGTGAGTCAAACTTCTGTTGTACATCTATTGAAAAAAGAAAGATACTATCCATACAAAGTGCAATTAATCCACAAATCGAATGAGGACGATCCAGATCGGCGCTTACAGTTTTGTGAACAGTCATGACCTTGTGCGATGAAAACCCAAATTTTTTAAAGAACATTGTTTTTTATGATGAAGCTACATTTTCTTTAAAGGGGACTGTACATCATCAGCATAACTGTAGGTATTGGTCACGCGAAAATCCTCATTAGACTCAAGAATCCCATACACAGCGACGAGGCAAAGTAAACGTGTGGGAGGGTATGATTGGTGATCGTTTATTGGGACCTTTTTTTTGAAGAATATCTTACGGCCGCAAGATATTTACAGTTTTGCCAGCCTTAGCAGTTATGTTTCCGAACAATGAAGATAAAGATATTCCTGCTGAAAACGTTAGGTTTCAGCAAGACGGGGCCCCACCTCATTGTGGGATAGCAGTGCGTCAGTTTTTAGATGACACTATTACTGAAAGGTGGATAGGTTGTCGAGGTCCGATTGAGTGGCCCCCGCGTTCACCGGATTTAATCCCCCTTAAACCTTTTTCTTTGGGGTTACTTAAAGTCAAGGATGTATTTTAACAGACCGGATGCCATAGAAGAATTAAAAGACAATCGGCTTGGAGATGAAACGAATTGCCCATGAGATGATTCAGAACAGTGTGCAAAGTGTCCACACCCGTCTTGGTCAATGCCAAATAGTTTGAGGGTCGCAATTTGAGCAATGGAGATGATTTTTTTCTCACAATTAGGTACTTATATGTAAGGTACCAATCAATAAAAATATTTTTTTCCAAAAGAATATGGCTTAGGTAATATCAATTTTTTTTCATATCACCAAAAAACTAAAGGAATATACCACCAAAAACAGTAAACAAAAATGTCTGTTTCCTTTAAAAACAATTTATGATGACATCATAATTCAAGAACCAATGACGTCATACATTTTGGTATAGTGACAAAATGTAGCATTTACAAAACTAAAATCGACCTGTTCGAGGATTTTTTTGAAAAATGACACATACCAAAGATATGAATTTTGTGCGTTTCTTTAGGTTCACACTGTAGGTTGATATCAATGGTCAAGAAAATACAAATATCTATTATTTATATAATATATAAAAATATATTAGATTTTTCTCTCAGTAATAGTATCAACTACATTCCAAATACTAATTTCCATTATCATTTCGGAATTAATTATTTTTATGGTAATCAGAGTAATCACCAATGTCTAGGCGACCTAGTTTTAAATTTAATTAGATTTAGAGGATCATTCTGATTTGTTCTATAAATCCCTATAATGCTATATCTCTACAAGGTTTAGAAATTGCTCACTAGATGTCACGGGTAGTATTGAATTGAGTATTTATGTTCTTAGAAAAACCCCTGATTTTTTCCACTTTTGTCCTGCACAAAAACATTGAAAGTCATCATCATCAGTTGATATGATGTTTAATAATAGACATATAATTTATATAGTTCCAAATTTACCAAAACCGCATCAGTATTTAATATAATTTTAAATTCTTAATTACTGTAAAAACTGTCAGTTTCATTACATAACTAGTGATGTAGTGAATTCTTACGTAACTGATTATTATTATTAAACCCATCATTTAGAGAAAGAACTTTAAGACTCAGACACAAACACACTTTATTAATAAAATGCAAATAAAAACTTCCCGTCATCAGCATTTCTAATAAAACTAAAGTTTTCTCTTGTAGGAATTAAATTTCTTATAGGAATTATTCACAATCAAATAGATTGGTATGTTAAAATTAAATGGCAAATTAAAATGTAAATAGCCTAAACACCTAGTATAATATTTCATGTCAATATACAGTGTTGTGTGCAAAATATAACATTCAAAGCGGCATCCCTTAAGGCCGATAACCCACTAACGCGACACGTCGCGTGCGACATGCCGCGAGCGTTTTTTAAAGCGCGATTTTTTTAATAGGCGGCAAGCACCAGACGTTATTTAGTTAAAAATGGAGGTTGAAGAGATAGCAGCTCTGTTATTTTATCACATTCGTCGTCGCAAAAGAGTGAACCGTAGACGCTGGATTCATCCTATATTTTTAGAGCGTTCTAAGAAAGGCACATTTAGTGTGTTTTATAGTGATATAGTGTAAAATCATTTGACGAACTCCTTACGCTTATTCGACAGCAAATAGAAGGACAAAATACAAATTATGTCAATACCATCATCTTTTGGAGCCATATTAAAAATTTTAAACAGAATGTCAAAATCTACTCTGCGTCTCGCGCTCGACTGGTGGTTTCAGTGGGCTATGCTCCATATGAATACATAGTAAAATTGGTCGCGCGCGATACGAGAGCCGCGTGTTGTCGCTCCTAATAATTTAGTCGCACGCGACCACGCTGCAATGCCGCGTTAGTGGGTTATAGGCCTAACAATTAGGGACTTCCCCCACTAACGCGACATGCCGCGTGGAGTCGCGCACGGCAAAAATTTATTTGTAGTTAAATGGCACATAACCCACTAACGCGGCACGCTGCAGTGCCGCGTTAGTGGGTTGTGTGCCATTTAACTACAAATAAATTTTTGCCGTGCACGACTCCACGCGGCAAGTCGCGCGCGACGTGTCGCGTTAGTGGGTTATAGGCCTAACAATTAGGGACTTCACCCACTAACGCGACACGTCGCGGGCGACATGCCGCGTGGAGTCGCGCACGGCAAAAATTTATTTGTAGTTAAATGGCACATAACCCACTAACGCGGCACGCTGCAGTGCCGCGTTAGTGGGTTGTGTGCCATTTAACTACAAATAATTTTTTGCCGTGCACGACTCCACGCGGCATGTCACGCGCGACGTGTCGCGTTAGCGGGTGAAGTCCCTTACATCGCAGAGAGCGGCGCGCTTGCAAACGAACACCTGCTTAATGCGTTCAGAATCGGATTCAAGATTTTTATGACTACATTCGTATTTTACTTGTCGTATGACAACTCTCCATTTAAATATTTATTACCACAAAAAACACTACTGGCAAATTTTCCAATTTAATGTCATTAAAACACTAGCACTACACTACAGTTGTTTTGTTTCTTCTTATCGGCAGTTTCAGCGAATCGTATGTGCTTTATAAATATGAACTCAGCTTTTTAGCATTTCTTTTATTACTGTCAAATATGTTTTACTTCCCTCGCATACCGAAGGGAAGTATTGTAATCGAGAAAAAATCACCCTCCGAGATTTTTTCGGATTTTTACGTTTCAGATCACGTAGATTACGAAAATATAGGTTTTTCAATTCCGTCAGTCAGTCTGTCTGTTGGTGTATTATCTAAAAAACTACTTGACGTAGAACAGTCACATTTGGTAGGTAGCTGACGCTGCTGTCAGCGATGAAATGGTTAAACTTTCACTGGAAAATATACAGGGTGGACCGTCTAAATGGAATAAGTAATGGAAAAATTTTGTTTTGCTCAAATTTAAAATTTCCACGTTTCATGGCATTCTGAACGTATTTCAGAAAAATAAAAAATTCAAAACTTTTGTTGATCGGATGACACTTTAAAATCTTCTCCAAATATACCTTCCTCGAGAGGTAAACGTATAATAATAGTACACGCAGGTAATGAAGATGGATTTGTAAAAGGGTGTTTAATGCTTTCCGCAAAAAACATAGCAAAGTTATCGGCCGATTACCGCCAAGATATGAATGCCACTTTGTTTGAAAAATGGTTTGCAGAAAAACTATTGGGTAACATAAAGCCAAATTCGGTCATAGTGTTAGATAATGCCTCCTACCATTCGCGACAAGCTGAGAAAATACCAACTACATCGACGCGAAAGTTTGAAATAACTGAATTAAAAAAAAAAACGGTGAAAAATGCAAACATTAAAAAAACATTTGTAATAGACGAACTTGCAGAACAACATGGTCATACAGTTTTAAGACTGCGAGTTAAATTATATTGAAAAAATTTAGCGTGCATTAAAAAATTACGTTAGGAAAAAACACAAGCCCCCGACTTAGGCATAATGTGATACAACTTATTAGAGACAGTGGGAAGCCCATAGAAAAGCATTGGAAAGGATGCGTGAACCATATTGATCAAAATTGAAAATCAATATTTTGCCACAGTTCCTCAACAACAAGCGATTATAATAAATCCCAATGATTCCTCATCATCGTCATCTTCCGGGGAAGAAGAATAATTTAATTATTAGCGCATGCATTGCAGTAAGTAGGTTTAATGTAGATACCAATAATAATGTTATCTTATACAATATACAAAAAGAAAGATTTTTTTTGTCACATATACCAAAAAAAGAAACAACAATGTATTTTAGCTACACGTGCTTTGGCAATACACATGTATATATTAGAATTATACAACCATTGTTAGGTAGGTTCAATGTAATGCTAGAATTAAATCCTAGATAAAACGAATGTAGGGTTGTTGTATTTTTATTTAATAATAGGTAGAACTGTGAAATTCAACATTTATGAAAGCAGGGAATATTTTACTTTCATTGTTTCATTACTTACCAAACTCTGAAATTCTAACTCCGGCTCTGCAAGTCAACGTGGACTCTACATACCTAGACTAATACGCATAATAAAATTCGACCAATCAGTAGATCTGTAGCAGAATTTGCCATCAATCAGATTTAGTGGGCGTAACTTATTTACTTGACTCGGCAGTAGTTTATAAAAAAACAACTTAATTTAATTTGTGGTCATTTTTTGTCACACCGTAAAAAATAATGAAGGGCCGCAAATGCTCCTTATATTTTGGATTTGAGTTTTAATTGAAGATTTTAATTCAAACATATTTCTATTAAAAATTGTTAATGTAAATTAAGGAGGAAAAAAAAGTTCCATTTTGGGTATCATTGTCTGTTGCATTATAAAATGTTTCAACTTAGGGGAATTTCCACACCTTGGTGGTAAGAGTAGGTAAGTGCAAGCACCATATAGAAACTGAAAATGATATCTTTTACTATAAAGATTACCCGCAAAAAAAAATTATTACTTATTTCACGTTTTTTACCTCTAAGTACTGTACTATTCATAATTCATAAAGCAATTAAAAATTATTTAATCATTTATATAAATTAATAATTGCAAAACCACCTCTCATTGAAATTAATGACAAGGTATCTTTCTGAAAATTACAAAATTAAGATTAAGACATCTATTTAAACAAATTGCGGTGATAACAAATCTCATAAATTTGAGAGAGAGAGCTGTTGAAAGCATAAGTAAATATATTTTTGAGTGCATTCAGAATTTCTGTTTTAACATCAGTAAGGATAAAATTCACCATTTATCTCAATTTGTATTAGAAAATATTAACATACTTTTTGAAACTTACCCTATTGCTTCTTTGTACAAAACGGAAAAGAGAGCGATCCCAACTCCCGTCCCAGCTTGAGCAACCATCTCCACGAATTCTCTTCTTCTTTTGAAATAATGTCCTAATACTATCGTGGACGTTTCCCGGACTACTCCGGCTCCTATGCCCAAAACAAGGCCGTAACTCAGGAGGGCCTAGAATAACAATTTGAGTTATTCACAAAAGTACCTGATGGGGGCCATATAACAGATACGTTAAATATGTAGAATTCTAAACTCACTCTTCCCCTGTGCTACACTCTGAAACATTTATGAGGCCCCCTGGTTACATTAATGATCGTTTGCAACCCCCCACCTCTACAGTTAAGGATAATTTATGTTATGTATTGCTATAAAATTAATTTAAGAACACCAAATTAAAGATAGTTTTGTCAAAAACAATTTTTATTTGAACTACTTTTGTAAAAGCTATAAATATTTCCCGATAAAATAGAGAACACTCGATTGTTTCATTAAAAACACCCTTTTTCAAACCCTATAGGTTCCCTAAACTTTTTTGTTTTATGAACTTTGGCCTATTCTAAACATATAACCAAAGTTTAAGGTCTGCTACATTCTTTTCGAGTTCAAAAAAAGTTTTCCTGTACTCTTCCCCCATCTCTAAAAGCGAACGAATTTGATTGGAGTATTACCTGATGAAACTGTACAGCAAAAGATGTAAAAAGGCAAGCTAAGGAGATGACTAGACCTCCCAGAACAGCAGCTAGTCTCGTTGATTTTCTTCTGCAGATAGCTACTATTATTGGGGATGTGAAAAAGGACACACACAGGCAGAGGGCACCCATCCATGCTGCAAAAAATATGACACTTTAAAATTTACGTGAAAATTAATTGAATTTCATAAAAATTTTTGAGAATTTTACATAAGTAGTAGATATTCGTTAATCTATCATTTAATAAATCCCACCAACAAATGAATGACGATATATTTTAATCATTTCTAGTCTCTATAGAGTGCAATTTAATGTATATCTTTCAGCCCGTTGGCACTTTTAGAGTAGAATGCATGACCTTACCAGATATGTTACTTATGCCCTGTAGATCACGAATCCATTTGTTGTAAAAAAATCGTCATGAATATAAGGACACAAATGAAAATTTTCTAACTAACCACACCAGGTGATAGAGTCAATCATGAAGCATATTTTATTCAAAAATTATTAAATTCTGTGTAGAATTTCTATTCATATTTTTAAAATAAATAAAGAAACGAACTTTTACATAGGCTACATATATGGTAGTAAAAATCAAAAATCCTCATTTTCTCCGTTCGACTACGGCTAAAAATTAATTATTTTTCGTCTGCTTTTCCATTCACACGACGCTATCTCCCAAACTATTATATTTATCAAAAAAATCGGTAAAGGTATTTACACAGAACTTCCCTCGTTATTTGTGCATGGCGGTCACTGTAAAAAATTAATAATTACGAAATGACATTGAGAATAATAATCGGAATATAGTTATTGCTATTATTACAAAGAAAACTTGATAAGTTTTGGTCAAAAAAATATACAGATTGCTCATCCAACACCAAAAGTTCAATACTAAATAGCCACATATGGCAGGCTTGCGCAAATACCTTTACAAATGTCCACCATGACTGAATCATTTCTTGGGATGACCACCCTGTACATTTTTCAATAAAAGTATAATAGGTGCATATGCCAGATATTATTGCCATTTGTCACATTTTCAATCCAACATTCACGTAATGGAGTGGAATTATAGTGGTGGTTAAAAAATTTCATTTTTTTTTGAAATTTCTCAAAAATGTTGGTAAAAAAATTTTCAAAATTTTTTCTTCTGAAATAGGTTTAAAATGTCAAACGTAACATTTTTAAATTTGAGCAAAAGGGAGAGTTTCCTGCTATTCTATAGTAGTGGTAAAACAAGTTTAAAATTTAAATATTATGTATTTTTTTTAAATAGGTTTAGAATGCTATGAAACCTGAAAATTTTAAATTTGAGCAAATAAAAAAAAAGTTCGATCTATTTTAGTGGTAAAAACTTTTTGAAAAATGTTGGTGAAAAAAATTTAAAATATTTTTTCTGAAATAGGTTAGAATGTCATGAAACGTGAAACTTTTAAATTTGAGCAAAAAAAAAAGTTTCCATCTATTCTAGTGTTAAATTTTTTCCAAACTGGTAACAAAATGTTCCAATTTTTTTTTCCGAAATTGGTTTGGAATGCCATGAAACGTGGAAATTTTAAATTTGAGCAAAAAAAAATTTTTCGTCTATTCTATAGTAGTGATAAATAGATTAAAAATGTTTTCAATTTTTTTTTTATGTTTCAAAAACATTTTTAAATTTGTTTGAATAGTTTTAGAATGCCATGGAAACGTGGATAGTTTAAATCTGAACAAAGAAAAAAAAAATCTATCTTAGTGGTAAATTTTTTTAAAAATAGTAAAAAATAATTCTAATCTTTCTTTTAAATAGATTTAGAACGCTATGAAACGTGGAAACTTTAAATTTGAAGAAATAAAAAAAAATCCATCTATTTTAGTGGTAAAAAATTTTTCAAAAATGTTGGTAAAAAAAATTTCCAAAATTTTTTTTTTTAATCAGGCTTAGAATGCCATGAAACGTGGAAATTTTAAATTTGAAGACAGAAAAAAATGTTTTTCAACTATTTTAGTAGTAAAAAATGTTGGTAAAAAAAATTTCAATTTTTTTTTTTTTTAATTAGGCTTAGAATGCCATGAAACGTGGAAATTTTAAATTGAAGAAAGAAAAAAAAATTTCATCTATTTTAGTAGTAAAAAATTTTTCAAAATTGTTGGTGAAAAAAATTTTCAAAATTTGTGTGTCATGAAACGTGGAAATTTTAAATTTGAGCGAAAAAAAATTTTTTTCGCTATTTATTCCGTTTAGACGGTCCACCCTGTATATTTTCCAGTGAAAGTTTTACCATTTCTTCGCTGTCAGTAGGGTCAACTACCTACCAAATTTGACTGCTCTCCGTCAAGTAATTTTTTAGTTAATGCACCACCAATAGACAGACAGACAGACAGACAGACAGACAGACAGACAGACGGAATTTGAAAAACCTATATTTTCGTAATCTACGTGATCTGAAACGTCAGAATCCGAAAAAATCTCGGAGGGTGATTTTTTCTCGAATACAATACTTCCCTTCGGTATGCGAGGGAAGTAAAAATATATTTGCCATATTTTCCAGATTACAACCCAAGTAACAATTTAAATGCTTTTTAAATTTATTTAGGTTTTATCAGTGTTTTATAATGGCTACTACCTCCTACCTCATAGACTGATTTATGCTAAATGCACTTAAAGATAGTTTTGTCTTAAAGAAAGTTTTAAAAAGGCCTTCAAGACTTTACATTAAAATTAAATGATCTTTTAGTCTTTTTTGGCTTATGATTGACTTATCAAGGTATTCGTCGAGCCTTCAATAAAGCTTTATAGCTGTTAAGTTCAAGTTAGGAGATCAAGCCTAAAAGCCACTTTACATTAATGCAATATTGCAGGTGCCATGCAAATTTTCATTGCGCGCATGCGTACATCCAGCTAGTTTGATCAGCTGATGGCAATATTTTTCATTGCATTGAATTAGCGCGTGTTCTAATTTGATTGCATTGCAGATGCAATATAGTTACTTTATTTGGGAATATTTGGGTTGCCAACCATGCATTAAAGGAACTAAGCAACAAACATAACATACTATGTATAACCTATTCTGTATTTCTTTTGGGAATAACAACTGATTTTCTCTCCTTCTGTTTATAGTGATTCAGTGATTGTAAAGTAAATAAATAAACAATAAACATAATCATAAAAGTATTTCTTCTCGTCTGGTTGGTAGTCCCAAAGATTTCACAAAACATTGCAGTAGTGTAAAGTGTATTTGACATGCAAAAATTTTCATGCAAAGTTTTGCATGCCATGCATTTCATTGCATTGCATAAATGTAAAGCCGCTTTAATAAAAGCCACTTTACATTAATGCAATATTGCACGTGCCATGCAAATTTTCATTGCGCGCATGCCTACATCCAGCTATTTCGATCAGCTGATGGCAATATTTTTCATTGCATTGAATTAGCGCGTGTTCTAATTTGATTGCATTGCAGATGCAATGTACTTACTTTACTTGGGAATATTTCTATTGCCAACCACGCATTAAAGGAACTAAAGCAACAAACCTACTATAACCTATTTTACCTATTCCATAATTCTTTTGGGAAATTCAACTTGTTTTCTCTCTTTCTGTTTATAGTGATTCAGTGATTGTGAAGTAAATAAATAAACAATAAACATAATCATAAAAGTATTTCTTCTCGTCTGGTTGGTAGTCCCCAAAGATTTCACAAAATATTGCAGTAGTGTAAAGTGCTTTGAAGATGCAAAAATTATCACGCAAAGTTTTGCATGCCATCCATTTCATTGCATTGCATAAATGTAAAGCCGCTTTTATAGAGATTAAGCAAATGTTGTGGTTTTATCATTGCTTCATGAAACTAATTTGAGCTGGTTGTTAATGATGGGCTATAAATCTAATATGCTTTGAAATCACTAACAGCCAATAAGTACCATAAACAACGCCAAAAGGATCCTTTTAGAAAAGAATACTTTATGCTAAAAGTTGACTTTTTGACGTTGTTTATGGTACTGGCTGTAAGTTTCAGGTCGAACCTTCATAAAACCAACTGCTTGCTAGAATTCTAATGAAGCAAGTAAACATCTGTAATAAATCAGTCTCAAACATAAAAGGATTTGGTTTACTCTTGCCCAGACTATAATGTTTAAAAATAGGTAGTTTTAAAAATGTGAAATATATACATATTCGTCGGCATTTTGTTTGTTTATGACGTGTCTGTGGGTGAATTTATAATAATGGCAAGTTGTAGTGATAATAATTGGACCGTTATGCTATTAATTGCTCGTTTTACTCGTAGTTCCAGGTCTTCACGGGTTGTAACAGCGGTTGCATAGACAATATTTTTTACATGACCCCCAAATAAAGAAATCAAGGGGCGTTAAATCAGATGACTTTGGAGGCCACCTCACAGAACCATTCGTCGAAATTACGTTTTCTCTGAATCTCCGGTAATCAATTCAAACCCTTGAATAATGGGAGGGGCGCCATCTTGCTGGAAATACATTCCCTGTCCTAAATTTAAAGGTAATTCATCTAAACTATCTTCAATCTCATTTTCCAGGAATCTCAAGTATCTGGAACCAGTCAGAGGTCCCTCAAATATTACTGGATCAATGATTCTACTACCGATCATTCCAAGCCAAACATTGAAACCGAACCGCACTTGAAAGTTACCGTAATAAATTTAGATTTTCTTGTGACCAATATTTTGTATTTTGTCGGTTAAATAATCCCAAATTTGTAAACCTTGACTCGCCCGAAAATAAAATCAGTCCCAAAAAATCATTGTTTGGCTGCATGTTATTATACAAAATCCAATTGCAATATTCCATCCTACACGTTCGTAATCACTCTCGTACAAATGCTGGTGCAACTGGTATTTAAAAGATTCATAGTGGTATTTGTGCAAAATTTGGCTTACTATTTGATGACTGATGTTTAATTTAAACGCAACTTGCCTTAAAGAAACAGTCCTATCAACTTCTATTGGAGCCAAAATATTAATGTCTGTTCCTTCGTCCAAAAAGAAATCATTGTTGGGCTCGTTTCGGAATTGGTTTTCAACACGTTTAAAATAATTTTTCGCTGAACATTGTCTATCAGGATATTGTCGGCCATAAAGGTCCATAGATGCAATTGCATTTTTTTATACTTTCCCCATAAATAATTAACATGTCCACTTTTTCATCTCTTGTGTAAATTTGCGGCATTTTGAACACAATTAACAAGAATGTTAAACAATTTTTAGAGACACATTACAAACACCGTTAAACAAACAAATGTTTGACAAGCTAAATATTTCATTGTTTCAAAACCACCTTAGTTACTTCTTAACATTTAATTAGAACAAAATTGTATTTTTCTATTTTCTTTTAGTTGTAACTTTGTTTGTATTTATCGCATATTTTAATACGACATATGAATAAATTCCTTATTAATAGTACTAATAAATGGTACCATGGTGCCGATATGGTTCCATTTGAAAAAATTGAGTTTTTCCCCAAAAACAATTTTGGTGAATTTTATTTGCTCATAAATCACGTAATTGAGTGTTTTTAACGGGATTCCGATTTTTGTAGCATAACACGGGTCATTTAGAATAAATCGGAACCGTCATGGCACACTTAAATGGAAAACTAAAAATTACATTATAAAAAAAATTGATGTTTGAAATGTCACTTATTTGGCATCGTTGGATTCAGAAAATTATATAGAATTCAAAAAGGCAATAATATATAGAGTGTTCAATTTAAAAATCGAAAGTCAGTGTCACTTCCGGCGAAACCGGAAGTGAACAAAAAATCAATTGTATGTCAAAAAGTGCCGCTTATTATGTATGAAGTATATCCTAAATTTCCATCAATTATTTTCAAAACTAAAGGAGAAAGGGGGAGTATACAATGATCCTGTTACACCTGTATAACTATTGTTGGATAGCTGGCAGTTTAAATAAATAAAATTCCAAGTCTTGGTGTGCTGGCCTAGCCACAGTTCTCATATTTCACATTTCTCATTCAGAAATGGTTAAAATTACTATTTTTAAATTAATTATTTATTCAAAAAATGGTCTATTTGCACTACATCGTTGGAAATGCAATTATGAAAAATACGAAACGTCCATCATTGTTTCGGATAATATTGAAATATAAATACGTAGAAAAGCCAAGTAGGGAAATTCCTGCCACCGCGTTTCCCTGCTGTTTAACATGCTTTTCCTTACTGTGAAAACGAGCTTTGAGCCTTCGGCTTTTGCTGAATGTATCTGCAATAAAGGGGTTGAAATTGAATGAAATGTTAAACATTACTGCAATATATTTAATAGAAACTGCGTCTTAAGGTGGCCATTCCCTAGAAAGAGACATCCGATAGGGAAATATTTATTATTTTTACCCGTAACTGTTTTTTCTTAATACGTGTGTTTAGACTACCAAAGTAGAACCTTAACAAGACTATTTCTATGAATTTTCACCCAATAATTTCAGTGGTTTGCAAAATAGCTAGATTTAAAACTACGAAATAGGAAGATTAACATAATTTTCAAATTTAAATCTAGCTACTTTGCAAACCACTGAAATTAGTAGTAGTAATAATAGCAGTACGCCAGAAAATAGCCGCATGCTAATAGAAGTATCACGGATCTGAATTATGATATTGGTTTAATTTAAAAAGTCTGTAACTCAAAAACTGTAAAAGACATGGAGCTAATTTTTTTGCAAAAACTTTTTTCATATTTCACTCGCATATATAATATATAAAAAAAAAATGAACATTTAATATAGTTGCTCGCACGTCGAAATTTCAAATACACAAATTTCGTTCCTGTGATTTAGGATTTATTTAGAAAAAAATAGTACGTGATTTTGAAATAGAGCACTAGCAGTGACGTCACAGTTATGCCAGCTGTCACGTGATTGGTTGACAAAGTCCGAAATTTGACATAAAAGTACCTAGGTGTCAGTTTTCGCTAGATAAAAATTAAAGTGGAGGATTTCTGAATATCAGCTCTGTGTAGTGATGTTTGTAAATGTTTTTTTAAAAGCTTAGTGTGGGAAAGAATTTTATATATACTTTATTAGTGTTGTTTTTACAAGTGTAAAGTTTGATGTCAAATACGTTGACATCTTTGTGAACCCATAATATAGTGAAAATAAAGACTATATTGGATTCTTGAATTCTTTTGTACATATAGGTACAATATCACGACATATTTCAATAAATGTTTAATTAATACAGGCTCAGTTACAGCTAAGCATAGGTTAAAAGTTGCCACAACATTCATTGATTCATGCCAATATATCAATCATATATTTCCCATCAACTTTTTATTGATTATATCTTACTTTCATTTGGCACAACAGTTTCTAATAAGTTTAATTGTTTAACACATTAATAATAATCAGAGGTTTGTATTGTGAAACGCAGGAGTAATAGTAAATATAATATAAAGATAGGACTGTGAGACCGTTTCAGTTTCCATTTAATTAAAATCATAAACAAATATGCGACGTAATATGCTCGAAATACTTTAAAGGTATAAGTCTACTTTACCTAGTTTGGTATTTGTTTTGATTCTTACAATTATAATCAGAGATGTTTAAAATATTGATAATGCTTACAAATAAAATATCAATGAAGGTAAGTGAGCTAAAACGCGACAGAACTTAGAAAATAACACACTTTTAACGGGAGTAAAATAAAGTTCGTCAAAATGATGCTTATAAACATAACAACCATAATAGGATGTTTAAGATAGTACACATTATAGATAATAATAAAGGTAAGTATGAATAATAATAGTCTGATAGTTTAGATAAAAATTTTATTTCCAAGAATGGTCACAATGGTTCATTAATTCAACACTATGTTGGAAGCAGTATGAATCTTCCACTTTTAAATCCTATAGGTTAACTCCATTAATGTTATATTTCAACTTAGAAATGTTACGAGGGGACTCCTAAAATGTAAAATATAAATAAAATTATAATAAATTCACTAAAATTCACTTACGATATGGAAAAGAAATAATTTTTGACATGTGAACAAGATGACATGCCTATTCGAATATATAAATAAAGCATTAGATAAAAAAAGTCAGTTCAGCAAATCACGAAATGTATAACAGATAAAGAACACTAACAATACATTTTACACAAGAAAAACGTTTAAAAAAGCACAAAAAACCTCTTTAAAAACTCAAATTATTTTATATGGCCACAAAGGCAAAACTAGGTTATTGTCAACCAAACAGCTGTGGCGGCCATGTTGTGACGTCAGCTGCTACTGCTCTATTCTACAGAGCCTTCATTAATGACCGTAAGACACGTGACCAGTTAATTTGAATTTTATCTTTGTCATGTTTATGTCAGGTTTTCTAGGGATTTATCATGAATTTGTTGAATCCTACGTAGATCGCTCATTGCATCTTTACGGAGCCTAAAAAGCAAGCAGCGTCGCCCGATTTGACAATTCTCGAGCAGTCTCTAAAATATTAATCTGTGACATGACATCTAGTTATTTTCTAGGGCATAGACGTACGCGCGGAAAGTGTTTATTTCGTTATTTCCAGTCCTTTTTCATTTCCAAGTGTCTTTAATTATTTTTACTATTGTAATTAGCGTATTTATCAGTTCTTTTCAGAACTACCTAATATACATTTGCTATTTTTGGTGGTAAGTAATAATAAAGAGAATGAAAATTGATAATTTTAGGTTAAGTGTATTTCTAATGTTTCAGACGTGTGCAATTTGCAATGGCTTTTACGCCGGAACAAGATGCCTTTATTTTAATGGCCCATTTTCGAAGTGGATTTCGCAACGCAGATGGATCGTGGATATATTCATTTCAATCGTGCATTGATCAATTTAGGGAAGAATTTCCTAATGCAAATATTCTATGTGACACATTGGCCCATCGTAAGCACATAGTCCTGAAACGTTTTGCAGAAAAACACTGCATTTGCAAGGAAAAGCCAACTGGGAGGAAAACTATTTTAACTGAGGTGGTTATGAATGACGTTCAGGAAAGAATGGATCAAAGCCCAACAAAGTCTGTATCAAAGTTATCTGCTCATACAGGTAATTTATCTCTGACTTCTTTATCAATTTGATTACCTACATTAAGTTACTGATAGCTAAAACTTTTGCTTTACACATGAAATCATAGTTTGAATAAAAATAAATTAGTGGGATTCTCTCAATAGTCGAAGAGCTCACAATATTTTCCCAATGTCATTTCAGCATAGGTAAGGACAATTCGGAATTTTTACTGTTACATTAAAGTTGGCGATTGCATTTCACAGTTTGCCGATGAGGAATACGAAGCTTGCACATCTTTTTTATTGCATAAAAATATTCAAATATGTAAGAAAATTAAATATGTAAAATATGAGGCTTTAATTGTGAGTAAATAATTAAAGTGTTAAACTTCAGCAGGTCATTTAAAACAGTTCAGATGTGTGTGACGTTACACTGTACGTAGAAGGCAACGATATGAGGCCTATGCTGCAGTGTTAGTAATTCGTTCTGACGTCATGGCCGTATGTAGTGAGTAATTTTTTTATACAAATTCTTTATAGGGTACTGTATAATAAGGCCGCATTAAATAAATTTATTTTTATATAGGTCGGAAAAGGATTAAAATGTTCTAGGAATCCATAAGAAACCAGAAAATAAATTAGTTTATTGCACAAATTTACGGAGTGCTCAACGTTTGAGGCTGGGGGCGGGGGATTATTTGTATGTACTGTAAACGACAACACCATTGCATATATTTATTGTGTATAAAAGTGTACACTAGCTCTATACATATCGTATTAATGAGTTATCTATAGATATGTTTTTTCGTTTTTTTTTAGCATATAAAATTTTTATACGAATACAAATTTCTGCTGTTTGATTTTTATTATTTTTAATACATCTAGGTATATAAAAAAAAACCAGCAGATATTTTTATTACATATTTTTCAATATTTAACAAAAGTTGCAGTTTTGTGAAAATTCGGTCTTTCAAAGTGCTGCCACACTTGCCGAAAACCACTTGCGTGTCTGCCAAACGTATTTTCCCATCCCTCTCATGAGCCCCACGATAGCTAACAGGGTTTTGAGCAGTTACCGGGACCTGTCACCTCAATTCATGTAACAGTATCCGGCAAAATTCCAAAATGATGGTTTTTCGGACATATCTCTGAATCGCAACCACTTGCGAGCGTCAGACTTTGCAGGAGATATGTTCAGAATCATATCTACTGATATATCAAAACGGCAGACAGTTACCGGACCTGTGACTTGGGGCACTATCAATAACAATTGTATTTTATGGTCAGCAGACAGTCCCATTACCTGTCGCAAAAACATATAGGCAGCTCTCTGACTATCATACTCACACATAATCTTGCCTTATGTAATGATTTATTTTTGTATTAATCGTTTAATAACTAGAAATAGCTTCAAAAAGTTTAACAATTATTTTGTGCTGATGGCTTTAGGGATGAGCTGTTGTACCCTCTAATAAATAGTAAGTTGGCGGAAAAATTATGAATTATTTTTGCTCAATTGACATTGAAAAAAATATCGCTGGCTTTTCGACTATAAAATGACCTACTGCAAACAACAAATCAGTGAATTTGAACTTTTTCAGGTCTTTCAGTTGGTACAGCCCATAAAGCTTTAAAAAAGCTACATTTACATCCCTACAAGGTAACAGTTGTGCAAGAACTACTACCCCTTGACTTTGGTAAACGAGAAAGATACTGTCGTTGGTTTAACGAAAATTTAAATAATGATGATGTGCTGGATTTGACCTTTTTCACTGACGAAGCATGGTTCCACCTAAGTGGTTATATCAATAGCCAAAATTATAGGACATGGGCTACAGAAAACCCTCACTGTTATGTGGAAACAAGTTTACATCCATTAAAAATAGGTGTATGGGTCGCAATATCCAGGAGAAGAATAATAGGCCCAATATTTTTTCAAGAGACCATAAATGGAGAAAGGTATCGAAATCTAATTTTGGAACCCTTTGTGAATCAGCTACATGATGATGAATTGCAACTTGGTTACTTCCAACAGGGTGGTGCTACTGCCCATACAGCAAGAGCTACTATGCAATTTTTAGAGGAATTCTATGATGATAGATTAATCAGCAAGGGACTTTGGCCTGCACGTTCTCCAGATTTGACACCCCTTGATTATTTTTTATTTGGACACTTAAAGAGCAACGTTTTTAAAAATCGATTGCATGATCTTGACGAACTACAACAAGCAGTGGAAAGAGAAATTCGCAGTATAACAGTTGACCAGTTGAAAAATGTATTTGATAATATGAAGCGAAGAGTGCATATATGTCTAAATGCTCAAGGCCATCATTTTGAACAATTATTGTAATTTTTTCATAATCGATCTGTATTAAAATTTGTTTATCGTCTTCTAAATTAGTACTTTTTGTACCGTACACTATAAAGAGGCAATAGAATTATCATGAAATATTTTTTTATCAAGTAACTGTTTTTACCTACTATCCGAGTTGTGTGATTCATATATTAAACCCATTGGTTGTTAACGTAAATTCAATACTTGTAATTTTATGTAGTTTATTATTGTTTTTGAACATGTTTTATTATTGCATAGTATTGATTAATCTTATTAAATATTATAACTTGATAAATAATACACTTATAGACGTTTGTGGAATTAAAGATTATTAATTTATTCTGAATTCTATATAATAAATTCATTCTTACGAGTAAGTTTTTGTTGACATTTATACAGGTCTTGAAAGCCATTTGTTGACAAATCTGCAAATAATTTACTGTATCTTTTGTAGACTATGGCAAGTTTCAAAAAGTTGCATATTAATAGAATTATGAAACATACGACATAAGACTTATTCCCCTCTTTACGTTGTTTTTTTTTTTCATTGTCATAAAAGGCATCTACCATTCTACTTTATTATTGTCAAAAACATATCGTTTGGTACAGAAGCCATTATGCAATTACCCGACCATTTGTAACAGCTAGAAACATGGTTATTCCTTAAAGCACGGCGGACAAGAAAAGCGATATAAGAATGTTTCTTATATTGTCTATAATTAGTTGATAGACTCGACCTTTACTTGGTGAAAATCCATTATCACTAATGAAATAAAAAACACTAAACTGTTTTTCACGTTTTCACATGTATTACGTCAACATGACGATCGTTTCGCTAAAACATTAGCTTCATCAGATGAGCAATCATCTGATGAAGCTAATGTTTTAGCGAAACGATCGTCATGTTGATGTAATACATGTGAAAACGTGAAAAACAGTTTAGTGTTTTTTATTTCATTAGTTGTCTATAATTGTTTATTTGTGGAATATTCAGGTTTTCTTACTTTTTGTTGGGTATTTTGCCACTGAAAATATTTGAAAATTTTAATGAAAAAACCTCCGCCAAACGGATCAGATAGAAGTTGTTTCTTGAGTACTTGTTTATCACAAAATGTCTCGCACCTAAAAATATATAAACTAGAACAATGTTATAAACTAAAAAAATGAATATGAAAGCTAAAATCAGTTAACGTTTCGGAAGATTGTCTACATCCGTTCTCAAAACTTTTGGCTTAAAAGTTTGGTTTTTGATAAAACCGATCTTAGCATGGAGCCCGCTTGAAAAACCATTCGTACGGAAAACCTCTTCCCAACTTTTCGTAATTTATCCGATGAACCATGTATATATGGAATTGCTGCCATAGGCCTAAAGATCTCAGGTAAGTAAGAAAAAAGAAAAGAATGTTTCTTAGTGGTGCAAACTTAATTTATAAATAAAATTAATTATTTAACGAAAAACAGCTTGATATTTACTAATCATGCATAAAAAGTAGACCCCTTGCTGGTTCAACATATCTCAGAACTCTACTAACTGCGTAAGTCAATCGTATGTTTGTAATTATTAAGTGGTAATTAATCGACCACAAAGAAATTAGATCATATTTCTTTGTCACGTCTAGTGACATAGCTTGTAGGTCTGTCGCTGGACCTCCAGTAACCGGGATGTATGCTAGTTGTATTTTGTGTTCACTAAGTGGTAAGTAATCGATAACAAAATATTTGCTTAAAACAAATACTTGCACCAATTGGAAAAGACATTTCGAGTTATTTACTGAAGTTTCTACCATTAAGAAAATGTATCGTATCACTTTTGTTGTCTGCTAAACTCTAACGAACAAGATTAATGTCTTTAGCGGTTACAAATGTGTCAGGTAATTGCATGCGGTTTCTGTACGATGTTACTTCTTTTCCTAAATTCGGTAGATAAATTAGTGACACATGAAGATTATCACATGAAAAACTGAAAATTTCGAAACCAGTGTGCAAATAAAAACACAAAAAGCATATCCCATAACCTCAAATTATACGTGTTTGTTAGTTTATTCTCATATTTTTAATGTTTTTATTCACATTTTTAGATTAGAACCAGTGTAACATTAACAAACTCTTTCAGTTAAAATTCATATCATTTTTCAATATTGTTGAATATTGATTCTAACTCAATGTTGAAAACCGCTAATTATAGGTTAGATTTCCAACTTGTAAATATGAGTACTTACATCTTTAAAATTCAATAAGATTAATAAATTATGTGTATTTATCTAAGAGAGTTTATTAATGTTACACTGGTTCCAATTTAGCAATGAGAATAAAGTTATAAAAACGTAAATATTGGGTTTAATTAAATATATCTAACAGTAAACTTTCAAGTCGACGCCACTGGATTTAGGGATTTTTGTTAAACAGGCGCGCCAACAGTGTTTAGTGGGTTGCATACATTTTGCGGTCACGTGTCTTACGGTCATTAATGAAGGCCCTGTATAAGTACAGATAGATGCCCTTATGTCAGTAGCAGCGTTGCCACTGGCTGCGTTCATCCGAACAGATCGCTACCTGGCGATCACGGATCATTCGGCTGAACGGCACTTCTTGCACTGAGCGCTCTTGGATCGGACGCCATTTTTTGTAGCAAACAAAAATTGTGCTCAGTGATCGACTGATCAGTGATCGGAAACGGAAAATTTGATATATTAGAAGAAAAATGGAGAACGCAGAGTTTGACGTGACATATAAACACGAAAATGTACATTATAATGTTGCAGGAGATAGAGATTTACATTTTCGACTATTTTCGGTATTGTAACCTCATAAAAGTGTCTATTTCGGGGAGTTCTATGTCGTTCTTGAAGTTCTAATTCATTTAATGGCAACGGATTTATGAATCCTTCTGCATGTTTTGCACAATATTCATATCTAAACCTATATCACCCGCAAGCAATAGCACTAAATTTCTATTTCTGTTTCCCATTTCAACAGATGAGCAAAGCTAAGGAAGGATACAAAGAAAAACCGTAATTTAATATAATTATAAAACTCTTAGTCTCTTAATATAAAATTATGATTACAAATTACAATTTACAATTCAAATTCAAAACAATCACACCATGACAAATTCGACAAACGACAGCGGACAGCACTGAGTCGTTCATCCGGTTGCAGAGCGATCACCGATCAGTGAAGGAGCGCTCAGGTAGCGATCTGCTCGGATGAACGCAGCCAATGTCGGGTATTTTAGACCATCTGGTGGGTAAAATTACTGAGAGGGTAAAATCGGGGATTTTGGAAATGTCTACGCCAAATTTTTAAATTCATTTTGATGACGTTGCCAACATGGCAATCAGCGTTGCTGATTGGCGGATAATTTAGGAAGGCGGAGGATATTTTTCTTATCTTGGTAATAAAAATCGGATATCCCCCCCCCGCTCTTCAAAATTTGCAAGGAAGAGACCAAAATAATGTTTTTACTTCTTAAGTCATAAATATGAAGTACAAAATTACGGGGAGTTTCATTATGAGATGCGGGTAAAAGCGGGTATTTTGTCAAGTTGGTAGGAGTATTGACAATTATAAACCTGGCAACGCTGGTCAGTAGTACCTATATAAATGTAAAAAATCAGATCAATATCACACACAGTTAATTTTCTAGAGAGAGGTATAAGTTTAAAAACACAAATTATTGAATAACGTTCCGCCATCTATTTTTCTTGTGGAGAAGTTGTGCAAGCGCCAACAAAAGTCCAACAAGCCATTTCTGATGCCCATGTCTTTTGATATGTGAGCTCAAAAATTATTTACCTCGCTGGAATGGATTACTTTGCGATTTTGACGGATTTCGAAGGTGTGGACCCTCTACTAATATTTTCAAATTCTGTTTAACTTTGAATTGGACTTTTTTTCTCATACAGTCATTATTTTCCAAGTTATCGCTGAAAAGTAGTTTTTGCAAAATTTGTATGCAAATATGTGCCCACCTTCTCGAGTAATAGTCTTCTCAGATTCTCAGAGAATAATTGCATGACATAAACTTCACGAATGGCAAAAAAAATGTCAAACTTGCGCTCCTTTTTCCTGCCAGATCCGCTGTACCTACCAAGTTTAGAAGAGTGCGGTAGGTGTAGGTACCGCATTCAAAGACACATTGTATACTGTATATAGGTACTCTTCGTTTTCGTATTGGTGAAAAGTGGGTATCATAAATAAATACTCAAGAAGGTAGGTATTTATATTTACATCTATATTTGTACTATTTTCGTAATGTGTTCTTTGCCCTTATTAATTCACTTCAGTTATTTTAGGTAAGAACCTATTTATAATAAATATATTATATTTATAGAACACATTCGACCAACTTAGCTTATTTCTGCAACAACATCCCTTTTTAAAACCGTAATGATGTTTTTAAATTCCTACCTTTTTTAGCCAGCTCTTACTTATTTTCCTTGTAATATTCACAGCAATCCAAAAAACTGATACCGTATCTGTTTGACACGCACTTTTACACTGTAATCACAAATCCAATGACATTTTAATAATAAACTTCCCACTTTAGGTATACCTAGTTTAACATTTGCGTGAACATGCACTTTTCAGGTTATGTTCTTTTGTTTTTACTTCAAATCATCAAATCTATCAATTTGCAGAGTAGGTGGCGTAGGATTCGTCTGGTACCTAATTCTGTTGTGTGTTGTGTTGTTCCTGTACTCGTATCAAGCTTGACTAAAAACTATTGTAAAAAAACTCGTGCTGGGTATCGCAGTGGCTGTGAACTATAGATTAAATATTTTGCGAGTATAAAAATAGTGCTAGTTTTCTTTTTTCTTTAGTAAATCGGGGTTAATTGTAAGCTGAGTAAATAAACTTATTAGTGTGAATAGGACGCTGATTAAATTAAACTATGTTTATGCAAGTTCGGTTCCTAATTTGTGTTTTTGTGTGCCTATTTCATACGTGGTTTGACTTTTGTGATGGAATTTGTCTTAGGTACGGAAGGTGGAAGCGAAGCACAAGGCGATGAAATTTGAAAGGTAGGTAATTTCTTGTTTACACATATAGGTATTTTGTATATTATCTTCATACCTACTCCATAGGCAGGTATGCTCTTAATTAAGCTGCTTAAAATAAAAAAAATGATCTTTGTGTGAGTAGATGCGGTTAAAAAATTGGCGATGAATGAAATGCACAAACTAAGAGCACTGTTTAGTTTTTTAAGGAATAAATATTGGCTTTTACTAAGACTTGCAAAATGCCAGATTCAACCTAATAACTATCTAGGTATATTAGAACTTTTTGAATTGAATATTCTCAAATGGAACAAACTGTAGGTTTATTTTCAGACGATGTGATGTAGAAATGAACAACGAACGGTTTCGTATAATGTACACCCCACCGGCTGTATTTTAACAACAATTTACCTTAATTATAGATCCATATTATTTTTGAATTACAAGAACCTGGTTTTCCCATTTAGGATATGTAAAAGATAAATTTGTTGGGTTTGTTTATTGCCTCAGCTACCTCTATTTTAGCATTCAGTTTAGCATTGTACAAGTTAGTTTAATAGGTACTCACATCCGAAGAAGCCACTGTGTTGGGTCATGTAGTACCTAGGTATATATTTTTGTTAAAATATATAAATAAAATATTGCGAAAATCGTAAAACATTAAGTTTTATTAAAATTCAGTGTTACTATGGATTTTCATTACGTAAAGGTCGACTCAATCAACCTTATGTAAGACATATATAAGACATAAATGATGTATAATTTCATAACAAATAAAAAAAAAATTGTAATTTAAAAATATGAAAAAATTCAGTCGTACCTATGCATTGCGGCCTTCTAAACATTTTTTGTCTCTGGGAATTTTCTTGTAACTTGCTAATTCTCCGAGTTACAGGCAGCTTTTCACGATGGATAATATACTACATTTTTTGCACATTTTCAATTTAAAAATCGCTGCCTAAGGAATCACTACTTCCACATCCAGATTTTTCATTCAAGTCACTTTAAAGGAAACATCTTTACTAGATTTGCACTCTAGTATGTGGAAATTATTGGTCATAGAACTTTAATAATATTTGGGGCAGTTGTCATAGAAAAGTTTGAGGCGTTGGTTCCTACCATATACGTTAAAAATGAGATTTCTAGTTTACCCTACTTATTTTCCCCTATTCACAACCTACCACCTCCCACCCCTTCAATGGAATCATCTCAATCAGATATCGTTACAATACATACGTGTACTAACTCTCAATTTTATGTTATCAATCCCGTTAATAATGGAACGGAGGTGGTGGGGTTTGAAAAATATTAGGAAAAAATCTGAGGCCTTGGTTTCTAGTACATACACCAAATTCCAAATTTTTGTACTGTTACCAGCTTGATTTACTTATTCTCCCATATTTACTAATAATGTATTTCAATCATTCGTATCTAATATAAAAACTGCACTGGATAACGAGTGTCCGACCATAAAAAAACGAGCAATGAAATATAATGAATGGTTTAATGATATCATTAAAGAAGCATTAAAAAATAGAAACCTAGCATATAAGCAGTATAAAATAAACGGAAATAGGGAAAACTGGCGAACCTATACTAATAATCGCAACGAGGCCGTAAGAATCTTAAGAAATGAAAAACAAAAATACTATGAAAATAAAATAGATAATCTAAAGAATAATCCAAAATTAATGTGGCGAACATTAAAAAATATAATAAAACCAAAAGACAGTCATAACATATCCTCTCTTAAGATAGGAGGAGTGGAAAAAAGTATGTACTTGGAAGAAGAACTTAATAAATATTTTATTTCTAGTGTTAATATAATTATAGATGGGTTAAAAAATAACGCCCACTACCTTAATAGAAATGCTTTCTTTGAGAACAGAGCTTTACAGCCAAATATATTTTTTAAAGAATTTAATGTCATAAATCTCTCCAAATTACGTAAAATTATTTTTCAACAACAAAATAAATATTCTGAGGATGAAATTGACTTTAAATTAATAAAAAATACATTTGAAGTCATCGGGTATCCATTATTACATATTATTAACACATCGTTGAATAGCGGAGAATTCCCAGAAATGTTGAAAACATCACTAATAATTCCTGTACCGAAAGTTTCAGGAACGAAATTAGCGGAAGAGCATAGACCTATAAACACATTACCGTCTCTGGAAAAAATTTTAGAAGTAGTAGTACATGACCAACTTACTGAATTTATAAACAGTAATAAATTGCTGCACGATAACCAATCCGGATTTAGAGAAAATCATTCATGTGAGACGGCTTTACAAAAAATAATTAATGATTTTAAATATTCCATAGACAAAGGTGAAGCTGTAGTAACTGTCTTTCTCGATTTAAAACGGGCATTTGAAGTTGTCAATAGAGAACTTTTACTTAATAAACTTTACCAGTATTTTGGGATTGTTGACACGGCGCATCGATGGTTTAGATCCTATTTGCATGGACGGAGCCAACAAACCAAAATAAATAATACTAAGTCTGAAAAACTTTTAAATAATAACGGAGTACCACAAGGCAGCGTACTGGGGCCTATGCTTTTCACGCTATTTATTAACGATATATTTTTAATCGATTCGCAAGAATGCAAAATACATCTCTTTGCTGATGATACTATCATATATTTATCTGGATCTGATCTAAAGCAAGTTATTCTAAAAATTAACAAGACATTGGAAATAATTAACGAATGGTTTACAACGAACGGGCTAGTGGTAAATGCTAAAAAGTCAAAATATATGATATTAGGATCTAATAAATATTTAAATCAGAACGTCGATGATATTTGTGTTAAATACAACGGAGAACACCTTGAAAAGGTAATGACTATGAAATATCTAGGGATTATCATAGACTGTAAATTAACATTTAACGACCATATAAATTACACAAGCAAAAAAATATCAAAAAAACTTGGATTCGCCTATCGTGTAAGTAAACATTTAACTTCATCTACCAAGAAAACAAT
This sequence comes from Stenurella melanura, assembly GCA_963583905.1. Classification (NCBI taxonomy): domain Eukaryota; kingdom Metazoa; phylum Arthropoda; class Insecta; order Coleoptera; family Cerambycidae; genus Stenurella; species Stenurella melanura. The sequence goes on along the minus strand of OY757316.1, from coordinate 121,095,893 downwards.
TTACAACACAATAATAAAGCCACATTTTGAGTATTGTTCCAGTATATTGTATATGTGTAATGATACCCATATATCTAAACTGCAGCTACTTCAAAATAGGTGTATGCGATTTATTTTAAAATGTAATATATATACTAATATAAAAACAATGCAATGTACACTAAACTGGTTCTCGGTAAAAGATAATATAAAGTACAAGACACTGATATTCTTATATAAACTGCACAATAATTTACTACCAACATATTTGTCATCAAATATTCAACATCGTGGGGATATTCATAATTATAACACAAGGCAAAGAAATCATATAAACATTAGTTTTTCAAACTTAATGAAAACAAAATCCTCCATATACGACAACGGAGCGGCAGAATTCAATAAATTACCTGAATTTATAAAACAAGCGAAGAATGTCTTTCTGTTTAAAAAACATTTGTATACATTCATGAACAAATAATTCTAGTTTACTTTATGCATTAGGTTGATTGTTAAATATTAAGTTAATTATGATTAATCCACAAATATTATATCCTAAACTAAATAATGAAATGTATTCCTTTTTTGTAATATGTAGTAAATGTAAATGTATTTTTAAGTATACTACATCTGTGTTTAATAGCTGATTGTGCTAAATAAAGATTGTTATTATTATTATTATTATACTACTATTTAACCCCCAACCCTTCAACGGAATCATCTCAAAATAGAATCTAGTTCCAGATGTCGTTATAATACATATACGTCTACCAAATTTCAAGTGAACATCTCAATTTTATTTTATCAACCCCTTTAATAATGGAGTAAGGGTGGTGGGGGGTTGAAAAATAATATTAAAAAATCTGAGGCCTTGGCTTCTAGGACATACACCGAATTTCAAGTTTCTGTACCCTTACCAGCTTGTTTTACTTACTTTTCCCTATTTACCTCTACTTAACCCCCACTCCTTCAATGCAGTCATGTCAATATATAATCCAGTTTCAGATATCGTTATAATACATACGTGCACCAAAGTGAAAACCTAAATTTAATTTTATCAACTCTTAATAAGGGAGTGGGAGGTGGAAAATATTATAAAAAAACCTGAGGCCTTCGCTTCTAGTATATACACCAAATCCCAAATTTCTGCTACCAGCTTGCTTCACTTATTTTCCCCTATCTACCCCTATTTAACCCCCCACCGTTCAAAAAAATCATCTCAAAATATAATCTAGTTCCAGATGTTGTGATACATACGTGTATCAACTCCTTTAATAATGGAGTAATCGGTGAGGGGTTGAAAAGTATTGTGAAAAAAATCTGAGGCCTTGGCTTCTAGTACATACACCAAATTTCAAGTTCCAGTACTCTTACCAGCTTGCTTTATATATTTCCTCCTATTTACCCCCTAACCCTTCACCGGATATCTTCAAAAAACAATCCAGTTCCAGATCTTGTTATAATACATACGTGTACAAAATTTCAAGTCGATGCCTTAATCCGTTCCGGAGAAAACGTGCGGCCAAAAAAAGTTACAGACAGACAGAAATTTTTTTTTCGCTCAAATTTAAAATCTCGACGTTTCATGATATTCTGAACCTATTTAAAAAAATCGGTAAAGGTATTTACACAGATCTTCCCTCGTTATTTGTGCATGGCGGTCACTCTAAAAAATTAATAATTACGAAATGACATTGAGAATAATAATCGGAATAGAGTTATTGCTATTATTACAAAGAAAACTTGATAAGTTTTGGTCAAAAAAATATACAGATTGCTCATCCAACAGCAAAAGTTCAATACTAAATAGCAGGTGCCTCATATGGCAGGCTTGCGCAAATACCTTTACAAATGTCCACCATGACTGAATTATTTCTTGGGATGACCACCCTGTACATTTTTCAATAAAAGTATAATAGGTGCATATGCCAGATATTATTGCCATCTGTCACATTTTCAATCCAACATTCACGTAATGGAGTGGAAGTATAGTGGTGGTTAAAAAATTTCTTTTTTTTTTTTATTTTCAAAAGATGTTTGTAAAATAATTTTCAATTTTTTTTCTTCTGAAATAGGTTTAAAATGTCAAACGTAGAAATTTCAAATTTGAGCAAAAAGGAAAGTTTCCTTCTATTCTATAGTAGTGCTAAAAAAAGTTTAAAAATTAAAAATGACGTATTTTTTAAAATAGGTTTAGAATGCTATGAAACGTGAAAATTTTAAATTTGAGCAAATAAAAAAAAATCGATCTATTTTAGTATTAAAAACTTTTTGAAAAATGTTGGTGAAAAACATTTTCAAAATTTTTTTTTTGAAATACCTAGGTTTAGAATGTCATTTAAATTTGAGCATTCTAGTGTTAAATTTTTTTCCAAACATGTTGCAAATTTTCAAAAAATTTTTTTTTTAATCAGGCTTAGAATGCCATGAAACGTGGAAATTTTAAATTTGAAGAAAGAAAAAAAAATTATTTCATTTTAGTAGTAGGGTAAAAATTTTTTCAAAAATATTGGTGAAAAAAATTTTTAATTTTTTTTTTCCTGAAATAGGTTAAGCGTGTCATGAAACGTAGACATTTTAAAGTTGAGCAAAAAAAAAATTTTTTTTCATCTTGGTAAAATTTTTTTCAAAAATGTGAAAAAAATTTTCAAATTTTTTTTTTTCTGAAATAGGTTCAGGGCGTCATGAAACTTGGAAATTTTAAATTTGAGCAAAAAAAAATTTTTTTCACTATTTATTCCGTTTAGACGGTCCACCCTGTATATTTTCCAGTGAAATTTCTACCATTTCTTCGCTGACAGCAGCGTCAACTACCTACCAAATTTGACTGCTCTCCGTCAAGTAGTTTTTTAGTAAATGCACCAACAGACAGACTGACGGAATTGAAAAACCTATATTTTCGTAATCTACGTGTTCTGAAACGTCAGAATCCGAAAAAATCTCGGAGGGTGATTTTTTCTCGAATACAATACTTCCCTTCGGTATGCGAGGGAAGTAAAAATGTGCAAAATATGTACCTAGTGCATTATTTATTGTGAAGAACTGCCTCTAACTCGGAAAATTACCAAGTTACAAAAAAATCCCCAGATACAAAATGTTTAGAAGGCTTTAATGCATGCAAATTTTTCAAATTTTTAAATTACATATTACGTTTTAAAACGCTACCATTTCAAAGAAAGGGGTAAGTTTTTCATGTTTTTTCGGAAAAACTCGGTGAAAACGCACTTTACAGAAAAGATGCAAGTAAAAAAGTCTGGTATTTCGATGATACATTCACCTGAATTTTTTCAATTTTTTTCTTCAACTTTTACATTTCCCCTTCCCCATTTTAGGAATTTTCAAGTGGCCATATCTCGAAAAACATACATTTTTTAAAAAACTCACAAGAGTAAAAACATCTTATTTTGGGCCAAGAAAGGTATATAATATATTTTTTTTTACATTTTTAACCTAATTCCTCAAGTTACGGAACCTCTTATAAAATTTTCTACCCCTTCCGCTCATTTCCTACTCTAAACTTTTTTTCGACATCTTTATTAACGTCATTACAAACACATTGCACAAGGTTTCATCAAAATCCATTTATTAGCACTCAAATTAGACCCCCCCCCCGCTGACTTGACTGGACTATATAGTCCAATAAAGGATCTATCGTCTCAATTTTCTTTTAGTCAAAAAGATCCCCGAAAATGGTGTAAAAGCATAGAAATAATTAAATAACTCTAACAGCCGGTTTTACAATCGCAAGTTAACTTTCATGTTAGTTGACTTTTACTTGCAGGTTAACTATAACTTTACCGACACATGCGTTTTTCAATATAAAGTTAAGTGATGATTTGTAAACGAGAGGTTGTGAATAAAATTTATAATGTTGGTACTGGAAAAATGGGTAATATACATAAAATGTATGAATTTTGGTCCAAAGTCACGTCACCTGCTATCAAATATAAATGTCAGAAGCAATTTATGAGTTAGTGGTCTATTACTAAGTAGGTATTATTTAGTCTCGATCTATTTAAAAAATCTCTTCCATCGTATTCTTCGAAAAAGTTAGGTCTATACAGGATTACCTTGGCTACTCATCACTGCTATATGCATTTACTTCACACATATCCATTTTTAGGCAAAATATCAAAAAATTATTTTGTGACAGTTATTTTATAGGTTATAAATTGCCAGTAAACTGTCAACTTCTAGTTTACTCACACCTCATCTGCTAGTAAAGTTAACTACTAGATAACTACCACATCGAAGATGACCAGATATTGTAAAACCCAATTTCTATAATAACCTGAAAGTTAACTCTGACTGGAAGTTAACTAGCAATTGTAAAACCGGCTGTTAATGAAGTATGAAAACTTGTAGATGTAGTCTTTAGATAGAGAGAATATAAATTCGAGCCACAGTAAGCTATTTCTATAAATTAAACCAAAGTTCGCCTTTGTGGGAGGTGAAAACTACCCCTAAAACTGAAAAGACATAGGTAAGTGTGAATAATATGTACAAAGGCCAAATTAATGTATGTCTTAGTGCAAAAAATCTGACTCTGGTACGTCAACCAGCTATTACTCTCACAGGGTTGAGACTCACCCCTATTAGTCCAATCGGTAAAGTAAAAAATACACCAGAAACTCGCAAAAAATGTTATCTGAGATTTTCCTCCCGTAACTGCTAGGGCGAGGATTAAACATCACAAAAGCATAAAAATCAGTTCTGGGGGTGCTGCGCCACCCTCCAAAAAACCCACCCCTTCGGTGAAAAAGCCTTATTTTACTGATAACTCGTTAACTGTTGAATATATAAAAGTTGCTCATCATAAAAAAGAAAGGTTGACTAATTGCCTAAGAAAAAGCCCTCTTGTAATTTTCTTGTATATACCTACCATGGTTTTCGAGAAAATCGATATTGACAAAAATTGCAAAATTTGCATTTTTAATGCACGCAAATTTTCGTTTATTTGAAATTTTTTGCGTGCGGCCTATAGAAAAAATTGAATTACTCGAAAACCAAACAAGCTAGGCAGAAAAATCAAAATGGGTTTTAAAGGGGATATAAAATACTCTTGTGTTGCCATTTTTGAGGGCTATTGATATTTATTAGTATACAGGGTGTTGCATCATGAGAGGGACATAGCTTAATAGGAGGTAGAGAACATCAGTGGTAACCGGAACCTCCCATAGAAATGTCTCATTGGGCCTTCACTACGAAATTACAGGGTGTTAAATAATTTTTGGCCAAACCTGTTTTTTGTCATAACTTTGAGAGGAAATGAAATAACGGATTCATATTTGGTACGGCTAATGTACAAACGAGCCCCAAGAGGTACATGTATAAAAAAAAATATATCCAGGTCCGGACTCACTATAATTTATGTTTCTTCTTTGCATCAATAAAACATCACCCTGTATATATTTTTTTGAAATTTCGATACGATATTCGAAAAGAGCAAGAAAAAACAAACAAAATGGCCTATTTCATTTTTTTGTTACACCTTCGTGGTTATTTAAATACGTTGTTAAATGTGCAAGAAAATGGATTACAGAACCCTATTAAATGAGAGGCACGTGAAATAAATAGTTTTATAACTAAAATTTGCAAAAATTCTATTGAGCCTAGGTGGTCTGGGTGAATCCTAATTCCGGCACGTTTTAAAGGTCCATTTTGGTAAAAAACTGTGGTCCTAATAAGTAATCGGGTATGAAATAACAAAATTTTTAATCAATCACAGTAGGCTTGTTCAAAGAATAAAAGTGACAGATAATTTAAACCATTTAGGCCTAAGCAACCAGTTACTTTGATCAAGAAAATCATCAACATTTTATACTTAATAAAAATTGGAAGAGAACAAACTAAAATCTAAATAAATAAAATATTTTCCATTCAATTAACAATAAATAACAAAACAATAACTAAATGTGTTTAAAAATAAAACGTAATTGACACTGAAGTAAATTTTCAAAATGTCCTCCCCCAAATTCTGTGCATTTTCTTGAGCGTTTAGAAAGGTCACCAATTGCTCGACGTATCATTTCTGGATTATTCCGTATTTCGTCGCAGGTTGTAACGATGCGCTGGATTAAATGTTGTCTACTTTCAATTGCAATGCTATAAACCTCGTTTTTTAAGTGGCCCCATAAAAAGTAATCACAAGGGTTACAATCAGGAGATCTTGGTGGCCATTCATGTGGACCCCCGCGTCCAATCCATCTATTAGGATACACATTGTTTAAGTGTTCTCTTACTTGAAGGTTAAAATGTGGTGGGGCCCCATCATGCTGAAACAACATGCCTCTTATACCGATATTTTCTAACATATTCGGTAAAATGTTTTGAAGAAAATCAAAGTAAATTTCACCATTCAATCTTTCTTCAAAAAAATGTGGCCTTATCAAATGTCTATTCACAAGTCCGACCCAAACATTTACAGAAAACCTGTGTTGCGAACGGCGTTGGCGTACCGCATGTGGGTTTTCCTGTGCCCATTTATGATTATTTCGAGAATTGTTTACTCCATCCCTTGTAAATTGTGCCTCATCCGTAAATAAGGTTCTGTAAATGACTGGGCGATAATTAGACAAACAAATGCCAGGCGGGGGATATCGTCGCCTTGTTGAAGACGCTGTACCTGCTGGATATGATATGGATGGTAACGTTCTCTTTTTAGGGTTCTCCATACTCGCCAATGAGGAATACCAGTTGCCAAACTGATTCGTCTAGTGCTCATATTTGGGTTTTCTTGAACTACGTTTATAATATTGTTTTGTTCCTGCACACCTTGTTGTAAAACACGCTCCACAACTGCAGAAGTAGGAAACTTTCCGTGTTGTCTTGCATACTGGAACACCGTACTAAAGGTTTTATGATTAGGGCATCGACGACCAGGAAAACGCAGCCGATATTCTCTTTCCGCCGACCTACCATTTCCATTACAGAAACCATAGATGAATATTATGTCAGCATATTCCTCGTTTGTAAATTTTACTGGCATAGTTAAAATATTTTCACAAGTTTTCACTAACTAAATGCGGATTATTGACACATTAAATTACTAACAAACAATTATTCAACTGTTTAGGAGATTTCTTTTTATTATCTGTCACTTTGAACAAGCCTACTGTGATTGATTAAAAATTTTGTTATTTCATACCCGATTACTTATTAGGACCACAGTTTTTTACCAAAATGGACCTTTAAAACGTGCCGAAATTAGGATTCACCCAGACCACCTAGGCTCAATAGAATTTTTGCAAATTTTAGTTATAAAACTATTTATTTCACGTGCCTCTCATTTAATAGGGTTCTGTAATCCATTTTCTTGCACATTTAACAACGTATTTAAATAACCACGAAGGTGTAACAAAAAAATGAAATAGGCCATTTTATTTGTTTTTTCTTGCTCTTTTCGAATATCGTATCGAAATTTCAAAAAAATATATACAGGGTGATGTTTTATTGATGCAAAGAAGAAACATAAATTATAGTGAGTCCGGACCTGGATATATTTTTTTTTATACATGTACCTCTTGGGGCTCGTTTGTACATTAGCCGTACCAAATATGAATCCGTTATTTCATTTCCTGTCAAAGTTATGACAAAAAACAGGTTTGGCCAAAAATTATTTAACACCCTGTAATTTCGTAGTGAAGGCCCAATGAGACATTTCTATGGGAGGTTCCGGTTACCATTGATGTTCTCTACCTCCTATTAAGCTATGTCCCTCTCATGATGCAACACCCTGTATAAAAATAACAATACTATTCTCAGGCCCATAAAAAGAGCTTACTATAATATAAGTTATAAATGCATTATTTTTTACGAGATTTTTTAGTTCAAGGTAGTACTTCAATGCAGAAAAAGCTAGGAATAAAAATATTTACATTTACAAATTTAGCAGCATGTTAAAGAAAATCCAAAAAGACTGAATATTCAATTTTTTGATGATATTTTTTTAATACAATTGTTTAACTATTAAATGATTAGAAACAATAGTTATGATATATAAACTAAAAAAAAAAATTTGAGCTACATTTTCAAAATGTTTGGGCCTTTTTTAATTTTTAGGAAACAATAGAAAATTGGCCAAAATTTGGCTAACTTCAACCTGCTGGTAAATTTGTAAATGTGAATATTTTTATTCCTAACTTTTCCTGCATTGAAGTCCTACCTTGAACTAAAAGATAACGCATTTATAACTTATTGTTATGCATTACACCCCCCTATGATACGCCTATGCCTAATAGTGACTGGAAACTTGTAAAAAGAGATAGATTTTTCTGTGTGTAGTGGGAGAAATTTTTTTATTGTGTTCTAGATGGATGTAGAGGCAATTTCAGAGTATATAAGGCGCGATTACCGGCGCAGGAGAAGAAGTTTTATAAAAGTGAAGAATTTTATTAAAGTGAAGTTTGGTAGCGACAAGTGAGGTTAAATATCAAGTAAACAAAGTGTAAAGGTTATTTTGGTTAACTAAGAAATATTGTGTAGTCAGTAAATTATTAAATATTTAGAACCCGCGGATTCATACAGAGTGTTTCCCAAGAGGTGAAAACACGTAACATTATATTAAAGTCAGTTATTTTTTATGGGCCTGTGAATAGTTAAAAGTGCAAAAAATCAAGAGGTAACTATATTATAATCTTATTTTTGTATACTAATAGGTCTCAATAGCCATCAAAAATGGAAACACAAAAGAACATCTTATATCGCATTTAAAACCCATTTAGATTTTTCTTCCTAGCATGTTTGGTTTTCGAGCAATTCAATCTTTTCTATTCGCCGGGCGCAAACAATTTCAAATAAACGAAAATTCGTGCGTATTAAAAATACAAATTTTGCAATTTTTTTCAATATCGATTTTCTCGAAAACCATGGCATATACAAGAAAATTACAAGAGGACTCTTTTTTAGCCGGTTAGTCAAGCTTTCTTTTTATGATGAGCATTTTTTTATATCTTCAACGGTTAACGGGTTATCAGTAAAATAAGGCTTTTTTCACCGAAGGGGTGGTTTTTTGAGGGCGTTTAGCGGTACCCCCAGAACTGATTTTTGTGGTTTTGTGATGTATAATCCCTCCACTAACAGTTACTGAAGGAAAATCCCAGACTACATTTTTTGTTAAGAAAATCTTTATAATTGGACTGGATGGTTGATCGACGAATCTCAAGTTTCAAAACGGGAAAAAATTCAGGCTTTTCTTACCACTAGGCATATCATCATGATTAATTGACACCAGGTAACGTTTATACAACGTAGTTTTTTGTATTTTACGCACTATGCTAACAATTCATGACCTGACCCCAAATCAAATTGTACAATTGGAACTAAAGATTTTAATTATGTATTAAAAGTAAAAGGTGTGTACAAATATATGAAAGTATTTATTTTACAAGATTCAATTAAATCAAGCCGAACGATCCATTTACATTTCTTACTGACTCTTCCTCATAAATGTCCCTGTATACAGTATTTGGATAATCTTCAAACTTGTCTAAACTAAGCTGACTCAACTCTTCTTTACTTTGTCGTATCTGAGTCTGCATCTGCATAATATCCTCCCTCTTTATCTCATGAATCTCCTCGCAAGCTTTCTTCCACTGTTCCTTGAAGTAGCTCTTGGCGCTCTGCGCCTCCTCGAATTTCTCCTCTAGCCCCCGCAGCTCTTGCAATAAAGTAGCCGTTTGGGTTTTGGTTAAAGTGGATTTTTCTATGTTCGCCAACGCTTGCCTTTGCTTGACTATCTTCTCCTTTAGATTCTCGTTATCTCGCTGGGTCTTACTTAACAGCTCTATAACTTCTCTGGTATTCTCATTGTTGTACTGTTTCCAGTTCTCTTTAAAGATATCCTCGTATAAGTTGCTGTCGTTCCGTTTCCTGACCAAGTACCTCTCAGTTTTTAACGAGTTTACTTTATTTTGCAGGGTCTCTTGCAGGTTCTTACATTTACTTATGCTCGCATTCAATTGTTCTTCCATTTTAGTTTTCTTCTGCTCCCACTCTTGTTGAAGTTTCTTCAGTTCTTTAGCCTTAACCGCCTCTAACGCATCATCAAACCTGATTTTCTCCCTTTCTTTCCATTTGACTATATCGGTGATTTCTTTCACTGAGATTACCTCGTCTAATACTACAGGAAGCAACATCAATTTGGAATTTTCGTCAGCATCGTCCAAGTTTGATTCGGTGAGGTTGATACAGAGCCCTATCTTAGCTAGCGGTTCCAAAGTTCTAGCCACTTTTAACACTACGTCTTGTTCAGCAAAGGAATTATTTGGAAGCACCGTTATAAACTCGTGTTCCTCACTGAGGCATCTTTCTTTTTCGTCCGTTAAAACTAGCCTTGGCGGCCAGGCGTTCAACAAATTCTTCGTTTTGTCCGAAGTTGAAATATACGTAATTCTGACGTCTAAGTTGTTTAAAGGAATATGCTCTCCCAAAGTGTTCTCCACTTCAGAGAATATTGTTATGTAACTGGCTGCTTTAGGATGGAGGAACTTGAATATGATTTTGGTGTCCTTCGGAGGGTTCTTCCAAAGCAAGTTTCTCAAGGAAACTTCCAAGATATACTTTTTGTATACATCTAAGGGGCTGCATAGCTTTGGAGACAGAGGGATGTTCTTTATAACGGTTCCTTCGGATTTCGTTATGAATGCCACGGCTGTTATATCCTTCTTTGCTGGTTCAGTGTCGGATTGAGACTTCTCCCTAGTTCTCTCCAATTTACCCAAGATGTAATGACCGCTTTCCTGGTCGCCACAGTTAGTAGGTAGCTTTAGCGCGTTGAGTACTTTTGGTGCGTTCGAAAACACGGTCCTGGTCCTCGGCTTCTCCACCTCTAGTTCCTCGATGCTTTCAGTTATCTCGTCGCTGATGTCCTGATTCGACTCTTTTCTTTCTTGCTCTAGCCAAGTCTCTATTTCTATGAAGGGTGACTTCTCGCTACTACCGAAAGGCACCATCCCGTTAGCGGAGGGAAATTTAAAAAAACATTTTGTTTCCTTCTTGGCGAATACGTTTTCTAGATTAACGTTCGTGATGCCGAGCTTATCGTTGGCACAATAGAAGGTGATCGTGACATTTTGAGTTTGAAAGAACTCCGCTAGGACTGTCTCACAGGATAATAGTTTTACTACAATTTTTTCGTTCAAGTTGATGGTGTTATGCATCTCTTTTCGAAAGGGCTTGGTTTTAACAGCCACACCGAATATTTTGAACGATAAATAGTATATTTCGTCGTTTTTTTGGAATACGTGAACTTCTGGCAGGAGCGTATCAAGATTGTCGACTTTTCTTATGAACAAATTTAGACAGAATGTGGTTTCAGCGTGGTCGTCGTCTCCAACCTGGATATACCCGTCCTCCAAATATGCGACGGGGCATAGCGACGTGAACGTTACATCCCCGACGTCCGTGTCTTCCTCAGATATATAAGGCATCATGTTCTCCGTGTCCAAGAAACTGGGGGTCTCAGTTTCGTTCAGAAGATGGTCACGCACTGTGAGTGATAAAGCTATTTCTGGATGGAATTTTTTCTTGTCGGCTTGGCAGCCAATCAGCTTGTGCCATTTGGAATGTACTTCTTGGTATGCGGCTTTCAGAGGGATAATTTGGGCACTTCTGAGGCTGAGCAGCGTGAAACCCACTCGATCTTTTCTGTTGTGGAGGTCAGTGCTGACACATTCAACACGGAGAGGCTGGTTTGCGCTCCGGAACTTGCGGAGGTCCTTCTTATCGACTTCCCAAACTAGTTCCGTGTTGAACTGGGGTCTCTCTTCGGCGGGAATTTTGTCGGACTCTACGGATTAATGATACTGATTATTGAGGTGTTAACTGTTAAATATACCGGGCGCCCACGGAATAAGGCACACCTCCCAATTTTTTATATTTTTTTCAAGATAAAACTTTGAAATTAGGGTACAGGATATTTGACATAAAAATACATCTTTTTACTTAATTGAACCCTAAAATGCACTTCTTCAGGTTTAACCGGAAGTACTATTAACTTTTTACTATTTCAAACAGCACCTCTATCAGATAAGATTGCCCTGTTCGTTCAACGTGTTTGTACTTAAAAATCAGTTATCAGACAATCACTATATGTTCATAAATAAAGTTTTTTTAAATTACATTCTTGATTGAAAAACCGTATATATCATATATTATAGTTAAAATACTTCCCTTCATTGTAGTTTATAATACCTAACTATTTTTATAGTACATTGTATTTACTTATATTAAACATTTTACATTTATCTACACAATTTTAATGAATTTGACATCAGATTCGTCATCAGCATACCCGAAAAAACTCATGAATGCTCATTTTTATGGCGAATTACACACTCTTAATATGTTTCGGTCGGCCGCTTTGTATCCTCCATTTTGAATTTTGCAAATCTGAAATCAAATTCATAATTAGCGTACCCAAAAACCCGTAAAAAACTACTACTGCTCTTTTTTTAGCGGATTTCGTGCTTTTTCTACGTTTCGGCCGGCCACTTTGTATCCGCCATTTTGAATTTTGCAAATCTGAAATCAAATTCGTAATCAGCGTACCCAAAAACCCGTAAAAAACTACTAATGCTCTCTTTTTAGCGGATTTCGTGCTTTTTCTACGTTTCGGTCGGCCACTTTGTATCCGCCATTTTGAATTTTGCAAATCTGAAATCAAATTCGTAATCAGCGTACCCAAAAACCCGTAACAAACTACTAATGCTCTTTTTTTAGCGGATTTCGTGCTTTTTCTACGTTTCGGTCAGCCATTTTGTATCCGCCATTTTGAAATTTGCAAATCTGACATCTAATTCGTAATCAGCGTACCCAAACACCTGTAAAACACTACTACTGCTTTTTTTTTAGCAAATTCCGCGCATTTTCTACGTTTCGGTCGGCCATTTTGAATTTTCAAATCTGACATCAAATTCGTAATCAGCGTACCCAAACACCTGTAAAACACTACTACTGTTTTTCTTTTTAGCGAATACCGCGCATTTTCTACGTTTCGGTCGGCCATTTTGTATCCGCCATTTTGAATCTTGCAAATCTGACATCAAATTCGTAATCAGCCTACCCAAACACATATAAAACAGTACTACTGCTTTTTTAGCGAATACCGCGCATTTTCTACGTTTCGGTTGGCCATTTTGTATCCGCCATTTTGAATCTTGCAAATCTGACGTCAAATTCGTAATCAGCGTACCCAAAAACCCCCGTTACTTGATTTTCATGATTTTTCCTCGATAGATTTTTGAGATATTTCATTTAACAACTAATTTTGCAGATTTTTGTTATTAATAAACAAATAGAGATTTAGTGTACGATAACAACCGGTAGACTTTGAACTTAATATTATTTAGAACACATTTAAAAAGCTTTTATGAATATTTATGCAGTTACAAATTATTCCGAAACAATGCCTCTCTTTTGGCTACGTTTACTCCACAAGTATAAACGTACTAAGAAATTCAATATGAAATTTGACTAAATGACCCATCGACTCAGTTATTTATTATCTTACTTGGAACAGTTAAATGAAGAGACAAAACTTTGTTAAAGTAGGTCTACAGGAAATAAAAAACGGAATATTGGAATGAAAGAAACTTAAAACGCTTAGAACTTCTAAATGACTCGAACGATTTTATTTTTATAGATGATCTGCGAACAACTGTAACTGCTAACTCTACCTCTTACTCCGAGCAAGTTTTACTTATTTCTGTGACACTTTAATTAAACTTTCTGGAAATAAAAATTATGCAAATCATCTGCATTTTAAAGCATTTCATTTCCTTCGAGAAAAGGGTAAGCCTTGAGGGTTCACAATTCAAGGGTAGAATTCGTTTCGTAGTGCCCGCGAAGTGCTACAAATTGTATTAAACACATGTTTTATTATACCTGAATTATAATCTTTATTTTTGAAACTAAAAAGCGTGCAAAACAGAGAATATTCCAAACAATTATTGTCACAACCGCCATTTTGATTTTGGACTCTTTGATATCAAATTCGTAACCAGCGTACAGCGACTCGTAGTCCTATATAAAACGTACATTTCGAGACTACGAACTTAAATTTAAGTAACAAACTGAGACAAAAAGAAGTATTGTTAATTGAGCTAAAAAGCGATTTTTTAAAATTTTTTCATAAAGCTCAGTTGCAAAATGCAATAACTTCCTTGTTTCTTAAAATTCGGCGGACTTTTTTTTAAATACGTTATTTTTCCATCGCAATGATCATCAACTTAGTTTTTTGTTAATAATGAAAATGAGTATTTTTATTTCCAAATTCATATGTAGGTACACATGTACCAACGATTGCTAACGTATAAACCTGTATAATTTCTTTTATATTTTTCCATATAAATATGAATACTTAGATTAAATTTATATTGTCTTCTAATGATAATGTTTTAAGTTTTATTTAAAAAAGGAAATAGTAAATATTGTAATATAAATACTTGTTAGAAAAAGTTTTAAAGTCGAGGATTAGTAATATGGTAAAAACATTTTATTATTTAAAAACAAACATTTTTATTCTTATAAACTTACAAAATCGTAATTAATGTATTTTATTTTCTTACTTATTATTGGGTATTTTGCCACTGAAAAATATTTAAAAATTTTAATGAAAAAACCTCTGCGCCAAACGGATCAGACAGAGGTTGGTTCTTGAGTACTTGACTGTTTCAAAAAGTCTCACACCTAAAAATATATAAACTAGAACAATGTTATAAACTAAAAACTGAAAATCAAAGCTATAGGTAGTTAACGTTTCGGAAGAGAATCTACTTCCGTTCTCAAAACTTTTTTGGCCGCCAACCATGACAGTTCTTTGTTTATGTATTTCCATAGTCACGTGAGACATTAAATTATATTTATCTTATTTTTACTTACTTCGTCTCTAAGGATGGGCAACCAACTAGTACAAAAATCTATTGAATAATTAGAAACGCATCCCATCCTCGTTTAATAAAATAATCGCGGATTCTTTAAGTTTTCTTTTAGTTCCGTTGCTCTCTTTTTCCAAAATCTTCGCCGAGTCCCATTTAATTCTATGATTATTATCCCACGCGTGTTCTCAAATTTTGGATTTTTCAAATTCTCCCCTTCTAGCGTAATTTCTATGTTCACCAAGCCTTACGTTGAAAGGTCTAGATGATTCACCTACGTAATGTTTTCCGCACTCACACGGAACACTATAAATACAATTTTTTGAATTTTGAACAATATTTGGAGGTTTGGTTCTTGATAAAACCGATCTTAGCGTAGAGCCCGTTTGTTAAACCGTTCGTACGGAAAACCTATTCCCAATTTTTCGTAATTTATCCGATAAATCATGTATATATGGAATTACTGCCATTGACCTAAATACCTCAGGTTGTGATAGTATATTCTCTCTACTACCAATGTTCAATAACTGACTATCAACAAAACTCTCAGGATATTGATTATTTAATAAGACAGTTTTTATAAATTGTTTTTCGTTCCTGTATTTATAATGTATTTTATATCTCTTCAGTTTCACTCTCTGAATCTGTTTCAAATAAAATTTTGTCACCATTTTCTTCTTCATCGCGAATTTGAACAGAAGATCGGGTACATTATCTTGCAACTTTTCGCAGTCGCTTTCGGGTTCCGATTCTGATATATCGGTACAACTTGAATGTATGTCTGATTCATCTATATCGTCTTCTTCAACTTCATGATTTTCTTCTTCAGTGACTACAGTGCATTCTGTACAATTCCTGCAATTAATGCCTCGACAATATTCACACAAACTTGTACATTGTAGTCTGAACTTCAACAATGAAATCTTAAATCACCTGAATCCATAGGTTTTATTATATTCCACCCATACAAAACTTTCATGATATTTTAAACATCTCACTAAATAATCTTACTTTCACTCGAACACATTTTTAATTTATATGTCGGCGCCACCGAAAATAATTTCTCCACGCCTATGATTCTTTGGAACCTTGTTAATGTAAACATTCAGGTTGACTTATCCCAACCAATAACAGTTTAAGATTCTATGTATTTCCTTATATGGGCATAGGAACACGCTTAGGGCGAACGAAACGAAATCAGCTAGCCCGGGGAAGAAAGGCATTCTATGATTACCTGTGAGTTAAGATTTGAATATTGCGGACTAGCGGGTAGCGGATCGTTAGTTCCTTTGTTTTACTAAATTTATTCGTGATATTAAGACTGTATTATTACTTGTATCATTCGTGTGGACAATTATACTTTGTTATTAAATGTATTAAGTGAAATATCAGTGTCGTAGTGGTATCAGGCATATATTAAATTAATTTATAGCTTCTCAAATATAAAAATGTAAACATACAATATTGTATGGCAACCGATGGAACTGGTAGGGAATACAAAAGAGAAAGAAAATGTAAACATTTTTCCTCATTTATAAGCAACTATTCGCTCCGCATGTAAAATAGGTTTATGCATTAGCAAACGTTGGTTGTATATAGATTTAAAAATATAAAATCTTTATTATTATTATTAACAAAAAACTAAGTTGATGATCGCATTGCGAGGGAAAAAATAACGTATTTAAAAAAAGTCCGCCGAATTTTAAGAAACAAGGAAGTTATTGCATTTTGCAACTGAGCTTTATGAAAAAATCAAAAAAATTACTTTTTAGCTCAATTAACAATACTTACATTATAATGCTTGTAAATAAGTTTCTATAAACCTATTTTTTTTTAATTTATCGTATGAAATGAATAGGTTTGAAAATGATACAGTCCAAATTTTAGCCCAAAATATGCATTTGTTAATTAACAATTGGCCAAAATGCAAAAAGTTAAATATCTCGAGTTTACGTTAACAAAAATGAACTTTCTTCTTTTAAATTAAAGGACCTATAATTCTCTGCCATATATGATAAAAAAAATTAATTTTTTTTTTCAAAATAGCCGAAAAAATGCAATTGTTGTTATTTGAGTTATAAACAAATGTAAAAAAGTAACCAAAATTACATTAAAAAAAATTCTTTTTAATTGCATTCGAAAGCTGGCGTCGAGATCTACATTTTGAAAAAAAAAATTCATATTGGACTTAATGGCATAAAATGACGGGCATTTCAAATTTTAGATAACAAATGCAATTTTGGCCAATGGGTTCAATATCTTGTCACCAACTTTTCAGGGTCTTTTTATTACATCAAAAAGTATATTTTCTGAAAGTTTGATGCAAATTGGTCTAGTTGACGGTCTTGGGCACTAAGATGAAAAAAATACTGTTTTTTTCTCGTTTTTTCAGTTTTGTAGGTTATGTATGTACTTCAGAGAATCGAAACCAACGACGATTTATTGGCAATTTTACTGCGAAAAGACTGGTTTTTAGTTTGCCCCGATCCGACTTATAGAACCAGAGTTATTCACATTTTAAGCTCGAAAAACAGTAAACATTTTTTTATTGTTATTGTATAAAAAAAGTAGCGCAAGATTTTCGAGGTCCAAAACTTAGGAATATACTCCTAGTGATACCCCAAACAGGATAAAATCATAATTTTTCTGTATCCAGACTGTGCAAATTAAAATGCTATTTTTACTGCACTGTGGGGCTCAAATTAGATTCCGAACAACTTTTTCTAATAAGTTTTTTCGATATATTCAACGCGAAGCAAAATATAGGGAATGGGCCCCATTTGGGAGGCTGCCGTTGTCTCAGTTTGTTACTTAAATTTAAGTTGGTAGTCTCGAAATGTACGTCTTATATAGGACTACAATTGTACCCATGCTCAAATCTGAAAAATGACGAAAATATCCGGGTCTCTTCATTTTAAATAAGACACACTGTATAATAAAATTCAATAAAAAAAAATTTTTGAAATTTTTTTTACGATTACTATACTTCCAATCCACTACGTGGATGTGGAAGTAAAATAACGTATAATCGCGTGTGTAGAGGTGTTTCAGAATCTCATGAGCCGCGAAATGCGCAAAAGGCAAAGTTTAATCTGAGTTATAAGTATGTTTTTGAAGACACTGGAGGCTGCCTTGCTGTATACATAAAGAAGGGCTCGGGATAAATTGTAAACAATAAATATAATATTTTTAAGAAGTGTAACTGAGTCAACAGGACGGATTATGTCTCTGCGCATATGAAGGTCACGGCTCATGAGGTTTTAAAACACCTTTAAGTAGCCTTTAAAGCATTTACTCCTTTAGGACCCTCCTCGCCACGCTCGTCGTGCCCTAAACTTCGGTGTTTACTATTTTACTTTTCTGCCTACCCTTCTAGGTGGAGTGGGACGTATTAGAAATGCAAAAAAATCAAGAAAATCCATTCAGCATAACTGGGATCCGAGATTTTAAACTTTTTGTGTCTTTGCACTCGACTACATATGATGCGGACTTTATTGCCGACGATGTATAACTGCGTTCTGACAATTGTAAAATCATAAGCCCGATAATAAATTAGCGCTTTGTAGTTTAGACTACTTAGTATAACTGAATAGAAAGTCAGTTTCTTCGCACTTAATTAAATTTATTCTGTATTAGAGTTCCTCTGTAGAAGTCTCTAAATTAATAATCTCGTGAATAATTAAATGATTTAAATAAATCTACTGTATTTCCTGCAGTTCACTTAAGTCAGATTTTACGATTATTGTGCAAGAATAGTATCCCCGAAGGCAAATTACATAAAAAAAAAATAATATAAGTAATAAAAATTATATTGTTCGTTTTTGAGGAACGTATCAGTAGTGGAGAAATAATTTTCAGTAACATAGCAATGCATGAATGGTTAAAATATTGAAGTATTATACCGTATACTTTATGAAAAAAAATGAGTTTAAATAAAGCACATACCTTCTGAATGTAGAGGATGGAAATAATAGGGATGGCAGCGCATTCTTGTACACTTTTTAGGAAATGCCTCCTTAAATATTAATTTTTCTTCTATTATACAAAAATCTCGACATTTCATGACAATCCAAACCTATTTCAAGAAAAAAATCAAATATATATGTCGCAACTTCTGGCGTACCTCAGAGTTCAAACTTGGGTCCACTCTAATTTTAAGTATTTATTAATGATTTATGTGATGGAATGAACTGCAACAAACTTCTCTTTCAGGATGATCTGAAATTATTTAATGAAGTTACTGTTACTACCATAGATCATTGTACATTACAAGAATGTATCAAAATGTGAAGTAATGACGTATTCTCGAAAGGTAAATTCGGTGGAATATTCATACAATTTTAACGACATCCCTTTAATTCATTGTGAAAATATTTAGGTATACTGATCGACTCGACTCGAAGTTTTAAAAACCCATATGTAACACTTTTTTTAATTATAATAAATACTTTCGGATATATTTAACTACAATTATTACGATATTTCTTCTTATATTACTCTTTCTCACATTCTTATTAGGTTAGAAATGCTTATTTACAAGTACAAATCTATCTCGGTCAATTTTCATCATAGAAAAACAGGTTAAAAATAAATTAAAGGTAATTCTATTAGTTACTAATAAATATTATTTGCATTTTTAGCAAAAGCTAATATTTAAAGAGTTGTTTGCTAAGAGGAGCGCTAGAACTAATTGCCACCCCTATTTCTTCCACCCCCTACATTTCCCGCAGATGGCAGGTTCCCTTAAACAATATTTTTTCGTTAAGTATACCCATGTCAGTACTCATTCGATTTTAAAGTTTCACTCATCCAACTTTTTGTGGTTGATGGAAAAACTTGTTAGCTTTCATTTGCACCAAACCTCGTGTCCAAAAAGTTGTTAATAAACAAATTAGAGCCTCTCACGCAATATCACTTTTATTTCCGGTTCCGGTTATCCGATCAAGTTCTTTCTGGTCTCAAAATTTTCCTTTTTCCAAGCACTTTAATACGCTTACCCAGAGCCGAGATATTCCATTTGTTAATTTGCAAAATTAATTTAAACTTTAAATAAACAAAAGCAAAAAGTTGAATTCGTGCAGACTTCTATGGGAGTTATGCCCGACATCAATAGTTATCGTTTAAAGTTGGTGTGAAGTCGATCAATCTTTCGAAAAAAACTTATTTGTTAATTAACAAATTATGCCAATTGTTTAAACAAAGTATTGGGCCAAAAAAATATGGCATATTCTTTGGTATAAAAGGCATGTATTTCGAAAAAAAAAATCTGACATTAGTTTCGGAGCAATCAATTTGGTAATTAAGAAACTTATTTTGGCTATAACAAATGACCGGGTTGACAAAATGAGTCGTGTCTGGCGCGAAACGACGTGTATTGAAAATATCTTTCGATTGAATCAAGATTTTTTCGGATCCGTCAAACCGTTTTCATTTTATTAAATAAAAACGAACAAAATTTTGTTTAAAGAATTATTTGACCATATAGCTCGCGGTTTAGAAAAATTTTTCGTAAGAAAATCTTGTTCAGCGGAATTATTCCTATAAGAATCCGTGGCTAACTCAACTGGTATAGATAATTTTTGGGAAAAATCCCAGGCAGACTCGCCTATCAATCTAAACTTGTACACCATTACTAATATTTAGGTAAGTATTTATGCTTTATTACGTCTTTTATTCTATTACTGTTGCAGATATTTATTTATTTAGAAAAAGAATATGTCAGCTCCCAAGTGGCTTTCTTTTTTTTTAATCCACAGAAATATCTTGTAGGTCTTTTACTAGCTACATTTGTCACATAAAACATTTTTTTCCAAAGTTCTTAGTTTTTTTTATTTACGGAAAACTGATTTTCTCAGCTTTGCGAATTATTTAAACAATGTAGCACTAAGTAAAAAGTGTTACTGAAGCATGATATTCAATATTCTTGACATCTTTTCTATGAGTCAATTTTTAAAGTATCTTTTTTTATTGCGGGGTAAATTTGGACTAAATCAAAGTTTACTTTCTTTCATGTACAAAATCCTACCTGCATATTAAAATCCAAATGGATTATATATAATTAGAATTTGAAACTCTGGGAACCGTACTAGAACCAAACACGTAAAGAAGAGAATGTAATTTCGTTTCCATTTGTGCATTTGGTAAAAACATTTTCCATGTAGCCGACAAGTCTCAAGCTTACAGTTTAAGGCTAAATCTGCATTTAATACGAACGGCAAAGCCAGCCTTTGACGAGTACAATTGCATATTCTACCTTAAAAAGAAAAGTAAAGTGTATGCTAACCTAAAATTCTGTTATTAAAATTTCCAGTTATATGCACGATATTCTTGAGGAAATCCATCCCTCTTCCTCCTTCTATGGACAGCACCACGTTTACATATTTTCCAGTGAGCTGATTCATGCTTCAGGCAACAAAAATGTAGATACAAATGATAATTGCAAAACAAAGTGGGGTTGGATCATAAAAACGTTGACGTGACATTAGCTGTCAATTTTCCTATTTGTCTCCTTCATTAATGTTAATAGCAGACTTCAAAATAAATCCTTAGTCCATGTAGTAAGTGGTCCAAAGCTTTAAAAATTGAAATGACCTATAGATTAGTGACTTTAATTTATAAAAGTGTTGTTGCTTTTTAGCAAGCCAATTTTACTTCCACATCTACGTAGTGGATTGGAAGTATAGTAATCGCAAAACAATTTTCAAAAATTTTTATTCGTGAAATAGGTTTAGAATGTCATGAAACGTCGAGATTTTAAATTTGAGCGAAAAAAAATTTTCGGTCTGTCTGTCGGTCTGTCTGTAACTTTTTTTTGTCCGCACGTTTTCTCCGGAACGGTTTAAGATATTGACTTGAAATTTTGTACACGTATATATCATAACGAGATCTGGAACTGGATTGTGTTTTGAGGATATCCGGTGAAGGGTTGGGGGTTAAATAGGGGTAAATATGGGAAAATAAGTAAAGCAAGCTTGTAAGAGTACAGAAACTTGAAATTCGGTGTATGTACTAGAAGTTAAGGCCTCAGATTTTTTATAATATTTTCCAACCCCCCACCACATCTACCCCATTAATGGGGTTGACTAAATAAAGTTGAGATATTCATTTGAAATTTGGTACGCGTATGTATTATAACGACATCTGGAACTAGATTCTAATTTGAGATGATTCCGTTGAAGGGTTGGGGGTTAAATAGGGGTAAGTAGGGGAAAAAAGGTAAAGCAAGCTGGTAAGATTACAGAAACTTGAAATTCGGTGTATGTACTAGAAGCCAAATCATCAGATTTTTTTATAATATTATTCAACCCCCACCACCCCTACTCTAATATGAAAAGGGTTGATAAAATAAAATTGACATATATTCATTTGAAATTTGGTACACGTATGTATTATAACGACATCTGGAACTAGATTGTACTTTGAGATGATTCCGTTGAACGATTGGGGGTTATTTAAGGGTAAATAGGGGGACATAAGTAAAACAAGCTGGTATGAGAACAGAAACTTGAAATTCAGTGTATATACTAGAAGCCAAGGCCTCAGATTTTTTAATAATATATTTTAGCCCCCCATCACCCCTACTCCATTATTCAAGGGGTTGATAAAATAAAATTGAGATGTTCACATGAAATTTAGTACGCATATGTATTATAACGACATCTGGAACTAAATTATATTTTGAGATGATTCCGTTGAAGGGTTGGGGGTTAAATAGGGGTAAATAGGGGAAAATAAGTAAAGCACGCTGGTAAGACTACAGAAACTTGAAATTCGGTGTATGTACTAGAAGCCAAGGTCTCAGATTATTTATAATATTTTTCAACCCCCACCACCCCTACTTCATTATTAAAAGGGTTAATAAAATAAAATTGAGATATTCATTTGAAATTTGGACACATATGACTTATAACGACATCTGGAACTAGATTATATTTTGAGATGATTCCGTTGAAGGGTTTTGGGTTAAATAGGGATATAAGGGAAAATAAGTAAAGCAAGCTAGTAAAAGTACAGAAATTTGGTGTATATACTAGAAGCGAAGGTGTCAGGTTTTTTAATTAGTATTTTCCATCTACCCACCATCTACTCTCTTATTAAAACAGTTGATAAAATTAAACTTAAATTTTCACTTGAAATTTGGTACATTTATGTATTATAAACTATATCTCAAACTAGATTATATTTTGACATGATTGCGTTGAAGGAGTGGGGGTAAGTAGAGGTAAATAGGGAAAAATAAGTAAAGCAAGCTCGTAAGAGTACTGCAACTTGAAATTAGGTGTGTGTCCTAGAAGCCAAGGCCTCAGATTTTTTGATAATATATTTCAACCCTTCCACTACCATTACTACATTATTAAAGGGGTTGATAAAATAAAATTGAAATATTCACTTGTAATTTGGTAGACGTATGTATTATAACGACATCTGGAACTAGATTATATTTTGGGATGATTCCGTAGAAGAGTTGGGGTTAATAGGAGTAACTAGGGGAAAATAAGTAAATCAAGCTGGTAAGAGTACAGAAATTTGGGATTCGGTGTATATACTAGAAACCAAGGCCTCAGATTTCTTTCCAATATTTTTCAAACTCCACCACCTCCCCTTCATTATTAATGGGATTGATAACATCAAATTGAGATATTCACTTGAAAGTTAGTACACGTATGTATTGTAGTGACATCCGACTGAGATAACTCCATTGAAGGGGTGGGAGGTGGTAGATTGTGAATAGTGGAAAATAAGTAGAGTAAACTAGAAACTTCATTTTTAACGTATATGGTAGAAACCAACGCCTCAAACTTTTCTATGACATCTGCCCCAAATATTATCAAAATTCTATGACCAATAATTTAAACATACTAGTGCAAATAAAGTCAAGATGTTTCCTTTAAAGTAACTTGGATGAAGAATCTGGATGTGGAAGTAGTGATTCCTTGGGCAGCGGTTTTTTTTAAAGTAGTACAAAATTAGCCACATTACAGGAAAAATACTCGTGAAGTAATTCATTGGATTGGACCATTTTAAGCCGAGATATCAACGTTCGTAAACTTGTGTTGATAAATTATTGTATAAATATCTTTATACCAAGGCATCGCATCGATAAAAAAACGGATGGTAATTCTGGTACTTAGGCGAAGATACACCTTACAATGCCACTAAAACACATAATAATTTTTTTATTCAGTGTACGTACGAAAAAATATAAAAAATGGAACTTAAGGATTCAAACAAACCACCTTCTTGTGCCAAACAATAGCCAAACCGATTATACAATGAACCTCTCATATCATTCAGTTGATTTGGAGTAATGCTTGCACAAAGTTGGATAAGTTTTTCCCGTAATTCAACTAAATTATTGGCTCGTTCAAACGCATGTTCGTACGCGGTTTCCTTTTAAAAGCCCCACAGAAAGAAATCATGGGGTGCTAGATCAGGTGACCTGAGGGGCCATTTTATCATTCCCCTCGTAGCTATTAAACGATTGGGAAATATTCTTTCCAGAAAATTAATAACAAGTGGCGGCTCGTGATATTGTCTGCAGAGGAGGCTTGATATTCCGAAAGACAACTGATGTGCAATATGACTACAATTTGTACATTTCCCCACCACCCCTGAGGTATTACAATGGCGCGTTACATTTTTTTGCCGTGGGTTGTTCGCCAGGATACCGATTCACGACTTGAGGGAATAGAACTAATAAAAGAATAGAATGAAAAGGAAATAGAAAATATGGAGATGAAAAATCATTCTCATGAAATTCTCGTTCCTACGACTCGAGTATCGGTATCCAAAGGAGTCCTACTATCCACTTGTAATTAAATTATATAACTTTTAATAAAAATAAAAATAGTTTTGGTAAAAAAATTAAAGTGTTTTTCTATAAACAAAAAAATGTATTCATTATCACTGCCAGGCGTGTAAAATTATAAGTTTTAATAGAAATTAAAATAGTTTTGAGAAAGAAGTTATATAAAAAAATATATAACCGCGGAACTCTATATTATGGAGAATTATAAAAAATATTTCCTAAAAAATAAATAACACAAATAAATATTTTTTCTAAAATTACAGCTACCTATATTAATCTCTGCTTTAAAGCCTGAATATTTTTATAAATGAGTGGTAACCTGCGATTTTTGGAACTAGCAAAATGGTTGATTATTTCATCATAAAATGAATCGCGTTTC
Source organism: Stenurella melanura (assembly GCA_963583905.1). NCBI lineage: Eukaryota > Metazoa > Arthropoda > Insecta > Coleoptera > Cerambycidae > Stenurella > Stenurella melanura. Next base: position 121,070,851 of record OY757316.1, on the reverse strand, counting down.
CTCAATTCTGACAAAAAACGTTTTTCTATTGAAATAAGCGATACATTTGAAAGGCGGTCTTGACTCATTTTGTTTCTAGTAAAAATGTTTTTATGCGTTTAAGTGCTGAAAATGATCATTCTACAGAAGCTTACCGGAATTGTCTCAAAAAATAGTGGCGTTATTCAAAAAGTTCTCTAATTTTGGGTCATAAGTTTTTAAAAAATCTACCAGCTCTTTGAAATTTCCTTTATTGCACGATTCTCGTTTTTCGTCACGTCCTCGGAAAGAATTTTCTTGTGAAGATAACTATATAACGGCATCTATTAACCTCTTTAATATTTCCCTATTCTCACTGACCTTTTCGTTAACATTTTCTATTTCTCTCTTATGTGCAGAATCCAAGAAATTTACAATATTTTGTTTACCAAACATTTCGAATTTAATGCAAGATGAAATGTGCTCCTGGGATTTTTCGTGCCTTTCTAAACCTCGCGACAAATTTTGCAAATTATTAAACCCGGCCCTGCCCCAAATTGAGGATTGATCATTAGTAAATAATAAACATCTCCAACAATATAATTTGTTTCTAACTGTTGATGCCGTTAACCACTCGACTTTTTTATAATTGTTATCACAAAACCCTCTGTTTTGTTTACCACTTTTAAGAACTAACGAAAGCATTGCTGGTGTAGGCCTGGCATTTCTTTTAATTCTTACCTTTTCGTCATAAATAAGAGTAGTAAATCCATTTAATAACAAATAATCCACCACGTCTGGACAACAAGACATGTTGTTGGGAATATTTTCACCTAGAGCACTTATTTCTAGCCCGCCTATCAAATGTTTTATGTATTTATACGTCAAGTTGTTCTTATAACCGGCTAAACGCAACTGTCAGACGTCAGTTCGTTTTCTTTGTGAATCACCTGACTCTTGAATGACCTGTGCACATGCGCTGTAAAGAACTGAGATCTGGAGGCTAGCCTCATACTTGGCTATTCCAAGTGTTGCTATTTTACACAGCGCAAAGAAATTCAAGGTCATTCATGTTATAAGTAAATGCGGTAAAGTTGGAAGCTATTTCGTATTAGCCTCCAGCGAACCGCAGTGTTCATTCAGTAAAAGACCGGCCGACCGGGAAATATGCATACAAAGACTATCCGGACTGTAACGTTATAGGTATGTTTGTGGAAAGGAAATGCAAAAATGTTATAATGTTATATATAAACTGAAAGTTAATTAATGAATAATAAACAATAAAAAATATTGAAAATAGAGATATACCTAATAGAAATTTCTTAAGATATTACTTTTGAAGATATGGTGGTTCTTCCAAGGGGAGGCTCAGCCTCCCCTGCCTCCCCTGACGAGCCGCCACTGTTAATAACAGTTAAGGTATTGTGACTTGGGCAGCCGTCTTGTTGAAACCAAATGTCGTCAAAATTGACACGAAGATTTTGAACTGCAGGAATTATTTGGTATTCTAAAGGCTCTAAATATTTATTGCCATTTAAATTGCCATCGATTAGCAGTGGGCCTATAATATGATTGTCTAAAATTTCCGTCCAGACGTTCAACTTTTGAGGATACTGAGTTCGCACAGCAACACTCAAATGTTTATTTTTCCGAGACCAATATCGTATACGGATGGATTGTGTTTCCTATATAATGAAAAGGATGATTCATCTGTAAACAATATATTCTTTAAGAAGTTTTCAGTCTCGTTCACTTTATTTATCATGATTTCACAAAATTCCATCTGTTTGAAATTGTCCTCGGGAAATATTTCTTGCGTTGTTTGAACTTTAAAACAACTGTACCCATATTTCTTTTCAAAATATTTCTAACAGTTCTTTCCTTTATGTCAACTTCATCAGCAATTTGCCTGCTAGAACAAGATTCACTAGTTTCAACAAGGGCACATACATTAGTTTCGCGAATTTCACGTTCTTCGCTCATTTGTTGATGACGGGGTTCGAGTTGACAGAATTTTTTACAATAATTCACGACACACCCGAAATTCTCAAATTTTTTAATAATGTATGAAATTATGATAGCTGGGGGGATTGGTCTGTCTTGATATGCCACAGTAAACAAATTTATTGCGTCTTCCGTGGAATGGCCCCCGAAGTACCACTTCACAATTTGCACTTTTTGTGCAGTTGTATAAACACACGGCATTATAATAACGAAATTGAGATTAATTATTTTATTCTCACACGTCTAAACAGCTACGCTATTAAAAGCAGAATGGGTGCGCTGTTCGAAAATTTGAATCTGTCAAGCAGTTTTTGAGGTATAATCAAACAAACAAACATACATTGAATTTTCTATATTAGTAAGATTAGTAAGATAATGGATTGTTTTAATTGATATTCAAAAAATCAATACTTCTTCATTTTTCAATCCAAAAAGCTTACAATACTATGATCATGTTATAGTTTAATAAATTATGTAATAAAAACCTCGAAAAATTTTCAAGAACCCCCCAAAAATGGCCAATTTCTGAAAATTGGACCACTTTTGGGTAATACGAATATCATATGCGTAATCAACGATCCTAAAACATAATGTACAACCATTAAAAAACCAGAAATCTTAAATGTCGCCATTTCATTGTAAATATTCCATTTCTCAAAAAATGAGTCAAAAAACAAAAAAAATTAAAGTTTTTAGCCAATTTGTCTCAATTTGGACAGTTATGCGTTGTAAAGTATTGTCATGAGAATATTTTAAAAGAAAATTTCGCCATTTCAAGCAAAACTCAGGTGTAGATCGAATTTTGTCCACAAAAATTCATTTTCGAATCACTGTGCAGCATTTTTAATAAAATTGGAGATGCCAGCTATGAAGAATTTTGATGACTTCTTTTTAGTTGATAATGTTGATAAAGAACATTGAAATTGTTTTTGCTAGCCTGCAAGTTCAAAACGCTCTAAGTTTTTATGTTTTTCGTTTGTTGTAGCGAAATATTAAAACCATAGCATTTTTGAATAGACAATGAAAAAGCCTTTCAAATAAAGCATCACAAGCCCATTACTTCCCATTTAAAAATTCAGGGTGTTGCAACTACCCCTCGAAGAGGGTTGAATATAGGAATGAAATTTCTACTTTGCAGGATGTCATTTCAAAATCCAAAATCGACGTGTCTCGGGATTTTATATAAATATGTACAATCATTAAGATACTGAATTTGTTCCATTTGGTTGTTCCACACTGTAGTGTGCAACAAAATTCAGTAAATCAACGAAGAATATACTCTTGTTGTTATATTTCTCCCAATTACATACGTAAAGCTAATATTTTATTCTTTTTACGACGGTTTACAAAGTCTTGTATCAACACACGTCGTTTCCATTGCATGATAGCTGTAAGCGAGATACAAACGGCCTTTATATATATTTTTTAAAGTCCTAAATAGCCGTATCTAAATTGTTTCATTAAATTTGTACAATTAAAGTGAATTACAACCGCAAATAGAGAAACGACAATTTTCAGTTCTAGCTCTCATACGAAAGGACAGTAAAATATATTGCAGGCAATAAAAATGTGCCAAACACTCGACATTCTTAAATCTTTATAACTGTAGGTTTATTATTATTATTATTATTATTGAAAGATTGTGTTTTTTCTTATTGTTGTAATGAATGTACTCTATAAAATTGTGCCAGTAGTTTATTTTGAAAAATGCCTCAAGCGGTAGAAATTGATTGATTGATTTGCCAGCGTAAGGTGGGCATTGCTGCCGATTCCAGGCATCCATGGAGGGTCGTTCCAACACGCAGCGTGGTCGTCCGTCGTACACACCCAACGGGCCGAACCGCGTGCCGGAACTATATCTCGTTTTTGTTTTATATACCACCGGACCAGCTGCATACGTTGGGTTGGACATTGGACATGCTTGTTGTCAGCTGCTAGAGCCGCATGACGCATGGGGTGGGAATATAGGATGGGAAGTGTAGGTGTTTGCGAGATGCTTTTTTTCAGTTTCCATGCTTCTATTAAGTTTCCTTCTATCGTCATCTCCTTATTTTTCTTCTTCCAAGTTTTCTGTTTCTTCCGTTTCTGTCAGCTTTAATTTTTTGTTTGTTTTATTTTTATTTAACCGTTCCACAAATAAATATCCATTTACGGTGGAGTTGCTGGGAAGGGCCCTATCTCGCGTGTTATGAGAAAAGAGGTCCGAAGGGATAATTTGCTCACCCTGTACGACGTTCCTTTGAGACAATCGGCTTCAATTTCCGCCTTCCAAATTAATAATAAAATATTATGTTTTGAATCAATAAATCGAGCTGATGAAAAGATAGAAAGATAGAATAGAATAATATCAATTAAATCAGATAAAATAGAATAAATTAATTTATAGTTCATCTGTCTTTCTGCAGCGTCTTGTGATTGCTGTTTTATTTTATTTCCTTTTCTTTCCTTCCATGGGTTGAGTTGATTTTGTCCATTTAAAAACTTCGCACTGTGTACAATTACTGTAGGTCCTGACACAGCTTTAATGCTTTGTAAACATACGTACCTCACGATATGAGAAGGAAAACTACTTTGTTTTCTACCACTAAAATTTATTGTAACATACACGTTACTGCAGTTTCGGTACTTTAACGTACCATTTTCAAACGTTGATTCAAATGAATCAACGTTTGAAAATGGTACGTTAAAGTACCGAAACTGCAGTAACGTGTATGTTACAATAAATTTTAGTGGTAGAAAACAAAGTAGTTTTCCTTCTCATATCGTCATGATTAACTATCACAAAGTAACGGCTTCCACAATCGATACGTACCTCATTTTTACACTGCATATGCTATTATTTATTGCCCATGAACCACTTAAAAAGTATCTTGTTGGGTCGTTTAGGGTGTACGTAGGGACACAACATTTCACTTGAGCTTGCTTGCTTTATTTGATTTAATATTATTAATTCCATATGAACTCTGATTTTCTATTGAGGCGCCTCATTTTACACAGAATTTCTGAATCTACCGGTGACTGAAATGTTTTCTAGTTTAATGGGGTTTTTACCGCTTTTTTACCACTTTTTAGAGAGCATCTTAAAATCACGTCTATTCACGACGACACTTGACTCACTCCTCCGTCTCAAGCGATAGAAATGTTAAAAATATCCAGATTTATCACATCCGTTACAACCTCGAGCAGTGGGATAAAAGCATATAAAAATGAACAAAAATCGCCTCTCAAGCTCAATTTTTAAGACATTTAAGTACATTTTGTTTAATACTCAGGAAACATCAGGGTTTCACATAAGCCTCCGATTTTTTAATTATTAATTTTTTGAGGTTAGGAAATCTGCTAAAAGTATGAAAAATATTTAATTATATTAATAAAATTATTTTATGATGACAAAAATGTATCCTAAATATTTTTTTAAGTTACATGTAGGTTTTTTGGGTCGCTGGTTCCGAACTCATAAAATGAGACAACCCCCGAAATATGGATTTTAAGGATTTTTTTTTTTGCAATAATTTGAATATTAACCTTAAGTAATAAATGTTATTAAAAAGGGGATAATTAAAAATGATGTAAAACGAAAAATGTTTGTTAATTTGTTTTACTATTTGCTTTCGATTATCAATGGCCAATTTCAGACAATAAAAAAATATTTTAACCCACTCTTGGGGGCAACACTACCCTTAACTACCCTTTAAACCCCCTAAATTCACGTGCAATAAAAAATTAAGTTTCAGATATTAGATTTTTGCATTTTTATGGTAATTTAAATGTATTAATAATTTAAAAAAATTGTGCTAATTATTTTCAGAATTTTAAGGGCTAAGAGCAGATTTCAATTCAAACCAAAGGCCATTTTTAAACAAAAATAAATTAAAAAATTTTCATTTTATGAAGACAATCGAATATACAAATTACATCAAGTGCAGCTTCCCTTTTTACTTCCCTCGCATACCGAAGGGAAGTATTGTATTCGAGAAAAAATCACCCTCCAAGATTTTTTCGGATTCTGACGTTTCAGAACACGTAGATTACGAAAATATAGGTTTTCAATTCCGTCAGTCTGTCTGTCTGTCTGTTGGTGCATTTACTAAAAAACTACTTGACGGAGAGCAGTCAAATTTGGTAGGTAGTTGACGCTACTGTCAGCGAAGAAATGGTAGCAATTTCACTGGAAAATATACAGGGTGGACCGTCTAAACGGAATAAATAGTGAAAAAAATTTTTTTTTTTGCTCAAATTTAAAATTTCCACGTTTCATGACGCGCTAAACCTGTTTACAAAAAAAAATTTTGAAAATTTTTTTCACTAACATTTTTGAAAACATTTTTACAAAGATGAAAACAATTTTTTTACAATTTTTTTTTGCTCAAATTTAAAATTTCTACGTTTCATGACACGCTTAACCTATTTCAGGAAAAAAAAAATTGAAAATTTGTTTCACCAATATTTTTGAAAAATTTTTTACTGCTAAAATGAAATAATTTTTTTTCTTTCTTCAAATTTAAAATTTCCACGTTTCGGGGCATTCTAAGTCTGATTAAAAAAAAATTGAATTTTTTTTTTACCATTTTTGAAAATTTGTTTACCACTAAAATAGATGGAATTTTTTTAAATTTCTTCAAATTTAAAATTTCCAGGTTTCATGATATTCCAAACCAATTTCGGAAAAAAAATTTGCAACATTTTGTTACCAGTTTGGAAAAAAATTTAACAATATAATGCTCAAATTTAAAAGTTTCACGTTTCATGACATTCTAAACCTAGGTATTTCGAAAAAAAAATTTTGAAAATTTTTTTCACCAACATTTTTCAAAAAGTTTTTACCACTAAAATAGATCGAATTTTTTTTTATTTGTTCAAATTTAAAATTTTCACGTTTCATAGCATTCTAAACCTATTTTAAAAAAATATGTAATTTTTAATTTTTTAGCACTACTATAGAATAGAAGGAAACTTTCTTTTTGCTCAAATTTAAAATGTCTACGTTTGACATTTTAAACCTATTTCAGAAGAAAAAATTTTGAAAATTATTTTACCAACATCTTTTGAAAACATTTAAAAAAAATGAAATTATTTAACCACCACTATACTTCCACTCCATTACGTGAATGTTGGATTGAAAATGTGACAGATGGCAATAATATTTGGCATATGCACCTATTATACTTTTATTTAAAAATGTACAGGGTGGTCATCCCAAGAAATAATTCAGTCATGGTGGACATTTGTAAAGGTATTTGCGCAAGCCTGCCATATGTGGCAGCTGCTATTTAGTATTGAACTTTTTCTGTTGGATGAGCAATCTGTATATTTTTTTTACCAAAACTTACCAAGTTTTCTTTGTAATAATAGCAATAACTATATTCCGATTATTATTTTCAATGTCAGTTCGTAATTATTAATTTTTTAGAGTGACTGCCATGCACAAATAACGAGGGAAGTTCTGTGTAAATACCTTTACCGATTTTTATGAAAGGGATAGATATGAGAGATTTTGCATTTAACACAAAAAATCGCATATTTTATAGTTAAATGGGCTTGTTCAGCATTTTTTTTTTATTTCACAAATCGAAAGTGCAAGTATAAATTAATGGATCTGCAAAATATCAGAATCTTATTCTCACGTTTAGTATCTTAAAAACTATTACAAATTTCCATTTCGCGAAAATGGGGCGTGGCCAGGCGCTACGTCACTATACGCATAGACTCGGCGATCTCAATAAACTTGATGCTCCTTATTGGTTATAATTATAAGTGTTTTCGAAGTATTGTTTGTTTTGCTTACTACTTGACAGTAGGGGAGTACAATTTGGTGAAATGTCAAAAAATTACAATTTTCTCTCGCTCCTGCCAGAACGAATTTTCGATTTCGACCCTGCAATTTACGATTAGAATTCATCGCCGACCTTCTCCTTTCCGTAGACACATAGAACGAACTTCCACTCGACGTATTTATTTAGTTACCAGCGTTTAAAAATTCCATGTTTTTCGACTTTTCAGGTTAAATTTGAAAGGTCCCAGAAAGCCATTTTTCTTACGTCACTTGCGTATAGTGACGTCACAAATGAGCGGTCGGTTTTTGCAACTATTACTAAATTCAACTCCTTATATCTCGAGAACGGAAAAAGTTAATAATACGAAATTTTAAGTGTATAATGAGAATATCGAGTACTATATGAAAAAGTATAAAAACCATATAAAAAGAATATCATGGAACAAGCCCATTGTATCTCCTAAAAGATATTACAGAGGGCGCGGCGACTGGACGAGATGAGGGAATGTATTGTGGAATTTCAATAATGCGTCTAACGAATGTTATTAATAAACGAATCGGCAGAGACCAATAAGGACGGGAAAGATATAGAGCGTATGGCGGCGTTTTAAACGAGGACAGATTAGAAAATGCTGTAAATTATACTAAATAATTTAGGGTCATCAGCAAAGAGAAGCGTGTTGCAATTCAATTAATCACATAAGTCATTAATAAATACAGAAAATAAGAGTGGACCCAAGTTTGAACTCTGAGATACGCCATAGGTTGCGACATATGTACTTGATTTAACGCTATTGCACTGACCGGCTGTAACCGGCTCTGTAAGTAGGACTCAAAAAATTTAACAAGTGTTTCATCAAAACCAAAGTTGTCAAGTTTATTGATTAAAAGTTTGCGGTCGATGCGGTAAAAGCCTTCGAGAAGTGAGTGTATACCACGTCCACCTGCCCTGGCTTGTCTAGTATATTAGAAATAAATTGGGTTAGATACGCTAAGTTAGAAATTGTAAAGCTCTTTTTCTTAAAGCCATGTTGAGGTGTAGAAATTTTTTTTTTACAGCAGGATATATTACGTTACACACCTACACCTGTCATTTCGTCATGAAAGTTTTGCTGTCTGTTGTAAAAGCCTAGTTAACAATTTAAGAATTCTAAATATAAATGTAGAAACTTGAAATATTTACAGAACGGCAAGGATCAAGTTTTACCGTCATGAAACTTCTTCGTCGTGCTGCTAACAGCCGATTTAGTGTTCTTGACCGTCCATGAACTATTGATTAACCCTGTATATAAATTATCAATATAAAAGTAAATGGCTTGAACCTCATCGCATCTGGACTAACATCTGGGTGACCCATTTATACTGAACTTGGAAAGAATTATGCCTTTGTTTTCATTTTAAAAATATAAATGCTTAGGCTCGACACAAATTCATCGCCGAACTTTTTCAACTTTATGTTGGCACCGGAGCCAATAAATTTTTACAGCACGCACTAAAATACTACATCATGTTTTTTACTTTTTAACGGCAGCGGCCCGCATACATCGGCAAAATATACAGGTTGTCTGGTGTACGCGTACAAATATTTCGCATGGTGATACGTTGGCCAGAGAAAAGTAAAGAAGTTTTATACACTGTTTGCTTTACTCCAACGGTCTTTCTTGAATTATTAGTCCTGCTGTAGATCTGATAGTAGTTATTTAACTGGAAGAAAGCAAAAAGTAATACTAATGGTAAAATATCATCTGTTAGAGACATTAAGTGTGGTGTGCTACAGGGTTCCATTCTAGGGCCCCTGTTTTTCACAATGTACACTTCTCATACTGCTCGATACATTTCTATGCAGACGAACGCAATTATATTTATCATTAGATATTAAGGACGTTGCAGAGGCAGATGTTATAATGAACTGTGATTCAAGATAGCTGATAAAAACGTCAGATGCACACTGCCTTAGTATTAATCATTTAAAATCTAGGATTATGCTATTTGGTAGAGAAAAATAATTTGTTTCTAACATTAAATGACACCAAAATAGATTGTGTTAATTCAACAAAAAATTTAGGACTTGAAATAGATGCCGATTTACGATTTTCTTTGAGGAATTTTAAAACATACTTCATGAAGTACTGATAAAATGTAAACTGAGCAAAAAAAATGTAGTAATAAATGGAGACTTCAATGTTAGATTCAACACAAATGAGATTCAAACCGTTGACTTCCGTGATTTTGTTGACATGCATGGTCTTACCATAACTATTAAAGAAAATACACGATTAGAAAATTACATCGATAATGTAATAACAAATATCTCTGAAAATTATACAATTTATGTTCTTGAAACCCACCTCTCAGATCACAAGGCAGTTATCTTTGAAAAACAAGAGGAAATAAAAAAAAAGTAAACACATTAAAATCAAACAAAGGCCAATAACTGATTGTGGTTTATTGGCATTTTATAATATTGTTGAAAACTCAAACTGGGACTTTATAAATAATAACCATTTAACAATTGATGAAAAATTTACATCTTTTTTAAAAGTAATTCAAGATGCGACGAATGAGTCTTTTCCCGAAAGAGAAAAAATCATTCATGAAAATAAAAAAATATGTGCACCTTGGTTTAATAGAGATTTATATGATATGAGAGAAAGGTTAAATTTTCTAAAAAATGTAGTAGACATGACACCGTCAGAGGAAAACAAAAATATGTACAAATTATATAGAAATGAATATAAGAAAAAAAATAAGGAAATGCAAGATTGAATATAATGATAATTATATAAAAAATTCCTTAAATATGTCAAAAAGTGCCTGGAATATTATAAACAAAAATGGAAATAATACAAAAGATGATACTACAAACTCATCAATAAATATCACAGCTTCCACATTTAATGACTATTTTTCTAAAATAGCAGACAACATAATATCAAATATTCTTCATTCTGGAAAAGACCCAGTTGACTTCATAGATATTGTGCATACAAATAAAAGTAGCCTTCAGTTGAAAGAGGTATCATTCAATGAAATACGTGATGTAATAAACGGTTTAAAGAAAATCCTAGTAGAGACATTTATGATATAAATGTAAATCCTATAAAGACAATAAATAACTTAATAGTAATACCATTAACAAGTCTAATAAATCAAAGCATAAAAGCAGGATTATATCCAAAGTGCCTGAAAATTTCAAAAGTAATACCAATATTTTAAAAAGGAAACAAAAATGAAACGGAGAACTATCGGCCAATTTCATTATTGCCAATACTCTCTAAAATGTAGGAAAAACTTTAAAAAAACATGTTATGTAATCATTTTGAAGTAAATAACCTTTTCTCTGCTGCCCAATTTGGCTTCCGTAATAAAAAGTTTACAACTTTGGCAATATTTGGTCAATAATAAATGAGGGATTCGAAAATCATGCTTTTGTGGGATGCACATTATGTGACCTCACAAAGGCATTTGACTGTGTCTCGCACAATATATTATTAGATAAACTAAAAATGTATGGGGTAAACTGTTGCTTTGTAAAATTAATTTCATCGTATCTAACTGATCGTCAGCAACAAACTTATTACAACAATGACTATTCAAATCTTGAATAGGTAAGACATGGAGTAACACAAGGATCTGTGTTGGGTCCACTGCTATTTTTAATTTATATAAATGATTTGAATGCATGTGCACCCGACGCAGATGTGGTACTTTTTGCCGATGATACCACGTTATTAAACACTGATCAAGACAAATTCTCCCTAGAAAATAAATTGGGCGAGACACAGTTAAAAGTAAGAAACTGGTCTGATACAAGTAAGTTAAGCTTAAACGAAGCAAAAACCGAAAGTATAATATTTACCCTACGGGAGCAAAACATGGACAGCAGGAAATCGGTGAAATTCCTAGGGGTAATCCTGGATTCAACGTTAACATGGCAGGCTCATATAGAATATATATGTCCAAAATTGTGTAAATGTCGCTAAATGTAGTTTTAAAAGCTTATTTCGCGTTATTCCAATCAACATATTCGTATGCAATCCTATGTTGGGGACACTCGTGTCATACAAAAAGACTCTTTTCAATCTAAAGAAAAGTAATTAGATTTATGTTAAAACTCAATTATAGAGCAAATGTTAGAAACAAATTTATTGAATTAACAGTATTAACGGTCCCATCTATGTATATCTTTGAATGTCTAAAATATGTACACGAAAATAAAGCAGAATATACTTCAAACAAATTACATCATAATTATGTAACACGCAAGAAACATAACTTGTCAATAAAATATTTACGGCTCAGCAGAAGTAGAAATGCTGAAAAATATTATGGACCCATGTTCTTTAACAAACTACCAGATGAAATCCGAAAATTGCCTAAAAATAAGTTTTTAAATATCGTAAAAAATGGTCTTCTAAACAGGGCATATTACAGTGTAGCAGAATTTATGGTAGACACCACGTTCTTAACCTAGGGGATTCTGTGCCGCGGGAAAGCCATGTCTCGTCTACAAACAAACTTATGTATATGTATTGTAAAATTATTTTTTGGTTCTTAAAAAAAAAATGCTACTTTTAAATTATTTGTGGTGTTTGTGTAATAATATGAAACTGTTTCTGACTTATGTAAGCATTGTAATAATGTATTTTGACATCAATAAATTTACTTTACTTTACTTTAAGCACATATCAAATAAAACTAAAGTAGCATTTGCAACCTTCAAACTCATTTATGCACAAAGGCACTAAGGTCATCAGCCCGAAAAATTCTATGTGATGCGCTGGTGTTTGTCACATTTCAATTTCGCTGATGTAGTCTATGGTTCATGCCTTACTAATTTTGACAATTAACGTATACAGCGAATTCAGAATTCTTGTGTTCGGCTCGTATGTGGTTTATGTGGACGACGGGGACTTTCTGCCCAATTAAGGACAATAAAGTGGCTAACAATGTTGGAAAGGCGATTGTTACATTCTTTGATGTTATTTAATAAAATTATCTTTCTTAGTAGTCTATCGTATCTGTATAATAAAATTAAATTTCGGATAGATGTTCATAGTGTAGAATATTAGATTTAAACACTTAATTTATTCTTTGTCGCATTCCACTACTATGTATGAACGAAGCTTTTCTTTTAATATTTATGAACTGTATAATAAGTAATTATTTCCATTTAAGAATACCGGATATAAATTTAAGACTGGTGTTGAAAATTTAATTTAAAAAAATTACTTTCAAACGTTTTAATTTACATCTTTACTGCTTTATCTTTTTCTGATATTTTGTACTTATTTTATTATTTCCTTTTCTTAGTTTTCTATGTAAATTTCACTGTTTTAGGCATATAGTCTATAATTATTTTCACATTCACGTAGTGGAGTGGAAGTGTGCTAATGTTTCTCATTGAAGTGTTCAATGTATCTCATATACAGGGTGGAGCAATAGTGCGCCGGACTTCGATATCTCGAGTTCTGCGATAGCTAGAAATTTAAAAAAAAATTGCAAGTAGATAAAAAAAGTCTATAACTGTAAATTATTTTCGAACATACAGGGCGAGCCAAAATGAAATTACAGGACCAAGTGCCTTTTTCTAATTGGAATGCTATTGTATATCAGTACATTTTTTGAAACCTCTTTCTAGGCTCTCTTCATTCCTATATTAGCATTGAACCTCTCCCAACTACTTGGATGTAATGAATTTTTTTGTTAAAATAATGCCATCTACAGATGGATATTAAAAGATTCACCACAGTCACAAGTATGGGTTTTAAGAAAACCTTATGCGAATACCAGTTACGAGACATCTAATTAATGTTTTTGAATCATCTTCATTTCCTAAAACTGTACAGGGTGGCTAAAAATTATTTTACAATTAAGAACTTTTTAAATTGAATTTTCTCAATTTTTTCAAATGGAACACCCTGTATATTTTTCAACGATGTGATGTAGAAATGAAAAACGAACGTTGTAAGTACTTGCCTATGGCTAATTGCAACAATTTTCGTTTTATAAATAAATAAGTGTCAAATTCAAGAATAAAATAATTCAGTAGAAAAATACTAATAGGTGTTCGACCTGTTGCCCATTTTGATTGACACACGTCTTTATAAAATTTTGAAATGAGGCCATTTAGTGGGACCATTTCTTCCAATCCACTGAAATGAGTAAGCAGAATTTAACAGGTCCTTTATTGTAATGTTTTTTTGTATATTTTTTTGCCGTTTTCGTTATTCGACAAGCAATAAAACCTCAGTTTGGTATAAATTGTTTTGTACAACGGAGCATTTATCACACTTATCGGTCGTTAGTTACAATTTGTATTGGATTTAATATTTGGAATTGTACAATATGAATTTTAATAAAGCGGAACTTGTAAACACGACTTTGGTTTTGGGCGAGTCAGACAGAAATTGTTTACTTGCCAATCACCAACGTTATCCTGAACGAAGGATTCCTGATGCTAGCAGCTTCCAAAACCTTCTAGACAGATTTCTGGAAACTGGAAATGTCGAATATAAAAAAAGTGAAAGAATAAAACGTGTTGTGAACGAAGAAAATTAGTTTTCTGTGGTGCTGGCAACGGTTGAGAATCCCCATGTTAGTCTGATGAGTCAACTTTTCATAAAAGTGGATTTGTTAATAGGCACAATTTCCATTATTGTTTCGGAAAATCACTCTTTTATGCAAGTTGATAACCAACACAGATAGTCTATAAACGTTTGGGGAGGAATTATTGGAGAACATGTAATAGGGCCACATTTCTTGGATGGTACATTAGGGTGGCCACTTTTCTGGAAACCGGGGAAAACCGGGAAAAGTCAGGGAATATCATGTTGGTCGGAGAAATCAGGGAAAAGTCATGGAATTTAAAAAAATAGTCAGGGAAAAAGGCATTTATTTTAATATATTTTTATTCTTGCTTGCAGCTAAAAAATTTGTATTCATTGAGAATTTTATGCAAGTCAATAGAAGTTGTTGTCTCTGAAAAATTGCACAACTAGACAACATATGTTTATTTGGGTGGTTTTATTATTTTAACTTAAAATCTGATTATCCCATCCGCTCAATTTATTTTAAGATAAAATATTTACACCAAGTTTAGGGTGACTAGCTAAACCCCTTCCCGTGCTTGTAAGGGGGTAAGTTTTCATAAAATCCCTAATATTCAGTTTTCTTATTTATTTTAAACCCTAAAATGTATCCAAGATGCATTTTTGTGCTAAATAAAGTGATTATTAAAGGTATTTTTATAAACGATGTGAAAATTCATTGAATGAAGAAATTTTACAATAAAAATGCATTAAACCATTTTTATAGATCATTAATTGGGGAAAATATATTATTCTACACATTTTTTACTTTTTTAGAATTCTGAATTTCGTCGAAATGTACCCCTTTAGAGGCACTGGGAGGAGTTGAGCTAACCACTTAAAATTTTAGTGATTTTATTTTCTTATATTATAATACAATGAGCGGGTGGGGAGAACCGAATTTAAAAAAAATCTGTATATTTCAGTTCAGTGATATTTATTTACAAAATTTACATTTTTACTTCATTTATTTATAAATCTTTTTTAAAGCTTATACATGTATTTTCACTTCATATAGAGGATCATTTATATGTATTCTGTTATGTTTTTTAAATATTTTTATATGTTATTGTTATCCAATTTATTTTGTTAATGTTTATGTTCAATCATAATATTTATTACTAAAATGTAAAAAGCAGTTGAAATTGACTCTTGGGTTATGAAAAGGCTCTTTTTCCCCCTCGCTCATCCAAAATGTTCCACTGCCCTGGTTATAAAAATTAGTCAGATAAAACTGAAGTGTATTAGTCAGGGAAAAGTCAGGAAATTTGAGGAGCAATTTTAAGTGGCCACCCTGTACATTACCTGGAGCTATTTATCGTAATTTTTTGGAAAACTATCTGCCACAATTATTGGTAAATCTCCTGAAAGAATTCTAAATAGGATGTGGTTTCAGCAAGATGGTGCTCCACCACATCATTTAAATGCAGTTAGAGACCGCTTAAATAATACCCACCCTCATCAATGGATTTGAAGAAATGGACCCACTAAATGGCCTGCTAGATCACCAGATCACCATCTTACAAAAATGGATTTCTTTTTATGGGGATACGTGCAGGACATTGTTTATGGAGACATATCAACAACAGTACAAAATATGAAGGAAAGAATAATAACTGCCTTTAAATCTATCACGCCGGCAGTTTTAGGAACAGTGGGAACCTCATTTTAAAAGCGCATAGAGATGTGTGTCAATCAAAATGGGCAACATGCGGAACATTTATTATAATTTTTTCTACTGAGTTATTTGAAGAAACGTCTTTTTTAAAGTTTGTTTTTGAATTTTGTAATTATTGCTTAATAAAACAAAATTGGTTGCAATCAGCCATAGGTAAGTACTTACAAAAAATGTTCGTTTTTCATTTCTACATCACATCGTTGAAAAATATACAGGGTGTTCCAATTGAAAAAATTCAATTTAAAAAGTTCTTAATTGAACAATAATTTTTGAACACCCTGTACAATTTTAGGACATGAAAATGATTCAAAAACATTAGATGTCTCGTAGCTGGTATTCACATAAGTTTTTCTTAAAACCAATAATTGTGACTGTGGTGATTTTTTTAATATCCACCTGCAGATTGCATTATTTCAACAAAAAAATTCATTATATCCAAGTGGTTGGGAGATTTCAGGCGTTGCGTTCCTTAGTGGTAGATTATAGTCAAAGATTACACAGTTAACAAGATAGGGTAGCCGGCAAAAAACCTTTGATCTTCTAGTGGCATTATTCACCAATAAAAAAAATCGGTAAAGATATTTACACAGAACTTCCCTCGTTATTTGTGCATGGCGGTCACTTTAAAAAATTATTAATTACGAAATGACATTGAGAATAATAATCCCACATTCACGTAATGGAGTGGAAGAATAGTGGTGGTTAAAAAGTATACATATTTTTTTAATTTCTCAAAAATGTTGGTGAAAATTTTTTTCTGAAATAGGTTTGGAATGTCATGAAACGTGGAAATTTTAAATTTGAGCAAAAAAAATCGGTAAAGGTATTTACACAGAACTTCCCTCGTTATAAATGACATTGAGAATAATAATCGGAATATAGTTATTGATATTATTACAAAGAAAACTTGATAAGTTTTGGTCAAAAAAATATACAGTTTGCTCATCCAACAACAAAAGTAGTGATAAATAGATTAAAAATGTTTTCAATTTTTTTTTATTTTTCAAAAACATTTTTAAATTTGTTTGAATAGTTTTGGAATGCCATGGAAACGTGGATAGTTTAAATCTGAACAAAGAAAAAAAAATCTATCTAGTGGTAAAAATTTTTAAAAATAGAAAAAAAAAATTCTAATTTTTCTTTTAAATAGATTTAGAACGCTATAAAACGTGGAAATCTATTTTAGTGTTAAAAATTTTTCCAAAATGGTAAAAAAAAATTTTCAAAATTTTTTTTTTTTAATCAGGCTTAGAATGCCATGAAACGTGGAAATATTAAATTTGAAGAAAGAAAAAAAAATTTCATCTATTTTAGTAGTAAAAAATTTTTCTAAAATGGTAAAAAAAATTCAAAAATTTTTTTTTTTGAATTAGGCTTAGAATGCCATGAAACGTGGAAATTTTAAATTTAAGCTGAGAAAAATATTTTTTTCAACTATTTTAGTAAAAACTTTTTCAAAAATGTTTTTTTTCCGAAATAGGATTAGCGTGTCATGAAACGTGGAAATTTTTAATTTGAGCAAAAAAAAAATTTTTCACTATTTATTCCGTTTAGACGGTCCACCCTGTATATTTTCCAGTGAAAATTCTACCATTTCTTCGCTGTCAGTAGGGTCAACTACCTACCAAATTTGACTGCTCTCCGTCAAGTAGTTTTTTTAGTTAATGCACCAACAGACAGACAGACAGACTGACGGAATTGAAAAACCTATATTTTCGTAATCTCCGTGATCTGAAACATCAGAATCCGAAAAAATCTCGGAGGGTGATTTTTTCTCGAATACAATACTTCCCTTCGGTATGCGAGGGAAGTAAAAATATTTTGTCTATTCTATAGTAGTGATAAATAGATTACCTGAACACATTTTCAAAATTTTTTTTTAATTTTTCAAAAACAGATTTAAATTTGTTTGAATAATTTTAGAATGCCATGGAAACGTGGAAAATTTAAATCTGAACAAAGAAAAAAAATTTCCATCTATTTTAGTGGTAAAATTTTTTCAAAAATTAAAAAAAAAATCTATTTTTTTTTTAATAGATTTAGAACGATATGAAACGTGGAAATTTTAAATTTGGAGAAAGAAAAAAAATTCCATTTATTTTAGTGGTAAAAATTTTTTCAAAAATGTTCTCGAAAATGTTGGTAAAAAATTTTCAAAAAATTTGTTTCTTTTAAATAGGTTTAGAATGCCATGAAACGTGGGAATTTTGAATTTGAACAAAAAAAAATTTTTTTTGTGGTAAAAAATTTTTCAATGTTGAACAAAATTTTCAAATTTTTTTTTTTCAGAAATAGGTTTAGCGGGTCATGAAACGTGGAAATTTTAAATTTGAGCAAAAAAAAATATTTCGTCTATTCTATAGTAATGATAAATAGATTACCTGAACATATATTCAATTTTTTTTTTTAATTTTTCAAAAACATATTTAAATTTGTTTGAATAATTTTAGAATGCCATGGAAACGTGGAAAATTTAAATCTGAACAAAGAAAAAAAATTTCCATCTATTTTAGTGGTAAAATTTTTTCAAAAATTAAAAAAAAAATCTATTTTTTTTTAATAGATTTAGAACGATATGAAACGTGGAAATTTTAAATTTGGAGAAAGAAAAAAAATTCCATTTATTTTAGTGGTAAAAATTTTTTCAAAAATGTTCTCGAAAATGTTGGTAAAAAATTTTCAAAAAATTTGTTTCTTTTAAATAGGTTTAGAATGCCATGAAACGTGGAAATTTTAAATTTGGGCAAAAAATTCCGTTTAGACGGTCCACCCTGTATATTTTCCAGTGAAAGTTTAACCATTTCTTCGCTGACAGTAGGGTCAACTACCTACCAAATTTGACTGCTCTTCGTCAAGTAGTTTTTTTTAGTAAATGCACCAACAGAAAGACAGACTGACGGAATTGAAAAACCTATATTTTTGTAATCTACGTGATCTGAAACGTCAGAATCCGAAAAAATCTCGGAGGGTGATTTTTTCTCGAATACAATACTTCCCTTCGGTATGCGAGGGAAGTAAAAATGGAAAATATTATTTGATAGATCATCTGCTTATTTGTAAAATGAAAATAAAAATATTGATAAATTTGTGACTTTGATACTGATTTTCATTGAAAAAACTCATATGTTTTAGTAAAAATGCGTTTTTAGAGGAAAATTTTACAAAATTGGGAAAGAAAATCGAATATCCGGTCAGAAGGAATGATAAAGAATTTCAGAACAAACATTTAAAGAAAAAATCATGTTAAAATCTTTCATTTTACGGTCTACAAGTTGATTTGGGTGGAACACTGCAGTTTTGTCCCACTGTGCGATGGGCCGGCTGTTGCATATCATTTCATTTATGCTTGAAACATATCCATAAGTATTTTTAATACAAAAATTAAAAGATATTTTACTTCTTTTGAGCCAACACATCACCGGCAAAATATTTATACATGTACATCAGACACTCTGTATCTATATCCCTATAATTACCAACCCGATCGCAGGCCAGACCAATACCAATGAAATTTTTCCACATTGTAAACTGCAAACACTGTTTTAGCTTTGCGTCTGTGTGTGTAATTTGCAGTAATTTGGGCGCATTACAAACTAATAACGTTTATTAACGCATTTGTAGCGCTGGTTTGAAGTAGGCTCGTTTTAAATTGGTAAAATGCGCGAGGCGCGGTCGGCCACTCGAAAGTTAATGTGAGAATAATTGATGTTGGCTAAATACATAGTTAACGATGGAAATGTGGCAGGAAAATAAAATTATGTGTCACAAAAATCGTAAAATCCAGGGTACATTATCAAAGCTAAAATTTGCACAAATGTGTTAAATTTGATTATTTTATTAATTAATTTCGAAGCCGATGAGAGGCCGTTATTCTGGGATCAGTGCACCAATAAATTGTCATTACTAATAAAACTACTTTTTTAATTACTTCCAAGCGTTCCATTTATTTTTGTTCAAATTTCATTCTGTTAATAAGATAAGGGCAGCTGTGGAAGAATTGGTTATTTAACCTAACAGACTGCCTTTTATTTGCCATATTATAATGTAAACTACTTTGTAATGTTATGTATTGTTGGTATATATATGGTGAATAATAAATGTATTATTATTATGTATTATTATTATAATTCAAGTTCATGATTTTCAATAATTATACAGGCAAACACAGAAAAGATCATGTACATTTAAGCAGAGCATACAACACGTTTTATACCAAAAAATAAAACGGTTTCCCATGCGTACCGCAACTATTTTGGAGAAGAGCAAAGGGGCGTGAATAAGGAGGGTGGACACCAGAAATGGGCGCCACTCGACATGATGAAATTCAGTGATATAATTTTGCCAGCCAAGAAGCAAAATTAAGTTGGCTTGCAATAGTGAGATGGAATTTTGAAATCTAGAGCTAATGTCAAAATGTATACTCTAAAATCTCAAAATCGAGGTAAATGTCAAATAAGTATCAAATATGTCAGTGCAAGTAACAGAAACATGTAAACATTAACATTCATTAAAAACACAAGTGAGACGTACAACAAAATATAAATAAGTGTTACCTAACCTTAATCCATACACAATGGAAGAAGCCCTGCATGTTTGACTAAAACAAAACTGTACCGGAGACCCAAGTTTACAACTATGAAAGAAATTATGTCTTAACCAAGAGCTAAACCCTTGGCCTTGCAACAACGAGTTGAAAACCGCTGCCTAAGGAATCACTACTTCCACATTCAGATTTTACACCCCAGTCACTTAAAAAAAAACATTTTGACTATATTTACACGCTAGTATGTGCAAATTACTAGAATTTAAATAATATTTGGGTCATAGAAAAATATTAGAAAGACATCTGAGAACTCAGTTTCTAGTATATACACCAAATCCCAAGTTTCTGTACTCTTACAGCATGGTTTACTTCTTTTTCCCCATTTACCTCTACTTACCCCCAACCCTTCAACGAAATCGTGTCAAAATATAATCTAGTTTCAGATGTCGTTATAATACATACGTGTACCAAATTTCAAGTGAAAATCCCAATTTAATTGTCAACTCTTTTAATTAGGGAGTGGGGGTGGTGGGGGAATGGAAAATCTTATAAAAAATACCTGAGGCCTTCGCTTCTAGTATATATACCAAATCCCAAATTTATGTTCTCTTGCTGGCTTGCCGTATTTATTTTCTCCTATCTACTTAACCCCCAGCCCTTCAATGGAATCATCTCAAAATATAATCTAGTTCCAGATGTCGTTATAATACATACGTGTACCAAATTTCAAGTCAATATCTTTATTTTATTTTATCAACCCCTTTAGTAATGGAGTAGGGGGTTGAAAAATATTATAAAAAAATCTGAGGCCTTGGCTACATACACCGAATTTTAAGTTTCTGTACTCTTACCAGCTTACTTTACTTATTTTCCCATATTTACCCCTATTTAACCCCCAATCCTACATCAGAATAATCCTAAAATATAATCTAGTTCCTGATGTCATTATAATATATGCGTGTACCAAATTTCAAGTGAATATCTCAATTTTATTTTATCAACCCCTTTAATGATGGGGTGGTGGGGGGATGGAAAATACCATAAAAAAAATTGTGGCCTTGACTTCTAGTACATATACATCGAATTTCAAGTTTCTGTACTCTTACCAACTTGTTTTACTTATTTCCCCCTATTTACCCTCCAACCCTTTTCCGGATATGTTCAAATAACAATCCAGTTCCAGATCTCGGTGCAATATATACGTGTACAAAATTTCAAGTCAATATCCGAAACCGATCCGGAGAAAACGTGCGGACAAAAAAAAAAGTTACAGACCGACCGACAGATAGACAGAACTTCTTTTTTTTCGCTCAAATTTAAAATCTCGATGTTTCATGACATTCTAAACCTATTTCAGGCAAAAAAAAAAAATTGAAATTTTCTTTTTGATTACTATACTTCCAATCCACTACGTGGAAGTGGAAGTAAAATAAAACGGTTTCCCATGCGTACCGCAACTCGTATTTTGGAGAAGAGCAATGGGGCGTGAATAAGGAGGGTGGACACTAAAATGGGCGCCACTTGACTTATGATGAAATTTGATGAAAAAGAAAGTATCAGATATGTCAGTGGCGAGTAACAAAAAGATGTAAACTAACATTTATTAAAAACACAAGTGAGACGTACAACAAACAAAAGCTGCTACCTAAACTTAATCCATACACAATGGAAGAAGCCCTACATTTGATTCAAACAAAACTATACCGGATATCTAAATTTACAACTATAAATGAAATTATCTCTTGACCATGAGTTAAACCCTTGCAACAGCGAGTTAAAATTATACTACGAGTTTGCTGTCCTTAAAAAAAAATCTGTAAAAGTGTTTACACAGAACTTCCCTCTTTATTTGTGCATGGCGGTCACTCTAAAAAATTGTTAATTACGAAATGACATTGAGAATAATAATCGGAATATAGTTATCACTATTATTACAAAGAAAACCTGATAACTTTTGGTAAAAAAATATAGAGTGCTCATCCAACAGCAAAAATTCAATACCAACTAACAGGTGCCAGGCTTGCGCAAATACCTTTACAAATGTCCACCATGGTTGAATTATTTTTTGGGATGGCCAACCCTGTACATTCTTCAATAAAAATATAATAGTTGCATATGCCAAATATTATTGCCATCTGTTACATTTTCAATTCCACATTCACGTAGTGGAGTGGACGTATCAGTAGTGGTTAAAAAATTTCATTATTTTTAAAATTTTTCAAAAATGTTGGAAAAAAAATTTAAAAATTAAAAAAATTTGTTTCTACTGAAATCGGCTTAGAATATCATGAAACGTGGAAATATTAAGTTTGAGCAAAAAAATGTTTCGTTCTATTCTATAGTAGTGGTAAAAGATTACAATTTTTTTTAAATAGATTTAGAATGCCATGAAACGTGAAAATTTTAAATTTGAGCCAAAAGAATTTTTTCATCTATTCTATAGTGATTGAAAAGATAAAAAAATTTTTCAAAAAAAATTTCGGATTTTTTTTTTTTAAATAGGTTTAGAATGCCATGAAATGTGGATATTTTAAATTTTAACAAAGAAAACATTGTTTTCATCTATTTTAGTGGTAAGTAAAATTAAAAAAAAAAATGTTGGTTAAAAAATTTTCAATTTTTTTTTTAAGTAGGTTTAGAATGCTATGAAACGTGAAAATTTTAAATTTGAACAAAAAAAATTTTTTTCATTTTAGTGGTAAAATTTTTTTCAAAAATGTTGGTAAAAAAATTAAATTTTTTTTTTTTTGAAACAGTTGTAGAATGTCATGAAACGTGGAAATTTTAAATTTGAGCAAACCAAATTTTTTTCATTATTTATTCCCTTTAGACGGTCTACCCTGTATATTTTTCAGTGGAAGTTTAACCAGTTCTTCGCTGACAGTAGGTAAAAAAAATTAATTTTTTTTTTTGTTGAAACAGCTGTAGAATGTCATGAAACGTGGAAATTTTAAATTTGGGCAAACCAAATTTTTTTCATTATTTATTCCCTTTAGACGGTCTACCCTGTATATTTTTCAGTGGAAGTTTAACCAGTTCTTCGCTGACAGTAGCGTGAGCTACCTACCAAATTTGACTGTTCTCCGTCAAGTAGTTTTTTAGTTAATGCACCAACAGACAGACAGACAGACCGACAGACAGACACTGACGGAATTGAAAAACCTATATTTTCGTAATTTACATGATCTGAAACGTGAAAATTCGAAATAATCTCGGTGGGTGATTTTTTCTCAAATAAATACTTCCCTTCGGTATGCGAGGGAAGTAATAGTAACATTAAATCTATAACTTCTCACGGAAATGTGATGTAACTGAGCGAAAGTTCATGCGCTAACAGCTGCAATGCTCGCTGTGTGAAACTAGATGGTAATGAATGATCAAAAGTAAGTACATTCAATTAAAAATGTTTAATGTATAACACAGCAAAAGGAATACTAGCATCCCATGGTACCATGCGTTACTCTCGCAAAGAAGATCTTAAGTATTTTAACATTCTAGACATGAGTTTAGAGTTCACAGTTCATAACTCAATTTATAGTGTTAAACATTGCAACTTGATTTACTTGAATAATATGATAAGATGCCTGCTCAGTCGAAGTGCACTGGGTGTTAAAATATTAATCGTCTCATTAGACGATTTATTTCCATCTTCAGATACCTTTCTGTTGTTATTTAATTTGGGCATATGATACGAAACACTTGGCCGTGAACATAAAAACTATCTACGGATATTTAAAATTATACAATTTATAATAAAACACAAAAACTCGACCGCTTCTCGTATAATGTTCACGCACACACACACAAATATCATTCTACGTATACGCATGACGCTAGTATAATACAATACACTACACTTACTATATTCCCCACTCCAGACACTTTTTTGTGACGCTACAAGTTTCACTTCAAAGAGATTTTTTGTATTTTTCTGAGAAACTAGAGTTTCTCTTGGTTATCCCGGCAGGTTCTTTTAAAAGCCACGTTTTCACTAAGCAAGAACAGCTGTCTCATTTTTTGTCCGCAACTGTACATACCATTCTTTTGTGAAAAACATCTGTTTTTAGTAACGTTTTGCTCATTCCAACATGAATTTAATGAAAGTACAAATCAGACTGAATAGAAATTCCCATCGCTGTTGGAACGTATTTGAAAATTCACATTATTCCGTCGCCTCTGCGATCCACAGGTCGTCACTTTGCAATGCTCGAACTCCATAAATTTCACGCTCATGAAATACAACTGCTCAAACGCTAAATGATCGACGTACTGGCTTTTGTGAAATTATGTCCAATTTTCTCATGTTGGGCCCAGCCAACCGTACAATATCTGTTATTCCAATTAATTTGCATTTCTAATGATTGAGGGTGTAGAATACCCCAGTCAAATTAAGAAATTTTTTGGCGCCATAATGCAAACATTCTCGCCTGTGTTTTAGAATGTGGTATTAGTAGGGAGGTGCTTCCTGAGTGTAAAACCAAAAGATTGACCTTTAGGGCATGGGCATTGGCCGCCATATTGGATAACAGTTCTCGCTTTTATCTCGGAAACCGTTGACACTACGATAAAATTATTAAGTACCTTTTTTTTCAGAAGAAATGAAAAATTTAATTCTCAACAAAAAAGGTCCTTAATAATTTTATCGTACGATCAACCTCAATCAACTGCGATACTTGGTCCAATAAGTCTTCATTTTAAAATATATGAGTTGTGTCTAGCTAATTATACGCTTAGTTTCTTGTATGACATTGACTCCCTTGAAAAAATCAAAGGAATTTAGGTCCGGGGACTTTGCTGGCCATAAATATCGCGCCTTCATTAATACCGATTATCTTGGAAACATTCATCTTAAATAATCGTTAACTATGACCCGATTATGAGCCTGTTGGTGGGCACACTAGATAAGTGGCAAGTTTCGCTTGGCACTTTTCTTTAGATCGTCAAAGGTCAAAGTCGGCAGACGCAATCTTGGTGGAACAGAAATTTACGAAATATTTCTTTTTTGCAAATACCGTAGTCGTTATCTAAAAACTCCTATACACGTTTGATAGCACAACTATTATAGAATACTCACCTAAAAACAGAATGAAGAAATATTTACTTTGTAGTACTGGCATGTAAAACACTCCCAGCAAACATTTTTGTCAAAATTAGCTCCAATTCGACTTGGGACAAGACAAATTTACTTACCAAAGTAATTATAACGTAAAATTCACTGGAAAAATAGACCTCCTATAAAAATTGACAAATTAGTCTTAATTTAGATTTAAGTTTACGTAAATAATACCAATTAATCTACCTCATACACAATTTTCTTTGAAAGTAAATTTAACGAAAACAGCAAGTGGAAAACTACTAAAAAAATCTACCAAAATTGACCTCAAGGGTAAATTTCCAAGGTCGGAATAGGTAATATAATTAGGTAGTATTTACCTTTTTAGCGACTAAAAATATTTCTAATAGTCGAATATCTTTAGAGGTAGATTTTGTTGGAAATCCTACGTAATATATACCTAAATAGTAACTTATTTGGTCACTTTTATTACTCTTCTTTGAAGTAATATTAGGTAGACAACATCGATAAATTCTACCTAGATTATCTACCTGATTTCACCAATTAAGTCAATTACCCTTAAACTGACCTTAAAGTTACTCTAAAAGAATACATTTTAAACCTCTTTGTCGCAGTAACCTGGCAAATCGACCTCAAAGTAAACTTGACTATAAAATAGTAATTCAGAAGCTAACCCCCGTCTAACCTGTTTGTAAAATTCATATTATTTAGGTTATTTGAACAATTAGGTACTTAAGTGGTATAGTTATTATCTAAAAATTATTTCAGTCATTAAAAGAAGCCATTAACATGGCATGGTTGGATAATTCGTGGTGCCAATATACAAATGAAGTATGCCAAAGGTAAAAAACCACCGCTTAAGGAATCACTATTTCCACATCCACATATCCCATCCAAGTCTTTTTAAAGGAGAGCATCTTTGACTATATTTGCACTCTAGTATGTGGAAATAATTGCCTATAGAATTTCAATAAAAGGGCATTGCCGAATGCCAGCCGAGCTTTCAGAACTTTCGGGCGCTGTCGAATACCAAGGCAATATCATATGGCTCCATTATGACAACTCACTCGTCAACACAATACACTAGTCGAGTTAAAATTTACACATAATAAGTAGAATTTTCCAATAGGTAGTATATTCAAAATAAGGTAATATAAATAGGTTATATTTACCTACAAGTAATTATTTGATATAACAACAGAGTTAATAATACTTTCAATAGGTAAATTAACCAAAATGTCGTAAATTTTAGTGTAACTTGACCTGTGATAATTTCCACCTATAAAATACGTAGATTGTCATGGTAATTTTAACTTAGAGGTCTAATTAACACAAGACGCCATATTTTCTCAGCGCAGTTGAAGTATGATTCCAAATTGTAGTTTGTAAAATGAGTGTATATGGAAACAAACTGACGAAAAGTTTAAGAAAATACATAATTATACCTGTAAACTCATATTTAACAAGTATAGTATACTTTCGGCACAAAATATTACAATAATTTTGTTATTTGGTAATAGAAATTTTCTTATAGATGAATATTTTTGAGGCGCATTAGTATTTTATGGAGTACAGCTGCTATTATTCACAGAAAAATTTTCGGCGCATTGATTTCAATAAGCGAGAACTGCAAATACTTTCCTCATAAATTGTATTTATTTTAGTTACCAGCATTCATCTTGTATTGTTATTGTGAGTTAGGTATCTCTTCAGTTTTGTAAGTGACTGACAACCATATGTCGACTTCTTATAGAGAAAAATACTAAATAAGTGTAAAAATCTTATTTTTTTCCACTTGGTGTCATTTTTCAATTTCACATATGTCCGTAAATTCTACCTAAAACTAGTCAACTTGATGTCAAATTGACGTTGAATTCAAGTAAAATTTACCTAAATAGGTATTAGTAACCAAATGTATTGTGCGACTACAAGTAAGATTTATATCTAATTTTACCTGTTTTAGTTGATATAACTTTATTTCGACGTCGTCTTATTCTCCACTTATGTCGATTCCACGTAGCATCAACGTAAATTTTGCCAAAATATGGTTAATTCTAATTTTGCGACTAAATTTATTATACATAATTTAGGTAGTCTTGACGTCAAATAATACTTATATGTTTGCTGGGCTATCCTAGAGTCGAAATTTTCAAAATTTCAAGTGTCCATGTCTTGAAAACCGTAGGGTTTTCAATAAGGTCAAGTTGTGATATTCTAATAGGTCATGGCCTGGCCTATTTCCAGTTTCAGGATTATCAATTATTTACGGGACACCCTGTATACATATAATTATGTATTGGTAAAACTTGTAGTAATTATACTCTGCTGAATGATACGGCTTCTTAAAATTCTATACTATATTAAAAATTCCGTTAATAATGACCAAGCCCATAAAAAAATTAAATCTAACTCTAGGCTCTCTTATTTTGGCAAAGCACAATTATTTCTTCAAAGCACTAAAAAGCAATAAATTCATTAAATCTCAAACGTTAATTAAATCGCTTTGCCTTTTTACAGTAAAAGCAATCACCGAATACCAAATCTGTACCTAAATTACGTATATATTAAAAGCATGATGTGGCTTATTAAAAGCATGATATGGCTTATTATTTCTAAATTTCCTGAGATAATAAAATGTTTTTACAATGATGATAGTCCAATACTAGGTGTCAAAAACTTTTGAATCATATTGTACTACCAGACTAATAGTAGAGGTGGCAGTAGTTCATTTTTTAAGCGACGATTTTTGAGTACTTATCTTATAGTCCGGGAGATAGGTGGCTTTTTTGAAAACACACTGTTTCATGAATTTTCAAAATAGGCTTTTGTCAGCCCGTTACTTTGGTGTTGAGAATTTAGTCTTAAGATGTATGATTTTTATCTAGGAAACTTATAACAAATTATTAAAATTTTGAATGACCTTTTAATGATACAATCTAAAATGCGTTAGAAACTCAACTTATGGAAAATGTTAAGGTATGTCTTACTTTTCATGATTCCCATACACAGCTTCCTTATTAACAATGCGATTTTTAAAAAATTCGGGTGGATGGTACTTACTCATCAGGAGATTGTTTCACGGGAAATATTTTAAAATCCACCAGTGGCGTTCGTCCTTATGAAGAAAATGAATCTAATTTTGTAACATATTTTGATACCTAAGTATTAAAACATGTTATTCCGATGCGAACGGCAGCCGATATTTGTTGGAGAGCATAGGGCCATGGGTTAGGATTGTGTGTGGACACTCAAAAGGGCGCCACCGGCTGTATGTTACGTAATATGATTTAAATAATTTTGCCAGCTCGGAACAAAATTAAGTTACTAGCAACCATGCGATGGAATCCTCAAAATATACCTGTAATATCAAAACTCTACTTTACTCTATGAAATCTCAAAATTTAAACAAATATCAGGTGTACCAGTGCAAATAATAAGAACATGTAGACATTAGACATTTATTAAAACACACGTGAGATATACAACAATGAAAACAAGTAGTTTCACAATTATCCCCTAAACTTAATCTATATATGCAAAAGAAATGCAAAATATGTAAATGACCCCTTCTAAACTTATTTCAGTGATTTGACCTCTTTCTATAGAAATGCAACTACGGCTTAAATGATACCAACAATGAGTTTTAGATTTAAAACAGCGAGTTAAAGATTCACAATGGATTCAAATCACAGTTCATCAATAAAATATTATGTAACTAACAAGATTCTATGAGCCAATTTTCACTATGCTCGCTGCGTGCTCTAGAATGTCAAAGAATGATCTAAAATAATTATGTTCTACTAAAAATACTTCATATATGACATAGTAGAAAGTAAATTAGTATCACGTGGTACCATGCGCTACTTACAGTAAAAAATCTTAAGATACTTCATCATGCTAGGTATGTAGTTGCAAAATCGTTGTGTAATTTACCTTAATATTTCGACAAAAAATCACTGAAGGAAACTATAATAATTTCTTTAAAATTATATAACTAAAATGAAACAATAAAACCTGGTTAGAGCCTTGGCGTTTTCTCTGACAACTGCAGCGAGACCTGTCACCACTTCCTAAGAAGTTCTCGACGTTGCTTACGACTACGACTCCGTGTCACTCCTAAATCTCTGCCTAAATTTCTTGGAGACTGCTGCGAACAACTCTCCAACCAAAACTTCTCTGTATGTCAGCAGGACCCACATAAAACCAAATATCTGAGTAATAGACTTCCTCCTATTACTCCTCTAAATACTGGGCCCCCTTACATAACCAATATGACAGCACCAAACATATGCTTATCCCAATAATAAGCCTCTCCAAAACATATGGCTATACCAAGTACAAGCCTCTCCAAAATATGACTAATTTCCAAAAATCCAGTCCCTCCAAAACACTCTGTAATAATTACAATAAATAAGAACTAAATAAAACACCAAACTAAGTAAAATAAAAGCTCACCTCATATAGAGAGTATGGCATAACCTCACGAGACACGTGGCGATCAGATTTATGGCAACCAACAGAACTCCTTCTTGGAAATTCACAAAATCTTCACAGCAAGGCGGTGAGGATCATTGGGTACATCAGTCAAATCCCTTTTCAGTGTAAACGATGTAAAACCCAAAAATTCCACACAAAATCGGAACCGCCGCTGTTCACTCGTGGCTGTCTAAAAGACCCATCCTCGACGGAAATCTGCTTGACAGTTCCCCCGTGTTGCCAACTTGAACATCTAGAGAACACTTTCTCTAGCCAATGAAAATGCGCCAACAAAAGGGCTTGTAATATAAAGACTGAATTACACCATTGTGTAATATCCCAACAACAAGAACATGTGAGTAACACCTCTGTCTCAAAAATAATACATAAAAGAAAACACGCTTTCTTTCCTTGTTGAGAATTGCAGATATGCAATCTGCTATGCCCCTTTGAAGTACGAGTGGTTGCCTACCTCTCCACTCAAACAAATGAACTAATGGGTTAATTTACTGTATTTAACCATACATATATTAATGTAGCCTTTTCAAATGCTACAATTTTCCAATGCATGACATCAGGCAAAGTTTTAACTGTGAAACGCTCTCATAATCTTATTTGTTATCAAAAACTCAGTAATACCGAATTTCAAGAAGATAGTGTACTTGGTGTTCATGTAATAAAAAAAATAAATAATCCCGTTTTAAAGTATCAATTATTAGTGTCATAAATTAATGTTTGGACATAATGAAGAGTTAATTAAGCTGAAGGAAGATAGGCTTTCCATCTATAATTAATCACGTGACTTCAGTCAGTACAATTTTGACCGGTTAGATTGACGAACAGACAAAGACAAACAATTACAAAAGCACCAAACGCCGTTATCAATATTGTTTGTAAATTTATATTTAGAGTTTCACTGTGTAAAATACGAAAATCAATCAGTAATTTATAGGGGGTAGCGATATTATCTCTTATCTGAACCGTGAGCGCACCATCATGGCATAGCAAATTGGTTAAATCATGATTTTGTATTCTGCACACAAATGTTTCGGTGAAACAATCGTTGTTTACGTTTTATTTCCCGTGCCATGTTTCTTATTTTGTCATCATTATGGTTTATTAAACAATTTTCTGAGTTTCAACCGGGTGGCCTAAGTAGTAACGTCTATACAGAGTGTCTCACCGGAAACTGAATCGATCGATATAGGGAAAAGTATGTAACAAATAATTTTGAAAATTTTGGAAGAAACTGAATGAGAGATTTTATGAAAATGTAATCCATTAGAATGAAAAAAATTTTAAAGACAAGGTAGGTAAATAAATTAATTTCAGGCTTTTGTTCTCATTTTGAACTGAATTTACATACCGTATGGGGGTCATGTATATACTAGTTTAATCTGCTTAGCCGTAGGGGACTATGTTGGATGCTAGTGTTATAATGAGAATGTCAAATAAGAAATGAGCAAAATGCATAATTTTTTTAAACATCACAGATGAATAGATCACTCAAAAACATTATTTTTCCAGTATTTTATTTTCGTTTTATGTTCTAATTAAAGGTTAAAAAAAGTATTTACTGCAGCTGTCAATTTAAATGTGTTTAAATGGAGAAGATTCCGCGCTACTTGTGTGTGACGTCGTCGGGCACATCGCACCGACGGAAAACGTATTGTGATTGCGAAGGTGTACACATTATTTATGTTGTGTTATGGAAAATACAAAGAAAAGTAGCTATAAATATTGTATTGTGCTCAAATGTACAAATACTACAATAAAAACTCCAGATAAAGTTAGGAAGAAATGGTGAAGAGCTATGAGACGAGACGACCGAAATGCAGAATTATCGCCATCCTCAAGATTATATTGCTGCCAGGATCATTTTGATGTAAATTTACCCATTAAAACTAATTATTTTATAATAATATTATGAAAATATGTACCTAACCCTAATATTATTGTGATAATTTGTTTACATATCATGGTGAATTTGGTCACTTTCCTATTTATAGGAATACAAAAGTTTACTAACTTCTGTTACTAGGAACCTTGAATTAAAATGTACAAATGTATAAGAACGGTGGGAATAATGTAACTTCTCGACGTTCTACATATTATCCAGTTATATATTTATATATACCTATGTATGTCAACAGTTATTTTTACTATTAATGTACCTACCTACCTAAAAGTACCTACTTAGTAAGTGACGGGAGGTATTTATTATATAAAAAAGTAAAGCATTCTAAGATGAAAAATATTAATATTAATATAACATTAAAACATTGCCTTGTTTACCTATTTTGAGGTTAGGTACATAAATAATTTGTTATATTTAACTACAGTAAAAGGATAAAAATGGGCACAATTGAATTAATGTTTAGAATAATGAATGACACATACCTTGTTGCTTTAGTACCTCCAATTTCTGCACTAATAAAATCAGTATTAGTAGCAAAAAAGTTTGTCGTCATAAACACATCAACAACGGGCAAATTGTTACTCTGGCCCCGTAAAAACCCACTGTCCGTCATTTTTACCTCTTAATAATTAAAATAAATAAATAAATGAATGATTTCTTTTATGAAAATATCAATACACATTTACAAAACACAAAACAATTTACGATTTAACCTCTTGGCAGATAGACGACCATTAGACATTATGCCGAATGACGTCAGACCAATAGCGTGGTGTTTTCAGTCACGTGGATATGTTCCCATAAAATTTTGAATTTCAAAGTCGTTTATTTAGGCTACACATTTTTTTATACCTTTTCTTCATTACTTTCTCAACTTATATAACATATATAACGAAAAAATAATAAATTATTGCATTTCTAAAATTCATGCATGTTGGTCATTGGACAAATTTATTTCAAAATTTTAACTTGCTAGCATAACCAGAAATCAGGTTATCGAAAGAATGCAAAGATTTCATTAATATTTTTACATATAGTTTTTCTTTTAGTTCTCATAGAGAGTTTTTCTGTCCGCTGCGAGGGGTAAACCGCTAAAAAAGTTTGTACACCACAATTCCTTTCAGTTTAAAAATTCCCGCAATTCCTCATAAATTCTTGCAATTTCTCTACAAATTCCCGCAATTCCTTGAAATTTCCTCAATTCCTTGGAAATTCCTGCAATTCCTTCTAAATTCGTGCAATTCACTGTAAATTCCTGCAAATTCCTACAATTCCCTATAAATTCCTGCAATTACCCGTATAAATTGCACGTAGAAGCTTACAATTACCGCAAAAAAAAATTGGGAACGTGTACGTAATAGAACAATACATAACTTGTCATAGTTTGGTACTGCAAATATAATGTTCAGGAAAAATTTTCGAACAACACAACTTCACGACCGACGAGAAACTTTTTAAGCAAATGTTCGCACCAATTGAAAAAATTAAACTCTGTTTAGAATAAGTATGGGGTTGTACCCCCACAAAGAACTTTTTATCCCACTGAAGGACAATTGTGATACATTAAAGTAATATCATCACATATTCCGAAACAAACAAATTTTGAGAAATTATTCAGCGGTGTTTTTATCTTCAGACAGACAGTTCGAGTGAATATAAATCTTAGTATGAGACTGCATATATTTGACAAGACTTCCTTGTAGATATGCTTGAGGGTAAGCCATTAAAATTAAGGATTGACAGTTCCAATTCCAGTAGAATTGAACAGTGCAAATTCTAGTGCAAATAATTAATTTAGAAAATTAATTTAAAAATATAAGTGGTATATTTAATTATATAGGTACATATATAAATACATGTAAGTATATTAAAATAAAAAACAAAATTTTGTTTTAATAAAATAATAAAAGATAGCATAATTACAAAATGAAATATTGTTTTGTTAAAAAAAGGAATAACTTCTTTAGATTGATATTTAGAGGAATGTTTAGAAAATACCAACGAATGACTTTTTTGCATTTCTCGGATTTATATTTCTTCTCAATATTCATCTTATCGATTCTCTTTAGTTCGAATGGTCCATTGCCTATTAATCTAATAGGGCCATGAAAAATAAATTGTTTTTCCACCCAAGCAATATCTTCTTTTTTAGGCCATAAATAGTCACCTAACTGTTCAGATAAAAATTATATTTTAAAATTATTTCCGGAATTTTCTATAATTCGTCCAATATATCATCTTTCTTCATAATAGACAGCATAGTACTGTGACATAATAACATTAAATTCTTCACTCGTGTCCTGGTCCATGTCAGACTCGATATCAGATGCAGGGGAGAAGCTTTCTGTATCCGTTGAGGCATCAAATTTCATTTCAGCCTCTAATTTTTCTTCATCCTCGTTACTTTCTTCCGAGCTTTCTTCTGAGTTTTCCTCCGTTTCTGTTTCAACAGGTTTACTCCTTGTTGTATTTTTTTCGATATTTTTTTACGTTTAAGTTTAGAAAGAGGTTTATTATCAGATTTAGGTTGAAAAAACCTTCTCAGACGATCAGTACTTACTTTCCCTTATGGCTGAGCCAACAACCAGCAGAAGGATGACTTTTCAGCAATCCGAAATTCATCGTTAGAAACTTAGATTTTAACATATGGACACTTCTCCGAAAAATCTTTTCTGTGATCTTTTATTTTGTGGGAAAAATCTTTTAAATGCAACCCTTTTTTGGCATGTTTTTGTGTGCTAGTACTTGCATTTTCGTATAGTAGGTCATGATCCTCCTGATTATGAATTCCGACTATAAATGACTTATCTGCAGCATTTTAAATTAGAGTATTGTCTATATTATCCTCATCCTCATCCAGTTCGTTATCTATTAATCTAAATTCTTCCGAGTCTTCTTGAACGGTTACAAAATTTAAAAGTTTAGAATCCACAACCATTTTAAGTTTTTTTGCTTCTGTAATAGAATCCTTCAAAGCCTTTTCTACAGTTTTTGTAATATCCAGATCCGAAATATTAATGTTACACTTCAGCAGATGTTCCCTTGAGGTACGTTCAGGAACGTTACGTGCCTGCTCTCGCGGAAACACAAATGTATCTTTCAGATCGTTTAAAATGTTATTAATAGATTTTATTCTGTCCATTCTACTTAGAATATCTTTTAAACTGAAGTTAAACGGCAGTTGAAAATGTTGATGTCAATGATCTTGTTGCCCTGAAGATCTTCTCGCACGTCTGCCTACCGAACATCCACGGTAGAAACATCTCTGGTGATAATTCATCATTCCCCTGAAATGCTTTTATCAATTTTATTAAATTATGAGTATTTATCTCAATACATAAGTAACAGTTATCAGACAAAAAGTTGAATTTTAGGGAATTCTCAAAAAGAAAACGGCATACCACATATTGTATATCCTTGTTTCTATGTCTATTGATATATCTAAAAATGCTGCTAAAACCAAATTCATAACTTTTAAGTAAGATCGGGTTCCGGCACTGCCTGACGGAGTAAGCATATGAAGATCTTTGGGAAAGTTGTCTATTAAGGTTTGTAAGTGACCTGCTGATGCCAAAAATTTTCCCATCGGCAACTCAATTCCTAGTTTAATTATTCTAGAAGCTTTGGGCGATTCATTTTGCTGAGGAAAGTTAGTTTTAACTCGCATTGCTTTTAAAAGCCCTGTGTCGCCATCAGAAGATATTCCCATGATGGTGATATTGTACGATTTAGCGAATTCCTTAAGTAATTCCGCCTTGATATTACATCTCTGTAAATAAATTTGTTGTCTGTTCCAAAGAAACCTAAACAATAAACGAGGCTAGCTGCGGATAGCGGTTGGGCCATTATTACATAAGCATAGTTTGCATTCGAGTTTTCCAAAAAATACCTTTGAATGGTTTCTGTTGACGTTGCACAAAATACATGTTTATCAGGAAGGCCGTTTTTTAGTGGCAAAGTAAATCCAATGATTTCATTAGTTTTTCCGTCATACTCTATTTTTCCTGTGATTCTTGTGGCGTCCTCTGCTATCCAAATATATTTACATAATTTCCTTTCTTCCAAATTTATAGTTTGTCCTTGGACTCCATGGTGGTATTTATTGCAATTACAATAAAATAATTAAAATAATTTCATGTTCTATTCAATATACCTAATCGATTCAATGCAAAATTCATTCATTAACTATAGTTAAAATAATTACACCTCATGAACTTTTATGTTTGTAGTAAAGAATCATCCGGTTTAGAAGATATTTGACGTTAAAAATGGTAAATAGGACTTCCCATAATAACTGGAAGTGCCCGCCCAAAACATAACCTAACCAATGGAATCTATTGGTTGACAAAGAACCTAATAGCGATACATAGCAATAACTAGGTAGTCAAATAATTTTGTAACAATTATTGCCGTAACTAGTTAACTACCTAATCAACTATGTTTTATATTTTCATAGAACAAACACTGAGAAAAACAGTGCACAATATCAGCTCGTCTCTCGTACCTCATGTCACAGACAGCAAAATGGTGGGTGATACGAAGCTGTATGCATTTTATTATTTCTCGCGCAGGCGCAAACCGTCGCAATTCCCCTTAATTCCTCGTAATACCCACCAAATTCTTAGCAATTGCTCGGAAATTCCATAAATCCCTCGCAATTCCCGAAATTCCTCTACAATTCCCGCAATTCCTCAGGTTTGTACACCAAAATTCCCAGCGGTTTACCCCTCGGTCCGCTGTTTGCAAAATCCTATAAAGAATATGTTTCATTACTATAAGCAAACAAATAATAAATAATTCACTTTTAAATTATAAGCATTTTTTAACTCTTGACATTTTTTACCTAACCTCATCCTTCTCGAGATATAAGCGTTAAAAATTTTATATCACACTAAGAAAAATACTTAGAATTGTCGAAAATAAAAGACTAATGTCCTCATTGATAGTCAAAGACCAATAATAATCGTAAATACTAGTTTTTTGACAAAAAGAAAGCTTAAATACCGGGTGGCCACGAGTCAATGTACGCCCCCAATATTTTGGTTGTTTTGTATTTAAAAATTTGGTTTTTGGTACACATAAATTAGAAAGTAATAAGCTATTTTTAGACTAACAGGAATGAAAATATCACTTCCGGCTGAACCGGAAGTGACATCCGCAACAATTGAATTAGTCTTGACTTACCCACTAATTTTCTGTAGCAAGTGTATTAAAGTTGTTATAAACAAGAAAATTAATATAAAATGACTCAAAATTATTCAAGAGATGAAACAGTTGACATGATCATTATTTATGGAGATACTCGACGTAATGCAACCAGAGCACAAAGTCTGTATGGACGGAGATATCCAGAAAGAAGACAACCTCCGAGAAACTATTTCGCCCGGTCGGATCAACAATTTAGAACTGAACCTAATATAGAAATTGAAGAAAGGTTTATTGTGGATGAAGAAACGGAAATTAATGTATTAGCTTTCGTGCATGTTGACCCAACCATTTCGATAAGACAAATTACCAGTTTCCAAAGACTCAGCCAGAAAATTTTTAAAGAAACACGGCTATCGTTCTTATAAATATCAATTGCATCAATTTTTGTATGAGAATGATTATCAACGAAGAATAACATTTTGTAATTGGTTACAGTTACGCCAATTAAGAAATGAGAATTTTATCAAAAACATTTTGTTCATTGATGAATCGAGATTTACAAACCTTGGGTTATTTAATCGAAACAACACTCGATATTGGGCAATTGATAATCCTCACATTATGAGACAGGGGCGATTTCAGGAGCGGTTTGGCTTCAATGTTTGGTTAGGCGTACTGGGCGACCATATCATAGATCCAATAATTCTTAACGAAACTCTAACTGGACCAAGATATCGAGAATTTCTCCAAAATATAATAGTTCCACAGATTAATCAAATTCCCAATACCAATGACGAGGTTTACTTCCAACAAGACGGGGCTGGACCACACAATGCTATTATCGTTAGGGATTACTTAAATCAATTATTTCCAGATCGTTGGATTGGGACCCATGGTCCAGTCAGATGGCCTGCAAGGTCGCCTGACTTAACCCCACTCGATTTTTTATTTGGGCGCATTTGAAAAATAGAGTCTACATGACTGCTCCAACCACAGGGCAATACATGGAAGAAAGAGTTCGACACCAAATTGCACAAATAACACCCCAACAATTACAGAATGTTAGACGTGCAACGATAAGTCGCGCTAATCTGTGTGTATTAATCATAACGGTGAACAGTTTGAACAATTTTTATAATGGTTTATTATAATTTAGATTTTAAATAGTTTTGTTATTCTTGGTAATTTATTCGTGGTTGTAACATTATACCTATTAAAATTATTTCTTGTTTAATTTGTGTTTACTTGTTAAAAATACTTCTATTATTACGAAGGATATCGTTAAGAAATGATTAATAGCGAAAAAATTATAGTTTATGAATCATTATTTCTGATTAATAAAAGAATAGCACAGTTCCATTAAAAAAAATTCTATAGGACCCCTACGGAAATGAAAATGAAAAGGAAATTCCGTTTTTTTGGAAAAGGAAACTAAAAATACTGATACCTATCAGTAATTCAAACAACTATTTTCTGCTTTACAGACAAGTCTACACTACACCTTACTAATAATTTCCATAGCCTACTTAGTGATTTTCTTACATCGCATTCATCTGACGCGACCATTTTGAAAAAATTAAAAAATTGTTCGTATCTCACTTATTTTTTGGAATTTTTTACATCTGTAAAAAATCCTTGCACTTAGAAATTTATGCTTAATGAGAAACCATCAAAAAACTATAGTCATTCCATTTAAGAAAAAAAAGTTGATGTCACTTCCGGTTCAACCGGAAGTGATATTTTCATTCCTGTTAGTCTAAAAGTAGCCTATTATTGTCTAATTTATTTGTACCAAAAACCAAATTTTTAAATACAAAAACAACAAAAATATTGGGGGCGTATTTTGACTCGTGGCCACCCGGTATACGTTTCTCTTGTTTTTAAACGCCTTTATCTCGAGAAGGGTGAGGTTAGGAAAAAAATTTAAGGAGTCAAAAATGCTTAGAATTGTCCAAAATATAAAATCCAATGGTTCTCTCTCAACTTAAAAAAAAATTGTTGTTGACCGGAAATAGTGAACTTCTGTCTCAGTTTACGACCGGAAACCGAAAAGGCACCAGTTCCCATGACCCCGATTTTGTTCCGTACATCTTTAGGAACATTTTGTACCATCTCACATAAAAATCAGATGAGGCAGAGTCTCATGTTGGGGTTTAATGCTTCATTTCCTCGACTATGTATGTTCTCTCTTCGATTACCGACTGGCAGACGGTAGTAACTTTTCGTCGTCAAATTACACGCCAGTTCCTAGACTATATGTCAATGTGCTGGGTTCTGGATAGTGAGGAAATCACCAAGTCGTAAATTTAACTTTTCGGCATGTATGCTGAAATCGATTAGTAGAGAATATAGTAGAGTGCTCGCGTTGACAAGAGTCGCTTAGTTTTCGATCCCGTTGGCACTTTTATAGTAAAATGTATGACCTTGTCAGATATGTTACTTATGCCTTGTGGATTACGAATCCACTTGTCGTCAAAAAATCGTCGTGTATATAAGGGTGTAAATCAAAATTTTCTAACTAACCACACCACGCGATAGAGTCAATCATGAAGCGTATTTTATCCAAAAATGATTAAATTTTCTGTAGAATTTCTATTTTTAAAATAAATAAAGAAACGAACTTTTGTTTAGGCTTATATGGCAGTAAAAATAAAAAATCCTCATTTTCTCTGTTCGACTACGGCTGAAAATTAATTATTTTCCGTCTACTTCTCCATTCCCACGACGATATCTCCCAAACTATTATATTTATCAAAAAAATATATACTTTATAAAATATTTGCCATATTTTTCAGATTACAATGGTTTTTAAATCAGATTTTTTGAGAATTTAATACCAAAATATTTAATAATGTGTAGCGCAATTTTCGAAGCTTATCAGGGGCATGCGTTCGTTGCAGATTCTCGCTCTCCCACTCTTTAAAACCGTTTCAACACACCCCACTTCGCACCCGCATTGGCCTACCCTTAGATAGATTGGCGCATAGTAACTCTCGTGGTTCATAATATTTTGAAATGTATATCTTGAAAATGATTAATACTATGAAATAAATGTAAGTATATTTGTAGGATATTAATTCAGTGTTACATGGACTTACATAAAAAACAAAAAACTCCCTATAGTTCACTGTTTGCAAGATACTTTCAGCTGGTATGTATTTTAAATTTTCTACCATA
Source organism: Stenurella melanura (assembly GCA_963583905.1). Taxonomy (NCBI): domain Eukaryota; kingdom Metazoa; phylum Arthropoda; class Insecta; order Coleoptera; family Cerambycidae; genus Stenurella; species Stenurella melanura. Next base: position 121,030,512 of record OY757316.1, on the reverse strand, counting down.
TAGGTAACTGATGTATATGCTTTTTAGAAGAAATTAAAATGAAAAGTACTACTGACAGCACAAGTTCTGAAAGTGAGATTGAGAAAAATATAATTTAATGTAAAACAGATTCGTAACATATTAGCTTAATTTGTATGAAACCGGGCCATGTAATCAAGGGTCTTGAGAAATCGTTTGCAACATTTATTGATTGTTTAAAAATCTATGAAAAAATAAGAAACCAAGGAGGAGATGATCTATATCCTAACATTATGTCATTCAAAAAACAAACAATTTTGACTGGTTTGGCACCGAAATTGCTACTCTAGTTTACTAGCCAAAGAAATATAGAACATTTAAGAGATAAGATGGATCCAATCCATCAACTTTTTCCGATGTGTATTTTCGTAAAATAATTTTTTTAAATAGAGAAGTGTATTTTTGTCAAAATGAGGATTTTTTATTTTTGCTGCCATATAAGCCTATGTAAAAGTTCGTTTCTTTATTTATTTTATAAATAGAAATTCTACAGAGAATTTAATGATTTTTGGATAAAATACGCTTCATGATTGACTCTATCGCGTGGTGTGGTTAGTTAGAAAATTTTGATTTGTGTCCTTATATTCGTGACGATTTTTTGACGACACGTGGATTCATAATCTACAGGGCATAAGTAACATATCTGGTAAGGTAATATATTTTACTCTAAAAGTGCCAACGGGGGAAAGATAGAAATTGATTTGCACTCTACTAATACCTCACGTCCAATTTCCTTATTAGCTCAGAGTTAGGGTTTACCTACACAATTATTTTTTATGTTTAAAGCGAACGATTACATTATACAATTCCATGAAATTATGCCTGTACAAAGTAGAATACGTCAAGAATAAAATGTTGCTCTTGCAGCGAGCATATTTTTAGTACATTGTTATCATTCTTAGCTTGATTTAACGTTAAATGTGGTGTAAAGAATTTGCGGTACGTGGGACGTTGCCAAAACGTTTTCGTGTATTTTTTACACAACACAAGCACAGGTCTGATAAATCAGAATAATCAGATTGTTAAAATTCAAGGCAGGTTGTCGTTCTGCGGTAACGCACATTTTTGTTTATCAAGATAGTTTGTAGTAGTCATTTGGTAGTTTGACGACAACAGCTCATAATACTGTTTGCGTACGTGGGTAAATAGCTAATGAACATAAATTATGAGAAAATAGCAACGGATAAGGTAATTACACGAGAAGTTCCTTATACCTGTCAAAAATTATTATCTTGGTCAAATATGTTGTCGTTACTTTATGGCATTCATTTGTAATGACAATAACAATAATTTTTTAATTGTCAAAATATGACAAGCAATTACGTTCAAGTTTTCTTTCTTTAGTATGTTAAAATCAGTTCCTGAATGATTTTAATTAAAATTTGCACCATAGAGAACAATACTTAAACACAGTGGGATCATTTAGTACTTTTTACTTCTCTCGCAATACCGAAGGGAAGTATTGTATTCGAGAAAAAATCACCCTCTGAAATTTTTTCGGTTTTTGACGTTTCAGATCACGTAGATTACGAAAATATAGGTTTTTCAATTCCATCAGTCTGTCTGTCTGTCTGTCTGTCTGTTGGTGCATTAACTAAAAAACTACTTGACGGAGAGCAGTCAAATTTGGTAGGTAGTTGACGCTACTCTCAGCGAAGAAATGGTTAAACTTTCACTGGAAAATATACAGGGTGGACCGTCTAAAGGGAATAAATAATGAAAAAAAATATTTTTGCTCAAATTTAAAATTTCCATGTTTCATGACACTCTAAACCTATTTCAGAAAAAAAAAAATCGGTAAAGGTATTTACACAGAACTTCCCTCGTTATTTGTGCATGGCGGCCACTAAAAAATTATTAAATATGAAATGACATTGAGAATAATAATGGAAATATAGTTATTGTAATTATTACAAAGAAGTCCTGATAACCTTTGGTCAAAAAAATAGTGCTCATCCAACAGCAAAAGTTCAATACTAAATAACAGGTCTACCATGAATTATTTCTTGGGATGACCACCCTGTATATTTTCCAATAAAAGTATAATAGCATATGCCAAATATTATTGCCATTAGACACATTTTCAGTTCCACTTTCACGCAGTGAAGTGGAAGTATAGTAGTGGTTAAAAATTTCAATTTTTTTTGAAATTTTTCAAAACTGTTGGTTAAAAAATTTTCAGTCTTTTTTCTTCTGCAATAGGTTCAGAATTTTCCATCTGTTTTAGTGGTAAAAACTTTTTTTTAAAATGTGTGAAATTAATTTTCAAATTTTTTTTTTCTGAAATAGGTTTAGAATGTCATGAAACGTGAAAATTTTAAATTTCAGCAAAAACAAATTTTTCCATCTATTCTAATGGTATCTTTTTTCCAAAATGGTAAAAAATGATGCAATTTTTTTTCCGAAATAGGTTTGGAATGTCATGAAACGTGGAAATTTAAAATTTAAACAAAAAAAAATTTTTCAACTATTCTATAGTAAGTAGTGAAATAGATTTTATCAATTTTTTTAAAATTTGTTTGAATAGGTTTAGAATGCCATGGAAACGTTGAAATTTTAAATTTGAACAAGGAAAAAAAACATTTTTTTGAAATTTTTCCAAAATGTTGGTTAAAAAATTATCAAAATTTTTTCTTCTGAAATAGGTTTAGAATGTCATGAAACGTGTATATTTGAAATTTGAGCAAAAAAATTTTTCATCTATTCAAGTGGTAATTTTTTTTCCAAAATGGTAAAAAAATGTTACAATTTTTTTTCTTCCGAAATAGGTTTGGAATGTCATGAAGCGTGGAAATCATAAATTTGAGCAAAAAAATATTTTCTTCTATTCTATAGTAAGTACTTAGTGGATGAATGCATAAATTTTTTCAAGAAAATTTTTCAGAAAAATTTCTAAATTTGTTTTATACGTATAGAATTCCCTGGAAACGTGGAAATTTTAAATTTGAACAAAAAAAATGTCCACCTATTTTAGTGGTAAAATTTTTTTCAAAAATGTTGGTAAAAAAATTTTCAAATTTTTTTTTTTTTTTAAATACGTTTAGAATGCCATGAAACGTGAAAATTTTAAATTTGAAGAAGGAAGAAAAATTTTTTCCTCTATTTTAGTGGTAGAAATTTTTTCAAAAATGTTTCAAAAAAAATTTCAAAAATTTGTTTTTTTCTGAAATAGGTTTAGCGCGTCATGAAACGTGGAAATTTTAAATTTGAGGAAAAAAACAAATTTTTCACTATTTATTCCGTTTAGACGGTCCACCCTGTATATTTTTCAGTGAAAATTCTACCAGTTCTTCGCTGACAGTAGGGTTAACTACCTACCAAATTTGACTGCTCTTCGTCAACTAGTTTTTTAGTAAATGCACCAACAGACAGACTGACGGAATTGAAAAACCTATATTTTCGGAATCTACGTGTTCTGAAACGTCAGAATCCGAAAAAATCTCGGAGGGTGATTTTTTCTCGGATGCAATACTTCCCTTCGGTATGCGAGGGAAGTAAAAATTAGAAAATTTTTTTTACTAATATTTTTGAAAAATTTTTTGCCACTAAAATAGTTGAAAAAAAGTTTTTTCTTTGTTCAAATTTAAAATTTCCACGTTTCATAGCGTTCTAAACCTATTTAAAAAAAATTAATTTTTTTTTTCCATTTTTGAAATAATTTTACCGTTAAAATAGATGGAATTCTTTGTTCAAATTCAAAATTTCCACGTTTCCATGGCATTCTAAACCTATTTCAACAAAAACAAATTTGAATTTTTTTTTGAAAAATTTAATTTTTTTTAAATTAAAAATTTGAAAAATTTAAAAAATTTTAAAAAAAATTATTTATCACTAATATAGAATAGATATAAAAAAAATTTGTGTCAAATTTAAAATTTCCACGTTTCATGACATTCCAAACCTATTTCGGACAAAAAATTGCAACATTTTTTTTACAATTTTGGAAAAATATTTTACTAAGTACTAGAATAGATGGAAAAAATTTTTTTTTGCTCAAATTTAAAATTTTCACGTTTCTTGAACCTAAATCCTATCGTTATTATCCAGCACCGAAGTGTTGCTTGACTACTGACACTGTACCATTTGTTTTCAGTTCCATATGTATTGATTCCACCGCTGGTACTTCATTTTCCATATACTTGCTATAAATTAAATCTCTTAACGATTTTACCATAGACGAATCTAATGCTCGTGCTGCTCCTTTATCCGATCTAACTTTTCGATTAGTACCACATCCTTAATTATTCTATAGATAGACCGTTCTGAAATTTCTGTTAAGTAGGCCGTTTTTTCCACGGCTTCTTTTTCACCTTCACTTTCTTTTATATTTTTATAAACGTTTAAAACTACTTTTTTAGTATGTTCGCATAAATATTGTCTAGAACTTTTCTCTGTAATTTGCGAGCCATTACCATTTCCCATATCTTCGTTAAATTCTCTGCTGGTGCTAGGTTGAGGATCTTCCCAAGGCCTGAACATTATAAATATTATTTTACCACAGCCACTAAAAAACGGAAAACACTCGAATATTTCACCATCCGCCGGACTATTTTTATACAACTACATAAAATAGGCTTAAACAAAGAGCAATTTCACTTATCTGTTAAAGTATTATATATTCTAGGCACTTGCAATCAAAATAAAGTGTAAACACTGAACCACACACTGTATGAAGCACATAACCTATATATTCTAAATATAACACAACTCGTTCGAAATATCGCGGAAGACTGTGGTCCGTCTCTGCTTAATACCTGTGCCGTTCTGCTTGCCCTTTTACAGCATTACGTATGTGTGTAAAAAATTAAATAAACAGTAGTGACCGTTAGATCGTAAAATATTTTAGGAGTGAGTGGCGTAATTATTAGAAATTATAACTAATACTGGCGACTTTCCCTTAATTTCTTATTTTAATCCATGCCCCGCTCTATCCTAGTGGTAATAGGCGGCAAAGCTTTGAAAGTTTTTATCTGACTTAGAAATATGAAGTTTACTTTACACTTTAACAATAGAAGTATATTCTTAGAATAAAAATATATTCTTTAGTTTCCGAGATATCGGCTGAGGGAATGTTATGTGAAACAGCAGTGAATTATGTAATTAGGTATTATTATGAATAAAGTGCATATTGATGTAGGTATATTTACCAATTTAGTTCTTGTTTGTAACTTGCGAAGTTTAAAAATCATAGTTACTAAGGTAGTTAGATAGACTGTAGTTGCTGAAAGGTTGAATGAGTACTACCAGTTGTATTATACAGTGCACAGTTTGTATTTCTTGATGGATTACCGTAAGCATATTTTAAGCTTATATGATCCCAAAGCGAGGTGTTTAACTTGTCTCAATCTGTAGCTTGATATTATTAATGCATATACACTATTATATTAAAAGCAGTAAACTTATGAAAGTAAGATATAACGATGTGCAGCAACTCACCTGTGCCCATGACGTAAATTTCTTTATCTTGGTGTTTTCGTAAAAGGAACTTCATGGTGTACAAATACAGCAACCCGAAGGCTAACTGAATACCTGACGTTAACAGATGTGCCAAGAATGCCGCGCCGCATACTAACCAACCCCAACCTCCTAAAAAAAAATATTTGTATAATACCTAGATAAATAGTCCTCAAGCACACTTCGGTAGCTGTGTATTGTTGGAAATTACTGTTTCAAGATTGGTAATACTCGTTAGTATAGAATTAGTAAATGTGCCTAATCATAAAAAGGTTTTTGCTAGTCATTTCATTGGTTGTAATCTATATTAAGTATAGCGCCATCTGATCGCAAGTTAAGTGCTTTGTTTTTTAAACAAGTATATTAGTTAGGGAAATGGCGTTCAAAATCGACGACGAAAAGTTACCGTCTGCCAGTCGGTAATCGAGGAGGGCATATAACTACGAAACATTTTTCTCTCTGGAAATTTTTGGTATGGTGGGAGAATATGGACGGGGAAGAATTTTTTTTTTAATCAAATGGTTACCGATACCTTTCCGCATATATGGTTAGTTAATGTACTACACATACCCCAATTACTCTGGCAGACAAAACTTCCGGGCGGTGCGCAGTAAAAAAAAAATTTTGTTGCTACCAGACCAAACCTAACGCAAAATGTTTGTTTTGGCCTGTACTTGCCCTCCTCGATTACCGACTGGCAGACGGTAACTTTTCGTCGTCAATTTTGCACGCTATGTCCTAGACTATATGATAAGTTTGTCTCGACAATATGAGGATGAGATTTATCGCATAGAAGCAGTCACAAACGTGAATAATCTCCATAAGATAGTAACTTGAAATATAATGCTTGTTCTTATTTTTTAAGTATAGATTTATCTCTGTTTATCGCAACAAAATAAAATAGCCAGAAATACCAAGTGTATGTTAGGACGTTTCTAGATCCAACTGATATATTTTGCTAGAATATCCGCCAACGACGTACAGTGAGGACAAAAAAAATGGGACAACTCTTCTTATGGTGTAATAGTGACTTTTTAAATGTATGTTAATCTTGATGTATCAATATAATGTATCCTATGGACATAAAATCAATAACATCACTTCCAACGATGAACAGGTGTAAATTTAGTCGCGTCATTTTAGCATGAAAAACCTGAAAATCTCCAAAATTTAAAGTACAGGGTCAATTGACTTCATTTTTGTTGCAAAGAGTCCAGACAGACATTGAGAAAAAACAGTACCTTTTATTTTTTAGCAGAAATGTTTGGTTTCATTTTTTGTTCAATAATTGGCCAATTTTAATGGCTAATTTAATTTAATTAATTGAAAAATTTGTTATCATACACAATATACCATGAAATTAGACCAAAATAAGTTACTCGGGGGTTTTTGGGGTCGCTGATCACAAATCTGAAGTCGAATTTGGGAAATTCAAAATGGCGGACCGGAAATCTGCTATTTTCCATTTGTAATTTTTGCAAGGGTTTTGAAATTTTATTGCATGGCACCATATATCCCACCATTAAAAGGGCGCTCTACCACCTACAATCTAATATGCATAACTTAATTTATCTCTGGGGCCATCGATCAACGCTTGCAAATGGACGCAATATACACAGATTTTTCTAAGGCATTTGACACCCTTGACCACGCTATGTTAATTTAAAAAACGTCCTCCTTCGGTTTCTCCCAATCCTTGCTTGTATTTTTTCAATCCTATCTCTTAGGTAGAAAACAATATGTCGCTTATAGTGGGTTTCGGTCTGTCGAGTACGTGGCAACATCAGGTGTTCCGCAAGGATCAATTCTGGGACCGTTACTTTTTAAAATATTTATAAATGATATTGTGGAAGTTACTCAAACCGACTGTTTGCTCTATGCGGATGATCTCAAACTTTTTAGGACTATTAGTTCAATAGCGGACTGCAATCTATTACAAAAGAGCCTCTCCAACGCACCTAATTGGTGTGTTCGAAATAAGTTAAACCTAAATGTGTCCAAATGCAACATTATGTCCTACACAACAAAGCTCATGCCCACCACGTTTAATTATGGCATAGATAATGTGGTACTCCAAAGACCCGTGACTTTCAAGACCTTGGAGTAATTTTTGACAAAGAACTTTCCTTTGTACCACACATACATAAGTTCAGAATCTTTTAAGATTTTGGGATTTCTATTCAGATCAAGCAGAGAGTTTACCAATACTGATACTCTAAAATTACTTTACTTTGCTTTTGTCCGGCCCAAATTTTAATACGCGTCACTGATCTGGAACCCTCATTACGTAACTCATGTGAATAGCCTAGAAAGGGTACAAAAGCGATTTGTAAAATTATTGTGGTTCAAGTGTGATGGAATATACCCATCAATTGGTTTTCCACATCTAGAACTCTTGAGTAGATTCTCTATGGACACTCTTGAGAACAGGCGGATTTGCTACTCTCAAATATTTTTACATCATCTAATACATAACAAGATCGATTGCCCAGAATTTTTAAATAAATTACAATTTTATGTCCCATTAAATACTCGGATAATGCAATGTTTTTCTTTGTATTCTGTTTTTATATTGTTTTATTATTATGCTTATCTTATAATGTGTATTTTTATATTTCTTGTCTTTGATATTTGTTATTTTTAGGAGTACTTTATATTTCTTTAATGTATATTGTATGTACTTAATAGTTTGTTTTTATGTATCCGTCCTGCTCTGTAAATGGGTTATACCTGTTGAGCAGTGTATGCTAAATAAATAAATAAATAAATAAATAAATAAATAAAACATGAGAATGGATATCTTGGCTTTGAAAATCTGTACTCGGTGTTTTTCTAGGTCGCCGATTACGAATCCGAGGTCTAATTCGGTAAATTCAAAATAGCGGACTGGAAGTAGAGTCAATTTCTCAGGAAACACTTGTATTATTTTCGTTTTCGTATCGTTCATTTTTCGGCTGAAAATGAGAACTCGGGGGTTTTCATGGTCGCTGATAACGCATCCGATGTCCAATTAGAGAAAATTCAAAATTCATACCCGGGAACAAAGAATACGGTTGTATAGAAAAAAAAATCTAAGAAAGATTTACGATTCGATGGACGCGATTTGAAGTGGAGAACTTAACCAAAGAAATTTAAAAAGTTGAAAAAAACAGTTTTTCGTAAATAAAAAAACTGTGACTAATCGAAAAAAGTTGGAGAAAGTTGCAGGTGCTAAAAAGATCTTTCGATTGCTATTTTTTTTAGTATAGTTGCGCTTACACTTTTCGAGATATATCGAAGAAACTGAAAAATCGGCATTTCTTGTTTCGCTGCAACTTTCTCAAACATACGTGTAAATACTTACTATCAATCGTAAGTATAGCTCACGGCAAGCCGAAAGAGTACGTTTTTAAAAAGTTTAATGATATCTTTTATTTTTCTAGATATATCGATTTTTCGAAAAAAAGATGTTCTAGAAAATCGGATAGACTTGTTCCACGGAGGGTTCTATAGTAACGATCTTGGGCTCGTTTTCTTTACAAAGAGTTGTACTATCATGCTGAGAGAATTGTAACGGTTTTATTAATTTTAAGGTTAAATAAATGGCTTTAAAATAATAGAATTTTTTTGGTTAGGGTTATATTAAAATAATTTTGCCAATTTCTGGCCTCTAGAAAGTCGTAGGACAGATTTTTTTTTGTAAATTCATTAAAAAATGTCAGTAATTGAGTCCCGTATAGGTTATTTCTGTAAAATTGAAATTGGCAAAATTATGTTTTAAAGAAATCTAACCTAAAAAAAATGCTATTATTTTAAAAATTAATAAAACCGGTACAATTCTTTCACAGCATGATAGTACAACTTATTATTATAAAATAAATGATCCCAAGATCGTTATTGTAGAACCCTGTGTGGAGCAAGTCTACCCGATTTTCGAGAACGTCTTTTTTTCGAAAAATCGATACATCTCGAATAATTAAATATATTTTTAAACTTTTCAAAAACGTAGTTTTTTTGCTTGGCGTGAGCTATACTTACGATTGATAGTGAGTATATAAATGTAAATTAGAAAAAGATACAGCGAGAATAAGTAAAGCTGATTTTTGGTGGTTTTATCCATATACCTCGAAAAGTGTTATCGCAACTGATACAAAAAAAATAGCAATCGAAAGATCTTTTTAGCACAACTTTACAACTTTCTTCGATTGGAGGCATAGTTGTTTTTACTTCCCTGGCATACCGAAGGGAAGTATTGTATTCGAGAAAAAATCACCCTACTAAATTTTTGCGGATTTTCACGTTTCAGATCACGTAGATTACGAAAATATAGTTTTTCAATTCCGTCAGTCTGTCTGTCTGTCGGTCTGTCTGTTGGTGCATTAACTAAAAAGCTACTTGACGGAGAACAGTCAAATTTGGTAGGTAGCTAACGCTACTGTCAGCGGAGAAATGGTTAAATCTTCATTGGAAAATATACAGGGTGGACAGTCTAAAGAGAATAAATAAATAGTGAAAGAAAATTTTTTTTTGCTGAAATTTAAAATTTCCACCTATCATAACATTCTAGACCTATTTCAGAATAAAAAATTTGAAATTTGAAAACATTTTTACCATTAGAATAGATGAAAAAAAAAAAACGGTAAAGGTATTTACACAGAACTTCCCTCTCTATTTGTTCATGGCGGTCACTCTAAAAATTATTAATTACGAAATGACATTGAGAATAGTAATCGGAAGTTATTATTACAAAGAAAACCTGATAACTTTTGGCCAAAAAAATATACAGAGTGCTCATCCAACAGCAAAAATTAAATACTAAACAACAGGTGCCAAATATGGAAGGCTTGCGCACATACCTTTACAAATGTCCACCATGATTGAATTATTTCTTGGGATGACCACCCTGTACATTTTTCAATAAAAGTATAGTAGGTGCGCATATGCCAAATATTATTGCCATCTGTCACATTTTCAACTCCACATTCACGTAGTGGAGTGGAAGTATTAGTAGTGGTTAAAAAATTTAATTTTTTTTAAAATTTTTCAAAAATGTTGGTGAACAAAATTTTCAAAATTTGTTTTTCTGAAATAGGTTTAGAATGTCATGAAACGTAAAAAAAATGTTTCCATCTATTCTAGTGGTAACTTTTTTTTCCAAAATGGTAAAAAAATGTTGCAAATTTTTTTTTCCGAAATAGGTTTGGAATGTCATAAAACGTGAAAATTTTAAATTTGAGCAAAAAAAATGTTCATCTATTCTATAGTAAGTGGTGATAAATAGATTAAAAATGTTTTCATTTTTTTTTTAATAAATTTGTTTGAATAGGATTAGAATGCCATGGAAACGTGGAAATTTTAAATTTGAACAAAGAAAAAAAAATTTCCATCTATTTTAGTGGTAAATTTTTTTCAAAAATGGTAAAAAAATTTCAAATTTTTTTTTTATGTAGGTTTAGAACGCTATGAAACGTGGAAATTTTAAATTTGAACAAAGAAAAAAAAAATTCCATCTATTTTAGTGGTAAAAATTTTCCAAAATGGTAAGAAAAAATTCAATTTTTTTTAATAGGTTTAGAATGCCATGGAAAGTGGAAATTTTAAATTTGAGGAAGGAAAAAAAATTTTTCGTCTATTTTAGTGGTAAAATATTTTTCAAAAATGTTTGTGAGAAATATTTTCAGTGAAAGTTTAACCATTTCTTCGCTGACAGTAGCGTCAACTACCTACCAAATTTGAGTGCTCAGACAGACAGACAGACAGACAAACAGACTGACGGAATTGAAAAATCTATATTTTCGTAATCTACGTGATCTGAAACGTCAAAATCCGAAAAAATCTCGGAGGGTGATTTTTTCTCGAATACAATACTTCCCTTCGGTATGCGAGGGAAGTAAAAATTCAGAAAAAAAAAAAATTTAAATTTTTTTTGCCATTTTTGAAAAATTTTTCACCACTGGAGTACATAGAAAAAATTTTTTTTTGCTTAATTTTGAAATTTCTATTAAAAACAAAAAATGTTTTGAAAATTTTTTTAACAACATTTTTGAAAAAAATTTTACCACTGGAATAGATAGAAACATTTTTTTGGCTCAAATTTAAAATTTCCACATTTCATGGCATTCTAAACCAATTTAAAAAAAAATTGAGAAAAAATTTGTAATCTTTTTACTACAAAAATTTGAGTTGAAAATAAAATAAAAAATGTTGAAATTTTGAAAATTTTGTATAAACTGGATGATGAAAAAAAAAATTTGTTTGCTCAAATTTAAAATTTCCACGTTTCATGACATTCTAAACACATTTCAAGAACAATTTTTTTTACAAAATGGGTGATGGAAAAAAATATTTTGCTCAAATTTAAAATTTCCATTTCGTGACATTCTAATCTATTTGAAAAAAAAAATGTTTTGAAAATTTAAATTACAAAAAAAATTTGAAATTTTGAAAATTTTGTATAAACTGGATGACGACAAAAAATTTTCATGTTTCGTGACATTCTAAACATATTTCAAAAACAATTTTTTCAGAAAATTTAACAAATGGGTCATGGAAAAAAATGTTTTGCTGAAATTTAAAATTCCCACGTTTCGTGGCATTCTAAACCTATAAAAAAAAATTGGAAAATTTGAAACGGAAAAAAAATTAGAAATTATGAAAATTTTGTACCATAAAATGGGTGAAAAAAAAATTGTTGGTCAAATTTAAGATTTCCACTTTTCACGACATTCTAAACATATTTCAAAAACAATTTTTTCAGAAAATTAAAAAAAAAAATTAAATTTTTTTATACTTAAAATGGGTGATAGAAAAAAAATGTTTGCTCAAATTTAAAATTTTCCCGTTTCATGACATTCTAGATATATTTCAAAGAAAGAAATTTGTTTTGAAAATTTTAAAAAATTATATAAGTACATATATTTTTTATTTTTTACCACTACAATAGAATAGATGATGGAAAAATGTTTTTTCTTCAATTTTACAGTTTCCACGTTTCATTATATTCTAAGCCTATTTCAACAAAAACATTTTTTGTAAATTAAAAAAAAACAAAAATTTGAAAAAAAATTCCCCCACCACTATACAGTAGATGATGGAAAAAAGTTATTAGGTTTTCTCTGTAACAATAGGGCTAACTATATGACGATTATAACTCTCATATGTCAACTCTTAATTAATAATTTTTTAGAGTGACCGTCTTGTACGAATAAAGAGGGAAGTTCTGTGTAAATACCTTTACCCATTTTTTTATTTACGAAAAACTGTTTTTCTCAACTTTTCACATTTTTTAGGTTAAGTTCGCCACTTCAGTTCGCGTCCATCAAATCACAAATCTTTCTTAGAATGTTGTTTCTCTACAACCATATTTTTTGTTTCTGGATATGAATTTTGGTATACCCTCTACTTAATAATTGGGTTATTCGCGCCACTGTGCGTCCGTCGCGTCCTGAGTCAGGATTTTCATCAATTTTCCCCTCGACTCTCTATTTGCTCAAAATGCTTGAAACTGAATTCTTGTTCGCATTGTAAAATAACGCAATTTGCGTAACCGACCACCCATCATTTGCTTATCTCGACCATTAATTACTTCATTAACATAAGGCATAATTTCTGTCTGTATTTTTTTTTGACAAATTTAAATATCGGACACTGATTAGGTATAAGAACGCAACAATATTGATAATATCAATATACAAGCAACAAAATTTCAGCAAAAAACTGCGATAAGAGTTGTCCCATTTTTCATTGTCGGTAACCGTACATTCTTTTACTTAAAACAATAGTAACGCTGTGTTTCTAGATCCATATCTCACCTTAGGAAGTCGAATGAGAATAAGTGACTTACCTTCTGGATAATAATGTTGTTTGATAGTAGCTGTGTCAACATCCCGCCGCCGTAAAGCCGGTATGTTGCGATGCAAGGAGTGTAACTCTCTATCGTGTAATACTGGAAATGAGTCTTCATCGTCGGGCGGCCTAGGAATCGGTGTACTTCTATCTGTAACAAAACAACGATCTTTAAATCTGTAGCTGAGCAGTTTTTCCGAGGAGTTCTTATTTTAATTTTAAATATTGAATTTTTTGAGATACAGGGTGATTCATTGGTACTCCTTAATTACCAAGGGTGGTTTATTGATTTGGCTTTTTTTGTCTTGGGTCATAATTTTAGAACCACCAGGCAAGCAAAATTTACTCAACCAGCCATACCGATTCTTCAGTTTAACGGAATTATAATGCAGGGCTCGATAGAAAAAAGGGTCCGAAATGTTAAATTTCAAGAACAACACCTTGTATTGAAAGTTTTACAAATCTCTTTTAAAATATGGAAAGGGTATAAAACATAAAGCAAATAAAGTACCCTGTGTCAAATTGCGCAGCCCATTTTTCGTTTAACTTTTTTACTTCCTTCGCATACCAAAGGGAAGTATTATTGTATTCGAGAAAAAATCACCCTCCGAGATTTTTTCGGATTTTGACGTTTCAGATTATGTAGATTACGAAAATATAGGTTTTTCAATTCCGTCAGTCTGTCTATCTGTCTGTCTGTCTCTTTGTTGGTGTATTAACTAAAAAAACTACTTGACGGAGAGCAGTCAAATTTGGTAGGTAGTTGACGCTACTGTCAGCGAAGAAATGGTAGAACTTGCAGTGGAAAATATACAGGGTGGACCGTCTCAATTGAATAAATAATGAAAAAAATTTTTTTTTGCTCAAATTTAAAATTTCCACGTTTCATTACACGATAAACCTATTTCAGAAAAAAAAAAAAATTGAAAATTTTTTTCACCAAGATTTAAAAAAAAATGTTAACCACTAAAATGAAAACAATTTTTTTTGGTCAAATTTAAAATTTCCACGTTTCATTACACGATAAATCTATTTCAGAAAAAAAATTTTGAAAATTTTTTTCACCAAGATTTTTGAAAAATTTTTTACCACTAAAATAGATGAGAAAATTTTTATCTTCGTACAAATTTAAAATTTCCACGTTTAAAGAAATGAAATTTTTTAACCACCTCTATACTTCCACTCCACTACGTGAATGTGGAATTGAAAATGTGACAGATGGCAATAATATTTGGCATATGCACCTATTACACTTTTATTGAAAAATGTACAGGGTGGTCATCCCAAGAAATAATTCAGTCATCGTGGACATTTGTAAAGGTATTTGCGCAAGCCTTCCATATTTGGCACCTGTTATTTTTTAGAGTGACCGTCATGCACAAATAAAGAGGGTAGTTCTGTGTAAATACCTTTACCGATTTTTTGATAAAGTGAAATTTTACAAAATTAAAAACCGAGTATCTCATATAAAGTAGTGTTATTTCTTTATAATAAAAATTTTCATATTCAATAAAAAACCATTCATACAACGTAAGTCCTGAAAAATATCTAACCATCCAATTATAACCAATATATATTTACACGTTATTTTGAAAATATTAAATTCCTATAAGTAGTCTTTAACTACAACAATTAAAATTTCAAACAATCAAGTGTGTTGTTAAATTTCTGACAGTTGATCATTCCTAAAGGGTTAAACTAAACTTTGTTTAAACTTTTCTCACCTAAATATTAATAAATTTTAAAAGTAAAATGCCTCAAAATTTCAACGAAGAATATGGAGATATGTGGTATGTTTACGTGTTTTGTGATGGTAACCGTCCCACACCTAATCATCAGACTTTTTCTAAGGTGTTTATTTATTCCAAAGAACATGGGCGATTTCTAATTGCAAAACTGAACGAACATCAAGAATGACGCCATTTAGTCCTAGAAAATTTATTAAATATGGTTGAAAATAATCCCTTAGCACCCATGACATTTTTAGTGCATTAGAGTTTAGAGTTTATTTATTATTATTATTACAAATACATAATACATAATTTACAATATTACAATAGAGCACAGTATTATAAATAATGTAGGAATATTATTAAATTAAATTATTTAGAAAGAGAAACAAAAAAATATACCATATACAGGGTGTCCCGAATTGCATGGGCCAGACTTCGCTAAGTAATACAACTTTTCAAAATAAAAAAAAAGTTCCTATAAACATGGGTCGGGAAGTGTTAGTTTCCGAGATATGGGGTATTCAAGTAATTCTCCTGAAAATGTTTTTTTATGAATATTTTCGAAAGGTCTAAAGATAAACAAATGATAATTTACACAGGAATTTAACTTTGTATGCGTTTTAAGAAAAAATTACAACTATGTACGAAAATCATTCAGGAGCGGGTGAAACTGGGGGACCTAGGTATAATTTAACCCCATCTTTATTGTGTGACGTTTAAATTAATTTATGAGCAGAACTTAAAAATTTTATGTTTTCTACACAAAAATAGTCTCTTGTGTTTTTTCTCTAAAATTATCAGTTTTTGAGTAAATATTATCTGAACTTTATTCGGGGATAGTTTTTTATGAATAATTTTAGTAGAACAGAAAAAACAATGACAGTAAAACAAAATTTGATTACACTATTTTTATTAGACAACAATGAATTAGATTAAAGTAAGTTAAATTACAAATTACAAGAGATGTTCAAAGTGCATTCCGCCAGCTTCAACACATTTCTGACATCTGCGCCATACAAAGTGTGTAGCTTTACGAATGAAATCAGGATTAGCCCGCAAATTTTCACATTCTTCGAGAATTCCTTGTATTAACTCTTCTCTTGTGTTTACAGAGATTGCGTAGACTTTGTCCTTTAAATAGCCCCAGACCAAAAAATCAACTGGAGTTAAATCCGGTGAACGGGGTGGCCAGGCTCTTGCACCTAATCGACCGATCCACCGTTCAGGATAATTATTGTTTACCTACAAACGGTTCTGAACAGCAAAATGTGCAGGAGCTCCGCCCATTTGAAACAAGCATTCATTTCTTAAATTAAGAGGAATATCCTCGACATATTGAAAAAAATGGTTATTTAAAAAGTCATTAAATGATGGCCCATTTAAACGGGGAGGAAGGATGTGGGGCCCACAAAAAGTCCCGTTTATAACACCACACCATACATTAACGCTAAACTCCTGTTGAAATGCCCTAGGGCGAATTATATGAGGATTCTGATGAGCCCAGATTCTTAAATTATTAAAATTAACCGATCCATTATGGTTAAAGGTAGCTTCATCAGTCCAAATAATTTTACTTCCGAAATCGGGATCTTATTCCATGGCATTTATAAATTAATTACAAAAATTGATATGCCTTTCGGAATCACCTGGTTGAAGGCTTTGGACTGGCTGCATTCGAAAAGCTTTTCTGTGGTCTTTTTTCGGAATCCGAAAAACTTTGTTTTTGGAAACATGCACAGCTTGCGCACGCAGCTATGGGACCGCTCTTCTGATACTTAATTTATTATTATTGTTAAATTTGTCCAAAAATATGTTTTTAAATTGCCCATTTCGCTGTTCTTCATTTCTTAGCCCTCTTTAAAGTCCAACATTTCTAAATTCTAGGTGGGTTCGAATAAAAACATCTTTAGATGGTTTCCTTCTATTAGGAAATCTTCTGCGATATTCGCGTACCACGGCATTCGCGTTTCCATTACAATATCCATAAATAAAATGAATATCCGCGTACTCCACATTACTAAACATGACCATTTTTTATTTTTTAATATGTACAACACTTTTTCCAAAAGGAAGTAATAAAACTACAGAACAATGAACTACAGAAAATCAAAAAACAACATTGTCATGATTATCATTCTGGCATTGCATGCTAGATTATTTTTCATTTGTTACAAACATTACAATCACGGCACACTCCTGCATACCAGGAATGCTGGTAATAATGGTTACTAATTAATAAAGTTCAGATAAGATTTACTCAAAAACTGATAATTTTAGAGAAAAAACACAAGAGACTTTTTTTGTGTAGAAAACTTCAAATTTTCAAGTTCTGCTCATAAATTAATTTAAAAGTGTCACACAATAAAGTTGGGGCTAAATCATACCCAGGCCCCCAGTTTCACCTGCTCCTGAATAATTTTCGTACATAGTTTTCATTTTTCCTTAAAAAGCATAAAAAGTTAAATTCCTGTGTAAATTATCATTTGTTTATCTTTCGACGTTTCGAATATATTCATAAAAAAACATTTTCAGGAGAATTACTCGAACACCCTGTATCTCGGAAATTAATCTCTTCCCGACCCATGTTAATAGGAACTTTCTTCTTATTTTGAAAAGTTGTATTGCTTAGTGAAATTTGGCCTATGCAATTCGGGACAACCCTGTATATTTAAAAGTGAATTATTTATTATTTGTTTGCTTATAGTAATGAAACATTTTCTTTATAGGATTTTGCAAACAGTGGAAAGAAAAGCTATCTATGAGAACTAAAGGAAAAACTGTCTATATAAAAATATTAATGAAATCTTTGCATTCTTTCGATAACCTAACTTCTGGTTATGCTAGCAAGTAAAATTCTGATTTGCCATTCTCATTTTAACACTAGCATCCAACCTAGTCCCCTACGGCTAAGCAGGCTAAACTAGTATCTACATATCGTAGGGGATCATGTAGATACTAGTTTAGCCTGCTTAGCCTTAGGGGACTAGGTTGGATACTAGTGTTAAAATGAGAATGGCAAATCAGAATTTTACTTGCTAGCATAACCAGAAGTCAGGTTATCGAAAGAATGCAAAGATTTCATTAATATTTTTGTATAGATAGTTTTTCCTTTAGTTCTCATAGATAGCTTTTCTTTCCACTGTTTGCAAAATCCTATAAAGAAAATGTTTCAACCCTGTATACATATACATATATTAATTATTTTCTTTTTTTTTTCTTTTATGGCACCAATTTGTGTTGATATAGATGCCTAAGCACGATTGGCTTGTTTTCCTAGGTATCAACACAAAGTTTGGTGTACTTCATATATTCCACAATCTACCGTTTGGCGAAGATTAAAAAACCATCGACTTTTCATGTGTAGATAGTGCAAAGGTTGCAACCAGACGATTATGTCCACCGCTTAAATTTTAGTCGGTGGATTATTAGAAACCAAAGAAATCTAATTAGGATATTATTTACTGATGAGGCGCAATTTACAAGGCAGTCAAACTGACACTCGATAAATCACATTTTAGAATTGAATTTTTTCGACCAAACAAGATTGAAATAGGCGATAATTTTTGTTCTAAAAAATATTTGTAACTGAGTATTTTCACTATACGCAAATATGCTTTCTTTATATTATTAAAATGAAGATGTTATATTAAAGCAGATACTGATATTTAAATAACATTTTATTGCCTGTCAAATTAAAATTTCAACCAATAATCAATATAATATATTAATAATTGAACGGGTATGCAAAACACGCCATGATTGGTGGTGACGTCATCGATTTCATGAAACGGACTTATCTAGTATAAACACAGCATTTTAAATGCTTTTTCTACGTGTTCCGTGTGATTAAATACGAAATGGCTTATACGGGGTTTGTAATTTTGTAAAAGTTACTTCGGTTTTACCGGACGTGTGGACGTGTCTATGAAAAAAAAAAACGATTTTAACATAGCAGGAGCGACGGATGTTAAGGTTGTAATGTAAGTACTTTATTTTTATTCTGTTTGTGTTCATCTACTATTACTCTATTGTAGTACATTGATCCCTATATGTTATGAATATTGTATAATTTCTCAGCATAATATTATACATACAAGATTGAATAATGTAAATATAACCTATAAATGGTCGAGAAAATACATATTGTATTTGATGCATTTTTGCATCACGGCATAAATTACCATTTAGTTTCCAGTATGAAACGATAAAATTTATAAATGATAATACACAACTAGTTGTGGATATTCAAATATTTTTGAACACAATTAAGAATCATCTTCACAATGAAAGAGATTTTAAAACTCGTGAAAGCATCGAATTGCTGAGCAACTATCAATAATTTCATTCCATCTGAAATTTTACTTAGTTTTATAACATTTGGTTTGGTTTTAAGTGGTTTAGCTTTCAGCTAATATGTCTGAGGGAAATGCTAGCGAAATAAATAATTAAATAAATATTTGCAGTCCACAACGCTCGACTGCAAGCTTCGCGTCTTGAAAAAAATTAGCTACTTTTCTATAACATCTTGTCATTATTGTAATTATGATTATGTAACCGTCTATTTCGAAGATTTATGCCTTACACAAGGCAGCTTTTTAAACATTCCGATCTATCCAGATAAAAAATAACGACACGATCATACAATTAAATAATCATAAAATTATATAGATTACAATGTAGATGTCTAGTATACATATAATTTATATAACGGGACGTTGGTCTCTCGTCGTTAAGAAATTTTTTATTGTTATAAAGTGTAGGTCTTGCCGTATAAAATGGTATATCAGTTAATACTAAGTACACACTTATGCGGGCAAATACAGGGTGTAATCAGTTTCATGTCATTAAAAAAACTGGTAATGGGGACCGACTAGACAAACAAAAAAACCTTGACTTTTCCCTCTAGGGGCACTTTGAAAAAACTGACCTGGGTTAACATATTAAATATTCTTTTAACATTAATGTAAAAAATAATTGAGAACCACTGCTTTTCTTTTCCAAAGGACTTGTAGTTCCCAATTATACAACTTTTAAATTGTCATAAAAAAGTGCAGTCCTCGGCGTCACACGCGGTGTCAAAGCAAAGGCTTTCTTTGGATCATCGACCGCCTTTGATGGACCGCCTCAACCGAAGGCAATTATAAAGAGGTAAATAATTCGTTATCTTTTCCTGCACAACTGCAAGCAAATAATGGCCATAGAAGTTTACACAGAGCATTTCTTTACATGTGTGTCTTTTAATTTGGAACAAAATATTGGATTAATGTTTAAAATTTAGAATATTTAAATGTGATTTATTAACGTTTGTGACATAAATGAGTGTCCTGGGTTAAAGCTTACCTAAGTAAATCATTCGAAATCTCTGCATCTGCATCAATACACAGTTCGGTATGTCGAATTAAGGACATACGTACTCCGTTCAACAATAAACTATCAACTAATGTTGTCAATAAAGAAAAATAAAAGAAACACTTGGTCCAAAATCCAAAACGAAATACAAAAAGAACGAACAAGTAAGTTGTGTCTGTACGTAATCAAGAATTTAACGACTTGAACGGTAAAGTCAATAAAATAAATCTCAACTATAAATACACAGTGACCCGAAATTAAAAAATAACAGAAACAACGAACGGCGGGAAAGGGAGAGTCAGAGTATAAGGCAAAGACACGCGCGACGATCTAAACCTACCTCAATATTCCAGCAGTTCTCAAAAGATTTTATTGAAAATTTGCAAAATTTTTATTTATTTTTTTCTCCAAAACTATAAGCTTTAGACCCCATGTTATATAAGGTTTTTTATTTGTCTTGTCGTTCCCTACCACCAATTTTTTTAATGACATGAAACTAATTACACTCTGTATATAATACATGTTAAAGAACATCATTCAAGTTATTCATATCGTTAATAATATTATTACACTCTTCGCAAATACCAAACGAAGAGTTTATATTGCATTTGATGGGCACATTTCTAACGCCGGTAATATCGCTTGTTGAAAAAAAAATTCATATGACATTGTTGGTGATCGAATTCTGAATAACTTTCAAAATGTTCGCTCTTTTGTCTGTCTGTCTGCTTGTCCGTCCGTCACGTTTCTTGTAAGCAGGACAACTTAAGAATGGAAAGTTCGATTGTATTGAAAGGATCGAGCACCATTAGAATTGGAAAAACCATTTCAGTAGAATTTTCTTCAATCTTTGGAAATAGGTAGTTGAAGGGCCTCCGAACAAAAAATGTCATATGAAAAATTGATATAATGCCCTCCCTGCAGAATTGCAGTGACTGGAAGTTAAAAATGTGTGAAAAATTTCTTCCGTGGAATTTTTTCCAAACTTTGCGAAAAAGTAGTTAAAGGACTTCAGAACAAAAAATGCCATATGAAAAAATTGAATTTAATTTAATGCTGTATGATTACAGTGACTGGAAGTTAAAAATCTTTGAACATTTAAAGGTTTTTAACTTCCAGTCCAGAAGGCAGTAAATCAATAATTTCATGTTATATATAAGAACGTATTATCTCTATCGTCTTCCATGGGAAACTCACTCTAACTGGTGCTTATTTAAATTTATATTGTCACTTAGTAAAAATGCCCTTTAGGCTGTAAGACTTATTTCTGACTGAAATACGCGACGTCCACAGGTATCTCCCATATTCCCCTGTTGCCCGGTGCCATATCGGTGGTAACCATCGCGAAAGCCACTTTAACTCACTTGGCATAGGAGAGGGTTTAATTTAGTTATTGAATGAATACTTTATCAAATAAAACATAGTGGTAGAAAAGAGGATACAAGTTTATATATAAAGATGTACTGACATTTTTTTAACCATAACAATCTTCACCCCTGGGGAGCCAACCTCCGGGGGGAGGAGTTGAGTCACGCAACCCCTGTACTTGGTGTCACCCCCAACCCAAAACCCAATTGACTCTTACTGCCCACCGGCATCGTTACTTTTTTTCGCGATTCAGCATTTCCGGCTTAGTTACAATGTAAGCTCTGTCACTTACTTCGTTCTCGCTAACTTAGGCTTTTTCGATACAAAGTAAAACGTACTCCGTTTCAACGATAGAATAAACCAAACAATCTAATGTAATAACTCATATCCGTTACTAAAGAATGATATACCGTGTCTAAAATAGATTTCAAGTACTGCGTGACACATTTCCCCCACACAGGAAAGCTGGTCCCCAGCTATAAGGGTTTGGGAAAAGTTTAAAAAAAATTTAAGCACAGAATAGTACAGATTCAAAAAATAACAAAAATTAAAAAATTAGGAAATACAACAAAAACGGCAAACACAGTATTAAAATATTCCAATACAAATGAGTAAAAAAAAAAATGTCAAAAAAATGTATATCATTGTCAAGTTTTAAAATTATTAAATATCAATAAATCGACAACATAAAACATTAAATTATCTATTTAACCTTACACGTCATGTAGAAAAAATGCCCTTTAGGCAGTAAGAATTATTTCTGAGTGAAATACGCGACGTCCATGGGTATCTCCTATATTACCCGCTGGCCCGGAGCCATATCGGCGGTACTCATGACTAAAGTCACTTTAATTCGCTTGGCATACGAAAGGGTTTAGTTTAATTATTGAATGAATACTTCACAAATAACACAGCGGGAGAAAACAAGATACAAGTTTATTAGTAAATAAAATTTGAACATATAAAAAATGGCGTACTTACATTTTTTAAACTATATCAATCATCACCTTTTGGAAGCTAGCCTGCGGGGGAGGAGTTGAACCACGCAGCCCCTGTACTTGGTGTCATCAACATCAACACCTAACTAACTTTTTTACTACCCGCCGGTATCGTTTCTTTTTTTACGATTTAGCATTTCCGGCCTAGCTACAATGTAAGCTCTGTGACTTCGCTCTCGCTAACTCAACCCGTTTCAACGATAAAATAAACCAAACAATCTAATGTAATAACTCATATCTGTTACTAAAAAATGATGTACTGGGTGTCTAAAATAAATCTCAAGTACTACGTGACAATATAATACTGAAGTAGAATCGGTAGAATTGATTGTCTGACTAAAAACAAACTACTATTGTTTTTTTTTCTGAAATTGTCATATTTTTTTAGTTATTCGGCGAAAAAATCAAGATATAGTAATTTGTGTTTTTTTTTTAGTTGAAAAAAAAGAAGTTTGGACGAAAATGGCAAGACGCAAGAGTCCGGATGCACTTGAAAACTATACAATGCTCTTTTTTTGCAAAGGGCATTAAATGTCAATTTGTCAAGACGAATTCATGAAAAAGTAAATTATTTATTATTTGTTTGCTTATAGTAATGAAACATATTCTTTATAGGATTTTGCAAACAGTAATTCATTAGAATGAAAAAAATTTTAAAGACAAGGTACGTAAACAAATTAATTTCAGGCCTTTGTTCTCATTTTTAACAGAATTTACATATCGTAGGGGGATCATGTAGATACTAGTTTAGCCTGCCTAGCCGTAGGGGACTATGTTGGATGCTAGTGTTAAAATGAGAATGGCAAATAAGAATTTTTACTTGTTAGCATAACCAGAAGTAAGGTTATCGAAAGAATGCAAAGATTTCATTAATATTTTTATATATAGTTTTTCCTTTAGTTCTCATAGATAGTTTTTCTTTCTGCTGTTTGCAAAATCCTATAAAGAATACGAATTCATAAAGTATAATTTAGCTATTCTTGAATAAACTATGTGCGCATTTTTTGATGTTTCATAAAAAATATATACACTGAAATGAACTTGTGGTAGGTACCTTGTGAAACATCTTGAAAATAATTGTTAATAAATTAAACACTGCTTTTAGATGAATCAATCAATATATTATAAATACTCTACATATGTTTCGGCTTATTAGGCCTTTATCAAGAGTATTACATAGTGAATACTAAAGTTTCCGATGTGCTTATTCAATTTATATCTAAAGGTATTTATGTCTTAATCTATTTATGACTTAAGCTATTTAAGATTTAATTTAACATCTTTAATTATTTGAATGTTTGGAGTGGACCTAAGCTGATTATATAAATCAAAGGGTATTTCTTAACAATTGGTTTATTATAGGGGTGTTTAGGAAATTCTGCTGGGCATTTGTGGTACAAGGGTTGTACTTGAAAGATTTTTTGATTTCTAGTTGTTCTAGCAGATCTAAACGTTTACCTTTTCTTTCTGAATGAAGTAAATTTATGTTATCAGTATCTATGAAATGGTTGTTTTCAATACAGTGCGTTGACATTCCTGTATTTTTATTGTTATTAAAGATTGATTTTTTGTGTTCTTTTACCCGGTTGACAACGCTTCTACCACTCTGACCGATATAGACAGCATCGCAATCCTTACAATTAATTTTATATACACCTGATTTATCAATTTTATTTAGTTTTTCTTTGTTATTAACCAAAATGTTTCCTATATTTGTTTTGTTCACACTTATTGTAGAGATACCCAAATTATTCAATTTTTTAGAAATTTTGTTACTATATTTCGGAACATAATTAATAAAACTATATTTTGTAGGTTTGTTAGGCACAGTGAAAAATTCTTTTTGAAGCATTTTGCGTTGTTTGTTTTTGACCATGTTATCTATTAGTGACTCGTTGTATCCGTTATTTCTTGCAATTTGTTTAATTATATTTAATTCTCTATCAAAATCACTTTGATCTAAAGGAAAATTCGTCAGTCTATGTATTAGACTATGAAAGGGTGAAATCTTAATTTGCCATGATTGCTGCGAATTATATTGTATTACTGTATCTGTAGTAGTAGGTTTGCGGTAGATGCTAAATTTCAACTGATTGTTATGTTTTTTGATATTCATATCTAGAAAGTTTAATTGACTATTTTGCTCCGATTCCATTGTAAACTGAATTTTACTATTAAAAGAATTTAAGAAATTAAGGTAATTACTTAGGTTTCTTTCTGTACCGGTCCATATACAAAAAATATCGTCTATATATCGAGTCCAATAAAACACATGTGTATTTAAACTGTTGTTGCTATTAAAAATTAAATGTTCACTGTGCCTAACAAACCTACAAAATATAGTTTTATTAATTATGTTCCGAAATATAGTAACAAAATTTCTAAAAAATTGAATAATTTGGGTATCTCTACAATAAGTGTGAACAAAACAAATATAGGAAACATTTTGGTTAATAACAAAGAAAAACTAAATAAAATTGATAAATCAGGTGTATATAAAATTAATTGTAAGGATTGCGATGCTGTCTATATCGGTCAGAGTGGTAGAAGCGTTGTCAACCGGGTAAAAGAACACAAAAAATCAATCTTTAATAACAATAAAAATACAGGAATGTCAACACACTGTATTGAAAACAACCATTTCATAGATACTGATAACATAAATTTACTTCATTCAGAAAGAAAAGGTAAACGTTTAGATCTGCTAGAACAACTAGAAATCAAAAAATCTTTCAAGTACAACCCTTGCACCACAAATGACCAGCAGAATTTCCTAAACACCCCTATAATAAACCAATTGTTAAGAAATACCCTTTGATTTATATAATCAGCTTAGGTCCACTCCAAACATTCAAATAATTAAAGATGTTAAATTAAATCTTAAATAGCTTAAGTCATAAATAGATTAAGACATAAATACCTTTAGATATAAATTGAATAAGCACGTCGGAAACTTTAGTATTCACTATGTAATACTCTTGATAAAGGCCTAATAAGAAGAAACATATGTAGAGTATTTATAATATATTGATTGATTCATCTAAAAGCAGTGTTTAATTTATTAACAAAAAATGTATACTACTTATTGCAGATAGTAACTTGAAAACATTGTACAATATTTTTTTCATTCATTTGCTTGAAAAATACAACGTATTATGACTTTAATACTGGTCTTTAGCTTTTGAATTTATCACGAGCTTAGTCCATTATGATCCCATAGGAATCTGTTAGTGAATCTTTGCGTTTCGGATGAAATATTTTCTGGCAACTTACTGTATACATTAAGGCGAAAGCGCGCTCCCCTATATCTTATACATGTGCATATTTAGAACTTCTTTGAAAGTATATCATTCGCTTATAGAGACACTTTTTTCTGTAAAGATTGTGTCGCTATAATAAAACGTGCCAAGGAACTGTTTGCGCAAATCTGGGTTTTCTCTTAAACCATCTTTGCTTGCTTGTTTTATTTAATTATCGTATGGCATATACAAATCCAATAGATAACAATGACGATAAATAACACTCATAATATAAAATTTAGAATATAAAATGAGAAAAATATAGTATGATGAAAGAACAGAAACATTTAAAGTATATGGCATGTATAATACTTGTATATAACGACCAAAATAGTATACAGGGTGTAATGAGTTTCATGTCACTAAAAAAACTGGTGGTAGGAAACGACAAGACAAACAAAAAAACCTTATATAACATGGGGTCTAAAGCTCATAGTTTCGGGGAGAAAAAATAAACAAAAATTTACAAAATGCTTGACATAGTTTGAGAACTGCTGGCATATTGGGGAAGGCTTTATTGCCTCGCGTCTTGTCGTACATGATACTCTGACATTCGTGCAAATAAGTATGCTGATCGTAAGAGATATTTAGGCCGCGACGGGGATCATCGAAAAGCATGCCTACAAAGCAGTTAAAAGCGACCGACAGAGGACACCGCCATGTTTTTTGCTTCTTCGCGGCCAAATTATCTTATTACGCGTGCTATACTCTCCCTTATAATATTCTCAAGTAACAATTTCAGTTTGTGTCCTTACTTGGTAAATACCATACACACGACGCGACCTACCCGTTCCTTGGTTTTGTCTGTTGCTTTTGTTCTTTTTGAATTTTGTGCCACTTATGTTAAGATTTATTTTATTGACTTATCGTTCAAGTCGTTAGTACTTGGGTACTACATAAGACACTACTTTTCGTTCGAGCTTTTTGTGTTACTTTTTAGATTTTGGACCAAGTTTTTCTTTTTATTTTCTTTATTGATAACGTTAATTCACAGTTTAGTGTGGTGTTTTAAAACGCATATTTTGGACAATATGGGAGATTACACTTGAGCTCCCGGATATGCACTTGGTGTACGGAGAAAGTGGTGGAAATGCAGCTGGTGTGACCAACGTCTTCGAGAAACAGGTCGTCTCGATGGACATGGGGGAGAACGAGGTCCACAACGCGAAGAAAGAGTAATTGACGCAGAGGTTCAAATTTTGGAACTTGTAGAAGAGGATCCAACTTTAAGCACCCGCGATATCGCGAACCGTGTGGGAGTATCCCATTTTGTGGTATGGAGGACATTAAGAGATATGAACTTACATCCCTATCACTATCAACGTGTCCAAGCACTAGAACCTCAAGATTTTGCAGAGCGAATGCAATTTTATAGGTGGATTTTAAGAAAACACGCGCCAAATGAGGATTTTTTAAACGTTCTGTGTTTCTCCGATGAGTCGTGTTTTACCAGAAATGGAATGTTTAATTTTAAAAATATGCACTAATGGGCAGACGATAATCTACGTGTAATAAGAAGGGCGCATTTTCAACGACGGTTCAGCGTTAATTTGTGGGCAGGAATTTGCGGTAATGAAATAATTGGACCTATACAATTATCCGGTGGATTAAATGGTGATGTATACTTGAATTTTTTGCAACAAACATTGCCAAATTTGCTGGAAGATGTACCCTTGGCTAAGCGCAGAAGAATGTGATATTTTCACGATGGCGCGCCAGTCCATTTTAGTGTGGCTGTTCGAAATTTTTTGAACAGAAAGTTTCCTCGACGATGGATTGAACGTGATGGACCAGTACCATGGCCTGCTAGATCGCCCGACTTAAATCCGATGAATTTTTATTTTTGGGGGGCATTTTAAATCTCTGGTTTACCGTGAACCAATTGACCCTTCAGAAAAAAATGCAACAACGTATTTTAATGTGCATAGAAGCCATAAAAAATGATCCTAATTTACCAAATGTGTTAAACGAAGTGCGTATGTCCCTAGTTCGACGTGCCGAAATGTGTATACGTGGAGATGGAGGTGATTTCGAACAATTTCTGTGAAAAATTCAAAAGAATTGTTCAGTTATTGGGTGTTACCTATTGGGCATTAAAGGTATGATTATTATTATTATTATTAATATTCGCTATCTTGCTTTGATCTGTTTATTATTGTTTACATTGATTTTCATAGAGATTTTTAGTTTTCGATACCTGATTGGGAAAAATTATGCGTCAATTCGTTAAAAATATCAGATTTTTTCAGAACTTAAAATACACAACTATTTTTTGTTATCGTATCTCGGACGTCTAACTGGTCGTTTTCCAATTTCATAAAATAATTACTAATTGTTTAAGCTTTCAACACAATGTTACAAATGTTTATAAACCACTTTCAAATTTTATAAATTCTTATAAACGACAATGAAAGCTACAATAACTTTGTTCCAAATTAAAAACACATGTAAACAAATTCTATTTAAACCCCTGCGGCCATGCTGTGCTTGCGTTGTGTCGAAAGAGAGGGAATTATTTACATTTTCATAATTAGTGGTGTAAAAGTTCGGTACAAGTAATCTCATCAAAGTACCTCACTTCTTCCGGCGGGAACACAAGTAGGGTATTACAGGTTTTTATGTCTAATATTCGGAACTATAATATCCAATATCCATTGACCCTGAAAACAGTGGTTCTCAAATATTTCCTACCTTAACATTACATTTTTAAACCTGGGTCAGTTTTTTTCAAAGTGCCCCTAGAGAAAAAACTCACATAGGTTTTTTTTGTTTGTCTAGTCAGTTCCTATTACCAGTTTTTTATGATATGAAACTAATTACACTCTGTATGTTGTTAGGGACAAAACCTGATCTGTGTAGCTTCTGTTGGGACGAAAATCAGCTTGTTCTAGTAAGATTGATTCTAGTACTCCTAGACTGATTCTGTTGTATATAGCCCTCTCCAGCAATTTATAGGTCATGCTGAATAAGGCTTTGCATGCTTGCTTGTGACGAGTTATATAGGCCATGGGAATGGGCTATTTAACGAAAACCTAGAGAATTTTAGTCGTTTCCTGTTGATGCCGAAGTGGTTGATAAGAAGGACGTCGAGCGCAGTGTTCAAGTGTTTTGCTGTTTCTGAACCAGTGTTGCCAAATTTCTACATTTCTTACAGGAGATTAAAATAGGCCAAAATACTGTTATGAATTACACCCCCTTGGAACTGGAGATGCTACGCCTATGCCCACTAATAGTGACTGGAAAGACTCTAGAAAGAGCCATGGACTTTTCTGGAGTGTGGTGAAAGAAGATTCTGGTTCAATCTAGGGGTAATTTCAGAGTATATAAGGCGCGATTACCGGCGCAGAAGAAGAAGTTTACTAAAGTGTAGTTTATTAAAGTGAAATTAGTAGTGAAAAACTGAGGTTAAATATAAAAGTAACAAAGTGTAAATGTGATTTTGAAGTATTGTATAGTCAGTAAATTATTAAATAAAGTGTTAGTGGTTTATCTCTTGTTGAAATTATTTTAGAACCCACGGATTCATACAGGGTGTTTCCTAAAAGGTGAAAAAAACGCAACAATACGTTATTCAATCCAAATAACTGATGTTATTATTTCTCATTCACTATTTTTTTTAACTACCATTACAATCATTTATCGTCTTACTATTACTAGTCTTATTGTGAGATAGTACTAGAAATACCTTTTGTTTTAAAAAAGAATGATATGAAAAAATAGCTGATATGAAGGAGCAAAACAATATGATAGAACACACAGATATCCTACGAATTTCTTAGAAGTTTTGAATATTGAAGCAGTTAATTCAATAACTCAGGACAATGATGATAATCCAAAAATTTTAGAAGATATTTTCATTTAAATTCTTCATCAGATTTACTTCTTTTAAATTACAACTTTGATGAAAAAAGGTATAGGAACTTATTGTAAATTTGGTAACCTATAATTTTGGTAATAAATACTTTTTTCATAAAATTGATAGTTCCGGAGACATTTGCAGAAAATTTTATTTGAAATCCAGCTGGGTGGAGACTTTTGTTCAGATAAAATCTGGCTTGACTGGAGTATAAACCAACGTAGGGAAATCATAGCACGTGAGTGAATGATGAAATCACCTTAACTTGGTAATTGCCGGCCTTCCTCTTTGTAATCTGCTTCGTTGAGTCCTAAAGAGTGCGAATTGATTGTCCAGAACTATGCCGGCAGCTAGGAGGGCCCTTTCAAGCCACTTTCATTCATAAAACTCGGGCTAGACCGTCTTTGAGATGGCGACGAGTACATGTTCTCGCGAGGTGAGATATAAAGAATGTTTCATTAGCTAGATCGATACTCCTAAGGACTATGCTATTTTAAAAGCTTCTATTTAACTGGCTTTGTATGTAGGTTAGTTGGTTTGTTAGTGTTTATATTTACGTTAAGTTGTCTAATGGATTTAGCCAGAATACACGAATCGAGATTTTTAGATTTTTGCCTAGAGTAAAAGGGTGACATGGGTACAGTCTAAAACCCAAAAAGGCGGAACTGTACTGTCGTGAGAAAAAGAAAATAACAAGTCTTATAACGCATTTTTTCTAAAAAATCTAGTTGAGTACAAGTAAACCATTGTAGGATGGCCAACACTGCCAACAGCCGCGCAGAGAGAGACGAAATATCGTCGCTGTTGAATAGAGACAAGTTTCTTAACTATGAACGTAGTACAGTCGGGGGAAGAAGTTTAAGTAAAAAGTGCTTTCTTATTCACCAACACTCCGGGTATGTCACAGTCTAGTTGATGTTTTCGATTCAACAACAGTTCTTTGTACACGTAACATTAATGTTTATAAGTAAATACTTCTAATAGGTACCTATGTATTAAATATGTTATACACTACAAGCACTTTTCTCAAGACTGTACCGATGTTTACACGAGGAAGGAACATAAACAAGTGAGCTCCGTAAAGGTGCGGTGGTTTCAACTACTGCGCATCCTAATCTCGTTGGCCATTCTAGGCTGGTCGACCTGTACATCTAACTTTAATTTTTGTGACATTGTCAGTTAGTTGTCAAAATTTATTGCAAGTGTGCCAAAACTAATATGCCCCATATAAGCGATTCAGTTAAAGCTGGAGTTATTGCTAAAGCAGAAGATGAAGTTGAAAAATATGATAAAGATATCTGAGACCCTGTCTTCTAGTAGGTATAGTGTTTACGAAGTCAATTGAAACTGGCCAGTGTTAAAGCACAGGACCGTGCGCACTTAACTTGATATTCTGTCCTATATATTTAACAATGGTATCGAGATAGGTTTAAAATGCCATGAAACGTGAAAATTTTAAATTTGAGCAAAAAGAATTTTTTTTCATCCATTTTGGTGGTAAAAATTTTTCCAAATTTTCCTTATGTAGGTTCTAAATGGGTTTAGAATGTCATGAAACGTGAAAATTTTAAATTTGAGCAAAAATAATTTTTTTCCATCCATTTTGGTGGTAAAAATTTTTCCAAATTTTCCTTATGTAGGTTCTAAATGGGTTTAGAATGTCATGAAACGTGAAAATTTTAAATTTGAGTAAAAAAAAAATTTTTCCCTCCATTCTAGTAGTAAAATATTTTTCCAAAATGGTAAAAACTGTTGCAAATATTTTTTTCCGAAATAGGTTTGGAATGTCATGAAACGGGGAAATTTTAAATTTGAGCAAAAAAATGTTCAGCTATTCTATAGTAGTGATAGTTAAATAGATTAAAAAATTTTAAATTTTTCAAAAAAAATGTTTAAATTTGTTTTTGTTGAAATAGGTTTAGAATGCCATGGAAACGTGGAAATTTTAAATTTGAAGAATGAAAAAAAAAATCCCATCTATTTTAGTGGTAACATTTTTTCAAAAATGGTAAAAAAAAATCTAGTTTTTTAAAAATGGGTTTAGAACGCTATGAAACGTGGAAATTTTAATTTGAACAAAGAAAAAAATATTTCCATCTGTTTTAGTGGTAAAAAATTTTTCAAAAATGTAAAAAAATTTTCAAAAATTTTTTTTTTCTGAAATAGGTTAGAGTGCCATGAAATGTGGAAATTTTAAATTTGAGCAAAATTTTTTTTTTATTTATTTCCTTTAGACGGTACACCCTGTATATTTTCCAGTGAAAGTTTAACCATTTCTTCGCTGACAGTAACGTCAACTACCTACCAAACTTGACTGCTCTCCGTCAAGTAGGTTTTTAGTTAATGCACCAACAGACAGACAGACAGACGGGCGGAATTGATAAATCTATATTTTCGTAATCTACGTGATCTGAAACGCCAAAATCCGAAAAAATCTCGGAGGGTGATTTTTTCTCGAATACAATACTTCCCTTCGGTATGCGAGGAAAGTAAAAACGGTTTGAAATCGGTTCGACCGTCTTGGAGCTAGGTGGCTTCAGACGAACACACACACACACACACCCCTCTTTTTTATGTCGGGAGTTAAAAATAGGCTTCAATCTAATGTAAGTTTTGAGCTGTAAGATAAAAGCCATAATTAAAATGACTCAAGAACTAGATAATAATTATTTTTATTGTAAATATAATAGTTTCAGAGATGTTTTTGGGATTATATACGTATTAAACAGAAAGAAAATGATATAACTATATCTTTGAATTATTATGATGAAGTGGCCTCTGATGGAGAATCACTTGCAAATTTATTCGCAAAACACTTTTTTTCAGTTTATAATGACCCTGTCGATAGTGACCCAGTAAATTTTTTAGATCACAGTCTCACATCTATTAATATTAGTGGATTGTATATAGGAACTTTAGAGAAATTAAACAAAGTTGAAATTAAAAAGGGCCCTGGACCTGATGAAATACCAGCTCATTTTTTTTTAAATTGTGCATCGAGGCCATTGTGGATTCTGTTTAATAAATCAGTGTCCTCCGGAATATTTCCGGAAGTTTGGAAAAAATCCTATGTGGTTCCCATATATAAAAAAGCAGGTGATAAGGACTCGGTTCTGAATTATAAACCAATAACGAAAATCTCCCACATTCCAAAAATCTTAGTCCTTAGTTAATGACTACTTAAAAATCCAATTGAAAAACGTTATCAGCACTAACCAACATAGTTCAGTACTAGTTTATTACTATATGAAAACTATATTGTCAGTGCCCTGGAGAGAGGAAACTGTGTAGATGCAATCTATACAGATTTTTCCAAGGCATTTGACAAAGTTGATCATTCGCTCCTAATAGATGTGCTTTCTCATTACATCAGTGGTAAGTTATTATCATGTCTTCAATCATATCTTAATAATCGGACACAAACAGAAAAATTCAAGAGTTACTTCACTATAATAAAAGTCATCTCTGGAGTGCCGCAAGGGGCACACTTAGCACCATTGTTGTTTAACCTTTTCATCAACGATGTTGAGAACTGTTTTGTGCATAGTATGGTAGTTGTATATGACTTAAAGATAGTATATGAAATAAAGGATAATTATCCCTAGAACTACAGGAAATCCTTGATCGGTTTGACGTCCGGTGTTGAATACTGAAAAATGTAAATATGTACAATTTGGTAGAGGTAACTGCAACCCTACCAATTTATACTTAATTAGAAATGCATTAATTGAAAACGTTAACTTAATAAAAGATAGGAATATATTTCGATTCTAAACTAAATTTTCAATACCATACAGATTACATATGCAACAAGGTCCTGAAGACTCTCGGTTTCATTAAGAGAAGTACTAAAGATTTCACAAATATATATGCAATTAAAACCTTATATATTAGTTATGTTAGATTATGCGTGGAAAACTGTAGCAGTGTATGGGCACCTTATTTTCAAACATAGGTAAATAAAGTAGAAAGTGGCCAAAAATGCTTTTTACGCTTTATATCTTTCAAAATGGGTATACCAAGTGAATTGATGGCATATGACTTTATATTGTCAATGTTAAACATCCAAAGTCTTGAGAAACGCAGATACAATACCGATGCCATTCTATTCTATAAATTGTGTAATAATTGCATTGACTGTCCTGACTTGTAAGCATTAATAAACTTTCATACTCCACAAAGACAACTTTGCATGGTCTACAACTTTGCTCTGGAACATCACAGAACCGTATATGTTTAACTGTAACAGAATTAATTTGGATTATTTTCATATCAGTCTTAATGTTCTTAAAAAATATTTGTGTAATAATTAATGTGAAGTAATATTATATTTGTATTATTGCTATTATATTTAATTGTTTTACACATTTGTGTATGTTTATTTCAGTTTATTTGTACTATTGGGGGCAACCCGGTTTAATAAATAAATAAATAAATATTTGCAAAAAACTACATTTAACCTCATAACATTTAAAGCTCCAGTGGTATCTATAAGGGCTTTTGACACTTTGTTTAAAATGTAAACGTTCTTCATACAAAAATTCTGCTGGATCGAAAATTTTATTCAGATTGGGCATGTTTTAATCTAACTGACTGGATTGTTAGAAGAAGTCTGATTAAAACGAGCTACAAAAATGTTTATCCCTGTTTAGGATGCCCCTGGATGCTTCAATAAAAATTCTCGCAACACCCTTAGAGAAAGAAATAACAACGGTTTTTTTTAACAGGGCTTAATTTGAATAATGTCGGCAGCGAAAGTAATTTTTCAAACAGAGATGTTGTAGGTGGCTGTTTTTATAATAAAAAGAAACTGCGATGGCAAGTGAACGTTAAGAGTGTGTGAAGGTTTAGTACTGGCACATGATTGCTCTTCGAGGCGGCGAACTTTTGGGTGGTTATTAATTTTTTACATGACTGCCATGAACTGAAATGTGTTAATTTGCAAATATTTGAAAAGAAGAATAAACTATGAATAAGAAACTTAATACAGTATAAATATAATACGCAAAAAAGCTAAGAAATGAAAATGAATTAAATATATATATTAAATATTTAATAGTAGTGGACAAAGTACATAATGACTACTATTCACTCTGGTGATTTACCCTCACCCTCGTGAATAATAATAGTTCGTTTAATAACCTACTATTACATAAGAGTAATGATGGTTTATCTATTAAGTAATACTTTATATTTATTATTTAA
Source organism: Stenurella melanura (assembly GCA_963583905.1). Taxonomy (NCBI): domain Eukaryota; kingdom Metazoa; phylum Arthropoda; class Insecta; order Coleoptera; family Cerambycidae; genus Stenurella; species Stenurella melanura. The sequence continues at coordinate 120,995,408 of OY757316.1, read as the reverse complement.
TATACAGCGTGTCCCGCTTTTCATAAATCCACCCTAATATCTCAGTTATTAATAATGCGATTTTCTTCTTTGGGTGGTATTTATATGTTGCAAAAATGAATTATTTGGCATAGTAATCATTTTCATTTTTCATTGAGGTGCTGTTTAGGGGGCAAAATAGCGTAGGTTTTTTGGCAAAAGGGCTTATTTTAGACAAATTTTTCTATCATATTTGGATTCAGCGTGTCCAAAAACCCCTTAATCCACATTCTTCATGATCTCAAAAACGGATTATGGCAGAAATGAAAACTTAATTAATTTCTTAAAAAACTTTTTTTTTACCTTTTTATAATTTTATTTAATTGTTATAACAAACCTGAAACGAAATTTTTTAAAAATGTTAGTCTCTTCAGCATAACCACCTTCCGATAAAACACACTTTTCAACAACCCTTCTTAAATGTTCAATCACTTTTCTTAAAGTTTGGGAAGTAATTTTTTGACACGCCGTGGCGTCGTGGCTATTTCTACCTATCCACTTCATAGGGAAATTTGCATTAAAAAAAAATTCTAAATATTACAGAATTGTGCGCCGGGGCACCATCCAGCTGAAAGTATACATTTTCTATCTGTGGTAAAGGCATTTCCATAAAAAAATCATCTAAATCATTTTGTAAAAAATTTGGAAAATTTTCTGCGTATTTCCACCTCTTAGGAAACACCCCGTATGAATCCGTGGGTTCTAAATAATTTTAACCAGGGGTAAACCACTAACGCTTTATTTAATAACTTGCTGACTATACAATACTTCAAAATAACCTTTACACTTTGTTTACTTGATATTTAACCTCACCTTTTCGCTATTAATTTCACTTTAATAAACTTCTTCTTATGAGCCGGTAATTGCGCCTTATATACTCTGAAATTGCCTCTAGATCCATGCAGAAACAATCAAGAATCTTCTCCACCGCCTAGAAAACTTCATCTCTTTCTACAAGTTTCCAGCACTATTAGGCATGGGCGTATCAATCTCCAATTTAAGGAGGTGTAATACATAACACTGCCCCCTCCTCAAGTCTTATCGTTCCGGTCAGGCAATTCAGAATCATCAGTGTATTTTACCAGTCTATCCAAATGCACGATCTTCATCCTGGACTTTCTGCTTTGCTGAATCCGATAGACGACATCATTAATTCGGGTAGTAACAGTGAACGGTTCATCCTAAGGTGATTTCGGTGACTTTCCTTTCCTTCGCTGTGGGTTGTACAGCCAAACCAGCTCTCCCAACTTGATGACCCCTTTTGAACTACCCTTCCAGTCATATCGAGCCTTCATTCGGTCACTGGTTGGTGATGGCTCCGCTATATCGTTAACCAACCTCTTGAATGGAGCTCCGGCGTTGAACCCTTCACCCTTACTTCCAGTCTGTGGTCCCGTACTGGCGGCACAAATCTTACATTTGCGACACCAAGCCTCCACATCCTAACGACTTTTTATCCAATAAAGTCGTTCTCGTATTTTCTGCAGGGTCTTGTTAACACCGAAGTGTCCATCGGACGTTCCATTATGCACTTCCTGAAGCACCTTCATTACTCGACACATGGGAATCACTAAACGCATAACCACCTGTTTCACCAGTCCTATTGCGCCCATAGTGCCTTCAGTCCCACTCTTTTGCCTGAAACATCCTTTCATTTTTTACGAGTTCCCCTTTCTTTGGCTCTCAATATAGGCCCAATTTTCTCATCGTTCAATTGATCTTGTCTTAGTGCTTCATTTTCCCTATCATCCGGCACCTCCACCTTGACAATGTTGACTGTTCCCATGTCCTGCAGTTTATCCTCCTGGTGGCAGTGCTTGCACCATTCCTTGCACCATCCTCCGGAAATATCTGCATCTTTCTGGGGTTTCGTTTTATTCTCACATCCTTGTACTGGTGGGTTTCTCGGAACACTTCGAAGCTGGGAAATCTTAACTTCTCTAGGGGCACCACGTTTCTTATCTGAAACAGCCTCTCTGGTACTGGCTTCCTCTGGTTTCCCCCTCGGCTTCACAGCGTCGGCGTCTACTCTCTCCAAGCTCCTCCGTGGACATTCTAGCTGGATATGTCCTAGTTCTCCGCACCTGTAACATTTCATACGCAGTCAACTTGGTCTTCCACTATGTTTATTTTGTGTCTCTGCCATGTTTCCAGGCATTCACTTTCCTCGAGTTCCGCTGTCGACAGTTTCGTTTAATATGCCCTGCTCTGCCCCATTTGGTACCTCCATTTGGCATTTCTTGTCTTCCTGCAGTATCCAATATAGCCAGTAGTTGAGTAATCATTTTCTCCATCTTTGTCAACGTAGGGCTTTGGTTCTCCTTTTGTGGTTGCGATTCTTCGATACTCACAGCTTGTACTCTTGGACTCGGGGTATCCTGAAAGACAGCTTCCACCTCGAGTGCACGCACCAACGCTTCGCTGCTGTTCTGGTATCGAGATAACCTGAGGACTCGCCTGATCTCATCGTCCTGTATACCATCCAGAAAAGCCTCTACTGAGAGTTGGTCTTGGAACTGCTTCGGTACATCCGGGTAAGCCAGGTGAGCCAATCTCCACACGGCAGCTTCGAACTCTTGCAAGCTTTCCCCAGCCCCTTGAACATGTGATTTCAGCTGGGCTGGTACACTCGGGCAAGGTGCTGATCGCCATATCGTAGATCTAAGGCAGCTTCCAAAACTCTAAAGTTCTGTTGTTGGTCTACCGGAATTGTCTGGAGCAACTCCACTGCTTGGCCTCTTAAAGCCAGGACTAACGCCATAGCCTTCTCTTCGTTATTCCAGTTGTTTGCACTCGCTGCTGCCTCAAACTGCCTTTTGTAAATGGTCCATGAACTTTGGCCGTCAAAGGAGGGAGGTTCGAACAGCTGGCCTGATAATATCACTTGCTGGCTTCCCTTATCCCTCAACTTTCGCTTAAGCAGGTCTATTTTCCTTTTGACTTCTTCTTCAAACTTGTTTACTTTCTCTTTGACTTCACTTACTTCTTCTCGATGCCTTCGTTCTAGCTCTTCCAACACTTTCTGGAATTGTGCAAATAAGTCCTGTATTTGCTTTTCGGTTGTTATAGGCATACATAACAGTACGTTTATGGTTATTCTTCAATAAATTTGTAAAAGTATTGAAAGATCAAATTTGACATTATACAAATAACACAATCCAGTTGCTAACATCATTATTTTATTAATTTTAGTTAATACCCCCTAGAAGAGGTTGTTATTTGTTTTTATTTTGACAGTCAGTTTTTTTGCGTCCAAAATAAAGCACATTCCATTTATTTCACGAATAAAATAGGTAATAAAACGATGCGATTAACACATGACATTGTTGCATTAAAAATTCCACATCAAATGTGTAATTTTACAAATAAGAATTGCTGTTCGCTCTTAGTAATTATAAGAATAAGTGATAAAAAACCAGTTAAATTTTAAGATGCCGTTTCAATTTAGTAATAAATATTATGCGGATATTATTTTTGTGCATGGCTTTTGCGACGGCAATGGGGGAGCTGTAAAAATAGAGTATCAAAGGTGTTTTCCAAATCGCTGTGTACCAGATCCTAAAACGATAGTATTATTTTCGGACTTTTCATAAAAAGTGGGCGTTTTTATACAAAATTCGTATACACTCTGTATACAATTGTTTGTATCTATACATTTTATGTTTATACATTATTATTTCATCTAAAATCCCTAAACGCACACGCCAATATGAACTTTTACCTACTAGACCATACACCTATTACCGCTCTACAATATGTATAATATCGAATTATAATGTTAAAATAAATGCAGTCATAACAATAAACAAATCAAAAATGCACATAGAACGGTAAGTAAATCGCAATATGTTAATATAAATGCAAATATTCCTAATTTAACCCTCTGTTTATCAACGATCAATTTTCCAATACAAAATAATGAAATTACTATTGTCCAGCTATCTGATAGATGATTATTAATAATGATTAATCCTTTATATTTAATGCAATCAATTATCCAATAAAATAAATCACAATACCATTTAATGCATATATATTAATTCGTGTTTATTGTTTCCATAATGACAAATTGCCCACACGAACGAATTTTACAGCTGGACTGTCCTAAAATTAGGGACGAGGCGATGTCCAATTCACACTTTGTATCAAAATTCCTCCGCAAATTCCCGACATGTGCTAGCAGCCACAGTGCATCTGTGTAATGTATTTTACACGAGAACTGCATAATTAGTTTTTTTACTTATAAAAATTACAACTACCAAATTACGGACTAATCAGTCTTCACGTAGCATTTTCGAAAACAATTGAAAGAATCTTTTAAAGGGATCATCCCACATACTTTTTAAATTTTAAATTATGGATTTTCATAAAAAATATAACACTATTACATACATCATAATTTTTTTTATTGAAGTGAAACGTCTATAGTAAGGTTAAATTCGTTTGACAGCGTCACAAAATCTCTAATGCCTGCAGTGGGGATTACAGAAGACGTGCGGAACCTTCACTATACGGCACAACAGAGGATATACAGGGTGTAATGTCATTAAAAAAACTGGTGGTAGGAACGACAACACAAACAAAAAAACCTTATATAACATAGGGTCTAAAGCTCATAGTTTTGAAGGAAAAAAAAATAAACAAAAATTTCCAAAATGCTTAATAACATAGTTTGAGAACTGCCGACATATTGGGGTAGGATTTATTGCTTCGCGTCTTGTCGCACATAATACTTTGACATTCGTGAAAATAAGTATGGTGAGCCTAAGAGATAATTAGGCCGCGACGGGATCATCGAAAAGCATGCCGACAAAGCAGTTAAAGGCGACCGACAGAGGACACCGCCATGTTTTTTGCCTCTTCGCAGCCGAATTATCTTATTACGCGTGCTATCTCCTTTGTAATATTCTCAAGTAATAATTTCAGTTTGTGTCCTTACTTAGTGAACAACGTACACACGATGCGACCTACCCGTTCCTTGGTTTTGTCTGTTGCTTTTGTTCTTTTTGAATATTGTGCCACTTATGTTAAGATTTATTTTATTGACTTATCTTTCAACCCGTTAGTACTTGGTTACGTAAGGCACAACTTCTCGTTCGTACTTTTTGTGTTACTTTTTGGACTTTGGACCAAGTTTTTCTCTTTGTTTTCTTTATTGATAACGTTAATTCACAGTTTAATGTGGTGTTTTAAAACGCAGATTTTGGACATTATGGGAGATTACACTTATCCAGAACTCGTGGATATGCACTTGGTGTATGGAGAAAGTGGTGGAAATGCAGCTGGTGCGGAAGAGCTTTATCGTTTAAGGTTCCCTAATCGACGGTATCCTTGTGCTCGTACATTTGTTAGTATTAACCAGCGTCTTCGAGAAACAGGTCGTCTCGATGGACAAGGAGGAGAACGAGGTCCACAACGTGAAGAAAAGGTAATTGACGCAGAGGTTCAAATTTTGGAATTTGTAGAAGAGGATCCAACTTTAAGCACCCGCGATATCGCGAACCGTGTGGGAGTATCTCATTTTGTGGTATGGAGGACATTGAGAGATATGAACTTACATCCCTATCATTATCAACGTGTCCAAGCATTAGAACCTCCGAATTTTGCAGAGCGAATGCAATTTTGTAGGTGGATTTTAAGAAAACACGCGGCAAATGATGATTTTTTAAACGTTCTGTGTTTCTCCGATGAGTCATGTTTTACCAGAAATGTAGTGTTTAATTTTAAAAATTTGCACTACTGGGCAGACGAAAATCCACGTGTAATAAGAAGGGCGCAATTTCAACGACGATTCAGCGTTAATTTGTGGGCAGAAACTTGCGATAGTGAAATAATTGGACCTATACAATTACCCGCTAGATTAAATGGTGATATATACTTACATTACTTACCCTTGGCTATTTGCACTATGGCTCGCCAGTCCATTTTAGTCTGGCTGTTCGAAATTTTTTGAACAGAAAGTTTCCTCGACGATGGATTGCACGTGGCGAACCATTTATAAATACATGTAACAAAATCACCTTTGCGTACCTTTTTAATATTACTCAACACTTAAGAATGGGTGTAACACTTTTTTGTAAATTTGGCCTCATCATACTTTGCTTATCTCAGTTGAGCTTTCATCTCAGGGCTCGTTGTAGGTTGCTTTTAAAACTTTGCTTGTAATAATTTTTTTATATTCTATAGTTTATACGTTTTTTTAATGCTTTTTATAAATGAAATACCCTTATTTTATTATGCAACTGAATTGATACTTTTATCAATTCAATGCTGCATTGTTAATTGTCTAATCTATTATCTGAGCTGTGAATGAAATTAATTTTATATGAAACTTTTACAAGTCTATTTTCGAAATTTATTTCTATGTCCCTAATTTCCTATTTTCAGCTAATTACTTATTCTAATTACAATATAATCAAAGTTGTCGTTATTTATACAAGCGAAATCTTTTACTAAATACTGTTTGTCCCCCAAATTTATTATTGTTCTTAGGTTACTTTTGTGACTTTTACTGTTTAATTTATTAAAAACTTCCTAATAATTGTTTTCAATTTCTTACTTTGGACTTCGGTTGAACATCAGTATCTTCCTTGGATATTTGCGGATATTTTGCAGAAAATTCAGCCTGTTAAATATTACCAGGTAAGTTATGCTTTTTGTATAAAAACTTGATTATTAATCTTCCCCTCCATAATTTTTCTGGATTGTTTTATTCCCCTTTTTGGAAAAAGTTGAACCGTTATACAGGGTGTAATTAGTTTCATGTCATTAAAAAAAACTGCTGGTAGGAAACGACAAGACAAACAAAAAAATCTTATATAACATGGAGTCTAAAGCTCATAGTTTTGGAGAGAAAAAAATAAACAAAAATTTCGCAAATTTTCAATAAACTTTTTTGAGAACTGCTGGAATATTGAGATAGGTTTAGATCGTCGCGCGTGTCTGCCTTATACTCTGACTCTCCCTTGTGCAACATTTTAGTTACTGTGGGTATTTCGTTATGTACACACGTCCAACCCGTTCGTTGTTCTTGTTATTTTTGAATTTCGCGTCATTGTGTATTTATAGTTAAGATTTATTTTATTGACTTACCGTTACAGACACAACTTACTTGTTCGTTCTTTTTTATTCCTTTTTGGCTTTTGTACCAAGTTTTTATTTCATTTTTCTTTATTGACAACGTTAGTTGATAGTTTAGTGTTGAACGAACTGCGTATGTCCTTATTCGACGTACCGAACTGTGTATTGATGCAGATGCAGAGGTTTTGAAGTAAGCTTTTAACCCAGGACACTCATTTATGCTACAAATGTTAATAAACCACATTTAAATTTTCTAAATTATAAACAATCCAATATTTTGTTCCAAATTAAAAAACACACATGTAAAGAAATGCTCTGTTTAAACCTCTATGGCCATTATTTGCTTGCAATTGTGCACGAAGAGAGAACGAATTATTTACCTCTATACTTGCCTCAGTTCAGTTGAGGCGGTCCATCAAAGGCGGTCGATGATCCTTTGACACCGCATGTGCCGGCGAACACTTATTTATGACAATTTAAAAGTTGTATAATTGGGAAGTACAAGTCCATCGACCAAGAAAAGCAGTGGTTCTCAACAGTTGTCTACCGTAATATTAAATATGTTAACCTAGATCAGTTTCTTCAAAGTGCCCCTAGAGGGAAAAGTCATAAAGGTTTTTTGTTTGTCTAGTCGGTCCCCATTACCAGTTTTCTTTAATGACATGAAACTGATATACGTATTTTTTCGAAAATTTTACAAGAGTAAAAAATTTTTATTTTTCGTCAAATTGTCTAGCGACATTTTGTTTTTTAATTGACCTCAATTTTACTAGTTAACAAACTACCAACAAAATCATTGTTTATAACAATTACAGGGCAATAGCGACCATTTTTTTTAGTGATCTGTAGACATCAAAACGAACAGAATCCAAGCTTAGGTCGATTTTCGTCTATTTTGCCTACAGCATTTGTTGTTTTTTTTTTTAATTAATTTGAACACGTAGACTATTATAATACTAATTTTTCGAGTGCAATTTTAAATTGCAATGGGTTAAATTATATCAGTCACACTCCTTGCCTTATACATAAATTACAATATTTAGTAATATTTCACCGAGAACGCCGAAAAGATCGATGAGCATTCTATTAAAAATGTATAGCGTGCTGTCGGAGTGATTTATGTTGGGCCGGCGCGAGGCTCTCAATTAATTTCGGCCAATTTAAAGAAGGATAAATGAATTAGCAACAGTCAGATGGAGCGGAAGTAGGAACCTAAAAGCCTCGCTAAGAAAATTGACAATTGACCCCCGAGAGCGCGATATAAATCGCACAAACGTAAACAATACATCATTTCCACATCTCGCAAGACGGTAAAGTTTGCTCTTGAAATTTCCAGTAGCTTTGGATGACACTAGCCTGCCAATGGCGAAACTTCGAGACAAATAGCTCCGTCTAAATTTATATTGGAGTTGTATATTGCCTTCAAATATAAACACCGATGGTTTGATTTATATTGGAGGTCTATGGCGACGAGACATTAATTTCTTCCACATCCACGTAGTGGATTGGAGTGTAATAATCGCAAACATAGAAATAATCCTTTCAGAATACGAAAAACGGAAAATAATTAACATGAATCCCTTAGCTCCAAAATTGTACGGATTAATAAAAACGCATAAACCGGATAACCCCATTAGGCCTGTAGTATCATATACCAATAGCCCGACTAGAGAACTAGGTAAAAAATTAAATTTAGTTTTTAAACAACAAACAGATTTTAAACCTAAACATGGAATAAGGATCTCCTTAGAATTAGCAGAGAAGTTAAAAAATGCACATTCCCCACATAATTGATTTCTGGTTTCATTCGACGTTAAAACATGTTTTCAAATATTCCCCCAGATGAATGTTTAAAACTTATTCAAAATTTACTAGACAAAAGGAAACTAAATAGCATTATATCAACAGAAATTTTACTAGCTTTCAACACATTCCTCAGTCAAAATTACTTTCAATTCAATAATCAATTTTATATTCAAAACAGCGGTCTACCGATGGGATCACCTCTAGGCCCTTTATTTTTTATTTTTTAATCACTTATTTAACGTCGGCCTATTTCCGCTACCAAGGCCAATCACCGACGCCAGGAGACGAGCTACCCCCAACCTGGAAATTTTGCCGAACCTCTTCTCTATCGAAGAGTAGGGATCTTTTACTTGCCTAACATTTAATAGACAAGGGACCGACTGCTTTACATCCCCTCCGAAGGATGGTATATCCACTATGTAACCCCCGCCTAAAGTTACATACCTTCTACGCATGCGCTGATATACAAGCCGTTAGAAGACGGAGCGAGAACGCTGTGTTTCCCTGGAGAGGCTCACCCATCCAAGTACTAACCGCGCCCGACGTTGCTGCATTTGCGTATCGAAATACGAGTATATGCAGACGTCTCTACGCTCGCTCCTAGGCCCTTTATTAGCGCATATTTTTATGTCTAATTTAGAGGAAAGTATACTAAATTCCCAACCAGGCAAGAATCACATGCATTTCTGGTATTGATATGTCGACGACGTTTTGGCATGCTTTGAGGGTACTACTAGCCAATTACACACTTTTCTAGATTCTATTAATAACATACACCCCAAAATTAAATTTACATTAGAACCAAAAACAAAGTATGCAATACATTTTCTAGACCTAACTATCACACACAAAAATAACCAATACAAATTTGATATTTTTCGAAAACCTACATATACTGATATAACTATCCCCTTTGATTCTTGCCATCCATACGCACACAAACTAGCAGCTTATAATTCAATGCTACATAGAGCTTTTTCGTTGCCTTTGTCAGGAACACAAATAAAAACAGAGCTGTTAATGATTCAAAAAGTAGCCAAGAACAATGGTTTCCCCACAGAAACTATCGCCAAATTAATAAACAAAAAACAAAACCAGTATACTTTTAAAGCAATTTATCCCATAGTTAGAGAAGAAAAACAAACATCTTACGCTACCATCACATACACTAACAGAGAAAATATCAAATATTCTCAAAACACATAATATCAAGATAGCGTTTAAACCCCAACAAAAATTATCAAATTTAATTTACGCCAAGGATAAAACAAATAGATAAGAAAAATCTGGAGTCTATAGGTTAAATTGCTCAGAGTGCAATAGCATATATATATAGGACAGACCGGACGTAATTTTAGAACCAGATACCTCGATCATGATGTTCTTCAGGCTACAAAAAACAGATTCTGCTTTTTCTAATCACATATTACAGAGTGGACATAACTTCCCATAATATGAAAATCCTACACTATGCTAGCAAAGGTTTGAAACTTAATTTGTTAGAAGCATTGGAAATGTACAAATACAATAATAAGGATGATTTAATTTTGTTAAATAATCAATTAGATATTATGTATTCGCCTCTTTTTACTGCTACCAAAATGTAATTAATATTTCTGAGAAACCCCATCCTTAGATAGTTAGAATATCATAAACTACCTGTGTACTTTCATAATTCTCTAATCTGTTTAATTCTAGAAACATATTTATATAGGGATCAAATCTTTTGTATTTCATTCTTAGTTGAATCACTGTTTGAAAATGACCTAAAGGGTTGAAACTGCAGTCACGTTTTGTGCAAATATAGTGGTAAAAACCATAATAGTGTTTTACTCGATTTCGTTATAATAATCGTAACATTTTTTTTTTTTTTAATTTCTAAATTTTTAATAGGATCGATCTTTTCGGCGTTCTCGGCGAAATATTACTAAATATTGTAATTTATGTATAAGGCAAGGAGTGTTACTGATACAATTTAACCCACTGCAATTAGAAATTGCACTCGAAAAAGTAGTATTACAATAGTCTAGTGCATTTAAAGGTTTACCCATTAAAAATCGTGTGCAAATTAATTTAAAAAAAAAAAAAAATTAAAAAAAACAAATGCTGTAGGCAAATTAGACCAAAAACGACCTAAACTTGGATTCTGTTCGTTTTGATGTCTATAGATCAAACTTTTGAAAAAAATTGGCTATTGCCCCGTAATTTTTATAAACAATGATTTTGTTGCTGTTAACAAGCAAAATTAAGATCAACTAAAAAACAAAATGTAGTGTTAGATAATTTGATGAAAAAAAAGCTTTTTATTCATGTAGAATTTTCGAAAAATGCGTACTTTCCGAGATACAACGGTTCGATTTTTTCCAAAAAGGGAGGAGGGGGAATACAACAATCCAGAAAAATTATGGAGGGGAAGATTAATAATCAAGTTTTTATACAAAAAGCATAACTTACCTGGTTTTCTGCAAAATATCCGCAAATATCGATGGAACACACTGATGTCCAACCGAAATCCAAAGTAAGAAACTTAAAACAATTATTAGGAACAGTTTTTAATAAATTAAACAATAAAAGTTACAAAAGTAACCTAAGAACAATAATAAATTTGGGTGACAAACAGTATTTAGTAATTAAGATTTCCTTTGCGTAAATAACTATAACTTTTATTGTATTGTGTTATGTATGCTACCATTGTAAAGGTAGACCCTGTATATATGTTTCCACATCATAAAAAGTTGTAAGTTTTTGTATACTTAATTTTTGCTTATCGACGTCGTGCGGTGGGCAGTTGAAAGATGACATGTATATTGTTAGCGATGTATCAGTATTATTGTCGAAATAAAATATTAGTGCAAAATTAAAAGTTTATTATTTGTTCTATCTTAATACAGAAATAGAATAAGTAATTAGCTAAAAATAGGAGATTAGGGACATAGAAATGAGTTAACAATTCTAATGATGTTTGATTAAAAATTTAGAAAATAGACTTGTTATAAAAATTTCAAATAAAATTAATTTCATTCACAAGGTCAGATAATGGATTTAGTGAAGTCGGTTTAGGAAAGGGGTGGAAGTTTTTTTGATTTTAAGATGGATGTAGACCCTGCAGAAATTGTTTTCAACAAAACCGTAAAATCTCTATTTCCAAAAAGGGGTGGAACCTTGTTTTTTTGGCCGAGGGGTATTTCGGACATTTAAATTTAGTTTAAATTTTTTTTAACCACTTAAACAATTAGTTAAGGAACGAAAATTGTATTCTTTTATTCTCATTATTAAAGGAACTTCCAGTTCAAATTTAGAGCAGATCTTGTCATCCCCCCTCCTGATATATAAGTATACGAAAAAAATTGCAAAAATTTAATTTCGGCTATCTTGATCAGATCTCTACCGATTTGGCTGAAATTTGAAATGAAGCAGTCTTTATCACACAAAAACTGTTTACCGAATTCCAGCAAATAATAATAAGGAGTTTGGCTGAAATTACTGTTTCAGTAAAATTTTCTGAAATTTTCAAATCGCAATATCTTCGCACCTAAAAGTCGGATCAAAATTTGCAATTTTTTTTTTCTTGAAATAGGTTAAGAATGTCATGAAACGTCGAGATTTTAAATTTGGGCGAAAAAACAAAATTTCAGGAACGTTTTCTCTGGAACGGTTTAAGATATTGACTTGAAATATTGTACACGAGATCTGGAACTTGATTGTTTTTTGAATATATCCGGTGAAGGGTTATGGGGTAAATAGGGGAAATAAGTAAAACAAACTGATAAGAGTACAGAAAATTGAAATTAGATGTACATACAAGTACTAGAAGTCAAGGTCCCATTTTTTTTTATATTTTCCATCTCCCCACCGCCCCCCCACTACATTATTAAAGGGGTTGATAAAATAAAATTGAGATATTCACTTGAAATAAAGCAAGCTGGTAAGAGTACAGAAATTTGAAATTCGGTGTATGTACTAGAAGCCAAGGCCTCAGATTTTTTCAGAATATTTTACAACCCCCCCCTTCATTTTAAAGGGGTTGGTAAAATAATATTGAGATATTCACTTGAAATTTGGTACACGTATGTACTTTTTGTTGAAGGGGTTTTGGTGAAGGGGTGGAGTGGGTGTGTAATTGGGAAAAATCAGTAGAGCAAGCAAGTAAGAGTCCAGAAACTTAATTTTTGGCGTATGTGCTAGAAACCAATGCTTTAATTTTTAACGTTGAGAATGTTTAACAAATCGAAGATGTAACGGTAATACGGGGTTACAGTAGCGATTTGTGTAACGCTTGGGAAATTCGGCTGTTTTTTTGGACACGAAAGCGTTCGGTGCTGTTACATCGCACACTTATTGAAAGATCCAAATTTAATTTCGAATTTGATATATTTTGATACCTAGAATCATATTCTTGCATTATTACGTCTCGACGCTGATCGACGCCTAGCATCGTTTTTATAAAACTTGTTTATTTAATAAATTTTGATATCTAAATCTATGTTCTTGCATTTTTACGTCTCGACGCCGACCGACGCCTAGCATCGTTTTTGTATAACTTATGTGTTTGATAAACTTTGATATCTAAATACATGTTCTTGCATTTTTACGTCTCGACGCTGACCGATGCCTAGCGTCGTTTTTGTAAAACTTGTGTATTTGATAAATATTGATATCTAGATCTATGTTCTCGCATTTTTACGCCGACCGACGCCTTGGATCGTTTTTGTTAAAAATTGAAACATTTGGGAAGTTTTACCCACAATCAGAGACAAGTCAGAACTTAAAATTGATTATGGTATGCTCCATTGTAATGTTAGAGCTTATAAATTCGTAGCCGACTTTAAAAAATTGTTCGACACTATCAAACAGCATTATACAAAGAAAAAAGAGATTCGAGAACTCACTATTACTAATTTAAATGCGATGACTGAGCCAAGGGCTAGTTCGTTCACGTTACCAAAAAATACATATTTTATTTACAAAGATGTACTTTTTATTTACACGCATTGTCCTAGTGTACAAGAAAATATACCTTTAAAATGGGTGTTGAGCTAGGTTAAATTATCATTTTATAATGTGTATTGAGGTCTAATAACTCACTACTTGTCTAGCTAATCGTCTTACCTTGAAAACACATCTGGTTTTCTAATAATTACGTCAGTTTACTCTTGGATCAAAGAACGTAGTGTCTTTGAAAAGTTGATGAAAACGAACATTTTTGACCATAGGTAGAGGCATAATGTAATAAAAACCCACTATTATAAACAATATTTCAAAAATATTAAAGAATTAAAAGAATGATTGTCATAGAATGTAGGAAATGAGAGAGAAATCAGAGGGAAATAAGGGGGAAATCAGGAGGAAATCAGGGGAAATCAAAGGGAAATCAGGGGGAAATGCTTACCATCCGTAGAACTCATTAAAAAAACAGCATCCTCGTCCAGTTTGTTTAAAGGTAAATATCTGTAATGATTAAGGTACAATTTGAAAAATGGGCGGGCAAAACTTAAACTATGCCATAATTAATGATCACTTGGATTGGTACATATATTCTCTTCTATTCTATTAATTTTGTATCATCTTCATAGACAATTATCTGTTGAATTTAAATAATAAATAACCGGTATTTATGTATTTATATAAGTTAATGCACGACCCCAATCAATAAGCTAAATAAACCATGTAGATTAATAAGTTATAGTCGAATACTGCGGTAAATTTTATTCTTTGTCGTTAACCGTTCCACCACTATCTAACATTGCCACCATCAGTAATGTACATACTTTTCCGTTTTTATGTCCGCCAGTTACTCACCACTTGGCTTTTTCACGTTTTAGTGCCAATATAAAACCAAAATAATACAGTTGTTCGAGCTGGCTCCTGAGAAAACACCAACTACATACTCTATCCTGCTGAAATTGAAATGTCAACGACTGCAGCTGAGCGTGGGGCTGTAAATTAGATCTTCCAGTTTCTAGTTTGTAAAATTCATTGCTGCTCGCTTTGTCAAACCTAATAGAGTTTTTCTTTTGGATATCCCTTCGCATTCGTTATACAGGGTATAGCTTTTAACGGCCAAAATACATCTAAAAAGAATAATTGTATTCTTGATATTTGCGTAGGAATTTCTTGTCTTATATAATTCATTTGTTCCAGGATCAATCACAAAACAGCCGTCTAATATCGAGTTCTGTTAGGAAGACAAGTACTCAGGTAAGTTATTTCTATTTTAAATACAATTTTCAACATCGATTTCTGTATTGTTAAGGTTTCATATTGCTGATAGAGTCGGGTCAAGTTTAAAAAGACCGATGTATGAATTAATATTGCACATACGTTTTCACTATCTCTTGCACACAAACTTAAAGCTATAGCCTAAAGAGATTGTCAATGTCTACCATGATTCTTTCCCACTTCTTTTGAGACGAAAATATGAAATGTACACTGAGGAGTAAGAAACATAGTCATAAGCTCAGTGATTCTAAACTGCGTGATTTAACGACGAATATTATTTATTTCCGTCAACTAACACCACTCTAAATATGAAAAACGTCTTTATATGAAATATTTAAGTTATTTTTAATGGTAAATAGTGGATATCCATCCGTCAAACGAACAATGTCAAACCACCAAATCTTACAATTTTCTAGTACCTAGATATTACACGTTTTAGAGCAGAATAAACACGATCGCGTAGCTCAATCGGTAAGATGCTCGAACAGCAATAAATATATTGAAACATTCTTTATAGGATTTTGCAAACAGCAGAAAAATTAACTATCTATAAAAGAAAAACTTTGTGTAGAAATATTAATGAAATCTTTGCATTCTTTCGATAACCTGAATTCTGGTTATGCTAGCAAATTAAAATCCTAAAATGAATTTGTCTAATTTCTCATTTGACAATTCTCATTCTAACACTAGCATCCACACAGTCCCCTACGGCCATGCAGATTAAACTAGTATCCACATAACCCCTACGATTATGAAGATTCAGTTAAAAATGAGAACAAAGACCTAAAATGAATTTATTTATCTACCTTGTCTTAAAAAATTTTTTTCATTCCAATGGATTACATTTTCATGAAATCTATCATTCTGTTTCCTGGAAATGCTTAGCCTTTGAAACGTTTTTCGCCCTTATTCTGGAGCTCATCAGAAAGACATAAAGCCATTCATAAAGATGTTTCATGCAAAACCAAGACAATTTCTTTGAATAAGTGTGAAATGATTATATTTGACATTGACTGATAAAAACAACCTCACCTATCTATTAGCTAACTAGTATTGGAGCCTATATACTCTATGCATGTTTAAAAATGAATTATTATTTGTTTGCTTATAATTGTATTGAAACATTCTTTATAGGATTTTGCAAACAGCAGAAAAATTAACTATCTATAAAAGAAAAACTTTGTGTAGAAATATTAATGAAATCTTTGCATTCTTTCGATAACCTGAATTCTGAAAATGTAATCCATTGGAATGAAAAAATTTTTTTAAGACAAGGTAGATAAATAAATTCATTTTAGGTCTTTGTTCTCATTTTTAACTGAATCTTCATAATCGTAGGGGGTTATGTGGATACTAGTTTAATCTGCATGGCCGTAGGGGACTGTGTGGATGCTAGTGTTAGAATGAGAATTGTCAAATGAGAAATTAGACAAATTCATTTTAGGATTTTAATTTGCTAGCATAACCAGAATTCAGGTTATCGAAAGAATGCAAAGATTTCATTAATATTTCTACACAAAGTTTTTCTTTTATAGATAGTTAATTTTTCTGCTGTTTGCAAAATCCTATAAAGAATGTTTCAATACAATTATAAGCAAACAAATAATAATTCATTTTTAAACAAGCAATAAATATAATTGGGGTTTTTGCGAGATCAATCCCCAAGCACTTCCACTTTTTTTTATTTGATTAATTATTAAAAGTTAATAATTTTCCTTCTAAAATTTTTATTTTATTAAACTGTGCCGCGAGTTTTGTTAAAACTTTATTTTCGCCAAAAAATGTGCCTTTTATTACTACTAGCGCGTGTTTATCTCTAATAAAATCTACTTTCTTACGTTACACATTAATACACGAATGGTGAAACGTGCGACGCGTAGATAAATTGTTCAAGTGTAGTGTTTTAGTGTTTATGAAAACTTGTCAATGCGCTGTTCTTTCAGAATTGTTTTAATTTATTTGTTTTAAAATTATTGTTATTTTTTTTAATATTTATTTTGTCAACCAGAATTTTTATTTATTACCGCTAAAAGAAAAATAATTTAGTTTCGTTATTTTCATAGAGACTTGAGATTTTTTTGTTGTTGTATGAAATATTTAATTTTTACTGACATGGTTTCCTCTACTAATACTACGATCCTATCCTTTCCTGGCAAGAAATGCTCAAACCTTCCCGTGTCTCTTGCTGGACTGTAGCAATATTAATCTCTGATTTCTTTTTCTGATCACTTATTGTTATTAACTGAATTGGGCAATTCATTTTTTGTTATCAGTTTAATTTGTGCCCGAACCTATATACCTACACTGTCCATCGTAAAGTTGGCTACATATGGGAAAAAATGTATTATTGAGATTTCTAAAAAATACTATAATAGGGGTTCGTTTCTTTTTTTACATGCAAATACCTTCATTCAACTAAAATACATAAAGTTTTTGTCGAAACTAATCAAATATTTGTGAAATAGACACAAGATAATTAATGGTAGGGGTAAAATTTGCACTTTTTATTTTCCTCATATCTGCTTCAAAATTGATACATGGGGTCCTTGTTGTATTCTATATGCACTTTTTCTTCATAAAATTTTTCGATATCTTCACAATTTGACCCACTTTTCGGTACCACGGTCAACTATTTTTTAAAGTCCTGCCAAACCGGTGATCACATGACATGTGTCAAAATGTAATTATTTGTTGTTGGACATGCATATACGAACCCCCAATAGAGTTTTTTAGAAATGTCCAAAATACAATTTTTTTTACATATGTAGCCAATTTTATGGACACAGTATAATCAGAATTCCACTAAAATTATGAAGTTCCTAAATTAATAATCTTAATATTTTATGATAATATCTTTCCCATTTTTTTAAATTTATTTAGCGACATCATTGCTGAGAACTGTTTGAGAACTACTGGCATTTCTTATGCATCAAATACAATCTTAGTTCAGGCGTTTTAGCGGCCATGACACAAGTCAGTTTAAATTGTACCCGACTCTATAACGCTTTTCTCACGTTATAATAATAACTGTTTATTATTATAATTTATTCACCACGGTAGATACATATTGTACACTTGAGAAACCATCATGTCTTGTTGAATATAATTGTAGAAAGTGGACAAAAAAATTAGCTTGATAATTATTTTCTCGCTTTTCTATCCCAGTTACAGCCAGTTTCACAATCGTTGGTTAACTAATGGTTTGGATTTGACCAATGATTAACTATAGAAATCTGTTGGATCAAGGTCTTGGTTATTTTGTAGTTAAAAAAGCCGGTATATGAGGCATTGGTAAATCAACAATTTGTGATTAACTAAAAGTGCTTTAGTTTTTTGCTGTTTTGCTAATAGCACAGATTTACAAAAAAAAGGTTGTGAAATGGCGACCTAGACCACGATTTCGAGTAAATCCCGGTTTTATTGCCAAAATACGGTTTTGACAGTAAAAACCGGGATTTATTCGAAATCTACGAAGTAGCTTTGGTCTTAGGAACGGGACATTTTTTTTTTTAGATCTGTGCAGAGACGTCTGTATTTGAGAGACCACGCCCATGATTTAGCTGAGTTTCTTATCAAAGATAAGGTCTTTAAACGAAAATGGACGAGTTAAAGGTTTATTTACTAGAAAGTAGTTAAATGTATAATTAATATCCTTCATGGTAAATGTCATTACGTTACATTTTGCACGTTTAATGTGAGACTGTTCTCGACACACCGAGCGCTGAATTTACATCTAGCTTCAGATACATTATTTTGCAATTTCATGCAGTCACTTATGTTAGAGATTCTATATAGTAGCTTGACGTCATCTGCATACATTGAGAAATTAACATCTGGCTCATACTCTATATCATTGATAAATATATTAAAGAAGAGCGGTCCAAAATCAGACCCCTGAGGTACAGCGGAACAAGATAAGGAATCAATGGACCTTAATCCATTATATGCGACGTGCTATTTTCTATCTGACAAGGATAATTTTAAAAAGTGTGTAAGATTGTGTGAAACTCCATTGTTAGACAGTTTTTTAACAAGAATGTTATAATTAAGCCTGTCGAATGCTGTTGTGAAATAGAAATATAGTACATCTGTTTGAACTTGCATCTCAATGGTTTCAGATATAAATTGATGGTTGTAGATCGGCCTTTCATAAATGCATACAGTTAAGAGATACTGTTTTTGACATGCGGATATATGCCATTATGCAGAAAAATTTCAAAAGCTTTGCCAATGTTACAAATGATAGTGATTGGTCGGAAATTTGTTATATCATTTTTGTTGCCCTCTTTATAAACAGGACACACTTTAGAATCTTTCCAGATATCAGGAAAAGAACAGCATTTTATAGTGAAATTAAATAAAATTTTAAGTGGAAGGGCGAATATATTAGCACAATCTTTCAACAAAAATGATTTTTCAAAAAATTTAGAGTGAAAGAACTTTTCCACAACTCTTTTGGCTGCAGAGTAATAAGGGAAACATGGATTCGCCAATTTATATACACGTTCAGAATGAAAAAAATATAGCGAATAAAAAGAAACAGCAGCCTTCTATTCCAATTTGACATATTCTGTCCTTTTTCGTCTCCACTGTTTAATACAATAATGAATAAAGCATATTGTTTACAAGCTATTATCCAACTTCACATGTTTGTCAGTCAATTTATCTTGCATGACAATTTTTAACCACTTCCACTAGATATATTGCCTTAAAACTTTACATACTTATATATGTAGTATTCAAGATAATACAGTTATATATGATGATCATGACCTGATACTGTAGCCAGGATAGTCAGCCCACTTTGCAACTTCTCAACGGGCAATGGTAGACATAACTTGACGAAAACGAAATAATGACATTAAAGTAAAGAAAAACGTTTTAAAAATAAGCTTTTGTTAAAATTTATTTATTTATTTATTTAGATACAACCACCCAACAGAACACCAATTAAAGGGTGGGAATGTTACACTAGTAAGCACCGACAGTATAAGTATTATATATGCTAAATTCACAGTACGTCTCAGAAGAAACAAAATACAAATATCATACTAAGAAAAAGCTGACTTAAAATATATATACACATCACATAACTCTAAAAAACATGTAAACAGCAATAAGGGAAATGGGGTTATACGCATAGTAATCTTTTAATTGACTCAGGACTACAATTAAATATATCAAGCTCATTTTGCACCGAATTATAATTTTTACACATAAAATGTATAGGTAAAAATTTTAGTAAATTTGTTCGGGGAGTAGCAAGATAGAATGTTTCACGATTTCTGCTTCCTATTCGAGGTACACGAAAACACAGTTGTTCCAAAATAGACGGGCAATCAGACATTTAAATAATTTTATGCAGAAATATTACAGTGTGCTAGTCTCCTATTTTCTAGACTCGATATATCAAATCTTTCTAACATGAGGTTTTGTAAATAACCAGTTGTGGGATAATTGCCATCTTCAATAAAACACAAATACTTAACAAAACGACGCTGAATGTTTTCAATACTTTTTATATACGTAGCATAGCTCGGGGACCATACCAGTGAGCAACATTCTAATTTTCATCGCACAAAGGAGTAGTACCATAATTTCGTAATGTCCGTATTATTAAAACTCTTACAATTCCTTATTACAAATCCTAGGCTTTTTAAAGCTGATGATACAGTTAAATTTATATGTTCATTGAAACTTAGACTTCTGGTAAAGGTCACCCCCAGATCTTTAATTGTATCAGGTCTTTGTAACTCCTGGTTATTTAAACGATAATTCAAATTAATATAATTGCGTGCTCTACAAAACGTAAATGCGCTACATTTGGATACATTGAGAGGTAGTTGATTTAGTAGGCACCAATCATTTATCTTATTTTGAAGCTTGTCACAATCTTCATCAGTTTCAATTACACAATAGATTTTTAAATCGTCCGCATATAACAGGCTTTCAACGTCAATATTTATGACAATGTCATTAATAAAGATATTAAAGAAAAGTGGTCCCAGTGCAGGTCCTTGAGGGACACCTGAGCTAGCCAAGACGTCGAAAGATCTGAAACCATGGTATTCTACATACTGCCGCCTATTTCCTAAATACGACGCAATTAAATCTAATAGTGACACTGATAGTCCGAATTTGCTAAGCTTTTGTATCAGAATACCATGATCCAGGCGATCAAACGCCTTGGAAAAATCCGTATAGATAATATCAACCTGTTTGTTATTATCCAACTTTTCAGAAACGTATTGCGTGACACAGGTGATGTTCGTCTCAGTGGATCTGCCGGAAACAAATCCATGCTGGTTTGTTACAATTTGCCCTTGCACGTGCCTTGTTAGTGGCACACTCAAGGTAAACTCAAAAACTTTCGCAAAATTGCAAATGACTAAATATATTACTTTCGATTATCAACATATGCAGAATCTGCAGAAACATAAAAAATGAAATGCGACAAGTTTTTTTTGTATTTAAAGAACTATTCTTTTCATAAACATTTTTTTATAATTTTTTTTATAATAAACTGATTTCAAATATTTTTGGAGATAATAATAATAATAATAATAATACTTTATTTCCACATTTAAAATGTAAATATACAACAAAATGTAGAGTACGTCAATCCTTATACTAGAGTGCAAATATAAACATAAACACTAGACCTGTAATAAATATTACAATAGTCAACAAGCAAAATTAAAGACACTTAAAAAAAAAAAACAAATTACTTATATAAAACGTGTCGACAGTCAAAAAATTTAAATATATCTGTATTAAACAAAAAACTCATCCAGGGTATAGCACACTTTATTTACTAATAAATGTTTGAGTTTTACTCTAAAAATCTTAACATTTGAAGATGATCTAATTTCATCGGTTAAAAAATTGAAACATTTACAGCCATTATATATAAAACTTTTCTGGAACATTGCTGTTCGAAAGGAAGTAGTATGCATTTGCTCTTTATGCCGTGTTTCATACCCGTGTCTTATTTGATTGTTTAAGTACATAGTCTTGTTTTTGAAAACATACGTACAGATCTCCAATATATAAGTACTCGCTAAAGTCAGAATTTTTAGATTTTTGAAGGCATTTCTGCAAGTCTCTAAACTTTTTAATCCCGCAATTATGCGCACTGCATATTTCTGTAATATAAAAACCCTATTTACTTGAGAACTATTTCCCCAATTAATTATGCCATATTTTAATCTTGAATGAAAGTTGGCATAATATAGAGTTAGTAGAATTTCCGCACTACAATGATTGGACATAAATTTTAGTCCAAAACAACTGCTTCTTAGTTTCCCACATAGCATTTCTATATGATGATTCCACTGTAGATGCATATCTACAGTAATGCCTAACATTTTAATGGATTCTGTAGGAAATATTTGAAAATTGTTAGAAAAATGCAATTTCTCAGGGTTTCTCTTTAAGCTAAATACTATTGAAGTAGTCTTATTTTTGTTTAAGCACAATTTATTTTTGTCTGTCCAGTTAGATATTGCATTATATACTTTTTCAGTGGTAAGTTTTAAACTAGCTAAATTATCCTCAACTATAAGGATGTTAGTGTCATCAGCATAACAGATTGTAAGAACATTAGGTATTTTATTTAAGTATAGAATTAAATCGTTCGCAAAGAGTATAAAGAGTAAAGGCCCAAGTATAGATCCCTGTGGAACTCCCTGTTTTACCTCTAGGCTATTACTGGATACACCATTGGGCATTTGTACAATTTGTCTCCTGTCCTTTAGGTATGAGGATAGTAAATTTAATGGAGAGCCTCTTATTCCATATCTACATAGTTTAGCTTTTAGTAGCTGATGGTCAACACAGTCGAAAGCTCGAGAGAAATCTATAAAGAGCCCTAACACGAACTTTTTGTTATCTAGTGCATTAATTATTTTATCATGGAAGACACATAATGCTGTCTCGGTGCTTTTATTACTAGTGAAGCCATGTTGTGATTTGGATAGCAGGTCGTTACCATATAAAAAAGACGTGAGAGGTTCCTTAATGGCTAATTCAATAAGTTTTGACACACTAGAGAGAAGACTTATTGCTCTGTAATTTTCATACATATTTGCATCTCCTTTTTTAAACATCGGTTGAACTAATGCTAGTTTTAACATTCTTGGAAAAGTTCCTTCCCCAATACAGAGATTAATAAGATGGGCTAACGGACTACAGAGTAAGTATCTAGATTTTTTTAGGAGATTATTAGAAATATTATCAAAACCGCTGGAGTTCGAGGATTTAAGCTTATTGATTAGGGAAACAACATCACTTTCCGTAACAGGAGGTATAAAGCATGTTTTTGTAGAAAAAGGAACATTCGACATAAGAAAATTGTAGTCATTCGATGAATTATTATTGTTGGGAAGGGCGGTAAAATGCAAGTTAAAATCGTTGGCTACTACTTCATCGTTTACTTTTACCCCATTAACACTTATAGTTATATCCGATATATTCCTATTCTTGCCTTGAATTGTTTTAATTGTGCTCCACATAGCCTTTGATTTATTATATGAATTACGAATGTTCTTATCATAATAATCTCTTTTAGTTTTATGAAGTTCAAGCCTATACTGTTTATGTAAATATTTACTTAAGTCTTTAAAAATGGGATTTCTTTTAGCCAGATCACTATAAAGTGTTACTCTGTTTTTTAGCACAAATAATTCCTCAGTCATCCAGTTTTCATTATTAGGTTTTTTGTTTAATAAACACTTTTTAACGGGGAAACTCAGGTCAAAGTAATACATTAACATATTATTAAAATATTCAAATGCAGCATTCGGACAATTTAGGATAAATAAATTATGCCAACTTTCATTAAGCAAAAAGTTATGAAAAGTTAAGACATTATTATCGCTAAAGCTTCTGCGGAGTACATATTCATTTTTATGTACACAGTCAGATTTAATATTTATACTTATAGTCTGGGAGATATGATCAGACAGGTAAAAGTCACAAGTAGAAGTTTTATATCTAATAGAGTTTGAGTTTAACAATATATTGTCTATACACGTTCTAGATGTAGGAGTCACTCTAGTTGGAGTATTAATAGTAGATATAAAGTTATAGCAAGCTAATAAGTCATTAAACAATATTAAATTCGTACTATGTGTTAAAAAGTCAATGTTAAAATCACCTCCAATTGTAACCAACAAGTTACTGTCAGAGAGTTTGTCAAGAAGACCATTGAACAATTTTAAAAATAAATTAAAATCGCCAGAGGGAGGTCTATAAATGCCTAATACTATAATTTTACGTTGTATTAATTTTACCCCGCAGCATTCAAAAACTCCCTCTTTACAGAAATCACTTACATTAATTAATTCAATTCCATTTGCAGCTTGATTTCTTTGATAAATAGCCACTCCACCATGCTTCATAAACAACCGACAATATGAATTTATTAGAGTGAAATTGTTCAATTTTATAACACTTAATTGCTCTATAGTTTGCCAATGTTCAGTGAGCAGTAATATATCACAATCTTGATCATCAAGAACATCGTCCAGATTCAAAATCTTGTTTGAGAGGCACTGTATATTTTGATTGATAATAATTAAAGTCTCATTACGCAGGAAAAAACTGATCAGATTCACAGATTCTGTCAGGAGATGTCCAGGGTACGTCCTCAAGATTTTCCATGCCTTGTATTGACATAGTGTTATTTAATATTGATTGGACTGACTCATCGCTGTTAACTGAAATTTCATTTCGTACATTCACAAGATTTTCCATTCCTTGAGTAGACACAATGTTATTTAATGTTGTTTGAGCTGCCGCAACCGTATAATCTTCAATGCTGTTAAATGAAATTTCATTTGGCTCAATTCTTGTAGCACTCTGTGTGCCTACATTTTTCGTAACAATAACAAATTTCAAACTTTTAGGCAAATGTATTTTGCCAGTTGAATTATTTATTATCACATCAGCAATCATGTCATCTCGATTCTGTTTGTCAAACTTTGGGTTGTTTATTTCTATATAATTATTTTGTCCTTCTGTGAACTTATTAAATCTGAATAGGAAGTCATTCAGTTTATTGTTATATTTATAAATATAACTATTTTTGAAACCGTTCTTTCCGTAAGGTACAGACACAAAGGATATATTAGTGTGTGAACATAACTTTAACTTGTTACAAATGACTTTGAAAGAAGGTACTTTTCTTCCGTCCAAGTTGTTTAAGCCTGCCATTATTATAATTTGGTCTTGAAAAGTCAAACCTTCTGCTAGACCTTCAATATTTTCAATGACCTTCTCCAAGTATGCTCCAGGTTTCACAAATGTAAGTATGTCATACGTATTAACGTCAAGTTTCTTCCTAATAAGTCTACTTAATTTTTTTCCACTATCATCTGTTAAAATTAGAAGTCTTTTCTTGTTTTCCTTATTATGTAGCGTACCGATCGAAAACTGATGACAATTTCTTTTTTTACAGTTTGCAGTTTTATTATTTGTTAGATTTAAATCAGGTGTAACAATATTATTAGAAATCCTACTTATTCTTTCGGTGTTAACATAGCAGCTATATTTTTCAGTTTGAACTCCAGTGTTTGTAGTTTCTTTAATTTCTTTAAAACCCACATTTTCTACACCACTGGTTTTGTCAGATAAGTTTTCTACATAAGTAAATTTATCTTTGGTGTTTTTTATATAATTTGTTTGCGTACTTGTAGTTTTTAGTGTCCTATTTATTGATATGTTTTTTTTCATTTCGCTTATCTGTCCTTCTAATTCTTTAATAATTGACTCCTGTTTTTTTATTACCTGGTTCAAGTCGTCTTCCAATTTAATCACCTCTTCCAAAAATACATTGTTTTCATGTTTTAATTTTTCTATATATTTGTTTTTTATAGCACTATCTTCATTGAGGTCACTAACTGTCTTTTCTAATAAACTGTTTTCTTTTTCCAGTAGACTGACTTCACTCTCATCATTATTTTTGCAACAAATAATCTTGTTATCTTTTATAAAAGTAATTTGACTTCTAATACGCGACAAACAACTTTTATGAAACACATTACAACATTTTGTACACACATAGTGTATAAATTGTTTAGTCTTACAGCACTTAAAAGACTTAATAAAAGGAGAGCTCCTTTGTGATGTGCTACCTATGCCCGACATTATAATGTCATATTTACGCATTTTATGTTTCTGTAGAGCCGAAAGATATTTTTTTGGACAGAGAGTACCTGGCACATTTGTTTTAAGAATCTGTTTCTGTGGTTTTATTACACTTTTTTAATTGCTTGTCAGAAAACTTTTTCTGGATTCTATGACACAAGCACTTTCCTCTGTTCTATAATCGACCTAAAATAAAGAATCCGTCGATCAGGCTCAACCATATCAAACATCCTGGTAAGTATAATTTGGATAGGCCACTTACAAGAGAACGAAAAGTATTTTGTCTTGACTACCCGCG
Source organism: Stenurella melanura (assembly GCA_963583905.1). Taxonomy (NCBI): domain Eukaryota; kingdom Metazoa; phylum Arthropoda; class Insecta; order Coleoptera; family Cerambycidae; genus Stenurella; species Stenurella melanura. Next base: position 120,968,839 of record OY757316.1, on the reverse strand, counting down.
GTTTTCAAACACGTAATCGCTATGGGTCAAGTCCTACACAATTTTTCTGTGTAAAACCGACAGGTTTAAGAGTGCATAGGGACACTGTATTTTGTCGAAAGGGTCATCAAACTTCACGATACCCCAGTGACAAATACTAGACCATTCTTTTCCAGATTTTCCGCCGTTTATTTTGAACGACGCTGGTTTAGATTTCGATTACACCAAATTGTTCCTTTTGTCAGATAGAGTTGGAACCGGCAATTTTATAAAGAGCCAAATGTAGCAGTAGCAATTCTTTTAACAGTATTTCTCAATAAAATCGTCCATTGTAAATCACTTAGTGGAGTCTAATGTTAGCTTATTAGAGTATATTTCGGATTATAGAGGGTGACTCAAAGTAAATGTTCATCATCTACCACAACATGCCTTTTATGTGTTTTCTTAGAGATCTCCAGATATAACATCAGCAGTATTTGTGGGTTATTTTGCTTCCACATCCTCCACGTAGTGAACTGGAAGTACAGTAATGGTAAAAAATTTCAATATTTTATTTGTTGATAGGCATAGAATGTCATAAAATGTCGAGACCTTTAATTTAAGAGATAAAAAATTTCAGTTGATCACGTTTTCTCAGGAACGGTTTAAGATGTTGACTTAAAATTTGGTACACATAAGTATCACGACGAGATCTGGAACAAGATTATACAGGGTGTAATTAGTTTCATGTCATTAAAAAAACTGGTGGTAGGGAACGACAAGACAAACAAAAAAACATTATGTAACATGGGGTTATAGCTCATAGTTTTGGAGAAAAAAAATAAACAAAAATTTCGCAAATTTTCAATAAAATGTTTTGAGAACTGCTGGAATATTGAGGTAGGTTTAGATCTAGATCTGATCTGAAGAAAACTATACTTTAACTCTCCCTTGTGCAATATTTTAGTTACTGTGGGTGTTTCGTTATGTACACACGTCCAACCCGCCGTTCGTTGTTTTTGTTATTTTTGAATTTCGCGTCATTGTGTATTTATAGTTAAGATTTATTTTATTGACTTACCGTTCAAGTTGTCAAATTCTTGATTACGTACAGACACAACTTACTTATTCGTTCTTTTTGTATTCCTTTTTGGCTTTTGTACCAAGCTTTTATTTCGTTTTTCTTTATTGACAACGTTAGTTGATAGTTTAGTGTTTAGTGTTGAACGAAGTGCGTATGTCCTTAATTCGACGTACCGAACTGTGTATTGATGCAGATGCAGAGATTTAGGTAGGTAGTAAGCTTTTAACCCAGGACACTCAGTTATGTTACAAATGTTAATAAACCAAATTTATATTTTCTAAATTATAAACAATCCAATATTTTGTTCCCAATTAAAAAACACACAAGTAAAGAAATGCTCTGTTTAAACCTCTATGGCCATTATTTGCTTGCAATTGTGCACGAAGAGAGAACGAATTATTTACCTCTTTATAATTGCCTCAGTTCAGTTGAGGCGGTCCATCAAAGGCGGTCGATGATCCAATGCCTTTGCTTTGACACCGCAGACCACCGCGTGTGCCGGTGAGCACTTTTTTATGACCATTTAAAAGTTGTATAATTGGGAACTACCAGTCCATTGACCAAGAAAAGCCGTGGTTCTCAGTTGTTGTCTACCATAATATTAAAAAGTTTTTTCCAAAGTGCCCCTAGAGGGAAAAGTCATAAAGGCTTTTTCTTTGTCTAGTCGGTCCCCATTACCAGTTTTTTTTAATGACATGAAACTGATTACACCCTGTATTTTGCGCTAATTCTGGTGAAGGATAAGTTTTAAATAGGGGTAAATAGGGGAAAATAAGTAAAGCAAGCTGGTGAAAGTACAGAAACTTGGTGTATATATTAGAAACCAAGGTCTCATATTTTTTTATATTTTTCACCCCCCAACACCCCCACTCCATTATTAAAATTGAAATATTCACTTGAAATTTACGTATTATAATGACATCTGGAACGAGATTACATTTGAAGATGATTACGTTGAAGGAGCGGAGGTAAGCAGGGGGTAAGAGAAAATAAGTAAAGCAAGCTGGCAGGAGTACAGAAACTTGGAATTTTGTGTATATACTAGAAGGTCTCAGATTTCTTTATAATATTTTCCAACACCCCATCACCTCCACTCCATTATTAAAGGGATTGTAAAAATAAAATTGAGATATTCACTTGATATTTAGTACACGTTTGTAGTGTAATGATATCTGATTGAGATGATTCCGTTGAAGTGATGGGGTGGGGGGTAAATAGGGTAAATAAGTAAAGCAAGCTAATGACAGTCCATAAACTAATTTTTTATGACATCTGCCTCAAATATTATATCATTAAAATTCTTTGATCAGTTATTTCCACATACTAGATAGAGTGCTAAAATAGTCAAGATGTATTCCTTTATAGAGACTTGGATCGAAAATCTGGGTGTGGAAGTAGTAATTTCTTGTGCAGCGGTTTTTTACATTGGCGATCTCGTGAATTTTTAGACTATTGCCTTTATAACTGAGCATATTGAGAAGTCCATATGGTTGAAATCTGAACTTCTGGGTGGCCAACGCAATTAATTACCGAAGTAGAGAATTTTTATTTAAGAAACCACTGGCAAAATGTGTTCTGATGGGGGTATAATCTTCAGGAGTCATAGCTTGTACTTTTCATAAATGATAGAGACGATGGAGTTAGTCATATACGCCATACGTCCATAAATTTGAATGAAACCGCTAGTTTAATAATGTCAAAAACAATATATGAATGAAATGGAAGTTCTAGAAGAGCAAAAAAATATAATCCGGATCGAAGGACCAAAAAACTAGCACTTAAGAAAAGGCAAAATTGAATAAAAAATATAAAAAGTGGCTGAAGAAGGAACACAGGGGGTCTCGTATTAATTGTGCATGTCCGCGAAATTGAGTGGTCTGTCCGTTCTCCCGATTTGATCCCGCTTGACTATTTTGTATGAGTTTACTTAAAATCGAAAGTCTACTTCAACAGACCGAACATTGTCGATCATTTACTTATCAACCTCACTGTATAAGCTTATTGGGCAAGAAAGAGGAACGTGAATCTTGATAAAATTGCAACGATATTTAATTTAGAATGAGAGTATATTATCAATTTACTTTTTTTGTGGAAACGCGTCTGTTGTGTTTTCCATTCACCATCGAATCCGCTTCATAGTTTTCAAAAACACTTTTCCACGCTACAACATTCTCCCTAACTTTCACATAATCCGAGCTACAACAATGGCCCTTTTCCGTGGGGTCCCTGTACAACTTACTTTCCCGTCATTAATTACCACAAGAAGATATCTCATACTCTACAATCTGCAATCTATCATGTTTGAGATATTTCATTTAGTAGCTACAATAAATATATGATAAATTGCCGGTCTTTTTGGGAAATTGCGGGAAAAAACGCAAAAAAACTATAACGTCGATATCGGATGAGTCCCGAGATTAATGGTGGGTTTTTGTTCGTGTTTACGATATAAGTGGGTCGTTTTTGTCGGGCGCTGCAAACCACGGGAAGCGACCGGTCAACACCGAGCATACTGCCGTCTTCGACAAGCTGATTTTTATTATACCGTCTTGTGTCATAACTTCTGGGAATCAATAAAAGTGACTTTTAAGAGCTTTCCAGGCCTTTAAATCGCAATTTAAGTGCCGTATAAACACGTCGTTTAAAATATGTTTTTTGTCACTTTGAATTTATATGTTTTTAATATGCCCCGGCAACAATTTGAGCCTGGATATAACGCGTTATTGTAGACACGTGGTGCCACTTGGAGTTTTCCGCTGGAAGCTTCTATTCCGTTTTCCACAATTTTTACATTGTATTTGGCCTATTACTGCAATAAATGATAATAATAATATTGTGTATATAACAAAAAATGTTTTACACAAGTCGAAATAAGAACACAAATAGTACGCAACAAAAAAATTGCAGAAATATATATGCAGTTAAAAAACAGAACATAAAATATATATAAATTCATACAGTGTAGAACAAAAAGAGAGAAAAGGATGAACAAATTTAAGCCATTTATAAATATATCTTAGTAAGTACTTACAGAATACACATGTCTGTTTTAGTTTATCAAGAAACTGGCTCTGAGCGTTTTAGGAGAGACATTCTGTATATCGATTCCCTAGGCCTAAAAAGTTTTCAGTGGATGCTGCGATTTTTTGAAAATGACAAAAGCACTCCATTTTTTCAAATGGTACCTTTGGCAATTTTATTATGGCAATAGACGTAGAATTAAATTTGAGATGGGCTTATATCAGTACATCCTATACCTAACACATGTACTATTTGAATTATTTATAGTTTTTTGTTGAAAATTACCTATAATTTGTCTAAAAAAACGAACAGTTAGACGTCCGAGATACAATGACAGAAAATAGTTGTGTATTTTAAATTAGGAAAAAAATCTGATTTTTTTAAACGAATTGAGCGCATAATTTTTCCCAATCAGGTATCGAAAACTAAAAATCGAGTCTTTGCTCTCTATGAAAATCAATGTAAACAATAATACACAGATCAAAACAAGACAGCGAATACTAATAATAAAAATAATAATACCTTTAATGCCTAATAGGTAACACCCAATAATTGAACAATTCTTTTGAATTTTTCACAAAAATTGTTCTAAATGACCTCCATCTCCACGTATACACATTTCGGCACGTCGAATTAATCACATACGCACTCCGTTCAACACATTTGGTAAATTAGGATCATTTCTTATGGTTTCTATGCACATTAAAATACGTTGTTGCAATTGTTCTAAAGTGTCAATTGGTTCACAGTAAACCAGAGATTTAAAATGCCTTCAAAAATAAAAGTCCATCGGATTTAAGTCGGGCGATCTAGCAGGCCATGGTACTGGTCCGCCACGTCCATTCCACCGTCGAGGAAACTTTCTGTTCAAAAAATTTCGAACAGCCAGATTAAAATGGACTGGCACGCCATCGTGCAAATACCATATTCTTCTGCGCGTAGCCAAGAGTACATCTTTCAGCAAATTTGGCAATGTTTGTTGCAAAAAATTTAAGTATACAGCACCATTTAGTCTAGCAGGTAATTGTATAGATCCAATTACTTCATTACCGGAAATTCTTGCCCACAAATTAACGCTGAACCGTCGTTGAAAATGCGCCCTTATTACACGTGGACTTTCGTCTGCTCAATAGTGCATATTTTTAAAATTAAACACTCCATTTCTGGTAAAACACGACTCATCGGAGAAACACAGAATGTTTAAAAAATCCTCATTTGCCGCGTGTTTTCTTAACATCCGCCTACAAAATTGCATTCGCTCTGCAAAATCTTGAGGTACTAGTGCTTGGACACGTTGATAGTGATAGGGATGTAAGTTCATATCTCTCAACGTCTTCCATACCACAAAATGGGATACTCCCACACGGTTCGCGATATCGCGAATGCTTAAAGTTGGATCCTCTTCTACAAGTTCCAAAATTTGAACCTCTGCGTCAATTACCCTTTCTTCGCGTTGTGGACCTCGTTCTCCTCCATGTCCATCGAGACGACCTGTTTCTCGAAGACGCTGGTTAATACTAACAAATGTATGAGCACAAGGATGACGTCGATAAGGGAACCTTAAACGATAAAGCTCTTCCGCGCCAGCTGCATTGCCACCACTTTCTTCATACGCCAAGTGCATAACGTTATCAATAAAGAGAACAAAAAGAAAAACTTGGTCAAAGTACTAACGACTTGAACGATAAGTCAAATAAAATAAATCTTAACATAAGTGGCACAAAATTTAAAAAGAACAAAAGCAACAGACAAAACCAAGGAACGGGTAGATCGCGTCGTGTGTACGTTGTTAACCAAGTAAGGATACAAACTGAAATTATTACTTGAGAATATTATAAGGGAAAGTATAGCATGCGTAATAAGATAATTTGGCCGCAAAGAAGAAACAACATGCCGGTGTCCTCTGTCGGTCGCTTTTAACTGCGTTGTCGGCATGCCTTTCGATGACCCCCGTCGCGGCCTAATTATCTCTTAGGCTCACCATACTTATCTGTACGAATGTCAGAGTATCATGTGCGAGAAGACGCGAGGCAATAAAGCCTACCCCAATGTCAGCAGTTCTCAAACTATGTTATTAAGCATTTTGGAAATTTTTGTTTATTTTTTTTGTCCAAAACTATGACATTTAGACCCCGTGTTATATAGGGTTTTTTTGTTTGTCTTGTCGTTCCCTACCACCAGTTCTTTAAATGACTAATTAGACCCTGTAGATGAGTACCGAAAACCTGAACCCTTTATGTTCAGAATTTAATGCCGAATGGAAAGAGAGTATGGAAATTCGGTGTGTGCATTTAAAAAACAAAGATGGCACCAACTTCCAATATTTCCGGATTGCCGCCATTTTGAAATGATTATTTTCGAACTCACAATGGTCGACTATGGTAGAGCACTCAAATGTCTATCTCGTTTGCAAATGGGAAATATTCGAGTGGTCCCCTTAAAAGAATCTCCTTGTATATTACGCTGTATTTGTAAGGATGGACTATAAGCAAGTTAGACGAAATAATAAAGGGCATAGAAAGGATTCATCGAAGTTCTAAGTTTGTTGAAGCGAAATCCTCAAAGCCATAATCGACCGTTTGAGATAATAATTCCAGCAACAATTTAAAACTACGAGCACTTGGGATACTTATTTTAGAGAAATGTTCCAATAAACTTGATAAATTTGAAATCCTGAGAAAATATCACATGCCTTCAAAACAAGTCTGGAAGTTTTGAAGTACACACCAGCGGAAAAGGGAGGAGTTGGGCCTCTTAATTCATATTGTCGTGCTGCAGTTTATGCGGATGTTGTTTGAAATCAAAACTTTATAAGGACTTACGTTTGTCGTTTATGTTTGACTTTTAATTCGATGAACTAAGGCAAACGTTCAAACTTTAGAGCCATTTTGGCACTCCCGAACCACGCGTTTAAATTATTTAAGTCTCGTTTACATTATTTTACATAAACTTCCCCAACTCAGGTTTGTGTTTAATTTAATTTTTCTTTCAAGACTTTGTTTGGCTTACACTCTCAATTTGAATAATTTGATGGTAGTTTGAAGGTGAATTATTATTAAACTACTGCGAGAAAGGTCGTTGTGCAATTAGAGTGTGAAAATATACGAGTATTACAAACTTTTCAAACCATGCTTTCCGTAAGACAAAAATATAAACTTTAAATTGATGTAACTTTCAGAAAGCAGAGACACAACAAAAAATCTAAAGAAACAAAAACAAATACCCCGGTTTCTCTGATGGAGAATTATTGCTCGATTAACGGTTCAACTTTAAAAAATTTAAAAACCAATCTAATAGTATTCCCTACAAAGCAGCTCGCTATCAACTTGTTAGTATTGTTACGCATTTCCACCCTTTTAGGAAACACCCTGTATGAATCTGTGGGTTATAAATAATTTTAACAAGGGGTAAACCACTAACACTTTATTTAATAATTTACTGACTATACAATACTTCAAAATAACCTTTACACTTTGTTTACTTGATATTAACCTCACTTTCGTTACCGAACGTCACTTTCCTAAAACTTCGCTTTAATAAAACTCCTCCCTCTGCGCCGGTAATCGCGCCTTATAAACTCTGAAATTGCCTCTAGATCAATGAAGAATCTTCTCCCATCACACTCTAGAAAAATCTATCTCTTTCTACAAGTTTCCAGTCACTCACTATTAGGCATAGGCATATCAATCTCTAGTTTCAAGGGGGTGTAATACATAACACTTCCTCTCCTTAAGCCTGATCGTCCCGATCAGGCAATTCAGAATCATCAGTGTATTTCGCCGGTCTGTTCAAATGCACGATCTTCATCTTGGACTTTTTGCTTCGTTGAATCCGATAGACGACGTCATTAATTCGGGTAATAACAGTGTACGGTCCATCCCAAGGTGGTTGAAGTTTCGGTGACCTTCCTTTCTTTCGCTGTGGGTTGTACAGCCAAACCAGCTCTCCCACCTGGATGAACTCTTTTGGACTACACTTCCGGTCGTATCGAGCCTTCATTCGGTCACTGGCTGGTGATGGCTCTGCTATATCATTAGCCAACCTCTTGGAAGAAGCTCCGGCGTTGAACTCTTCAACCTTACTTCCAGTCTGTGGTCCCTTACTGGCTCCACAAATCTTGCATTTGCGACACCAAGCCTCCACATCCTGACGACTTTTTATCCAATAAAATCGTTCTCGTATTTTCTTCAGGGTCTTGTTAACACCGAAGTGTCCATCGGATGTTCCATTGTGCACTTCCTAAAGCACCTTCGCTACTCGACACCTGGGAACCACTAGACGCATAACCACCTGCTTTCCATCCGGGCTTTCCCATGCTCTCCGCAACAGCCCTTTCATGACTTTCAGTGAGTCCCACTGCGCCCATAGTGCCTTCAGTCCCACTCTTCTGTCCGAAACATCCTTCCATTTTGGACGAGTTCCCCTTTCTTTGGCTCTCAATATAGGCCCAATTAGGAGAGTTGAAAAATATTATGAAACAAATCTGAGACCTTGGCTTCTAGTATATACACCAAATTCCAAGTTTCTGTACTCTTACCAGCCTGCTTTACTTATTTTCCTCTATTTACCCCTATTTAACCCCCAACCCTTCAACGGAATGATCTCAAAATATAATCTAGTTATAGGTATCGTTATAATATATACGTGTACCAAATTTCAAGTGAAAGAGAGGAAGAGAGAGATAGGGGGAGAGAGAGAGAGGGAGAGAGAGAGGTGGAGAAAGTATGGGGGAGAACAGAGAGAGATACAGAGGGGAGAGGAAAGTGAGAAAGAGAAAACAGGAGAGAAACAGATGGAAAGAGAGCACAGAGAAGAGAAAATAACGTCGCACAGCTATTTTACTTGTAATATAATAATCAGTCCAGGTCAGGTCAGGTCAGGTCGGGTCAGGTCAGATCAGCTCTTTCGATTTCCGCGGGGTTTCGCGCGTGTCCTGCGTTGTTCCCGCGTGTGTAACCCCCGAATTCCCGCCTGATTACGGCACAATTGCCCGCTGCCTGCGAGCCCACTGCCCGCTTGCACGCGTGCCCGCTGTCCGCTGCCGGCTTCCCGCTGTCCGCTGCCAGCGTGCCCGCGGGTTGGGTTAGGTTGAGAGAGAGTGAGAAATAGAGAGAGAAGTTGTGAGAAAGAGAGAGGAGGAGATGTCAGGTCAGCTCTTTCGATTCCCGCGGGGTCCCGCGCGTGTCCTGCGTTGTTCCCGCGTGTGTGTCCCCGGCTCCCGCGCGTTTCCCTCGTGATTAAGGCACAGTTGCCCGCGTGCCCGCTGTCCGCGTGCCCGCTGCCCACTGTCCGCGTGCCCGCTGCCCGCGTGCCCGCTGCTCGCTGTCCGCTGCCCGCCCGAGAGAGAGAGAGAAGAGAAGAGAAAATAACGTCGCACAGCCTTGTAATACCTTTTCATTTGATATCAATGCCAAGGAGGTTGTAAAAAATTAGGCGATCGTTATAATAAAAACGTGTACAAAATTTCAAGTCAATATCTCAATTTTATTTTATCAACCCCTTTTATAATGGAGTGGGGTGGTGCGGAGGGATGGATATATTATAATAAAAATGTGAGGCCCAGGCTTCTAGTATATACACCAAATCCCAAATTTTTGTACTCTTATCAGCTTGCTTTACTTATTTTCTTCTACTTACCTCTATTTACCCCCAACTCTTCACCGGATAAGTACAAAAAACAATCCAGTTCCAGATCACGTTATAGTACATACGTATATAAAATTTCAAGTCAAAATCTTAAACCCTTCTAGAGATATGGTGCGTACAAAGAAAGTTACAGACCGACAGATAGAAATTTTTTTCGCTCAAATTTAAAATCTCGACGTTTCATGATATTCGAAACCTACTTCAACAACAAAAATTTTTAAATTTTTTTTTACGATTACCATTCCACTTCACTATTTGGATGTGGAAGTAAATACGTTATAAGACTTGTCCTATTTTTTTTGGTCACGACAGTGCATTGCTTATGTTGTGCCCTCTAGGATCTACACAAAAAACGGGAGCAGATTTGAAATTTTGATCTCAGAAACCCCTATTCACCATTTTTTGTGCTAAGGTAAGTTTAGCAATATCGTAATATTTGCTCTATGGACCATTACGGACCACCCTGTATAAAGTAACGTTTCTTACCGTTCATTTTTCAACTTTTCCTACAATAATTATATAATTCATGGCACAAAAAATCAATGAATATTTTCTAAACTCAGTTTAATTAGTTCTGGCAGCTGCCCAGCATGCCTATAAACTACATAAACAAAATAGATAATCCCACTAACAATGATTTGCAGTTTCGTATTCTTTACCGCTGCCACAGATTATTAAGTTATATTATCATTACGCTAGGACTCCCGGGGTCTTTGCATACCCAGCTAGGCACATGGCTACGCGTTTTATCTACGGTACACCTTGATATTAAGAAGTCTTGATTTATCTTAATATTACTTGGATGTATCGGGTAGCTTGCCGCGGAATGAAAATTGATACATTTTTTTAATGACTAAAACAGCGGATCATTCTTTAATTAGTTTTTTAAACATTCATTTGCCGTTGACTTGTCTACAACATATTTGGCATTTTTATAGTGTTAGGTCAGCACCAGGTCGATAGCTATTAAATTGATCGTGATTACTTGGAAATTCTTGATGGTTTAATTTTTCATTATTTAATGTCCAAAATTGTAAACCCCTGCAGGAACATAATACACTTCTCCATCATATCTTCCTTGTATAGACTAGTAGTGTAGGCAAATTACCATTTCTGACTAAAAAGTTTACCAAATGACTGGATTTTCACGAAACTTTATGGATTCTGTTCGTTTCGATGTCTAGATCGAACTCAAAAAAAAATTGCCGCAATTGTTATAAACAATGATTTTGTTGCTAATTATTAAGATAAATAAAAAAAAAACCAAATGTATTTTAAGTAAATTGGTGAATAATAACAAATTTTTACGCTTGTAAAATTTTCGAAAATATGCGTATTTCCCGAAATATAGCAGTTAGAATTTTTCTATTCTGGTGAATGTATTATTAAGATTAAAGATTTTTTTCCCTCTATGACTTTTCCTAAAGTGCACTATGTCCATGTTTTTCCAGAAAGACACGAAAAAAGACCCACTAAACTTGAATACTGACAATCGACGTGCGTTTCGACAAAGAAGTTGGCATCATCAGTAGATTATTAAAATTAAAGTACAATTAAAAATTCATCTATATTTATAGTAAAACAATGTCGTGTAAATATACTGAAAAATGGTTCTTGTCGTATGATGAATATCTTAGCCACTATGCGACGTTACCAAATAGATAAACGATGGCGATTAAATTTTAGTATATGGGTTTAATTTATAGGTCCTAATAACGTCCAGGTAGTTTGCACGATATTATGAAATAAATCAGACGTAAGTACCAATAGTAGGGCGCTGTTACAACTTGTTCGGATCCTCATTAGAGACACCGAATCTATTGACACAGTATATATATTGCTTTTCCACAAATGGGACGAAATTATGGAGCGCGTTAAAAAATTAATTGTGTCCTTAATATCCATGCGAATCAATTTATAAGTAGTTAAACACCCACGTCAACGCTGCGCTGGTATCGAAAGAAAAGCGGGCAGAATATACAATGATTTCTGCCAAATCTATCTACAAGAATCCTATAGGCATGTTCATTAGTCTGAATCTTTATTAAACCCGAATAGATATATTATGTCAGTTCCAGACCAAAGTTTTATGTATTTATTGTGGAGGTTCAATCCGTTTTTTTAGCGTTGATGCTAACTGGGTGGACGAAATCGCAGTTAAATTCAAAAAACCGCTGCCTAAGGAATCACTACTTCCACATCCAGATTATTCGTCCAAGTCACTTTAAAGGAAACATCTTGACTATATTTGCACTCTAGTATGTGGAAATTATTGGTCATAGAATTTTAATAATATTTGGGGTAGATGTCATAGAAAAGTTTGAGGAGTTGGTTTCTACCATATACGTTAAAAATGAAGTTTCTAGTTTACCGTACTTATTTTCCACTATTTACAACCTACCACCTCAATGGAGTCATCTGAATCAGATGTCACTACAATACATACGTGTACTAACTTTCAAGTGAATATCTCAATTTGATGTTATCAATCCCATTAATAATGAAGCGGAGGTGGTAGAGTTTGAAAAATATTAGAAAGAAATCTGAGGCCTTGGTTTCTAGTATATACACCGAATCCCAAATTTCTGTAGTCTTACCAGCTTGCTTTACTTATTTTCCCCTATTTGCCCCTATTTAACCCCCAACCCTTCAACGGCATCATCTCAAATTATGATCTAGTTTCAGACGTCGTTATAATACATACGTGTACCAAATTTCAAATGAATATCTCAATTTTATTTTATCAACCCTTTTCATATTGGAGTAGGGGTGGTTGGGTTGAAAAATATTATAAGAAAATCTGACGCTGTGGCTTCTAGTACATACACCGAATTTCAAGTTTCTGTAGTCTTACCAACGTTTTACTTATATTCCTCTATTTACCCCAAATTAACCCCCAACCCTTCAACGGAATCATCTCAAAATATAAACTAATTCCAGACGTCGTTATAATACATATGTGTACGAAATTTCAAATGAATATCTCAACTTTATTTTGTCAACCCCATTAATGGGGTAGGGGTGGTGGGGGGGTTGAAAAATATTATAAAAAAATCTGAGGCCTTAACTTCTTGTACATACACCGAATTTCAAGTTTCTGTACTCATACCAGCTTGCTTTACTTATTTCCCCCTATTGACCCCTAAATAACCCCCAACCCTTCAACGGAATCATCTCAAAGTATAATCTAGTTCCAGATGTCGTTATAATTCATACGTGTACCAAATTTCAAATGAATATCTCGATTTTATTTTATCAACCCTTTTAATAATGAAGGGTGGGGGTTGAAAAATATTATTAATAATCTGAGACCTTGGCTTCTAGTACATACACCGAATTTCAAGTTTCTGTAGTCTTACCAGCTTGCTTTATTTATTTTCCCCTATTTACCCCTATTTAACCCCCAACCCTTCAACGGAATTATCTCAAAATATAATCTAGTTCCAGATGTCGTTATAATACATACGTGTAGAAAATTTCAAATGAATATCTCAATTTTATTTTATCAACCCTTTTCAAATTGGAGTAGGGGTGGTGGGGGTTGAAAAATATTATTAAAAAATCTGACGCTTTGGCTTCTAGTACATACACCGAATTTCAAGTTTCTGTACTCTTACCAACTTGTTTTACTTATATTTCTCTATTTACCCCAAATTAACCCCCAACCCTTCAACGGAATCATCCCAAAATATAATCTTATTCTAGACATCGTTATAATACATACGTGTACGAAATTTCAAATGAATATCTCAACTTTATTTTATCAACCCCTTTAATGGGGTAGGGGTGGTGGGGGGTTGAAAAATATTATAAAAAAATCTAAGGCCTTAACTTCTAGTACATACACCGAATTTCAAGTTTCTGTACTCTTACAAGCTTGCTTTACTTATTTCCCCCTATTTACCCCTATTTAACCCCCAACCCTTCACCGGATTTCCTCAAAAAACAATCCAGTTCCAGATCTCGTTATAATATATACGTGTACAAAATTTCAGGTCAATATCTTAAACCGTTCCGGAGAAAGCGTGCGGACAAAAAAAAAGTTACAGACAGACCGACAGACAGACAGAAAATTTTTTTTTCGCTCAAATTTAAAATCTCGACGTTTCATGACATTCTAAACCTATTTCACGAATAAAAATTTTTGAAAATTTTTTTGCGATTACTATACTTCCAATCCACTACGTGGATGTGGAAGTAAAATTAACGTAGATCCTATCTGAAGTATATTTTAAGTATGCTTTATAAAACATCGATTCTGATATACTTATTAGCTCGAGTAAAATACAATTCTTTTCTCATTCAACTTGCGATATTGTCCACAAAGCTCAGCGATAAACCATCTTGTTTACTGCCTCACAATTACCTATCCTTCCTCTTCTTTAGTCCATAAAAAATGTTTTGCACAAATAACGAAATAACTAAATAAGACACACTACTATGTTTTCCACCACTATGTATGTGTTGCATGCAACACATAAATTTAACAAGTGTGGAGTTTATAAGTTAAAATGTAGATTGTAATGGCATCTATGTAGGGCAAAGCAATAGAAGTTTGAAAACACGGTATCAAGAACATTTTAGATCATATAGGTTACAAAAAAGGGATTCATCATTCGCGAACAACTGCCTCGAAAACAATAGTTTTCCGGAATAAGACGATATGGAAATTATACATTTCTCAACAAAAGGCTTTGAATTAAATATTGTAGAATCTCTAGAAATCACAAACACAATAATATCATGGATCATAATTTGTTAAATGATCAATTAGATCTTATATGTCGACCTTTATTTACAACCGGAAGACCCTTGATTGAATATTTATAGATTTGTTTATTATTGTCATCTACCTGCCTAAGCCTTTATAGTACCTATATAATAATCCACGCAAAATTGTCTATACAGGGTGTCCCGAATTGCATGGCCAAACTTCACTAAGCAATACATCTTTTCAAAATAAGAAAAAAAGTTCCTATAAACATGGGTCGGGAAGTGATCAGTTTCCGAGATACAGGGTGTTCAAGTAATCCTCCTGAACATGTTTTTTTATGAATATTTTCGAAATGTCTAAAGATAAACAAATGATAATTTACACAGGAATGTAACTTTTTATGCTTTTTAAGAAAAAATGACAATTTTGTAAGAAATTCATTCAGGACCGGGTGAAACTAGGGGGCCTAGGTATAATTTAGCCCCAACACTTTTAAATTAATTAATGAGCAGAAGTTTTCTACACAAAAGAAGTCTCTTATGCTTTTTCTCTAAAATTATCAGTTTTTGAGTAAATCTTATCGAAACTTTATTAATTAGTAACAATTATTACCAGCATTCCTGATATGCAGGAGTGTGCCGTGATTGTAATGTTTGTAACAAATGAAAAACAATCTAGCATGCAATGCCAGAATGACAATAATGACATTGTTGTTTTTTGGTTTTCTGTAGTTCATTGTTCTGTAGTTTTATTATTTCCTTTTGGAAAAAGTGTTCTATTGAAAAGTAAAATATGGTCATGTTTAGTAATGTGGAGTACGCGGATATTCATTTTATTTATGGATATTGTAATGGAAACGCGAATGCCGCGGCGCGCGAACCATCTAAAGATGTTTTTGTTATAAATGGAGCTTTCTGTGGCCCCCACATCCTTCATCCCCGTTTAAATGGACCCATTATTTAATGATTTTTTAAATAACCCTTTTTTCTCAATATCTCGAGGATATTCCTCTTAATTTAAGAAATGAATGCTGGTTTCAAATGGACGGAGCTCCTGCACATTTTGCTGTTGAGAACCGTTTGTGAGCAAACAATAATTATCCTGAACGGTGGATCGGTCGACTGTGGTGCAAGAGCCTGGCCACCCCGTTCACCAGATTTAACTCCAGTTGACTTTTTTGTCTGGGGCTACTTGAAGAACAAAGTCTACGCAATCCCCGTAAACATGAGAGAAGAGTTAATAGAAAGAATTCTCGACGAATGTGAAAATTTGCGGGATAATCCTGATTTCATTCGTAAATCTACACACGCCATACGGCGCAGATGTCAGAAATGTGTTGAAGCTGGCGGAATGCACTTTGAACAACTCTTGTAATTTGTAATTTACCTTACTTTAATCTAATTCATTGTTGTCTAATAAAAAATAATGTAATCAAATTTTGTTTTACTGTCATTGTTTTTTCTGTTCTGCTAAAATTATTCATAAAAAACTATTCCCGAATAAATTTCAGATAAGATTTACTCAAAAACTGATAATTTTAGAGAAAAAACGCAACAGACTTTGTTGTGCAGAAAACTTCAAATTTTTAAGTTCTGCTCATAAATTAATCTGAAAGTGTCACACAATAAAGTTGGGGCTAAATTATACCTAGCCCCCCCCAGTTTCACCCGCTCCTGAATGATTTTCGTATATAGTTGTCATTTTTTCTTAAAAAGCATAAAAAGTTAAATTCCTGTGTAAACTATCATTTGATTATCTTTAGACGCTTCGACAATATTCATAAAAAAACATTTAAAGGAGAATTACTTCAACACCCTGTATATCGGAAACTAATCACTTCCCGACCCATGTTTATAGGAACTTTTTTTCTTATTTTGAAAAGTTGTATTACTTGAAGTTTGGCCGATGCAATTCGGGACACCCTGTATATAACATTTTTGTACACTTATCAGTCAGTGTCATCAGTCATTTTTGATTCACTGCTTGACAATGACTTTGTAAGTCGAAACTGCAATCGCAGTTTTAATAATTACATGGTGGTAGAAAATATAGTAGTGTGTTTTATTTAGTTATTTGTGCAAGATAATTAACTACCACATAGTAACGGCTCTCTCAATCAACTTTTAAAAAATTATTCCTTTTCTATTCTATTATATTCTATTCTATCCGATCCTATTCCGTACTATCCTATCCCATCCTATCCCTTCCTAACCGATCCTATTCTATCCTATCTCAATCCCCTTTCTATCCCATCCAATTCTCTTCGATTTTATTCTGTATAAGCTGGAACTGTTAATCATATTAGTATTATTACCGTTCATTCTTGATATGATTTATTTAATTTTTTTTAGATTTAAACAACATCTAAATTTTCACATTTCACAATTTCAAAATTATCAATTTCTCTTACTACATTCGATGTTGGGAAAAACGATTAAATAAAACCATCATGAATTATAATCTACCACAATCTTTAGTTACAATAATGTTCAGCTACACAAAAGAGTTTACTATGTCGGATTTTATCGGAAAAAATTGATTTGACACTTCAAATTCTGTATGAGTACAGGCCCACGTCGAGCGAGGTAATATATTGGGATCGACACATCAGATAAATAGAGCATTTTGTTACTTTCCTAAAATTGTAACGTTCCCCAATTTCCGAGGTGACTTATAGACGCTAAAGAATATACACTGTTCAACTGCTTGAACCGATACACCGAATATTAAGCAACGTTTCAATCTTAATGTGTCCTAAACTAATTGCCCAATGCATATGATCTTTTTTTTGTATTGTGACTAGCCTTACCTTTCCCTAACATCCTCGTTTTTGGTTCACTTAATTATCTCTGTTATTAGAGGACATACACTACTTTCTCACACAACTTGTTTTTATTGTACAGAGTATTTCAAGAAATTCTAGTCTTCATTTTGTAACAAACAAGTAAACAAATACCATCAAAGTAGGCAATAAAAATCAATAAAAAATTGATTTTAAAAATGTGTTTGTGAAACCACTTCTAGCCCTTATTACTTCTTAGCAACGTCTTGGCATGCTGGAAATTAAGTCCCGAATGTATTGTAATGATATGTTCCCCCACTTTTCCAAAATGGCCAAGTTTAATCGAAATCCGAAAACGGATTAGGGGGGCTGGGCGTGACAACCAGACAGACTGACCGACGGACGCAATTTTCTAAATTCCCTCTCGAGTCGATAGATTTGACTTTCATTCCGATCCGACGTTTTTTTCGGGTTTCGATGGTCCACCGGAAAAATGCAAAACCTATACCTACATTTTTTTCAAAATGTAGTAACAAGAAACTTTTTTGATTTTTTTTTATGATTACTATACTTTCACTCCACTACGTAGATGTGGAAGTAAAATCGTCAATTCCGTTTTTTTGGAAATTCTTACGCAAGGTCTAAAGATATTATAAAAATTATGTATTAGGTACTCTGTGCCACAAATCAAAATATTAATTCACCTCTAGCATTTATGCTGGTAAGAGATGGCAATTACTCGGCAAATTTTCATTAAGGGTTAATTTGCAGCTAGTCAATTGATAGGATTTTCTAGGACAACATTAACAAAAACAAATGCAATCATTCAATATTGAATAAATAGTCAAACTGTATTTCACTGGATTACCAGAAATATTTGCAATTAAAATTTTATTGCTTTGTTCTAATTACACCATTACATCGACGTCAATCAAATAGCAATATTCAAAATGTAATAGAAATATTGTATTGTATTATTGTGAACTGTATTTTACTTTAATGGTCTGAATAAATCAACAAAGTTACCGTCTAGTGGACCCTTTCATATAATAATACATGATAATAATATGGTTCTATAAGAGGAAGAAAAATACACATTTGCTTAACCCAAGGGGCGAAGCTTCCTTGAAATATTCTATTTTTGTTTATTTTAACGTCTGTGTATTAACACTCCGGCGCGGCGGTGTTTAGCCATAGCTATTCCTAACTAGAACATGCACACACAACAAACAATTACACAGTAAATATTGTAGATTGTTTAAGGGGCCGCTCGGCTCTGAACAGCTCTTCTTCAAATCGACCTAAAAGATCTTTTGTGAATTACCCTACAATTAGTTGTTGCCCAGAACTCCCAAGCTTTTGCAAAGCTTATGATTTTCCAGGGGGCTAATTTCCTTATGTCTTCATCCGTTAATTCCACCTTTTCTAGGTACTTATTCTAGTGCTGACCAGCATCTTGCATTGGCAGAGAATATGTTCCGCAGTTTCTGTTGCAGTATCTGCATGTATCATCATCTGCCTTGCCCATATTCTTAAGATGGTATCTCAAGGGGCAAAACTGTCTTGCTCGGATTGACACTGAAGCCCTCTAACGAGCACCACCCGGATATTATGTTTAAGGCGATTTGCATGAGATTTGAAATCATAACCTCATGCCTGCCTCTCATAGTAATAACCAGGTCATCAGCATAACCCTGAACGTTGAAACCAGAACTACTTAGATTATGGAGGAGGTCATCCATCACCATTGACCACAGCAAGGGCGATGGAACTCCACCTTGTAGACAACCCTTCACAGCAATCACTGTAGTGGACTCCTTCCCCATATTATTCGGCTTCTTTCCAAGGAGGGTTAGAATCATTTCTAATCGTCATATTCGGTTTCAGCGCATCAAAGAACTTTAAAATAAACATACTTTTAAAATGTTTAGAACAAGTGGAATTTCAACCCCTCCAGGAGCCTGTAGGGGATGACAGGGTGGTTCAAATCAGTTTTATCGTCATATGTTTCTAAAAATATAGGTAAGTTTCAAATTTTTAGAACAAGTGGAATATCAACTCCCCCGAAGGGCACCCTCTCTAGGGGGAAATTGGATAAATAAAACCTTTTTACTTCCCTCGCATACTGAAGGGAAGTATTGTATTCGAGAAAAAATCACCCTTCGAGATTTTTTTGGATTTTCACGTTTCAGATCATGTAGATTACGAAAATAGAGGTTTTTCAATTCCCTATGTCTGTCTGTCTGTCTGTTGGTGCATTAAGGTGGCCATTCCCTAGAAATAGGCATTCGATAGGGAAAGTTTTATTATTTTTGCCCATAACTTTTTTTCTTAGTACATATATTTAAAAAAACTATAAGAGTCCTAAGCAGACCCATAATAAGACTATTACTATGAATTTTCAGTCAATAATTTCAGTGGTTTGGGAAATAGCTCAATTTAAACCTACGAAATAGGAAGATTAACATAATTTTACTTCCACATCCACGTAGTGGATTGGAAGTACTTGTAGTAATCGCAAAAAAAATTTTAAATTTGAGCGAAAAAAAAAAAAATGTCTGTCTCTGTCTGTCGGTCTGTCTGTCTGTCTGTAACTCTTTTGTCCGCAAGATATTGACTTCAAATTTTGTACACGTGTATATTTTACCGAGATCTGGAACTGAATTGTTTTTTTAAGATATCCGGTGAAGGATTGGGGGTGAATAGGGGGAAATACGTAAAGCAAGCTGGTAAGAGTACAGAAACTTGAAATTCGGTGTATGTACTAGAAGCCAAGACTTCAGATTGAGATATTCACTTAAAATTTGGTACACATATGTATTATTAACGACCTCTGGAACTAGATTATATTTTAAGATGTTTCCGTTGAAGGGTTGGGGGTTAAATAGGGGTAAATAGGGGAAAATAAAGCAAGTTGGTAGGAGTACAGTAACTTGAAATTCGGTGCATGGACTAGAAGCCAAAGCCTCAGATTTGTTAATAATATTTTTCAACCCCCGACCACCCCTACTCCATTATTAAAGGGGTTGATAAAATAAAATTGAGATATTCATTTGAAATTTCATATACGTATGTATTATAACGACATCTGGAGCTAGATTATATGATTCAGTTGAAGGGTTGGGGGGTAAATGGGGCAAAATAAGTAAAGCAAGCTGGTAAGAGTACAGAAACTTGAAATTCGGTCTATGTACTAGAAGCCAAGATATCAAAATATTTATAATATTTTTCAATAAAGGTTGATAAAATAAAACAAACCCCGCCATCTCCGCTGTATTATTAATGGGATTAATAACATAGAATTGAGACATTCACTTGAAAGTTAGGACAATTATTATGTATTGTAATGACATCAGATTGAGATGATTGCATTGAAGGGGTGGGAGGTGGCAGGTTGTGAATAGGGGAAAATAAGTAGGGTAATCTAGAGACGTCATTTTTATCGTATATAGTGGAAACCAATGCCTTAAACTTTTCTATAGTATTGCCCAAATATTATTAAAATTCTATGACCAATAATTTCCACGTACTAGAGTGCAAATCTAGTCAAGATGTTTCCTTTAAAGTGACTTGAATGAAAAATCTGGATGTGGAAGTAGTGATTCCTTAGGCAGCGGTTTTTAAATTTAAATCGAGCTATTTTGCAAACCACTAAAATTATTGAGTGAAAATTCATAGTAATAGTCTTGTTATGGTTGTACTTAGGTACTCTCATAGTTTTTTTTAAATATATGTACTAATAAAGAAAAGTTATGGCCAAAAACAATAAATATTTCCCGATCGGATGTCTCTTTCTAGGGAATAGCCACCTTAACTAAAAAAAACTACTTGATGGAGAACAGTCAAATTTGGTAGTTAGCTGAACAGCACTGCCATCGAAGAAATGATTGGACTTTCACTGGAAAATATACAGGGTGGACCGTATAAAGGGAATAGAAATGAGAAAAAAATTTCGCTCAAATTTAAAATTCCACAGTTCTTGTCATTCTAAACCTATTCCAAAAAAAAAAAAATGAAAATATAAAATAGAAACAAAATTTGAAATTTTGAAAATTTTGCATAAAATGGATGGATTTTGTTTTGCTTGAATTTAAAGTTTCTACGCTTCATAACATTCTAATTATATTTAAAAAATATTTTTTTTGAAAATTATAAAAATTACATTTTTTACCACTATAGAATAGATCATGGAAAAAAATATTCTTTCCTCAAATTTAAAGTTTCCACGTTTTATGACATTCTAAACCTATTTAAAAAAAAATTGAAAATAAAAAAAATTTGAAAATTTTTTATAAAGTGGATGGAAAACATTTTTTACTCAAATTTAAAGTTTCCACTTTTTATTTAATCACATTCTAAATATATTTCAAAAAAAAAATTAACCACTACAGGAGAATAGATGATGGAAAAAATTGTTTTCAATTTTAAAATGTCCATGTTTCATTACATTCTAAACCTATTTCAACAGAAAAATGTTTTGAAAATTAAAACAAAATGGAAAATTTTTCCCCCCACCACTATAGAGTAGATTATGAAAAAAAGTTGTCGGGTTCTCTCTGTAATAATAGGGCTAACTACATTGCGATTATAATTCTCATATTATGTAATTTCTTAATTAATAATTTTTTAGAGCGACCATCCTGTATGAATAAAGAGGGAAGTTCTGTGTAAATACCTTTACCGATTTTTACTTCCCTCGCATACCGAAGGGAAGTATTGTATTCGAGAAAAAATCACCCTCCGAGATTTTTTCGGATTCTGACGTTTCAGAACACGTAGATTCCGAAAATATAGGTTTTTCAATTCCGTCAGTCTGTCTGTCTGTCTGTCTGTTGGTGCATTAACTAATAAACTACTTGACGGAGAGCAGTCAAATTTGGTAGGTAGTTAACCCTACTGTCAGCGAAGAACTGGTAGAATTTTCACTGAAAAATATACAGGGTGGACCGTCTAAACGGAATAAATAGGGAAAAAAATTTTTTTTTGCTCAAATTTAAAATTTCCACGTTTCATGACGGGCTAAACCTATTTCAGAAAAAAAAAATTTTTGAAAATTTTTTTCAATCATTTTTGAAAAAATTTTTACCACTAAAAAAAATTTTTTTCTTTGTTCAAATAAAATTTCCACGTTTCATGGGATTCTAAATCTATTTAAAAGAAAAAAAAATTTGAAAATTTTTTACCAACATTTTTGAATAAATTTTTACCACCAAAATAGATGAATTTTTTTTTTCTCAAAATTTAAAATTTCCACGTTTCATAGCGTTCTAAATCTATTTAAAGAAAAATAAAAATTTTTTTTAAAATTTTTGAAAAAATTTTACCACAAACAGATGGAATTTTTTTTCCGATTTAAAATTTCCACGTTTCCATGGCGTTCCAAATTTATTAAAACAAATTTAAAAATGTTTTAGAAAAATTAAAAAAAATGAAAACATGTTTTAGTAATCTATTTATCACCATTATAGGATAGACGAAATATTTTTTTGCTCGAATTTAAAATTTCCACGTTTCATAACATTCTAAACTTATTTCGGAAAAAAAAATTTGCAACATATTTTCACCAATTTGGAAAAAAAATTAACATTAGAATAGACAGAAAACATTTTTGAAAATTTGTTCTATATTTTAATCACCACTATACTTCCACTCCATTACGTGAATGTGGGATTGAAAATGTGAGAGATGGCAATAATATTTGGCATATCCTATTATATACTTTTATTGAATAATGGCATCCCAAGAAATAATTGAGTCATGGTGGACATTTATAAAGGTATTTGCGCAAGCCTTCCATATTTGGCACCTGTTATTTAGTATATTGAACTTTTGCTGTTGGATGAACACTCTGTATATTTTTTTGACCAATAGTTATCAGGTCTTCTTTGTAACCAATAATTATATTCCGATTATTATTCCCAATGTCATTTCGTAATTAATAATTTTTTTGAGTGACTGTCATGCACAAATAACGAGGGAAGTTCTGTGTAAATAACTTTACCGATTTTTTTATTGTCATATTCGGTTTCAGCGTTCCAAAATTCATAGAAGTACATAGAAGTCTACCCTCTGGGTTTCGACTTTTTTTGTGTGTGTCTGTGTAATCTTTATAAGGTTTTGTTGCTCAAAGTATTCTGACGTGGATCCCGATGCCAAATCATAATTTCTTGAGTACTCGAACTCTCACAAGACGAATTTTATTCAGCTTCTACTCATTGCGAGAATGTGTGACATTGTAGTTGTTATTTGACCTCAAGAAGCAATATTTAAGCCGAGTCACTTAACTCTTCAAACACCTTGTATGAATTAGATCCTAATCACATTGTAGCTGACATATTTGCAAATTACGTGAACTTTACATATAAATCACTCCAGAATTATTATAAATGTAATTTTCATTTTTCTGACAAGTCATCCATAAAAATGTTAAACTGTGCTCAGTTTCCTTATGCGCCTCGACCTGTGAAAGCCAAAAAAGCTCTCGGAGACTAATGGATCTTAAACCTAACACGGCCTTTTTGTCCACCACCCTCGACCAGTCCGTATCGCCGTTTTTTGCCCAAACAGAAATTCATTAGACTTATTCCCGAGATTGAGCGGATCCAGACGAATTTGTTGTCGATTAGTTGTTCAAAACTATAAGGAGTGTTACAGAATACTCATGAATAATTGATCGAATCTGGTTCCGTATGTTTTTGGCTCTTTAATTACTGCATCGTGTTGACTCGGAAGGCGTTATTGGTTCCCGAGGAAACGTGTGTATTCGAAAATTAATCAATGTCGTTTAGTAAGCATTCTAGTGTTAGCTAAGATGCATTTTAATTGAAATTAGAATAGGTGTGCCACAGTACACTACAATGGGTTCGCTGTTATTTGTATTGTACATGAACTTGATATCTTGTCACTTTTAACACATACTATTTACGTTGACGATACATCAGTTATAATCTCTGACAAAAATCAAGACTGGTTAAAAATCAAATGTAACACAATTTTACATAAACTAAATTAATGGTTTAGCCAAACTAGTCTTCATTTTAATACTAATAAAACTCTTCTACTTTCAGCTGGTTTCGTTCAATATTAGAATGACTCTAAGGGTACCTTTCTTTGTTAGCTAATACTGGGACAATTTCCAGAAATTTTGTACTCTCCGGTAATTTTATTCTAGTTGGTTTTACGTCTAATTTCATTCACTATTTCCCATGATAATTTTAATTTGTTATCAGAGTTACCAAGTCCTTGATACCTTTTGGATCTGACTGGTATTAGAAACCCCTTTTTGTACATCATTATAAGCTACATTCACACTACTTACAACAAAAAGAACACCCAGTTTGTTTCTGCACTCCTTTACCCTCGGATCATCTCTCAAACAGTTAAGTAGTTAGCAAAATAAAATAAAAGGAGGTAATGGAGTGAGTAAGGGACTGAATGATCAATGTTATACGAAAACTGCTGTTGTTGATAATATAATCAGCCAAAGTTTATCTGATGGTCAGAGGGATCAAATCGTTACTAAAATTTTAAGAGAGAAGCTTGAGTGCCCAGATGCGGGTGAGTGGTGATCGCTTAAGACAGTGATATTGAAATGAGTCTGGCACATTCAAAAGGCAAGTGATTATGAATCCCAGTGCCTTTAAGAAGACTGTCTTTTATATAGAGAAGTTAGAGAATTATCAAATTAACACAGGAACATCGATAAACGGAATAAAAAAGTTATTTAATTTCTTACGAAGTACTGTAGGTAGAAAAGCTGTACCATGTCATGCGGTAAAAACGCTCTCAGACAGATCTAAAGCCTTACCTGATTTATACAGATTCGGAAAATGCAGTTTAGGGTATAGGAATAATGATGTAATTGACCACGCCCCGCTAGTTCCATCAATCGTGAAAGCTGAAGCACACAATGAATTGAATTTAGCACGGCATAAACTAAGGATGGGTGCGGAGGTAGGTAATAATTTCTAATACGAAACGAGACAATATCTCTTCGTCAAAAGCGAAGAAGTTATTTGTCACATTTTTGACAAGTAATTTCTTCTATTGAAAGCATTTCTGCAGTTTCTTTTTTAGCCGTAAATGCTATGGGCATAAAATAACAATTCTTATTAAAACCGAAATGAAAATATAACATTAAAATAAAATTAAATAACTCGGAAACTAAAATCAACTAATAATTATCAAAAAATAAATTATTCTTTTTAAATTACAAAAATAGAACATTAAAATATAATTAAATAACCCTCAGAAACTAAAATCAACTAATAATTATCAAATAATAAATTAATGAAGTAAGGATTCAAACAAACCACCATCTTGTGCCAAACAATAGCCAAACCGATTATACAATGAACCTCTCATATCACTAAGTTGATTTGGAGTAATGCTTGCACAAAGTTGGATAAGTTTTTTCCCGAAATTCAACTAAATTATTGGCTCGTTCAAAGCATGTTTGTACGCGGTTTCCTTTAAAAAGCCCCACAGAAAGAAATCATGGGGTGCTAGATCAGGTGACCTGGGAGGCTATTTTGTCATTCCGTAGCTATTAAACGATTGGGAAATGTTCTTACCAGAAAATTAATAACTGTTAAGGTATTGTGACTTGGGCAGCCGTCTTGTTGAAACCAAATGTCGTCAAAGTTGACAGGAAGATTTTGAACTGCAGGAATTATTTAGTTTTGTAAAAGCTCTAAATATTTATTGCCAGTTAAATTGCCATCGATTAGCAGTAGGCCTATAATATGATTGTCTAAAATTCCCGTCCAAACGTTCAACTTTTGAGGATACTGAGTTCGCACAGCAACACTCAAATGTTTATTTTTCCGAGACCAATATCGTACTACGGATGGATTGTGTTTCCTATGTAATGAAAAGGATGATTTATCTGTAAACAATATATTCTTTAAGAAGTTTTCACTCATTCACTTTATTTATCATGATTTCACAAAATTCCATCCTTTTGAAATTGTCCTCGGGAAATATTTCTTGCGTTGTTTGAACTTTAAAACAACTGTACCCATTTCTTTTCAAAATATTTCTTACAGTTCTTTCCTTCATGTCAACTTCATCAGCAATTTGCCTGCTAGAACAAGGTTCACTAGTTTCAACAAGTGCACTAGACATTAGTTTCGCGAATTTCACGTTCTTCGCTCATTTGTTGATGATGGGGTTCGGGTTGACAGCATTTTTCACAATAATTCACGACACACCCAAAATTCTCAAATTATTTAATGTATGAAATTATGCTAGCTGAGGGGATTGGTCTGTCTTGATATGCCACAGTAAATAAATTTATTGTGTCTTCAGTGGAATGGCCCCCGAAGTACCACTTCACAATTTGCACTTTTTCTGCAGTTGTATAAACACGCGGCATTTTAATAACAAAACTGAGATTAATTTATTTTATTCCCACACATCTAAACAGCTACGCTATTAAAAGCACAATGGGTGGGCTGTTCTCAACTCGACGCGGTCAAGCGATGGGGCTATTGTTTTATACCAATGCCCTGCATTGTTCTACGACAAGGCGTGGTTTATCTGCGCAGAAACAAGTTTACGTACCTTAAACTAAATTTGCTGAATCTGTATACCGGTGTATTTTATGAATCTGACTTTAAAAAACCTAACGACAAACACAAGACGTTTATGATTTGAGCGGACACTGAGCAACTTTTAGAAGCTGCATTTACCCGGAGACAAATCACCGGAAATTAGACCGTGAAAGTGATTTCCGATGGAGGGCAAGGATTCTTCAAAATTTCAATAACTTTTATTCCTTTCATTGAAGATTTCTTTATTCTGAATAAGCCCATTAATATTCTGATTGCAATATCGACAAAATGCAAGAAAACCAAGTTCGGACCTGTTCTCTACTAACGGAATTAGACGTCGATTAACTTAAAGACTTTTATTACCTTTATAATCATCTTACGCTTCCTGAACCCAATTAACACTCGAATCGATGAAAGCCAGCCCCATTCTTCCACCCCAGACGTCGGGGTATTGTTTTCGCTGCAACAGGAAGCGAGTATCTAGCCCGCAGGAAGTGGCAATAGGTACTATTTCTCTGCGTTTGGCCGGCTAATGACGGATTCGCAGGAAGCGGATCCGTGCCAAGAGTACACGAAACCACTCTGATAACGCTGAAATTCTGGGCAGCACACAAACGCCGGATTGAACGCAAATAATTGAAATTAGGGTTGCGTTTCAAGTTGGTAAATAGCATTTTCTAATGTTTGATTAGTAGATGCAATGTTCGTGCTAGTTAAATATCCTTTGCGAGGTAAATCACCTATATCAATATATTTCCAAACATAAGCCCACATTTACCTAGCTGATATACTATTGTAAACATATTGTAAAATTTCGTTATTGAAAATTACTGACCACTATCCACACATGTGAAGTTAAAATACTTAAAATTACACTTTAAAACTAATCTGGCACTAGCAGTAATGCAATTTAGATTGATAATGCGGGGACGGATCTCAATTTTAAATTTGAAGCTCGGTAGAAGAGGTAAAATTTGAAAAATATCAAATTTTCAGACATTAATGTACATCATGTACACTTGATTTAAAAATAACTGGTACAACTCTTGTAATAAAAAATCTTAATAGTTTAGTTGTGTGCATATGTCTGTAAATAGGGCTGGCCAGGCATGTCGAGATGGGGGTGGAGAAGAAGTGATTTACCCCGGACCTGGGTTTTTTTCAGAAGACCGGTTTTCTTAGTGTTTTTAAACTTATTAAACCTTTCTTTTTTATTTTATTCAAATGGAATTTTGAAAAATAATTAGAAAATAACTTTGTCAAAACATTTTCAAGCCTGCCATATTATTGTTAAAAAAATATATATTTGTTACGGATAATTCTACTAATGGTTGTAATTAAAATACTAACTAAACAATGATAATTCTATTTTTAAAATAAGAACACAAAAATACCACTTGAGATTTAAAAAATGTAAACAATGCAAACTGACCATAAAAATACAATACAAAAATAAAATAAATGAACTTCAACTACGTAATACAGAATTAACTAATATTTTGTCATTGCTCCATTAGCGACTAAAACTGCCTGAACTCTTGCAGGCATGGACAAAATCAGATTTCTTGCAAGGTCAACTTCTTGCGACAAGTTCTCCCAAGCGTCTTCAATTATCCCTTCCAATTCTTGGGTATTGTTTGAATGGTTATTTAATTTTATTATATGTTTCACCATTAGTCACCAAACATTTTCAATTGGATTTAAATCCGGACTTTTAGATGGCCACAACTCTATGTTTTTATTAAGAAACCATTGCCTGACACGATGGGCCGTATGTATGGAGCAGTTGTCTTGTTGGAAAATAAAATTATTTTCCGGAAACACCTATATTACTGACGGCAACATAATATTGTCTAATATTTCAATATATTTAATGGAATTGAGACAACCACCACTGTTCCAACACACACCTAACCCATCTAGGCTCATCCAAGCCCAGACATTGACTGAAAACCTTCCTGATATTTGTGGATAGAAAGTATATTTTTCGTCGTATCTAGTGGAAGGAGGCCTATATACGCGAACATGTCCATCGTTACAGGATTTAAAAACCTTTTCGTCAGTAAAGACAACTTGTCCCCAGAAGTTTTCATCAATGATTATACAGTTGAGTGCAAAAATAATCCTACCCTGCTTCTTTTCCTCTGAAAGTTTGTATTTTTTAGCCGCTGAACAACTCTTCAAGTCGCTTTGTAGTTTTATTCTTCTGCAAGCAGTATGTACCGAAGCAGGGAAATTTGTCTCTGAAATTGCATTTACTGCAGTCTGAAAAGGGTTTTCTCTTAGGTAATTTATAAGATTTTCATCTTCTTGATTATTACTCTTTCTGGACCTACCGGAACCAACTTTACGGGATACCGTTTGGTTGGTTTCCCATTGTTTTTTAACACTCATTATCGTGATTTTACTCACATTGTATTCAGCAGCAAGTCTTCTTATGGGCCAACCATCTTCAATTTTAGAAACAATTCGAAATTTTTGAATATCTGTTAGATGTCGAACCATTGTTAATAATGACGCCATTGATTAACGTCAAAGTGACATTTGTAAGATTATTAATATCAATCAAAAAACGAATGATTTACATAGCTAAAAGAAAGTGTACCAGTTATTTTTGAAATCAAGTGTACATAAAGTATGGAATAAATTAATTAATTTTGAATACAAAAATGTTGTGGCAAAAAAACTCGAACAGGTCGACTAATCAAATGTTCAAACTGAACCTTCTTGTGCCTGGCAGTATCCCAAACAATCAATGAGTTATTGCTGAACTTTATCTATAGTTTCTTGAGAAATGTTGTTACATTCTAATCTAATTTTGTTTTTTAATTCTTGAATATTGTCAGGTTTACATTTGTACACTACGTTTCTCAGGTGACCCTGGTAGTCATTCAACAGTACCACGTCCTCCAATCCACCTATTTGGAAATGCTTGATCAAGATATCTTCGAACAGCTAACGCATAATGGGAGGTGGACCATCTTGCTGATACCATAAGTTTTCGTCGGGAGTTGTAGATGTGTTGGTCCATTTATAGTGTCATCGGAAAGGTAGGGACCGATTATTCTATTTCTAACTATTCCCGCCAAACATTTGCCTTTTTTGGATGCTGAGTGTGCTGCTCTCGCATCCATCGAGGCTTTCCCTTCGCCCAGTATCTCCAATTTTGGCGATTAGCCATTTAATGGGAAAGTTGACTCATCTGAAATTTTTTTATTTTTTACTTGGAGGGCATTATCATTGCACATATTCATTAATATTTGACAGAATTCTATTCTTCGGATCTAGTCATCATCAGTTAACTCTTTCACAAGATGTATCTTAAAAGGATCCCACTTTTGTTGTTTTAACACTTTGTGTACAGAAGTAAAAGAAATATAATCTCGGCCAAGCTGGCAAACGTTATTGTGTGGATTCTCTTTCATAGCAAGAAAAACATTTAATTTGATATAACTGATCTTGGATAGATCATCTACTGAATCAGTCTCTCTATATGGCTTATGGATCTATCTAGATACTTAGTGTTAAATAAAACACATACTTCTTCTTGTGTTCGTGCCCTGTCTCCATATCCAATCCTCATAAGAACTTCTATTCTCTGAGGTACAGACAAAAGTATTGTTATAAAGCAGAAGACACAAATTAATAAGCAGTTATCACTTTAACACTAACAAGACAGAAGTGTAGATGGGATTTTGTTTTACCCTTAGATATGATGTTGACCGTACTAGCCTACTTAGAGAAATATTACAAAAAATCCACTCGGCTACTCATTTTTGTAGGGTCATCTAAAATTTAAATCCGTATCTTAAGTTAATTCTTTATGTTATTATTTACTGTTCATTTCCTATTTCATTGTGATATCACAATAAAACAGAAATTAGATATTGTCTGTAATTGTTTATTTGTGGCATATTCAGATTTTCTTACTTTTTATTGGGTATTTTGCCACTGAAAAATATTTAAAAATTTAGTGAAAAAACCTCTGCGCCAAACGGATCAGACAGAGGTTGGTTCTTGAGTACTTGACTATTTCAAAAAGTCTCACACCTAAAAATATATAAACTAGAACAATGTTATGAACTAAAAACTGAAAATCAAAGCTATAGGTAGTTAACGTTTCGGAAGAGAATCTACTTCCGTTCTCAAAACTTTTTTGGCCGTCAACCATGACAGTTCTTTGTTTATGTATTTCCATAGTCACGTGAGACATTAAATTATATTTATCTTATTTTTACTTACTTCGTCTCTAAGGATGGGCAACCAACTAGTACAAAAATCTATTGAATAATTAGAAACGCATCTATCCTCGTTTAATAAAATAATCGCGGATTCTTTAAGTTTTCTTTTAGTTCCGTTGCTCTCTTTTTCCAAAATCTTCGCCGAGTCCCATTTAATTCTATGATTATTATCCCACGCGTGTTCACAAATTTTGGATTTTTCAAATTCTCCCCTTCTAGCGTAATTTCTATGTTCACCGAGCCTTACGTTGAAAGGTCTAGATGATTCACCTACGTAATGTTTTCCGCACTCACACGGAACACTATAAATACAATTTTTTGAACTTTGAACAATATTTGGAGGTTTGGTTCTTGATAAAACCGATCTTAGCGTGGAGCCCGTTTGAAAAACCGTTCGTACGGAAAACCTGTTCCCAATTTTTCGTAATTTATCCGATAAACCATGTATATATGGAATTACTGCCATTGACCTAAATACCTCAGGTTGTGATAGTATATTCTCTCTACTACCAATGTTCAATAACTGACTATCAACAAAACTCTCAGGATATTGATTATTTAATAAGACAGTTTTTATAAATTGTTTTTCGTTCCTTAATATTACATCATTTGAAGAAATAATTTTGGCCCTGTCGTACAAACATTTAACAACACCTTTCTTAACACTAATATGTTGATTTGAATTGAAATTTAAGTATCTGTTTGTATGTGTTTGTTTTCTATACACACTGGTTTGGTATGTGTTATCTAATTTTTTAATTAAAATATCTAAGAAAGGTAATTCATTATTATTCTCTATTTCTATTGTAAATTTAATTGAAGGTTCTTTTTCGTTAATCTGATTCAAAAAATTACTTAAACATTCTTTACTATAAGGCCATATAGCAAAAATGTCATCTACATATCTCCACCATACAATGGGTTTATAAGCTAGATTATTAATATTACTTTCCTCGAAATTTTCCATGAAAATGTTACTTAATATTGGAGATAATGAAGAACCCATGGCCATCCCAAAGTCTTGTTGATAGAAGTCATTATTTAATTGAAAGTATGTTGTTTTAATGCAAAGTGTAAGTAATTCCATTATAGTTTCAATGCTTAACTTAGTTCTATTCGCCAAATTCCCATCTTGTTGCAATTTGTTTTTTAAAAACAAATTGCAACAAGATGGTTTAAAAACAAATTGCAACAAGATGGGAATTTGGCGAATAGAACTAAGTTAAGCATTGAAACTATAATGGAATTACTTACACTTTGCATTAAAACAACATACTTTCAATTAAATAATGATTTCTATCAACAAGACTTTGGGATGGCCATGGGTTCTTCATTATCTCCAATATTAAGTAACATTTTCATGGAAAATTTCGAGGAAAGTAATATTAATAATCTAGCTTATAAACCCATTGTATGGTGGAGATATGTAGATGACATTTTTGCTATATGGCCTTATAGTAAAGAATGTTTAAGTAATTTTTTGAATCAGATTAACGAAAAAGAACCTTCAATTAAATTTACAATAGAAATAGAGAATAATAATGAATTACCTTTCTTAGATATTTTAATTAAAAAATTAGATAACACATACCAAACCAGTGTGTATAGAAAACAAACACATACAAACAGATACTTAAATTTCAATTCAAATCAACATATTAGTGTTAAGAAAGGTGTTGTTAAATGTTTGTACGACAGGGCCAAAATTATTTCTTCAAATGATGTAATATTAAGGAACGAAAAACAATTTATAAAAACTGTCTTATTAAATAATCAATATCCTGAGAGTTTTGTTGATAGTCAGTTATTGAACATTGGTAGTAGAGAGAATATACTATCACAACCTGAGGTATTTAGGTCAATGGCAGTAATTCCATATATACATGGTTTATCGGATAAATTACGAAAAATTGGGAACAGGTTTTCCGTACGAACGGTTTTTCAAACGGGCTCCACGCTAAGATCGGTTTTATCAAGAACCAAACCTCCAAATATTGTTCAAAGTTCAAAAAATTGTATTTATAGTGTTCCGTGTGAGTGCGGAAAACATTACGTAGGTGAATCATCTAGACCTTTCAACGTAAGGCTCGGTGAACATAGAAATTACGCTAGAAGGGGAGAATTTGAAAAATCCAAAATTTGTGAACACGCGTGGGATAATAATCATAGAATTAAATGGGACTCGGCGAAGATTTTGGAAAAAGAGAGCAACGGAACTAAAAGAAAACTTAAAGAATCCGCGATTATTTTATTAAACGAGGATAGATGCGTTTCTAATTATTCAATAGATTTTTGTACTAGTTGGTTGCCCATCCTTAGAGACGAAGTAAGTAAAAATAAGATAAATATAATTTAATGTCTCACGTGACTATGGAAATACATAAACAAAGAACTGTCATGGTTGACGGCCAAAAAAGTTTTGAGAACGGAAGTAGATTCTCTTCCGAAACGTTAACTACCTATAGCTTTGATTTTCAGTTTTTAGTTCATAACATTGTTCTAGTTTATATATTTTTAGGTGTGAGACTTTTTGAAATAGTCAAGTACTCAAGAACCAACCTCTGTCTGATCCGTTTGGCGCAGAGGTTTTTTCACTAAATTTTTAAATATTTTTCAGTGGCAAAATACCCAATAAAAAGTAAGAAAAACAGAAATTATTTAACTTCAAAAAATGATATTCTCAAACGTTTGCAGCTCCGAACTTATAAACTCTAGATCCTAAGTAGAATAGATTTTTAAATTATCCATAGAGAGCCTTAAAATAAAAAAGAATATGGCATGGCGTTTAATACAAACAAAGGAAACGACGTCACAACCGAAGCAGCGATGACGGCATAGCTAAAAAACCCAAAGCAAAAGTTACGCAATTGAAACGTGATAATTTTTGAAGGGAAAATAAAACGAATCATTGAATTTAACTTACTTTAATGATTTACAAAAAATACACAAACAAAGCAATTGACATCAGGGTTGTGAGTAAACTTTACAAAAACTTTCGTCAAAATAATCATATAAACAAATAATTAGTCCATCTGACATATAACAAAATACAAAGCAAACTGTACACAATAAGAATCCGTATACGGTAATTAAACTAAACTAAACACGATCTGGCCAGAGCGATAAAACAAAGAATTTTTACGATAACATAATTAAGACACACAAAAGGAAAATATTACTAACTGTACGTAAAGTTAATAACAAAAAATGGCGCGACAATTAATATTTTCGATAGTCGTACACTAGGTTTTTATGCCCAAAACACACGGGAGATGTCTAAAAACAGGGCAATACAGTTACGCAAACATAACGTTCACATGAAATTATTCACGCACTATTATAGTCTTCTCATGGGGTAAGAGAAGTCTTTACCGGACGGTAACACTTGATACAACAAAGAATATTACTGGCCAAACGTGGAATGAGGTATTTAAGCCATCAATAATTCTGCATTGTCGCAAGTGGCTTCAAACAGCATTATTTGCATCACGAGATGCATACATAATATAAAAGACTGTACTTACAGCTAGTTCGTCGAAAACATTGCCTTGCTGTAGCTATGGGCAATGGAACACAATAAAACAGAACAGATAAACTATAATAACTACTTTACTGAATCTATTCGCAGTTATTAATCACTAGATACAGATATTTACAAATATATGGCGGTTTTTAATTCTTACGGCCCTACACGGCCACCCGCCTCTACGCCACCTTTCCAGCGTCTCCTCTCCAGAGTCGGCGCGCATATCGTCTACTATTCTTTAAACTTCGTCGTACAAGCTACTACGCTATTGGTCAAGCATTTGTCATGACTAGCCGATAAAATTTAAACGCGTATAATGCTCAGACCAGTATCTTATAATTTAAATTCAAAATAATGAATAGAATAGTCGCGCGCTTTATCTAGTTTAAGGTACTGAGTGTTCTTACAAAACGTGGCCGTTACACAATAAAAAATAAAAATCGACCCGTTCGAGGTTCTTGCCATAATATTTGCGTATTCAGAATTAATGAATTTGTTCTATAATTTATGGGCACAGTGTATGTTTTAGTTGCAACGTACATTTTTCCTCAACTCGTATTTCAAACATCATAAGAAAGATATTTACAAAATATCAATTTAAAATAATTGGTTTGCCCACAATATTCAAACAATGACGAAAAGTGTAACAAACAATTTCGATTTCGATATAATTTAACCGATATCAAAATCTGGATGAACATTACCATGTCACTCGGGGAAAGTTACAGCTTGATTGATTAATGATTTGCCGTAATTAGTTCAGTGATGGTTTCTAATTCACTAGATTATTCAACGTTATTGTCTGTGGGCGACCGCAAACCAGATTATAAATTCATATGCCTCATCCCCATACAAGGTGTTTACAGTATGCTACAAATTGTCGACAAATGTGGTACATAATGTCGGTACTCAAGCTAACACAGGAATAAATGTTAGATGTATGAAGAAAACTGATGGAGAAAACTCCATTTTGTATTACAACAACAGATGAACTATGAAATGCTAGAAAATTCGCACTCCCAACGAACAGTTCTTCGTAAAATTGGCTTGTATTAAATTAATAAATCTAATGAAATATTCTTCGAACACACACAAACTTAGATTGCTTCAGAAGTGAAAATAAACAAGGTCCTCGTTGTAACTACGACCTGCACGTTTCCACGACTTCTGAACACATTTTTCTTATTTAGTTGTCAATCTTTGTTGTACAACAAAAACTGTTGAAGTACAAAGTAAAAGGTAACACGCGTGAAATTAAATTTTCGATGCCCGAATAAAGCGATACTTTTCTCGCAAGCGTTTGTTGTTTCTGTTTATTTTTCTGTGTTTCCTTACACATGGGGTTACATGTACAGGAAACATTCATTTTGCTTTACGTTTTCATAAATAAAACAAAAACATGTAAATATTACAGAACAAGGTAATTGTGTTCATGGTTTCACTCCCTTGATTGTACATCGACGTTGTTAATATTATTATACTTATTTGACGTCAAATAGATATATACATAGTTTATTTCAAAATATAGAATGGGAAAGGTCGTATAATAATAAATACAGACTGTCTATTTTACGAGGGCCACACCAAATATCTCGCTTAATATCTATTGTAGAAGAATAAAGTTTTAGAAACAGTTATCCCATTTTTTGTGAGCTATATTTCAGTAAAAAGAAATTTGAAATCCATAGCCTACTTTATGAGATATATTACAAAAACCTGAAAAATAGGAAAACCACAAACGGTTATAGCTTCCTTATTTGAGGAGATACGAAAAAAGTTAAAGGAATGAAAGTTGACGGCAAAGACAATAAGAATAATAACGTGTAACAAAAAAATCGAAAAATGCAGTTGGCTTTGACATACGCTATTGTGCAAAAATGAAAAATACATATCTCAAAGTAGGCCATGACGCCATTAATTCCGTTATTTTTTTCTCATTCCAACGATATAAAACATGTCACAGAAATTTTAACCGATAGTGTCAATATTTAATATTTTACGAATACCACAATTATTCATATAATTGAATCGTAACAATCAGCTGTGCCATAATTAGTGAAAAACAATGTATACAGTTATTAATAAATTTGATAGATTGTCACTGTTGTATGTTGCGTTGTCGAGTTCTAAGACAAATTTTATATCAGTAATTATGGTGTACACCAATAATAACAAATTCGATATGATTAGCATTTATTGTCAGTGCAATTTTGACGCTGAGATGGCAGTCACGGTTTACGGAGATAGATTTCCAGATGCTCCGCAGCCAAATCGAACTATGTTTAGGAAGTTAGTTCAAAATCTAAAAAGGCGAGCGCATGTTGCGAATAATGTAAGAAAAGTGAATAGAGTAATGAATTATGTTAACCAAAATGAGGAAACCTCTTTGAGACAAATTCAGAGAAACTGTCGCATAAACAAAGACAGTGCAAGAAAAATATTGAAAAAAAAAAACGGATTTCGATGCTACAAAATGAGGAAAGTTCAACATTTAAATGAGGGAGATTGAGCCAAGGAGAGTAAGATTTTGTAGATGGTTATTAAATAAGAAAAGGAATGACGCGCTGATATGTAGCAAAATTCTTTGGTCGGACGAATCAAATTTTTCTAATAATGGATTTTTCAATAGAAATATGCATTATAAGTGGACACGAGAAAATACACATTGGTGCAGAGAGACTGCTTTCCAAGAAAGATTTTCTACGAATGTTTGGTTGGGTTTTTTTGGGACTAAAGTAATTGGACCTTATTTTTATGATGGCAAATTAACCGCTCGTAGATACCTTAATTTCCTGCAAAACGAATTTCAAGATTTTCTTTATGAATTAACAGTGGCAGAAAGATTAAATTATTCATATTTACAACAAGATGGGGCTCCACCTCACACTGCTGTAATATGTACAAATTATTTAAATCAAGTTATGCCAGATAGCTGGATAGGCACTTATGGACCCATTCTATGGCCAGCTCGACCACCAGATATTACTCCCTTGGATTTTTTCGTCTGGGGTTACATTAAAGACAAGGTATTTCAAACTGCCCCTGAAAATATTGAGGACATCAAAACCAGAATTCGAAACGCATGTGAGGCAATTACTCCTGAAATGCTCCAAAATGTAATGCGTGACGTGTCTCGTAGAGCACGTTTATGTGTCAGAATGCATGGTGCACAATTTGAGCATTTGTAGTTAGAAAAATAAATACACACAATTTCTTTTCAATATAGTAGTAGGTAGTACTGTTATACATAGATTTTCGTTTTTTTCTTTGGATGTTCGTTTTGTACTTGTATTTTTATTTATGAGATATTTATTGGTTTGTATTAAATTGTAATAAATAATTACGGAATTATAATTATTATAAAGTGAATTTTTACTATTATGGCACAGCTGATTGTTACGATTCAATTATATGAATTGTGGTATTCGTAAAATATTAAATATTGACACTATCGGTTAAAATTTCTGTGACATGTTTTATATCGTTGGAATGAGAAAAAAATAACGGAATTAATGGCGTCATGGCCTACTTTGAGATATGTATTTTTCATTTTTGCACAATAGCGTATGTCAAAGCCAACTGCATTTTTCGATTTTTTTGTTACACGTTATTATTCTTATTGTCTTTGGCGTCAACTTTCATTCCTTTAACATTTTTCGTATTTCCTCAAATAAGGAAGCTATAACCGTTTGTGGTTTTCCTATTTTTCAGGTTTTTGTAATATATCTCATAAAGTAGGCTATGGATTTCAAATTTCTTTTTACTGAAATATAGCTCACAAAAAATGGGATAACTGTTTCTAAAACTTTATTCTTCTACGATAGATATTAAGCGAGATATTTGGTGTGGCCCTCGTAAAATAGACAGTCTGTATACATAGTTTATTTCAAAAGACTAAATTGCTATAGAATAGGAGAGGTCGTATAATAATAAATATAATATGTAAACTAATATTATTCGAAGTAACACTGTTAGTACAAGTAAATTAACTGAATCTTCATGATCGTAGGGGGTTATGTAGATACTTGTTTAATCTGCATGGGCGTAGGGGACTGTGTGGATGCTAGTGTTAGAATGAGAATTGTCAAATAAGAAATTAGACAAATTCATTTTAGGATTTTAATTTGCTAGCATAACCAGAATTCAGGTTATCGAAAGAATGCAAAGATTTCATTAATATTTTTACACAAAGTTTTTCTTTCAGTTACAGATAGGTTTTTTTCTGCTATTTGCAAAATCCTATAAAGAATATGTTTCAATAAATTAGCCATTTACGGTAAGAAAAATTAACAAAAGGATCATTTTCGGGATTTAAGTCGGTAATAACTTGGAGAATGAGATGATGTATTCTTTGCACTTCCAAGTTCTGGGAAAATTCAAAGGAAATTTGGAAAACTTTTCGATTTTCGTTTTCCTTGCTTTAGCAGCCAGTATAATGAAAATAAAGGAAAAAGGGTCTTTACAAATGTTTGTCTTACTTGCGCCGTTTAGGACTCAGAATCCAAGCCTAAATTTAATAGCACTTTATGGAATTATCTTTTTTCGGGTACAATAGAACATATGACACAATAAAATACGTTTAACAAATGAGTTCATTTTACCCCTGTTTTTTTCTATAGTCTATAATAATAACCATTAGGTTGAATGTGATGCCAATTAATGAACACCCTATATAATGAGCTGGTTAGATAAAAATACATATATTTTTAAATGATTGTAAACAATATTTTGTGCAATTTTTCAACGAGATCTAGATTTGCTTTATTTATCCTATCCCAATCTAGAACGGCGTAGCGTAATTGCTAATGTATATACCAACAATAACTAATTGTATTGTTTCTGATATCGCCTGAAAAGATTTGATATCATTTATTTTAGACTGAGACAACTGCGAAGCGAGTGAAATATCAAGGAATTGTTTGGAGAAACGCGGGAACGGGATAACAATACAAAGGCTTCCATCAGTAGAGTGAAAAGTGAAACACTGGGTCGGCGCGGCGAAGGGCGACGACGAAAGCGGGATGTGGTATAAAAATTAATTCAGGCGAACATCTGAAAATGTTGTCGATACTTAAATTGATTTGTCTACAAGCGTGATGGTGTTTCTTTTTGTTCGGTTTTCTTTAGGATATACGTTGTACTACGTAGGGGCGAAATGTATTTTAGGAGATTTGTGTCGCGTAATTACAGAAGTTATTGAAAAAGTGCCGAACGATTAATTATTTTGCTTGTCATGTTCTTTTTGTGTCATTGTATTTTTTAAATTCAGTCACCTTGAATTTTTCCTACATAGTCCAGTCAGTAAAGACAGAAAATGTGCTAAACTTCGGACTTCGATTTTCATAAAATAAACAGCATTCGATTCGTAATAATTGATAGTATTGCTAAGTCTACATGGTCTGAAGGTGTGGGGTGTACCCAGAGGGTGGATGCCACTCCTTCTCCGGGGTGGAAATTAGTAAACTTAATCCAACCACAGAAATCAATTGGGGGATGAATTCTAAGCAAAAAATGTTCTATGAAGTATCTTTGATAAATCAATATTTTTATCTAAAAAAATGCATGTCTTAGAGCGATTTTTCACGAATAACTTGAAAACCTTACGTTTTATCAAGAAAATCATCAAGAGCAAAAATGATGCTCATAAAACAGCAAATCGATTGGTTTTTACTTCCCTCGCATACCGAAGTATTGTATTCGAGAAAAAATCACCTTCCGAGATTCTTTCGGATTTTCGCGTTTCAGATCATGTAGATTACGAAAATATAGGTTTTTCAAACTGTGTCTGTCTGTTGGCGCATTAACTAAAAAACTACTTGACGGAGAACAGTCAAATTTGTAGTTAGCTGACACCACTGCCACGGAAGAAATGGTTAGACTTTCACTGGAAAATATACAGGGTGGGCCGTCTAAAGGAAATAAATAATGAAAAAAAATGTTTTGCTCAAATTTAAAATTTGTAATCTTTTTGACCACTACTATGGAATAGATGGAAAATTTTCTTTGCTCAAATTTAAAATTTCCACGTTTCATGACATTCTAAACCTATCAGGAAAAAAAAAATCGGTAAAGGTATTTACACAGAACTTCCCTCTTTATTTGTGCATGGCGGTCACTCTAAAGAATTAATAATTACGAAATTACATTGAAAATAACAATCGGAATATAGTTATCACTATTATTACAAAGAAAACCTGATAAGGTTTGGTCAAAAAAAATATACAGAGTGCTCATCTAACAGCAAAAGTTCAATACTAAATAACAGGTGCCAAATATGGAAGGGTTGCGCATATACCTTTTTAAATGTCCACCATGACTGAATTATTTCTTGGGATGACCACCCTGTACATTTTTCAATAAAAGTATAATAGGTGCATATGCCAAATATTATTGCCATCTGTCACATTTTCAATTCCGCATTCACGTAGTGGAGTGGAAGTTTAGTGGTGGTTAAAACATTTCATTTTTTTTTGAAAATTTTCAAAAATGTAGGTAAAAATATTTTCAATTTTTTTTTCTTCTGAAATATGTTTAGAATGTCATGTAATGTGGAAATTTTAAATTTGAGCAATAAAGAAAGTCTCCTGCTATTCTATAGTAGTGGTTAAAAAATATTACGAATGAATTTTTCTTTAATAGGTTTAGAATGCCATGAAACGTGATAATTTTAAAGAGCAAAGAAAAAAAATGTTTCCATATATTTCAATGGTAAAACATTTTTCAAAAATGTTGGTAAAAAAAATTTTCTAATTTTCTTTTCTGAAATAGGTTTAGAATGTCATGAAACGTGAAAATTTGAAATTTGAGCAAACAAATTTTTTCCATCTATTCCAGTGGTAAAATGTTTTCCAAAATGATAAAAAAATGTTGCACATTTTTTAAATCGAAATGGGTTTGGAATGTCATGAAACGAAATTTTAAATTTGAGAAAAAAAAATTTCATCTATTCTATAGTAGTGATAAATAGTTTTTATTATTATTTATAGATAAATTTTCAAAAAATTTTTAAAACTTGAAAAACAATTTTAAATTTGTTTGAATAGGTTTAAAAATGCCATGGAAACGTGGACATTTTAAATCTGACCAAAGGAAAAAAAAAATCCATCTATTTTAGTGGTAAATTTTTTTAAAAAATGGTAGAAACATTTTCTATTTTTTTTTTTTTTTTTGATAGGTCTAGACCGCTATGAAACGTGGAAATTTTAAATTTGAACAAAGAAAAAAAAATTCCCATCTATTTTAATGGTAAAATTTTGTTCAAAAATGTTGGTTAAAAAAAATTTTTTTTTTTTGAAATAGGTTTAGAATGCCATGAAACGTGGAAATCTTTAATTTGAACAAAGAAAAAATTGTTTTCGTCTATTTTAGTAGTAAAAAATCTTTCAAAAATGTTGGTGAAAAAATTTTCCAATTTTTTTTTTCTGAAATAGGTTTAGCGTGTCATGAAACGTGGAAATTTTAAATTTGAGCAAAAAAAATGTTTTTCCATTATTTATTCCCTTTAGACGGTCCACCCTGTATATTTTCCAGTGAAAGTTTAACCATTTCTTCGCTGACAGTAGCGTCAACTACCTACCAAATTTGACTGCACTCCGTCAAGTAGTTTTTTAGTTAATGCACCAACAG
The DNA here is from genome assembly GCA_963583905.1 of Stenurella melanura. NCBI lineage: Eukaryota > Metazoa > Arthropoda > Insecta > Coleoptera > Cerambycidae > Stenurella > Stenurella melanura. Next base: position 120,926,687 of record OY757316.1, on the reverse strand, counting down.
ACAGACAGACGGAATTGAAAAACCTATATTTTCGTAATCTACGTGTTCTGAAACGTCAAAATCCGAAAAAATCTCGGAGGGTGATTTTTTCTCGAAGTAAGTTAAGTAAGTAAGGTTATTAATATGTTTTTAATAGGTTTAGAATGCCATGAAACGTGGAAATTTGAAATTTGAGCAAAAAAATTTTTTTTTCATCTATTCTAGTGGCAAATTTTTTTCAAAAACGGGAAAAATTAAATATTTTTACTTCCCTCGCATACCGAAGTGAAGTATCGTATACTTCACTTATAGAAGAGACATCACACGATCTATAATATTGTCAGTAGTTTCAGTTCAGTTTTGTGGACACCATCATCGCGAATCGTTCTTTCTGCAATTATGAACCGGAAAAAAAAGCCTGTATAGCTTTCATAATTTTTTTGGGTATGAAGCGAACGGTTAGATGAAAGCTTTGGGTGAAAGAATGGCTGAAAAAAAGAGAACAATACGTCAATTTGTTACATGAGATGCAATTAACATTAACAACTCCAGACGATTTTCATAAATTACTTTCGAATGAGCGATAATGCGTTCAGAAAGTTACTGGGATTGCTAGAGCCCTACTTGAAAAGGCCAGATACAACAAGCTAACGATTATACTCTTCGTCGATTTACTACACTTGTTATATAAATATAATTTTTGCACATTCTATAGGATATTCTCCGCAGTTTTTTTTTTGTAAATGATATTAGTTTCAAACATTTTTTGTTTAATTACAAAACATTTTTTTTTTATTTCAAAAATTAATAACTCTTTTATTTATTGATTTTGTTCAAAAACTCCAGCTAACACTAACTTACTATCTAAATTTCACTACTATCGGACTTTTCGTTCTTAAGTTATCGTGTCTTACAAGAAACGTGACGGACGGACAGACGGACGGACAGACGACGGACATTTTGAAAGTTGTTTAGTATTCGATCACCAACACAGTGATGAATTTTTTTTCTCTACAAACAATATTACCCTTTTTAAAAATTTGCCGATCGAATGTAATATAGGTACTGTTCGTTTTGTATTTTCTGCGATTCCCACTATTTAGTTAATTCAAAACGAGGGGGAAGGGTGTAGGAAAGAACACCGTTCTGAAATTACTTTGACTATACGTTTCTTGAGTCGCTGATTATGAAAATCGAGATCTCGCAATCGTAACATTTGGGGAACATCCCTAAATACACCAAACACACCCCTTTTAGAGTTTTTTTCGCGATAATTTCAATAAAAATCAAAAATTATCCTACGAAATTTCTTTTCTTAATATTAACATGCAGAGCTATATCGAATATAGCCAAACTATATGATTAAGGATAATCAGAGAGGGTTAAAACCTCCCCTGTGTAGACTTAAAATAGAGAAATCTAAAAAATCTCGGGAGTACGTAGGAAAGCGACAAAAATCGAATGGCACAAACCGCAGCTGCTCCGTTATCAACACGTGTTTTCGAGCTGCGACCCTTCGAAGTCGTCGAACGGTAGAAATGTTTTTGTATTTGGGGTCAATAATTAAAAAAAAATGATGAAGGAGCCGTTACTCTGTGGTAATTAATAATTTTGCACAAATAACTAAATAAAACACACTTCTATGTTTTCTACCACTATGCATTTATAAAAAATTGCGACTGCAGTTTCGACTTACAAAGCCATTGTCAAGCAGTGAATCAAAAATGACTGATTTACAATTATACGGAAATGTTATATATATATAGACAATTTTGGTTGGATAGATAGGTACAATAAGGGCTTAGGCAGGTAGATGACAATAATGAACTTAATTATGAATATTTAATTATGGGTCTGCCGGCTGTAAATAAAGGTGAATATATCAGATCTAATTGATCATTTAACAAATTATAATCCTTGATATTGTTGTGCTTATGAATTTCCAGAGATTCTAAATTCTAATTCTGGAAGACTATGGTTGTTTTCGAGGCAGTGGTTCGCGAAAGATGAATCAGTTTTCTGTAACCTATAAGAACTAAGATGTTCTTGATACCGTACTTTGAAATTTCTAGCGCTTTGCCCTATGTAGATACTATTGTACATTTTAACTTATAAACCCCAGATTTGTTAAATTTGCGTGTTGGGTCTTTTGCATTGTATAATATGTTTGATAATTTACTCTGTGATTTAAATGCTATTTTGATATTGTGTTTAGAGAGAACATTAATCTTTTCGGATAAACGGCCACAGTAGGTAATTGTTGTGTAAGTAAATTTTGTGGTTTCTTTTATTTTTGGATATGTTAATTGAAAAGTGATTTTTTTCCGGATTTTGTCAGACAGACAGAGGTAGTGAAAATGCTCTGTGTATCATCGACTTGTATGCTGCCATTTTTTTGCTGATGTGGGCGTAATAAGTTGTAAGGAATTGTGGTTCCTGTAAATGTTGGTTTTCCGAAGATTTTAAAAGTATATTGATTATTTATGCGTGACACTGTAAGGTCTAGGAAATTAATTTTATTATCTGACTATATTTCTAACGTAAATTGTATTTTCGGGTGTATATTACTGATATAATTTAAAAAATTGTTCAATTGTCTGGTAGAACCGTTGAAACCGGCTAAAACATCATCAACATATCTATACCAAAAATTAATATGTTTCTTGCCTAACGTAGAATTTAGAATTTCTTTTTCTAAGTGTGTCATAAAAATATCCACATAATCTCTTACGAAATCTTATCAGCCTTCGAGATCTGCCTGTCACAAAGGTACTTTCAATCCGGGGAAAAATTCTACTTACAAAACTCAGGCTTACCCATGGGCTCTCCACTTAGTCCTCTCTTAGGATATATAACTCTTCAAAAAACTTTTAACTCGAAAACGTTTCGGTAAATATTCAGAAACCTGAGTAAATAAAATTCTACAAAATCGTCTTTTTCGAAAAAATAGATTTTTGCAAAAATTTATCAATTTTTTAAATTAAACACGACCTTTTAGTACTTGCCAAAGAGTACCTTATTTGCCTTTATTAAATAATCTTTTTTTAAATAAAAGCAATTGAAAAAATACGATTTTTAGCGGTTTCTTTGCAATAAATAATTAATTTATACATTTATTGATATCGAACTGAGCTTATTTTATTGCTATTAAAATGTTCTATAAATTGTGTATAAAACCTTTTTTTGCACAGTCTAGATATTTTTTGAAAAGTGAAAAACTGTCTTTGGGCCTTTTTTGACTCCATTTTGAATAACTTCTGCAGTGGGCCGCCTGTCCAGAAATAATTCATCAAATTCTACGCAATTTTTCCAATTTTTTCAAAATATTATCTTGGTTGGCAAAAAGAGCGAGGTATTTTCGAAAATCTGACTGGCCTATAATGTCTAATTTCAAAAATGGGGGGTAACTTCACAGAACCTACAAGAAGCCCTCTGTTCTTAACAAATAAAATTTATCTACCCTATGAATTTGGCAGAAAACAGTTCATTTCATTTTGAGTTTATTTTGCTCACAGTATATCACATTATACATTGCGTACCTTTAAATTTGCAATCGATAGCGTAAGGCGGTAATTTCATGTATAGGTTTGTGAGTCGAAATTGTAATTAGACATCTGCGGCATGTCGCGCCTACTTGAGTTGGTAAGTAACATCTGTTGTAGCTCTGGGGACCTATTTATTAATATTAATTGCCCGGCAATTAATTAAAACTCGGGACGAATGTGCTGTGACACTGGTCCGGATCGTGCCTCGTTGCACCGTGAATTATGTTTATTAATACGGTAATAAATAAAACATGTTTATAGTCCTGTAGAAGTTCAGAAGCTGTCTTTCAGGGGTGAACCTGTTTCAGTACGGATATCAGACAAGATTTATCAATTTCTCTGTTTTTATTTTTGCGATTTTCTACCACAGTAGGTACATAGAACCTTCATTTCTGAAAATAGTATCCGTGTAATCAACAAAGTTATATAATGATCCAGTATATTACTGGAAAACAGACTCTATCTCTAAAAGGGCCTGTACATGGTCAATTATATTGACAATACTCAAAAATATTGACAATAATATTGACCGTGTATGGTGGATATTGATGTATTGAAACTAGTATTGGCGAAAGTTTAAAAATCTTGAAATACATCAATACTGGAGAATATAGTCCCCATTCAAAAAGGGGGGGGGGGGTGTGCAGGTAAGAACACCGGTCTGAAACTACATCGACTGTATGTTTTTCGGGCGTTGATTACAAAAATCGAGGTCCCACAGTCCTAAAAGTTTTGGGACCACTCCTAAAAACGAAAATCACCCGTTTTAGAGGTTTTTTGCGATAATTTCAATAATCAAAAAGGATCCTATGAAATCCCTTTTTCTTAATATTAATTTGCAGGGGTATGCCGAATATAGCCAAATTAAATGATTAGGGTTAATCAGGAAGGGTTAAACCACTCCTATATCGACTTGAAGTTAAAAAAATCTGAAAAAATCCGGAAGTTCGTAGGAAGGGGAAAGAAATCGAATGGCGTAAACCGGAAATTTCTATTCTCATCCGTTCTCCAGAAAGTGTCTTCAGAAGCACAAAAAAAAGACACATTTCTACCTTTCAGCTACTTCAAGTGGTCGCAGCTCATAAATGAGTGGAGATAACGAAGCTGCGATTTGTGCCATTCGATTTCTCTCGCCTTCCTATGTACTCCCGATTTTTTCAGATTTCTCTATTTTAAGTCGATATAGGGGAGGTTTTAACCCTCTCTGATTATCCCTAACCATATGATGGCGGCATCAGATTCATCTGCTCAAAATACAAATAGTGTCATATTCTGCTCAAAAGTACATGGCTTTTTTTAAAAATTTGTGTGCCTGTTTAATTTTTTCGCTTTATTGGTATCGATTACATGCAACCACAACTTCTCAGCTGGCTGCTGAGGAAGCTATGAAAGAGTAGCAACCGGTTAGCTCAGGGCTGGTCGAGGGTCACTAGGTGGCGAGAAGAGATATATACTTTTTTTTTCTTCTTCAACAATTATTTGCTTGTCAAATTTACCAAACAAAACTTTAATAAACTATAAAAATTTGGACCTCAGCGTATTCAGTAAATAACACTCTTGCAAACTTATCAGGGGAAGAAAACAATCAAAATCAAATATAAAACAAATAATATATTAACATAAGTATAAAAGTGGGAAAATTTTACAACACTTTACAATTTATTGGAAATATTAATGTGAAAAATTTGATGTAATTAGTTGAACAAAAATTTAGTTTAAAAAAAAATATATTAAATTTGAAGATTAACAAAAAAAATTCAAAAGGAAACGATCAACTGGTTTATAATTTTTCTTCTGACCAAAAGTTGAATTTTGCACATAAATTTGGCTACTTAGCTTAGCGGAGACGTGGAATCCCGACGAGGTCTGATCCTGAAGATGGCCGCGGGTACCCGGGAAGGAGGACGTAATATTCAGGTCCTGACAACGCTGATTTCCAGGAGACGCTGCGTCGGAATGATATCCAACACTTTTAGGATAACTCCAAATATTCAATTTATGCCTTGTGCCTTGCTTCAATGGTGGTTTGGTCCAGGACTTTACATGAAAAAGGGGTAATGTAAAGAACCAGTTGATAATATAAAAATTTAAATTGTGAGAAAAAAGAGATACAAGAAAAAACTATTAGTGACGAAGGTCACTGCAAAACCAAACTATTAGCAATTTAACAAAAACCTGAGTATTGATAAAACTGTACTTCTGAAAATATATGAATAAGTTACTGATTAATATAATAAATTAAATGAATAAATGAGAAAACTCTACTAAAATTTGAATAAAGGTAACAAAATTTAGTTAGAATTGAATTGAGAGAAAATATCTGAATTACTATCTGAAGAAAACTAATACTGTAACAAATCTAGCAAACAAAGTTATGGGTTTAATCTCCCAAAAAATTTACTAATAAAAAATGATCTCTTAACCTCTTGTACTAACACGAGGTTAACTAAATGCGACAAGACGACTTTAGGTTTCGACTTTTAATGAAATAAGATTGTCTACACACGATTAAGAAACAAAGATTCTAATTTATCCTTTGATTAATTTCTGAGTTTAATCCTCGTACACAATAATCTAAATAATGACAAAACACCACTTGTCTCAAGCGACCATAAAATACAAAATTGCCACGATAATTAATGAGTTAACATGTGTCCAATGGACGCCACACAAACATGTGTGTTAATAAAAATTAATTATTACACGAAATATCCTTTAATTCCCAAAAATAACTATACAGCAACGTTAACTCAATAATATGACATCATTTAATAATCAAATATATTCAAAATACCAAAGGATTAAAGAAATAAACGTGAAAATTCGTTAAAGAATAAGTAAACGATCTTAACTCACCCAGGTCGAAAGCGAAAGTAAAGTAGCATGGATATTTCAAATGATGCTTCTACCGCGTATGCGCACTTGTTGACTTCCAGTCGGCATTTCCGCGGGTAATTCAAATTTATTTAGCACGGGTGCTTAAACGGAAAAAATATGTTTTCGTTACATACATCATCTTCTGCTACGCGTGATACAAGTGAGATCAAGGCTAATAATAATTTGTAACCTCTGAACTTTTTTCTTGCTCGGACTATTTGGGTACCTTGCTATTAACAATTACATTTTCACGCACTCTTTAGCGGCGTCCAGTGGTCGCCATTTAAAAAAAATGGCCAACAACTAAAGCTGCCAAAACTTCAAGCTGAATTTAATGTTTCATAAATTAACAAGCAACTCATTAGTAAAGTTCACGCATGAATAACTTTGCCGGGCCGAGGCTACACGCACCGTCGGATTTTCATTTTGGATATTCTTAATTGGGTGTACCGTTTAATGATAATACATGCCCGAGAACTAGGGTGTTTACTGGAAGCCATCCATTCTAATAAAATATGTCAGGGATTTGGCCTCCTAAGATAAGACTTAGAGGATAAGTAAATATAAGTTTCGTAACTATTCAGCTCTGTTGGCTCAGCTTTTGACTAGCTATTAATCGCGAGATGTGAATAAAATTTGTGAGTTATTGCAGGGCGGAACCGGCCGGCAGGCAGTATTCAAAAGGGAAAGTTACGTCATGGAAATTAAAGTTTTACAACATATTAATTTATAATTTAAATAAGCGTGTAAATGATTATGAAATGATTTACTCTATTTTTGTTTCTCGAATAGAAAAAACTTTTATACGATTTTTGCACACTTTACATTAGGCCTACCTTGAAGAAACTACTGTAGTTGTCTACAAATATTTAATGCAAATAAAAAAAGCCATAAAAACCGATCGTACCTTGTTAGCTCCCACAGAGCCGTACTTAACATTTTTTGCACTATTGTGCAACTGCGTGTACTGCTATTACATTGCAGTAGAAATACTTACTTACTTGGTACAGCATTAAATTAAAAAGATTTGCCCTGTTTTGCTTGTGTTAAGATAGGAACACTATATTATATATTTGTGGGGCATTGACGAATTAGTAAGAAGTTTTAAAAATTGAAATGACCCATTGCAATAAGGTAAATAATTTTTGGGAACGAATTCAGAAGGAGGGTCCTACAGCCCAGTCGTCAGAGGGTTTAAGGCGTCGCTAAATGTTACATGGGTGAAATTTTCAGAATAATTTTTGTTGGTGTAGAATACGACAAAAAAATTCACAGATTTCGCAATCCTTGCAACCGTCGGGACATTGGAAATAATAACACCATACATAAAACATAAAGTTTTTCAACTCTTTCTGGACTCGGCTTCGCCTCGTCCGGAAACAGCACGATCCAGTACACCGCTGTATTCCGATCTTAAATGAAAACTGATAACTTGACCCCCTGTGATATATGCAACCCATATTACATTTGCGTATATCAGCCGTTGCATATACGACAGCCTTCCTCGACCGCGACACCGCTGTCTTTCGACCTTGAACAAAAACTGGTAACTCTACCCCATATACGAACATAAATATTTCCAATGTTAAAAAGTAAAGCTGTAAGGTGCCGACGACTCTTAAAAAATCGAAAATATTGGACGAAATTCGGTTTTTGGCCAATAACTCAAAAGATAAAAGAAATATATCAAGAAACTAATAGCACTAGGCGATAGAGGGGGAAATTTTACGTCAAAAACGTATAAGAAATTTTTTGTACGATTAAAAATGTAGGCTCCAAATTTTTTGTTTAACGCACGAGAATGGAACACGTAAGTACGGATTGCAAAGCGTGCGCGGTCTCGGACGCGCTACACTAAATTTGTAACTTTTGAACTAATTAATGAAATTGAGCTCAACAAAACTTAAATAAAACGAGAAACATGTGGCTATTGGATTATCATATTTTCAAATATACAAATGAATGTATGGAGGAATAGTACATATATGAAGTCGGAACATAAAGAGATTTCCCATAAAATCGGTAAAAACTCTAGCATTTTTACAAATTTTAAGATACAAATCTGAAACTTTCACGTATTACTCTTGAAGTAATGCATAAAAAGATTCGATGAGTGAAAAAAATCTCAAAAATTTATTATTGAAGATGTGCATTTCCAAAATTTCAAAATCTTGAGAATGTGATAAAATTTGATATGTATAACTAACTTTAACCACCTATTACTCTGGTTTAAGTCGCGTTATTAGATTTCTGTAGGTGCGATTTTTAAAGCTTGAAGTGTGTACTTTAAGATGTTTTAAGGGGATTTACCTTGAAAATTGAATTAAACTTCTTTATTTAACGAAAATTAAAGTAAAATTTTTCTTTGCTCCAAAATTCGCCAAACTAGGGGAAAAATAAACGTTAATAACTTTTAATAAAAACAATATTTGGCATACCTATCCATCGGATCTTTTTACACATTACTTCAAAAGTAATATGTGAAAGTTTCAGATTTGTATCTTAAAAATTGCAGAAGTTGTAAAGATTTTACCGATTTCATAGGAAATATCTTTTTGTTCCGACTTCATATATGTACTATTCCTACATACATTCATTTTTATATTTGAAAATAGTATAATCCAATAGCCACATGTTTCTAGTTTCATTTAAACTTTGTTGAGCTCAATTTCATTAATTAGTTCAAAAGTTACAACAAAATTTTTTCTAGGGAGGGGAATACGTTTCAAAACATTGAAATAACATTCTGCCATCTTTCTTTCATGTAGAGAAGTTGTGCATTTGCCAACAAAAGCCATAAAGACCTTCATCCGACATGTGAGCTCAAAAACTATTTATCTTACTGGTGTAGGTTACTTGGCGAATATTAAGTTCGACCCTGTCGCGGATAGGGTTTACATACCTGCTGTAAACCGGCACGCCCTACAATATTTTCGGTGGGAGCGAGTCGGGAAACTATATCAAAATAATTTGATATTGTAATTGAAACAGGTATGTTTCCGTTAATTTTTTATTTTAATCATACCAGAACATACCTATATGACAGCAATGTTGTTCTACGCATTCAGTAATACATTATATTTGCTTTACCATTTTCTGCGAATAAATAGCACGCCTCGCTCTCCCATCTATACGTTTGAGGTTTCTTATATGCAATAAATATATGGAGACAATTATACCAGACGGGACCTCCGATGGGACATCATGTGTTAGGCCTGGACTTCTAGCTAACTGCTTCATCAATTTGGTTTCATAATTTTGAACGGTTTGTGTTTGTGATGTAAAAAATGTAGGTTTCTATTTAAAATAAGAAAGTTGGTGCCAACTTTTGGCACACCCTGTATAGCTGGAGGAGTGAAAATATTTTTGGTATAACGGGCATGATCGATTATGTCTGCATACCAAGTTTCAAGTTTGTAATCCAACTACAAGTTGAAAAACGAACGGCCTACGTGAATCGCCCCGTATAGTGTGTATCACCGGCAACTCCGGCAAAGATTGAAAATTCAAATGATAAAAGAGTAGGATAAATTATACACGATCGATGGTGATAGCATTAGGTGTTATCATTATACGCTTTGCTCTTAACATTGGAAATGTTTAAGAAATCGATAGTGTAACGCTAGATATTAGGAAAATTTAATGTACATGAAAAACATAAAAATAATAACACTTTAATCTGACTTACTATAACTACCGCAAAGCCAATCTGACTGACCTCTATCAAAACTTAGCAGATATTGATTGGCATTTTCTATTCAATATTTCTGATGTAAATGATGCCTTTGAGCAATTTTATGAAAACATGTATGCCGTTCTTGAGTCAACTGTTCTAAAAACTGTAATCAAAGGCAAAGAGCTACCCTCCTTGGTACAATTCCAATATTATTAAAAGTATTAAACTGAAGCATAGAGCATGGAGTGATTACAAAAACCTTGATGATCCTCTTGCACTCGAGGAGTTTAAATTATTAAGAACTGTCAAAAATCAGGTTGATATTGAATATAGAAAATATTGTAGCGACATTGAAAAAAATATCAAGACTAATCCCAACAAGTTTTGGCAGTTTATCAATAAGAAAGTTAGTAATAATTTACCGGCAGATATGTACTATAAGGATAGACATTATGTTGGCAACAAAGAATTGGTAGATGGTTTTGCTGAATACTTTTGTAGTTCTTATATCACTTCAGGTGTTCCAACTGAGGACAATCATGACGCAAATACTTATTCTTTAACAATTGAACAGTTTACAGAGCAAGAAGTTTTAAATTCACTAAAAAAGAACCAGCCTAAATGTACGATGGGCCCTGACAAAATTCCCGCCTTTCTATTACATGATTGTGCTAGCGTGTTTGCAATTCCTCTCACTTTTTTATTCAACCTGGCCATTAAATCTAACATATTCCCCGATTCACTCAAATGTTCTAAGATAATTCCTGTATATAAAAAGGTGGAAAAAACAATATTGAGAATTACAGACCCATAACGATTATTAACAATTTCTCCAAAGCTTTCGAAACTTTGCTGTATAAGCCAACATTTTCTTATGCAAAGGATCGCATTACTGAATACCAGCAGGGTTTCTTCAAGGGACGATCTATCTCAACCAATCTTTTTTGTATTACCCAATACATAACTGATGCTATTGACGCAAACTCACAAGTTGACGTAATTTATACAGACTTCACTAAAGCATTTGACAGACTTGACCACAGTATTTTATATTCAAAATTTCAACAATTTGGTTTCTCAAATAATCTGCTATCATTCTTCATATCATATCTTGAAAACAGACACCACCACATTGAATACTGTAGTCAGCGGTCTCTAGAATTTGTATCCACTTCAGGCGTATCCCAGGGTTCAGTGTTAGTTCCTTTATTTTTCAATATTTTCATTAATGACATCACAGTAGAACTGGGTGTCAATTGTCTCTTATACGCAGACGATATGAAGTTGTAAAATAAAGTAAACGATGTTACCGATTGTGTCGCTCTACAAACGGCCCTTGATAAAGTAAATGAATGGTGTAATTTGAACAGACTACAGTTGAACGCAAGGAAGTGCAATGTTCTAACTTTTACCAATAAACATCAGCTGGTTGAATTTAATTATTGTCTAGAAGATTCAGTGCTTATACGTCCATCAACCTTCCGCGATCTCTGTGCAACATTTGAGAGTAAACCAAACTTTAATTGTCATATAAACACCATAACCAATGAAAGTTTTAGAACACTGGGATTTATAACACGATGTTTTTAACGACAGTAACACGCTGAAACTACTATATCAGTCTTTTGTTCGATCAAAATTAGAATACTCGTCAATTATTTGGTCTCCTCATTACAACATACTTATACAAAATATAGAGAGAATCCAGAGACGTCTCTTAAAGACTTTAACTTACAAGGAGGACGGTGTCTATCCTGATATTGGTTTTCCCCAGACTTCACTTTTAAACAATTTTCGCTTTCGAGTTTGGAGAACTATTTCACAATAAATATTTCTTTTTAAAGTAATACATAATATAACAGATTGTAGTGCTATCTTAAGTTTACTAAATTTTCGAATACCTAGACCAGGTTCCAGACAAAACTCTTTATTGTATCTGCCGACCCCCAGAACTAACGTACACAAATTTTCGCCATTGTACAAAATGTGTGAGAACTATAATAGTCTTCAAGACCAGTTTGATACATTCCACTGCAATGTAGCTGAGATAAAGAGATTAACTGTATAAATTAAAACACGTTACCACATTTCTGTTTATATTCTTTTAATATTTTTTAATATATCTGTATGTACTTATCATCTCCTGCCCTGTAATTTGAATGCTCTGTTGGGTATTGTATTGTTAAATAAATAAATAAATACAATTATTACTGGCATTCTCCTCGACACACGTATGACTTAGAAACAAATAAAATAAGACTCTCATTATTAGAAAACAAAGAACAACACAGCGGCAGATTACTGTCTAGTCTTTGTACGTCCAATTTCATGCAACACTTACGGTTTACTTAATATTTTTGACAAATTTTTTTAGCAAGTGATACGGCAAACATAAATTCAGATAATAATTACTTAAATAACAATAGCATAAATTTAGTTTCCTTTTTTGAAGAAGTCGTCCTAAAAGCATTAAAAAAATGAAACCGAAGCTCACCGCGCGTCCGGATAGCATTCATGCATTTTTGTTCAAATATTGTGCTAATATATTCGCCCATCCACTTAAAATTTTATTTAATTTGACTAAAAAATGCCGTTCTGATATCTGGAAGGATTCTAAAGTGTGTCCAGTTTATAAAAAGGGCAACAAAAATTTCCGACCAATCACTATCATTTGTAATTTTGGCAAAGCTTTTGAAATTTCGTTGCAAAATTGTCAGAAACAGTATATCCTCTCAACACCATGGATAGACATGTTAATCTGCGATGTAAATAGAGCTCTTGGTTTCATTGTTCGCAATGGGCGTGATTTCTCAAATACCTGACATTAAAACTATTACATATATATTTTTTTGGGATCTAAATTAGAGTATGCGTCTCTTGTTTGGTATGATATTTACTGTTGTGAGATACTCCAAAGACTTGGTTTCCATATTCCGTAAATAAATTCAAGACAAAACCAATCTTTCTACCTTGCTATAGCCCGGACTCGAGTCCGGACTAATACTTAACATTTTCACCAATCTACAGCATATGTTCTACCTATAACCACAACCAGCGTGATATCCACAACTTTAATAAACGGGAGATTTTGTCTAAATCATATATGTATGTAGTTTTTTTTCCTCTTTATTATAAGTAAATTCAACTCTCTGTTCTCTCTATACATTATTTTATTGGTGTATATCTTTACTGAAATGTAAGTATGATGTATGTGTTGTTTCCCATCTTGTAAATGGTCTTGTATTGTTTGATAGTGTATAAGTAAAAGAAATAAATAAATTCAGGATTTCTACTTGTCCACCATGTAGTAAATTCTACTTTTGCCAAATATAATTTTAAATACCGCGAAGTGTTTTTCTCTTTCAAGAATAGAGCGGAATCGTCCGCTGATGACTTTATCTTCTCGCCGTAATTTATAAAGTAGACTTTATATTTTCCAGAAGTTATCTTTTCTAGACACATAACTTCATTATTAACACTTTGGGACGAATAAACGGACGTTTCCACTGCCAAACGGTTGGGAAAAGTTTAAATTAGAAAAGAAATTACAAACAAAATATCGTCTCGAAGAAAGAAAAGTGTGGGTGTCCGTGTAAATGTTAAGGATTATTATAACTTTGGCTGTTCTGAGGCAAACAGAATTAAGGCAGCGTGTGGATGAGTGGAGGGTTCGTTTCCTCTTTGTTATGTGACTTTTAAAGACTTTCGAATTGTGTACGCAACTATTAACATTTCTTTTTACTTTCATCGCTTGGTTTGTGAGTAATTCTGTTTTAAATTTCAGTTTTCTAGATAGCGATTTTTGTCAGTTTTTGTGTACACCTCATAATGCAGTTGACTTTTTTTCTGCAAAATTTGTTCAGTTTTCAGATTAACGAAACAAACGTTGACAACATTAATTAAATTATATAAGACTACCAGAATACAGGGTGATTCACGTAGGCCATTCATTAGAAGATTTTCAACTTGCAATTGGATTATAAAGTTGAAATTTGGTATGCAGCCATAATCGATCATGCCCGTTCTATCTAAAATAATTTAAGTCCTCCAACTATACAGGGTGTACCAAAAATTGGTACCAACTTTCTTATTTTAAATGGAAACCAATATTTTTCTTTACATGGTTCGATTGGTCTTCTAATTCTGAGTTTAGAGAACCTAAGTTATGTTGTTAACTTAGCCTGGACTTCCAGCTAACTGCTTCACAAATTTGGTTTCATAAGGTTTGCGAGATACAAATTTGTTCGTAAACTACTATAGCGGCAATTTTTTTCAAAAAATTGGACATATGTCAAAAATTGTAATAGATAAGTTAACATAACTTAGGTTCTCTAAACTCAGAATTAGAAGACCAGTCGAACCATGTAAAGAAAAATATAGGTTTCCATTTAAAATAAGAAAGTTGGTACCAATTTTTGGCACACCCTGTATAGTTGGAGGACTGAAAATATTTTAGATAGAACGGGCATGATCGATTATGGCTGCATACCAAATTTCAAGTTTCTAATCCAACTGCAAGTTGAAAAACTTCTAATGAATGGCCTACGTGAATCACCCTGTATAAGTAAAAAAAAAAAATTCTTTTAATGAAGTTTTTATTTAAATAAATTAGAACTAAAAAGAAAATAATACAATTAACTTAAATAGCATAATATAACTTTATTAGGAGTAAAGTAATACTTTTCTCACGAGCCTGTAGGTTTTCCGGACTCACTTCGTCCGCCAGACAATTACAGACGAGTCATAACAAGTAGGTTTTACTTCGATTAAAACATGACATTTTTTCTTCAAACGTCGATTAGCTATAAAAAAAAATAAAGATAAAAATATCGGATTTCACCACCAAAAACACATTGTGTTAATATCCCATAATAATGGCAACGCACAGCCGTCTAAAATGTCAAACTTTAATGTTATGAAATTAATATAGTACCTAGTACAGGCAAATTAGCCATTTAGTGTAACAAAAATTTATAAAGGGATCATCTTCGGGATTTAAGTAGATAATAACCTGGAGAATGAGATGATGCATTTTTCGCACTTCCAAGTTTCGGGAAAATTAAAAAATAATTGGAAAATCTTTTTGGTTTTCGGTTTCTAGCGGCCAAAATAATGAAAATAGAGAAAAAAGTTCTCAATGAGAGTTGTAGCTCGTCTCTACAAAAAAGGCCATTACAAATTTGTGTCTTACTTAAACCGTTTAGAAGATAAATCGAGTTTTCCACTTAGTTTTGAGCCGCTTCGGAATGCGCAAAAAATGAAAATTCTCCTGAAGTTTCGTACGACCGTGCTCATAATTCTTACTTTTCAGAGCCCCTAAAAAAAATTAAAATAACTTGAAATGTAGAGAAAAGTCTCAGCTTTAATGTGAAACTAATCATAAAATTCAAAAAAAAAAAAATCATAGAGAAAAGGTGTTAGAAGATGGCTTAGTAAACTTTGTACAGTTGATCCACAGATTTATTCATGTCTTTGCCGGGAATCGTTAGAATGATAATTCATTTTGCTAATATAATCTTATTTAATAATATATTAATTCAATTAACATTTTATTGCAATTACTTTTGTTGAAAAAATATGCCTTGCGATCAAAGTAGAGGGTATATTTCTCATCGAACAGTCACCTCCAAATTTTGGAGTTCAATTCGCTGTAACTTAATTAATAATAATAATAGCATAGTCTTAGTTTTTGGATTATAAGTACAATAAAACATATTATTTCGTATGACTTTAGAGTTTTTTAAATGCGTGCAGTACTTTTTGAGTTTGTCTACATTATTCATACACATTCAGAAAATGCACAATTATACAGTAGAATATATACAACTCATTTGTTTCTTAACATTCTGCAATGAGATTTTCACGAAATATAGTAAAGTGCGTGGAATGGAATTCATGAAGTGCTACAGCACCCATTGTTACATAAAACTCAAAGATATGAATAAATCAAATGTATAAAGTTTACTAAGCCTTTTTCACAATAATAAATTTTTTTAATGAATTTTGCGATTAGTTCCACATTAAAGCTGAGACTTTTCTCTGGATTTTAAGTTATTTTAATTTTTTTTAGCGGCTCTGAATAGTAAGAATTATCCGATGTGTCCGATCGTACGAAACTCCCGGAGAATTTTCATTTTCCGCGCATTTCTGGGCGGCTCAATACTGTAAATGGAAAACTTTATTTATCTCCTAAACGGGTTAAATAAGACAAAAATTTGTAAAGACGTTTTTTGTAGAGAAAGGAACGAGCTACAACTCGTTGAAAACTTTTTTCTCTATTTTTATTATTTTAATCGCTAGAGCTGTATTCTATTTGAATATTGAAATGAGTATCTCCTCGCTGCAGCACGCCTGCTAAAATTTTTTTGTATGTAAACACTCCCTCATCCCTAATTTCCCTATTTGAAAAATTATTATGTCGAGGCATTTTAAATAAAGAAGTTAAAGAAATTATCTAGAGGAACACAAGAACAAAATAAAATGATTAAATGTCGTACATGACAGAACTAAAACGTAACCAAAGCACACTTTTCAATAAATACACTTTGTTTCATTACATTTGAATTTGTCTAAATGTTATTTGTGGCATTATCTTAATTTTTTTTTCCTTCTTCAATTCTTTGGGACATGTGGCAGGAAGTCCCAAAGAATTTGAATTTGTCTTTCAAAAAATTATTCAAATGTTTAACGGCAATTTCCTCGAAAACGGTTGGAGTTATCAAGTTCTACCAAGTGTGGATATGACGCCCTCATCAGATTTTCTGGTCAGAAGTACCACAACGTTTCGTCCAAGAAAAATACGACAAAAATTCATCATCAGATACAGGTCCTGCGGCACCGTCTATGATCTAACGTGATGCTATACATAAATTATTGTTTCTTAGAATAAAAAAAAGTTCCTCTAGCAAATTTGGCGATAATCAGTCAAAAGGCTGTTGCAGAAAAAAGGAAAAATAATTTGAATTTTGACAGCCCTATATCTTTTTTCGCAGCAACATTTTACTAAGCCTATTTGGTTATATCCTCATATTTTGGCTCATAGAATCTACCCCTGCACTATGGCCTGTTATTAATGATCCACCATGTATTTAAAAGCTTGCGATAGCTTCATTATAATATTTTTATCTCGCCATAGGGTTTTAAATATTTTTTTTATTCCTATTATTCTCTTTTTAGTCCCAATTTATTTAAATAAAAGCGTGATAAAGAATTCCATTATAACAATGGTTATAACGATTATTACGCAGATATTATAGTTACGTTTAAGATTCAAGTGAGCATTTTAGCCCAACGAAAAACTTTGGTCTTTATCAACAATAGAAAAGCTCGTTTAGTAATTAGCAACCCAATTAGCAAAGCCTGAAAGGTATCTTATTCACATTACCTACCTCTAAAGCACGAGATCCTCAATATTCATAGATGTGAGTGATATATAGGAATGCCTTACCTGAAACAATGAAACAATACAAATAATAGAACCGATAATCATTGCCTTGGCATTATAATTTAATACCGTGTGATATTTGATAATCAGCGTAAACAACAAGATTTGGTTATATAAGGGAACAGGGAATATTCGGGATCTTGTAATTTTCAATCATCATTTAATTTACTAGGCACTGAACAATGGTAAATATTAATGATATGTAGAGTAAGGTGTAATTTAATTAACAAGGTGTAAATTCATGAATGTACTAGTGGTTGCGAATGGGTTCTCGAATTGTTACAATTTAAATAGGTAAGTTGGAGAAAATTGCTAAGCTATTTAAATTGCTATGCAACATGGTGAATTTACATCTGGTGTTTATCTAACAAAACCGCTAAACTCAAAACACTGCATTTACAATATTGCGTGTGTCACAAAGATTTTTATGAGAGCAATCTATCCAAACCTTTCGGTGTAAAATTGGATAAACGCAGGAATTACATTAGGAAGAATGAAATTCAGAGATCGTAAATTTGCAAACACGCTTGAGAGAACGTAAAATAAACATAGAATAAACAAGTTACTTGATCTTGTTTTATCTAACAGGAGCTGTAAGGTAGTACTTGTACTACCTTACAGCTCCTGATATTCTTCTTGGAGAGGATCTTCATCATCCTGCTTCGGTTATTTATTATAATGTTCCTAGTATCGGAAATAATCGTGGTAAAAATGTACATCTTATACATGTTATATTTGATTCTTTGGATTTGACTTTTTAAAAAAATATTTATTTGTTACATAGAGTCATCGATGACTCTTAAATGAAAAATAAAGTTATAAATTTAAACGTTTAATATAATGGTGAGTATAATACTGGCTACAAAATCGTCTGCTGGTCATATTTATAATATTTCAAAAGCTTTGTCAGCTAGACGTTAAACAAAGGAAAAGCAATTTTGCAATTTGGCATTACTGTGAGAATGGAAGTATAACAATGTGTGAAATATGATATGTGAGATAAGCAATTACCAAGAGAAGTCGTTATCAACATTATGTAATTTGATACTACTAAGAACCTTACTTATAAAACAGTGTCGTACTGTTATTTTTTAATATAACAACTTCCCCCTTAATAAAAAAGTTGATTGTTATACAACAACTTTTGAATAAAATGATTATTGAATACAATATAAAAGTAATAATAAAACAAAATGAATATAATGCAAAGATAATAATAAAATATTGAGTGAATAAAATAATAAGCATAAAATAGAAAGAATAAAAGTTTAAGTCAATAAACAAAAATTAGTGGTTCACTGGAAAGTCTATGATAACTCGATATCTTCTTCTTGAGGTTTGATACCGGGTCGCTTTCTTGGAGGGATTAAACTTGGTAATTTCATGAAGGTTTTGCTTCGTCCTGGAGGAGGTGAAGGAGAATCGCCTGTAGAGGGTTCGATCTTCAGTAAACGTCTCTTCCTTCTACATTTACAAAACGCGTAAAGTAGAATTATGGAAATGATGAAGGTGATGGTGAAATACGTGAACCAGGACATATGTTTGGCCACGAAAGGTTCGTTGATGAGATCGTCCAGATCTTTAGAATATTGCTCTAATTTGTTTTTGGCAATATCCAAATCCTCGATATTTAAATTGTTGAGTTTCAATGGTTTTAATTTAGGTAGTTGAATTTTGTCGGGCAACTGGTTACAACATTCAAATGGGATTTGCACAGGATGGGAATTGTCTTTAATTTCGGAGAGGTCCTTGGCACTGGCTTGTATCCTGGTGATACCTGCGAAGGCGTAACATCCAGGTTGTAATTTTACAATCGAATTTTTATTAATCAGCTCCGTTGCTGGTTCTCTCTTCGGGCAGCTAATGGTGATATGTAGAGGTTCGGAATTTATTATGAGCCATGTGTTCTCTTCGAGTTCTTGAACATTGTACCCTTGGCTAATAATGAAGGAGGTTTGGCAATTTTCGGGAAGTTTCATCGGTTGTTTCAGGATCCTAGCTTCACATATGGCATTCTGATCAATAGGATATGCAAACAGGTTTGAACAAAGTTTGGTTCCAAAATAGAGGGGTTTGCATTCTTTTAGATTTGTTATCGGTATGTACATTAAAGAATCATCATCTCTCGCGATAAATTTTTGAGAAATAGATAAAATATGATGAAGACCAGTTCTGTTATCAAATATAGGGATAGGGTATAAACGGTAGGTATTATAGTTCTGAGGTTCAACAAGTGGTATCTTTAAAACAAATATTAAGTTGGAATCTACTTGAAATGCTTTTAATTCAATAATGTCTAAATATTGAGCAACTGCCGATAATTTGATTGGAAGAGGCAAATTGTTTCTTCGCAAACTCTGTGAAATTTCTTGTAATGCCGTTACTAAATGATCGGGAGTTATGATTGATGAATGAATGATTCCCAATCGAGCAAATGTTATTGAATTTAGAATATCATTCAAGTTATCTTCAATATACGAATAGCTTGCCATTAATTGTTCACAAATGTGTAAGAATATTAGTTTTGTTTCTACAGCTTCGATGTTTCGCGTCATGGTTTCGATTGTGCGATCGATTTCTTGCATGTCTTTATTAAATGTTTCTTCGTCAATTTGCAATTTTTGAATGGTTGAATTGAAATTTTTGATTACCGATGTTGTGACTGAAATTTGGTTTTTTATTAAATTTTCTAACTGATGTTCGTCGTTATTTAATTTATTAATGCAATTAGCGTAATATTCGCCATCTTCGGCGTCTAGATTTCCAGTTATTGATTTGAAAATTGTGCCGATACCATTTAATATTCCGCGTTTATATCTCTTCGTGTCTAGAAATACTTCATCAAATTTAGACTCTATAGTTTTGGAAATTTGTGTTAGAAGGTTAAGATCTGTTTTGACTTCGCTTCTGAAAGTGATCATTTTTTGATGAGCACCGTCAAGGATGTTGAGAATCGTATCTAAAATTCGTTGGTTCTTATCGAAGGCTAGTTTAAGGGATGATATGTTTTTATGTACCAGTAATGTCCATTTTTCGTTTGTCACTACGATGTCCGTGTCTTTGTGGTAAAATACACCAACAGTGTTATTTATTGGTATTATTTTATATTGTGCGAGTGCTGATCCGAACAGCAGGATAAACCTGAAAATAAATTTAATTTTCAGTATATGGTTTCATTCTATCGAAATTTACTTTAGTTTCTTGATTTGTTTCAAGATTTAATAAGGTAGCAGAATTTTGGAAAATTTCTATGATTTTGAAAGGGCCGTTAAATTTATTTTGAAGTTTGTTTTTAATTTGAGAATCTTTCACATATACTTTATCGCCAACTTTGTATTCAGGTCGATTTTTTGGGACATTTCTGTCAAAGCGAACTTTCGCTTTCTCCTTTTGAGATTGCGTTCGACTGCGGGCGATTTTATAATAGTGAGATATTCTGTTGTTTAAATCTCTTATGTATTTCGTTATTAATTCTTTTTGGTTGTACAAAGTTTCGGGCGGTCTAATAGACGTATGTCCGAAAATGAGTTCGTACGGTGTGAAGCCATGTGTTTTGTTAACCGAATTGTTATAGCAAATAATTGCATATGGTAATATTGTGAATGGATGTTCATTCGGATTTTCAGTTTTGTGGACTCTTATCATTTCGGCTAATGTAGCGTGAAATCGCTCGAGAGATCCGTTGGATTGGGGATGTCCTACGCTTGAGTATGTCAGTTTTATGTCATAGAGCGTACAAAGGTCTTTTAATAATTTATTGTCAAATTCACCGCCGTAATCACAATGAATTCTCAACGGGGTACCGTAGTGTTGAAAGTAAAGCAATAAGGTATTTACAACTGATTTCGCGGATTTATCTGGAACAGCATAGGCTTGAGTAAATTTTGTTAATTCGTCGCGAATTGTAACAGCGTAATTTCGCGTGGGAAATTCGAATAGATCAACATTTATTCTTTCGAATGGTGTTTTTGGAGTCTCGGTAATTACCAGAGGGTTGCTAAGATTTTTACGACAGACTTTAGTTTTTTCGCATGTCTCGCAATTTTTTATAAAGTTTTCTACGTCTTTCGTTAAGCCTCGCCAATTGTACTTTACTCTAATCCTTCTAATAGTTTCGTTAATACCACGGTGTAAGTTATTTTTACCTGAATGATTTTGATCTAAAATAATTGGAATTTCGTCTTCATCGGGGGTTTTAACAATATTTTGACAGATAACTATTTTCAAGTCTTTTTCTGCAAAAATAAAAGATAGCATTTCGAGTATTGGAAGATCTAAATTATTTTCTACATAGTATGTTTTAGAAAGATCCAAAATGTCTTGTCTTTTGTACAATACCATGAATAAATGTTCGTTTATTGAATCTACATCAAAAGGTAAAGGAACAATAAAATATTTTCTATGCCTGACCGATTTGCTTGAGACAATGTTAATAGTGTTGTTATAAAATTCGGGGTGTTCTTCGAACATGTCCTCAATGATTTTGTGATGCAAATCTTCTAATTTATTTTGTTGAAAGAATGTTATAATATTTTTGTGTTCCTTGTCTAGAAGTTGTCTGTTTGAAATTTGAATTTTAGAATAATCTATTAAGGATTTTGTCTTATACAAATTACAAAAGATATCAAATTCTTGAGAGATTTGTTCTTTAGTGATTTTGTTGTTATTGTTTGGGTTTTCGTCATTGTTTGGTTCGTCATCTTCTGATTCAGTGTCCTCATTCGCGGCTAGAATTTTTGAGTAAAATTTGGAACATTCCGAAAAGTGATTGATTTTAACTCGCGATAGCGCGTCCGCGTTTTTATTGGTTTTGCCTGGTTTGTAAATGATTTCATAGTCGTATTCTTCTAATTTAAGTCGCCAACGTGCAAGTCTGCTTCCTGGGTCTTTTATCGAAAATAGCCAGGTAAGTGGTCGATGATCGGTTACTAACTTGAACTTTCTGCCGAATAGATATGGCCTAAAGTGTTTTACTGACCATACTATAGCTAATAGCTCGCGCTCTATCGTTGAATACTTAGTCTCCGCCGCGCATAAAGTTCGAGATGCATAAGCTATTGGTAAATCTTTGCCTATATTTCCTTGCGAAAGCACGGAACCAATGGCAAATGCGCTAGCATCAGTAGTTAGGATGAAAACGTCGTCAAAATTTGGATAAATAAGAATCGGAGTTGTTGTTAACGCTCGTTTCAAATTTTCGAAGGAGTTTAAGCAATCATTGTCAAAGTCAAAAAGTATGTCTTTTTGTAATAATTTTGTTAAAGGTTTAGATATCTTTGAAAAGTTAGGGATAAAACGTCGGTAATATCCAGCTAAGCCTAGGAATGATTTTATTTCCTTAGGGTTTCTTGGTTGAGGAAAATTTAGAATCGCGTCGACTTTAGCGGGATTTGGTTTTACACCGTCCTTAGTAATAAGATGGCCTAAATATGCAACTTCCTTGCGTAAAAATTCGCATTTGTCCGGTTGAATTTTGAGATTGGCTTTTTGTAAACGTTTAAATACTTCCGTTAATCGCGAAATGTGGTCATGAATGGTAGGCGAATAGATAATAATATCATCCATGTAGACGAGACACCGTTCGTTTTGGATACCTAACAAAATGTTGTCCATCACTCTTTGAAATGTTGATGGAGCATTTTTCAGTCCAAATGGCATTCGTACAAATTCAAAATGACCGTTTTCTACTGTGAAAGCAGTTTTTTGAATATCTTTCGCGTCGATTTCTATTTGATGGAATCCGGAGGCAAGATCTAACGTGGTAAAATATTGGCACTTGCCTAATTGATCAAGAAGGTCCGAAATATTTGGAAGCGGATATTTGTCGTCAATAGTCAGTTCGTTAAGTTTTCTGTAGTCTACTACAACTCGCCATTTTTGTTTACCGGAGGCGTCTAGTTTTTTAGGTACAACCCAAACCGGGGATGACCAGGGTGAAATTGATGGTCTGATTATACCTTGGTCTAGCATTTTAGAGACTTGAGTTTTAACTTCCTCTTTGTGAATATGAGGGTAGCGATATGATTTTGTAAAAACTGGTTTAGAATCGTTCGTGTCAATAGAATGTTTAATTTCGTTGGTAAAGCTTAAATTGTCGCCTTCTAAATAAAATATATCAGAAAAATTTAGACAAAGTTCTGTTATTAATTCGGCTTCCTCTTCGTTCAAATGATCTAATCGTAGTTGGTTTCTAATTTCGAAATTTCTGTCTGTATGTTGAGGACTGTCCGGATTTTGAGAGTTTAAATTAAAAATTGATCTAAATTTTTGAACTGGTTCAAGTTTAAGATTTGAGAAATCGATTATTTTGGGAATTGCGTTAGCGTTTATAATTGATGTTAAAAATTCTCCGTTGTCGTCGATTTTGACAATAGCATTTGGTAAGCGTACCTTTTCATTTTCCTGGGCTAACAGTATAGCCTCAGTATTTCGTAAATTACATTTTAATTTAAATATTTTTTCCATGCGTGGTTCGATTGAAATTAAATTTTGATTTTTCACGTTACATGGAATTTGATTCCGAATTTGATTTGAGTTTGTAGTTGGTTGCAAAGGTAAATTTTGTGTTTTTTCGTCACCCGTAGCTTTAAATATCGGTACGGTTTTGAAATTGGTAATTAGTCGCTTATTTTTAATATCTACCATACATTCGTAGTGTTCTAAAAAGTCTGCGCCTAATAGCCCGTCAAATTCTATATCCAAATTATGGATGTAAACTTTGTGTGGATTATTGTCGGTAAATGGTATAAGTACAGATTCGTTAATGTTAATTTTTTGTTCAGTTATGCCTTGTATAATAATATTTTCAGAAAATCTTCTTTTATAATTTTCTGCCGTTTTTGGTTTAAAAATCGAAATTCCTGCACCAGAATCAATAAGAATTTTAAATTTATTTGTGATGTCTTTGATATAATAAAGATTATTCGAATTTACAGTTAATAAAGCGTGTGAAAGTGTTTCTACATGAACTTCTGTTCTGGGAAGTTCAGAAACGGGTCGAAATTGTTGTTGAGGTTCATATTTTGAATTTGGTGGGAAATTTGGTCCAATTCGCAATTCGCTGTTGGAGTATCCGTGAGATACTCCGGACTTTTGCAAAAATCCTGAGGATTAGCAGTATAATCCTCCTGTGGTAAGTGAGAATTAGCAGTATAATTCTCTTGTGGTAAGTGAGAATTAGCAGTATAATTCTCTTGCGGTATCTGAGAATTAGCAGTATAATTCTCGTACTGTTCTTGAAAATTAGTTGCATAATTTTCCGAAAAATTTTGATTATCTTCAAAATTAAAATTGTCGTACATTGTATCAACGTTTTGATATTCAGGAGAATAATCTTCGTACTGATTAAAATTATATTGGTTATCATAAGGTTCATAATTTAAATGATGAGTTTTTTGTTGATTGAAACGGTTAAAATTCGGATTTGGTTGTATCGCTGATGGTCTTTGTTGGACAAAATTAGGATTTGGTCTAATTGCTGAAGGCCTATTTTGTTGTGCTTGGCTAACTTGATTATTTTGTGGAAATGTTCTGGTATTAAATTGACTAGTTTGTTGTGCAAAATTTTGAAAACCTGTATTACCTTGAAAGTTTGGTCTTTGGAAATTTTGTGAAGTTGATGGCATAAATAATTGTTGTTGCCTTGTGCGACATTCGTTTATTATATGCCCGCTGCGTTTACAAAATGAACAAAATTTTTGTTGGAAATTTACGTTTGGTCGTTTTTGTTGAGGAGGCACTGGATTTTTAACATTATTATTATTATTTTTTGAAAATTTCTGTGATTCAAAGTAAGAGAGTTGTAATTCTCTTCTAATCCTATTAATTGCTTGCAACATACTTGTTGGGTTTCCAGCCCGTATTATTTGCCCTAATTTAGACTCTAAACCCGTCAACAAAGTGTTCAGGGTCATAGTTTCTATTAATTCCGATTGAGATTGTTTTTGTTCTCCAGATAGGCGTTGCTTCTGAATAGCCGCATGCATTTTCGCATTATGCGTCTGTAGACGCGCAACAAAAGTTAATGCAGATTCACCTGGCATTTGGTGAATGCGCTGTAAGTCCTGGATAAGCGATGTCAAGTCGCGAGAGTCTCCGAAATGAGTTTCGAGCAAGACTCTTATTTCTGCCCATGTATCGGGGTTGCGAGAATTTATTAATTCGGCAGCTCTGCCACGCAATTTATTTTTTATATGTAGCGTTAGTAAAATTTTTTGGTCATTGATTGCCATGCCTTGTGCATAAATGCAAGAATTTAAAAATGTTTGTAAATTAATGGCATTGCCATCGAATTCCGGTATGACAGAAAAAATTTCAGAGAGCTTGTAAGGCTCAATTTGCTCTATCCTTGCACTTTGTACCGTTTGTGTAGTTTGCGATGTTTCTGGCATCGTTGCTTTTATTTAGAAAGTACAAAAATTAAATTAAATGTTAACTTGAAATTGTTAAAAATGACCTTTTTGAGAAAAGGAAATTAGTTTAAAAAAATTTATTTAGGTAGTTTGTGTATTAACTGTATAATACACGGTGACGTATTAGCAGTATAATACGTTTCTTATGCTAATTAAAATTAAATTAAGGTTGTTGCGTATAATTATATTTGGTAAGAGAACTGTATTTTGTTCGTTGAGTGTATATAGCACTTTTATAAAGTTTTGTTAAACTTTTGTAAAGTTTATAAAGTTTTATAAGTTGTGAAAAAATAGTAAAATAAAGCGGGATGATTCTTAAAATGACTTACGTTATTGTCTTCATTCGTAGATTCTTTTCTAGTTTAAGGATTGGGATCCACCGTCACAGCTAGGAAGGTCTCCTTGTTCTTCCGGTTCTTTTCCACAGGTTAGGCACCAATTCCAGATGTTCTCCTTGTTCCTTTGGACACGTTTCCCAGAAGTTAGGCTCCCGAACTTGCGCGTTTCACTAGATCCGGTACGACTGCGCCACTGTTATATTTGATTCTTTGGATTTGACTTTTTAAAAAAATATTTATTTGTTACATAGAGTCATCGATGACTCTTAAATGAAAAATAAAGTTATAAATTTAATCGTTTAATATAATGGTGAGTATAATACTGGCTACAAAATCGTCTGCTGGTCATATTTATAATATTTCAAAAGCTTTGTCAGCTAGACGTTAAACAAAGGAAAAGCAATTTTGCAATTTGGCATTACTGTGAGAATGGAAGTATAACAATGTGTGAAATATGATATGTGAGATAAGCAATTACCAAGAGAAGTCGTTATCAACATTATGTAATTTGATACTACTAAGAACCTTACTTATAAAACAGTGTCGTACTGTTATTTTTTAATATAACATACATACTTTAGAAAAGTTAATTTTCCCATCTTATATCAAATGTTCCCTGAAGTTGACTGGAACTTATTAACCAAATTCTCTGATGTTCACTCAGCTTGTAAGAAATTCTATTCTATATAAGAACCCATATCAAACATCTGTGTTTCCATGAAACATATACCTAAACATAGTTACCCACCTTGGTGTAACAGTGACATTATAAAGAATATAAAAGAAAAGCACGTGGGGTTATATAAATCTAACGATAATGAAGAATATCTCCAAGAGCGTAAAATAAAATCAAATCTAATATGAAGATCGCACACAGAAATTATAATAAATATTTACAAGAAAATATTGCACAGAATTCCTTCAGAATGCTGGCGATATATTAACTTCAAAATAAACGTCCAATCTGCCCAACAATTTTAAGTATAACGATGATATCATTTCCGATCCTCAAATAATAATTAGCGACTCATTTCCCAGCAAACATTTAAGTATTATTTGACGTCAAGGCTACCTAAATTATGTATAATAAATTTAGTCGCAAAATTAGAATTAAACATATTTTGGTAAAATTTACGTTGATGCTACGTGGAATCGACATAAGTGGAGAATGACAACGTCGAAATTAAGTTATATCAACTAAAACAGGTAAAATTACATATAAATCTTACTTGTAGTCGCACAGTACATTTGGTTACTAATACCTGTTTAGGTAAATTTTACTTGAATTCAACGTCAATTTGACATCAAGTTGACTAGTTTTAGGTAGAATTTACGGACATATGTGTAATTTAAAAATGACACCAAGTGGAAAAAAATAAGATTTTTACACTTATTTGGTATTTTTCTCTATAAGTAGTCGACATATGGTTGTCAGTCACTTACAAAACTGAAGAGATACCTAACTCACCATGACCATGACCATACAAGATGAATGCCGGTAAATAAAATAAATACAATTTATTAGGAAAGTATTTGCTGTTCTCGCTTATTGAAATCAATGCGCCGAAAATTTTTCTGTGAATGATAGCAGCTGTACTCCATAAAATACTAATGCGCCTCAAAAATATTCATCTATAAGAAAATTTATATTACCAAATAAAAAAATTATTGTAATATTTTGAGCCGAAAATATACTATACTTGTTAAATATGAGTTTACAGGTATAATTATGTATTTTCTTGAACTTTTCGTCAGTTTGTGTCCATATACACTCATTTTACAAACTATAATTTGGAATCATACTTCAACTACTCTGAGAAAATATGGCGTCTTGTGCTAATTAGACCTCTAAGTTAAAATTACCATGACAATCTACGTATTTTATAGGTGGAAATTACACGAAAATTTACGACATTTTGGTTAACTTTACCTATTGAAAGTATTATTAACTCTGTTGTTATATCAAATAATTACTTGTAGGTAAATATAACCTATTTATATTACCTTATTTTGAAGATACTACCTATTGGTAAATTCTACTTATTATGTGTAAATTTTAACTCGACTAGTGTATTGTGTTGACGAGTGAGTTGTCATAATGGAGCCATATGATATTACCTTGGTATTCGACAGCGTCCAAAAGTTCTGGAAGCTCGGCTGGCATTCGGCAATACCCTTGTATTGAAATTCTATAGGCAATTATTTCCACATACTAGAGTGCAAATATAGTCAAGATGTTCTCCTTTAAAAAGACTTGGATGGAAAATCTGGATGCGGAAGTAGTGATTCCTTAAGTGGTGGTTTTTTACCTTTGGCATACTTTATTTTTACATTGGCACCACGAATTATCCAACCATGCTACGTTAATGGCCTCTTTTAATGACTTAAATAATTTTTAGATAATAACTATACCACCTAAGTACCTAATGGTGCAAATAACCTAAATAATATGAATTCTACAAACAGGTTAGACGGGGGGGATTAGCTTCTGAATTACTATTTTATAGTGAAGTTTACTTTGAGGTCGATTTGCCAGGTTACTGCGACAAAGAGGTTTAAAATGTATTTTTTTAGAGTAACTTTAAGGTCAGTTTAAGGGTAATTTACTTAATTGGTGAAATTAGGTAGATAATCCAGGTAGAACTTACCGATGTTGTCTACCTAATATTACTTCAAAGAAGAGTAATAAAAGTGACCAAATAAGTTGCTATTTAGGTATATATTACGTAGGATTTCCAACAAAATCTGCCTAGAAAGATATTCGACTATTAGAAATATTTTTAGTCGCTAAAAAGGTAAATACTACCTAATTATATTACCTATTTCGACCTTATTGGAAATTTACCCTTGAGGTCAATTTTGGTAGATTTTTTTAGTAGTTTTCCACTTGCCGTTTTCGTTATATTTACCTCCAAAGAAAATTGTGTATGAGGTAGATTAATTGGCATTATTTAGGTAAACTTAAATCTAAATTAAGACTAATTGGTCAATTTTTATCGGAGGTCTATTTTTCCAGTCAATTTTACGTTATAATTACTTTGGTAAGTAAATTTGTCTTGTCCCAAGTCGAATTGGAGCTAATTTTGACAAAAATGTTTGCTGGGTTGCTGAATATTCACAACAATCGTATTCTACTCCAGAACAATGCAATGCCTATGACGAACATATTTAATAACTCTTGTCTAAATCTTCGTAATCTTACAGAAGATGAGGTTTTCAAGGCACTAAAGTTAAAACCAAAATTAAGCAGTGGTCCTTGTTAAACATATATCTTAATTCCAACACGGCTTTTTTAAAGGCCGATCTACAGTTACCAATTTATTCTGTTTAATTGAGTATTTATCTGATACAATTGATGATGGAAGTCAAGTTGATAATCTATACAAATTTTTCAAAGGCTTTTTACAGGCTAAACCATAGTGCTCTATTGCAAAAATTACACGTTTTCGGATTCTCAAATGACCTCATTAATTATTTTCCATCTTACCTCAACATTAGAACCCAATATGTCATATACTGTAGCTATAGATCTGTCGAGGTTGTACCAACCTCAGGAGCCCCCCAGGGATCTAATCTAGGCCCACTTTTGTTCATTGTCATGTCATGTTTATTAATGACATTGTTACCGATATTGGTCTGAACTGTCTTCTATATGCTGATGATCTGAAATAATTCTGTAGAATATTCTGCATCGACGACTGTTTGATTTTGTAACACAATGTAGATAGAATTAACGACTGGTGTATAAGAAACAAATATTTCCAAAATAACAACTAAACAGAATATTATAAAATGTGATTATACACTTGAAAACAACGTACATTCTAGACCTGAGACATTTACTGATTTAGGTGTGGTGTTTGCTGAAAAGCTGTCATTTATCCATCATATTAATCATGTCAAAAAATCCTATAAATCTCTTGTATTTGTTATTAGGAATACTTTTCACTATTGTATTTTCTATTATAAGATCTAATTTGGAATATGCGTCAATCATTTGGTCTTCATATTATAAGACACATATAGATAACTTAGAAAATATTCTACTTAGGTTTTTGAAGTATTCCACATTTAAAGTTGATGGGACATATCCGCCTATTGGTATCCCCAGTCTAAACTATTATCGAGGTTCTCATTAGTATCATTAGAATATCATCGTAAAGAAAGAGGAAGGATGATTCGATTTTAGAAAAGCCAGTGAAATATGTTGGTCTTTATATTTTTAACACGCTCCTATTAGCTTGACATGTAACTTTGTATGTAAAAAAATCCCATTTCAATTTTTACCCACTTCTAGATGTTGCATTGACTTGAAATATGGCATGTTTATATGGTTCACATGACAATACATTTTGATATTTTTTATAGAAAAATCCAAAATGGCGAACAGTTTATTGCCACTTAATATCCGATTCTACTAAAAATTGGTAACTGGGGATTTCTAAGGTCTCAGATTAAAAATATGTGTTCAGAATTCCAAAAATCCAAAATGGCGGTGTCAATATGGCGGACAAGTTTTATCATTTAACGTCTGATTCAATTGAAAATCGGTATCTGAAGTTTATCGAGATTGCAGATTATAAATATTCGGTTGAAATTTAACAAAATGGCACACATAAGTCTGGGGATTTTCGAGACAGCAGATTATAAACTCATCGGGCGCCCCACGCTGTTACGTTCATCAATATAATAATAATGATTATTATTATTAACATTACTCTGTTCTTTTCAATGCGTTTTAATAATTTTAGTTAGTTTTCAAAAGTATGATTTTAATTTTTTTAAATAATTTCTTTATTATTCTTATTCTTCTTCTTGATTTCTTTACAACTTTCACATTGACCTCATGAGCATCCGATACATAGGATGCGAGATATTTGCAAAATACTTTGACTTTCAATACCTTGGGTAGCCATGTTGTGATTTTTGTGGATAGGCGAAAAAGCAGGCCCACCCCTTACGAGGCCGGTCCAGGTCTACAGCGATGATTGGGGCAAAGAGCTCAAGCTCGACCCCTAATCATCCGAGACCGTCATCTTTAGTCAAGAATATTGGCGAGATTTCTACCTGGATTTTACTAGATAGTTCTAGAGGCAATTTATAGAGTATATAATACGAAGTGGAAATATCAAATGATAAACAGTGGCAAAAGTTATTTTAGTCAGTAAAAGTGTTATTTAAAAATAATGAAAGTATTGTGAAGTTTTTAGTAAGTTATTAAATAAAGCGTTTATCCTTTGTTATAATTCTTGGAATCCACGGATTTATAAGCGTGTTTCCTAGGGGTGAAAACACGTGGCACTATTTTACTTAAATGGTTACGCAAATCTCTGGCTTGCTACTATAACTAAACTTTTCTGCCTGAGTATACCATTCCATATCATTAATTTACGGTGTAAATAAAACAGGACACCCATAAACAATAATGCCATAATCCTAGACGTACTATGTAACATATTTCATCGAAGGATGCTCAATATTATTTTTAGTGGCGCACTAAAATCCCCAGGGAGCACCTCTTACCTTTAATAGGGCATGGTAATTACTTCCATAACTTACAAAATATTAGTACCTAGGCGAGTAGATGTCACCCTGAGAATAGTAGCACTTTGAATGCCGCTCTTGTCTTAGCTATCTTATTAAAATTGATATTTTATGGCTTCTCAGAGGCCCCCGAGGAGTTGCAAATTGATTTTGCATTTTGAGTTGTAAAGGCGAAGAATCTCAGCCGTTTGAGGCTCGTTAGCGTTTGACTTGCGGCGAATGCATACACAGGGTGTTCCGGTGGTAAGTTATATTGCAAATAAAAAGAAAATTTCGATACAAAAATATTTTAGTACTCTAACAAGTGTGAAATAATATGGAATATTAATCTTAATTAGAAAAAGAAAAGAGTTTCGTTCAATCAGCTCAATATAAACAGTTCTGATTTCATATATGAACTTTTGCGATTTAAACCCATCTTTTACTCTGTTTATGTTCTCAAGACTTGTATTCTTATATGGGCGAGCGGGTGGGAAATGCCAACGAACAAAAATTACTATTACTATTAAACAGTAATATTTAAAATAGCAACCCTCATTTTGTCAACTCGACAGCGTTTTATGAATAATGGTACATACTACTATATACATCAAACTTCAAAATATGAATACGTTTAATATTTGTCGATAGATGGTTATTTCTTATATATATTTAAACGTCTTATCTATATTAAAATCCTGGCGGAGTTTAGCCACAGATATTCCACCACTTAACCAGGACACGTACACATATTCTCAATTGTATAAAATACATTATTATCATTCCACTTACGAAACTGACTAATCAATGCATTCCAAAATGTCTTAAACTGTCAAAGGTGTTACCTTTGTTTAAAAAAACTGTATTGATGATCCGGCTAATTACACCTATTTCTATCGTGCCACTATTTGCCAAAATCTTTGAGGTAGTTCTCAAATCCCAAATCACGAATTATTTTGAAAATTGTAATCTATCTAATAGCAAGTTGTCATATGGTTTCAGGTCAAAATTGTCAACGACGTTAGCAATTAATTCGTTGATGAATGTAATAAGTCAAGGTTTCGAGGCTAAAGAATTTGTGCATGTGAAATTTTCAGACCTTTCGACTGTGCGCCTCAATATTTTAGTGAACAAACTGAAATTTTATAAATTCTCGGAGGGCAGCAGAAAATTGATTATATCATATTTAACTGATCGTTATCAATTTGTTCCTTTTAATAATGCTAATTTGGGTAACATTGATATTATATTTGGTGTCCCTCAGAGTTCTGCTTTGGGACCGGTTTTATTTCTTATTTATGTTAATGATTTGCCAAATAGTAGTCCCTTAAAAAATTTTACTCTCTTTGCTGACGACACAACATTGGCTCATTCCCATAATGATTGTAATATTTTATTATCAGAGGCTCAAAATAGCATGTCTATGGTTCATAACTTGTTTTTAAATAATAAGTTAGTATTAAATAATGATAAGACAGAGACTATGATTTTTTCGTTACGACAGCACTCTGTACAGATAACCTCCTATTGCGATTTTTGGGCATTATTTCGGACAGCAAGTTGGGAAGAACACACGTCCTACATCTGCAAGAATATATCACGTAATATTTTCTTATTGCGCAATTTAAAAAATTGTTTGTTAACGTCAACAGTTTTAATGGCATATCATGCAATATTTCAATCTTCTCTTACCTATGCCATTTTAATATGGGGCCACTCGGCACCTACCTCAACAGGTTTTTCACTGCAAAGAAAGACTGTCAGAATCGACTCTAGTTATCATGTAGGGATGATTGTAGAAATACTTTTAAAAGACTTAAGGTACTTACCTTTCCCTGTGATTATATTCTACAGGGCCTTGTACATGTTAAAAGGAACTTAAATAATTACATAACATGTGAAAGTGTACATACGTACTCAACTCGTAATAAGGGTAATATATATTTGGACTTTTTGCGACTTTCAAAACCAGAAATGGGACATGATACTGTGCAGTAATTTTTTTAATGTGTTACCGATTGCTGTATAGTCACTTGATTGTACGTGATTAAACGATTTCTCCTTGATATTGCATTCTATGATTTTGACGAATTCCTGTTGACAGATTTTTCCCGTTTAATTATGTAAACTCTATGTATAATAATGATTATTTGTTTGTTATTCTATGTGCTATATTGTTATTTACTCTGTGTGTATTTATTTGCTTTAGTTATTGTGTTTTTTTAATTTAAGACAACCACTATTTTGTTGTTTTTTTGTGCTATATTTTGCATTTGTTTGACGTGTCAAAGCATAATTTGTATATATTTAATAAAGATCTATCTATCTATTATAATCATGAACACAACAACCATTCTCTGTGACATTGCCATCTACCGCAGCTGAGACTCGAAATCAGAAAAAATAACAGCGATTACACATGTGCCACTGAACAGCGGTCTAATCCACTGTTATCCTCTCGATAAGACATTAAAAACATCACTAAACGTTCGTACTCTGGCCAGGATTCAATCCCGAGTAGATAATAAATTCAACCAAAGACATAAAAAGTTACATTTCGTTTTATTTGCTAATGCGAACTATTCCATTTATCACGGAGTAATAAGGTATTATTCTTTTAAACATATTTCTATTCAGCCGTTCATATTCTTACAGTTCCGTGTTTCATATAGAGTATTTTCACTCTAACACATTGTCCTCGTCATATGCTTTCGCTTGAAATAATCGGCGAGTTAGAATATTATATTCAACAATTATAAATATTAGTTAGTGCCTCTAGCGGAGGCTGGGCGAGATGAGGGAATTTATTGGGAGATTTAAAGAATGCATCGAGTGAATATTATTATTAAACGAATAGGCAAAGACCAACGAGAGCGAGAACAGAAAGCGTATTACGGCGCTCTAGACGAGGACAGAGCAAAGAATGCAGTACAGAAGGCACGGTCGTCACGGGCATATTAAAAAAGCAAACGATCCTCTGCTTCGATTTGTCTGTTATTAGACCACCAACATTACCAGTTTATGCTAAGGTTTCATTCTGAAGCATATTTTATCGGCCTATTAGCCAAGAACAACAGTGGTACAAAAATAGCAAATAATAATCTTTAACTGTGCTTTACAGATTATTATTTTCAATTCACAATAACTTTACAAACAATCAAACACTTAGTAGCAGGATGCCTGTGTGTACAGCCCTTTATTTGCAGGATTTTCATTGCCGACATAGACAAGATCGTAACAGCTCTGTTACACAAGTGTTTGGCATCATTTAAGAAAATTAATAACAGGAAGCAAATTATCACTAAAACATCACATGTTAGAATATAATGGAACTTTGTAAAGAAAGGCAACACGTTCAAAGATCCCGGAATAAATCTGCGAACAACCAGTTAAATTTAGGAGTTTTCATTGTTTAGCTGATTATATCATTAATATCAATTCTCACGATGCGCTAATCCAAAATTCTAAGTAGGCATAATTACTGCGGCGACATTACCCATACTTACTTTGGGTGCACACGGGCGTTAAGTTAATTCGCATTATGCAGCGCGGCAAATACGTACCGCATTAGCCAGAACACACCAACGTTGCATTTACCGAAAGTTCATGCAGTCTGATTCAAGATTTGGAAAATTCTATAGGGTGAATGAGTGCCGTAACCAGAAAAAGAGAAGCAAGCTAACCATTATACTCTGCGCCGATTTACTACACTTTTTATATAATTGTTGCACATTCTATAGAGTACTCTTCGTAGGTTTTTTGTAAATAATGGTTATGGATAGGTATGGTTATTTCTGTATTATTTCCTGCATTCTAGGTATGAATATCTAGATTTCTAATAAAATTGTTTTCATTAGGCTTTACGTACTCCCAGCAAACATTTAAGTATTATTTGACATCAATACTACCTAAATTATGTATAATAAATTTAGTCGCAAAGTTAGAATTAACCATATTTTGGTAAAATTTACGTTGATGCTACGTGGAATCGACATAAGTGGAGAATAAGACAACGTCGAAATTAAGTTATATCAACTAAAACAGGTAAAATTACATATAACTCTTACTTGTAGTCGCACAGTACATTTGGTTACTAATACCTGTTTAGGTAAATTTTACTTGAATTCAACGTCAATTTGACATCAAGTTGACTAGTCTTAGGTAGAATTTACGGATATAGGTGAAATTGAGGAATGACACCAAGTGGAAAAAAATAAGATTTTTACACTTATTTGGTATTTTTCTCTATAAGTAGTTGACATATGGTTGTCAGTCACTTACAAAACTGAAGAGATACCTAACTCACAATAACAATAGAAGATGAATGCCGGTAACTAAAATAAATACAATTTATGAGGAAAGTATTTGCAGTTCTCGCTTATTGAAATCGATGCGCCAAAAATTTTTCCGTGAATAATAGCAGCTGTACTCCATAAAATACTAATGCACCTCAACAATATTCATCTATAAGAAAATTTCTTGTACCAAATTAAAAAATTATTGTAATATTTTGACCTGAAAGTATACTATAATTGTAAAATATGAGTTTACAGGTATAATTATGTATTTTCTTGAACTTTTCGTCAGTTTGTTTCTATATACACTCATTTTACAAACTACAATTTGGAATCATACTTCAACTACGCTGAGAAAATAGATAGTCTTGTGCTAATTAGACCTCTAAGTTAAAATTACCAAGTTAAAATTACCATGACAATCTACGTATTTTATAGGTGAAAATTATCACAGGTCAAGTTACACTAAAATTTACGACACTTTGATTAACTTTACCTATTTAAAGTATTATTAACTCTGTTGTTATATCAAATAATTACTTGTAGGTAAATACAACCTAATTATATTACCTTATTTTGAATATACTACCAATTGGTAAATTCTACTTATTATGTGTAAATTTTAACTCGACTAGTGTGTGTTGACGAGTGAGTTGTTATAATGGAGCCATATGATATTGCCTTGATATTCGACAGCGCCCGAAAGTTCTGGAAGCTCGGCTGGTATTCGGCAATGCCCTTTTATTGAAATTCTATAGGCAAATATTTCCACATACTAGAGTGCAAATATAGTCAAGATGATATCCTTTAAAAAGACTTGGATGGGAAATCTGGATGCGGAAGTAGTGATTACTTAAGCGATGGTTTTTTACCTTTGGCATACTTCATTTGTATATTGGCACCGCGAATTATCCAACCATGCTAAGTTAATGGCCTCTTTTAATGACTGAAATAATTTTTAGATAATAACTATACCACCTAATACCTAATTGTTCAAATAACCTAAATAATATGAATTCTACAAACAGGTTAGACGGAGGTTAGCTTCTGAATTACTATTTTATAGTCAAGTTACTTTGAAGTCGATTTTCCAGGTTACTGCGACAAAGAGGTTTAAAATGTATTTTTTTAGAGTAACTTTAAGGTCAGTTTAAGGGTAATTGACTTAATTAGTGAAATCAGGTAGATAATCTAGGTAGAATTTATCAATGTTGTCTACCTAATATTACTTCAAAGAGGAGTAATAAAAGTGACCAAATAAGTTGCTATTTAGGTATGTATTACGTAGGATTTCCAACAAAATCTACCTAGAAAGATATTAGACTATTAGAAATATTTTTAGTCGCTAAAAAGGTAAATACTACCTAATTATATTACCTATTTCGACCATATTGGAAATTTACCCTTGAGGTCAATTTTGGTAGATTCTTTTAGTAATTTTCCACTTGCTGTTTTCGTTAAATTTACTTTCAAAGAAAATTGTGTATGAGGTAGATTAATTGGTATTATTTATACGTAAACTTAAATCTAAATTAAGACTAATTGGTCCATTTTTATAGGATGTCTATTTTTCCAGTCAATTTTACGTTATAATTACTTTGGTAAGTAAATTTGTCTTGTCCCAAGTCGAATTGGAGCTAGTTTTGATAAAAATGTTTGCTGGGCTAGTTCAGTAATATACAGGGTGGACCGCTTTAACCTTTAATGGGGAATAACTCGACCGGTAAGCGAAATATTAAAAAAAGTTTTCAACAAAAGTTGTTAGACAAGTAGGTGGACATATGACCATGACCTTAAAATTGACCTTTACCTTCACCTTGGGGGTTATTTGAAGGTCAACTGAATTTGTTTAAATGGAAATGCCTATTTTAGACCCCGGATTCGAAAAGAGCGGGAAATTTTACATCAGAATATGTATTATTGATAAGGTCAAATATCTCGTTTCAAGGTCAATCCAAGGTAAAATAAGGTACGCCGAGAGTTTTAAACATAAGTTGGTATGCAAGGAGAGAGAGACGCATGACCAAGACCTTGAAGCGACCTTTGGGGTTATTCAAAGGTCAGGTATTATTATCTAAATGAAAACGCTTATTTTCGATCTCGAATAATAAAAAAAAAAATCGGTAAAGGTATTTACACAGAACTTCCCTCGTTATTTGTGAATGGCGATCACTAAAAAAATATTAAATACGAAATGACATTGAGAATAATAATGGAAATATAGTTATTGTAATTATTACAAAGAAATCCTGATAACTTTTGGTCAAAAAAATAGTGCTCATCCAACAGCAAAAGTTCAATACTAAATAACAGGTCTCCCATAAATTATTTCTTGGGATGACCAACCTGTATATTTTCCAATAAAAGTATAATAGCATATGTCAAATAGTATTGCCATTAGACACATTTTCAGTTCCACATTCACGCAGTGAAGTGGAAGTATAGTGGTGGTTAAAAATTTCCTTTTTTTTTTGAAATTTTTCAAAACTGTTGGTTAAAAATGTTCACTACTTTTTCTTCTGCAATAGGTTCAGAATGTCATGAAACATGAAAATTTTAAATTTGAGCAAAGAAAAAAAAAATTCCATCTGTTTTAGTGGTTAAAATTTTTTCAAAAATGTGTGAAAAAAATTTTCAAATTTTTTTTTTTTGAAATACCTAGGTTTAGAATGTCATGCAACGTGAAAATGTTAAATTTCAGCAAAAAACAAATTTTTCCGTCTATTCTAATGGTAATTTTTTTTCCAAAGTGGTAAAAAATAATCATCTATTCTAGAGTAAGTAGTGAAATAGATTTTATCAATTTTTTTCAATTTGTTTGAATAGGTTTAGAATGCTATGGAAACGTTGAAATTTTAAATTTGAACAAAGAAAAAAAAATAATTTTTTTGAAATGTTTCCAAAATCTTGGTTAAAAAATTTTCAAAATTGTTTCTTCTGAAATAGGTTTAGAATGTCATAAAACGTGAATATTTTAAATTTGAGCAAAAAAAATTTTTCCATCTATTCTAGTGGTAATTTTTTTTCCAAAATGGTAAAAAAATGTTACAATTTTTTTTCTTCCGAAATAGGTTTGGAATGTCATGAAGCGTGGAAATTTTAAATTTGAGCAAACAAAATATTTTCTATTCTATAGTAAGTACCTACTTAGTGATGAATATATAAATTTTTTCAAGAAAATTTTTCGGAAAATTTTTTAAATTCGTTTTAAAACGTTTAGAATGCCATGGAAACGTGGAAATTTTAAATTTGAAGAAAAAAAAATTCCACCTATTTCGGTGGTAAAAATTTTTTCAAAAATGTTGGTAAAAAAATTTTCAAAATTTTTTTTTTTTAAATACGTTTAGAATGCCATGAAACGTGAAAATTTTAAATTTGAAGAAAGAAAAAAAATTGTCATATTTTAGTAGTAAAATTTTTTTCAAAAATGTTGGTGGAAAAATTTTCAATTTTTTTTTTTTCTGAAATAGGTTTAGCGCGTCATGAAACGTGGAAATATTAAATTTGAGCAAAAAAAAAATGTTTTTCATCTTGGTAAAATTTTTTTCAAAAATGAGCAAAAAAAAATTTTTTTCACTATTTATTCCGTTTAGACGGTCCACCCTGTATATTTTCCAGTGAAATTTCTACCATTTCTTCGCTGACAGTAGCGTCAACTATCTACCAAATTTGACTGCTATCCTTCAAGTAGTTTTTTAGTAAATGCACCAACAGACAGACAGACTGACGGAATTCAAAAACCTATATTTTCGTAATCTACGTGTTCTGAAACGTCAGAATCCTAAAAAATCTCGGAGGGTGATTTTTTCTCGAATACAATACTTCCCTTCGGTATGCGAGGGAAGTAAAAACGGAAAACTTGCGAATACAATATGTATGATTGGTAAAATCAAAAGTCATGCTTTGAGGTCATTTCAAGGTCGAAGTAAACTTATACGTGTACTTATGCGAAAACAGTATCCATATACGGATATTTCTCCGTATACGAATATTTATTTCTAAATAATCTTCTTGTGAAGCGATTCCACGAAATGTCTCGCTCAGCACAGTGGCCCATTTCCAAAGAAGGCCCAATTGATGCATAGATGCTAACGGTGCCGCTTTCGAAAACCTTTTGAATAGCTAAATTATCAATAGCAGATTATGCATTGTGAGAGGCAAGGGGACTCACTTTAAATAATCACCCCGAAGAGTGAGAGGCAAGGGGACTTTAAATAAGTATCCCAACAGAAGCATAATTCTACCACGTCCACTTCGTTGTCTCTGGGTGATGCTAAGCGTAGAAGATTATTTAGAAATATCCGTCAAGGTCGATCCAAGGTCATGGCCATGCGTCTCTCTCCTTGCATACCAATGAGCACTCCAACTTATGTTTAAAACTCTCGGCGTACCTTATTTTGCCTTGGAATGACCTTGAAACGAGATATTTAACCTTATCAATAATACATATTCGGATGTAAAATTTCCCGCTCTCTTCGAATCCGGTGTCTAAAATAGACGTTTACATTTAAAAACAATTCAGTTGACCTTCAAATAACCCCCAAGGTGAAGGTAAAGGTCAAACTGAAGGTCATGGTCATGTGTCCCCATACTTGTCTAACAACTTTTTTCTAAACTTTTTTTAGTATTTAACTTACCGGTCGAGTTATTCTCCATTAAAGGTTAAAATGGTCCACCCTGTGTATACAAACAAGAGGCAAGCGTTGCAATTTTTTAAAAATAGGACGACATGACTGGTAGTTTGAGGGACCCGCAATATTTCTTACAATTGCTTTTTACAATATAAAATTCTGTTAAAATACCTCGAAGAACCCCAGAAAATTATTCCATACTCTTGACATGAATTCGGCATGATAAAATGACATCACCTTCAGGTTTGTATTATTACTTAATCTATAAGGAGCAAAAGAGAACGATGATAAGTTTTTCGACAAATGTTTCAATATGATCTTCCCAACTTGGTCTATTATCAACATAAACCCCTAAAAATTGTGTTACATTTATCTATTCGATAGATCAATGCTCTACTTTTAAGAGATAACTTTTGTCGGTTGTGCTTCCTCTGGGTGTGAAATTGATAAACACAGTTTTAGACGCATTCAAGTGTATTGCCTTTAAACCATATCATAAAAGTATTTCTTGTACGACATCTTTTTTCGTCAAACCAATACAGAGAAATGTGTTGTCATCTGCAAACATTGTCAAATTATTAAGAGGGAACAATTCTGCTAAGTCGTTTACAAATATTAAAAATAATAGCGGCCCCAATATAGACCCCTGTGGTATACCTATCGTGATATTTAAATTGTCATTTTAATGCTCTGACACGGTATACCTATCGTGATATTTAAATTGTCATTTTAATGCTCTGACACTGACATCAACTATGGCAGTAGAACGAACACTCCAGGTTGGTGGACGTATCGTACCTTTCATTACAGGATTTTTTGGTAGAAAATGAACGGAAAAGAGTGAAGTGTGGTATCCCGCTGATATCTGAATTAAATCTACTTTCGAACGGTATAATAAAAATGCATGTTGAAAAATACAAAATTCAATGTGCCAAGAGGCACCAAACGTCATTTGATCTGCACCAAAAATTTTTTAGCGCATGTATACCAATATTACCTCTGTACAAACTTCCAGTCTCCCAGATTTGGCGCTATTGTGTCTACAGAAACATTCTTAATATATTTTGAAGTTGATTAAACATAAAAACTATAAATTCAGATATACAAGTTGATCTTATAACCTAGCCTTTTAGTTATATTATATCCGCAATCATAATTATAATTAAAAATAGAACATAAGACCTCAGGAGGCAGATTATCCTTGATAACTTGGCTTAATATTGGTTATCACTTACCTTGGCAAATACTTAATAACAGGAAACTACCAAAAAAATAAATACACAGCTCTACAAGGCTTAACAAAAAAACGATAGTTGGACACCACCTTATTTTTAGTTACTGGAAATCAATACACAATTTCTGCTCACTTTAAACTATAAATTGACCCGGCAAAATAAGGAAACACCGAGCTATCCCAATTTAAATGAGTGCTAGCTTATGGAAATTAAACAACTACTAAAACAAATAATCTATTAACATTCGGAGTTACAAAAAAAAACAAACAAAATACTTCAGTCAAAAATAGTATTACAGAGACGAATCGATACAAACACAATATTGTATCGATTCGTCTCTGTAATCGCCCGGCCTGAGCTCAATGACCGTTCTATGAAAACTTATAACTTACTCACTAAAATTACTAGGAACTGTACAACAAATAGCATTTAACAAGGATTAACCAGTTAAACTAATTACATAAATTGACATGGCACTCTAAATTTTAACCCCCAAAAGTTTCACAACCGAATACCCAAATTGGGGAGACATACAAAGAGCTTTCGGCGCGTAACGGTTTTTCTATTGTTTCTGGACAACCTTAAATGTTGCTAGCGAGGATACACTAATTAAGCCACTACGTATGCCTCTTGGGGCATCGAAATTGTCAACAAATCACGTCAATGTGGCCAATGTCTACGACTAACACGAAAGCGGCCAAATTGTCTACCGATCTCATTAGGGAAGGAAAAATAAATCACGAAACCAGTTCCTGCCCTGCACTAAAAATATTGTTTCTCCACGCACGTAGCCCTAAGCTACCACAACTAGTGCATAAAATACAGAACTTACAGTTTCATTCCTGGACACATGATGGTCAATGGACGTATGGCACTCAACAAAAATGAACGTACAAACTACAAACTAGGCACTTAAAATCACCAATAATTATAGATGGCATGGAAGCAACTAATTCAGATTAATCACGCAATTTGCTGCTATTTAATACAGATTAATTCTGTCATTTAATTGTCTATTAAATATTTGCCTTTTGTGATTTACACATTACTCTGATGCACAATATAACATAAAGCCTTGCTGTAACTATGGGCAATGTTTAAAAGTGAATTATTTATTACTTGTTTGCTTATAGTAATGAAATATATTCTTTATAGGATTTTGCAAACAGCGGAAAGAAAAAGTATCTATGAGAACTAAAAGAAAAATTATATGTAAAAATATTCATGAAATCTTTGCATTCTTTCGATAACCTGACTTCTGGTTTTGCTAACAAGTAAAAATTCTTATTTGCCGTCCATTCATTTTTAACTGAATTTACATATCGTAGGGGATCGTGTAGATTGTGGGATGCTCTCTCATATGTAGTCAACACTACATCGCCACCGGGATAGTTCATGCAGAGGTGGCGAGAATAAAAAAAAAACAGAAAGGAAAAAAGAAGACAAGAATATAAAATAATATATATGACATATATCAGATATAATAAAAAAGGATATTTGTTAATATTGAATGTTGTTATTTACAATGCATAAATATTGTGGGTCAATACCCCACAAATTGGTGACCCCGCTGTTTGAATCCCGCTGCCGTTTCCCGCTGTTTGAATCCCGCTAACGTTTCCCGACGTTTGATTCCCGCTGCCGCTTCCCGTCGTTTGATTCCCGCTAACGTTTCCCGACGTTTGATTCCCGCTAGCGATTCCCGCTGACGATTCCCACTGACGTTTCCCAACATTGGATTTTCCAACCTCGGGTGATTTGGAGTTCCAGGAACCTAGGGCCACTTGCTGCAGCTTCTGTCTCGCAACACCAGCTTGTACCACCGCATCCCCACAACTTGGCGATCGATTGCATAAGTGAGAGCTCTTGCAGTAGTCCTTTGGTGGTAAATTTGAATTCACTGCCAAACAATCAATTTTTAGAATTATTTAATTTTTTCACTTTGGTGTTATGACAGAATCAGCAGAATTGCCTGCTCAATTGGATATTCAATATCAGCAAAATTATATGTCACAAATAGATACTAGTTTAATCTGCCTAGCCGTAGGAGACTATGTTGGATGCTAGTGTTATAATGAGAATGGCAAATAAGAATTTTTACTTGTTAGCATAACCAGAAGTCAGGTTATCGAAAAAATGCAAAGATTTCATTAATATTTTTACATATAATTTTTCTTTTAGTTCTCATAGATAGTGTTTCTTTCCGCTGTTTGCAAAATCCTATAAAGAATATGTTTCACTATGGGCAATATTACACTATAACACAGAACATATAAACTAAAATAACTACTTCGCTGATTCTATTCGCAGTTACTATTCACTATATACATATATTTACAAATATATGGCGGCTTTTTAATTCTTACGGCCTACCGGCCAACTGCCTCCATGCCATCTTTTTCAGCGTCTCTCTGTTGCCGACTTGGCGTAGGAATATGCCCGCTTACTATTGGCTAAACTTGGTCGAACAAGCTACCACGCGATTGGTCAAGCATTTGTCATGACTAGCCGATAAAATTTAAACGCGTATAATGCTAAGATCAATATCTTATAATTTAAATTTAAGTAGTAAAAGGAATAATCGCGCACTTTATCGCTTTGGCACACATAATTGAGATTTACAAATTAAATTAGGGTGTGTCTCAAAACGTGAGCGTTACAATCTTTGTGCCCAATATCTATGTATCATAGTTCGAAGGCATTTTCAGCTAATATATGTAAGTCATTTAAAAGAACTAACTACAAACAAACACATTACAAGGAACATTTCGCTACCTCCAACTAAATA
The DNA here is from genome assembly GCA_963583905.1 of Stenurella melanura. Lineage (NCBI taxonomy): Eukaryota > Metazoa > Arthropoda > Insecta > Coleoptera > Cerambycidae > Stenurella > Stenurella melanura. The sequence goes on along the minus strand of OY757316.1, from coordinate 120,881,945 downwards.
GACTGTTAAACAAACGTAAAAGCGCTGGAAAATCTTCACGAGCAGAAAAGAATTCGGAATTTTAATGATATCTTATAAGTCTTCTTAACGATTCTAGACATTTAAGCGACTATAACGCCGATTATAAATGAAAAATCATGGAAACTAATTTAAACTTGTGTAGGAGAACGTTCTAAAGTTTTTTATCGCCTTATTTTACCAGAGTTTATTGACGGAAACTTATCAAGAGCCTTCATTAAATGTAGGAGGCAGTGATTAAAGTCGATTTTAAATTCGCATTCTCTCTAATAGTCTTTGGGGAATGTATATTTTTAATCCCTTATGACGTGGGGTAATCGAGGAAAAGCGACATTCAGATATTCACAGAATTGAAAATCCTAGGCATGACTAAAATCAAACGAGCAGAAGTTGCTGTCGGACGTAGTAAAATAAAACTGTTAACATAAAATATAACAGTTTATACAACCTTACAAAACCTCAGTCGTCACTTTTACTCGGGGATCCCAAAACCTATGGCGCTCAATGGTTAGTCTAATTCACAAGTTCAAAAAGGTGTTAATTCTTGAAATAGCTCCTAAAAATATGAGCGATATCTCATTGGATTCGGAATGACGTCTAGAAAAATGTATTAAAATGTTTTATTAGCACATAAAAAATTGCAAGTTATAAAGAAATTAAGATTTAAAAAATGGCATTTAGTTTTTCGCTTATAACTCGCAAAAACAATAAGCGATAACGGAAATCGGAAAAAAGATTCTTCTTCTTTCAATAAAAAAGTCCCAACTCCGGGAACTCTATCTCGATTATTTATAATTTTAATTTAGCGCTGAAAATAGGACTCCGCACGACCGCTGCAGGATCCGCGCTCCGCCTCAAAAGAGAGTACATCACAGAAAATAATTTTTTTATGTTATTAAATATCAATTAATAAATTCGAAATAATTATTGTGTATTCTTAACACTTCAAAGAATAAGGTCCTGTTGGAAATAAAAATAAAAATTTATTTTTCAACAAGTTAAGCTGTTGTTTTTTTTTTAATCACTTATTTAACGTCGGCCTATTTCCGCTACCAAGGCCAATCACCGACGCCAGGAGACGTAGGCTGTTGTTAACAAACGAAATTTTATGGGACCTCTGTGGTCATTGGGGACAATTTTTTTTTTTTAATAATTGGACTATAAAATTTTCGCTTCTTGGAGTCCCTTCTTATACATATATTTAAGAAGATCACGTTACAAAAGTTTTTAAAATTTGTTTATTTTGTTTATTATAAATTATTAAAGTAAACAAAAAATTAGAAACCAAAGTAAAGTTGTAAAAAAAAAAAATTATATTCGTTATGATATTACTGATATTGCATTGAAGAAAGGCATTCATTAACTTTAAAAAAAAATTACGCCATTTGTTTATAAATTGTTTATAACCAAATTGACTAGTCTTATATTTAAAAATATTTTTTTTACAATTTTGTTGTCTTGAGAATATTATGATTTTTAAAAAAGATGTTTTTTCGTAGAAAAATCTTATTGTTTATAACCGTTTTTTTTTATTATCTATTCATTTGAATAATTAGTTAGGAAATTATTTTTTTTCTTAAAAATCATAATTGGCAATCCTCAATAAAGTAACAAAAAATATTTTTTTTATTGTTTATTAACTTAACAATCTGTTATAAACAAATTCTGACAATCCTAATATTTTCTTTCTAATTATTTAAAAAACCGCTGCCTAAGGAATCACTACTTCCACATCCAGATTATTCGTCCAAGTCACTTTAAAGGAAAGATCTTGACTATATTTGCACTCTAGTATGTGGAAATTATTGGTCATAGAATTTTAATAATATTTGGAGTCGATGTCATAGAAAAGTTTGAGGAGTTGGTTTCTACCATATACGTTAAAAATGAAGTTTCTAGTTTACCGTACTTATTTTCCACTATTTACAACCTACCAATGGAGTCATCTCAATCAGATGTCACTACAATAGATATGTGTACTAACTTTCAAGTGAATATCTCAATTTGATGTTATCAATCCCATTAATAATGAAGCGGAGGTGGTAGAGTTTGAAAATTATTAGAAAGAAATCTGAGGCCTTGGTTTCTAGTATATACACCGAATCCCAAATTTCTGTAGTCTTACCAGCTTGCTTTACTTATTTTCCCCTATTTGCCCCTATTTAACCCCCAACCCTTCAACGGCACCATCTCAAATTATGATCTAGTTTCAGACGTCGTTATAATACATACGTGTACCAAATTTCAAATGAATATCTCAACTTAATTTTGTCAACCCCATTAATGGGGTAGGGGTGGTGGGGGGCTTGAAAAATATTATAAAAACATCTGAGGCCTTAAGTTCTTGTACATACACCGAATTTCAAGTTTCTGTACTCATACCAGCTTCCTTTACTTATTTCCCCCTATTGACCCCTAAATAACCCCCAACCCTTCAACGGAATCATCTCAAAGTATAATCTAGTTCCAGATGTCGTTATAATTCATACGTGTACCAAATTTCAAATGAATATCTCGATTTTATTTTATTAACCCTTTTAATAATGAGGTAGGGGTGGTGGGGGTTGAAAAATATTATAAATAATCTGAGACCTTGGCTTCTAGTACATACACCGAATTTCAAGTTTCTGTAGTCTTACCAGCTTGCTTTACTTATTTTCCCTATTTACCCCTATTTAACCCCCAACCCTTCAACGGAATTATCTCAAAATATAATCTAGTTCCAGATGTCGTTATAATACATACGTGTAGAAAATTTCAAATGAATATCTCAATTTTATTTTATCAACCCTTTTCAAATTGGAGTAGGGGTGGTGGGGGTTGAAAAATATTATTAAAAAATCTGACGCTTTGGCTTCTAGTACATACACCGAATTTCAAGTTTCTGTACTCTTACCAACTTGTTTTACTTATATTCCTCTATTTACCCCAAATTAACCCCCAACCCCTCAACGGAATTATCCCAAAATATAATCTAATTCTAGACATCGTTATAATACACACGTGTACGAAATTTCAAATGAATATCTCAACTTTATTTTATCAACCCCATTAATGGGGTAGGGGTGGTGGGGGGTTGAAAAATATTATAAAAAAATCTGAGGCCTTAACTTCTAGTACATACACCGAATTTCAAGTTTCTGTACTCTTACAAGCTTGCTTTACTTATTTCCCCCTATTTACCCCAATTTAACCCCCAACCCTTCACCGGATTTCCTCAAAAAACAATCCAGTTCCAGATCTCGTTATAATATATACGTGTACAAAATTTCAGGTCAATATCTTAAACCGTTCCGGAGAAAGCGTGCGGACAAAAAAAGTTACAGACAGACAGACCGACAGACAGACCGACAGAGAGACAGACAGAAAATTTTTTTTCGCTCAAATTTAAATCTCGACGTTTCATGGACATTCTAAACC